>CM031243.1:603329403-605729403 GCA_018340775.1 Taxus wallichiana var. yunnanensis
TTGGACATGTTCCCCATAGAGATCTGGATTCTCGGTGCTCTCTTCCTTATAATCGGAGAAGTATTCTCTAACTCTGTCATATGATATGACACCCCACTATCTATGTACCAAACACTCTGTGAGGTTGAGCTAACCATACATGCTATGAGTGCAAACTCATCTTCCATTCTACTAGAGAGCTCATCTCGCACTTGCGAAGTCACAACTTGCTTCTTTCCTTTCTTTTCATTCTTCTTTTTTGGGCAATCGCCGACATAGTGGCCAAACTCGTGATAGCCATAGCACTTGATCTTCAAGAATCTTTCTTCTTCTTTTCACCTTGTGAATTTGATCCTTTACTAGACCCTTCTTTGCTTTCCTTTACCCGCTAGGGCAACATATTCCCGTTCCATCTCACTTTTCTCGACTCTTATTGTTGGCTCCATTGACAAGACTTAGTCTAAGCTCCTCCCGAGTGAAATCACTCCATAGTCGATCCCAACTCGTGCAAGGTGTCTCGTCCATCGATGACTTGAACAAAGACATCCCCTTCGCTTAAGTAAACCCATTTAGGGCTATTCTCACTAGCTCGCCATCACTTGGTTTGTCTCCAGCATGCTAATTCATCCTCGACAAGTCTAAGTCTAGTGACGTAACTTGTGACGTCTTCTCCCTTATTCATCCGGGTATTCCTCAACTTTTCTCGAGAATCGACTTCCGGTTAGTGGTAGCATTTTGGTACAATTCATAATGGCATCCCACATCATCTTCGGCAGTATCTAACTCACAGTAATATGCGAACAATATGATCCTCGACATCGTCAAGAATCAGCCTCCTCGCTTGGCATCTTCCTTCTTATATGCTAAGAGTTGTGTTGCATCCTGTAGGTGCAGTACAACAAAGTGGTCACATATTCCTTGATACCATTCTCTTCCAAAGAATAGAGAAATTCTCGCTTTCCGGACACCAAAATTTGAGGCTCCATCTAATCTGCTTGATCTCTTAAACCCGCTGAGGCCATCTTAAAAGAAAATAATAATAATAATTTTGAAGAGGTTAAAGCTGGGTTTTATAAACCCTCACTTTATTTCACCTAGGGCAAATCTCTTCTACCCGAACTTAGCTCCGATACCATGTGAAAATCTATTACGATTCTCGATTATTAACCTCCTATCTTGTAAGATTAGTTGATCAACAAATATTGGAAAATAACACAACCGTAACTTCACAAATACAAACACATAAGAAATACCCAACAAGGTGAACACAATATTTTTAGACAATTGTCCTGGAAAAACCCGTAGGGAATACCAAGACTACATATGAGAAATATATTAAACTTCAGCAAATCAAGAGATACAAATATCAAGCTGCCTTATCGGCGTAGCTCCGACAATCTCCTAATCCTCCCGCTAATATTCCTCCATTCTGCTATCTCCAACGCTATCATCAAGCGCCCTTGCTAACACCGCAAGACTACTTGCTAACACTGTGCAAGTTTCTCTCAAAACTTCCTTATTACTAATGACCCCAATGACCCCTTTATATACTACTCTCTTGAAAATCAACGGCGAGATTAATACAAATGAATGGATGAGATTAAGACAACTCAATAACCATAACAACCTTGGTTATGAGGTGTCACCTAAAAGGAGTCAATATTAGATAGCAATTTTTCTTATCCTAACAATATTTGTTTGACAAAACAACTATTTCTCTAAATTCTAGGTCATTCCAAACTACCCATAACAAATGGATGAGGACAAACAAATGTCCAAGCTACTAACTACTAAGATTAACAGCTCCTTATCTCACAAGACCTTGGCTACAGTTGCAGGTATCCCATTCTCAAGGTTACATTTTATTATTTCATTAGCATCATTGTTTGATTCATATTTATGCAAACAAAGCATGTGATCATGCATCATATTTGATTTTTTGATTTATTAGGTTGTTGTATTATTCGTGGACCTCTACTTTATTAAATTCATTTTATAATCACATTTAACATTTTAGTTGGTTTTGACATCGCTCAAAGGTGTACCATTTTTCATAGGATTTAAAACTACAAAGAGTACGACCTCACACAAGACAACCCATTTCATTTCTCTTAGACACGCAAGTAGTAAGTGTATATTGCAAGAGGGATATCGCAAACCATCATTTGAATTACAAAAGCCTCCTAAGGACCTATTTCAATTGTTGGGTAAATATGCAAGTAAAATGACGTGTAGTCTCCACTCACATAATTTAAATCTCACAAGGGATCAATCGTAAGTACAACCACCAACTATCTTGCAAGGCTTCGGCCACCCACTAGGGTATGAAGGGAAAATTACGCCATAAAGGGGGTTTAAATTATTCATGATATGGTCATACCTACAACAACAAGACATGATCACCTCACTCATCCCAAAATGATAGGTTTTGTAGCATAAAATGACCATCTCATTAAATATTCAAGTAAAAAGGCCCTTAATAAGACATCCTAGGTACGAAACAAGGAGATTATTAATGAGGTCAAAGTATTTTATTAACACGATTAATGTTTTATACCCTAGAAAAAGAACCAAATGGGGAAAAGAAGTACAATAGGCATTATAACTCGTTCTTTTAATTTTGATAGTTGTAATTTTGATAGGGTGTTAAGGAAATAAACCAATAATTAACCTAGCAAAGGATTAGTTTAATATCTTTATAATATAGGTACAACATTGAGTACAACTTTACATCTAATTCGACACTATAAAATATAGCCACATTGGTATTCCTTTTTCAAAATATACAAAGAATAATTCTTCGAACAACAATACATATCATTATTCTATGGTAATACATGTATTTCAAGATGAATATAACTTTACAATGATAACTCATTAATTACCACATATCACATCCATAAAATTCCTCTTGTTCGAGTACCTACAACCGATATTGCGTCATTCGTAGGACTGAGTATGGAAAACCCTTACACTCAAGCACAAACAAGACATTCATCATTTTAAGTAATTTCAAACAAAGTACATGAGAGAGGTAGGGAAAAGGAGAGAGAGGAGAGATAAAAAAATTACACATTCACACTTCCACATTCAGTTACATTTTGTTTAAGAGAGGGAGAGAGAGTATGGAAGAGAGAGAAACTATAAAACATTTTCTTTTATATTCACAATTTTTTGTCCATTTCTCAATTCATACCCATTTCCATTTTATTTCAACACATCTACATTTTTAATCCATTCATATTTCCAAGACCAACCAAACTTTCATATTTAATTTAAGAGAGAGATTGAGAGAGAACACTATAAATTGTAAAATCCATTCATACAAAGTAATTTATTAAATAATTCTCTACACACACTGTAATGCTATGAAAAAGGGTTCATGAGTAATTGATAGAACCAATGGGATCCTCAGAAATATTTTTTAGCTTAAGTTGTGAGTGTGTAAAATTGACCAAAACAACTAAAGTGCTTACAATATGGTTTCCAAAACCATTTGTTTTAAGTTCAAACATAAATTTCATCGATTCTTACCTTCTCCCCAATAAAAAAGAACTCGTTGTATTTGGACAATTCAATTACATTAAACAAGGCTCAATTTATGAACGTGACTTTGAGACCAAATATTAGAGTTGGATTCGCTAAATTAATTTTGATTAAAAATCGCTTTATGGAAATCCTAAGTGCTTGCCGATTCCACGAGGTGCATAGCTACATCTAACGGTTCCGTTCTTTTTTTAACACAATCTCCGCAATTTCATTCACAAACTCTCCAAGGTCACTGAAAAAATAAATTGTCTTTAATTTCAAGGAAAATCCGATCTAATGATGCCAAAATATAATTTTTTTACATTGCCATAAATAGCCATGACTTAATTTTACATTATGATAAACAGCCATACTTACTCTTGGTCCATATTGATGACTGGTCCAGATATATGTGAAGCTTTGTTAAGGATTTCTCTCCACCAATTGAGTTTCAACCCTGCCATCGTGGTGGTGTTTTTGAAAAGCTTTGCCATAAATTCCTTGTCAATATAGCGGAGGTATGAAGGTTAAAAGATGCCACAGAAGACGGATAAACTTTACATAATGAGATTGCAACATCCGTGTAGGAGCTCATTCAAGCACCAAGCAGATTCTACCTATCTTTTAGAAAAAAATGGCAATATGAACAGATGCACTATGAATGGTAGATACTATCGCGGGAGATGAAGAATCTCCAGCTCGCAGTTCCTTTTGATCAAGAAATACCTAGAGACCAGATCTTCTGAGAACATGATAGATGAGGTTGGCCAGAATTTTCTTGACGTCAGGGCCTCTGTGATTTATGAAGACATGATAGTCTTCCCCATTTCTTCTTCCATGATGGAATTTTACACTTCACACAGAGGCTCGATAGATATCATAATAGAAATAAAGGAAGACGCCAGTCAGCTATTTACCGTTTAGACCATTGAGAAAGCCAAAGCCAAAATGGCCAAGAAAGATGATTATTCCTTTGGAAGCTCCCTGGAAATTTCTGGGAACAAGCAATGGGTGTTGCAGCTTATAGATATTATTAGGATAAAGGTTTTGGGAAAAGTCAGTGATGAATTGGAAATGTAAATCCATACCATATGGGGTGGAATTTAATCTCCGGTCAATTAATGTGTAAATATAAGTTTATGTTAAGGAATTATAATTGTTGGATTTAGTGTAAATACGTCATTTTTCAGAAGATTTAATCTTAAGTAAATTTGGTTTGGTAAGTAGTTGGATAAGTATTTTTCTTAGTAGTTATATTTTAGGGTTGTAATAAATGTGTTATAAGAAAGTCAAAAAGGTTTTTGATATTTTTGTACAATCCTCCAATAAAATATACCATTAAAAGGAATTGAATATAATTATGTGGGTCTTACAATTGTGATGAGAGGTGGTGATGGATTCTAAATTTTAAGTTTGATGTCTTTTATACTGCCGAAGGCAAGTATATTGGTTTCACCTTGACTATTAATTTTGTTTTCTTCATCAATAGCAATATGCCATGTGTTCAGATAACTTATTTTTGTAAAGTTTTACATAAATTTTTGAGAATATTCTACTTCCCTTTATTAAGGAATATTCTACAATTTTTACTTTCTAACTATAACTTTGATGAAAAATCTACATAACATTTAATGCTTGTCTCATCAACACATTGTTATGTCATGTCAGGCTCTGAGTTTGGAAGGTTGCTGATGTTTTCCTTTGGTACAAATAGTATTGATATTTATTTTTTGAATGACCCTTCACATGCGCTAGGCAGTAGTTTCCTCTCATAGACAATTGAACCACTTCAGATATTAGGAGATATTAGGGTTACAAGATTTATCTCCCTCTGCCTTTGCCTGTAGAACAATGCACTCTAATGGTGACCGACAACAACCCAAACAAAAGGACCCACTTGACAAAAATGGCAATGCAGCACCAGATACGGACGCCCATAAATTCAGCCTCCTCAAAAGGGTATGTATCTGTTCATCTAATTATGTCTATATTGAATTGAGTTGGCCTCTTTGTTTTGTCACTCTGTTGCGGAACTTCACAAGTTAGTGGGGCCACTATATTGTGGGTTCTACATTCAATCAGATATGTTGCGGAATTTCACAGGTTAATGGAGCCAAGAGTATATTAACGTAGATCTGGATGGAGTTGTTGATGCATTCCGTGGAAGGATTACCTGCTGGAATCGAAAGCACGGTTCATCTTCCAACCCATCTAATGCCTCTGTTCAGCATGGCAGCCAGGGGATTGGAGAAGCCCTTACAAAATTTACTCAAAAATATTTCTCCCTATTTTGTAGTTTATGATGTAGTATTACACTGGACGTCTAAAGTGGCTCTTAGGTTAAAAATCCCTGCAATAGCATTCTCAACCTTTGCAACGGTTTGTCTGAGGTATTTCTTTTGTCCATATCGAAGGTTTGAAAAAGCCGTAGATCTAACCAGACCACCTCCTGATTATCCCTCGAGAAAAATCCGATATCGACCATTTGAAACAGGGTCTATGATTGGCTTCTACATCGAAACAACTCTTATGCTTATAGAGACGAGAGGGAGAGATAGATATGTTCATTGACAGTTTAAATGATTCCTCTATAATTCTTATAAAATCCTGCCATGAGTTAGAAGGTAAATTTTAGGACTATTTTCACAAGGTTATCTGCAAATAAGTGATTCAAAGAATAATTATTGTATAAAATGGTTGTTTATGTATCATTTGGAACTAGAATATTTTCTTCCAGAAGAATAGATCAGAACTTGACATCTATTTACCTTTTATTTTGATCGAGTTGAATGTATCATTTGGAACTGAATATTTTCTTCAAGAAGAACAGAGCAAAACTTAACATCTATTTACCTCTTTTTTTTTATCAGAGTAATACAGAGGTAAGAATGGCTAGGAGAAATCAATACGTTAGTGCTTTTAATCTCACCCTATTAAGCTTACGATTGTCAATCTCTATGCTCAGGATTTTACACTATTTGCATGAATCAGAGTGTCCATTAATGTACTCTTTTTCAAATGTTGATGTCTAGGTACTGGAGTGCAAATGATGCGAGCTGAAACTGAACATCCTTTATATCCATTATCTGCAGCTTTGAAATTGTTGTGGCAGTTTCAACGGCCAGAGCAGCTGGGCGACTCTTGAGGTTGTATTAATTTTCACAATGAGATTATTATCAAATTTTATAAATTACCATGTTTAATGCTTTAAATGCAGACATCGCAGAGATTTAGATTTTTCTATCATTTCAATGCGGGATGGCATGTGATTTATTGAAGTGGTCATTAAAGAGCCAGACATCCAGTGATTCCTCATCTACTTCCTCCTAGGTAACCTAGGATTGTTATATATAATAAGCGTTCAAATGAGACCAGTTTTGGACTGTTGAATTATCTGAGGTGCATGCGCGGCTCTCGTGGTGGCCACCATAGAGGGAAATTTATTTTATCAAAAGTTGTTGAAGATGTTCAGCCACCTATGGTATGTCCTATGGATGTAGTTACGAGTGACCTACTATGGTCATTTGTGGATGCTAATATAATTGGTTTTTTCTTTTTCCTATTCCACATTTGGGAAGTTTAGATGTTTTGGCTATATTCTTAAGACTTTGGGTAAATAATTTGGTATTTTTTTCTAAGCCATTTTCTCGTATGAGTTTTACAGGCATGTCTTGACATTACTAAATTATTATATGGTTGCTATGTTTTGATGTACCTTTAATCTTCTTGGTTGGGATTTTGTGATGGCATTTTTTACAGATGTATGTTACGTTGTCATCTAAGTTTCAAAAAATGTCAGATCATAGTCTTGTGATGTTGGTATGTTTTGTTTCAAGACTTCTTCATAGTGCTTAATTAATTTGTTTGTTTCACTTTTCTTGTTACTCTATCCATTTTTTACAACTGTTGAGATTTCTTAGTATGTAGAGTACAAACTAGATTATACAAATGACATCAAGTAATAGGAGTCAATGTAATTACTGTGATCTAGAATCTTCCAGTGAATTGTATAATAGGTGGTATGATTTAATAAATTAATTGTCATATTGTAAAATAGTTATTTCTAAATTCTGATATTTGTTGGTATAAGTACATTGCATAAGGATTGGAAATTTTATCAGGATTATATTAGATAGCTTTAATCTTGTGAACAAATCCTACTTTGTGACTAATTTGTTGTTTCTTCTATTTTGACGTCTAGACATAAGAATCAAGAAATCATAATAAGGAGAAATTAGACAATTGCAAACATGTAGATGTATAGTTAGAACTTGGAATCAAAGAGACTGGAGAATAATGTCTTAGTTCAATTTAAAATGACTCATGCTATGTATTGATATAATCTCAAAAGAAATAATGGTAAGTCGATTATATACATAGATGATTGCAGAACCAATGTGTCTTAAGACGAAATCATAAAAATTAGTTTTAAACTTTGAAGTCTATAAGAATAATTGTCAACCACTGTAAAAAAAATTAGAGTTTTTGGAACATGCATATTTGTTCCTTCGATTGAATGCAAAATCTATATATATCTTAAGTCACACATGCACATGAAATATTTTAGAAAAAAAATTAAATTTGAAAGAGTAACCAACAACAATAGAATTTATATTAGCTATTTAAACTACCATACCTTTGGTCTCAAAAAAATATATATTGATAAATGGAAGCTTAGTTTTGTATTGGCCATCTATTGATAAATGGAAGCTTAGTTTTGTATTGGCCATCTATTGATAAATGGAAGCTTAGTTTTGTATCGACCATTTTTTATGTTGCCCAAGATTCTTTTGGATGTTTTTGCTCAAGTTTCAAATTGTTTTGAAACATTTTGTTGGACTGAACTCCTATATATGCCATTTTACAACATTTCTTCTGGCATTCGTATTGTGCCTTGATGAATCATTTTTTAAATGAACAATACTTGAAAACAATTATCATCCTTTCCATGTTTCTCTTACTGCCTTATTTGCTAAATATCTTTCAATTAAATATCCATCTAGCAATGAAGTGACCACATATTTTCTCACAATTGGAGTAGTTTTCCATTGTCCATAACATTGCGTACAATAGTTCACAAATAAGGTTTCAATAGAACATATGTATAGTTTCATCTTGATGTTTGAGGAGGCCAACATAGATATGGCCTCCTCAAACATCATCATGGCAGCCTTGGGTTCCAGAATATTGGTGCATTCCTTCAGCCTTCTACACAACACCGGAGGCATAAACGGGCACATGACTTCACACAACAGTCACGATCTACTAGGCGTAGAACCTCTTAAGCTTGGCACTTAGACTTGTTACAGCTTCCCGTGTCTTTCTTGTTGCTTCTTATATTTTGTTTTGTATTTGTTTTTTTTTCCTTCTTACATTGTCTTGTTCTCTTTGCTCCTCTTGTAGTCCCTTTAACCTTTTTGGTTACTTCCGGACATTAATTTTTAAATTAAATTAAATCTTGCTAAACATTCAAGATGCACATCCTTGCATTGTGGATTGCGTACATAAGTTTTTGTATCTCACCCCTTCATAAACTATTGTGTGTCACACTTGTGCAAGTCTCTCCCATTATCCTCTTATATCTCCCTCTCTTACACTAGATGTCCCCACTTTATCCCTTTCGGCGTCCCCATTGCACTTGTGTGATTGCCACTGTAATGTAGGATTGTTGTAGTTGTGATACTTATATATTGTCCTCCGGAAGGCCCTAGCCGAATATCATATGACCGTGCGCCCATGTAACTATATGATTCTTACCCCTGGTGATTGCGAGAACCTATAGAGTCATTGCAATAGTTTGGCTCGACACCTCTAGTACTATAAGAACACACTTGTCATACATCTGAGATGATTCGAGAGAGAAACAATTAGGTACATTTTGTAGGATAAATGTGTTCTCTATCTTAGGATGTTTCGTGATTTACAAAACTTACTGTCCTTGTTGATGAAGTGATTTCTGGATGGATAGGTTTACTGGGGTGGTTGGATTGATAAATTCAGTTAACTATGTCCGACATACTCTCTTGGCATTATTGTATGACATTTTTGAGATTAAATCCAAATTATTTGGATGCAGAGCAATAGTTTGAGTTCTCGAGCATGGCAAGGGAGTCTTACAGTGTGTTGCGGTTTTGATCTGAGGCCAAACAACAATTTCAACACTC
This sequence comes from Taxus wallichiana var. yunnanensis, assembly GCA_018340775.1. Classification (NCBI taxonomy): domain Eukaryota; kingdom Viridiplantae; phylum Streptophyta; class Pinopsida; order Cupressales; family Taxaceae; genus Taxus; species Taxus wallichiana. Next base: position 603,339,075 of record CM031243.1, read on the forward strand.
TAACATGGCGAATGAATGTTAATCAAAATTGTTGGTAGGATGTATATGCTTTCCACGTAAGGGGAATGTCTGAGGTTTTTATTATTTGGTGCATATCAAATGAAAATTGCTATGAAAAGTTACATCTATGAATTACTACATTTTCAAGATGAAGATTCAAATTCACAAAAATAACAATTCATTAGTTCTGAACCTCACAGATCTAGCAGATCTATAGGTGAAAGTGCTAAATGTTAGTATGAAGACCTTCCACAATTTTCTCCTCCTTGCACTTTTTGAATTTAATTTCATTATAACCCGAGAAAATACAAAATGGAGAAGATCTATATTTGTGTGTTGTTTAAATCAGAATTTTAGAGCATGAGTAACTACACTGCCAACTCCAAGTTTGCATTTTCTATTTTGTTCTCTATCTTATTTACAATAAATCATTATTTTCTTGATTATTGCGTAAAAAATCGGGACATATTACATATGCTATAAGTGAATTTAAATAGCTTTGATCCGCATTTATTCAGTAGTGTTCTCCTTTTAAGATTCTCACATCTTGAACCTTATTAGGAAGTTGTGGATGAAGTATCGAAAGAAAATGGAAGCAATTGCTTTAATAAGTCACTTCTCCAGTGAATTGAAGTAATCTATGCTAATGCACTCTTCTTTAGTTATGTGCATTTTTAGTTGTATTTGATTATATTCAAAGCTTTTTTTTCATTGCAATTTCGTAAAAGCACCTGAGCATGTATTTTATCATTGTTTGTTTTTAAAATTTTAATCTAACTTGGAGATATTGCAAAATAATCAAAAGAAATGGTTTGACATGTGTCACATTTATGTAAAACTTTTATTTCATTGTGTGGACAGTAATTTAAACTATTGTTGATGAGTTCTTAGGGTCTGTCTTCTTGTACTCTATAATTGTTAAATTTTGCCTAAATATGTTACCCATCTTATACAATTGTAAAAATGACTTAGAGGGCATCAATTTTTCAGGGTAAGTAGAATTGATGATGTATGTTTTTTTTGTTTGAAGTCTTAATCTGCAGCAACAAATGTAAATAAATTCATTCACATCATTGATTTTGTATATGTAATAATCAAACAATGTTGTATAATTAATTTCCAACAATGGCATGAGTTTGGCCATCTACATGTTGCAATTACAAAAAAGGACGTTGATACCAATGACCATTGTTGTAACACATGCTCAAATAGTTTACATTTTAATTTCATGCTTCTGACTTTGCATAAATCTACCTGATCACACATGACTACATTTGTTAAAACTTCTAACTTGTCCTCATGACACTTTGGTGCATGCAAGATATTCACTTCACATGTTAATCAAATTCCACAGGATGGCTATGCTTTTCCACGTAAGGGGAATGTCTAAGGTTATGAACAAATCAAAATTTTAGGAGCATTGTTGTTGCATTTAATTCATAATTTTGCATATAATTCTCCTCCACATTACAAAAATAATCACCTTTGGCAGTATTTTCCATATCATGGCCTTGTTTATTATATGCCCAAGGCAAGTATATTGGCTTCACCTTGACTATTACTTTTTTTCAAAAACCAATAAAACTATGCCATGTGTCAGATTTTATTTATTTTGTAAAGTTTTACATAGTTTATTTTGAGAATATTCTACTTCCCTATATTGTGGAATATTCCATAATTTTTACTTTCTAACAATAACTTTAATGATAAATCCGCATAACATTTAAATCCTGTCCTTATGTGACGTCAAGTTCTGAGTTTGGAAAGTTGCTGATGTTTGCATTTGGAGGTGAATAGTATTAGTATTTATTTTGTGAAAGATCTTCCACATGTGAACTTCTGATCAATTAACGCATTAAAACATCTATTAATTATATGATTTTAATTTCTCCCATTCTCAGAGATGTGTTCTGCCTGCTCAGTTCTAAATGTCTGGTTGCATGCAAAACCTTAGTGAGACAAGCCTATTTGATGCATGTAATATTCAGAGGAGATCTTGGCTAAGAAACTGTGGATATTAGACTCATTTTCTTCATTAAGCCGAGAGGCGTATACCATTGTTGAGACAATGCACCTTGCCATCAAGGTCCAAAACCATGGAAACCCTGCTCTGTTCAAATCTGAAAGCAACAACACCATCATTCGAGATCTTCCATGCCTCTATTTTTTATCAATTGCAAAATGTGGTTGCATGCCAAGGTTGTAAAATGTTGGCAAAACTCACCAAAGAAACGTGGTCTGCTGGACTATGATGATTGGAAGGTACGCAAAAAATGTTTGTTAAAAGGATGCTTGTAATGTTTAAGTAAATGCTTTGGCGATTTTAAGCCAAACTTTGTGACCTTCCAACATACTCTCAGTTGAGCATCTATAGGCAGATTTAATTCAGGAAAAGAATGATTGTGCCAATAAATAAATCTGCCACGAATCTAATTGATTCCCCGAGGCACGTTGATGATTCTTCCAAGATTACTATAGCCCTGTGTATTGCAGGTGATGATATATTGTATAAGAGGATTTTTCACGAAATGGACTTCTTCAATGGGCTTTGGAAACCTCCTTATGCCAACATGGAACCTGGCAGTTGCTCACCAAGTGTTTGACAAAATGCGTGAGAAAAATTTAGTCCCTGGAACACAAATGATAATGGAAATTTCTCGTGATGGAGATGTTGATGCAGCCTTAGACGCATTGTTTACAAATTACATGCAAATGGAATCTTTGCCCAGCCTACGAAAATCCCCGTCTACTTCCCGGCATGGTTTTCTCCCCTTCCTCTATTTTTCTTTCATATTTGTACCAAAAAGCAGCAAATCTGTCAACGCGGGGGCTGGACATGAAGCCCACGGTTCTGGTAAGGCTATCAAGGCAGGTCTCCAGTTCCCTGTGCAAAGACTCAGGAAGATATCTGAAGAAAGGCTGATATTCCAAGAGAGTCGGTGTCGGTGTTCCTATTTATTTGGCCGCTGTAATAGAGTATTTGGCAGCAGATGTTCTGGAGCTCGCCGAAAATGCAGCGAGGGACAACAAGAAGACCATAATTATCTCGAGTCATCTTCTGCTTGCGATCAGAAATGACGAGGAGTTGGGGAAATTGTTGGGCGGCATCACCATTTCCCACGGTGGGGTTCTGCCAAACATTCATCAGGTTCTCCTTCCAAAGAATACCTCTACCTCAGACACGAAGCCCAAATATCCCAAATCTCCCAAGAAGAAATAAATTCCAAAACTGATTTGATTAGCTTGATTCAAACGGTGTTTTATAACACCACCGTTATTCTGATTTGTTTTCCTTTTTATATCGATTGTTGTTTAATTTCTGTCATGTTCTGTTTTATGCATTTTATTCTTTTTCTCTTATTAAGAAGGTAATGGTCTGTTGAAATATAAGATCTGTGAAAAGAGAATGTCTTTGAAACTGCTCGATACGCCTGGTTATTTTAAACACCCAAGATATTTTAAATTTATGTTATCCAAAGATAAGATTGAAGAAATATTTGAGTAACCTGCAAGCAAAACAGTCTATATATGCTATTCTTTAAACTATGTGATTCATTAGAAAGAGGAACCTCGGTTTAAAAATACATGAGTGATAAATTAGTGTTTATAGAATCATTTCTGTAAGACTGCACTACAGAGCCGGCGTAGGCATCGATAATGTGGATCTTCACGCCGTTAGAGAGAATGGGTGTTTGGTGGTGAATGCTCCATATTTGTCAAAATTATAAGAGTAGCCCCCAATATAATTATTTACAGATTTATCTCCATTTGTAGGTCTGATTTAACCCATAATGGTGCTGATTTTAGGACGGCTATTAGTGAGAGCTCTGTTTAGCGTAGTTCCCCTAACGTTCTGTTTATTTATTTGATTTTTCAATATATTTTATTGAAGAAGATAAGTATATGAAGTCGACTTTCTACACAACAATTTCACTCAATGCACTATTGATAAGAGATAATCACTTTAGTTGTATTTTGCTTCAGTATCCCTCCTATCAGATTCCACCTTCACTATTGTCACCATGTCTCATCTCTAAGATTGGACATCATTTTCTCATTATACAGATGATTAAAACTTCATGAAGATTTTCACAAGTCTTTGTCTCCCAACCTCTTTTAATTTGGTACCTTTTCTCTTCACATAAAGGAAGGTTTGTATAAGCTATGTATGCCTCACGATTACCATTAATTCCTATTGAAGAAGGCACATTCTACACTCTATGGTGGTCACTTTGACAAGTAGAAAACACTCCACTCACAATGGTTCTTCTATTGACCTCACATGCCACAAATTGTTCTTTATCGTTCGATATTGTATTGTCTATTTTTTTTGGCCTCCTCTTATGTGGGATTTGACTCAAACTCACATAGATCATGTTTTTAGTCGAACAACCCATTCTTCAACAAAGCATTCTTCACTTGATGATTTCTTCGGTATTCCACATATGACTCCGCCTAAGTTACCTTTCTCCTTATTCTTTTTGGAATCAAACATACTCATAAAGAGTAGGCAAAGGTTAACTCCTTCATTCGACATTTACAATATCTCCACTCCAACATTGTTCCTATCTTTTAGAAGACTCAATAAAAGCAAAAATAATTGATAGACCGTTGTTAGATTCCACCAAATTTCATCTTTGGATGGATGTCAATTGAGTTTTTGTTACGAAGACTCACCACACCCATCACATTTTACCTTGTTCCCAAACATGGATAACTTTTACACTTCAAATATTTTAGTTATTCTCTACATTATAAAAGAATTAGAGTCCAATGTCGTTAAATTTACAACATTAACTTGGGTTTCCGTGGTTAGCACCTTCGGATCTCAAATAAAGTGCTTTTATTATTATGCAAGGAAAACAACAGATGTGAAAGGGCATTTAGGATGTGTCACTCTCCATGTTATGCTTTGGGTTTTAAAGAGTACTTAACGCGGTTGGTGGGTTTGTTTGACATGGGTCTATTTTTCCCGCTCAACTTTTTTGTTATTAAATAGATGGAGAAACAAACTGCAGATACAAAACTTTTAAGTCTATATGATTCATATCATATTTTTCAAACCACAATCTTATCAATCCAAGGAATATATATAACGAATGTCGTTAAAAACAAATTTTAAATTTGGCCTACCTCTCCAAACCCTAATTTTCCTACATTAAACTTGTCCTATTAAGAAAAAAATTGATAATAGCGTTCATCTTCACCCCTCTTCCTCTCCCAATGTTTCTCTCCTTCCAATATGAATCCTTTAAAAGATCCCCTTCGGCGTTCCATAGTACATTTCACGTACAATTGCTAGTTTTATAACACAATGATTTTTTTGTTAATTAACACCCTCTAATCACAAGTTGTGACAAGTCCTTTACTGCAAAAACTTATTCCATTTGTGGGAAAATAAGCATGTAGTTGACCCTCGTTGCTTTTCATCAAACCCTCGTGCTCTAATGTTTTCATATTGTAGCAATAAAATTTTCACAAGGTTTCATTTTTAATTTTGTAACTCCCCCTTAAATGTGTTTATGTTTACGGAAAATATGCATGTAGTTATTTTTGCTAATTTTTTGTTCTTATACTTTTTGAAATAATTTTTAGTCTATAGTAGGACCATTGGAATCTCAACTTTTTATACAATTTTTTTAAGTCACAAATGTTTAGATCTCTACATTTTTGTGATTCACAATTTCTCACAGATTTGGCGATTTAATTATGTATGTCATTACTTTATGGTTCTAGTGCAGGGTGGGATTAAAGAGCATACAAGTCCTGGAACAATCAAGCTCTTTAAGAGTTGTATGTGTTTCTCTCACCATTTGGGACGATGAATGGAGAGCCCTCGATGCGCTTAGCATTGAAATTAGTTTGTGCCTCACACACATTGAATTGTAGAGGTTTCTGAAATCTAATGTTTTCCTTGTGTTCATATGATTTTAAAAATATTTTCCAGATTCTCGCTGCATATATTTTTCTAGTAAAGAATTTACACGCCATCCACGAATAGTGGGCTCTTAAAGCCTTGTAATCTGCAAGACTATGAAGTGCGATGCATAAAAAGAAAGAGCTTCTACAAACCCTATATTAGGAATTACCACCGCACACCATTCAATTCAGCTCAAATATTTGTGCAATACACCAAACACAAGGAAATTCGAGTATTCTAGAGTTCAAGTATGGAAATCACATTTTGCAAGGTAGGCAACAAATATTTCAATTTTGGCTTTGAGAGGGGTTTTGGTAATATTTATGCAGTGAGTCTAAATTTCAGATAGTGATAGCGTATGACTACATTAATTCGGTGGTGCCCAAATGGCTGGAGTCCTGTACCTCAAATCTTGCGGGACGCTCTACCTTTCTAAGTTTGGGGAGTTGACATTTTCTAAAAACCATAAGACACTCCAAATTCAGGGAAAAGAAATATTTTGATGTATGCATTCTTCATATCCATAATTTGTTTTTACTCAAATCCCTAGCGATATAGTTAAGGGATGTCTTAATGGATATCAGAACATTGACCGAAATCAATAATGGACCAAAATAGGGCCAAGTAAACTAAATCAAGGTGAGTTCTACAAACATTGAGTCAAAGTAGGAACTTGATTGACTTGTCAGGCTCCTGGAAGATCATGTTGAGGTTTTAACCCAATATTAGATAAGAAGCAACTCATCTAAGTTTAGGCATTGCATACATAAGGAGATCCAAACCTAGGAGGATCTTGAACCACATCATAGAGATGGTTGAGCTGAGATCACTTGAGAGATAGGCTAAGATAAAGAGTTCATGCAAGATCTCTTACTACTGCAATACTAAAATATTTGTAATGTAAAATATTAATTTTTCAATGTATTTTCCCATATTTATGCAAAAAGTTAATTTTTAAATTAAAAAAATTGAACTTTGCAAAAGCTCAAGAAAGAATACACTCCTAATGCAGATTTTTTACAATGTGTTTTTACACAATTTTCAAAAAATCAATAGCTTAATGCATTTTTTTAAAGCCGATTGAGCAATGAATATAAAGAGTGATCCAAGCTAGGTAATGGTTACTAGAATCCTCTTTGATATCATACCATAGTATTGAATACTCTAACCAATAGAATCAACTCCAATGCAGAGTCTTATCTTAGCGACCTTATATTTTATGCCACCTTCATTTGTCAATTTCTATGAATAATTGTGGAATTCACAATTTGAGTTTGATATTTGTCTTAATTAGTAATCGGATGTATAAATCAATCTTGTGTGCTATTGATGGGATTTCAAATTCTCGAGTCATGTCAAAAATAAATTTTCCATATACAAATTTTTATGGTTTTTTCTCATAAATATAAATAAGTTTTGTATTTTTACAAATTTCTTAAAAAAATTTTATGCCATAGTAATTAAATTACATGGTCTATTATTTTTTAAGTTTGTAATTGTCTATTGTCACTTAATTTTTACTAGTATTATATGTTAAAAATCATAAAAAACAACATATTTTCAATTTCCAGGCCTAAAAGAGTTTAAGTGTGCTTGAAAATGTACTTGAGCTGAAACTGAGGGCACCTCCACTCACGCTTGTTGTTTACCCTTCCACTCATACATCTACTTGGTAGTATTTGCCATATCATGGCCTTGTTATTAGTTAGTTCATGCCAAAGGCAAGATAATATACATTTCATGTCATTCAATTAATAATGTTATTATGACCCAATCATATACAAGAATTTTTTTGCCCATATCAAGATTTCTAATGTACAAAATTTGAATTGATATATTCACGTAAATATAATTTTACATAAATCAATTTATTGTTATTTTGATTGTTGAAAAAAATTGATTTGACTAATTTTTACCCTTATTGAGCTACATGTTTTGTTTTTTATTAAATCAAAAATGTAAATGGCCAAATGACCTTTTATTTATTAACCTATGTCAATCTATCAATTCATCTAATTTTTTTTTTTGATAGACTACATTAAAACTGATTAGAACAAATATGCTTTAGTAAAAATACTTCACCTTGTGCCATGGGGTCTTGGCTGATTGGTAAAGTTTGGCATTTATTAAGAAGAAGTCCATGATTCAACCCCATTGACAAGTCCGCAGCATGAGGAATAGCTCGAATGATGTCCTTGAGTGCCAAAAGAGTAGTCCAACCAATATCCTTGTGTGTGTGATAGTTATGCGCCAACCGTACAAAGGAAGTATGAAGTGTACACTAGTAAATTCACTATAAAGTTGGTAGAGACTGTGTTAAAAATAAATAATATGTAATGATTCCTCTAATTTCAAAAAAAAACTTCACCTTGTCACATAAATAAAAACTACTCATTTTTAATGCTTTGGTCGCTCACACATTTCCAAACCGTGTTTGAATGACTCCCATTTGTATTAAAAAGGTTTCTGCATAACAATAAATTGGACCTGACTATGGCGCGGCTTAATCTAACTTTGCCTGCATGGACCTATTTTTGCAAATCAGAAGCTCAAAACTCTCAACTACTCACAAAACAAAAGCATGATTATGAAAGGAGTTTTGGTTGGCTTAGTGCTACTTATCATAATTGTACCTTTTTATTGATTATAATGTGGAGACACACACAGATATCCCAATCACAGGGCACAGATGGTCTCATTCTGTAGCAGACACATGCATCTACAAGTGATTTTGAAATCTCTTTGTGTTGAGAAATTGTCAATCATATTAACCCATTTCTAATTTCTTACTAGCATTTATAACAAATTAAAAAAACTTTGCGTACAAGAAAAGAAGATGAAAATAGAGAGCAAGAAATCATATCCGATAATAATATATGTGATTGATGCAGATTCTTATCTCATATCATGCAGGTAAATTGGTAAAGGATTGGAATCCATCTAGAAAACTACACCGGCTTTGTTCCCGGAGGATAAGTATTATTCAAGTAGCAGCTATAATTGGACCGTGTTCTCTGTTCTACATATTAGGAGTGTGGATCAACACTTCCTCCCTTGTAATCCCACCTGAAATTCGCTACATTTCAAATATTGTAAAGGCGTCATCTATAATCTCCTTAGATTTTGAACTTCATCATACAGCAACAGTAGATGAGGTCTCAAATATGTCTCTGTCTTCTCCGCCTTGTGATATAAAGTACAGTGAGTATACTTCCTGTGAGGGTTCTAAGAGGTCTCTCAAATTTTCTAGAGACAAGCTTATTTACAGAGAGCGCCACTACCCACAAAAGAACGAGTCGTTGAAATGTCTTATACCAACTCCGTCGGGCTATAAAAATCCATTCCCATGGCCGAACAGTAGAGAATTTGCTTGTTTTACCAATGTCCCACATAAGGAGCTTACAATTGAGAAAGTTGTACATAACTGGGTTCATGTTATTGGAGATAAATTTCATTTCCCTACTGGTGGAATCATGTTTCCTCACGGTGCAGATGCTTACATTGATGATATCAATTCATTGATCCCTTTGACTGATGGAACAATCAGGACTGCCATCGACACTGCTGTGGGGTATGTTTCTTCCTCATTGTTTTACAGTGATTTTTCATTCAAAAGACGTTGAATTGAAACTCACACTTCAAGGTGCCCAAGTTGGTAGAGGCGTGGGCTTTATGTTCATTGGTACAAGTAACCTGAGAACATAATTTAATTAAGTTTAAAATATGGATTAGACTCAAAGTGGGGACACATCAGAGACGCACTATTTCATCGAAGTCCGCGCTGTTGACGGCTCCTCCCCAAAGGATGGCAATTGAAATATTGGGAGGAAACATCTACATATATTTCAAATCATTGAGGGCTTTATTTTTTTCCAAAATTTATTAAATTCCCTAATCATATTTTATTTCTAAAAAAAAATAACGTTGGAAGATTCTTATCAGGCCACGGCCATCACTAGGTTTTGTGGTACTCACCAGAATGTCTCTGCAAGTCGAGTCCATTGAGATCTGAAAATGGGATAACTTTTGCAATTGGCCCACTCCCTCAATGTTCTCGCAGCTTCCAACACTCTTCTCGCTTTTAATACTTGTTAGAGTTGGTATCGAGTTGGTTCTTTGTTATACAAAGTAAAAGGATTTCGATTGTAAAAGAATTTTGAGATCAATAAAATTTGCAAGATTCTATTGTGTTGAGTTTCTTCTCAAAGATTTTTTGTATGTTCTTTCTTTCTTCATCTGCGAACTAAGTTCATACCTCGTAAGTCAGGCAAAGAGGCGAGCCTCCCGTCTTGGTATGATAGTTTTTTTTGGAGATGGCTATTATATGAGCATATTGTCATCATTTATCTATATTTTGGTGTTCTCTCATGTTATTGTTGTATATTTTCTGATTTATACAAGTAATATCCTTACAAGTGGTATCAGAGCAACGATTTCGGCCAAAATTAGGGCAAAAACCCTAATTTTTTGTTTCGAATATATCTTGAATAGGGTATCAAATTTTTTTCCAATTTTTGCATCATAATTTGGAAACACTCTAAATCAAAATATCTAAAAATTTCAGCTCCATTAGATCTGTTTTGCGGATGTTATTGGTGTTTTAGGTTTTTTCATAAATTCACTTTTCAGGAAGCAAATTGTGGTATTTTTTAGCAAAATTTATATTTTCGAAAGCTCTTGAAATTTTAGTTAGGGTTTGTTCTTTGTGTTTTTATCCATCTACCAAAATATTTTCAGAATTCCTAAACCCTAATCATGATCACGGGGATAACAAATTTTTATGGAAATGGTGAGATGGATGCTAAAGAATGGTGGATAAAATTTAAGAATATATATTTCTCATATTTCATGACAAGGAATATGTTTTCACATTATCTTGGTGGTCCTGCATGGATTTGGTTTTCTGAATTAAAAATGACAGGAAGGATTGGTCTTGGGAGGAAATGGAACAACTTTTTATGGATAGATGGGACCACAAAGAGGAAGAAGAGTCAAAGGAAGATGATGGGGAAGAATATATTGAAGAATCAAGAGAGAAAGAAGATGAAGAGGAAGGTGAAGAAGATTCAAGGGAAGATGATGGTGCAACATATATTGAAGAATCAAACGCAAAAGAAGTTGAAGAAGACTATGAAGAAGAGGAAGAAAAACAAGATATTGATGCAGAAGAAGATATTATAGCTCCCAAGAAGGAAGATACCATATTTCAATTTCATGGATTCATTCAAATGAATAAGATAATTGTTTCCATAAACCCTAACAGCAAGTATAACTTCATCAACAAGGATATGGCTCAACATCTACATATTCAAGAAAGTAATATCAAAGAAGCTCAAGTGAATGGTAAGAAAATTCAAGTTTTTGAAGATTTAAAACTTACTATGGACAAATATACTTTACATTCATATTTTTTTGCCTTATATATGGATGGTTTGGATATTGTTCTTGGGTATCCTTGGTTAGAGACATTGGGGACAGTTAATATTATTAATATGAAAAATAAGTTTATGAAGATTTGGTACAAAAAGAAGAAGGTCACTTTACAGGATATCAGGCTTAATGGAAATCAAAGAAAAGTCAATATAGACCATGAGGATGATTTAGAATATGGAGAAGAAGGGAATAAGGATGATTCAAAAGAGGAACATGAAGAAAAAGAAGGAAATGATGATTCATCTATGCAAGAGAAAAAGAAAATATCAAATGCAAAGGTGGAAGAAGAAAATAAAGTTCAGAAACATGTTGATAAGGTTGAGGATACTACAACTGCAGCATATGGAAATCCACGTCAACATGAGAGAAAAAAATCATGGAGATATCCCAGGGCACATCATATTTCCAACCAATATAGATATACAGGTAATTAGAGGAATAATCACTTTATTTATACAGGGGATCAATGGAGCAACAATTATGAAGCATGGAATCCTTATTATGGTTATCCTTATTATGGTTATACATGGAATCCTTATTATGGTTATGCATTGAATCCTTATGTTGGTTATGCATGGAATCCAAGGATGATAAAATATGGTCATGAATGGAATCAGAGTAGTGCAACAGAATATGGATATTAGTTTAGATATGTATCATCTACCAGGATCACATATGGATGGATGATCGATCATGGCACAAAGTGTGTAAAAATTTACAACACACTCATTACATGGTTTCTTCTTATGTTTCGGGGACGAAACATGTCAAGGAGGGAAGGAATGTTATGCACCTAGGGAAAGGATGTTATGATGTATATGTATTGATGGAGATGCCGACATGTGGCACACATCCCCTTATCTTATTATATCATTCATTTATGATTTATTATGCTTAGGAGGTCGGCCTTAGTATTGGCCATAGGTTAGAATGGTATATATAGGGGTTAGAAGGTTGTAGTTAATCATGATATTGAGTATTGGAGTGTTATTGTATGGTTTGGAGGTTACCCCCTCGAAGTGGTATTGGAGGTTGCCCCCTCGAAGTGGCAAAGCTATTATATGAGCATATTGTCATCATTTATCTATATTTTGGTGTTCTCTCATGTTATTCTGTTGTATATGTTCTAATTTATACAAGTAATATCCTTACAAAGATCGAGTTGGTTCTTTGTTATACAAAGTAAAAGGATTCTGATTGTAAAAGAATTTTGAGATCAATAAAATTTGCAAGATTCTATTGTGCTGAGTTTATGTCTCAAAGATTTTTGTATGTTCTTTCTTTCTTCATCTGCGAACTAAGTTCATACCTTGTAAGTCAGGCAAAGAGGCGAGCCTCCCATCTTGTAAGTCATCATGGATGTGCGCAGTTTTAGGTTGAAGGCCGATACCGTAAGTCCTGCTGAAGAGTTGCTTAGCAGTACCAATTATGGAGTTTGAAGATCATGCCAGTCTTTCTACAGAAGCATTAGATCAAGATCTTGTAAGTTTATCTGACGTATTCCCTATTAATTCTGCTATTGATGTCCAACGCAAGAATCAGATCCTTTACCAGCATGGAAATTGCCTAAGATCCCTTATAATCAAGTGTATGATAAGTTAACTACTTTTCATCTTATTGCTGCTACTACATTAAAGACTAGAGAGTCTATTATTCAAGTTTCTCAGACTTCCTCCCATGAATATGATATTCCATTAATAGATCCTATTGATATTCAGGCCCTCAAAAAGCAAAAGACTTTTAAGTTTTCCCATATAGGTTGTGTGCAAATAGGTATTACTCCTTTGTTTCGTCGTGGTCTTAATGCCTCTGTCTTATGTTGTCTTATGGATTTAAGATTTGAAAGCTTTAAAGATTCATTGTTAGTTGCTATTCAAACTAGTTTACATAAGGGCCCCATATCCTTTGAGGTCTATCCAAATTATCCTGTTAGCCTGCAAAAAGAAAATTTACTCAAGCAAGTCCTGCATCTACATCTTGCCACTACAGGTCTAAACATGAAGCCTAGTGCTTGCCCCTTGCTATCCATTATAAGGTTATTTACAGACTTGTAAATACAATGCATCTTGTGGTTAAGCATGGTATTTCCAAAGGCAACAGCGTGGTGAGTCATGCTAGTTTAGAAAGTCAAAAAATAGAACCTGAGCTGATTTCATGGTCCCAAATTAAAGTCCCAAAAGAATGGACCCTATCAAAGAAGTTTCTTGACAAAAATTAGCCTAAGCTAGAAAGTGCCACTGCAGTTAATGAATCCAAATCTAATGTTACTTTATCTTTTAGATCTAAGAAGCTTATGTCTGATTTGCCTAGATCTAGTTCATTCAGATCTGATACTTTTGTCTTCTCGTTGGGTGAACCCTCGAGAAAATCTGTAAAGGAACAAACATATATTTGTAGTCATAACAGTCTAGTTCATGACCCAAATACTGACTATTTATGGTGTAAAGATTGTGAACAACTTATAAAGCAAAAATATGTTCCCTCTAATGGCCCAAACATTAGTATGGCCTCTAGAGCATCTCATGTTTCCTCCTCATTTCCGTCCCTTGATAGCACTGAAGTCTTGTCCCCAGATGAATCCCAAAAGGCTGTTTTTTGGTATCAAAGATCTGTTGACAGACAAATTGATCCCTCTGAGTCCTCTAAAATGTTAAACTGGACTAACAAAGCCGTCAAAAATGTTCATGATAGACTTCAGTCTCAAGAGTCTATCCTTGCTGAAATGGAGAAAACATTAAAAGCCATTGAACTCCACCAAAAGGGAGATGTATCTTCTGCTCTTAGGTTATTAAATGCTAAAGTTGATGATGACAAGACTCATGTTAAAAAAGTAGATAAAAATATTGAAAATACTTTTGCATATGTGTCTACATGTCCTGACATTCCTAAAATCGTAACTAGAAATATTATTGATGTCATTCAACCCCTTGTCATTCAGTTCGATGAGGTCAAAAAGATATTTCCTCTAAGTTAGGAACAACCCACAAGCTTGTACAAAGCGATGCATCGATTAAATGAGTCTACCTCGAGTTAAGTCATAAGGTTGACCAAATCCAAGAAGTTGTTAATCCTATACCTATTATAGCTCCTCAAATAGAATGGATCCTGGATAATATAAAAATCCTGAAGAAATAGAGCTTGATTGGTCACAAAATTATCCTGAAAAGAAGTCGGTGAACTTTCAGGAACTTCAACTAAGCATAAAGTTGCTCTATTACAAAATAGTCCTTTGTCTATTACACACAAGAAAGGCTAGGATAAAGGATCAATGGGAATGGTAAAGCTTCTTCCAGAAGAAGTTGAAAGTGTGTTTCTAGGTGAGCCATCCGGAGCATCCACATCAAAGCCTCTGCATAATACTGCAAGAACTCAAACCTTGCAACCAAATTGGTATAAGTTAGATTGCTCTACTCTAGAACAAGTAAAAGAAATGATTCACGGAATGATTGGATGGGCTAATTCACAGCTCCTGTTGTATAGAAAAGATCCGCATCAAATTGCTGAGATTATAGCTAATAGTTTTGTTGGTATCGTAAGAGAATGGTGGGATTCTAACCCATAGCAAGAAGATATTCTTGTAGGAGGATATGCTTCCTTGACTTTGCTGCTCTTATAAAAAAATTCCTTGAACTCTTGATTCTGATAAACTTCAGAATACTTCTTTATTCTTAAGAGCAAGATTATGTGATATGAGTAGAATTAAAGAGTACCAGTGTTATATGTAAAACCTGTATTACAATTCTGGAAATATTAATGATCCTACAATGAGACTTCGATACATAGAGTCTTTTCCTGCTTTCTTTTCTATAGAATATAAAAAGGCTATGCATGGAAGAAGCACAAAAGAATTGAGTCTTGGTGCTATCAACCAGATCATTGATGAGACGAATGCTCATCTCTTCCAGGAGAAGAAGGATCGCAAAGAAGCTGCTAAGGCTCAAAAATCCATAGGAATAAAATTTTGTCAAATGATAGATCTCGACCCATTTGGTTGTCAACCCTTGGATAACTCTCAAAAGAAGAAGACTTGTCATGAATGTTCATCTTTTTCAAAGGGGAAGGGTCAGGGATATAGTCATAAATATAAGAAAAAGTATAAGTTTTCTAGAGATAAACATTCAAAGAAAATCCCATACAAAAAGTCTTACTTCAGAAAGAAGAAATATATGGGAAAAAGAGAAAATTTATACCTACTTGTTTCATTTGCAAAGGTAAGCATTATGCTAATGAATGTTCAAAAAAGGACAGAGAAAAAGGAAAAGCAAAGATTAATATGCTTATAGCCGAGAGGAATCATAGATCGTGAATATTGTTTGGTATTTGATTCTTATTCTTATTCTTCGAGATATTTCATATAATACTTCGAGAAATATTTCCAAGTAAATATTATAAATCATTCGATTTCATTCGACATCACTAAATCTGGATATGATACTTTACCTTCATTTGTAAATATGATTGCAAGCTTTCCTCATCCTATGATGCCAGTATCCTCTAAAGTTCTTCTCAAACAGCTAGAGTTAAGGTAGAGTGAATTTGAAGACTGTCCCCCATGGGATACTGCAAAGAAGTTGTTTCTTTCACAAAAGGTCAAAGAACTCAAAAGGAAATATTCTCAACAAGTCATATCTGAGAATGAAACTAGAGAAAGAAGAGAAGAAGAAGAAGAAAGACAGAGATGGTCTTTCCAAAAAACTCACCCTCTACATCAAGGCCTCCCATACAAGGACATGTCCGGTAGAGAGACAGACTCCTTACAAAGGAAGAGGTCATGGCAGAGATATTATACATTCTCCACCAAGGAGAAGTTTTCCATTTCTATTCCCTGAAGAAAATCCAGAAGATGAGTTTCAGGTACCTACTCCTAACACTGATGTTATTATTCCTAATCCTGAAACCATGAGAACATGGAGAAGGAATAGAATAGAGTTTCTTCAAAAGGTTATTGCTAAAGCCACCAATGAGTATAAGCACCTTATTGAAGAAGAAGATAGAGATAAGAAAGAAGCTGAAGGCGGAGAAGATTTTGAAGAAGCCTACCAGCAGATACTGCACCAAGATGCAGAACCATCAGTCTCAGCTGAAGAATTCAACACAGAGGTATGTACCATAAAAGGAGCCCAAAATCCTTTTATTACAATCACATTTTGCATCCCCAATATCAAGCCATATTCTATTGATGCAATGATTGATACTGGAGCTGACATAAGTCTACTAAGGTCTAGAGCTATACCTCCTGATTGTTGGATTGAGACTTATCTCGAAAATAAATTTTGATAAAAAAGAAGTGATTTCTAGGTTCACAGCCTATGTCCCTATTAGAATAGAAGGATATGAGAGAACATTACAGTTCTATCAGCATGATATGCTCTCATATGATTGTCTAATAGGAGTAGATGCATTACAAGAATGCGGTACTTTCAGTCTTAATAAAGATTTTATATCTTTATTTAATCCTGATGTCCAAATACCAAGAAAGTACTCATTCAGAACAATCATCCCATTACCAGAGCCAAAAAAGAATCTAATCATGAATGGATTCATAAGTCAATAGCTCTGTGTAAAAGCAATATAGATGATATTATTACAAAGATCAAAAAGGATCTTTGTTCAGAAAATCCTCATGCTTTCATAACCAGAAGAAAGCATATTTGTTCACTGTATCTACAAATTTGATAAAGGATGAGAAAGGGAACAATATCATTCCTAAATTCAAATCTCATCACAAGGGTATGATCCCTTCAAAAAGAAAATAATGCCATGAAGAAATAAGAAAGTTACTTCAAGGAGGTTTTATAAAAGAATCTAATTCTCCTTGGGCTTGTGCAGCATTCTATGTAAATAAAAGAAGTGAGCAAATCCAACAGAAGAAAAGGCTTGTTGTAGATTATAAGCCTCTGAATAAATTTGTTCTGACAATATACAACATCCAATCCCACCGAGAGATGACTCGCTTTCCGAATCAAAGGTTCTAAAGTATACAACAAGTTTGATTTGAAGAGTGGATTTTGGAAGATATTTTTGAAACTAGAAGACACGTATAAGACAACATTTGTGGTACCTGGAGGACAATATGAATGGAAAGTTCTTCCTTTTGGTGCAAGATTGCACCATCCATCTTCCAAAAGAAAATGGATTCAATCTTTGGTGAGTTATCTGAATTCTTAATAGTCTATATTGATGATATATTAATATTCTCTAAATCTCCCAAAGATCATATAGATCATCTTGAGAAATTCTATGAAACAGTATATAAAAATGGTTTTTGTCTATCTCCCACCAAAATGGAGATTTTTAAAGATGAGATGAATTTCTTAGGAATAAAAATTAAAGATGGATCTATAGAAATGCAAGGTCATATTGTGTCCAAGATTCAAGATTTTCCAGACAAATTTCAGAAAAAGAATAGTTACAGAGATTTATGGGATGTGTTAATTATGTTGCTAGTTTCTACAATAATATTTACAAATATACAAAACATGAACAGCACTCTTAAAGCTCAATAAGAGGTTGAGGAAGAATGCACCCGCCTGGTCCGAAGAAATGACTCAGGCTGTAAAAAGAATAAAGTTGCAAGTTCATAATCTTCCTACTATGTCTTTGCCTGGTCAAGGATTAAAAATTATTGAAACCGATGCCAGTGAGCAATATTGGGGAGTTGTCTTGAAAGAAAAGATAGATAATGGTAAAGAAAAAATAAACCAAGTTCTTTGGTATAATGGTGATATACATCTCAATTCTTTTCAAGGTTTAGAGTTGAAATACCTCAACTATCATTCTTAGAAAATAAAGAAATTTTGTGGTTATGAATGGGAGGGACCCAAAAAAATTCGCCGTAAAAGCTTTCCTATTTTTTATATCAGAATGAACATTTTATTCTACACTCTGATTTGAAAGATTTCAAATCCAGACTAAATAATGGTGATCCTGCAAATAAGATTGCATTTAATAGATTACAGCGCTTTCCTAATGGGGTATGTGGTTTGACAACTTCAGCTTTGAAGTTGAGTATATCAAAGGAAAAGATAATTCTCTTGCTGATTTTGCTAGCAGAGAATTAAACCAATCAAAAAAGGTGAATGTTACTCAGGTGTCTCATGAGTTTTCTCCCAAAGCCTCCTCCAAGAATCAATTTGGAATACTTCCACCTGCCAAAATTATCTTGAATCTCGAAAAGAAATGACAATGAAATGTTTATGAAGCTCAACATCTCTTACTCTCAAGAGGCATCATTTTAGTCTCTCCTATAACATGATAGAGGTAGCATCCAGGTTTGTGGATCCTAAGATCCCCACTACAGAGTTTCACACTAGACAAGAACCAATGGTCTTACCCTCCCAATGCACTCTGTGAATGGCAATGGAGGCATTCGAGATATGTGGAACCTCCTCTTGAGGACATCCTTGTAGAAGGACTTCGGTTAAGACAACTGGTCCCAAGACCAAACACACTTTGGAGATTTGAATTCTCAAAACTTTGGCCTGAAGGACATCCCATGGAAAATGATGCATGGAATAGACCGAGCCTTCCTGGTGATAGGCAGTATATTGCAAATCATTTTAAGTATTTTCTTTCTAAATTTCTACCTACTAAAATTTCTGATAGTCCTTTGCTCAATATAGATCTTGATAGCATTTCACCTCATCTATTTTATCGAAAATATTCTTATCAATTGTAAAATACCATGGTATGTAAAATTTTCCTATCATATTAGAACTAATCCTGTACAGGGTCATCATGCTCATCCTAATGGATAGCTATGGAGAAAAATCCATCTTCATCATACTATGAATGTGCATCCGCCTGCATTGGGTCATTTCCTTCGTATTCCTGATCAATATCTCTTTCTAACTAGAAGGCATCTCATTCGAGATAATGATGGAACTTCATCCTTATCTAGATTATGGTACGAGCGAAACACCCATGACATCTACTTTGCTGAAAGGCATGATTGGGAAGATTCCTCCACCTCATCGGATGATGATAATTGTCCTAGAGTCAGTTTCAGTTCTTAAAGCTATGATGACAGGCTTGTTGTCATCCATTAAATAAAGCTTGAAGTGACTTCACTTTAGTCATTTCGAAAGCATGGTGGACCTCCCCACTATCTAAAGGTGTTATGTTGAGTGGCGTGTACTCAATTGTCTTTTCTCACTTTTCTTCAATGGGAATCTTCTTGTTCACCTGGGTTACCGGTTTTTGGTCTCCAAGTTACCCTTTGATCCGGTGAAAAGCCTCTCGCATTCCTATATAAGGAGATGTTGAGACTCATTCACTACATCAGATTTTTGGGATTGGTCTAGTAATTTTCTATACTAAGTTGTAAGTTGTATTAAGTGATATAACTATACATTTGTGTGAGGTTATACTTATTAATGTTTTCTAGTCCACCGCATCCACTTATATTCAGATATTTAAGACTTGTTAGATTAGAAAGGCATGTCAGTGTTTTCAGTGCTAGACAATACTCCAAGTTCAGTCTTATTAAATTTCCTGGTAAACCTTCAATTTTTGTAAAAATGCGCTAAACATGCGTAATTGTTGGGACCAGATCCACAATTTCAAGATTGGGAAATAGACTTTTGGCCCCATGAATGCATATCTTGGATATCGAGCGGTCTTTAATCGTCGTCAAATTTGTTAAACAACTTGACCGATTGTCGTGGACACCTTTCGGGGCCAACTCCGCACGATCAACACTTGCCTCGATCTCAAAAATATTACCTGAATCACCTCCGATTTTGAGCTCCTCACTCATTTCATAGCAATGCTACAAATGTAGAACTTTGATATTCATCCATACAATATTTTACGGTAATCTTCTAACTCTAGAGTCATATACTATTAACGTCTCCAAATGCATTAATTGTTCAAGAGATTTAAGACAATATTTTTTCGTGACATCTCCAAGGTCACTAAAAATATTGTCTTAAATTTCGAGGAAAATTCAATGCCAAAATATAAAAATTTTACATTGCGATAAACAGGCATGACTTACTCTTGGTCCATATTGATGACTAGTCCAAAGATATGTGAAGCTTTGTTGAGGAATTCTCTCCACCTCTCCACCAATTGAGTTTCAACCCTGACATCGTGCTCGTGTTTTCGAAAAGCTTTGGCATAAATTCCCTTGTCAATATAGCGGAGGTCCAAGGTTGGACGCCACGAAACACGAGGAAAAACTTTGCATGATGAGATTGAAACATCGTAGGAGCTCATTCAAGCACCAAGCAGATTCTGCATATCTTTTAGAAAAATGGCAATATGAACGGATGCACTTTATGAATGGCGAGATCTATTGTGTAGGAGATAAAGAATCTCCAACTCACGAGTTCCTTTTGATCAAGAAATACCCGAGTCTAGATCTTCGAGAACATGATAGATGAGGTTGGCGAGTTTTCTTGGCGTCGGGGCCTCTATGATTTATGAAGACATGATAGTCTTCCCAATGGAATCCAACATTTCTTCTTCCATGATGGAATTCTACACTTCACACGAGGACGAGATCACAATAGAAATAAAGGAAGATGTCAGTCACTATTTACCATTTAGACCATTGAGAAAGCCAAAGTCAAAATGGCGAGAAAAGGATTATTCCTTTATAAGCTTCTGAACCACTTGACGGGATTTACTTTAAGCTCCGGGAAAAAGAAAGAGGAATACATTTTTGGAAGTTCCCTGGAAATTTCTAAGAAAAAAGAAAGAAGAATATTTATTCCTTTGGAAGCTTTCTTGAAATTTCTAGGAGAAAAGAAAGGAATACTTTTTGGAAACTCCCTGGAAATTTTTGGGGAAAAAAATGAGGAATACGTTTTTGGAAGCTCCTTGGAAATTTCTGGGAAAAGGAAATGGGTAATGGGTGTTGCAGCTTATTAAGCTGAAAGGCGTTGCCCCTATGAGAAAGATCATGCGGTCGTTCACATCAAGGCGTTAAATTTGACGGGTGTTTAGACATTTTTTTTAAAGCCTTAAAATAGCGTTTGGATTTATAGGGCGGCGGGAATCAATGAAGAAAACAGAGACCATAAGAGTGAGGCGTCGCCACTACTTTTGCAAAATGGTGCTATTGTTGCTTTAGCATTGTTCGTGGGCAAGTGCATGCGAGTCTCCTTACATGCATTGTTGTCTTGAAAGGCCATGAATACGACAACACCTTTGTCCCTCCTTTGCTTCTTTACAACCAGTTCATCCGACCAAGAGCTGCCGCAAAGTTTAATGTCACCCAGGGCAACCTCCTTACAACACAAGCCGAGTTTAATCACGAGAATCTCAAAGCCAAGCTCCACGCGCTAACTACTCCTACTCCAAAGACAGGATGATTTGTTGTGGGAATTGAAGGAAATCAATGTGGGGCATGAGCTTTCGTTGGGTCATAGCCCGCCTATTCAAATCGAGACACAATTTACGCTCTAATGGGGCATTCGTGCATTATGATGGAGGAGGAGTCTGCGGAAATACTTGGACTACTAACTACTTCCCTCTCGTGCCTACAAACTACATGGAGCCCTTTGGTGAGGTAGGGAGGACTTGCTTAGGTTTTTTTCTAGTTCAAGGCTTGAAGAAAGCTTGGAAATGTTATAGAAAAGGGTTTTTTTAGATAAATTTAGATTCACTAACAATATACGAATTCCTAGTAGCTGCAAATTTTGGAATTGAGACCTTGTTTTATTCAGTTTCAATGGCTTAGGATTTTTTCTCGTGGGTATATTTACTTTCTTTTCTTAGTTCTAAATAGCCACTGAAGGGGATTTTATATTTGGTAGCTTAGATCTAATAATTTCTATTTTTTTCCTTGTAGGAAGTCTTTTTTTGTGATCTGTCTTGATTATGTTCCATTTGTGTATTTTGTGTTCCATTTTTAGGGGAAAATATAGTCTTTAGCTAATATTATTTGGAGAAATTTTATGTGTCTTTGAGAAGGGAATCTTGTTCTACTAAAAAAATGATATCTTAAACGTCACTATTGGACAAGACTTTAATGGAAATTGTCTTGTAGATCGTTCTTCATTGTTAGGTTTTCTTTTTAATTTCTCAATTTTTAGGTTCATGGAAATGCCATATCTTATACCTATGTCATATAGTCATAGATTATCAAGGATTGTGGAATTTCGAGAGAACCTAAAAAATAGTAGGATTGAAATACATTGATTCGATCGAATACAAATGGTTTATGAACCTTTTTCCGTTTTTCCATGACTCAAACCTTGATCCATGTCCCAAGTCTCTTTTCAAACACTTCCTACAATTACGCTCAATCCCGGTCACCCACAACCTTCCAAAATCATCCATTCCATCTTTGAAATCTTCTTCGAAGCCCAATTTGTTTTAGACCTATGTACTAGTAAGAACCTTGCTCAAACTATCTAAAAAACTTAGACCTTCCAAAATCATTTCCATGATGTTCTAAGCATATCTAAATCAGAGCCTTCCTTAGGTAGCAAGTCGTGACTAGGAGGGAATCCAATATGTCAAAGTCACCTAGGAAACAATCCTAACCCTATGAATTTGACTTTTTATATAATCAAATATCTAAAAGAAATTCTATCATGTAGATGGTCTAACAAAATATCAAATAGCTAATTAGACTTCGACCCTTTTGATGTCCTCCATCCTCCTGTGCCTCCATCCTCCAGTATACGTGATGATGAATCAGCAGAATGTGAACATGAAACACATTTGTTTCCACATTGAGCTTATTATTTTCTTCTCTCCCGCAATGTGAAACACTTTATTTTTTGGATGTCGGGTAACATCGAAAATGCGTCTGTGGCGCAATTTCTTTTTTTAATAATTTTCAACTCTGACTCATGACAACAACTTACAAAATGACTATATAAACTTTTGACTTGACACAAATGACATTTGGTGACTATTACATATAAAACTAAGAAACCTCTAAATTTATTTAATTTCTAATATAGCTAATAATATTGGCTATCTATTATAAATTTAGTTGACCACTATAAACAAAAACTATAAGACTCCTCTATTTAAAAGTAAAGTTAATAAAAACTAAAAACATTTTATGACTCCATGAAAGCACCTTTAAAAATAAACATGGCTGAGTAGTGGATGCACCATTTTCCCTTGGTGGATAGGCAAGAGATTCAATGAAATTACTCGGCAATGTGATCATTGTGTGGAGTAACTGAATGCAACACTTTTTCACATGTAACAGTACACGTCACTGCAAGAACTTCAACCTCCAATAATGTGTCGTTGCACATAATCAATTCCCACGAATTCACCACCATAGATAACTCAAACTTGTGTTTATAGAAGGCATAAACTTTTAATATTGGATGGCCACGCCAAACGCACAAGTGTTTGAGGTCCACCATCCAACAAATAAACACATCAAGGTTGAGGTCCACCACACTTCCAGAGATGTGCTCACCTTGTATAATGAGATAAAGCAAATAACCCATCAAGAGCTAGTTATTTTTGTAGCGGAAGGAAG
Organism: Taxus wallichiana var. yunnanensis; assembly: GCA_018340775.1. Taxonomy (NCBI): domain Eukaryota; kingdom Viridiplantae; phylum Streptophyta; class Pinopsida; order Cupressales; family Taxaceae; genus Taxus; species Taxus wallichiana. Next base: position 603,362,888 of record CM031243.1, read on the forward strand.
ACTTTGATGCCTGGAAGAAATTTTGAATTTACCATGTGTTTCTGATGAAGTTGAAACACATAATCTGCATCTGTTGGGCTTGGGCTCGAATTAGATGAGAAAATTGTGTACCTTCTTAAACAGTGAATTTGTTCAATGCAATAAATAACGCATAGATTTTAGAGAATCTTCATTGGTAAATCAGATAGCTTTGAATCTATTCCACCAAAGTATTGAAGCCAATGATTTAATGAGTTGGGAAATGTGAATGACAAAACCAAAGATGATCCAGATGCAAATGCAACAACAAGTTAACGCAGATTAGGATTTGAGAAATGCAGTTGAATTCGGTGGCAAAGATATGTGAAATTGATCATAATACAATACTCAATGCACTTTCAAACTGTAAGAGACCGAACAAGGACAAATTTTAACGAATACTTAACTGATCAATGCAAATAAACCCAATCTTGACACTCATCTCACAATATTCTTATACACGATAGAACATAAATCCTTACGGGTGCTCTGCACATAAATTTGGGACAATATTACAAACTATAAAATTGTCCCTCAACATTGTTACTCCTCCATCACAAGAACATGACGAAAACCTGCTCTGATACCAAATCTAAAACTTGAGTACAGTAGTTTCAACATAATAAACAATAATAATCTCGATATATTCACATGCTCAATACACGACTAATATATAGCCATTTACATAACTAAACAACCTCCTAAAAAATTGGAAAGTGTTATAACAATTAACCCGAAATAGTATTCATGAATCTAACAATCCAACTAACAACATAACACAAAGACTAACATGTGTAACACTAAATAAAAGAATTCCTAACATTTATACATGTTCTTGATTTGTTACTTCTTTTCTTACATACTTTAAATGAGAAAATAAAGGATTACAAATACATTTTAGCTGAGAAGAATCTAATATTTTGCAAGGTGACATCCACATACTAAAAAGTCATTTGTGTCTAAAAAGTCAAAAGCATACATAATCATCATCATTATAATTATTTCTTTAACATTAATAAAATAAAATTCCCCTGAAATTTCTAGCAAATCTCTCATATTAGTTTATGTTCACAAGTCAAGTAAAACATGCAAACAAAACAAATTGGAAGAGTCAAGAGATTCAATGGAACCAGTAATAACGACCAAAGATTCGCACACCTAACAACACAGTAAAAGACAGGATTTTTTTTTTTGACTTGCTTGACACATAACATGACGCAACATGTCATCACCAAGGATACAACTAACTCTGTGAACAACTCGATACAAGGATGGCCATAAAGGTAGCACGGAAACGTTCACACCTATCAAGGACAATTTACTTTTCTTTTAGACATGACAACATAGAAGTCCAACCACAAAACACACTTACAGTTAGGGCCATCCACAATGAGATATTCTTGAGGGTTATTTATTTTAAAAATACATCTTGCAATTCTTTGCTTACGTTTTCAAGGAGGCTCAAGATATGATTCGTATAATCCAACTTGTCAAGTCAAGTTTATTCCTTTGACACTGAGTAATTATCTTTAAATCTTCTCTATTATGACATTTATTTGCTTAATTTGTTTATCAAGAAAAAGGAGTATTTAAATTCAACAAGGCCATCTGCTCACCACTAACGCTACTAAGATTCGTTCTTGCCCACAAGACAACATGGTTTTAAGTTCAACACACTTAAGAGAAGGGATACAAGGTGCCTTGAAAAGGGTTAGAGGGAGAAGGTCGAGATGAAACATCTTTAGGACCTCATTAGTTATTGCCAGTATTTAATTGAAGCTAGGACTCTTAACCAGAATTATTAACAACTTTACTTAGGCTTCGCTAAAAGTATTAACAAGGAGTAAAAATTCACTTTCCAAATGGCGGTGAGAAAGATGGTGAGGTCTCCAATTTGTTTTCTCTGGCTTATTAAATCTTATTATCTTATATCAACTAACAATTTGTTTCACCTTAGGATCATTCTAAGAATTCACCATAAAAAGGATAATGTTCGCTAGTGTAGCTAGGGATATCATGATATAAAGTTTACTTGCAATGATAGTCCTGCCCTTGTTTACTTAAAGAATTTCTTGCTCTCAAGTTGGTGACCCCTACGTTACTTTATTTGAATACAACTTTTAATTTAACTTCCAGAAGTATTAAACAATCCCATGTTAGTTTACTTATGACACTATATTACTAAGTCATATCAAGGTTTAACTCAAAATTTATTCTCAAGGCAAGGTTGTAAAGAACACTCATTTACAAGAACAAAACAAGATTACATCAATTCTTAAAATACGATACTCCAACAAAGTCACTCCCACAACAATAACCAAATTTTCTTATAATTTCAATGATGGTCAAACAATACAAGGTTTCCAAAGTTCAGATGACAAAGTCCACAATACTTTATACTAAGACATTAATCCTCTTTTAAACTTTCCACTGGACGTTAACAATAGTTGAACAACATAAAAAGGTTTCGAGCAAAGGAACTTCTCAACTGAGGTTGATGACAAAAGTCTACAAATCTATCCCTCATCTACACGCAAAATCCATCTGCAGCAAATTTTCTACAAGAGTCAGTTCACGAGAACTGAGCAAGATAAGGCTACACAAACCCACCATAACTGTTATCTATCAATATCATGAAAAGAAGCACTTTATTACAAGAATTTGGGTCAAACCTCTAAACACTATCAACACTTCAAGTTATAATAAGTTTCCACCATGCCAAACAAGGAAGAAGACCATGTACTTCCGTTAGGAGTAAAGACAACGAAAATATAACAACCGAAAGAGAAAGGCCCTTGGCCCTATAAGGAGAAATAACCAATCTAACAAAGCAGGATTCCCACCAAGTAAATAATTAAATAACAATCACAAGAGTGTGATTTGATATAAAGTACCAACCATCCAGAATTTTATCACAGGTACCAAATGCATAGGTTATAATATTATATTTCTAGAAGAACAAGAGTTGATCGGCCCAAGAAAAGGGAAACCACGGTTCAAGAATTAACACAAAAAGCCATGTATAAATGAGTTTCAAACCTGAAATCACATAGAGTATCCACACAACATAAGTTTCGAAGCATAAGCAAAGTAAACTAGTTTTGGCCACTAACTCCAAGAGATTTCCCAATCATTCAAGAAGGCCAATGCCTTGTAGGCTAGTAGCAATCACGCGAGAGAAGAAAAAGAGTCCGTCAACCAAGAGTATACGAAAATGTCATCAACAACTTTTATAACCCTAAAAATTTACAACACTCCACATCAATTATTAGAGTTCAGTTAATTTAAAATAAATTTCCTATTTCCCAAAACAACAATATTTTTAAGGCAACCCTTGGTAACATAAACAACCGTTCAAACAAAGGTACAACATAAACTACTAAGTTCCATTATCAAAACAACTCCTTCTGCTATAGCTCCATCATACTATTGATTGCAAGAAAGTTTTTCCAAGGTTGACAACATTCAAGGCAATTTTCATCACAAAACATTAAGGTACATATGTGCATATAAGTTGTCCAATCCTAATTAACAACACAGTCATAATAAATGGGAGGAGACACAAGTTAGAAGACTAGATTATTTCGCCAACAATCTTCCGAGAGGGAAGAAGACCAAAAATAATTCCAGAAATAGCGGGGGTACTAGAGTTGCACAATTAAGAACTCGAACATAGCTAATAAAAAAATAGTTACGATTCAAGATGAAGGGGCAAGTCAAAGTACCTCCTAAGAATGGCTATAAAACCTAGGAACCAGGCTGTAGCTACGTAGGAGTCTAAACACTCGAGGTTGAAACACGATGCACGCAAACTAAAACATTCTAAAAGTTTTAACACCGAATCTCTAACCTGAAATAGTCCAAGCATTGATTACACTAATCCTGCAACCTTTCCTTTTCGATGCCAAAAGGGTTGTTAGGTGGCTTGAGAGATCATTAACAATATATGTCAAAAGACAAAGAAGGAACAACCTTGGTTGATAGGAAGGAACTTCATAGTTATTGCACGCTTACATTAACGACTGCTAAAACTAGCTGGAACAAATAATAACTGGAACTCTATCGTAGAGAAGAGTACATATATATATATATAAAAGGAAGATCGATCACTCGAGCCAGAAAAACATACACCCAAAGAAGAGAACACCAGCATGCTTTCCACTAACATACAGGCAATGATAATAGCTAAACAAGCAGAAAGCAAGTAGAAAGGAGAGACTGACTGAAAAGAAGACAACCAATTCAAAGAAATGGTGGTTCGATTTCACGATGAAAATAAATATAGCAACAGTAGAAAAGTGTAGGAATATCTTTCCTGTTTCTCCAGCTTCAACAGGTTTCATGGACACCGCCTAGAACAGCAACAACAATCCTCAGGTTGAATCTCCCCTTTTACAGGCTGGGCACTCAAGCTCCATTCTCGTCTATGCTTAGCCTGGGCAGAGCTCCATTTTATAAGAAATGTCGAACGGAAAGAACGGTAGTCTCAGGTGCTGTCAAGACTATGGTATGCACAATATGGTTTTAATGCAAGCAAGCCCACAGCACTACCATTTTGTTCCACACTATTCATTGTTTCCATAATGTGGGCTGTCGGTGCTTCAAAGACCCGAGTCTTCTGAACTTGATGATGCATCAATGATTGATCGCATCTAACAGATAAAGCTCTCTCAGTCGTCAAATGAGATAATTTCTGTCATCTCGTGGTGAACCAAAGTTTGAAAATTCCAATTCCTGAGGAAGTGCAGAGTCCAAAGACTGGACTTCAGCATTACTAACAACTGTTTTGGCTGACTCAATATATTGTGCAGACTGAAAGGAATTGCCATGTGTCAAACTCATTGTTCACCAACCATAATGACTAGGTTTTGAACTGGATTAGCAAACCAGTGGTTTGAATTCCAAGTTGTTGAGCTTGTTTTGCCCTTAACCCAAAGTGCTCTGCGAGCTCGTGCTAGTGCCACATTCATGCGGTGAATATCAGCTACAAAGCCAACCCCATGATTTGAAGCTCGGACACAAGGCATAATGATTACCTCACGCTCCTGGCTCTGAAAGGCATCTACCGTAATGATATATATATAAACCTTTTCCTTCATCAAATTGGGGACAGCATCAAACTCTCGGTGCAAACATTTCAGCTGTAGCTTGTAAGGTGTGATAATTCCAACAAAACCCTTATGCCTGCCAACTTAGTGACTCACTGAAGAAGCTCATAAAATTGCAAAGCAAATAGTGCTTCATGAATATTCTGATATGAAACAGATCCACCCCTATGATATCCTCTTCCATGAGTTACATCGTAGAACAAGCAAGGTCTCAGTAGAGAATCTTTGCAATAATTTTCATCAGGTCTCCTGGTAACACTCTTCACTGTCACATAGTCGATTTTGATAAAAATATCATGAAGGAGAGACCCGAATCTGAGGATGCATTCTATACTGAACAGAAAGCAACATAGTTGGACAGCCTGCCTGTTGGAAGCACTCACAAAGGCTTCTACTATACTGCAACAGTATCGTCCATCCGATGAGGAGGAGCCGAGACATGCCAAAAATTTGCAGATGGCCATATGCTGAATAACTATTTTCATAAACTTTACAAACATTTGCGAATGGTCACTTTCAAAGTAAATAATTTCACAATAAGGAAAGAAATGTTTGTGGAAAGGCCCTACGCGAGGTTAAAAACTTCACAAACAATGTGGCAACTGGCAGACAAAAATACCGAACACGTATCGCTAGATCGCAGAAAAACTGCATATTTTAAGAGATCTCTGCGATGCAAAAATTTTCAAGGAAACAAAAACCCGAGGCCATATAGCCTAGATCAAAAACAAAATGAATAAAATAGAATGACAGAGACTACTAAGCACAGAACCACCATTCGAGATATGTCCCTTCCACAAGCACACTCGCCTTAAACGTAGTGGATCGGGGATCTCTTCAGGCTTCTCACTGATACAATTTACAGTTGAATTTCTGTCTCTGTTCCAGTAGACGACCTTCTCTTGTTATCAAAAGATAACTTCCACCCAGGCAACACATTGCTATTGTTATTTTGACCCGACTTCCTGTACATATGATTGAAAAACTCGTCCATGAGCAGAGGCCAGGCACCTGCTTCTATATCATAGCCTTCAAGATTTTCAGGTACAGATCGACTGAAATCCAGCAGTCCTCTCCATGTATCCTCAGAGATACTATGTCGTCGATTTTTCTGTACAAAGTCACACCACTGATCTAGCAACCGAAACCTTCCTGTAAACACCAATCTCCATGCCTCTATACTTGTGCTAACAACAATACTCCTCTGTCCGTTTTCACAGCACATAAAGAACACAAAGTAATAGAACACACCACGCAGCACTCAAGAAGGTGGAGGTAACACGCCTACTTCACTAGCTATCATGTCAAACATGACTGCGCCCATACGCATTGAATGAAAGGATCAAAAAGAGATCCAGGTGAAGAAAAAAATAGACCTCCACCGACTCCCATCTCCCTCACGCAAGGTACAAACATGACAGTCATAATAGTCGGCAGGTTGGGTGGTTGGGAGGAGGCCAAGGTGGCAGTGGAGGGCAGGTGGCAGAAATGGAAGCCGATGCCCAACGGGGCATTACAGAACAATACACCAAAACGTTTTGAAAATACAAAATACAAAATACGAGAAGAACAGAGAACGTTAGACTCATGGGGCAATGCACCAAAACATTTTTATCTTTGTGTTGCTCCTCAACGCATCCAATTGATGCTTGATTTGGCAAGGCATTTAGACGCTTTTAGTCATTTTAGATGTCAAAATACAACCACTTTTAAAATATAATATGTCATGGTTGAGTGGTGAATATATAATTTAAGTTATAAAACTTGTAATTTTTGTTTTAAATGAATTCTAACTTCCAATTTCTAAGCTTGGAAATTGGACTAGATGCATTGGATTTGGGATTTTAGAAGAAAAGTGAAATTTGAAGATTGAACTTCCAAGCTTGGAAATTGAAAGTTAGAATTCATTTGAAACAAAAATTACAAGTTTTATACAAAATTACACGTTTGCGTGAGAAATTATGAATGAGTCATTTCTATCATTTTCTTCACTTTTGTTTTTTAAATTGTAAAATGAAATGATCATGTTTATGGATCTTGAAATTAATTAATGCAAAATTAATTTTTAATGAAATTTATTTTTGAAAAACTCAAATTGATTAATCCAATCTATTACCCTAAATTAAACAATGAGAGAATATTACAAAGCACAACACCCATATAAAATTTAAGTCAATTTATGTATTTTATGATAGATATTATAAAAACAAATTTGACATGCATATTAAATTTTGAATGTCAAATGACATCCATATAATTTTCTAAACCATCAAATAATTTTATTGTGACATGTAACATTGAACGTCAAAATCTAGCATTGCATCCAATACAACTTGACAACACATATGTTATTGCTTATGTAGTAAACACATGTTATAAAGTTCTTTTTACAAATCAACACATATTTGCAAAAAAATATGAGGCCTGACAATATATGCACCTACTTACACTATTGTTTAGGCTTACTACTGAAGACGGTACTGGTTGAAAATTGTTTCCAGATCAAGTCTAAATCTTTGGTCATCACAATCCATCCCTTCTTCAGTCCTCCGGCTAAATATTGTGTCCCATACAGTAGCTTGATGTTGCAATATAGTTCCCCCTTATTACAGAATTTCAAGTCTTTAAACACTTCTGAATCTTTTGTCCACATCAACATGTGTGTCACTGCCCCATTATATCCGTCACCACGGTCTATGAATGTAGTAGTACTGGAGGTGCCATAAGCATGATGAACCAATGTTACTTCAAATACACAAGTTGGGGGTGCTATAAGGCATACCAGAATCGCACCCTCTAAATTCTCACCTTCCAACTTCACAGACACAGGAGTTCCTTGGTTGAGTGCCTCGGGGATATACTCTTTACTGTAGCATGTGGAAAACCGTCTGCAATTTCGCACTGCTCATTTCACAAATTTTGTTAATCATTTTAAATTATGACATTTAATAAAGTTTAAAATATGAATTAGACTCAAAATGGGGGACATATCAGAGACGCACCGTTTCATCGAAGTCCGCGGTGTCCATGGCTCCTCCCAAAAGATGGCAATTGAAATATTGCGAGGAAACGTCTGCATATATTTCAAATCATTGAGGGCTTTATTTTTTTCCAAAATTTATTAAATTCCCTAATTATATTTTATTTTATTTTTAAAAACGTTGGAAGATTCTTATAGTACTCACCAGAATGTCTCTGCAACTCGCAGAGTCCATTGAGATCTGAAAATGGGATAACTTTTGCAATTGGCCCAGTCCCTCAATGTTCTGCAGCTTCCAACACCCTTCTGCTTTTAATACTTGTATTGAGCTCAGACCTTCCACATTAATGTTTTCTAGTCCAAGGCATCCACTTATATTCAGATATTTAAGACTTGTTAGATTAGAAAGGCATGTCAGTGTCTTCAGTGCTGGACAATACTCCAAGTTCAGTCTTATTAAATTTCCTGGTAAGCCTTCAATTTCTGTCAAATTGTGATTGGTGGACAGATCCACAATTTCAAGATTGGGAAATAAACTTTTGGCCCGAGGAATGCATATCTTGGATATGGGGCAGTCTTTAATCGTCAAATTTGTTAAACAACTTGAGCGATTGTCGGCATGATCAACACTTGCCTCGATCTGAAAAAGATTGCCTCCGAATTTGAGCTCCCCATTCATTGCATAGCAATACTGCAAATGTAGAACTTTGATATTCATCCATACAATATCTTCTGGTAAGCTTCTAACTCCAGACCTATATACTATTAACGTTTCCAAATGCATTAACTGTTCAAGAGATTTACTATTAAGAAGTCTAGTGCATCCACACAGAATCAAGTCTTCTAACCGGCTCAGATTTTTCAGAGAAGATGGTAAACGTGTCAATTCAGGGCTCCCTATATATAGATGTTGCAGATTTTCGAGATGCTCAAGATGCTCAGGCAACTGCTCTATTCTAGTATGCAATAAATTTAAGTATTGTAAGGATCTCTGAGTTATTGTTCCCCTCGGCAACTCTTGCAACGAATAACAACCTCCAATGTTGAGGTACTCCAGCATAGAGATTTGGCCCAAATCCGGGAGAAGGAGCTTAGTGCAATCTGTCAATGCTAAATATTGAAGTTGAAATGATTCTGTAAAAGAATGTGGCAACTCTTCCAAATCACTGCAGCCAGATAGATCTACATGTCTAAGATTTCTTAGTTCCTCAAATTTAATTGGGAGTGATGACATGCCTTTGATATTTTTCAAAACTATCTTAACCAAATTTTTCACATTCAGCTTTCCTAACCAGGCCAGAAAACAGGGCAGCCACCGGGATGAATATAAGGATGAAGAACCCATGTGAGCTAGCTGTAAAGGTGACTTTCCGGAACTCTTTCCGGAACTGTTGTCAAACCCTGTGCTTGAACTGCTTCCACCAGAGATTGCAGTTTGACAGGTAACCGTCAGTTCACGTAGCTGCGAAGGAGGCTGCGATGCAAATAATGTGTTAATTGTGGTGAACAAGACTAAATTGAATAGCGGAAAAACTCCGTTCAATTAAAATGTTGTTGCCCAAGCAAGGATGTAGTTACCTCACTAACAGATAAATGGTATAAGCCTTGAGAATTGAGATCAGTAAGTTCCAACACTCTTAAATCTCTTAGTTGAAGTCGACTCCAAAGGATGTCATTGCTGTTAAATTTCCGCATCCGTAGCCATACCAAATCTCCGGATAACCCATTAGTTTCCAAATCACTTAAGGAATGTTGAAGAACCAGAAGTTTTAATCCACATATATCTTGATTCCTTAAGAATAACGGCAATTGAAGTTCCCCCTCATCACCATCTCTACGAATTCCTCGTACACTGAAGGGCTTTGATTGCAACTGACATGAACAAAAACAAAAGAATACACAAATTGAGACAGATCAAAGTTTGAACGGTTAATTTTAAGTCAATGTTGTGATGATACCTGTGTGGAGATCATTATATCGTTTCTACAGCAAAGGCGAAGCGGGGATTGTTCTCTGCCCATTTGTCTTGCCAACTCCCTCACTAAATCATGCATTCTTATTTTGAACCTCCCCTTTGGTCTTCTCCAAACCGCCATATTTAAGCGAAGAGATGCCGACACCGGCACCGGCACCGGCACCGGCACCTGCAAAGAATTTCACTAGTTAGATAGTGGAAAATCCCCTTTAGAAATATGATTGAAGAAACAGATCTGACTAAAAATCTGCCTTTTCCTTTACATGAGTCCTTTCTGTACAGCCTGCGTAAGATCAATTACCAAATTAATTAAATACTACTAACGTAGGCCAGATTTTGTACCATAGAAGCAACATCCGCAATTTCGAATTCCAGGAGGCATTTATGGTGAAGTGTGTCGAGGCAGTCAAGACCGTTGTAATCAACCAATCCTTCCAGAACCCTCACCGCGAGATCTTTATCTTCTCCATCCAAGAAATGGGCAATATCTAAAAAAGCCTCTTTCTCTTTATTATTGTTCTAACTACCTTTGAGGATCCTCTATTTGTGTCTGAAATTTGTGTAACTTTTTGTAACTGCCGCATCCAGTAGCTTCTGTCACGATTTCCACAGAGCTGTCCGCCCAAAATTTTTAAAGCCAAAGGGAAGCCATCACAGATGTTGACCAACTCTGCAACCAGATTTTCAAAATCAGAGAGGGGTTTCGACTGATGAAAAGCGTGCCAGCAGAATAGCTCTTGCGCATTTTGCACACTTAACCGTTTGACATCATACAATATATTTATTTGAGAGCGCACAAGTAGATTTCTATCACGAGATGTGACCAAAATCAAACTACCATTTCTCAGGACATCTTTCACTAATAACAAATTCTCTATTTGCTCTGTGTCATCTATGTCATCAAATACAATCAGAACTCGTGGGAACCCTCGGAGACGATCTCGCAGCAACCTCCTTCCTGCGCTAGTATTTCCAATGTTCAGTTGATTATAACCCAGCAGATCAGTAAGCAGTGTTTTCTGCAAAGAGGTTAATTCCTTTTTACTGACATCGGCCAAGAAAGAAGATCTTCTGAATTCGGAACGCCTTGAGTTGTAGAAATGTTTTATTAGAGTTGACTTCCCAGATCCACCAAGTCCTACAATCCCCACGACCAATGTAGAACTGGATTCGCTCAACTCATTTTGATTGAAAATCTCTTTATGGAAATCCTGAGCTGCTTCGTCGAGTCCGACGGGGTGCATAGCTACATCCAACGGTTCAGTTCTCACCTCTTTTAACGCAATCTCCACAATTTCATTCACAAACTCTCCAAGGTCACTGAAAAAATAAGTTGTCTTAAATTTCAGGGAAAATTCAATGCCAAAATATCAAAATTTTACATTGCGATAAACAGGCATGACTTACTCTTGGTCCATATTGATGACTAGTCCAGAGATATATGAAGCTTTGTTGAGGAATTCTTTCCATCTCTCCACCAATTGAGTTTCAACCCTGCCATCGTGCTGGTGTTTTTGAAAAGCTTCGGCATAAATTCCCTTGTCAATATAGCGGAGGTCTGAAGGTTGGACGCCACAGAACACAGGGATAAGCTTTGCATGATGATCAGATTGCAACATCTGTAGGAGCTCATTCAAGCACCAAGCAGATTCTGCGTATCTTTTAGAAAAAATGGCAATATGAACAGATGCACTATGAATGGCAGATACTATTACGGGAGATAAAGAATCTCCAGCTCGTAGTTCCTTTTGATCAAGAAATACCCGGAGACCAGATCTTCTGAGAACATGATAGATGAGGCTGGCCAGAGTTTTCTTGACGTCAGGGCCTCTGTGATTTATGAAGACATGATAGTCTTCCCCAATGGAATCCAACATTTCTTCTTCCATGATGGAATTCTGCACTTCACACAGAGGACAGAGATCACAATAGAAAAAAAGGAAGACGCCAGTCAGCTATTTACCGTTTAGACCATTGAGAAAGCCAAAGCTAAAATGGCCAAGAAAGAGGATTATTCCTTTGGAAGCTCCCTTAAAATTTAAGAAAAGCTTTGTAAAAAGTCATCGTTATGATTTGGAAATGTAAATCCATACGACATGGGGCGGGATTTGATCTCGGCTCAATTAATGTGTAAATATAAGTTTATGTTAAGGGATTATAATTGTTGGATTTAGTGTGAGAGGAGCCACTCATGGAGCATTACCCAATAGTTGTGAGGGTAGTTGACATCCTTGACTCCAGTTTTTACACATTAAAATATTAATAATTGAATGAATACTATCTTATAAATGTACAAACAAATCTTCAAAACTGATGTAAATGTCACTTTTCATGTACAACCATGAATCTATCAACAATAGAATACTTGATATCATTTTTAAACATAAAATAACATATATTATACTTCCATGATTGCCAAATTTAAAGTCAACTTGTATTTAATACATGGATATATAATTGTATTCCATCCCTATACAAAATTGATACCACATCATCATATCAATTTGATGTCACTTTTCATATAATTTAAGTTCCCATTTTACAATGTTAAAGATCTTGTCATACACAAATTTTGGGGCAGGTTCTCACAAGAATAAGTCCAAAGTGCACCATTTTCAAATACATGTTGTCTTTTAAGCATTAACTTTCTCACCATTTTCTATACCAACTACTCCCATAAATGATGTACTTGTATATTTTCAACAAATGTAAGGCTCAAGAAACAAAGATTGAATTGAAATGAGAAATCAAATCAAATTGAACTTCAAATCTGAGTATTGAAATAAAATATCATAAATCTTGATCCACCCCTATCAATTTCACCCAATCAAAAACAAGCACAAGGATCAACCAATTTTACCCAATAAAAAAAAGCACAAGGATCAATCAACTACAACACTTTTCATATCTCCTATAAATCCAGTTCCTCAACTGCTCTGAAGTTTTATTCAGTTAGTATTATTTTGCTAGTGCATGAAAATTAGAGTTCCAAGCTCCGTATTCATCTGTTATTTTTCCTCATAGTGCCACATAGTAAGTTCTTAACTCTGTTGTTATATTGATGCACATTCATTTAATTTTATTTTTTTTTTTGTCAATCTATATATTTTATGGAGTGCTTTGACAAGGAGAAAGACTTGCTTGATTCAAGTTATTTTGGTGTTCAACCCATCTATTAATTGGGAATAACTGGAAATATTCTAGGAATTTTACTTTATGTTGCCTTTTCATGAAGATGTATATTAACAAGTAATTCTAGGATAAATTAATGAAATTTGTAGATGTATATTTACAAGTAATTCTAGGCTAAATTAATGGAATGTGTAGGTGTATATTTACAAGTAATTATAGGCTAAATTAATGAAATATGTAATGTATATTTACAAGTAATTCCAGGGTAAATTAATGAAATCTGTAATTTATATTTACAATTAGATGTATGTTCTGTAGAAGTATATTTACTTGTAAATATACATCTGTTGAATACACATCTACTTGTAAATATACAACTACAGAATATACAACGACATGAAAAGGCAGCATAAAATATACAGCTACATGAAAAGGAAGCATAAAATATACAACTACATGAAAAGGCAAAGCATAAAATATACATCTAACATGTAATTACTTGTAAGTATACATCTACATATTTCATTAATTTAGCCTTTGTAATTACTTGTAAATATAAATCTACATGTACACATACATCTACAGGTTTCATTAATTTAGCTCAGAATTACTTGTGAATATTCATCTACATGAAAAGGAAGCATAATATTATATTGCATGCTGCCTTTTTCATGTAGATGTATATTTGGTCATAAATTCAAATCTGTATTTGTTTCAATAACATTGCCTTCTTCTGTACTAGACCCATTTTGACCTTTGATCTTTGAAGTATCCATTGCTCAGAATATAGGCACTCACATCAAATGGTTGCACTTCCTTTTATGTGAGTTGATTCAATATTATTTCTTCTCATTGTTGTAAGTTACATTGGTTTGGTAAATTCATCTATCTTTGCAGGTTTTTATTGACATCATGAGGAGAAGGCAACTTCCTAAAAGAGTAAGACCTGCATGTGCCAAAATTAGGGGAGCAAGATTTCCACCAAGTGAAGAACATGAAGAAGGGGCTAACAATACCCCACCTCAAGATGCCAATGACACACCACATGAAGAAGAAAATGTCCAAGCAATAAGAGTGAGCCCTTCACCCCAAAAAGTGACAAAGCCAAGAGCTGCTTGGAACAAGTCTGATATGGATAATGCCATGAAAGATGTTGAAGAATATGGATACTCTACACGTGTTGCTGCAAAAAAATGGGGTATACCAGCGACCACCCTTACTTCTTGGTTGATGGGCATTACCACTACTAAAAGAAAGGGTCCACCAACAATTCTAACAGATGAAGAAGAGATGGAGATAGTGAGTTGGTGTCATGAAATGGCTGACATGGGCCATGGGTTAGAAATTATACAACTTAAGACATGTGTGGCACAAATATGCGAAACAAGGTCTAACCCATTCACGGATGGTTTTCCAGGTAAGTCATGGTGGGCAGGTTTTAAAAAAAGACACCCAGATCTAACATTAAGGACAGCTGAAGGCCTTGATAAGGATCGAGCAATGTGTTTGAGGCCATCAATTGTCAGTTCCTTCTACATTACTTTGTCTAAAGCTTATGAGGCCAACCCATATGGACCAAACCGAATATGGAATTGTGATGAAACTAGGTTACAAGCTGGAAGGAACTGTGGTATGAGAGTGCTTGCTAAAAGGGGTAGTAGGAGTGTCCCATATATCATCCCAAAAAGTAGAGAATGGATTACCATATTGTGTTGTGTAAATGTTGTTGGACAAAGCATTCCAGGATTCTATCTTTTTAAGGGGAAGAACCATTTAGAAAATTATATTGCAGGTTGTGAGCCTGGAGCTTGCATGGCAACACAAGCACATGCATGGATGACAAAATATTTATTCATGAAATGGTTACATCACTTTGCATCATCTATACCTGGTGGTGTGTCTCCTACAAATAGGCATTTACTAATTTTTGATGGCCATGGTTCACATGTTGCTTTGGGGACAATTCAAGAAGCCAGGAGTTTGGGGATTGATTTGTTAACATTGCCTGCACACACCTCTCATAAATTACAGCCATTGGATGTGAGTGTCTTTGCTCCATTCAAAACATACTTCAAGGAGGAGAGACGCAAATGGATAATTGCAAACCATGGGATAGATGTGAAAAGGGATGAATTAGCTGAGTTAGGGAGCAAAGCATTCATAATGGCTCTTACACCTAGCAACATTAAATCAGGATTCAAAAGAACAGGATATGGCCTCTTAATCCCAATGCCTTGGATGAAGACATGGGACCTAGTAGAACATTTGACACATCTTTTCAAGATGATGTTGGTGCAGCAGAAAATATGCTTCATCTATCTAGGGTTGATTTAGAGCAAAGTGAAGATGTTGAGATGGTGCCTAACACACAATTGGAGAAAGAATCAGAACCTCAGCAGAAGGAGATAAATATAAATGAATGTGTTGAACAACAATTGGAAACTCCAAATGGAATTAATCAAATTGATGAGTCACTATCTATGCCCACAGAAGAAAGCCCTCCTGATTGGATGAAAGAAGCAACTCTTAATCTTGGTGTAAACTTGAACTTCAATAATGAAGAGGTCAGCCTCTCTTTACCCTCTCATCCAACACTACTTCATGACTCAGATTTGGTGCACTACTATGTTGGCAGTCAAGCTGAAGAAAATGATGCAGAATCACAGGTAGAGGCAACAGGGTATTAGGGGCAGATTCAAACCAAACCTGTGAGGGAAACCAAGGACAAAGAACTCTTGGTAGATTCTTGAAACTCCCTGTGGAAAAGGTTAGAGAATCATCAAGGTCAAATAGTGCTTCTGGTATAAGATTGAGTAGGGAATCTCAACTAATCACCGCAGATCAGTACATGGAGCTTCTAGTTGAGAAAGAGAACAAAAAAAAAGAAATAGATGAATTGAAGCAAAGAAAAAAGGAACAAATCCAGGAGAAGAAGGTTGAACGAATTGTTGAAAGGGAAAGGAAGGAGCAGAAAAGATTGAAAAAGAATATAGAAGGAAAACAAAGGAGCACCAAAAGTTGATTCAAAGGCAAGAAAGGGAACAGAGAAAGGAACAAGAAAGGATTCAAAGGGATCAAGAGATAAAGGAGAAGGAGTTTGAGAAGGCAAGAAGAGAGTTAGAAAGGAAAAGGAGATTGAGTAGTCCAATTAATCCTTTTCCTGATCAACACCCAATGTTAAGAGAATTAATGGGCATACATTGCCCCTATCAGTTTCAACACACAATTTTGTAGTTGGAGTGAATGCTTCTCCAAGTTCTGATCCATTCCCAACTACACCTGTGAGGGATGTCAACATGGGGAGGCAACTGCAAATTAACACCCCAACTTCAACCTCAACTGCAGATTCAACACCACCCTTCCCGGATTTTGGAAATGATATTATCGAAAGTAAATATTTCTTTTTGAAGGCTGAATTTTTGATGTCTGGAATTGGCCTTTCGATTTAAAAACTACAATATAGTTATAATAGTTATATGGCCCAAGTATATTGTATGGCCATGTTTTTGTAATGGACAATGGTAATGTTTACTGAATGAATATATGTCTTCCAAGTTATGTGATTATATTTTTCAAAGATTTAAACTCCTATTGTTTCTGAAAATTACATTTTTGAAACTAAAAATAGTAAATGCCAGTATGCAATTTGCCAATAACCTATATTGGTCATTAATGTAACAACCAAAAGCCAATAACACATTCTACCAGTAGAAAAGAAAATTATGAAATAGTTTCTATCACTGCCTCAATGAGGGTAAAAACCTCACCTATTAAAACCGTATGGAGTGTAGATATTCAAAGAGAATCAAACAATTTCCAAACTTATTTGATGTGTTGATAAACACAATTAAAATGTTGCTCTGCATCTGCACTTCCAATCTGAGTCACTCCAACAAGCATAACAACACCACTGCAACACATGTACAAAAAATACTATCAGTTTTTAATATATAAAAATCTATATATTAAATCCTGTTAAATCCTCGCATACTTAAATCCTATTAAATCCTCGCATACTTAAATCCTGTTAAATCCTTGAAAATCTATATTACCAAAACTATTAAATCCTGTGTGTGAGGAGGTGGTGGAAGATGTAAAACATCACCTGCAAATATGATGGTGATGGTTCGTATTCTTTGCAAACAGAAGCTTTCAAACTTCTTTTTTTCATTTTTTGATTGGTTACAGTGAATGGGTGTCTCAACCAGCTCACAAATCTCAGGGTCAGAACTCTGGACAAAACTAGAACCAAAACAAAATACTCATTAGCCACAATAAAACGTTAAGCAAGTCAATTTAGCCACATCTATAATACTCAATAGATGATTTTCGTAATCCTCACATATTTTCATTTGGGTGTGTCTATTCTGGAACCAAAACTTAATCTGCCATGGTGAAAGCCTGAATTGATTGCTCAGAAGTTGCCTTTGCTTCTCATCTAGATGAGGGCACTCTGTGATACGGTTTCTTCTTAGGATGGTTACCTTCCTGCTCATCACCAGATCCATTGCCCTCCATGTTGTCACTGCCAGACTCTCATCTTTCTATTTTTTCAAGTTGAGACTCTCCACCGCTGCTGCCAAACACGTGTCGGGTTTACCTTCCAAGCTACAAACAGATGCCCATATGAAAAAATAACACTGACACACATTTCCAACGCAATGATCAGGCGGCTTTGAAGGATGCAGCAGAAAACGCTAAGCAAGTTTCCGTTTCTTCTTTCTGTTTCATCTTTCTCAGACTCTCCACCGTGAGGTTCAAGCGGGAAACTCCACGCAATTAATGGAGGGCGGTGAGATGTTTATTGGCACCTTCAATGACAATAAATGAAGCGACTTGTACATATTAAGATATGCTTCACTGAAATAACACGGCATTCCCTTTCTAATTTAATACTATATCTACATGCATAGATTTCCCTCTCCTCGAAAATCACGGATCCTTTGTAATAAGTGGCAGACTAAAGAGTAATAGGTGGGGTGATTAAGTAGCATGTATTGGTCCAACCCCAGAAAAGACAAAAAAATTTGACACCTCTCACTCCATCAAGTATGCACGGTGGGTTACGTGTCAGATTTGTTTGGAAAGCAGATTAGGCTGTAGAGAATTCTCAAGCTCTTCTTTTGACAAGATTTTTGGGATTTTTGGGATTACCAGGTGCTCGGTATAATCTCCCAAAGTTTGGGTGCACCATGACTGGCTCCCCTCCCTTAAATACATCATGTTTAAGAAGATTTGATCTTGAAGCAAATTTGATTTGATAAGTAGGTGGATAGTATTTTTCTGAACAGTTGTATTTTAGGGGTTGTAATAAATGTGTTATAAGAAAGTCAAAGGATTTGATTTTTTTCTTTTTTGGTGTGGGTACAATCCTCCAATAAAATATATCTTTAAAAAGGATTGAATATAATTATGTGGGTCTTACAATTGTGATGAGAGGTGTTGATGGATTCTAAATTTTAAGTTTGATATCTTTTTTATTATCCAAATCACCTTCCATCTTCTTTTTTGTCATCGTCTTTGTCAACATATCAGCAGGATTTCGACTTGTATGGATCTTCTCTAACTTCAGTTGTCCATCCTCCAAAACTGATCTAATAAAGTGATACCTGAGTTGTATATGTTTGGTTCTCAAATGGAATGTTGAGTTCTTTGTAAGATGAATTGCACTTTGGCTATCACTGAATAACCTATAATCCTCCTGCTTCTTTCCCAACTGTAGTCACTTTTCTTAACCGTTAATTCCCAAGCACGTTGGCATATCACCCAGCCTAAACTAGGCACTCACCCAAAGCGCGAGCGAGCTTTTTCAAGAATGTTAACATGAATGGTGGAGTAGTGCACAATCATAAACACATACATCCTATAACAAGGATAAAGAAACTAGACCCAAGCATAGATGAACCATATTATGACTATGAACATCAAAAACAACATGTAGTGATCCAGAAAGACTCGGGTGGCCATTATAGTGGAGCAACTTCAACAAACCATAACTTCTACACCGTAGCTCTAATTGACTCCGTTCAAAATGCAACGGAAAGCTTGGAATGTGTAGAACATGATGGAAAGGTGAATACTTTGTTCAACAAAGTTTGACCCTTGAAATCCACATCTAAAGGCCTAAAAATGCAATTTTTGTAATGTTGTCTAAAAATAGTAAATTACTAAAAATAGTAAATTCACGAAATTAGCGCCTATGTAACTCACGGAAGATGAACCACCTCATCTCCCTCGAGATTGGTGACCTTCCACATTCTTCTAGGTGTCTTTTCACATTTCTAAAATTGGTATATAAATATATGTAACCCGAAAGGGAAGAGCGAGACTTCTCCTCATGGAGGTAGCTATTGTAATTACAGTTTTTGAGCAATATTTACATCTCTTTTCAGAGATATTTTTTTATAATACATCTCTTCTCAGAGATATTGTTTATATTTTCATCTGGCACACTTGTTATTCTCTCCTTTAATTCTAAAACCCCCTTGAGGTTTGGATTAGTAGTATTAGATCGAAATTGTCTTGAGAGTGTATGATTACCTGGAACGAGGTCGGGATATAAGAAGCTTGGGTGGTCCACAAAATATATTTCACTGTTCGTTGCAAGAGACCTCAAATAGCAGACAACACTGGGATAAACGATCCTCTCAAGAAGATGGTGGATGAAGCTCTCATGGAGAAAAAGGAGCAGATGTTACAACAATTTTCCCAGATTCTTCAATAACTACAAATGGGAAATTTGGCATCCTCCTCTGCAATTCAGCCCTTTAGTGCCCCGATGCCCTTCAAGGTTCAAGTAAATTTTGATATTCCTATTTTTGAGGTTAAAATAAATTCTAATGCAGTATAAAATTGGTTAGACCAATTAACCTCCTATTTTTTTGTCAATAAATTCACTGATAAGGAAAAAAATAACATTTTCCCTCCTAAAATCGTCACTCCCTGTCAAAAATTGGTGGGGGTGTACAAGAACAAGTTCAATGGGGACGAACTAGGCATTATAGAGGAACCCACATGGGATGATTTTGTGGATGCCATAAAGGAAGAATACTACCTTGTCGGAGTCTATAATGATCTGTATATACGGTGGTAACAACTCCACCAAGGTAAGGACCAGTCAATTCAAGAGTATATTGATACTTTACATTCTCTTTTAGCAAGATTAGGCATTCAAGACACAAAACAACACATGATCCTCAAATATCATAGTGGCATGCAATGGTACATATGGGAGGATATGGACCTCTTTCAATTCCATACCCTCCGAGGCATACAAATTTGTGATCAAGATTGAACAAAAGCATTGAAAGAAAAGTACCAAGAACCAGCCTCTGATCGGGAAAAGTGGTGAAGAAGGCCAGACACGAGGTCAAGATGGGAGACAAAAAGAGAAGACCGAGAAGTAGTGCAACCTCCACAAGACTAATCGGCATTCCAAGGAAGAATGTCGAGCCATCAAGTCTTTGCTCACTGAGTCATCATCTTTAACACCCACTGCTCCACCAGAGACACACCTTGAGGTCAAGAATGAAGATGATGAAATTATAGATGTTGAACCAGATGTGATTGTTGTCACCACACAAGCCAAGAAGATGGATGAGAAGGAAATTCTATTTCACTCTCAGCTCTGGGTAAAGGGTAAGCCTCTACATTTTATCCTTGACAGTGGAAGTCAAAAGAATTTAATTTCTGTTGATATTGTGAAAAGTTTGAACCTTCCTGTAAAGCCACATCCCCATCCATATAGTGTCGGTGGTTAAACCCAAGAAGATATCTCCCTATCACACAACAATGCCTCCTCCCATATGCAATCAAACCCTTCCAGGATGAAGTCTTATGTGATGTTGTTCCATTGGATGTTTGTGATGTGCTCCTTGGCCAACCATTCATGTGGGATAGACACGGCATATATGAGTCACGACCTCGAAGGGTCACTGTTACCATTGGAAATCGGTGGTATCGAATACCCGAGGTCATTCCCTCTAACTCTATTTCCCTCCTCGGTGTCAAGAAATGTAAGGAGATAAAGAAGAAAACAAATTAATCCCTCCTTCTAATGATCAGGACAAAAACGACCCAGGAAGTTGTTGCAACCACCTCAGACACATGTTCAGTACAAAAAAATTAGTAGACATACCTAATCATAACTGAGTATGATTATTCACCTCGAACACTCAAACAATGTCAATGATACTCTACAGAAATTTAGTAAAAATCACAAACAACGCCATGATCAACACAGGTTGCAGATACAGGAACATTTTTTTGCACTTCAAGGGACCACTTGGTGCAATGGGGACCATTGCTTCTGAAGGAAGGAGGAATGATCCAGACAAAGACCCAGGTGGCCATTATAGTGGAGAAACTTCAGCAAATCATAACTTTTGTGTAGAACATGATGGAAAGGTGTTGAAATTTGTTCAGCAAAGTTTGACCCTTAAAATCCACATCTAAAGGCCTAAAAATGTAATTTTTGTAATGATGTCTAAAAATAGTAAGTTCACAAAATTAGCACCTATGTAACTCATGGAAGATGAACCACCTCATCTCCCTCGAGATTGGTGACCTTCCACATTCTTGTAGGTGTATTTTTGCATTTCTAAAATTGGTATATAAATATATGTAATCCGAAAGGGAAGAGTAGACTTCTCATGGAGGTAGTTATTGTAATTACAGTTTTTGAGCAATATTTACATCTCTTTTCAGAGATATTTTTTCTATTTTCATATGGCACACTTGTTATTCTCTCCTTTAAATCTGAAACCCCCTTGAGTTTTGGATTATGTAGGGATCTGATCTAAACCATGAACACAATAACGAACACAAATATTGGGATCCATAAGCACTGATATTTAGAACAACCACCATTGTATTAATCCACCATTGTTACAGTAGCCAAATACATCATAAGAATCATAATCATACCAGATACATCAACATAACAACATTCTAACCCTATAATGACTATGCTCAAGAAGTTCCCACAACATTCTCTTGCATCTCTCCCTCTTTCTCTATGAGCCATGCAAATGCATACATATCCTCTCTAACCATAGGGACTTTCCCTTCATCACCTATTCATCACTCAAGAGTAGGTTGCATGCCAAATGTCATCATGCTCTGCCATACTCAAGTACCCTAAAGCATGTAAGCTTTCTCCTAATGATAACTAAACTATAACTAACTCTACTTTACAGCTCTTAAGCCTAGCATGATGATCATATCCTAAAGTAGGATTTTCTTGGGCTGCAAGTCTCCATGTTTTAGCCTTATCCACAATCAATCTTGGCCGCATCTCCATGTGTTTTTCATTATGCAACTCTAACTATGGCCCAAAATGCAGCTAAGTCTTGAACCTATTCTGCCTAGGCGCAAACCTTAGTGCTCTTCTTGAAGCTACTTTTGTGTGAGTCGTTGCACCTTGTTGTCACATGACAAAACCCTTCACACCTCAGGTACCTAGTATTTTAAGGGGCTCAACACCAACTCTTCCATGAACCAATGCATCCATATCATCTCATTGCTTACTACAGCAGCAGCACGTACTCTGCCTCTGTAGTAAACAAGGCAACAATATTCTATAATTTATAAATCCAACTAATTGTCGTGCCACCAACAGTGAATACATAACATGTGGTGCTCCTCCTACCATCCAAATCTCCAACCATGAATGCATCAATTATGTATCTGTGTAAAGAAACCTCTGGACCCTCCATAGCACAATTGTCTACTACCGGTCCTTCTCAAGTATTTGAGAGTCCACTGGACTACATTCCAATGCTCCTTTCTTGGATTACTCATGTATCTGTTGACGACTCCCACTGCATGGGAAATGTCTAGTCTTCTGCATACCATAGCATACATCAAACTTCCAATTATTGAAGCATATGGAACGTTGGACTTATATTCAATCTCTTCATGTGTTTCAGGACATTGTTTCTTACTCAACGTGAAGTGCCCTGCCAATGGTGTAATGAAATTACTAGTATAATTCAGATTATGAGCAGCAATATAACACAAAATAACACAATATTTCAGAATAATGATCTCAATATGCAATTGTAATAGCTTTGCCACTTCGAGGGGGCAACCTCCAAACCATATAATAAGACTCAAATGCTCAAATGATAATGAACTACTACCTACAATCCTCTATATATACTATTCATATGTTATGGCCATCACCCAGGCCGACCTATTAAGCATGAGAAAGTATAAATGATATAATAAAATGATATGGTAAGCCACAAGTCAGCTACTCATATCCTAATACAAGCAATAGGTTAAGGGTGTAGCATGCCCTTCCCCTTCAAACCAACGTTGTCCTCAACGTTGAATAATCCTGGATGTTGCTGCAGAAAACCTTCATCCTCCTAGGTGGCATCTTCTATGCTCAGATTCTTCCACTTGATCAAATATTCCTTAATGTCTCTAGGTTCTCAGCCTCTTAGTACGTGTTTGCAGAATCTTCTCTGGCTCTAAAATGATTCTTCCTTCCTCGTCAAGTTCTGGTAACTCTATCTGGGCTTCAAATTTTTGTCCAATAACCTTCTTCAGGCATGAAACATGGAATATTGGGTGTATGTGTGAAGATGGAGGCAACTCTAGTTTATAAGCAACACTGCCAATTTTCTATAGAACTTGATAAGGGCCATAGTATTTAGGAGCAAGTTTGTTGTCCTTTTTCTATTGCTTTAGAGACATCTGTTTGTAAGGATGGAGACGTACAAAAACCCAATCACCAATTTCAAAATGTCTTTCACTACGATGTTGATCTGCTTGTTGTTTCATCCTGTTTTGTGCTAATGCTAAATTCTCCTTCAAACTAGCCAAAACCTGTTGTTGATGTTGAATGTGTTCCTCAACATCTCTGACCTTAGTTTGCACCCTCAACAAGGAAGTGATAGAAGGTGGATGGTAACCATATAATGCTAAAAATGGGGTCATTTGAGAAGAGGTATGAAAAGATGTGTTATACCACCATTCTGCAAGTGGTAGCCATTTAATCCATCTTTCCTGCTTATCTGATACAAAACAACGTAGATACCCCTTTAAGCATTTGTTGACCACTTCCATTTTCCCATCAGTTTGAGGATGATAAGATGAACTGTGAGCTATCTGAGTACCCAAACATGAAAATAATTTCGTCCAAAAATTACTTGTGAAAATAGGATCACGATCACTTACAATTTTCTTTGGGGTTCCATGTAGCCTTTGAATTGCCTCCAAAAAAATAGTTGCATGATCAGTACTTAGCTTGTAAATGGATGTGATAGGGCACAAAAATGGGCATATTTTGCGATTCTATCCACAATCATGAGAATAACATTCTTACCCTCTGAACAAGGCAATCTAGTGATGAAATCCATGGAGACCTCCTCCCATCTCTAGCTAGGAATTGGTAAGGGTTGCAACAGACCTAGTGTCTTAATTGTTTCCCCTTTGTTCTGTTGGCACACTAAACACTCTGATACAAACTTTTGTACATCCCCTTGAGTCCTTCCCAAAAGAATTCTCTTTTTATTCTATGATATGTCTTCAAAAACCCAGAGTGTCCTCCAACAGGCGAGGCATGTAGCTCTGCAAGAATCTTATGCTTCAACTCAGAATCTTTACTCAAGTATAACTTGTCCTTGTACCATAGGGCATTACCTTTCCACTCAAATTTTTAGATGTCATAGATCCTTGCTTGATATTCTGTATTAGAGATTGTGTATCCTTGTCTTGATCCCATTCCAATCTTGCTTCATCCACCCAATCGGCCATCAACATGGACATTCCACATAGTAAGGCATCTACGGATGTATCCCTTCTGGACAATGCATCAACTACTACATTTTATTTACCCTTTTTGTATATGATTTCAAAATCATAACCCAACATTTTTGTTACCCACTTTTGTTGTTCCTTAGATGATAACCTTTGCTCCAAAAAGTATTTGAGACTATCATGATCAGTTTTTACCTTGAAGTGTCTACCCATGAGATAGGGCCTCCATTGCTTGACCACATGAAGAATAGCCATCATTTCTTTCTCATAGACCGGTTTGAGCAGATATTTTCCTTTGAATTGGTGACTCTCAAATGCAATTGGTCTTCCTTCTTGCATTATAACTGCTCCCAATCCTAATCCTGAAGTGTCACATTCAACAATGAAGGTTTTTGAGAAGTTGGGAGTAGCCAAAACTAGGGTGTTGCACAAGGCTTCCTTCTACTTGCTCAAAGGATTTTGTGGCTAAGTCTATCCAATGGAAGGCATCCTTCTTTAGCAATTCAGTGAGTGGGGTTGCAATTTTACCATATCCCCACACAAATATTCGTAGTACCACTGTTAGTCCTAGGAACCTGTTATCCAAAATTCACCCCTCAAGGTAATTTTGATAACATGCATCAAATTCTTTAGTCCCAAGCAATTATATTGAGTCCGGACAAAAAGTCATGTTTCTAGGGTCCCCTCATATTTTTCTAACTCCCCTGTCCAAGTAGAAGAGAAAGTTCGAGGAAGGTAAAAAAAAAAATTGTAAAAAACAGGCTCGGGCCAAAAAAAATCATGAAAAATGGCTAAGTCCTAGTCCTCGCAAAATTCGGGACGCCGCAGGACAAAAGACGCGAACAGCCGAACCGGCCGAAATGAGTCAAGGCAACCAAAAGCAGCTTGATTTGGGCGCGCGGGACAAAGCACGAACCGCCGATTCGGCGGCTGGAACTTCAGCATTGGGACATTCGGGACAAAGGGACGCGTGGGATGTGAAAAGCTGAAGCGGCCGAAGGTAGAGAAGAAAAGTCAACGTTTGACCCGTGAAACTTCAAACGGCCATAACTTTTGACTCCGAGCTCCGATTTTCATAAAATTGGACTTTCTGGAACGAGCACGACGTCCTCTACGCCACAAAAACTGGATTTCTTAATTTTAATGAGGGTAGATATATTTAAATAAAATAAATATATTCGGCTCCAGTCAGTTAATGCTCATTCCCGTCAAATGACAGAAAACGCCTGCCAGGTCCAAAGTAGCTGCCCGCACTCAGAAGGCCATAACTTTTGCATTTCTCAACGAAATCACACAAAATTGGTACCGTTGGAATCGTGGTTCCGAGCCCGATGCACAGCAATCAAGAAATTCCATTTTTGATTAGAAATTGATTGAGTTTTTAAGAAAACGTGGCCGGGTTCAGAACAGTGTTTTATTTGGTAGCTGGGAGTGCAATTAAGAGGCATGGCCATCATTCTTTCTCTGCTGCAGCACATGGGACAGTATGGGGAGCCTTTTGCAAGTAATGTATAATCATTCCACTCAATTTAATGCCTCTTACGCAGTGGTTGAAGGACATATTTCAGGATTTCTATTTTCCCTTCTCTTCTCCTTCTCATTTTTCTATAAATTGGAGTGTTAGGCTCATTGTAAAGAGAGAGTTTTTGGGTAGCAAAGCTCTGCCAAAATTTCTTTGTGAAGCCAGTGTGTTGTAGGCCCTTGTAGTGGACTCCTTGCATGGTGATCCAGGCCCTTATCTTGTAATAGATCGAACTGTGCATATCATGAAGCAATAAAATACCAGTTTGTGGATGTATCTTCCCCTGCTGTGTTTTCTTGCATTCTTCTTGCCCCTTTGATATTTCTATAAGAATATTGTGTCTATTATTGTGTTCTTGCAGGGATTCATTATCATTGTGTATGCTTGGAATATTATTGTGAATGCATTTTGCTAGATTATGGTGAACTTTCATCACCTCTTCTAGTGTGCACTTTGCCTCTGTATTTCACACATTTGGAGACTACTCTCACATCCTCCTTTTCTGGTGTATCACCGCTTTAGTGTAGGCTTTCATTTTATGCATTCTCTCTCCCTAGTCCCTTGGAAATTTAGATTAGAATAGTTAGCTTATCCTGCATTAGAGTAGATTGTGGCAGGTAGTTTAGGAGCAAGAACCAGCTTTCTCTGGAGGTCTATCTCAAGTAGCAAGTCCCACAACTTGGAGATAGTACCCATGTTATCCAATCACACCGTGAGTTCAAGTATACGCACTTGTATATGCACAGGGGTGCTGTGATTCGGTGATAACAGTTCTGGCACACCCGGTGGGACCTTAGAGGTCTTTACTTTCATTGCAACAAGATTGATGTGCACTTGTTGTAAGTTCCAGCTTTGAAGGAGCTTTAAAATCACACATCTGGCGACTCCAAAAGAGGGATAATCCGCTGGTTTCTGCAGGTCAAGCCTGGAAAATTTATGAGAAGAATACAGACTAGGTCAAGAACTAGAGAGGAAGGATTATTTGTTTATCTGCATCTATCTCCAGGCAGAGAAAGAAGGGGAAGAAGAGCTCAAAGATCTGCGTCTCCACCTAATAGAACTTTGTCTACACCTCCACCTGGTAGACCTTTTCTCGCATCAACAAGGGTTCTCAGGCTAATCGAATGGCGCAACCACTAAATCCCTTTGTTAATTTCAATCGGCGACCCACTTGCCCTCATACACTGAGAATCCGATTCAATTACAGCGTTGAAGAACATTCCATTTTTCACTGGAGAAAATAGTACCACTCCTGGTGATCATGTCAAAGACATTGCTAACGTCTGTCAATGCAATCCATGAGATAAATGAAATGGATGTGGCTCATTTAAACCGTTGGCATCATCGTTCAAAGGAAGGCATTGCAATGGTTCGAAGCCTTGAAGGCTGGGTTCTATCACAAATTGGAATCGATTGTGCATAGTTCTCCATGGCGATTTGGAGAGAAGGGAGACAACTTGTCTCTTCTAGAACAATTGACAACTATCAAGAGGCCCCAAATGAGCAAATGGCCGACTTCAATTTCAGATTTCAAAGGTCTTAGGATAGGATTCTCGGTGGCGGTCAGCCCAACAGCAGAAGGTGCTTTTCTATATTACCTTAAAGCTTTGAATTCGATATTTCTATGTTAATTCAATCTATGGGAGCACAACCTTACTGCTTTGCTTATAGCATTGCCATTAGGGCTGAAAACTGTCTTATTCAAGCTGGTAAAGCGGCTCCTGAGGCCTCCAATGCCATTATATCCAAGTTTAGAGAGCCCAAGCACTAGTCAAGCACCCACTTTAGCTCCTATTCCCACTCCTAGAAATCAAAGTTCAAATGAAACTTCTACTTCATCCTCTAGTGCTTCAAATGAACTCCAAGAGGTCATGAAACAATTGCAAAATTTGGGAAATGAGTGGTTACTATCAAAAGACAGCAAGCTCAAAGTGCTAGACCGTATCAGCCTCAAGCTCAGCCTAACAGGCAACCATATCAACCTCAAAGACCACCCAATCCAGCTGCAAATCAGAATCAAGCAAGGCCTCCTACCAATAGACCATTTCAGCCCTCTGACCCCCAATGTTGCATCTCGCATCTAGAGCTTTGGTGCCGGTCCAAAATAACATGGCCCAAGAATATGATTGGTGTTTCCCGTGCGATCACCACATAACCAATCAATGTGCTTTAACGGTGCATTAAATCGAGCTCTAATGGTGCAAACTATTGGTAGGTCGCGAGTCCACCACGAAGAAGACCAACAACAAGGGCACCTCGGCAGGGACATCTCCGAACGAAACTACTCTTGTCAATTGGCAGGCTGAAGATTTCTATGGTATGAATCAAATACCCTCTCAAAGTGTTGCAAATGCCAACACAAGGTCAAAGAGGAGAAATTTGGGTGAAGAAACTGACCATTGGCTTGAGTAATCCACAACCTTCTACCACTCCACAAGCCGCTGGCAGACAAACTGTAGCTCCAAACATACAAGGAGCACCTAAAACGGCCCCTAGGCCAACTCAAATGCCAGATTCTTTCTGCTGCCCATGTGCAAGAATGAACGTGCGAGCCAAGGGACAGCGAGAGGGATACTTCGTCTCCATTCGATATCATTGATCGGATGAAGAAGACAAATGTAAACATATCCATGTGGGAATCACTATCTATCCCGGAGACGGAGAGAGATTTGCTACAAGCTGCCATGAAGGACCCGGTCACTTCAATCAACAAGTCCAAATGCAAGAGAAGGTACTCACAAATGCTGCCCAGCCTGAAGGAAATCATGGAGGACAACAAGGTAAAATGTTGAAGCCCCCTCCATTTTATGTTTCATTGATCGTAGGAGATAAGTTGGTGCATAATTGCATGATCGATTCGGGAGCAAGCAGCTCAGTCATGCCAAAACAGATAGCTGATCAGCTAGGACTCCAATATGAAACCATCTCCAAGGGTGTAGTGCAATTAGGCGGACAGCAGTGACAACGGTTGGAGTAATCAAAGGTCTGAGCCTCACACTGCACGCATGTCCCAACGTAATAGTGTTACAAGATGTGTCAGTCATAGACCTGCCACCACTCTTCGCATTATGCTTGTCAAGAGACTTCACTGCTAAAATTGGAGGCTATCTTTCGGTGGATTGGTCACACATGTTGTTCAGAACAAGATATGGAACCAAAGCCACAATCAGTCGAACCTATTGCAAATTTTCACATTGAGCCTTACACTCCAAGCCAAATCAATACCAAGCTGCTTCGGGCGTTTGATCAAGAAGATTATCCAAGCACTGATGAAGCTGACACCAAGGTTGGAAGCATCCCAGATTTGACTCTTGATGAATGGGCAAGCAAGGTGCATGCTTTTGATCCTTATCAAGAAATAGAAGAATCTGAGCTAGGAGTTTATTGTTTACATGAAGGGAATCAACGTCTCCCGGCATCACCAAGCCGGATCATAAAGACATGAATGAAGTATGGCAATTGTTATTTGATGGGTCAAGGAGTAGACAAGGTGCGGGAGGAGGAGCTATGCTCGTTTCACCACAAGGTATAAGGTATTACTCGGACTTCCGTTTCTAGTTTTCTGTTCAAACAACACCGGCTTGAGCATGAAGCCTTAATTCATGGATTGCACTAGGCAAAGAAGAAATACATCAGAATTTACAAGTATTTGGTGATAGTGAGCTGATCGTAAACCAAGTCAAAGGAAAAACGTTGCCAAAAATGATCATTGAAGAACTACAAAAATCGGGTATGGGATCTCATTGAAGATTTTGAAGCTTTTAGCATCATTTCCATCCCAAGAAAAAGAATGAAGCATGTGACAGATGGCAGAAATTGGGGCTGCGTTTGATGTTGTAGAAAGTATCAAAAGTGAGAAAACTCAGCCTCATATCAAAGTGGTTGTGAGACCAGGCATTCCAGGATAACAATACAAGTTGGCAAGTCTTCGAGAATGATCAACAAATTGTCAATTTCCTACAAGAAGAAGCTGAGTTCTCCGCCAGAAATCAAGACAAGCTGGAGCAACAATATGGTGACCAAGTGGTGCAGGTGAGAACTAACAAATTACCAAAGGCCTCATAACCTTGGAGTCAATCTTCAACCCGAATGATCAGTTCCGGAAGGAGAAAGCGAGCATTCAAGTAAAGGGTGAAGATTCAGAACCTATCTTAGTAGATGAAGGCAAGACATTGCAAATTGGCAAAGTAAGTACCTCACAAGAAAAATCTGATTTTGTTCAGCTTTGTCAAGAATTCCCAGATGTCTTTGCTTGGACTTACAAAGATTTAAGAGGTTTCAACCCAAAGTTGGCACAACATACTATTGAGTTGGATCCGAGAATCCAAGCCTGTCAGGCAAAAGCAAAGGCCAGTAAATCCTCATATCAAGCCTCTCATGAGAAAAGAGTTAAGCAAGCTCATTGAGGCTAGTATCATCTTCCCCATCAAACACTCAAGTTGGGTTGCAAACTTGGTGCCGGTAAGAAAGAGAAACGGAGAAATAAGATTGTGTGTGGACTTTCGTGATCTAAATAGAGCATCACTCAAGGATCATTATCCGCTTCCATCAATGGAACAAATATTGCAGGTTGTAGCTGGTTCAGAAAGGTTTTCATTGCTAGATGGATATTCAGGCTATAATCAGATAATGGTAAAGGAAGAAGATCAATTCAAGACGGCCTTCACTACAAAATGGGGCACATATGCTTACAAGAAGATGCCATTTGGACTGTCAAATGCCGGAGCAACATTTCAACGAGCTATGGATATGGCGTTGAAAGCTTGATCAACAAGATAGCGCTTTGGTATACCTAGATGATATCATTGTCTTCTCAAAGAATGCGGAGACCATCTTTTTCACCTCGGGAAAGTATTTCAGAGGTGAAGAAGGTTCGGAGTGTCATTGAATCCAAAGAAGTGTGTATTCTTGGCACACGAAGGCAAACTGTTGGGCCACATTGTCTCTAGGGAAGGGCTAACAATTGATCCTGAAAGGGTTGAAGCCATCCGAACGCTTCCATTGCCACACCACAAGAAATCTCTCCAAAGCTTCTTAGGAAGGATAAAATTTGTCCGAGTTTGTGCCTAATTTTGCCACTCTTGTGAAGCCTCTAACAATGATGTTGAAGAAGAGTCTGGCATTCAAATGGACAGCAGAAGGCAAAGAGAGTTTTGAAAGCATCAAGCATGCAATATCACAAGCTCCAACTCTTATCAACCCAGATTTCTCAAAGGACTTCATGTTGTATGCATTTGGAGGATCAGATACAATCTCATTATCTTGACACAAATTTGAATAGAAGGTTCAGAACAGCCCATAGCATTCTTCACCAAACCTTGGAAGATTACGAAATAAAGTATTCTTTCATCGAAAAGCATGTCCTTGCTGTCATCAGGAGCTTGAAGAAGTTCAGACATTTGGTCTCAAACAATAAAATTCAACTGCTGGTGTCTCATGCTGGCGTCAAGGACTTCCTCCTAAACAAGGATTTAAATGAGAAGAGAGCAGGTTGGACCACTCGGGTGATGGAATATGATATTGAAATAAAAGTGACCAAGCTAGTTCGTGGCAAAGGCTTGTGTGAGCAGCTCGCTTCCAAACAATCGAGCGAGCCAAAAGTGAAGAGGATGTTGTCCTGCTACTACGAATGATCAAGAACAACCACCGGTGATGATGCACCCGTCCCATGTTGGACTCAAGACTTGGTGCATTACCTCCGTAAGTGAGCAAAGCAAAGAGGAGATACTTCAGATTACAAGCCATTCCATATGTGCTTGTTGATGGAGTTTTGTTTAAAAGGGACATCAATGGTGTTCTATTGAGATGCATTGGAACAGGTCAAGTTGAGAAGATCCTACACGAGTTCCATGACGGGGAAGCAGGAGGCCACTTTGCTCCACGAGTGACAGCTCTCAAAATCATGAAAGCTGGTTACTATTGGCCTACTGTGTTCAACGATTGCTATTCATGGGTCAAGAAATGCAGGAAATGTGCATTCTTCACGGGAAAGAAAGGTTAGCAGCACTGCCCCTTCATCCAATTTCAGTAAATCAGCCATTCATGCAATGGGGATTGGACTTCATTGGGGTTATCAATCCCAATTCAAGTCAGGGCCACAAGTGGATACTTACAACAACGGATTATTTCACCAAGTGGACCGAAGCAGTGGCACTCAAGGAGGCAAATGAATCTAATATCTTAGATTTCTATGAAGGAATAGTCACGAGGTTTGGTGCCCCTGCCACTATCATATCAGACAATGCATTGGCATTCCTTGGCACAAAGATCACTGAATGGGCTGTCAAGAATTGTGTGTATCTCAGCACTTCATCGAACTATTACCCTCAAGGTAATGGCCAAGCCGAGTCTACGAACAAGAACCTACTAAGAATCATCAGAAGGACTCTGGATGAAAACCAAAGAACTTGGCACGCAAAGCTCAAATCAGCCCTATGGGCTGATAGGATCACACCCAAGAGATCTACAGGAAGCTCTCCATACAAGCTTGTATACGGGAAAGAAGCAGTTCTACCTATATCACTTGAGTTGCCAGCGTTGGAACTCCTGAAACAGTTGGAGCTGGCTGAGTTTGAACCTATGGAAATCAGGTATGCAGAGCTGATGGAATTAGAAGAAACAAGAGAGCACGCAATGCAGACCATAGAAAAGGATAAAGCATTGGTCAAAAAGAGTTTTGACAAGAAAGCTAAGGCCAAGATATTGCAAACTGGAGATTTGGTACTGAAGTGGGATGCTGATCATGCAAAACCAGGAAAGCACTCCAAGTTTGATGCCATCTGGAGTGGCCCATACATGATCATTGAATGCAAAGGTATGAACGCTTTCCATAGGCTAAGTTGGATGGTGAAGAATTGCAGATTCCGGTCAATGGGATCTATCTCAAACGTTGCTACTAGAAAGAAAGCTTCTCACCCTTGTAAATATTAATTTAGATTTTCCATTCCTCTAAGTGCTTATGCACATTGTCTTTTATTAGAGTAGTTTTTTTTTCTTTCCCTAAGTGCTTGTGCACATGTCCTATGCTTCTAGTATGTGCACGTTTGCGCTCATCAAGCTCTGAAAGAATTGCAGCCACAGGAAAACCAGCTCAACGAATGTTTCAATGGCTCAAGGACACAGGTTTTCAAATTTCAGATCAGCTGAGAGGTTATCAAACAGACTCCATGCCCAATGGATTGCTACAAACAGCTGGCCGTTCTTCATCTGGTAGGCAGATGACCCCACTGAGTCGCCAAAATTGTTATCCAAAATTCACCCCTCAAGGTAATTTTGATAACATGCATCAAATTCTTTAGTCCCAAGCAATTATATTGAGTCCAGGACAAAAAGTCATGTTTCTAGGGTCCCCTCATATTTTTTTAACTCCCTGTCCAGTAGAGAGAGAAAGTTAGAGGAAAGGTAAAAAAAAATTGCAAAAAATAGGCTCGGGCCAGAAAAAATCATGAAAAATGGCTAAGTCCTAGTCCTCGCAAAATTCGGGATGCGCGGGACAAAAGTACACGAACCGGCCGAACCAGGCGAAATGAGTCAAGGCAGCCCGAAACAGTTTGGGACGCGCGGGACAAAAGTACGCGAACCGGCCGAACCGGGCGAAATGAGTCAAGGCAGCCCAAAACAGTTTGGGACGCGCGGGACAAAAGTACGCGAACCGGCCGAACCGGGTGAAATGAGTCAAGGCAGCCCGAAAACAGATTTGGGGCCAGCGGGACAAAAATCGCGAACCCAGCCGAATCGGGCGAAATGAGTCAAAGCGGCCAAAGCTTGATTTGGGACGCTTGTGGGACAAAAAATCGCGAACCGGCCGATTCGGCTGAAACTGGGAACTTCAGCATTGGGACATTTGGGACAAAGGGACGCGTGGGACGCGAAAAGCCGAAGCGGCCGAAGGCAGAGAAGAAAAGTCAACGTTTGACCCGTGAAACTTCAAACGGCCATAACTTTTGACTCCGAGCTCCGATTTTCACAAAATTGGACTTTCTGGAACGAGCACGACATCCTCTATGCCACAAAAACTAGATTTCTTAATTTTAATGAGAGTAGATATATTTAAATAAAAGAAATATAATCGGCTCCAATCGATTAATGCTCATTCCCGTCAATGATGAAAACGCCCGCTGCAGGTCCAAAGTAGCGCCCGCACTCGAGAAGGCCATAACTTTTGCATTTCTCAACGAAATCGCACAAAATTGGTACCGTTGGAATTTTGGTTCCGAGCCCGATGCACGAGAAATTAATAAATTCCAGTTTTGATTAGAAATTGATTGAGTTTTTAAGAAAACGTGGCCTGGTTCAGAACAGTGTTTTATTTGGTAGCTGGGAGTGCAATTAAGAGGCATGGCCATCATTCTTTCTCTGCTGCAGCACATGGGATAGTATGGGGAGAATTTTTCAAGTAATGTATAATCATTCCACTCAATTTAATGCCTCTTACAGGTGGTTGAAGGACATATTTCGGGATTTCCATTTTCCCTTCTCTTCTCCTTCTCATTTTTTCTATAAATTGGAGTGTTGGGCTCATTGTAAAGAGAGAGTTTTTGGGTAGCAAAGCTCTGCCAAAATTGCTTTGTGAAGCCAGTGTGTTGCAGGCCCTTGTAGTGGACTCCTTGCATGGTGATCCAGGCCCTTATCTTGTAATAGATCGAACTGTGCATATCATGAAGCAATAAAATACCAGTTTGTGGATGTATCTTCCCCTGCTGTGTTTTCTTGCATTCTTCTTGCCCCTTTGATCTTTCTATAAGAATATTGTGTCTATTATTGTGTTCTTGCAGGGATTCATTATCATTGTGTATGCTTGGAATATTATTGTGAATGCATTTTGCTAGATTATGGTGAACTCTCATCACCTCTTCTAGTGTGCACTTTGCCTCTGTATTTCACACATTTGGAGACTACTCTCACATCCTCCTTTTCTGGTGTATCACCGCTTTAGTGTAGGCTTTCATTTTATGCATTCTCTCTCCCTGGTCCCTTGGAAATTTAGATTAGAATAGTTAGCTTATCTTGCATTAGAGTAGATTGTGGTAGGTAGTTTAGGAGCAAGAACCAGCTTTCTCTGGAGGTCTATCGCAAGTAGCAAGTCCCAAAACTTGGAGATAGTACCCATGTTATCCAATCACACTTTGTGAGTTCAAGTATACGCACTTGTATATGCACGGGGGTGTTGTGATTCGGTGATAACAGAACCCACGAAGATTTTTGAGAGTTTTGGGTCTTGGCCATTCCACCATAGCTTTGATCTTCTAAGGATCAACTTTGACGCCTTCATGGGATACAATGTGACCCAAGTACTCTACCTCTTGTACACCAAAAGAACATTTAGATGGCTTTGCATAGAGAGTATGTTTCTCCAAAACTTCCAACACTTTATTTACATGTTGTAAGTGTTCTTCCCATGTCTTATTGTAAATCAATATGTCATCAAAGAAAACTAATACAAATTTTCTTTAAAATGGCTTGAAAATAGTGTTCATCAAGCTTTGAAAGGTTGAAGGTGCATTTGTAAGACCAAAAGGCATTACCAAAAACTCATAATGGCCCTCATGAGTCCTGAAATCCGTTTTATGAACATCTTCCTCTTTTATTCTAATTTGATGGTACCTCGAACGAAGATCTAATTTTGTGAAATAAATAGCACCATGCAATTCATCAAGTAAATCATCAATTACTGGAATAGGAAACTTATCTTTGATGGTATACTTGTTGAGTTCTCGATAATTTGGACACATCCTCCATGTTTCATCCTTCTTACGTACCATGACCACTGGGGAAGAATAGGCACTCTGACTAGGCTTGATGATACCTGCCTTCAACATTTCTTGAACCATTTTATCGATCTCACTTTTTTGGGAATATGGGTATCTGTATGGTCTGATGCTAGGTGTTTGGTTCCCTGGAATCAACTGAATGGCATGATCATGATCCCTAACTAGTGGTAGTCCCTTTGGAATTGCATCAAAAATAGATGAGTGAGCATCAACAATATTCTGAAGATCGGGTGGCATTGAAGACTCTATATTTTGTACTTCTATGGAAAATAACTTTGCTATAAATCCATTTAATCCTTTTAAGAACCTTCTGCATCTGATGAGAGCTAATAATCTATGGAGACTTAGCTACCATCCCATTCAATTGTATTGTCCTTCCATCTGAATGAAATCACATGAACAATTCTTGGAAATTCATCTCTATAGTACCTAAGGTTGTGAGCCATTGGACACCCAAAACAATATCTGCCCCTCCCATAGAAATAGCAAACATAGGTGAGTCTAACATGTAGTCTCCCATGGAAATCTTGATACTATGGCATTTTCCTGTGCACTTGATTGTCCCACCATCTGCAATCATAACTTGCATTTCGAGTGGGTAAATAAAACAATTGAGGTGGCAGACTAACTTACTATTTATGATGTTATGAGTACTCCCCGAGTCAATCAACACTGTCACCTTCTATTTTTTGAGATAGCCAATAACCTTGAGTGTTTGAGGAGTACTAATACCTAAAAATGCATGGCAAGAAATTGTAGGTTGGTGATCCTCTACTTCCTCTTCTACTGGTTCCTCAACCTCTCCTATAATTTCAGCATCCTCATCATCCTCATTACCTCCATCAATATAGAACAACTTCTTCTCAGCACATTTGTGTCCCAGTCCATATTTGCTATCACAGTTAAAGCATAATCCTTTTGCTCTCTTTTCTTCCATTTGTTGAGGAGTCAGTCTAATTGGCCTAGAAAATGAAGGGGAAGAGATACTATAGTATTTGGTGTTAATGAAAGGCGGCCTCCTACTACAAAGAACTTTTTCCTCTGCTCGACGTGCCATGATAATAGAATCAAAAAGCTTGAGTGGATTAAACATACGTACCTCATGCTCGATGTGGTCCTTAAGACCCCCAAGAAATAGGTCATTCAGATTCTCTTCTGGTATATTCTCCACCCTTAAGGATAGGTTCTGGAATTGATGCACATAATCTTTAACTAATCCTATTTTTCGTAACTTTGCTAATTGACTAAAGTAGTTCTCTGAAACACTGGAACTATAGTGCAATTGCAACTCCTCGGTAAAAACTGTCCAAGTGACACCAAGACCATTCTTCTGCCTCTGAGCACATAACCATCGATACCAAACGAATTGCCTGGTTCAAGATACAAGGATGCCAAAGTCACCTTTTTTCCTGATGGTGTTTGATATAGCTCAAAGAAGTTCTCCATTTGATTTATCCAATTCAGGGGATCTTTACCATCAAATTTGCGCATATCCACTTTCGGCATCATGTTCCGTGGTTGCGAATAAGTTGGATTCTGATTGGGCTGGAAAAGTGATCCAACATGGTTATTTTGTCCATGATTTTGAACTAAATATCCTCCTTGGTTGATATGGGATGGATTTGGGCCATACTATTTACCCTTTACATGTTGCATGATATCATCCAACCGATGATTGATTTGGGTTATGTCTCCTTTAGAGGCCATCTCAGATTGTACATTTCGCAGCTCATACTCAAGTTGGCTCACCTTATGATCAACTGAAGTAAACCCTAGTGTTGAGGAATTTGTATTTACCCCTTCTGAATCCATCTCTTCAATCACTATCTCATCTTTATCTGGGGTTTTACCCAGGAGTAAGGATTCTTTTTTTGCTCTTGTGGAAGGCCCCACCATGATATCAAACCTTAGGGTTTAGGTTTTCGATACAAATTCGGTCGAATAGGAAAAAACACAGAGAAAATACTAATACTATTTTTTTAGAGATTTCCGAAAATGTAAAGAACTTGAAAACATTCCACAATTTGCACCCTAGGGAGCAATTTTATGAAAAACCCTAAATTTCTAATAACTTGTGTAAACTAAATCAAAAAGTCTGAAATTTTTAGGGAACCTTACTTGAAATGTTTCTCAACTCTAGTAAAAATATCTCCTTCCAATTCACTTTGGTTCAAAATATATTGCGAAACAAAAAATTAGGGTTTTGCCCTAATTTTGGCCCAGATCGCAGCTCTGATACCACTTGTAATGAAATTACTAGTATAATTCAGATTATGAGCAGCAATATAACACAAAATAACACAATATTTCAGAATAATGATCTCAATATGTTATTGTAATAGCTTCGCCACTTCTAGGGGGCAACCTCCAAACCATATAATAAGACTCAAATGCTTAAATGATAATGAACTACTACCTACAATCCTCTATATCTACTATTCATATGTTATGGCCATCACCCAAGCTGACCTATTAAGCATGAGAAAGTATAAATGATATAATAAAATGATATGGTAAGCCACAAGTCGGCTACTCATATCCTAATACGAGCAATAGGTTAAGGGCGTAGCAAATGGTGCACTCACTGGTTTTGCATCGGCATCCTAAACCTATCCAACACCTTGTTCACATACTCTTCTTGAGACAAAGTCAATATTTTACTCTTTTTGTCTCTATTGATTCTCATGCCAAGAATTTTCTTTGTTGCACCTAAATCCTTCATGGCAAATGTATTGGCTAATTGTCTCTTTAGCTCATTTATATCCTACATGTTTGACCTGCCACAAGCATGTCATCCACATACAACAACAAGATAATGTAGGTGTCATTATCTAGTCTCTTAAAATAAACATAGTGATTATAATGACATCTAGAGTAACCTTGTTCTATCATGAACCTGTCAAATCTCAAATACCATTGTGTTGATGCTTGCTTAAGGCCATACAAACTCTTCTTCAATCTGCACACCAATTTTTCTTTCTCCTTGACTTCATATCCCTGTGGCTGCTCTATATAAATTTCTTCCTCCAAATCACCATGAAGAAAATTAGTTTTTACATCTAATTGTTCAAGATGCAAATCTTCCACTACTACCAAACTTAAAACAGTTCTAATGGAATCCATTTTAACAACAGGAGAGAAAAATTCATCAAATTCTATATTTTTTTCTTGTGTAAATCCCTTCAAAACAATTCGTGCCTTGTGCCTTTTTTCCACCTTCTTCCTTCAACCTGTAAACCCACTTATTCTACAATTCTCTCTTTCTTGTAGGTAACTAAACCAAATCCTAAGTTTGGTTGTGTTCCAAGGAGTCCATCTCCTCATCTATGTCATGCTCCCACTTTTTTCATGTTTCTACTTGCATTGCTTATTCAAAAATTTCTAGTTCTCCACCATTCATCAATAAACAATAGTAAATTTGATACGAAGATAATCTTACAGGGGTCTACTTACCCTAGTACAATGTCTCACAAGATTTTATGGAGTTTGAGGCTCTTGTTATTCTTACTGATTTTGATCTAAAGAATCAACACCAATTGTGTCAGGATTCATGTCAACTTTGTGTATTTTCTGTACTTGTTAATTTTCCGGCCCTTTGAGTACTTCTCTATATTTTATCTCATCAAGTGTTACATACTCAAACTTTTCCAGCTTCTTATCCTATAGTTTTTCCTTATACATAACCCTTTCATTGAAAATAACATCCCTACTCCTAATGAATTTCTTCTCATTCAAACTCTACAACCGGAATCCAAAATCATTAGTGTCATACCCAATGAAAGTAGCTTTTTTTTACTTAGCTTCTAGCTTGGTCCTATTCTCTTTATCAATGTGAGAAAAAGACTCACAACAAAAAACTTATAGAAAATAATAGTTTATCTTCTTACCGGTCCAAGCCTCCTCTAGTACTCCACCTTCCAAAACACTTGAAGGTCCTCTATCTATCAAGTAAAATGCAGAAGTATCTACAAGCATCCACCCAAAATTGTAAGGGCAATCCGACATGTAATCTCATGCTCCATGATAGTCCTATTCATCTTTTCTGAAACACCATTCTGTTGTGGTGTTCTAGGAACTATCTTCACCCTGTGGATTTCATTCTGTGAACAAAAGTTATTAAATTCATTGATGTAGTACTCTCCACCATTATCTAATCTGAGACACTTTAACTTAAAACATGTTTCATTCTCAACTAGATATTTCCACTTCTTGAAAGTATTAAATACATCATATTTCTTCTTTATACAATAAACCCAAACCTTCCTAATAACATCATCAATAAAAGTAACATAATAATGTGAACCACCGAGAGAAGATACCTGAGCTGGCCCCCACACATTTTTGTATGAACAAACTCTAACTTGTGCTCCTTCTTGGTTGATCCAACCCTGAGAAATCTCACACACTTTTGTTTCCCATACACACAATGCTCACAAAAGTTCGGTCTATGTTTTTCAAATCTAACAACTTTCCCTATGAATGTAAAATCTTCATCCCCTTCTCACTCATATGGCCAAGTCTTTGATTCCATAGAGTTGTGTCTATATATGTAGTAGCTAATATAGAAGAGGGATCAGTACTAACAGTGGGTAAATACAAAGTACCTACTTTCATCTCTTGCAACCACAAGAGCAGCATTGGTAACTTTCCAAGAATTTATTGTAAGTGTAACCATACAACCCTCATCTCCTAATTGCCCTGTAGAAATTAGATTCCTCCTCAGGCTAGGAACATGTCTGACATTCTTCAACACCCAAGTGTTACCATTCTGCAATTTAACTTGAACACTGCCTTTTCCAACAATGTTACATGGCTCATCATCACCAAGATATACATGCCCAAAATTCCCTTGAACATAATCTTGAAAATATTGTCTATGAGGAGTTGCATGAAATGAAGCACTAGAATCTAAAACCCAAGATTCTAATTTACTATCCAAAGAAAGAATAAGAGCATCTTGTAACACATCATCTACTACGTTTGTCTCTTTGTTCCCTTCTTGTTGATCTTTCCCTGATTTTAAAGACCAACAATCTCTCATCACATGTCTTGCTTTTCCACAATTCCAACATACCATCCTGCTTCTTACGGATTAAGATCTCGACCTTCTTAGACCTTCCACGGTGTCCATGAATCTTTGCTTTTTCCTTATGTCTTCCCTTGTTCTCTACACTTAAATCATTATCAGATGACTCACCTATGCTTTTTCTTCTCATCTCTTCACTAAGAATCACACCAATAACATCATCAAACTTTAAAGTGTTTGAACCAGAAATAGAATTACTCATAGCCATAACCAAAGTATTCCAAATTTCAGGCAATGAGCACAAAATCAAAGGATCCCTAACTTCATCATCAAAACTTACTCCTGCTTAATTGACTAGTAACCATGTTGAATTCATTCAAATGATTGTTTATTGAATCACCTTCTGACATTTTCATATTAAAAAAATGTTTCATGAGAAATACCTTGTTGGAGGCTGAGGGTTTTTAATACAATTTACCCAATGTTTTCATTAGATCTACCATTGTCTTTTCCTTAAAAATATTGAAATCTATCGTAACTGTGGTACAACCCGTATGGTTCCTAGTGCCTTCTGATCAAGAACATCCCATTCTT
The DNA here is from genome assembly GCA_018340775.1 of Taxus wallichiana var. yunnanensis. Lineage (NCBI taxonomy): Eukaryota > Viridiplantae > Streptophyta > Pinopsida > Cupressales > Taxaceae > Taxus > Taxus wallichiana. The sequence continues at coordinate 603,404,782 of CM031243.1, forward strand.
CACCTTTCATAGCTGAAGGCTTCAAAGCTTTCCATTTCAATGGTAGATAAAGATCATTCGATATAAGCGGTCCTCCACTTGCATCTTCCATAGCTGAAAGTTATGGTCGTTAAACTTCTCAACCTTGAATTTGTTATCTTTTCCATTGCTCCCACTCAAACAAAAACCCTCATGTGAGATTTTTCACCAAAAGAAAAATCCTTGTTGTGATACCAGTTGTTAGGATTATAATATAAATGAGCAATAAAATCAAAATTAATGACTCATTGTTCTAATACTAAATTGTTCTAAGGTTTCCCATTTCCTTTGCATAACTCATTGTTATCATACTTAGTCAAAAATATGATAATAATGGATAAAAATTTAAAACAAAGAAATTTGGCTTTTGGGACATCCTAATCTATTTTCCTAACTCCCCTGGTTCAAGAAAAATCCAAAAAGTTGGAGAAATCTAAGAAAAATGAGAAAAAGGGTCAAATGTAGTGTTTTGCAGAAAAATCAGATGTCGGGGGTACAAAGGGTACAAGTTCCTTCAGTTCCTTAGTTCCCTGAAAGGTTGAAAGGCCTGAAATGTAAAGGATCCAATAGATTAAGGGTTTTGCGGATGATGGAGGAACACATGGAACACATTCCAATGAGTCCACGGCTCCCCTGCATTCCTCGAAGTGTCAAAGTACAAAAGAAATGGGGTGGGGGTTGAATATTCAATGTTTTACTGGGTAAGATAAGGGATGCAGTACTAGAGGACCCATGGTAACTTGTTCCCGTAAGCCACGCATGCCCTGAAAGGTCGATGGAGCCGACTTAGAAAGGGGGTGGAGGAGTTAGATGAAGCAAGAGTTCATTGCAGAGAGTAGTAGGTTGTGAAGAACATGGGGATCCGGAGCACAAGTGAACCACTTCCATGAGATCCACGAGGGCCCGATTAACCCGATTTATCCAATCCAAGAATAATTAAAAGGCAAATGAGGAATAGAGGCCAAAAAACTAAGAATTGGGCAAAATGAAGCTCCTCGACCCGCATGGACACATCTTCACCTCCACTCCACCAAATCTCACAAAATTATACTCGTTGGATTCGCATTTCAGAGCACTACATCATGAAACAATAAAAAATGGAAAGTACATGGAATTGGTGGGAAACAAACAAAAAAACTCTCCCAGTTCAAAAAGGAACGTTCCAGGTGAGCCAAAATGCATTAATGGAGGCATGGGGGTAATTTTCTTCTCCAACAAGCTAAAGGACATGAAGGGATGGGCTTTAACAGGTTCTTTATGATGTTTTGCAGCCATTTAATGAATTTTGTTGGTGGTTGGATGCAGATCTCAAGTTTCCTCTTTTCTTTCTCATTCTTTCTTCCATATATGTAAAAGTGAACTCATTTGGAGTTGTTGGACATCTTCTATATGCTCCGCCATTCCTCTATAGGTTGATACATGTGTATGTGAGCTTCAAGCCTCCATTTTGGGCATTTTGCAAGAGATTCATGCCTCTCTTCCTCATTGTAATGAACTATGTGATTATATGAAGCAATAAAATCAAGTTTTGTGGTCATTCTTCAACCCTAGCTTGTATTTCATTGCATTTTCTTTCCTCTACATTGCATTTGAAGGTATTTTTGTGCATTTTTGTTTCTTGCAAGCTCTAAATGGTTGTGTTTAATGGAAATGGTATTGTGAATTTTTGTTTCTAGACTGTGGTGTTGCACATGCCCTCTTTATATCAATTTCTTCCCATTTTCATCCATTGAAGAGTGTCCCAACCACCCTTCTCTTAGTGTTATCACCCCCTTAGTGTAGGATTTACACAATTTCATGCATTTTCCTCTCTCCCTAGTCTCTTGGAATCATAGGATAGGATTAGATAGTTGTATTTCCAACATTAAGATTAGTTTTAGCCTTAGATTAGGAAGAGGAATCAGCCTTCTCTAGAGAATTGTCTCAGTTTCATGATCCCACACTTTGAGATGATTCCATGTTTGCCAAAAACATTGATTACACATACAATTCACATGCAAGCAAATCAGAGGGTGTTTTTTTTTTATAACAATAGTTATTTAGCTGAGATGAGATCCAAGTTCGAAACACATTTGCATTGCTTACTTTTGGTGGCACTAAGTAGCTCCCTTTTTAGTTTTAATTTTACCAAGTTCTTTAAGCACGGATCACACTTACGTGAATATTGCAAGAGAAACAAAGAGGATAATGTCGAGCACTGACGTATTATTTGGGTAGGAATAATTTGAGCATGTGTAACATGTGTCACACATGCAGGGAATTAATTCCCACATTTTTTTTTAACGTTTTATTCATGTCTTTGTTTACCATTGTCTTTTGGTTTACCTTTACAGTAGACACCTATAATTACGCCCAAGCAATTTAAATACTTAAATTGTGCTAATTATCCCCTTTCTCGCAAATCAATGACATATCGTCAAAAGCACTCATTTTCCCTCATATCATCATTAATTAATTACACTAAGCTAATTAATTAAGTTGCCTATCCAACAAATGCCCTAATTAACGACTTTCCGTTAATAAATCACCCCTTCTACCTAGACTAATTAATTATTATTAATTAATTAGCTTTCCCTTCCATTTAACCAATAAATCAATATTTAATTGATTTAATCCCCTTATAATAGCCTAAATCGTACTAATATTCCTCTAATTAGCTTCTATAAGCTTACATCTACCTATTAATTAATCACCTTTGATTAATTAAAATACCCCCCAACTCCCATGACTTGTTAAACATGTATTAAACCCTTCTAAAGTAAGGTTACCTTTAATAAAGCAACCTTATCCATTCCTAATCATGTTTTACCTTTATCCCACATTCATGAGAATGTGTTGAATCATTTATCCTTTGGGCTATATAAAGAGCCCTCCACCTACCTTTTTACTTACACCTAAACTTTCTAAGAGAGCAAATGCAAAGCATATAGCAAAGAGACTAAGAGCTTGCACCTTGCCCTTTTGAGAGTTCATCATCTCGAAGAGTTAAGCCTCTTTCCTAAAGTGCTTGGGTCATATGGGAGGTGTCAAAAGGGTCTTGTAGCTAACTTTGATTAGCCCCCATTCCTAGGTGCTTGGAGCATTAAGGACAACTATTTTGATAGCCATGGAGCTTACTTAGGTCCATTCATTTATTTGTTGTTAGAGAATAGAGGAGTTTAGATATTTAGCATTGTTAGTTTCAAAGTTTGTATTGATGAATATTAGCATCTAACCCTTGTTTAATTCTTATCATGATGGTGTTTATGCTTTGTTTTAGCTAAATTGTAGAACTATTTTAGGTGGTAGTTCTTGTTTCATTTGATTTAGCATTAAGCAAAGTATACATGCACACATTTGGCACGCTCGGTGGGACTTACTCCATTGTCCTTTGCACTTAATTTCAAGTTTTTGTAGTTAAGTTTTATTTTTGGTTACTAACCCTCTTTTACACATGTTGATCTAACTTATTTTTTTAACATATTTTGTTGAGTTTGCATGTGTTGGGTCTTCCTCAGTAGGTATGAAGGAGGTGAAGTGCTGTCAAAATTGTAATTGAGGGAAAATTTCAAGATTTCTCCATGTTTTCATTTTTGAGCTTACTTTTTCAACATTTTACATGCTAGTTTTGTCAATTTCTTGAAAATTTTCAATTCTTAAGCATGTAGGTTAGTGTTTGATAGTGCTGAGTCTTATATTTACATATTAATGTGGTGGGTTGCTGTCAAAATTTAATGTTGGTGAGAAAATTTCAAGATTTCATCATGTTTTCATTTTTAGAAGCTTACTTTTTTCATCATTCTACATGCTAGTTTTGTCAATTTCTTGAAAATCTTAAATTCTTGAGCATGTATGTTAATGTTTGATAGCGTTGAGTCTTCTATTCATATATTAATGTGATGGGTTGTTGTCAAAATTGAATCTTGGTTGGAAAAATTTGCCCATTTTGCATATTAAGGACGTTTTTGACATTTTTAAGTGCATGTCAAGTGCATACCCATGAGCATAAGAGCATATGCGTAACCCATCTTCCGAAGGCCATAACTTTTGCTCCCGACCTCGAAATGACTCCATTTTTTTGCGTTGGAAAGGTATTGAAGTTAACTATGCAATGAAAACATAAATTCAGGATTTACACTTACATAAGTTGCATGTTTTTCTGTTATTTTAAAACTGGTCATTTTCTAACATGTCTAATGTTTTGATGAATGTTGTATTTCCATGCTTACTCGATTTAGATCAAAGCGTGTGTATGCTCTTCTCTTGCACCTTTTGGTGATCTTGATAATCAAAAACAACTTTGATCTATATCTTTTTAACATTGGGATTAAACTTGGAAATTTAATTATTCATTTTGCTTAAGGGAATGAACCTTTTATAAAGTATTTTTCAATGGTCCTTTGATTTGAAGTTTTCCATTTCTATATAGTTGGGATAAAGTTTGTGTATGCTCTTCTCTTACACCTTAGGGTGATCTTGAGAATCAAAAGCAACTTTAGTCTTCATTTTATAACATTTGGTAAATTGGAAACTTCATCTTTCACTTTTGGTTTAAAGGGAATGAACATTTATCAAGAATTTTGTATGGTTCATTGATCGAAAAGATTTTATTTACTTTTTAGTTGGATTATTTGTTGTGTATGCTCTTCTCTTGCATCCTTGGATGATCTTGAGAATCAAAAGCAACTTTTAATCCTCTTTTAAATAATGTGTTTTCTTGGAGAACTACTAACGCTTGAGTGCAGGACCTAAAAACGCTTGTCAAAGAAAGGAGGAATCAAAACGAAATCAAAAACTACTAATACAATTGTTATATAGGTTGCCAAAAGGTGTTCAAGTAAACCACACCTAATTAAACAAGATAAAAAGAACAACATATTCAAAACATTGTATTGCAGGTTTCGAAAAGGGTACGTCCCTCTCCGCTCAACTAGAACATAACCCCTTTGGCATAATGCCTTAAGCTACAACAATGGGGGTGGTTCCAGGAACCCCAAAGTAGTCCACGCAAGAGGGAACCTTGTGGACGAAATGGGAAGTGCTCCGCACTACCTACTTGACTAGTGATTCCTTTGTGAGATAGAGTTACAGGTTGTCCGTTGTGGCGACCCCAGTGATAGTACACGTAGACGCACTAGTTGCCTATTGTTCTTGAAGGGGTAAAGTAAAGCCAGATACTCCCAAACTAGTCAATGTGACTTTTTGGGTAAATCGCGCTCGCTCGTGGCAACTTTGTAACACCTAGGGCGAGAGAACCACCTAGGAGAATATACTTTGGCCAGGAGCCCACTTTGACCATTTTAAAACAGTGTTGAGTTGTGAACCTTCTTTTTGAGAAATGTGTACGATTTACTTTCACCTAGTTTTTACTTGCCTTAGGCGAGGCGAAACTCTCGCAGAAGTGAGACTAGCACCTTTCGTCTTTTTTTTTTCTTGATTTATTTCCTTCATATTCTTTTGACACTTTGTTGATCAAAAGATATGTGATTACCTTTATGTTGCCATTCGATATTTCTCTCACTTTTATGTCCGTTTACGCCATCCATGTTTGGTCAAGTTAGTTAAACGTCTAAAGTGAGTGGAGGTGTTTTCACATCATTTGGTAGCCATTGTGATCTTGATACCCACGTCAAGATCGTCATTGTAGTTAGGCGTGGTTCATCATTGCGGACTTCCATAGAGGAGTTAGCTTGTTTGTCTCGTATCATTACAATTTCGATATTTACGTCTTGTTTCTTGTAAACTTGACATAAATACCTATATTAGACGATTCTGTGCACATATTCTTAACTATTCCTAGCTATACTTTGAGTTTTTTTGTTGTTCGGTTTTATTATTACCTCGATTTCAAAAGGTCTTAGAGCAACTACTTGTGCATGTTATATCAATAACACCTCGATATCAATACTTCACTTTCTTGCAAAGTGGGTTAACATATCTTAGTGATATTGTTGTGTCATTCACAAATGGTAATTGGCACTTTTTGAGATATAGGTCTTAATCAGACTTGAGCTTGCTCATCATATATCTTGATTGGAAGATCGCATTTAACTTCATGTATTTACTTACGTCTTGTTCATTCCTTTGAACTTGGCATAAGTGGAGACATCTTGTTAATCATCTGGCATCGTAAATTACTTTGGAACGTAGTCTAGGAAGTATTTCATTTGATTAGGTTTTGGTACCAAACGATTGTTTCATTGGTGAATTTATCACTTTATCACATTGGTATTCTCACACTGTTAATTTACTCTTAACACGTACATCTTGTGTTTCACTTAGGGGTAGACATTGAATTTTGAACAAATCTATAACTTACCTTAGTGAAATTTATCACAAAAACATGGCTCCCAAGACGCGTCTAGGGTTAAAGAAACAAACATATGAGGAACAACAGGCGCAAGCTTGGGAAACCTCTAACAGACAAGGGTCAAACCCATTTATCGGACACGATCTAGGACCACTATTTTCTGCAGAAAAGGAAACAGAAGAGATGGTCGATCATAGTGGAAATGAATTAGAATCACCACACGCAGACTTTGATTTTGACCCCACTCTACTAGATGAGTTTCTCCTTAGAAACAAAGATAGAGTTTTGGCACGGGTCATGGAATTAGGGGCCAAATTGCCCATTGAGAAGGAACCAATACTACAAACAAATGACACTACTAAGGAGGAACACCCCCTTATCAATATGGAAGATATTTTAACAGGCGGACATGCTTCCACTTCTTACGCAGAAAATGATAAAGTGGTAGGGCATAGAATACCCCTCATCAAAGTGCCACGAAGAAACAAGATAGAACATGAGACAGGGGAAGAACCTCCACAATATGAAGAGGAGGAACCTTTAGAAGAAGAAGACACAAACCAAGTCACAATCCAACAACAACTCAATAACTTAAGCCGACAACTAGCTTTGCTTACTTTCCAAGTCTGAGAAGACACAAACAAGAACGTTCAAAAGTCAAAGCCTAAGTTTAGGATCCACGAACTCCATCGAGAAAACCAAGGAGAAGAAGACACAGGGTATCATCATGTACACATCCCCGTTTCTCCCACTAAAGAACAATTACTCGCACAAGAAGTACAATCTATGAAAGCAACGCTTGCGAGCATACAAGAAAGCAATATAGGGAGTATTAGGAAATACCAATACGAAGAACTATGCCCCTATCCTTTTGACAAGACAATGACCCTTCAACCCTTTCCAAAGAAATTTGATATGCCAAAGTTTGAAAAATACAAAGGAAAGGGAGACCCAAGGGATCATGTTAAAGATTTCTACATGGCATGTCAAGAGGTGTCTTATAGTGATAATTACCTCATCAGACTTTTTCCTAAGAGTCTCGGAGGTCAAGCATTAGAATGGTTTACGCGCTTGCCACGAGGATCAATTTTCACCTGGCCAGAATTGGCGGAAAGATTCGTGCGTCATTTCTCATATAACATAGAGAGTGACGTCACCATGGCAGACTTGTGCGGCACAAAACAATGCCCAAATGAGACCTTCACTAGCTTCCTCCAACGATGGAGAGGGATAGCTAGTCGCTTCCCTTGCGCTTTCCCTGAGAAGCAGCTAGTCAGTATTTTCGTCCCTAATCTCAACCCAGATATAGCTTTCCACCTCCAAATGCATTGTGTCCGCACCTTTGAGGAGGTTATCGAGAAAGGGATTCAAATAGAAAAGGCTCTCATTGCCAAAGGCACCCTCAAAACCCAATCTAAAGACAACCAAAGTGTCAAACCCACTGAAAATCCAAAGATCTTTAACAAAAACAAAAACGTGGTGGGAGACGAATCACTGATTCCAAACGTGTTCAAACGGTCCAAACCAGTCAACCTTTTAAACTGACCAAGGGCCCAATTCAACCACCACCAAAGCGACGAACATTCACCTCCCTCAATGAGCCATTGTCCATCATACTAAAACAGTTGGATGCGGCCCACATGATGACCTATCCTACAACGCAACCATTTGATGACAACACTCCTAAACCTTCATGGTATAAGGAGCATGAATATTGCGAAATGCATCGTGTTAAAGGTCATAAAACAGACAAATGTTTGCGACTTCGCCACTATATTCAAGACCTCATTGACAACGGGGAGATAGAGGTGGATAACCCTAGCCACATGCAAACACCTAACGAGAAAATGGGGATTTATAAGGAACCATTCCCCAAGCATGATAAGTCGGAAAAGGAAAAACCGGATCGGGGAGAGTCATCCCAAACCTATAAAGCCACGAACTACTTATATACCAAGAGAGATAACAATCATTACGATTCACTTATCGGATGTATTCGCTCCCCGATCGTGTCAATACCATCCGGATCAAGGGAAAGGACTGCACTGCGGTAACAAGGTGTGCCCGCCTCGTGATTCCAGAACCCTCTCTGTTGACCCCGCAAACTGGTAAATATAACCTTTTAGAACAACTTGAGAAGACACCTACTAAGATCTCGATCTTAGATCTTCTCAAGATATCCAATGTGCATAAGGACATTTTGTATCAAACTCTTCAGGGGTCGGGAGTGCCTTTAGAAGTCGATCCTGCATACCTTCAAGCCGCGGTGGCAAATATTGCACCCAGTGAGCATCTCACTTTCAACCATAGGGAGGTCCCTACCGAGAATCCTACACATAATCTTCCCTTATACATTGAGGTAGTTGTTACCACAGAAAAAAATCAAACAGTGCTTGTGGATAACGGATCTGGATTGAACATCTGCACGCTTAAATTAGTCAAACAATTGGGACATACGGAAGAAGATCTTGAGTCCCATATCATCACTATCACCGCATACGACAACGCGAAAAGAGAATCAGCAGCACCATTACGCTGCCAATGGAGGTGGGCCCCACTTGCCATCAGACAAAGTTTCACGTCTTAGACTTGGAACTTCCATATAATATGCTTCTAGGCCGACCATGGATCCATGCCATGCAAGCAGTGCCATCAACATTTCATCAATGCATCAAGCTGAAGCATGAGGGACATACAGTAACAATACCAGGAGACTCAGAGCCCTTTGCTCATTGTAGAGCTCTTAATAGCTTTGCACGAAAGGGTACATACGCATGTCCCTCCACAAATATAGTTGTCCCTCTTCATTCTGAGGCCATGGAATCTCGAGTAGATTCAAATTCTCTTAGTTCTTGCACTCATGGGGCATCTACTTCAACATCTCCATTTAATTCATGGGAGATGAAAATTCGGAATATGGTCATGGGGAGTATAATGTACAACAAGCGCTCTTGGTTTCTCGATCTCTCCTTGTCGCCCAAGACTAGAGGTCGACCACCCAACTACCACTTCGGGAGACCTAGAGAGGAACATACTATTGGTCGTTCCTACCTGGAGGCTTGTTAGGTGAGGAAAAATTACTTGATCCACCTACTACTTGGGTCCCTGAGGACACTCAACCATCTTGTTATCAAACCCTAGAATATGAAAAATCTAGCAGAATGATGTACTCCATGGGCTACAAAGGCCTAGGATGTGGGAGGAATGAACAAGGACAAAGAGAACCAGTCCCTCTTCCACATTTCAAAACAGAAAGATATGGCATTGGGATTCACCCTTATGGAGCACACCCCAACGATCAAGATGTGACTTGTTCTGAGCATGAGGATAGCTCCGATTATCTAGATAAGTGATACAGATTCCTGTTGTAGCCAATATGAGGATCTGGCCTCCACGAACCTTTTCATGAATAATGTTGTCCTAACCATCACCCCCAATGAACCAACCCTTGACCTTGTATACCCCTCCCTTGTTGAATGGGACCAACAACGTCACGTGCCACTAGATTTATTCGAGAATGACGAGGCTATTGCAGAGTTCATGGGCATAAGGGATACAATTCCCATTGGAGATCACAAGAAGGGTTTCTTTATCGACTTAGACACCTGCGCCTACTTCGGCGAGGAGGCTGAACTTCATGGTCAGAAAAATTTAAAGAAAAGCGAGGGCAAGAGTTCTAAAGAAAAGCCTCGGCAAAAATCAAAGTCCAAGTCACACAGTGAAAACCTCTTTGAGGCATTGGCTAACAAACAAATAAGAAAATCAAAGGACAAACAAAGTGACCACGCCAAGGATGAAAATCTCGTAGAGACATCCTTGGATGAAGATCTCAACCTACCTCCCGATCCCACGCGTATGGAGGATTTATCAAAATTGTTAGTTGAAGAAACCATTGATGTCAATATTGGTACTGAAGAAGATCCCAAGATAGTAAAATTGGGAGCATCACTCTCGGCCAGAGAACAAAAGACGTTCACTATGCTACTGCGAGATTTTATTGATGTGTTCGCATGGTCTTACAAAGACATGCTCGGCTTAGATCCAACTTTGGTCGTGCATAACTTGGTTGTGCACGCAGACGCTAAGCCTATCAAATAGAAGCTTCAAAAGATGCACCCAAGAGTGGCCTTGTTAGTTAAAGAAGAGTTGGAAAGGTTGCTTGCAGCAGGATTCATCAGGCCAATTGATTATTCTGAATGGATATCGAACATTGTTCCTGTCCAGAAGAAACCTATTGGTATCCGAATTTGCACAGATTTTAGGGACATCAATAAAGCTTGCCCTAAAGATGACTTTATGTTGCCCAACATTGACATGATTGTTGACTCAACCGCAGGGTATGAAATGCTATCACTTATGGATGGCTTTTCGGGTTATAATCAAATTAAGATCGCTGAAAAAGACCAACACAAAACATCTTTCACAACTCCTTGGGGCACCTTCTGTTATCAGGTGATGCCATTCGGCCTTCAGAATGTGGGAGCAACTTATCAGCGGGCCATGACAGTAATATTTCACGATATGATTCATGACATCATGGAAGACTATGTAGACGACATCCTGGGAAAGTCCAAAACAAGAGAGGAACATCCTATCATTTTACAGCGTATCTTTGAACGCCTACGTGAATACAAAGTCAGGCTAAATCCAAAGAAGTGTGTCTTTGGTGTGCTATCTGGGAAACTATTAGGCTTCATCGTGTCAAGACGAGGTATTGAGGTAGACCCTGCTAAAGTATCTACCATCACAGAAATGCCTCCACCTGAGAATATCAAGCAACTGCGTAGCTTGCAAGGGAAAATTCAAGCCATTCGCCGCTTTATCTCCCAGCTTGCAGATAAATGTCACTCATTCACTCATTTGCTTAAGAAGGACATCACTTTCATCTGGGGACCTGAGCAACAACAAGCCTTTGCTTTGCTTAAACAATACTTGGCTAATCCACCTGTCCTCATGCCTCCCACTCCGGAGAACCACTTTTGCTCTATATTTCCACTATGCAATATGCTTATTGGTGCACTTTTGCTACTTGAATATGACCTTAGCCATAAAGAGAAAGCGGTGTACTATCTGAGTCGCACCCTCATCACCTATGAACGTAATTATCCTCAGATTGAGAAGGCTTGCTTGGTTGTTGTTTTTACCTTTCAGAAACTTCACCATTACCTGCTAAATACTAAGACCAAGCTCATATCCAAGGTCGACCCACTCAAGTATTTGTTGTCCAAACCCGCCCTCACAGGTAGAATGGCTAATTGGATCATTCTACTCAGTGAGTTTGATATAGAATTTGTCCATCAAAAATCAATTAAAGGACAAGTACTTGCTGACCACCTAGCGGAAGCACCTTTGCAAAGCACGAAACCTTTGAGTCTGGATCTGCCAGATGCATCTTTTCTCTACATTGAAGAATTTGTCGTATGGCAGATACATTTTGATGGATCTTTTACGTTTCATGGTTCAGGTGCAGGAGTGGTCCTTATTACTCCTTCGGGTGATCCTATACCACAGGGCTTTCCTTTGGCCTTCCCTTGCACGAACAACATTGCGGAATATGAAGCACTCATTGTAGGGATGAAGCTAGCCATCAAGTGGAATATTCAACATGTGAAGGTTGTAGGTGATTCAAAGCTAATCATCAAACAGGTTAATGATGAGTATAAAGTTAAGGATGACAAGCTCATACCTTATAAGAAGTTGGTGGAAACTCAGAAGGAGTATTTTGTGCACATTACCTTTGAGCAAATCCCAAGAGCGCAGAATAGATCGGCAGATGCTATGGCAACGATGGGATCTATGCTTCGTATTCCGCCGAGGAACAATGATATGCCATTCTTCGTAGAAAATCTCGCCACCCGCGTATGACATGCCGAATCTTGTTTTGGCTTGTGAGGTTGTTGTCCCCATTCACCATGGTATGAACCCATTTTCACCTATCTTAAGGACAAGGTACATTCCCTCCCAAAATCTCCCGCTCGAAAAGAAGAGCCTAATTCGCCAGATAGCCCGTTACACCCTGTTAGGAGGTACACTTTATCGTCGTGGCTACGATGGGAATTATTACGTTGTGCGGATGTGCCGAGTCAATCCGAGCAATTAAAGAAGTACATGAAGGGAGTATGTGGAGCACATACAAATGGAATGGTCTTGGCTAAGAAACTGTTAAGAGTAGGTTACTATTGGCCCACCATGGAAACCGATTGTTGTAATTATGTTAGAAAATGTGTGCTTATGCCAAAAGTATGGAAATTTCATCCATGCTCCATCGAACCATTACTGACCAATCACTACCCCGTGGCCATTCTCTAAGTGGGGACTTGATCTAATAGGGAAGCTTACTCCTACCTCATCTGATGGTCATACACATATCATCATAGCTACAGAATACTTTACAAAATGGGTGGAGGCTATCCCTTTAACCTATGTCACAGGAGCACAGATTTCTAAATTCATCATGAATCACATTATTTGCCGATATGGTATCCCTGACCATTGTCACAGATAATGGGAAGTCATTTAAGAACAAAACTGTGAAAGGTCTTTGCCAACGGTTCCAAATCAGATTGAAATGGTCCACGCCATATTACCCTCAGGGTAATGGACAAGCTGAGGCAACAAACAAGACTTTGGTAAGGATAATGGAGAAGATGGTTAGCAAAACCGGTTGAAACTGGCACCTACAAATCCACCCAACCCTCTGGGCCTACTAAACATCAATTCGCACTCCTACGGGTGCGACGCCATATTCCCTCATGTTCGGGACAGAATCTATCATCCCTTTAGAGATTGAACTCCCATCCCTGTGAATTTCTCTTCGGGACTATTTGGATAAGGATGAAGATTACCGAGTGGCAAGATTGGCTGAGTTAGAGCTCTGGATGAGAGCGCATTCGCGCTCTTAATCACTTGAAAGTATATCAACACAGAATCTCCCGCAACTACAACAAGAGAATCATCCCTCGCCAGTTTGAGGTGGGTGATTTAGTTATGAAGGAGAACCAGTTCAACACCAGAGCAGAGTGAGAAAAGAAAGGGAAGTTCGAACCACACTGGTTAGGACCCTATGTCATAGTTGCCAAGTATGGCACAGGGGCATACAAGTTGGCTCACCCCAATGGTGATGAGCTCCGGAGCCCATGAATTCCATGCATCTTAAGAGGTTTTATGCCTAAACATGGCACAAGAAAGTCATAAAAATCACAAAAAAATATAAAAACATCAAAAAAAAAAAAAAAAAAAACATCAAAAAAAAAAGAAAGAAAACAGGTCGTCCACTAGTGAAAACCACGCAATTGTGGCACTTTGGACAAGTCCTTGGGTGAAAACCGGTTTAGCGCCTCGGGAGGATTCGTTGTTCACAAGCATTCTATATTAGAAGGGTAGTTGTCTTTGTCCTGGACCTGGTTCTACCTTCGAGTTTCCTTGTGCACACCATCTAGTCCAGCCTTGATCCGGCTTTGCCTTCTTCTATTCGTCTGTAAGGGACGTGGTCTTTCGTTATTTCCCATCTTATGTTGGGGGCAACTCAATGACTTCACCTTCTTGTTCATAAGCGCGTGGCTTCTGCCCTTGTATATTCCCCACCTAACGCTGGGGGCATCCATGCTTTCTTGGTTACCTGCACATAGCTTTGGAAAACTATTAAAAACACAAAAACAATAGAAAATTGTTTCACAAAACACAAAAACAATAGAAAATTGTTTCACAAAACACAAAAACAATAGAAAATTGTTTCACCAAACACAAAAACAATAGAAAATTGTTTCAGACAACACAAAAACAATAGAACATTGTTTCGAGAAAAACACAAAAACAATAGAAAATTGTTTCAAAAAAAAAAAAAACAATAGAAAATTGTTTCACAAACACAAAAACAATAGAACATTGTTTTGAGAAAACATAAAAACAATAGAAAATTGTTTCACCAAACACAAAAACAATAGAAAATTGTTTCAGACAACACAAAAACAATAGAACATTGTTTCGAGAAAAACACAAAAACAATAGAAAATTGTTTCAAAAACACAAAAACAATAGAAAATTGTTTCACAAAACACAAAAACAATAGAAAATTGTTTCAGACAACACAAAAACAATAGAACATTGTTTCGAGAAAAACACAAAAACAATAGAACATTGTTTCGAGAAAACAACAAAAACAATATATATATATATATATATATATATATATAAAAAAATCTAAAAACAAGGCAAAAATTTTCAAAAAATTCCTAAAAAGTAAAACACCCTACAAAATGGTAACTTGCTTCTTACGGCTGAAACTTGTGTCTTGCGCATGGTATTTTCTCCATATCCTGTTGGTTTGTCTCACATCTTCCCCGATTAATATGACTCATGGATCACTGGATTCACAACCATTCACAAAAGCTAGCTGCTTGCTTAAATGTCATGCTACTACTGGGCACTTTTGGTTGCACAGTCTTTTTGTTTCTTGCGCACAAATGCTTTTCATGGACCCCGTGTCCATTTTCATTTCCCCTTGCATGTATCCTTGCTTGGGGCATCATTTTTAACCCTTGTCGTCAATCACGAACTTGTGGATCTCTTCAGCACTGATAACAAAATATTTGTACAACTATCTTGACCGTTGTTGGGTTAGATATGTGCGTTCGTACTTGTTTTCCCTGTTATATGAGCTTGTTTCCTTCTCATATTGCATTGCATTATTGTATGTTGCATGGAGTTGGTACTTTCAACGAATGGACAATTGTTCGTAGTATGGCTTTTCATGTCATTCTACCTTTGTCGTATGCTTATATTTTTCATAAGGACCGATGATGTAGTTCCTATGGCAATATGATGACATCAAATTTGTTCCAAACAAATAAGTAGCTAGAGGCTAAGCTCTTCTCTCCCCTCATCCATATTTCTTCTACACGACTTCCCTTTCACCCCTAATTCTCCCTCTCCTCGGGGCATCCTGCCTCGTCCCCATTCTTCTGCCTACTTCTCATATTTTTCGATCGTCGATCGGCTTCCTTCATCACCCCATCGACACTCGAGGGGGCATCTCTCCCTCCTACTAATTTTTCTTCTATCTCTTCAAAATCTTTTATATCTACTATCTTTGAAGTGGCATCACTTACGCCACCCCAAAGAGGGGCAAATGTAGACACCTATAATTACGCCCAAGCAATTTAAATACTTAAATTGTGCTAATTATCCCCTTTCTCGCAAATCAATGACATATCGTCAAAAGCACTCATTTTCCCTCATATCATCATTAATTAATTACACTAAGCTAATTAATTAAGTTGCCTATCTAACAAATGCCCTAATTAACGACTTTAGTTAATAAATCACCCCTTCTACCTAGACTAATTAATTATTATTAATTAATTAGCTTTCCCTTCCATTTAACCAATAAATCAATATTTAATTGATTTAATCCCCTTATAATAGCCTAAATCGTACTAATATTCCTCTAATTAGCTTCTATAAGCTTACATCTACCTATTAATTAATCACCTTTGATTAATTAAAATACCCCCAACTCCCATGACTTGTTAAACATGTATTAAACCCTTCTAAAGTAAGGTTACCTTTAATAAAGCAACCTTATCCATTCCTAATCATGTTTTACCTTTTATCCCACATTCATGAGAATGTGTTGAATCCTTTATCCTTTGGGCTATATAAAGAGCCCTCCACCTACCTTTTTACTTACACCTAAACTTTCTAAGAGAGCAAATGCAAAGCATATAGCAAAGAGACTAAGAGCTTGCACCTTGCCCTCTTGAGAGTTCATCATCTCGAAGAGTTAAGCCTCTTTCCTAAAGTGCTTGGGTCATATGGGAGGTGTCAAAAGGGTCTTGTAGCCCTTTGATTAGCCCCATTCCTAGGTGCTTGGAGCATTAAGGACAACTATTTTGATAGCCATGGAGCTTACTTAGGTCCATTCATTTATTTGTTGTTAGAGAATAGAGGAGTTTAGATATTTAGCATTGTTAGTTTCAAAGTTTGTATTGATGAATATTAGCATCTAACCCTTGTTTAATTCTTATCATGATGGTGTTTATGCTTTGTTTTAGCTAAATTGTAGAACTATTTTAGGTGGTAGTTCTTGTTTCACTTGATTTAGCATTAAGCAAAGTATACATGCACACACTTTCATGATTCCATTCTTAAAACACAATAATGTAAAACCCTTGATGTTGAAATACTCAACGATATTGGCAAAGAAATTTTTTGACACAAAATGGATATTTCGTGTAAGAAGTGTCTAACATTTGAGGGAGGCTGTTGATTTTCAAACATGTACCCAGTCTTAGATTCGAAGAGTTGAGTTGTTTGAGACAACAATGGAACCATCTCCAAGTTGTGGGACCTTACGCGCTTGAGATGAATCTCCTGGAGACGGCTAGTTCTTCTACCTATTTCTCTGCTCTGCTACTCCAAATGCTGGAAGAGAAAACTAAGCTAATAATGCCAATGGACCAAGGATAGAAGGATAACAGAAAGGAAAACTAAACTAAGGGAGTGGGATGAACACTATCTGTTCTGAGTGAAAACAAAGGAGAAATCATGAGGGGAGGCTAGACGCGCGTAGCATAGACCAAAACGCATTTACACCATCGAATTCATGAAACACAACCAGAAAATGGAGTTGCAAGGAATTTAAAGTGACACAACAAGCATACAATGTAAAAGAAGGTGAGAAAGAAGAAATGAAACATGTCAAGGCAGAAGATAACCACAAAAATGCTTTTATTACTTCCAGGCATGCACATTCGATTACAATGGCAACTGAAGGTCAATATTCACATGCACGTACCAAATCTAGAGGTCTACAACTCAAAATGCAGAGATATGAAGTCCTTGGCAAAGAGCTTAAGGATATAAAATATCCAACATTAACAAAGAGCCAAACTCTTATATTTATAGATGAATCAATGGAAGAAGAAGAGGAGAAGGAAAGAAATCTGATTTGAAAACTCAACCACCAGCCATCAATGCCTGCAAATCCACCTGTAATATGTCAAATATGGTTCTCCATGTCTGTTTGGCATGTTCAAAAAGGAAGGAAGATAGATTGGATCAAATATGGGTGGTTGAAGCAATCGGATCACATATTAATGGCGTGAAAGACGTTTTCCAGCTCCTCACTTACCAAATCCCACTAAAATTTGAATTTGAATGGAATGGCATGTAGCCCACTTCAGAAGCTTTCCAAAAATTCTGGGTGCGCAAGGATCTAAGCACTGACACAAAAGTTATTACTTGTTAAAATATTTAAAGTGCAAAGCTGAGCACGCAAGAAGACACGTGGCGAGCGTTGACAGGATGAAAAGATAGTAAAGTGTGTAAAGTGTTTTATCATTTCTACCACGTGTCACACACCGATTTTTTGCAAGGATTCGGTGCACTGTTGACGTGTTTTGATTGGTTGTGTGTAGCACACTCAAGCTTGTTAGATGGTGACGTGGCACAAAATGGCACAAAAGAAGACAGAGATAGGTATGTGTGCAAAACAACAAGGCATAGAAAGAAAAAAGGAAGGCACATGCAAATGCAACATGCGCGGGAGGAATGGGACAAACACCCAAGGAAGAAACATATGGGAGATGTGCAATCATTACAGAGTAATATGTGGGGCATGAGTCATGCCGGGGACTTAGCCATTTTTGGGAAGCAAGGCCAAGGCACGCGCAAAGGGTGAATGAACTGCTGGGAAGAAGGTGAATGTTTAGAGGGTGCACACAAGGGGAGAAATGTGACAAAGAGGAAAAGGAAAATGAAAGGAAGGAAGTCATGGGAAGGAGTGCGTAGGGCAAGCGGGGAATCTGGAACCATGGAGATGTGTCAAAGAGACAACTGAAGTGTGCACAACTTTGCAAATGAATATGAAAATAAGTTGTCCAAATAACTAGGAGAGTTATTTGGATAACAATTTTGGAAACTTTTAGGACCATCGTCCTGCTAGATGAAGGATATCAGTATCTTGGAGCATCCATTAGGCATGGATTCAGCTATGTAATTATGAAACCTTGATCCATAATCTTTGAAGAACTGCCCTTAAAATCACTTGATGAAACCTTTCTAAACTCTGTTCTGATTCTTGAAAACTACTGGAAGATTACCAACATCTTGGAAACAAAAGAAGAGCATGTGTAAGAAACATGCGAGAAGAAATAACTATGTACAAACAAAAAATGTGTGCGTAACACACTTGGAGGAATTGAAACTACTCTAATATATACAAAATGATGCAACAAACTTAATGGAAGGATTTAATATATATCCCATTGACTAGGATTGGTAGTGTGCCTCCATCAAGATGAGATAACTCGAAAGAGTTAGCCTCCTTACATGAACTAATGGTGTATGGTCCACTCCAAAGTGCATCAAACTTTGAATGATGCCTGGTTTAGCTCTGTCAGCATCCCATTTTAAGACCAAGTCCCCAAATTTGAAAGCTTGAGGCCTAGCCTTTCTGTCAAACCATTCCTTTGTTGATTGTTGGTGTCATTCTAGCTTGATCATGGAAAAATTCCTTGATTCCTCAAGTTCAACAATCTTTACCATTCTAATTTCTATATGGTTCGCACCTTCAAATTTCATTTTTTGGGCAAGTGCTAACAAATTAAACTCAAGTATCAAATGAAGGGTAGCCTCCTTGTCATAGACAAGCTTGTAATGTGAAGTAACTATTTCCCTTTTCACTATGATTTTTTCTGCATAGAGCACGCGCGAGACCTTTATGTGCCATTGTCTTTGGCTAATATTCATTGTGTGTTTCATGATCTTGCTCGGTTCTTATTTATTGACTCACAAACCATTGCCTCGAGGGTAAAGCTTGAGGCCTAGCCTTCCTATCAAACCATTCCTTTCTTGATTGTTGGTGTCATTCTAGCTTGATCATGGCAGAATTTCTTGATTCCTCAAGTTCAACAATCTTTACCATTCTAATTTCTATATGGTTCGCGCCTTCAAATTTCATTTTTTGGGCAAGTGCTAACAAATTAAACTCAAGTATCAAATGAAGGGTAGCCTCCTTATCATAGACAAGCTTGTAATGTGAAGTAATTATTGCCCTTTTCACGTGATTTTTTTCTGCATAGAGCACATGCGAGACCTTTATGTGCCACTATCTTTGGCTAATATTCATTGTGTGTTTCATGATCCTGCTCAGGTTCTTGTTTATTGACTCTGTCAAACCATTGCCTTGAGGGTAATAGTTAGAAGAAGTCTTCAAATAGATGCCCAAACTAAGAGCCCAATCAGTAATTTTAGTGTCAAGGAAGGATTTTGCATTATCTGAAATGATTGTTTGAGGAACGCCAAACCTTGTCAAGATACTTTCGAGAAAGTCAAGAATGACTGACTCGATTGATTCCTTGAGCGTGACAGTTTATGTCCATCTGGTGAAATAGTCTGTAGTTATTAGCACCCACTTATGGCCAGTGCTTGAAGGTGGATTAATCATGCCTATGAATTTGAGACCCCATTGTGTAAAAGGATGATCCACTTGAGTCGGTCAGAGGGGAAACACTACATATTTCTTCTTTCCTACAAAGAAATTACATTACTTGCATTTTTTGACCCACTTGTGCACATCCACGAACAAGGTAGGCCAAAATAGTCCTACCATTATGATCTTCATTGTTGTAGTCTTGGCAGAGAAGTGTCCACCAGAAAATCCATCGTGAAATTTTGCTAACAATTTTTCAATTTGTGCACCATCGATACACCTTAACAACACGCCATCAAGATTCTTCTTGAAGAAAAGACCATCAATCATGACATAAGGGATAGATTGTAACCTTAGATGTCTTCTCTTTGCTTTGATTAAACCAAGAGGGTATGCACCCTCATAAAGGAATGTGATCATGTCCTTCATCTAGTCATGTGCGCCAATGTCTGTATTTTGTTCAAGTTCTGCACACGGGAGATCTTCATATAGGAATAATAAAGTCTTAGGTTCATCTTGTGCGTCCTTAGCAATCTTCTTACAAAGTGCACTACCTCATACCAGCTTTTTGGCTTTGATAGTTACATCATACTTCATGATTTTGGTCATCCATCGTGCTCTTTTCTCACTGATTTCTACTCCCATGATGAAGTCTCTAATGCTAGAGTGAGAAACTAACACCTTGATATGATTAGTGGAGAGCATGCTCTTGAATTTCTTGAGTGCGCGCACGATGGCAAAGACCCGCTTCTCTATGTGACTATATTTCAATTCATAATCCTTTAGTGTTTGACTGAATAAAGCCATTGGTTGTTCCAGTCCTTGTGCATTTTCTTGTGTCGGGATAGCAACAACACTTGCATCAGCGCCATAAGTGTAAAGGATAAAATCCTTTGAGGAATCCAGGTTTATGAGTGTTAGCGCAAGCAATTTCTTGCTTGATTTTGTTGAAGCTCTCTCTTCCTTTTGTTGTCCACATGAAATTTGTATCTTTCTTGAGCATGAGGGTGATGGGCCTTACCAGTCCTGCAAAGTTAGGGATAAAGTGCCTAACAAAATTGATTTTTTCGAGGAAGGTATTATCTCAATTTTTCCCCTGGGAAAATTGAGCAAACATGACCCTACACAAGAAGAAATCTAAAGGTCACTTCCATCACACAAGCCCACATTTCAAATCTAACGATCAGGTTGCAGGCGGGCTCGAAAAATGGAGGAGCAGGGTCGGCTAAGGAGGAAAATAGTGTCAAAGAAACCAGAGGCTCTCAGGAGAGAAACAGGGAAAGGCTCAAAGTCTTTGGGCTTCACAAATGATTCAGAGCGAGCCCAAATTGGCTAAGTATGGAGGAGACGGTAGAAGCTACCAAGTGTCTCAACGACGCACCTTCAAGGGTCGAATCCAAGTACCACCTCAAGCGAGCGCGGAGACTCCACATGTCTAGAGTTCCCCAAAAGTTGCACCGGCCGTTGAAAAGTCTTTGACTCAGCAGAAGGTGCCAAGTGTTGACTCGGCGAAACTTCAAAGATAAATCCCAAATCGGAGACTCAAACAAGCGTCGGGATTCCACGTGTCCTAGGTCCGAATAGGGAAAGAGTCGACAGTTGAAAATTCAAGATGGGAAGAGTCGGCGGAGGATGACACATGCCTCAACCGCGTAAATTCAAGAGGGCAGCCCAGGGCGGACTGAGGACAAGTGCCAAGTCTCCACATGTCCCGGGTCAGACATATGGCCCCGCTAAACAAAATGACTTAGCCAAAACACAAAGGGAACAAAGAAAGCCGTGGAAGGTGCCACATGTCTCTTTGGCGCAACTTCAAAAGGTAAATCTAAAAGTGGTCCCAAAGCTAGCACCAGCTCTACATGTGGCCATGTTGCAAGTCAAAGCGGAAGGCGGGTCATCGAGGCAATTCAAACTTTTTGGCTCGAAAGGCGTAAAGTATAAAAGTGAGCCGCACCTCCACTGATGCCCAAGGAGCCATGTGTCAAGCCTAAATTATGTGCGGGAAGGCGGGCCTAGGGGAGACTTTTCGCCCAAATGGGAAATGCGAACCGACGGGTCCGAAGATGGTTATTTGTGAGAAATGAATTATGGGTCATGTAGGCAATATTTGTATTTTGTATTTTTGGTGCCAAAAGCGCAAAGTAAATTTCGGGCCCATGGACCGTTCTTGCTAACTAGTTTTCACCATTTTTGTACGGACCCGACTCAAACATTCAAATGGACATATCTTTCGACCCAGTGCCCGAAATTCAACAAATTTGGCACCATTGGAAAGGTCTCGACCTCGTCTACACCATGGAAACCTGAAAATTTAATTTCGAGGAGGTTTGGTGGGTAAAAAATGGGAAAATGTCTTCATGCCATTAATAGGCAATCCGATTTTCCCCAACAACCAAATCAGATTTGATTTGATCATGCGTTCTTCCTTATTCAACACGCTGAATAAACATAGAGCGGTAAACTCAATAGATTGTGGGTGGATTTGCGGGGGCATTGATGGTGATGGTGAGCTTGAAAATCAAGTTTCTGCCTCTTTTATTCTTCTCCCTTCACCGCATCTATAAAAGAAAGAGCTAGGCTCATTGTAAAGGGTTGGACATTTTGGTTTTGCGCCTCCCTTCTCCTCTGGTTTCTAAAAGGAGTTCGTGGAGTCCAAACCTCCCATTCAAGTGGGATACAAATTTTTTCCTTTGGCTAACTATAATGTAATGTATCAACTCTAGAGCAATAATATATGTCTATGGGTGATTCTCAACCCTCTCATGTGTTCATTGTTATCTTCTGATCTCTCATTATAGTTTGGTTATCTATGCATGGTGGTTGTATTGCATTTCTATGGTCTGTGTTAAATTGAAAAATGGGTGTTTAACATTCCTTTGGTGCATCACCTTATTAGCTTAGGTTTATTTCTTTCGCATCTTCTCAACCTTGTCCCCTTGGTAAGATAGAGTAGGTTTAGAGTAGATCCTCTGTAAAAAAAATTTGTGTGCACTGAAGGAGGGATAGAAACCCCCTTCATCCAGAGAGCTCTCTCGATTTCAAAGTCCCACACTTTGAGAGATGATCCATGTTATGCTATCACATTGAGAGTCTCAACCCATCTAGTTGTAGACATTCACGGGTGTTGTGATTTTGCACTAACAGTTTTGGAACGCCCGGTGTGATAAAGAGGTCTCCATCTTTATTGTCAAAGATTGATGTGCACTTGCTGTAATTTTAGCTTTTAAGAAGCTTTGGAATTGCACATCTAGCGACTCCAAAGGATCATATTCCACTGGTTTCAGCAGCCTAGACTCGGTATATTCATGAGAAGAATCTAGACTAGATCAAGAACTAGAGAAGGATTGTTTATCTATCTACACTTGTCCCCAGACAGAGGGGGAAGGGGAGAAGAGCTCAAAGGTCTCCATCTCCACCAAATAGAACCTTGTCAACACCTCCCCTTGGTAGGCCTTTCATCCAATCAACAAGGGTTCTTAGGCCAATCATAATGGCACAACCACCCAACCCCTATGTTAATTTCACTAGCAGCAGCCCACTCACTCTCAATGCACAAAATCCAGTCCCAATTGCAGCATTAAAGAGCATCCCATATTTCACTAGAGAGAACCAGACTTCTCCTAGTGATCACATTCAAGACATTGCAAATGTCTACATAATTCATGAGATCACTAAGATGGACATTGCAGTCAAATTGTTAGCCTCTTCACTCAAGGGTAAAGCTTCGCAATGGTTTAGGAGTCTAACAATGAGGCTCTATTTGGAATTGGGACCATCTGTTGCGAGCTCTTCATAATCAATTTGGAGAGAAGGGAGATAATCTATCCTTGTTGGAACAACTGACAACAATCAAGAGGGCCCCTAACGAGCAGTTGACAGATTTCAACCTCAGATTTCAAAGGACATGGGATAGGATTCCATTAGCCATGAGGCCCACAGATGAAGGTGATTTCTTATACTTTCTTAGAGCTTTAAATTTTGATATTTCCTTAATGATTCAATCAATGGGAGGCACAACCTTACTTGTAGCCTATAACATTTCCATTAGAGCTGAAAATTGTTTAATTCAGGCTAGTAAAATTGCTCCTAGGCCACCTATGCCTCTATATCTAGAACTAGGAGCTCCAAGCACTAGTCAGACACCCACATTAGCTCCCATACCCACTCCAAGGAATCGAGTTCAGCTGAAGCTTCCACCTCATCCTCTAGCACTTCAAAAGAGCTACAAGAGGTTATGAAACAACTATAGAACCTAGGGAATGAGCTAGTGACTATCAAGAGGCAACAAACTTAGAGTTCTAGGCCATATCAGCCTCAAACTTAGTATCAAGCTAGACCCCATATCAACAAAATAGACAACTAGCTCAGGGTTGTAAGTCAAAACCAAAACCAAGGACAACCTCAAGTCTGCTAGGCCTTTCGATCATATGATCCAAACACAGCTTCAACATCAAGGGCCTTGGTTCCAACACAAAACAATATGGCACAAGAATATGATTGGTGTTTCCCATGCAATCAGCCCCACAACCAGTCGATGTGTTTCAATGGTGCACTGACCTAGGCCTTGATGGTACAGACCATTGGTGTGTCCCAAGAGCCCAGTCAAGAGGAAAATCAGCAACAAGAAACCCAAAAAGAGGCACCTCCAAGTGAGACCATGCTTGTCAATTGGTAGGCTAAATATTTATGTGGTATGAATCGGGCACCTCCTGATAGTGTGGCAACAAATACACAGTCCAAGAAGAGGAATATTGGAGAGGGGAAATCCTCCAATTCAAATGGTCCACAACCCTCTATTTCCCGTAAAGTGCAACTCCCAATGTGTAGAATCAGCCCAAGCCACCTTCTAGACCTACTTAGGCACCGATTGTAATGACCCATGTGTAAGAGAAGAATGTGCAAGGAAAGGGGCAGAAAAAGTTAGCTCATCCCCATTTAACAACATTAAACAAATGAAGAAAAAAATGTGAATATTTCAATGTGGGATTCGTTGGCTATCCCGGATCGAGAGAGACCTGTTATAGGTTGTTATGACCAATTGGTCAACCTCAAATCACCCCCAACCAACAAGAGAAAGTGCTTACCAATGTGGCTCGGCTCGAAGGAAACCATGGAGGACAAAAAGGTAAGAATCTGAAGCCCCCTCCATTCTATGTTTCATTGATCATTGGGGAAAAATTGGTACATAATTGCATGATTGATTTGGGAGTGATTGGCTCAATCATGTCGAAAGCAGATAGCCGATCAGTTGGGGTCTTCAATACGAAGTCATCTCCAAGGGCGTAGTGCAACTGGATGGGATAGTGGTAACAATAGTTGGAGTCATCAAGGATTTGACCCTCACATTGCATGCATGCCCCAATGTGACCGTATTGCAAAATGTATCAATCATAGACTTGCCACCACATTTTGCATTATGTTTTTCAAGGGACTTCACTGCTAAAATTGGAGGCTATTTGTCTGCTTGATTGGTCGCACATGCTTTTTAGAACAAGGTATGGAGCTAAGGCTACGATCAAATCTAAGCCCATTGCAGATTACCATATTGAGCCTCATGTACCCAACCCAATCAATGTGAACTATTTAGCCTTTGATCAGGAGGACCTCCCAAGCACTTGTGAGGCAGATACCAAGGTTGGTTGTATTCCAGACTTGACCCTCGACAAATGGGTGAACAAGAGGCATGCTTTTGACCCTTATAAGGAAATGGAGGAATCTGAGCTAGGATTCTACTAATTGCATGAGGAGAATCATCATCTTCCTAACATCATTAAGCCAAACCACAAGGATAAAATGAGGTATGGCGGTTAATCTTTGATGGCTCAAGGAGTAGACAAGGAGCTCGGAGGAGTTATGATTGTTTCACCTCAAGGTACGAAATATTACCTAGCCTTTCGTTTCCAATTTACTTGCTCAAACAACACAACAGAGTAAGAGGCCTTGATCCATGGACTGCATTGGGCAAGAAAAATATCAATCAAAAACTTACAAGTGTTTGGCGACAATGAGCTGGTTGCGAATCAAGTCTGAGGACAAAATGTTGCCAAGAACAATCTGTTAAAGAACTACAAGAATCGGGTATGGGATCTTATCAAATATTTGAAGCATTCGGCATCAATTCCATCCCAAGGAAGAAGAATGAAGCAGCGGATAGATTGGCAGCAATCGGGGAAGCATTTGACATAGTAGAGAGTATCAAAAGTGATAAGTCTCAGCCCTATATCAAAGTGGTTGTGAGACCAGTTGTCCCAGATAACAACACAATTTGGCAAGTCTTTGAGAATGATAAACAAATTATCAACTTTCTACAAGAAGAAGCTGAGTTCTCCGCTAGAAACCAAGACAAGTTGGAACAACGTTATGGTGACCAAGTGGTGCAATGAGAACCAACAAATTACCAAAGGGTCTTGTAACTTTGGATTCAATCTTCAACCCAAATGATCAATTCCGGAAGGAGAAGGAAAATATTCAGGTAAAGGGTGAAGATTCAGAGCCCATTTCCATAGATGAAGGCAAAACATTGCGGATTGGCAAGGTAAGTACTCAACAAGAAAAATTTGAATTCATTCAACTTTGTCAAGAATTCCTAGATGTCTTTGCCTAGACTTACAAATATTTAAGAGGTTTCAACCCAAAGTTGGCACAACATACTATTAAGATAGGATCCAAAATCTAAGCCTTTCGATGACGAAGCAAAGGCCAATAAACCCTCACATTGAGCCTCTCATGAGAAAAGAGTTGAACAAGCTAATTGAGGCTAACATCATCTTCCCTATCAAGCATTCAAGTTGGGTTGCAAACTTGGTGCCTGTGAGGAAAAGAAGTGGAGAAATCAGATTGTGTGTAGACTTCCGTGATCTAAACAGAGCATCACTCAAAGATCACTACCCACTTCCATCAATGGAGAAAATCTTGCAGGTTGTAGTTGGCTCTGAGAGGTTTTCATTGCTAGATGGATACTCAGGATATAATCAGATAATGGTGAAAGAGGAAGATCAATTTAAGACAGCCTTCACCACTAAATGGGGTACATATTCTTATAAGAAGATGCCATTTGGACTATCAAATGCCGGAGCAACATTTCAACGAGCTATGAACATGGCATTCAAAGGCTTGATCAACAATATAGTTCTGGTGTATCTAGATGATATCACCGTCTTCTCAAAGAATGTTTAGACCATCTCTTCCACCTTAGGCAAAGTATTTCAGAGGTGTAGAAGGTTGGAATGTCATTAAACCCAAAGAAGTGTGTATTCTTGGCACATGAGGGGAAATTGTTGGGCCACATTGTCTCAAGATAATGGTTAACAATTGACCCTGAAAGGGTTGAAGCCATCTGAACACTTCCATTGCCACAACACAAAAAGTATCTCCAAAGCTTCTTGGGGAGAATAAACTTTGTTTGCAGGTTTGTGCCTGATTTTGCCACTCTTGTGAAGCCTTTAACAATGATGTTGAATAAAAGTCTTACGTTCAAATGGACAATAGAAGGCAAAGAGAGTTTTGAGGCCATCAAGCTCACAATATCACAGGCCCCAACTCTTGTTAACCCATACTTTTCAAAAGACTTCATGTTGTATGCTTTTGGAGGATCAGACATAGTCTTGGCTATCTTGGTTCAGCCCAACAAAGAAGGTTCAGAATATCCCATAGCCTTCTTCATTCAGAGCTTGGAGGATTACAAGGTAAAGTACTCTTTCATTGAGAAATATGTCCTTGCTGTCATTAGGAGTTTGAAGAAGTTCAGACACTTAGTCTCAAACAATAAGATTCAACTGCTAGTATCTCATGCTGGTGTTAAGGATTTTCTCCTGAACAAGGACTTGAATGAGAAGAGAGCAGGTTGGATCACTTGGGTAATGGAATATGACATTGAGATCAAAGTGACCAAACTGGTTCATGGAAAGGGTCTGTGTGAGCAGCTCGCTTCCAAGCAACAAGCCGAGTTAGTAGATGAAGAAGAGGTTGTCCTGTTACTACAAAATGATCAAGAGAAGCTAGCTAATGATGCACACTTATTCCATGTTGGACCCAAGCCTTGGTGCACTATCTCCAAACAGGTTTGTGCCCTCCAGAATGAAAAAAAGAAAAAGGAGATACTTCAGACTACAAGCCATCCCATATGTACTTATTGATGGTGTTTTGTTCAAGAAGGATATCAATAGTGTCCTATTGAGGTGTATTGTGATAGGCCAAATTACAAGGGTATTGCATGAGTTCCATGATGGAGAAGTAGGAGGCCACTTTGCTCCTCGAGTAACAACTCTCAAAATCATGAAAGTTGGTTATTATTGGCCTACGGTGTTTAGGGATTGCTACTCATGGGTCAAGAAGTGCCAGAAGTGTGCATTCTTCACAGGGAAGGAAAAGTTAGCAGCCATGCCCCTTCATCCAATCTCAGTGGATCAGCCATTCATGCAATGGGGACTAGACTTCATTGGAGTGATTAACCCAAATTCAAGCCAGGGCCACAAGTGGATACTTACAGCGATAGACTATTTCACCAAGTGGACTGAAGCAGTGGCACTTAAAGAGGCAAATGAATCCAACATCTTGGATTTCTATGAAGGGATAGTCACCAGGTTTGGGGTCCCTACCACTATTATATCAGATAATGCATTGGCATTCCTTGGTATAAGGATCACTAAATGGGTTGTCAGGAATGGTGTATACCTCAACACTTCATCAAACTATTACCCTTAGGGTAATGGCCAAGCAGAGTCCACAAATAAGAACTTGTTAAGGATTATCAGAAGGACTCTTGATGAAAATCATAGAACTTGGCATACAAAGCTCAAATAAGCCCTACGGGCTGATAGGATCACATCTAACAGGTCCACAGCAGCCCCCCATACAAACTTGTATATGGAAAAGAGGCAGTATTGCCCATATCATTGGAGCTGCCCACTTTGGAGCTCATGAAATAGTTGGAACTAGCTGAGTTTGAACCTATGGCAATCAGGTATGCAGAGTTGATGGAAGTAGGAGAGGCAAGAGAGCATGCAATGCAGATCATGGAGAAGGATCAAGCATTGATCAAGAAGATTTTGATAAGAAAGCAAGAGCAAGGACCTTTCAAGAGGGGGACTTAGTTCTAAAATGGGATGCATCGATCGGGAAAAACTAGGAAAGCATTCCAAGTTTGATGCCATTTGGAGTGGCCCCTACATGGTCACAAGATGTACAAGTAGCAATGCCTTCCGGCTGGCTAAGTTGGATGGTGAAGAATTGCATATTCCAGTCAATCGGGATCCATCTCAAACATTGCTATTGAAAAGGAAGGTTCCACCCTTGTAAATATTAGCATAGGACTTTAATTTCCCTAAGTGCATATGCACATTGTCTTGTTGTAGCATAGGTTTTATTTCCCTAAGTGCTCTGGCATAGGTTTTGTTGCTCCATGTTTGTGTCGTCATACGATTCGATGTGCCTCAAGTGAATGCGCCGGAGCCCTTCAAGATTTGCAGCAGGGGAGACTCATGGTCACCATGACAGTTGCTCATTTTAAATAGAACAAATACAAAGTAACTAAAATTGGGTCTCGAAGGGTCCATTTCCAGAGCAGTGGGGTGAATTCAGGGTTAGCTCTAGTTCCAACAAAGTGTCCAAGTGGCTCAGGGATGGGATTTTCAAAGTTCATATCGATCAAGCTATCAATTATGACTCGAATCCAAGTACTAGCCTCAAGCGAGCGTGGAGCCTCCACGTGTCCAAAGTTCCCCAAAAGTCGCACCAATCGTTGAAAAGTCTTCGACTCAGTGGAAGGTGTCAAGTGTTGACTCGACGTAACTTCAAAGATAAATCCCAAAGTGGAGACTCAAACAAGCACCGCTTCCACGTGTCCCGAGTCCGATTAGGGACAGAGTCAACAATTGAAAAGTCAAGATGGGCAAAGTCAGAGGAGGGTGCCACGTGCCTCAACCATGCAAATTCAAGAGGCGGCCCCAAGGGCCAGACTCAGACAAGCGCCAAGTCTCCACGTGTCTCGGGTCATACATATGGCCCCGCCAAACAAAAGGACTTAGCCAAACACAAAGGGAAACAGAGCAAGCCGCGAAGGTGCCACGTGTCTCTTCGGCGCAAATTCAAAAGGTAAATCCAAAATCGGTCCCCAAACTAGCGCTAGCTCTACACGTGGCCATGTTCCAAGTCAAAGCGGGAAGGTGGGTCGTCGGAGGCAATTCAAACTTTTTGGCTCGAAAGGCATAAAGTATAAAAGTGAGCTGCGCCTGCTGCGATGCCCAGGAGCCAAGTGTCGAGCCTAAATTACGTGCGGGAAGGCGGGCCTGGGGAGACTTTTCGCCCAAATGGGAAATGCGGACTGTGGGCCCAAGATGGTTTTTCGGCTGAGTAAATGAATTGTGGGGGCTCAGTGTGGAAATATTTTCATTTTTGTATTTTTGGTGCCAAAAGGCACAAAGTAAATTTCGGGCCCGCGGACCCATTCTACTAACTGTTTTCGCCATTTTTGTACGAACCCGACTCAAACATTCAAATGGACATATCTTTCAACCCAATGCCCAAAATTCAACAAATTTGGCACCATTGGAAAGGTCTCGACCTCGTCTACGCCATGGAAACCTGAAACTTTAATTTTGAGGAGGTTTGGTGGGTAAAAATGGGAAAACGTCTTCATGCCATTAATACGCAATCCGATTGTCCCCAATAACCAAATCAGATTTGATTTGATCTGTCATTCTTCCTTCTTCAACACGCTGAATAGACATAGAGTGGCGGACTTGATGCCAGTTGTGGGTAGATTTGCAGGGGAATCGATGGTCGGTAACTGAGCTCCAAAATCAAGTTTCCGCCTCTTTTCTTCTTCTCCCTTCATTGCATCTATAAAAGAAAGAGCTAGGCTCATTGTAAAGGGTTGGACATTTTGGTTTTGCGCCCTCCCTTCTCCTCTGGTTTGTAGATGAGTTCGTGGAGTCCAAACCTCCCATTCAAGTTGTAATACAAAGTTTTGCCTCTTGGTAACTGTAATGTACTATATCAACTCTGGAGTAATAATATATGTCTATGGGTGATTCTCAACCCTCTCATGTGTTCATTGTTATCTTCTGATCTCTCATTACAGTTTAGTTATCTGTGCATGGTGGTTGTATTGCATTTCTATGGTCTGTGTTAAATTGTAAAATGGGTGTTTAACAATTTTTTTGTGCATCACCTTATTAGGTTAGGTTTATTTCTTTCACATCTTCTCAACCATTTCCCCTTGGTAAGATAGAGTAGGTTTAGAGTAGATCCTCTATAATTTATTTGTGTGCACCTGAACAGAGGAATAGGAACCGGCCTTCATCCGGAGAGCTCTCTTGATTTCAAAGTCCCACACTTTGAGAGATGCTCCATGTTATGTTATCACACTGAGAGTCTCAACTCATCTAGTTGCAGACATTCAGGGGTGCTGTGATTTTGCACTAACAGAACAACTGTAAGGATTTCTTGTGTGCCGACAGGGAAAGATCCAGGATGGTTGAAATCCACTCATGATCAATTATGATGCCATCCTTTGAAACTACATGGCCCAAAAAGCTTACCCCGCGCCACTGCAAAATTGCACTTCTTGGGGTTTAAAGACACCCCATATTTTATGCACCTCTCAAATACTTGCTCTTGATGTGTCATATGATCTGCACCCTACTTTGAGAAAATCGTAATGTCATCTAGGTGAACCAAGATGAACTTGTTGTTGTAACCTTTGAAGGAAATGTACATGGCACATTGGAGCGTCACGCTTTGTCTTTGACAAACCAAAGGGCATAATCTAATAGGCATATGTTCCCCACTTGGTTGTGAATATTGTTTTCAATTGATCCTCTTCCTTGACCGTGGATCTAATTGAAGCCCGAGTATCCATCCAACATTGAGAACCTTTGTGTACCAAATTACGCTTTTAGGACTTGCTCCATAGAAGGCAAATGATAATGATCCTTAAGGGACGCCTTATTTAAATATATGAAATCAACGCAGAGTCTGATTTCACTGTTCTTTTTGTGCACTAGAACAAAATTCGTGACCCGTAGAGAACTTTATCAAGCAATATTATCTTTGCCTCAATGAGTTTGGACAATTCTTTCCTCATGAGGGGCTTTATCTTCTGGATTGACTAGCCATTGCTTTTGTCTGATGGGCTTGATGTTAGGATCAAGGTCAATAGAGTGCTAAGCAACACTTGGATCAAAACCTTTGAGGTCTTCATACTCCCATGAAAATATATCATTGTATTTATGACAGAGGGAGATGAAGACCTATTTTTCTCCATGCGCGCAAGCTTTACTTTGAGCAAAGAACTCCTTCCCACGCACAATAGTGATTGGGGAACAATCTTCTTGTGTGGTGCATATATTCTTTTCTTCACCCTTGAACTCATCATCAAGGCTAAATATTTTCTCTAAGGTGACTAACCCTTTAGGCAACTTGTTTGTCTTTAGTTGTATCACTTGGTCACCATAGTTGTCATGCAAGTCATCTTGCATGCTTGAGAGAATTCAGCTTCATTCTGAATGAACTGGACGATCTACGCATCATTGTCAAATACTTGCCATCTAGTGTTGTTTTCTAGAATAGATGGCTTGATCACTATATTGATGCGTTGCGTGTTCCCTTTGACAAAGTCCTCTATGGGGAGAATTACAAACCAAGCACGACCATCTAATTAGTTTTTTTCAACTTGCATGGTATCACCTACAAATTTAGAGCATCAAAGCTCTCAAGGAGATCCTAGACTCTATGTTTATAAGCTTTTAGAAACTTATTCTTTGTTACACATTTTTGGTGACTGGTGGATAACCACTTCTATGTCCCCAAAACTCTGCAAAGACCTTGATCTTTTTCTTTTCAACAATAAGCAGACCATACACCAATGCTTCATACTCTACCACATTGTTAGAATATGCAAACTGCAACCTGTGCATGAAGAAGAATTTCTCATCCTTAGGAGAGATGAGAACAACACCTACACTCGCGTCATTCCCGCTTCATGATCCATCAAGTACAACTTCCAAAGACCAATTTTCTTGACTTTACTTCAACGCACGCGACAACACATCTTGTTCTTCAAGGATGCGGTAAGTACCAAGCCTAGTTTTATAAGCTTCCATTTCCTCAGCATATGGATCAAATTTTTGATGTCTCTCCACCCATTCATCCAACACTAAGTCATGAATAAGATGCACAACATGTTGTTCTTCATAAGCTAAAACTTGTTCTTTTTGGATTAGGCAATTGGCTTGGGGAGGGTCATATGACTCAACATGATAAGAAAATATTGGCTCAGCTTGTATGATAAACTGGGTACCATACCTTGTCTTGAGCAACATATGGGTCCAATCAGAAGACAATTAACCACCCACTTTTGTAGTAAAATCTCTTGACATACACATGGCAAATTGAGGGGGCAGATCAATGATAGACACGTCTTGAGTTATGGTGAGTCTTGGACATGCATGGAGGGTTAACTCAAGATCTTTAATGACTCCTAGGGTAGTAATAATTGAGCCGTAAAGTTGAAGGACTCCTTTGGATAAGGGGTTGTACTTAAGACCTAGGACATCAACTATTTTCTTGGGCATGACAGAAGTACTAACACCCGAGTCAATCATGTAATTATGTGGAAGGTGTTTGCCTATGATCAAGGACATATAGAAGAGTGGGGTTTTAGCAACATTACTTATTTCATTCTCCTCTACTTGACATATGCTAACGAAGTGCATGGTTTTGGACAATCGGATCAACGTGCGGGAGTTGGGCTGTGGCTTTACGCAACAGTCGCATTGGGATTGAATGGCCAAAGCATCCCACATTGTGACATTCACATTTGTCTTCTTCATCTAGTCCACAATGTTGAATGGGAGGCCCATTGATTTGTGCATTTGGGGCACAACAACATCTTTTCTTGATTGTTCGGTGGGGAGATAGGGGCCTTAGGCACCGGCGCAGAGGCTTGGCCTACTAAAGGAGGGGCGCGCGTTGCTTAAGAAGGAGCATTACGTGGAGCCTCACTCACCGGAACTTGCGTACTTTTATTGTTAGATGCCTTAGTTGTTTCTTTACGCTTCTTAGGATTAGCTTTGTGTGGTGATCGAGGTTTATGTCCCTAAGTCCAACATTCTTTTCTTGAACCTTGTGTTGTCGGTTAACTTGGGCACGTGGTCTCATCAAGACTATCCACAACTTGATTGATTGCATAGAAGTCCTCGACACCAAAGAACGTGAGATTGGCATTTGGAGGGGCTTCTAGTCTTTCTTGGTTTTTCTGCTTCATCTACGCCCGATGGAAGGCTCACACGGTTGGAAGAAGCTCAAAGCATATAAGCTTGCTCGTATGCAACATTTGTACAATGGTTCGACTATGAGGCATATTACAAGGAAAGCACCATGTTAACTCTTGCGCGCCATATTATTCGACTGGGGACGAGTGTTTGGCTTGTATTGGGCACTAGAAGAGGTACCACTTGCAAGGGCGGTGTGCGCCAACATTCCATCTATCATTTTGGTGATTTTGTGTATATCTCTAGTTTCCATACGGATTTCTTCATTGTTGATTGTTTTGGTTATGCACCGATTAGAATTGGTTTTAAGGCTTGCGCTTTATTGTTTCTCTAAAGATATGACCTTGTTTGACATTTTCTAATCAAGGCCTCCATCTCCTCGATTTTTTTTTTTGCGCAAAAGAGTAGGAAGTGGATGCAACAGTGTTGACGCTTTGTTTGGGAGCCGGAATGGAGCAACAAAAGGTCAAAGGTGCTTGAGACATTTCTAGGAATAAGGGCATAAGCGATCAGGAGAAAACTTTCATGCCTTAATTATATTGTTTTTGCCATTATTGTAATATTATAAGCAATGTAAAGTCCTACCTCCCATAGATTGAATCATGACTGAGATGTCACTATTTAACACCTTTAAATAGTACAAGAAAACATGTTGAGTTGTAGGCCTTACCACTTGAGGGATTCTCCCCAAGTCTTATGGAATCGATGTTGAAATCACCATCATTCGTTGGCGCCCTCATTATCTTAGTCGGTTGCTCCACCAAAGATAAGTGTTCGACTAGTCTTCAAAATAATTACAAAGAGTTGTTCCCGAGTTCATCCCAGGAGGCAATAGATGCAAGTCTCAAACCTTTGTACCACTACTAAAGCGCTTTACCTTTGAAAGAGGTTGCAAGCACCTAATCTACATCATCATGTGTGATCAAATAGAACGAACACATGTTTACTACATCTTGGATATGCTCCTCGGGGACGACTTGATTTTCACCGATAAAGTATGGAATACTTTTAAGCACAATTGTTGGCATATCATGTTGCGCATTTAGAACCGAGAGGACTTCTAACATTGAAGTTGGCAAAGTTCCTCAAATGAGGAGGTGGTTGGAGTGCCATGGCGGGCGTGTAGGTTATCTATTATGAGGAGAAGTTGAATGAGCATGACGACTGGAGATGGAGATGCGAGTGCGGATCTTCTACTACAAACTATTCTCGGAGAAAGTTGGAGATATTCAAAAGGATCTTCACCGTTGCACTTTGCACTTTGCCTTGTGTGCACTCTTCTCATGAAAGGCGTTTGGGACAGCAAAAATAAAAGATCTGGAAGTGTTGGGAGTCACCAGATGTGTTAAAATGATCCTACAAAGGCCGGAAATACTAAGTCCACACACTATAACTTAAAATATGAAATTTGAGCTCTCAATACTTGTCCCACCCGGCGTACTGAAAACCTGTTGGTTGTCAAACTTGCACCCGTGTCTCGATCCGAAGAGATAAGTTGTTTGAGATAACAATATAGTCGCCTCCAGTTATGGGGCGTTGCGCGCTTGAGACGGATCCCAGAAGAAGGTTGGTTCCTCTACTACTATTTCTATCTGCTTCTGCTACTTCTACTCCTAATTCGGAAGGGAAACCTAAGCTAATAATGCCAGGACCAGAGATAGAAGGATAATAGAAAGGAAAACTAAACTAAGGGAGGCGATAAAGACTGAAAAAAGTGGGATGAACACTATCCTGCTCCGAGTGAAAACAAAGGAGAAAGCATGAGGGGAGGCTAGGCACGCGTAGCACATACCAAAACACATTTACACCATCGATTTCATGAAACACAACTAGAAAATGGAGTTGCAGAAGGAACTTAAAGTGACACAACAAGCATACAATGTAAAAGAAGGCAAAAAGAAGAAATGAAACATGTCAAGGCAAAAGATAGCCACAAAACAATGCTTACATTACTTCCAGGTATGCACAGTCAATTACAATGGCAATTGAAAGTTGATATTCGCATGCAAGAACCAAATCTAGAGGTATGCGAATTCAAAATATAAAGATATGAAGTCCTTAGCAAAGAGCTTAAGGATCCAAAATGTCCAACATTAACAAAGAGCCAAGCTCTTATATTTATAGATGAATCGATGGAAGAGGAAGAGGAGGAGGGAAGTCCAATTTGAAACTCAACCACCAGCCATCAATGCCTGCAAATCCACTTGCAATATGTCAAATACGGTTCTCCATGTCTGTTTGGCGTGTTGGAAAAGGAAGGAAGGCAAATTGGATCAAATGGGTGGTTCAAACAATCGATCACATATTAATGGCATGAAAGACGTTTTCCGGCTCTCGCCTACCAAATTCCGCTAAAATTTGAATTTGAATGGCCTAGGATGTAGCCAACGTCAATAACTTTTCGAAAAGTCTAGGCACGCAAGTATACGAGCACTGATACAAAAGTTATGACTGATCCAAAAGATCTACAATGTAAATTGGGCACGTAAGACACGTGGCACGTGCTTCAATTGGTGTTGAAAAGACGGTCGATCAGTGTAAAATGTTTTGTCATTTTTGCCACATGTCACACACTAGTTCGTTGTAAGGATTCGACACCATGTTGGTGTGCTTTGATTGGTTGTGTGTAGCACACTCAAGCTTATTAGATGATGACGTGGCATAAAATGGTGCGAAGAAGGCGTAAAGGTAGGCGTGCAAAACAACGAGGCGCGAAAAGACAATGAAGGAAGGTGTATGCAAATACAACACGAGCGGGAGGAATGAGACAAACACCTAAGGAAGAAATGTATGGGAGAAGCACAATCATTGCGAGTAATGTGCGGGGCACGTGAGTCGTGCTGTGGACTTAGCCGTTTGTGGGAAGCAAGGCCGAGGCGCGTTTAAGGGTGAATGAACTCTGCTAGGAAGAGGGCAAATGCGTAGAGGGTGTGCACAAGGGGAGAAATGTGACAAAGAGGAAAAGGAAAATGGAAGGAAGAAAGTCATGGGAAGGAGCGTGTAGGGCACGCAGGGAATCTGCAACCATGGAGATGTGCCAAAGAGACAAACCGAAGTGCGTACAACTTTACAAATGAATATGAGAATAAATTGTCTAAACAACTAGGAGAGTTATTTGGATAACAAAAACAATGAACTAAACATTGTAATTGTTAAATTTTCCAATAACTTAACGCCCTCAATCCCCTTCTCCCATCTCCCCTCCTCTTGTTGTGATGTTCCTCCTTTCGTCGAACTTTCACTTCATTTATGCCTCCCTTTCTCCCTTTCTCTATCCCATTACACCATCTTGATGTGATTGCTAGTATATTTCCTACTTCGACTCTCAACAATAAATTTAAAGTTGTACGGGTTTAAGGTCCTCTTCCATAGGCCCAACAAAACTCAACAAACCATTGATAAATAATTTACACTGGATGGGGCCGCTAGGGTTTATCTAGGGTTTATGTCATCGTTACAGGATTTCTGGGGTAGGCTAAGGCTTTATGGCAGCGGAGATCGATAGTGATCACAGTCGCGTCCGAATTAACAATGTCATCGCTATAGGGTTTCTTTTTCTTTTTCAGTTTTGAAGACAAGCAGGTAGTCCGAGTTACA
The DNA here is from genome assembly GCA_018340775.1 of Taxus wallichiana var. yunnanensis. Classification (NCBI taxonomy): domain Eukaryota; kingdom Viridiplantae; phylum Streptophyta; class Pinopsida; order Cupressales; family Taxaceae; genus Taxus; species Taxus wallichiana. Next base: position 603,442,391 of record CM031243.1, read on the forward strand.
CATTTTTTCCCACTTCGCTAGTCATTGAGACTTTTATTCCTTATTTTCTTTGATTTTCAGGTATTTGTTTAGATGTTAGATTGCAAGTAGAGTCTTCAAAGATTCCGAAGAGTAAAAAGGTACATAAATAATTTTGGATCCTTAATATATTCTTCACAGTTACATAATCGAATTTGTACACCATGCATAACTAGACTGTTTTGGATTTGGGTATTTGACAGAAATAAAACCAACCATGCACTATAAGCCTGTTTTGAATTTTGGTATTTGCGAAAAACAAACCATCTGAAACTAATCAATAGCAAAAAAGAGTTTAGTGTTTAGGGTTTGGGTTTTGAGGGGCTGTAGCTGTGGCTATGGCTGCAGTATTGAGGCGTGCCCTCGCTTTGACTTATTCCAGAAGCTTCCATGTTCTAAGTACAAATAAACCTAGGGCATTGTATTACTCATCATTGATATGGAACTATGGGATCAAAGACGGGGAGGTTCAGGGGTATGCTGCGGATCTTGTATTTACAATCACTCGGCGCCATGCCGGCAATGGCAGAGGAGATTTGCCAAAGGAAAAAAGTCTAAGGGGGACGAAGACACAGTTGAAGTGGTGCCCGACATCAGTCCTTCTGTAAAGTCAGCTGCTTCGGCACAGATGCAGGCTGCATTGGATGCTTTGTTCAGGGAATTGAACAAATTGCGTACAGGGAGAGCATCACCAGGTATGATGGATCACATAATTGTCGAGACCAGTGGGATTAGGACACCTCTGAGCCATATTGCTGCAGTGTCAGTCTTAGATCCACAGACACTGAGTGTGACACCTTATGATGTGAGTTCCATAAAGGAGATTGAGCGTGCTATTGTTTCGTCTCCTCTGGGACTGAATCCGACATCTGAAGGGCAACGGCTGGTTGTGCCTGTCCCAGAATCATCCAAGGAGCATATTCAGGCAATGTTGAAGCTTGTAACAAAGGCAGCTGAGGATGTCAAACAGAGTATTAGAAGAGCAAGACAGAAGGCCGTTGATTCAATCAAGAAAGCTGGCTCTGGCATGTCCAAAGACGATGTCAAGAGGCTAGAGAAAGAGGTGGATGAAATCACAAAGAAGTTTGTGAAGTCAGCTGAAGATATGTGCAAAAGAAAGGAAAAGGAAATATCCGGAAAGTAAATTGAAGGTTCAGCCTTTTGCAGAGGCAGTCTATGTTCTTTAGAATTTAGATATATCAGATAATTTTCCATTTGACGGAATCACTTTGTGAAGCATAGATAGGACTGGTCTTCTTTGAGGAAGAGAGGGGATTCGTTTTCTTTGGTGTCTGAAAGGGCAGCATTCATAGTTTCTTCGAATGAGTCAATGCATTCAAGACGGTTGGCCCTTAATAAATATGATTATTTTAAACCCAAGTGATTAAAAATTCAATTTATTCTGTTTTCTTTTGTAATACCCGGCATAATCATGTTTGAATCTTGTTTATGTAAAAATAGTTTGATGGATGTTAAAAGTTTTTTTGAATATAGTTTCAACAATATTGAATTTTGCCGTTGAATATTTTTATCATGTATATGGCCACAGCCAAACGTGACAAAGGTGGAAGGTTGCCCTTCAAGGACTCACAACTTAGGGTTTGGCAACTTCTTTTGATAAGTTTTTTCTTTTGGCAAATCTATGGCACAAATCGCACTGCCCTCGCTTCATATTTACCAGCACCCGATAGACACCAAAACAATTCTAGTTACAGGGATGGGCCACATAAAACATAAACAGACACTGTTGCCTCTGTTGTTTTCTGCTGAGATGCCTCTTTACCAAGAATTCTTTTGTCCTTTAATTACTTAACTGCATGGCTTTCCTTATAGGCCTCTTCATGTGTGACCCTATCATTGGAATCTTCCTTCTCATGCTGATCTAACACTATCTTGTTGTCTAACTGCATAGAGGAGTTTCAGCAAGTCATCCCAAGCTGAATCAACATAACTTAACATTCAATTACATGGCATAACTGAGTTATATGTATCAAATTGGAATTGTGCTGATGAAAAAGAGTCGGACTCTGGTTGCTATTTTTTCCTTATCCTAATTGAGTCTACTGTTACTGTCCCTTTAAGGAGCAATATGTCAAGAAACTGCTTGACGTGTTTTAGGAGACAAGTTCCCAACAGTTCTAAGAAATAGTTGTTGATTGATTTTATTTTATTTTCCCATTCATCATTATTAGTCTAAAGTTTCAATGTAAACCATGTCTTCTACACAGATTTATCTCCATCCTTTTTCACTGGCACTGTTAGAGGACCCTAAAAACATTCTCATATAATCTTGTATCATTTGACCCACCTGCTTTACCTATGTTGTTATAATCTATAAGCTGCTGCATTCGCCAAATTTTATGTAAAAAAAATGAAATTTGCCGAATACCGAATATGTCTAAAATTAGTTGAAAGTCGTTAAAAATTTGTTGAAATTAGTTAAAATTCGTTTGAAATTTATTGAAATTCCTTCTTGCTTTTTTGAATATTTAATCTTAAGAACAAGCATAATATTTCTTTTGGTTGAGTATAATTACAAATTTTATGGCTGATTATTTTAGTAACATTTTTTACGAATTTTACCCTCCGCAATTCGAATGCGGCAACTTAGGTTACAATCATCATCCATTAAGGTTGGGTTTTAGAAAGATCAAATTCATCGTTCTTAAGCTTTTGTTCTAGATTATAATTTTAGAGTAGGGTTTAGGGTTTAAGGCTTGAAGCTTTAGGCTCATTACGGCAAGGTAGGCTAGGGTCAAGGCTTATGGAGGTACAAGGATTAAATCTTGGATGTTGAGATTGAATTATAATTTAAAAGTAAGAAAGTAGAGTTTAGGGATAACCTAGTGGTTCCATGGAAGGGGCAATTGGAAACTTTCTTGGCAGATGCTGCTTAGGAAATTTCTGAAATGTTTGCAGGTTGAGCTATCCCATGGAAATTATGTTCTTTCCCCTTAAGTACATATGTTAAGGATTGTGGATGTTAACTTAATAAAATCATATATTAAAGGTGATGGTAGCCATAAGTAAATTAAAATTCATAGGTTGTGTGAACCATAGTAAATTGATGATGAATCCATTAGTGAGACTTGGAATTGTCGGAGATGAATTTTTGTACACTGTTGAATTAGAAACACATCAATCATACGTAAATTGCCATTGAGCTAAAAACCTCTGTAATTCTTCTACAGTCCCTGCAAGCTTGTAGCCTCTAGTTTATAGCAGCAGCTCAAATTATCCTACATAAAATGTAGTGGCTCCTAATTTTCTGTCTTAGATTCCATCTCTTGTGGTTCCTTAATTTCTTATATTCCATGGGATCAACTTCAGCATAATTTTTAATACTCCATTGGGCCACCTGTGGCATAAGAACAGCAGCAGCCCCCTCCTTGGGACCCTGCCCTATGGGTTTAGGGTTTAAGTTTTAGCACATAGGAAGTTTTAGTGCTTAGGGCAGTTCAAGGGTTTAGATCTTAGGCCTTGGGGTTCAAAGTTTAATGCTTGGGGCTTATGAGTTTTATGGGTTGAGGTGATGCATTTAAAAGACACGTTTTTTTATATCTGACATACTTTGCACTTGCTGATTGAATTGTCTTCTATGCTCTGTCCTCTCAAGGTAATTATCTTTCCTTTTAGTTTTACTGATTTCCATGAGGTTGTCTTCTTGCCTACGGAAAGCTTTAGTGTGTAGAGGGAGTTTAAGTTTTGGTTTTTAAGGGGTTTAGGGGTTAATGTTTGGAGTTTATAGTTTAATGTGATGAATTTAATGTACCATTTTATTTGTATTAGGCACACTTAGCACTTGCCAGGTGAAATGCCTTGTCTTCTCCTCTTGAGGTGATTATCTTTCCCGCGAACAAGTTGGTAACGGAACAGAAAATTCCAATCTTTAGAAATCCCGAGGTTATTCATATTTGAAGACTAATGAGCTTTTGAGAAGTGGCCTTGCAGATGAGGGCTGTACTCCTAATTCAAGCCTTGATAATTCTGTATAAGACATTGACTGGTTGTTTGGTGTCTTCAAAACTTCAAGTATTTTGTTTTTACCATACATACCACATGATAAAATCCAGAGTGAGGCTTTGCAAACAATTAAGTGATTGTATTTCAGTATCTAGACTTGTCCATTTTGAGAGGACCATTGCTGTGGAACTTAGGTGGACGGTGAGAGTGCTGAATATGCCGGTGAGAGATTTCCATAATAATTGTGCCAAGGGGCATTGGAGAAATATATGAGAAATTGTTTCTGCACCTTGCTGGCAATTTGGGCATATAGAAGGGCCACACCAGCATTTTTTTTCAGGTTCTTCATCTATAGAATTTAAATATGTAGAACAAATCAAACGGAAACTTTATTTTATATGTTAGGATTGGATGTCTCCAGTGTTGATGCCCCTTCTTATTCTGTTGGTTATTTTCTTTACATAATATAAGGTAAAAGAAAGAAACAGAACACTCTCCTGAGGCAGAGTGATCTATAAACTCCCAAGTACAATTGCTCGATAGAATTTACATAAACACAACTTGCTGTCCTATATGGGTTTAAGCATTAAATTGACAGTAATGAATTCTTTAGGCACTTAGAATTAGTGTAATATGCTGTTGGAAAACATGAAAACAAAATGTACAGAACTGAATTTACAAATGTAACAACATGAACAGTAAGCATAAAGCACACACAGCAACGGACACAAGACTTTTGACTTGGAAACTCCCGAGATGGGGAAATTCTAGATGGAAGTGGCAACTGCTCACCTTCCTTGTCTTTCTTATGGCCGGAGACAGTTATACAAAGAGATTATGGAACAATTACAATGGTCACTCTGCTGTTTGCTCACTTAGCTCCTCTCTACAACCTTTCTTCCTCCCTGTACAACTAACTGACCTCCCACTCTGTCTCTCACACCCTCACGTACATGCGTGGATTCATGCCTTTTACTTATCATGTCTCACGAATGCCCTTATGTGCACTAAATGATTCCCAAATGTCTCAGAACTGAAGAGACACAGCCTTTCTGCCATTACTCTACCTGTACAACTGATCTGGGCAGAATCTCTACTTTAGGTAGACAAGTGGATTCAAAACCACTGTGTTAGTTATGTAGCCGTTCCTTCTGGGAACCGACGGTTACACAACCACACCTGTTCAGAAATTGTTCAATTTGAGCTCTGTTCACTAACTGAAACTTTTTGTTCTGTGGTTGGATGATGGAGATATTTGTTTTCCTTATTCCTATGGATTATGGAGTGAGGCAAGATAACTTTTTTCTCAATCTCAGAGTGAAGATGGGGCTGTCAGCAAGAATTTGGAGATGAATTTCAGCTTGTAACGGGAAATACTTTCCAGCTGATGTAATTATTTCTATATTCCATCTGCCCTTGTTCTGGACCTCTGGAGAATATTTTGCAATAGTGAAAAAACCTTGAGTTTGCAAATTCTTGTGTGTCACATGGCTCAGCAACATGGAGTGTAGAAAAACCATTCCAGCTGCATTTCTAAAACAATATTTTATCCACTATCTCAGGTATCCATGCGACATATTGTGAAAGGAGTGTCATTCCCTCGCAAAGATTCCTGGCAGGGCGTGATAATGGAGAATTCCACTGAGCATCGATGATGGCCCCATATCCTAGAGTAAAATATTTGAGTACGATGGTTGTGCTCCAAGGGGATTCAGAATTTTCTGTACACACAATGCAGCTCTCATAGCAAGGCTTGATTGAAATATTTAATTTTTCATATGTTGAGACCACCCTCTGACAGATTTGTTTCCATGAGACAAGGGAGTGTTTGATTCCTCCCTGCAACACTTCTTCAATGGAAGCTGCATTGATTGATGTTAATCTGATCTGCAATTAGCTGGAGAGACGGAGGATGTTGAGAAGATAGATGGGCACAACTTGTGTTCAATTGCCCAATTTGAGCTTCAATTGGTTGATTGTGGAATGTCAGATCTCCTTCGTGGTTCTTGTGATGATGAGGGAACCCAAATACTTAATCAGAAGAGAATCTTATCCAAAATTAAGAATATTTAGAATCATGCTTCTCTCTAGCTGGGATATTGATGAAAAAAACTGTTAAAGACTTATATTTGTTGATCTACTGCCCACAAATAAATCGAAACATGTTTACGAGAAGTTCAATCTGCTTGATTTCCTGAGTGATTAAAGCTGAGAGGTGAAGAGTATCATTCATAAATTGAAAATTGATGAAATGCTGCGCCTTTGACTGACGTTAGTCCATGGATACTCCCCTATTTATGGCTTATCCATTTGCCTAAACAAAATTTCCCCCATGAGTATGAATGGGTAGGGGCTTAGAGGATGACCCTTTTGAAAACCACAAGTAGAGGTGAATGGTTATCCCAATGTTCCATTTAAAGCAATGGAGAAAGTGGGCAAGTAGATGCATTTGCTAACAAAGATGGTCATATAATATATAAGAGTAGTATTAGCTATAACAATGATGAAGATCACCATAACATGAAGAATCACACATAACAACCATGGCAAATCAAGTATGACTACCAGGGTCTTTTTCTTTGCACCCCTTTCCACTGTATTCATGGTCAGATCACTCAACTGATCCTCTCAAAGAACTGGAAGTATTAACTATGACTACAAGGGTCTTTTTCTTTGCACCCCTTTGCACTGTATTCATACTCAGATCAGTCAATCAATCCTTTAAGAGAACTGGAAGTGTAACAGAATGTTTAATAAAATGTCTGAGAACATATGGGCACATATGATTTTGTATTTGCATTTAACGCCTTTCAACTACAAGTATTATAACCATTGTTATATGGCCACGTTACTAATTTAACCCTTTTCAACATGTCTAGGATTTCAAACTTGAGGTAAAACATATTCAAGCAGAGGTCTTGTTAGTGCAGAATCACAGCACCCCCAAATGGCCTTGGTGTGAAGTGGGGCATTCGGTGTGATTGCACAACATGGAGCATCTCTCAAGGTGTGGGACCTTGCGAGTTGAGAGAGCTCTCCGGATTGAGGCCAGTTCCTATCCCTTTGTTCGGGTGTATACAAACAAATTGCAAAAATCTATTCTAAGTCTATTCTATCTACCAAGGAGACAAGGTCAGAGAGTCTAAACCTAAGCTAACGAGGTGATACACCAAAGGAATGTTAGACACTCGTTTTGTTGTTGAACACAGACCACAGGAATGTAATACAAACGACATGCACAGATGACCAAATTGCAATAAGAGATTAGAGAGACAATAACGAACACATGAGAGGGTCAAGAAACATCCACAGACATATATATTATTGCTCAGAAGTCGATACAGTATATTGCAGTAGCCAAGAGGCAAAAACTTGCATTACAACCCGAAGGAGAGGTTAGAAAAGCTCCACAAATCCTTCTGTGAACAAAAGAAGAAGGGAGGGCACAAAACAAAAATGTCCAACCTTTTACAATGAGTCCCGACCCTGCTTTTATAGATTCAACACAGAGGGAAGGAGAGAGAAGCGGGAAAACCAGTTCGAAGCTCAACCACTATCATCAATGCCTCCTACAAAATCTGCCTTGATCGCATCAATTCTCGGTTCGGCGCCTCGAAGGAGGAGGAAGCGGCGGATCGAGATCGAAATCCGATCTAATTGTTGGAGCAAATAGATCTGTATTAATGGCCCAAAGACGTTTCTCCATTTTTCCCACCTAACCTCTCCAAACTTAAAGTTTCAGATCTCCATGGCGTAGACGAGGCCGAGATCTTTCCAATGGTGCCAGATTTGCTGGATTTCGAGCCCCGAGTTGAAAGATATGCCCATTTGAAATTTGAATCGGTCCATACAAAATAAGCAGGAAAACCAATTCGAAAATGGTCCCCTTTTTGAAACCGGACACGTGGAGGGTTGGCGCATGTTTGAGGGCAGCCTCTATATTTTGCTTTTTGAGTGGCGCAGGGCTAACATGTGATTTCCTCCGCGACTTGTTCGATTTTTTTATGTTTTTGGCTAAGTCTTTTGCTCGGCGGGTCATATATTTGACCAGGGACACGCGGCGCCCGGCGCTTGTTTGGAAACCTTCCCTTAATTATGCTCTTGAATTAGCGCCGTTTGGACACTTGGCACCCTCCGCTGGCTGTCTCAATGCATTGACTATTCAACCCGACCTTGTCCCTTTACAAAACCGGACGTGTGGAGGCTCTGCGCTTACTTAAAAACCCGCTCAGGATTTGCCCTTGAAGGGGCGTTGGGTTGACATGTGGAAGCCTCTGCAAGTTCTTGGACTTTTCAACGGCCTCTCTTACCTTTTCGGATATTGGACTACGTGGCGAGCCCGCGTTCATTTGGGTCTCCGCTTTTGATTAACTTTTGGGGATGCGCCATTTGGACACTTGGCAACGTCCACTATCTCCTCCATACTTAGTCAATTTTTGGACTCGTTCTGAACCGTTTCAGAGCCCAAAGACTTTGAACCTTCACCGTTCCTTCTCTTTTGAGCTTCGGCTTCTTTGACACTGCTCAACTTCCTTCCCCAACCATGCTATTCCATTTTAGAGCCTGCCTGAGTTCCTCCTTACTTGTCTATTGGATTTGAAGCACGGGCTCGTTTGACAGAACCGTTTTTTGGATTTCTTTCTCCACGGGGTCATGGGATCTTTCGCAGGCCCCGCCACTCCATTGTAGAGTCCCTCTGCAACTTGTTTGCGGGATTTGAACGTGATTTCTCTGGTTCCTTCTGTGCGGGTCGTGGCTGATCAATTTTTTGTCGGGGGACAAAATAGTGATAACAGGTCTTTCACCCTTATCATTTCTATCTTTCTGAGGAAAACGTAAAGGAAAATGATGCTAGGTTGGAGTCCTAGATATGGCTTCAAAAGTCATCAACCAATTCTAATGAACTTCCCCAATGTTCAGATCTGTGTTCAAAGCTTTCACAATGGATTTTCCCAAAACCTTGAGCCCAGATAATGAATAAGTGCTCAAAACATTCTGATTATATCTCACAGACCATACTGGTGATTTGATTGAAACCAATCCTATTAATAAATCTAAGACTTCAAACAGAAACGAGGGTGGTGCCAAATTCATACTTCATTCTACTAGAAACTTGTAATGCGAAAAAACAATATGCAGTACAAGCTGCAAGGGTAATGCAGTTGAGGATTATAAGCCACAAATCCTCCTTATTGGCCTGTTCATGAACTTTATTCACAATCTGCTTCAGAGTATTAAAGATATCAGAGAATGACCGGCGTGCCCATTCTTCACTATGATAAACTCCTCATTAAGGTATTTCAGATTTCCTTCAGAATTTTCAAGATACAGGTTTCCATATTCTAAAGTTGCATATCCTTTACCCAAATGTTGTCCCTAAGCTCCATGATAACTTTCTCTGGGGTATTTTTTTATTCTTTTATGTCATGTTGTTATCTTTTGGTGGACCCCATTTCCTCCAAATTATTAATTTTATCAACTAAAGCCCTTACAGCCAGGGTAACATCATCCTGAGACTTAGCTTGTGAAACAATACCAATGGGAAAAACACAGGTGACCCGGAAAATTTCTAGCACCGTACATAACACCCACAAATTTTTTAACAAGAGTATTAGGACTAGGAGAGATCACACCTTAAGGCTGCACAACTGGACCAACAGTACTGGAGTCCAATAGTGCCAGAACTTCGTATATCTTCTTGCACAAAGACAGCACAATGGCTGTTTTCAGAGCCATTATAGTCTCTTTACTCCAATAAGTGAGAAATACCTCTCGAGTCCCAAGAATTTCAGAGTGAGTAGGTTTTGGTCATCGACTTTCCCTGTTAGAAATTGTTGGCCTCGATAGCAATGTAGTTCACAGCTGTTAAAGGTGGTAGATCAGGTAAAAATGTTGTCGCGTCCTTGAGTAGTGACACGTTCATCAAATCTGTCCCACTCCCTTTAAAGCTAAGTCAGCATCAACAGAGTTTGACCAAAATTTACCAATTTATTGACTTTGCTAAATCTAAGTTTAGAATTGCTTGCCACTAAATCTGGCAGACTATTCGAATTTAGTGGAAACTTGGATGCTAAAAATCCAATTCCGACTCCGGTTTCTTCCCCAGCTCTGCAATTTGTTGTTTTTGGCATGTAAGTGTGAGGGTTCAGTGTCCAACTTCCAGAACCCCATGACCTACACGTCGTCATCTTCTCCAAAGTTTTCATTTCCAAGGCTTTCTTATCAAATTTAGCATTTGCAGATCCTTTCCAATTTTATTTTTTTCTCTGCATTGACCTGAGCATGCTTGGATGAGGAGCTAAGTGCGAGCCATAGAAGTGAGCAAACAACAGAAACAATATGCAGTAGAATGCAAACATAATGCACACCACTCAGAAGAAATACAGAGATTTTTTCATGAAATATTGTGGTTGCATGGTGACAAGCTAAATTCATTTGAAAAGATTGCAACGGTGGATCAGACTAGAGGCAATGAGTTGATCAACAGATGTGAGAGGAGAATGGAGAAGATTGCGATCAAGAAAATCATTAATCTTTACCCCTCTCAAAATTATTATGTAGTAAGGCCTTGGGATGAAGAACGGGAGCATAATTACTTGGGGTTTCAATGCGGGAGAGGATAATCACATTACCAAGGGATCAAAGGTGATAACGGATTAGGGTGGTGAATAGTAGGAGGGGGCAGGGGAATGATTATAGTGCGAAGGCCCAAAAGGGGTGTGGCTGATGTAAATACCTAGAAAACAATGACTTAGGTTGTAATATCACATATTGGAGCGAAAACCAAGGATTGTCTTATAATTCCTTGGATGGTTGTATGAGAAATTTTGTCGGAAGATGGAGATGATTTTTTCATAGTTGTGTGTTTACTGAAAGATGTGAATGAAAGTAGTACTTGATTTTTTCATTATTCAAAATTACCATTACCAATTTCTTTTACTGTTTCAGGAGACCAGATGTAGGCATTTTCAAAATAATTTTCAGCCCAATCCCAAGCCAATCTTAGCTTTTTAGTTTTAACAGAATAGAAGGCACAACAGGATATTTTCCTTCATTTTCCTAATTTGTATTCTACTAACGCTTCTAGGTTTTAGTTTTTGTTTCCTAATTTGTATTCTATGAACGGTTTTAGGTTTTAGTTTTTGTTTGTTACAGAGTCCTGTTATAATTATTTCATTTATACCGTCAAATTCTTGCACGATTTTTTCTTGCTTTCCCTAACCATCTCCCTAGTTGGAATTTGCATTAACAACATACCAAATCCATTTATATATTATTCATGAATTCATCCATTCTGAAAATTCTGCTTCACCTACTGCCATCAATACAGAATCTTTATTCTTCTAAACTAGACCAAATGGAGGCAGGGTCGGTCGGTCAATCAGAGGTCAAAGGAGTATTATTACCTGTTTTTCCGAACATGCATTAGATCGTCCAACTATGGCTTCACATTTATAGAGAAGACCTAGCTATAATATTGATAGTTCAATGCGATCATTCAGAACGCCAGTTAGTTCTTCATGCTATGTACAAAAATGAACTCTACAACCAATATTAAAAAAATAGCGTGTCATTTCACAAGTTAGACTTCAGACTTCCACAATTTATAATGATTATAAAAGATCCTCGGGAAAAAAATTGTGTTGGAAACAAATTGTGTAAATCAATAGTTGAATCCCAAAGTTTTTGGCTTAAAAATGATATTGGTCAGTCGTGAACTTGATTCTCTCCCATTAATCTATTTGCTACCAAAAAGAGTTATAGAAGTACCACGAGTAATAAAATCAATCAGATCACAGATCATGATACAATCAAGAACCATCCATAAGGACCATGACAAATCAAGTATTCTATAAAGAAACATGGTGTGGGGAGACACGGATGAAGAGAAGTCCACTGTCTACAACATTCCTTCTTCATTTGCGTTGCAAGACTTGATGCCTGTAAGTATGATTTATTTGAGGGAAAGAATTTCCTGTTGATGCCTTGTTTGGTGCTCATCTTTCAGCAGCTTTCTAGCCTGCATGACTTCCTATATGTGGTTGCATTTTGAAGCTTGAAATCGAAATTTCTTAACTTTGTAGTCCTAGCCCTTCATCCATCTCTTAAGGCCTTCTTCCTCTTTGTAACCATGTATCGTATTTTGCAGCAACTGATGCTCCATTTCTTATTCTGCATGTCTAACCCCACTTGAGGAGCATCCTGTATTGTGATCATCAATGTCATGTTCTGTATTTCCTAAAGAACTTGAACACTCGGTGCTCGCTGAGCTTAAATCTGATTTCATCTTCACTGTATTCTAAGATTTTCTATAATTGAGTCATCAGCTTGCACATTGGCACAATCACATCAAACACAGATTCAGAATGTGACTGCATTTCTCCTGTTTGTGAATGTAGACTATATTTTGAGAGCACAAGAAGGTGAAGCAAAAGACATTTCAAACCCTTGTCTACCGGGAGAAGAGTTGTCCCTAAATGAAGTGCATTGACAGTCATCTGACTGGGAAGGTTATTGCTCTCTCATGTGATACAACTCCAATAAGTCTATTAAATATTTCAGAAATTGCATTCTGCCTTCCTTTACTATGGCCATTGTTAGATGCTCCAAGGTCTCAAGCTATCATCAATTGGCAGATAGGAAGTTGTCCACAAATTATAATTGACATTATACTCGTTATGGTGCCGAGCCTCAGTCACTCATTCCACAATAAATGATTCAAATAAATACATGTGGGATTAAACTTGCTATTTTGGGGTTTGCATCTAAATCCTAAGATGCCCAGCGGCGATTTCTGAGTTTGTTTCTACAGCATGGTCGACAATATTAAACTTGAGCAATAATTTTTGGGATTCACTGTGTAGACCAAAAATCTACACAGTGAATCCCAAAACTTATTGCTCCAATTTCATGAACTGTGGAAAAATCAGAAATTCAATATTACTCTTCCCTCCCTTAACCACAAACGTACATAAATTCAGTTTGGCTGCTTAAAACTTTTTACTTGGAAGTTTCTTCTTCAACTGCTCCCAAACCATTATCCTGGAGCCTAAGAAGGCCTAATATAGGATTCATGGAAGGGAAATCTTGAGTACTTGAAGTTGTTGCCTCTTTCCTAGTCACATTAGCCTCCTTATATGTGTCATATATATAATTGAATTTTTAGGCTTTCTAGCACCATTCCTTCCTCTTCTATTGATCCCTTGGTTTTTAAGTTGGTATAGTGCCCCTTTTTCGAAACTTAGTCCAATCCCTTCCAATAACCTCGAAATTTGAAATGTGATTTTGATGATGGATCATAGGGTGTGATCGGAAGTGTTGATAAGAAAAAAGTTGCTACATAACTATTGCCAAAAATCTGTTTTTCAATAATTCTATGGACTGAAACTGTTCTCTAATAAACCTCAGAATTGTTCTCACTGCTAATTTTGAAAGAACATTCCCTACTAAGATGTACATGCTCATGGTATTTGTGGCAACAAACATTAAGTTTTACAATATAGACGACTCTCATAAGAATAGTTGTAGTCATAGGATGATTGATTTGGGGAGCGATCTGTTAAATCTTGCTCAATACATAATCTGCCATAGAGCCAGGTTACCATCCATTGGTTCTGATCCTATTGTGATCAAGTTCCCCAAACTATTTCCACTGATGGGCAAATCCTCCAATTCAAAGATTTCTTGACAAAGATATGGGAGATAATGTCAACATTCAAAGATTTATGTAAGGGCTGAGATCACTGCATTATCTGGGTTTTGTTTTTTTTTGGGAATTTAGAGGAACATTATCTAGGTTAATGCTAACATTCGATGTCCTCATAAGCATACCAAAATTGGTAAAAAAATATGCAACCTTCTCTCAAAAGATTTTTCCCCCTCCACTTAGCTTAGCAGAGGTAAAAAGTCCTTTGTTGGGCAAAACACATTTGATCATGTGGAGGTTGAGCCAAAATCCAATAAACCAACATAGCAATAAACAATCCTCGAGTTCCTTAATTCTTCTTTTCGTGAGCGTTCTCAACAAAAGGTTCTCTTCCGGCTTGTCTTTGGAATGTTTGGTTCTCGTGTTGTTGAAGGCACTTATTGTTGAATGAGGGTTTTGAGCAAACAACCACAAATGACCAGATTGATCGCAGAACGTGAGTTGGACACGGACGCAAGACGACTAGATCCGCGAAAGCACTAATTTGAGGGTAGGTTGTAGCACAGGAGACAAGGATTTGCAGATGATCATGGGTCGTAGATGTTCAAGTAGTGTGTGTCGCTTGTATGACAATTGTATTCCACCGAGAAAGTTTATTCGCAAGAATATATTTGTGGTTCACAAACTATAAATAGAGGTTTCATTATAATTCAAAAGAGCTTTTTGCTAGGAAGAGCTTTTAAAGCTCTTTACAAGTTTTAGAGAATAGGGTGGTTGTAGCGGATTGTAATCATATGTAGGAAATTCGGGGTTGCCTTATGGTTTGCTTTGCACATTAATGTGTACAATATCGTAATCTTAAATTGGACGTGAATTTAAGAGAAGTTTCTTGTGTTCTTTGATGTGAAATGCAAGAGTGGGAGGAAGGGAGTGCAAAGACAGAATGTGAGGAAAGAATATGGAGAGGATCAAGTGCGCACGCAATGATGCACGGGATTCGGAAAGAAGGGCATGCGCGTGGGAGTTTGCATGTCAAGGACTTACATAAATAGAAGGCGAGCCTATAGGAGTGCGCAAGTCGGTGCGTAATGACCAAGGAATGAAAATGAATATGCGGAGACTACGCACAAAAGGGAAATGAAGGGAGATCGTAGAATATAAGTGAGGAATTCAGAGCACGCGAAGCATGCGTGGAGGAAAGTGAAAGGAGGGGAAGAGCATGGAGAGTGTGCACAAGGAACCTACAACCAAGGAAATGCTCTAAGGAATAAAACCAACAACGCGTGCAACTTGGAAACATGATGTCAAACCTAGAATAGATATGCAATTCGCATAAATAGCCAAGGAGGGTAATTTTGGGCAACATGTATGTCTTTAAAATTGTGTAGGGTGTGAGTAAGCCTTTATACTAATGAAAATATTGTATAAAAGATATGTTAGGAAGCATGAGAGGGTAGATGCACAAAGGTGGGGGACACATTTGTGGCTAATTTTGTGATTTTTCAGTAATAATGTATGCTATTTTAAAAATGATGCATGCCCTTTATAAAATCACAAAAATACTTTTGAAATTACAAACCAAAAGGGTGTGCACCCTTTTTTTTCAAAAACATTAACTTTTTTGCTTCTTAAATAGCCTTGGGTTTTGATTGGGGATCCGAACCGGATCTTTGGACTCGCACTAGACCAACCAATATGGCCTTTGGTTAAATTAGAATATTGATTAGCCTTCATAGGATCAAAATATTCGTTAACTTTATATATATATATATATATATATTTTAAAAGTATATTGGTTTTTAGAGGGAGAATTTAGTTTCTGAAAATTTAAACTTTTTAAATATTGAATTAGTATTTTTAATTATTACTTAATTTCTACATAACATAACGCATTATCATTCATTATATACACAATCTAAGAATCGAAGATGATTCTCAATTATCATTAGGAAAGCATTCTCTTTTAAAATCAATTTGATACTGAAAAAGGTGTTTTTTTGGCTCACTAATTTCCAAGAATGGTCTATTAATCACAACTTTAGGGGAAAAAAATAAATGTGTTGATTTGCTCGCTAACAAAGGAGTCGAACAAGACATAGGTGAAATAATTAGTAATAATCATACGGAGTGACCGGGTCTTGAGGATCTTTTGGTGACAATGGATGAGTATAACATCATTGTTTGAAGTAAGTTGGATCATGCGAAACATGGGTTGGGCCTTTTTGAAGAAGACTCCCACCCCGTTTTCATTGTCTTTTTTTCTGCTCACCGCCTCCTATTTGTCTCAAAATGGAGAATCCGCATTACCCTTTTTTGTTGTTCGAAGGGGCTAGCAAGGAAATGCCATTTTACTTGAGGGTTACTAGGAAAAGACCAAAAATAGTCTTCAAGGTCGAGTCCTAGTGGGCTATGGAAGCTATCGAGAAAATGATTTGGGAAGATTACCTAAATTTGGAGGTTCAAAGAGAGGGTAAATGTTGAAATAGCGCGACATTTGTGGGTCATTTTTTGATAATACGACTGCATAAGGAGATGGTAATAGAAATGGGGTGTAATAGATTTGGCCTTACCACAGGGTGGGCATGGAGGAATTGGTGGAGCAATCTCCCCGGCATCTTGGTCGTTGCTTTGCTATCGAAGGAAAGAGTGTTTCAAGAGGGGTTGGTCAACATGGTGGCTTTTACAGAGCTAGAAAAAGGTTTGAAATCTGTTGGGTTTTAAGGATGCGGTGGTTAAGTTTTATAGAAGCAAAAATCGAAGGTTTTATGTATCCCTTGTCTTGACTTGGATGCACTTAGGGCCCCATTGAAACAAGATCTATTATGGTGGGAAGCCCTTCATAGTTCGGGCAATGAAGCCTAGAGTGGCTCGCGGATGGCGTCAATCAAAGAAGAGGAGGAGGTTAAATTTTGCTGCCCTTCGGAGACAAAGGATACATCGGAGGGAGGAGTGATTTCATTCTCGTCTAACTCGGGATATTGAAGGTGATGGAGCGAGTCTATTTTTTTCTAGTTTTTCTTGTTATATCATTCTCTAAGCTTTAGTAATAGTTAGGTTTTCGAAAAATATTTTATTGGGATTAGTCTTTTGTAGTGTGTTTAGCACAATTTTGACAGAATCAGAAAGCATATATCTTGCTATGTTAAGGGAAAGGGACCCTTCAACCCTTGTTTATCTATAAAAACTCACTATAATTCACTCACGTATTGTTATTGATAGCATAATAAATGTTTTATGGTTTACCAACATTATAAAAACCTATATATCAACAATATAGTCATCATTGGCTACTGTTTAAAATACTAAAAATCAAATATAACAATTTAAGCTCAAAAAGTTGTATGTATACTTGCGTTTTCATTTTTCCTACTTTCTTGACTTGTAAAATTATTTGAAGTTATTATATTAATTGAAAAATATTCTCAAAAATCTTCAACATTTTTTGAATCTTTGTATGAATTTTCATTTTAAAATTCATTCATTTACTCCAAAAAGTGTCTCAGAAACATGCACTTTTGTTATATTTTCACAAAAAGTTAGCGTCTCTATTATTAGTGTGTAAATTTCACATACTTATCTCATCTAGGTATTGAAAAAATTACATATTTAGAAACTAGAATCAAATTTTCATAATTTATGTTATTGTGATGTCATAAAATTATTTGACTAGCTACCTCTAAAATTATCTCCAAGTTCAAGTATTATTATTTTTCGTAAGAAAAAGGTGGCAAATTATCCCCCATTATCATACATCTACACAAGAATAGATATTGACAAGTTCAATGGTTAGAATTTCAAGTGATGGAAACTCAAGATAGAATATCTCCTAATATATAGAGATTAGTAAGTAGTTGTGTCATAACAAGAACTTATGGGGTTGAAATAAGAGGAATGGGATAACATTGATAGAAAGGCTAGAATCTATATCATATTTTTGTAGACACTTATTTTCGGCACCTCTTCGTGCCTTCACCCTACGTTCACTCTACACCCTCGCTTAGCATGTGCCCATTTCCCTCTTATTTTCAAATTATCTTCTTTCCCTTTTAATCATCCCATTCCCATTTTATTCACCATTATCCTATCTATTTACCATTTTTATTATTATCCCTATTTTAATCCCCCTTATCCATATAAATCCTAAACTATTTAATTTATCCTAAATCTATCCACAACCATTTGATTACCCTAATCCCCCTTCATTTAATCATCCCCATGGGATTCCCACCACTCTCCATTACTACCCTTCATTTATTCCTCCCTAGGATTCCCCCCACTAATCTTATCCCTTCCTAAGATTCCTTCCACCTCCCTTACACCCATTTAAACCCTCTTACACATACAAACCTAAAAATAACCCACCAACCATTTGAAAATTTATTTGTGTCCTCATTTATCATCAGAACGCTCAAGTGGTAGTGCTGTTTCGCTCCATTGCCGACAACTAACCCGGTTACCGTCAACCCCTCGCCCGAGCTATTTAACAACACCTATCCCCCATTCCAAAGGTCTAGAAAATCTTAAGACTTTTATGTGATTTTGCGAACGTTGTGCCTTCTGAGTTATCTGTGAATCCTTTCTGATCAGTTGAGATATATTTGGTTTCTCCCTTGTACATTGAGAGCTTAGAGCTTAAGGATATTTTGGAGCTTTGGTTCGTGCATGCGCTAGTTCTATTTTGCCAAAGACTGCAAGTGTTCGCCGAGCTCTACCTTCACCTCCCGTCAACTTCAATCATCCCTAAAACCAACACCTTATCTCATTTCCTTCTTAGCACCCCATCTATGGTCTGGTCGTTGTCGATCGACCTAGTCGCCATCGACCCATAGTCCGCGCTCGCCAAATCTCATCCCCCACCCCTCCTATCCACTTAACGTTCAATCTTCTCTGACTTATTTTGCATCCGGTTCATCCCTCCGACATCTTTTTCATCTTGTTTGCATCCAGCTTCTCATTACATGACCTTATCACCCATTTTGGCCACCGCTTTGTATACCCTTTACACAATTCTCGCTTGGGTCAGCCGGGACAACTTGTTCGCTCTCAAGTCGCATCGACTCTCTATTCTCGCTCTCGGTTCGTCATCGACCCTCTCGTGGTTCGTTATCATTTTTATCACTTTCATCATGAATCATCGTATCGCTTAGTTTATTTTATCACCTATCTTGTTCGGTTTCTATTATCAACATTTCCTTTTGTTATTATATTATTGCTCTTTGTTATCACTACATGGGTTGACATCCTCTCGAGAGAATTTGCGCTTCTCGGGGCCGACTTTTGTCAGGCACCCACCATATCTCTTACTAATCCCCTTTCGTGTTTAGTCCTTTGTTGTTTCAGCGAGGTTGAGGATTCGTTGCGAGGAGGATCATTCATTGTGTGCCCGTAACATACATCCTATTTACATCAGGAGGTTCCTTAAACCCTCCCATAATTTGAGGTTTCTTGATTTCTCATTGGTTTTTCACTAATCAAACAGTGGCACGGAAATCTTATCAAACATTCTTTGTCTCGTTAGGGACGCACCATATCCTCATCCTAAGTCCACCTTTGTGGCCATATCTGTGCCCCTCTTGGGGCATCATCTTCTCATCAAAGTCCACCTTTGTGGCCATATGTGTGCCTCTCTTGGGGTACTATTTTCTCATCCTAAGTCCACTTTTGTGGCCATTTTTTCATCTCGTTAGGACGCATATTTTTTCCTCGCCCCCTTACTTTTGAAGGGTGGCGCATATATTTTACCTCCTAATATCACATATATTTCATCCAATCTTATCACATCTATTATCTCATCCTAAGTCCATTTTTGTGGCCATCTTTGTCTCGTTAGGGACTCACATTTTCTTTGCTTCCTTAAAAGGTTGTGCATAGTTTTTATCTTCTCTCATCTATCTCATCCCATCTTTTGCAAACTATCATCCTATCTCGTCGCGACTTCAAAATCGATGACCTCGTCCTTAAGAAAATCAGAACGTCACTACTCTAGAAAGGAGCCAACATGGAAAGTTCACCCTAACTAGATTGGACCATACATTATCACACATAAGTATGGGTCAAGAGCCTATCATTTGGCCTCCCTTGATGGTAAACCATAAACAGAGCCTCTTAACGCATTGCACTTGCGACCATTCTATTGCTAACATGTCTACTAGTGAGCACTTAGTCATATCCTTAGACCATCCTTCCATCTTCAGCCCTCTTCCATCTATCATTGTAATGATTTGGAATAATGTGGTCTACCGTCACTTTCCTAGTCATGACCTTAAATATGGGCACCACAACTTTTCCATAGCATTTTCCTTATGGATAGGTTCTCCCTTCTTGGTGAGAACTTGCGATCATTACATTCATCACCCTCTTGTTTACCTCTTGGAACCACATTGAGGGTCCTAAAGGTGTCACTTGTACATCCATTATCCCCTCTAAGCATCTACATACCTATCCCCACTCTTCCCCCTCATAAAATTCAAATTCATGGGTGTTCCTATCAAAAATCAATGTTATCAAAAGCGTAATACTCCCTCAAAGGACAGTTGTTCAAGTAAATAATAATAATAATAAAGAAGAAAATCAAATCAAATAAATAGACCAATCCTTTGAAGGATGGCTATCATGTATATCATTATTTCCATCAAAATCATAAATGTATAAAGTAGACCATACCCTTGAAGGATGGCTACTCTCTTGTATCATGGCATCGAAGGCTTCCCACATCGATCAACCTTCTAGTAGCATCCATAGCAAACTTCCCGCATTGATCAATTTTCTCTCTTTTCCCCCTACCCAGAGCTGGGGCATAGACTTAGGGAAATCCACTTATGGAGAACCCTCTTCCCGTACAAGTTACATCTTAAATCCCTTTGTCGTGTCGATATTAGGTTTATGAGTTCGCTCCATCCATATTTTTGTCATGGTCTTTTGGTATAACTAACTATCATTGGTTATGTGTTATCACTTGCCATGGTCGCATGTGCACTACATTACATGGATCCTCTTCTTGTTTACCTCCACTGCATATTGGAGGCATCGTTTCCTCGCACATTCATTTCTATGACATAGTATTATTTGTACCCTTTGGTCACCATCTATCGAGTCACGTTCCTTTTCTTCTATCTAATCTAAGCCTTTATCTTCCATTCCCTATCTATTATCCTAACATCAATTCTACATCATATGATCCATCATTTCGTCTATGTGTGACTTATCTTATCTCATCCAAATCTCATCCAATCTGACATCTTATCTAATCTTATTGATCTATCTTATCTTATCCATCTAGTTTGATCAATATATATTATCTCATCTCATCCAATATATTGTCTCATCCATCATCCTATCATACCTTATCTATCTCATCCAATCTTATCCAATCTATCTCATCTTAAGTCCACTTTTGTGGCCATCTTTGTGTCCTTTGTTGGGGCACCATTATTTTCATCATCATCCTCGTCCTGTTTGGATGCATATTCTTCACTGATTCCTCGTGTGCGAAGGATTTCACATTTGGCTATGAATAACTTTCGTGTGTTCCTATCACCCATTGGTGCCTGCATCACATCCATTTGAGTGGTTTCCCAGTGGATTCCTCTCCATTTCGCAGTTGATTTTCTCGACTCATAGGTCTCGTAGGACATTAATGTCATCTCCTTAAAGAGTGTGCCCTTTATTTCCCGTCAAGTGACTTCTAGAATCATCGCCATATTTTAATTGTTTTTCTTAAATCCTTCTTGCTTGGGGCATCTTTCCTAGCCTCATCATTTCCCAATTATTCTTCCCATCCCACCCTTCTCATTCATTTCTATCAAACTTGTGACCAATTCCACTCTTTCAGTTGTCGTCGATGACTAGTTTGAGGAGGAGCACCTCACCAATCATTCTTCGACATCAAGCCCATCAATCACTTCTTTTTGTGTCTCACAATTCAATATCGCAAACCCTCTCAACAAAAAGGGGCAAAATGTAGACACTTATTTTCGGCACCTCTCCATTCCTTCACCTCGTGTTCGCTCTCCACCCTCACTTAGCACGTGCCCATTTCCTCTTATTTTCAAATTATCTCCTTTCCCTCTTAATCATCCCATTCCCATTTTATTCACCATTATCCTATCTATTTACCATTTTTATTATTATCCCTATAAAATCCCCACTTATCCATATAAATCCTAAACTATTTAATTTATCCTAAATCTATCCATAACCATTTGATTACTCTAATCACCCTCATTTAATCATCCCCCATGGGATTCCCACCACTCTTCATTACTACCCTTCAATTATTTCTCCCTAGGATTCCCCCACTAATCTTATCCCTTCCTAAGATTCCTTCCACCTCCCTTACACCCATTTAAACCCTCTTAAACACAAACGACCTAAAATAGCATTCTCGCCTTTCATTTGTCATCAAATGCCTGAAGTGGTAGTCCTCTATTTAATAACACCTATCCCCCTTTCCAAAGGGTCCGGAAAAGACTTATTTGTGCTTTTGTAAAACTTCTAAGTTATTTCAGTTTTTGAAATATATTCTCGTCTTCATTTGTCATCAGAACGCTTCAAGTGGTAGTCTCGAGATCCGCTCCCGATCAGCCATCGATGATCCCATTTCCTTCCCGGGTCGATATCGACCACCTGCCGCCAAATCTCATCCCCAGCTATTTAACAACACCTATCCCCCAATCCAAAGAAATTGGAAAATCTTGAGACTTATTTGTGCTTTTGTGAAAAAAAGTTCATTCTAAGTTATTTGTGAATCCTTTCTGATCAAGAGTAAATATCTATGGTTTCTCCCTTGTGCATTGGCGACTTGGTTGAAGGATATTTGGAGCTTTCATTCATGCATGCGCTTGTTCTATTTTTCGTACTTGTAGGTGTTCATCGAGATCCGCCTTGACCTGCTCGAATGAAGCATGGTTGTGTCCGGCGTCAATCATTCCCCGGATCCAACAACTTATCCCATTTCCTTCTTAGCACCCCATCTCTCAGTGCAAGTTTTATGTCGCCACCGATCGACCTAGTCATCGTCGATCCATAGTGGAGATTGTTTTTTTCGCCCAAATCTCATCCCCCACCCTCGTATCCACTTAACATGCAATCTCCTCCGATCAATGGAGAATCATGGAAATTCTAAAAGAAGATCTAAGACTCCAGAGAGACCTTCTTTAAAGAAATGCTAGAACTATGGCAAAACAAGGCATGTTAAAAAGGATTGTTAAGTAAATGTGGACAAGAGTAAACCATCATATGTTTCATCCTCATGTGAAAATGGTTTCATTTATGACAATGGAGATGGATACTTGACACCATTGATTGCACATGCTTGGAATGAAGCATGGTTGGTTGACTCTAAAGCATCCTAACATACGACCTCTCATAAGTGTTGGTTTTGCAAGTATGAGGAATATTACAATGGTAATGTCTTTCTAGGATATGAATCAACTCATCGATTATGTGTCGAAGTAGATTGAATCTAATGTTTTGAGATGGGATGGTCAAGACTAACCTTTGATTTCTACACATACCATGCCTTCCAAGATACATAGTTTCAACTAGTAAGTTTTATGATGTTGGATCATCGGGTGATGAATAAGATATGGATAAAGCCTTCTAAAAAGTGCTATTAGATTTAGATAAAAGAATGGATGTAAAATGGTGAATGGAGATATGTTTTTTTCGAGGCATGAGGAGTGCACACAAGGGAACCTTTTCCTGTGGTTACGACAGGGTGATATAGAATTTTTGAGTTTATATCTAGAAAAGTGCTCTTTAGACTTGGAATCCCAAGATAAGAGGATTCTCTTAGAGATGTCATAGAGTGGATCAAGATGTGTAATGCACAAAGTAAATTGGAGAAGTATTAGATCCTTTTTTGAAATAATTCTAATCTATGATTGTGTCTATTAAAATTGAATGGAGATAATAACAAGATTAAATTCCTATTTTCATGATTAAGGCCAATAAGAACCTTTGTTTTATCCAAAGGGAAATGATTATGTCTATTCATGAATAAAAAGATTGTTCTAGCACACTTCAGAAAAACTTTCAGTTGTCATAGTTTTTATTATACTTGAGAGAATAATATGCTTTGTCATTAAAGGCTAGGTCATATTGGTGATGCATATTATAATCCATAGTAATTACAAAGGGATTGATGAGGTCTTGTCTTTAATCATGACTTGTACTTTTGTGAGCATTGTGTGTATAGAAAGTAGAGTATGTCAAATTTCCCATAACTATTGTGCATGCAAATGAGATCTTATCGAAGCTATACATAATGATGTGTTTGGGTTAGTGAAGGTCCCGTCACTTGGGAAATTTGTGTACTATGTTTCATTCATAGATGAATTTTCTAGGGATACCTGGATATAATTTCTCTAAAAGAAGTTTGAAGTTTTCAATAAATTTAAAGAGTTCAAAACTCTTGTGGAAAACTAGAAGGAGAAGAATATCAATGTGTTGTGCATATATATGTGAATAATCGGGGTACCTTTTGATAAAAAAAAATTAGGATTTTTACAAGTAATCTTGATAGAATTGAGAGTCAAAGGAAAATCAATATGCACCTCTTATCAAGAAATGGATTTGCAACTTGGATATGAATAAGATGTTGATGGATAAAGCCTTGAGTATGTTCAATAGTGTGTATTTGGCGTAGAATTTTTGGGTTGAAACAATGATTACTTATTGTTACTTGTTGAATCTCTCACCATCATCAACATTAGAAGATAATACTCTACATGAAGCTTAGATTACCAATAAACCATCGGTGAAAACTTGGTAATTTTTTTTTCAGTTGTATGCATATGTTCATATTTTAAACGAAATATGAAAAACATGCTTGACTCTAAGTCTTAAAAGTGTGTCTTCCTTGGATATGGGAATTTTTCTTCAAGATAGGGGTATGTGCATGTTGTGGAATCCTAAAATATAAAAGGTGGTTTATATCTAAAAAGTGCTCTTTAGAGAATTTTTGTAGAGGATTCTTGTACAAAAGGATGTGCATAGTAGTGAATCTAAGATGGAAAATCCGAACAAGAAACTAAAAGGATGCTCAAAAAGGGTGTTAGTTGACTCTAAATTTGAAGAGACTATATCTAGAGTTTTCATTTTCGAATTCGATAATGAAGAAGAGGCGGTGTCATAGGAATAAGAACTACAACACCTATGAAAAGGAGATTAAAAAGATGGTTAGTGAGAAAATCACCATGAAGGTATAGTCCATCGACGGTTCATTTTGTATTCTTACTTTGAATCTTTGTAAATGGTGATGATCCCAAGATAGTGTACAAAGCTATAGTATCCATAAATGAGATTAAGTCTCTAGATAAGAATGAGACTTGGAATCTGATCAAAATTACCTCAAGTGAGTAAGAAATCATGTGGGTGCAAATTGGGTTTTCAAGAAGTCATGATATGCATATAAATTGGAGAAGTATTAGGATCCCTTACAGAGTTTTGCTAGGATAGTTTAATGGTTTAAAACTTTAAAGAATTTTTTAGTATTGTAAAAGGCTTGAATTTAACCAAATTTCATGTGGTTATTTCCACTTCATATTATCTAGAAGATATCGTATAGATGTTAAACCAACATTTTGCATGGGGTGTTTGAAAAAAATCTACATGTTGTAGTTTCAAGTGTTTATTGTCAAAGGGAAAGAGGACTTGGTCTAACACAAGGACAATTCTTTAGATGGCTTGAAACAACCGAAAGGATATGGAATCAATAGTTTGATATCTCACGTGCATGTAATTAGCTAACAACATTATTGTGAATCTGTGTCTACTTGTTAAAAAAGAAGGAAGAACTTTGTTATCATAGTTTTGTATTATGGTGACAAATTGAATGATGAAATAAAGAAGCATTTACATTATGATCAAGAATTGTATGCATTAATAAAATCTCTAAATAAGTCTAGGCTCTAGTTGTTTCCCAAATGTTTGTGTTGTATACATATCTTCAAACACTACAATTCATACACAATTATTTAAATTGAATCAAAGGCATATGAAATGGGTTGAATTCTTGAAAATTTACTTTTTTTCTTTAATCATAGAATTGGGATGTCAAAGGAAAGTTGAAGATATGTTGAGTAGAAAATGCATCTTGTTGAGAAAAATGTGATTGGAAGTATTAGATTTTGAGGCCATGAATGAACTCTATGTAGGTAAGATTAAAGTATCTTATTGAAGCATGGAAATTATGTTAAACGCATCTATAAACATCAAACATAGCAATGCCAAAAATTTTATGTAGGATGGATTGTTTTTCAAAGGCAAACATTTTTTCATGTTGAGAGGGATGAATGCAAGATAACTTGATCCGTAAGAAATGTTGTGGAGGGTTAGTTGATCACTTTAGTATAGATAAAAGAATATTGCACAACTTTATGAGAGATAATTAAGCCATCGAGAGTTCATATATAAGTGTGGATATATGAATGCATAAAATGATTGGATTAACTACAAAAAATTTACAAAATATTATTGATGTTACACACATAGATAGTGTTTTCATGTAATAATAAGTCTTGGAGATTTAATTATTGTGTGACTACGAAGATATCTTTCCCACAAAGTTCAAGAAATCTAAGGCATTGATCCTCCATTGAAGAGATGTATGTAGAAGTGAAGGAGCATGCATGACATATTAAGAAATGACCACACTAGTCGAAATGGTAGAAGAAAGACTCACCTATCCATTTGAGAAATCTGATTGGGTGAGCCCTATGGTCAGTATATCCCAAAAAGATAGGTGAGATCAAAATTTTGGGGACCGCAAGGCATCAGATGATGTGTGTGAACAATCCTTTACCAACATTGTTTCGTGGTTTCATCATATTCCAATTACAGAGATCAATCTAAGACAATGTTTGCAACAAAATTGAGGTCCTTTCCCTACAAAGTGATGTCATTTGATCAAGAATGCATCGAGCCATGCGTTTTCTCATAAAGGACTCGACCTTATTCAATGACCACATCCATGATCTTTCAAATGCATACTTAGTTGATTGGACAATCTTAATTATTTTCTAGGATCCCTTATTCAAGTTTTGATTGATGCTAGAGCAAAGGTTTGATCCTTGTGAATCGCATTCAATATAGATAAATGTTTATTTTTCACAACATTTAGATTGTTATTGGGACATATGGTTTCTGAATGACAAAATATGTGTTGATCAAGAAAAGATTGTCGTCATCTTCAAGATCAAACCACCTATAAACCGATCAAAGGGGTTCGATCCTTTCTAGGAAATAGAGGTCACTACCGAAAATTCATTCATGGATATGCATCCATTACAACACCTACGGAACAATTATTGCACAAAAACCAAAAAAATGAATGAATGTCAAATGATAAGTTGTGTTCACATAACTCAAGAAAAGATTGGTCATAGTTCCCTTGTCTTAGGATTACCATAATGGAGCAATACATATCGTGCACGTGTGGATGCATCAGTGCTCTAATTGGGGAATCCTCACATAACCAAGAGAGGGAGATTAAGACCATTCATTCCACTTTGCAAGCCACAAGTTATCATCTAAAATAAAGAACTACACCATGACAAAAAGGGAGGCACTTACAATGGTGTTCACATTATTTAAATTATGTCATTATTTGGTGGATAGTCCTTTTGAGTCCTTACCACCAAGATCTACAATATTTCATAAATAGGCCACTAGTTGGGGAAAGGATTTTGATATGTCAAATATGTTTTCAAGAATATCTCTTCAAAACCAATGTACATTCAAGAAGAGAGCATTTAGGGTCCGGCCATCTTAGTTACATTCAAACAAGAGTGTTCTCAGAGATAGATTAAGAGAATTCACTAGATGTGCTTCTATTCAAAGTAATGGCCATTCCCATTACAATTGAAGCAAAATGACACCTTTTTGCAACATGGGATATTGCTAGAGCATTATAAGGAAATATAAAATAATCAATTCGTCACACAAGCACTTTGCCATTTGCAATTGTGAATGGATTTTATACAAATTAGGAAAGGATGATATATTGTGAAGGGTAGCATTGGAAAAAGAACAATCAATTGTCCTTAAATGAATGATTCAAAGAAAATCTTATTACAAAGAAGATATAGCATAGTGGATTGTGATGGCCCACATTATTCTAAGATGTGCACTATATCCAAAACATTGTGATGTATGCCACTAGATAGGAAAACCGAACTAGAAAGAAAATGCATTGTAGTCTAGACCTCGCAACCCAACCCTTTAAGTAGGGGTATCATTTTTTTAGGCTAATTAATACACCCTTAAAGCAATCAAATGTTTGTTACCAAATGCTCATGTAAGATAAGATCATTAACAAATGTGGGTAACCTCACACACTCATTAATGATTGGGGAATACATTTTCTCAATTACACCATAAAAACTCTTATAAAGGAATTTCATGACAAAGACACCGAGGGAATTTCATACCATTCACAAGCCAATGGCCGAGCAAAGGCCTTGAACAAGGTATAAGAAACAAAGTTGACTAAGATTTGAAATGTGCAGAGAGATGAGTGGAAAGATAGAATTTCATAAATTGTGTGGGCTTACAGGATAAATTACAAATGGTCTAGAGGTAATATACTAGTTCAATTGGTATAGACATGGAAGCAAAGAATGCCCATCAATTCAATTGTTCTTATCCCGCAAAGAATAATGGTAACAAGGTTCAAGATAAGTGGTAACATGGATGGAAGAGACAAGTATGAGTCCAAAGTAGGATCAAGTGGTAAAAAAATTATAGTTAGATATTATGGCACAATCACAACCTACAAATAAACGAGTTTCATAAAAGACAATTAGCCTTATTGTTTGAAAGCAAGTTTAGAACACACCCAAGGAAACTACAAATATAATAAAATGGACCGTATGTGATTCATCAAATTATTAATATTGGATAAATTGTTATGCAAGACTTACAAGCCAACAATCGTCAAGAAAAGTTATCAAGCCTGTCATTAGTAGAGAAAAGCAAGGAAATAAGAAGTAATAAGTGCCACAA
Organism: Taxus wallichiana var. yunnanensis; assembly: GCA_018340775.1. Taxonomy (NCBI): domain Eukaryota; kingdom Viridiplantae; phylum Streptophyta; class Pinopsida; order Cupressales; family Taxaceae; genus Taxus; species Taxus wallichiana. The sequence continues at coordinate 603,471,024 of CM031243.1, forward strand.
GAACTGATAGAGTAGGATATTGATTTCAACAAGTGTGGTAAGATAGCAGAGTATATAGCAAGAGAGTTTATTCTTGAAAAAAATTAAAGAACAATGGACAAGGATACTTAAATGTTCTCAATAAAGCAAAAAATGCACATGAGGTATCAAATTAGTGAAAGGAATCGAGAAGCGCTACAAATCATTTAAGTCCAGAACATCCTACAAAGGGGAACGTAGTGTGAATCTCCGATATGGTAAAAGAATAAAACAATGCAAATGTTAATTACACTTCAATTTTTTTTTTTTTAAAAAACAAGCATAAAAAGGTTTAAATTGAACTTTCACATGAAAATAAAGTAGTAAGTGGATGCATAAAAAACAAAACCAATAAAAGCAAAGTGTTATTCCTCAATGGTTAATAAATTGAATGCAAAAGAAAGCAGCGTGAGAAGTATATAGATCAACAAATCAATGGAGAGGCATTAAGAAATTATATAAAGATTAGGTACCTATTCATTTCAAACAATGCATATTCATAGAGCTCACTAAATCAAAATAAACAAAAATGAAGACAATAAAGATCTGAAAGAAATCCAATGAGAAAAGAATCAGTACAAACATAAGAACACAAGATCCAAAGGATTGAGAGCAAGTGCATTAAAGCAAGATGATAGATTTATTCACAAAACCCAATGGTCCCAAGATTCAAGGAATAATCCAAGATATAGGGGTAACATTTTTATCCTTGTTTGACAAGGAAAAGGAAGAGATGGGGATCAAATTATTACTCAATGATTCAAATGGATCAACTCAAAGCCATTTGACCTAATAGAAACTAATTGAGAGTGGTTTGACAAACCAAGTAAGTCTTTCCTAGGATTTAGCAACAATTGTGCTCACACAACATGAGCACAATTACTACAGAGACCAATTTGCCTTCCAATTTGTAGAACAAGTCCCGAATTAATATAAACTCTACTTAATAGATATTGTTGTGAATTAATTCATCTCACGTCACAAGTAATAATCCCAATAGAATATGTAACAATTGTTAAGGCAATCAAATTACCCTCTACGATAATTCTATAATATCATATAATACCAAGAATCCTCTAGTACACCCTATGATCAAGGAAAGATATGTAGCAAAGACAAACTTGCAAAGTCCCAATTCATGTAATCAAGGACAAATAGATGCAAGTCTTGGCTACCATGATTATGGAAAGATATTAGTATATCACCCAGTGGCACAAGCAATTGTTGTAAGGTGTTATAGACATTGTTCATCATATGATCCATGGACAAAAGAGATTCAATTGACCACAATACTTGGACAACGAGATCAACATAAATCTACAAGAAAAATCTCAAGTAAACAATGAGGAGCTTCCAATGTATTGATATATGTTTTTCCTCTTCTTCGATTCATGTGTTGAAGGACTCCAAAAGGGTCAATGGAGGTGTATGCTACCTATTTACCACATCACTTTTCATAAATGGATATACAAACACAAATAGCTTCAAACATAAATTGGGAAGCTTGTTAAAGAAGATCGGAAAAATCATTAACAATAATCATCAAATTTCAAATGAAGGTTAATGTATACCTCACATTTTGGCTTCAATCATGGTACTACACAATGAAGTGATTATGTGATCATAGGCACCAAGATTCCCACAAGCTACCATTCTTTGTCACCATGGAAATGGTCAAATCATAGTAGAATTGATGACATAGGATGACAAGGATGAATGTGTTTTCCTTTAAATGCCATTGCAAGGTACACCAAAAATAGACAAACAAAAAATTTGAAAACAAATCAAAGCTTGGGTGCAAGAACAAAAATAGGATACAAGTTATGACTATCAAATCATAGTTGAATTGACAACATAGGATGACAAGGATGAATGTGCTTTCTCTTGAAATGCCATTGCAAGGTACACAAAAAATGGACGAACAAACAATTTGAAAACAAATCAAAGCAAGAACAAAAATAGGATACAAGTAATGACTAACATGAAACATCTACAACATTAGACTTCCCTACAAGATGAGTAACAAAAGTGAATAAGGAAGAAATGGGTCCAACACGTACAAACCAAGCAATCATCACTAGAAATAAATCACCAAAAGAGGGAAGAAGAATTGAATTTGACATTGGATCAGCAAAATTGTGTTAAAAACAAACAAGACAACAAGAAATGGGCATGTGTAACAATGGATTTATAGGTGCACAATCAAAAGTTTCACCCACACCATCCGTGACAAACACTTGGTACATGCAACACAAATCACAGAACAATGGTAGACAAATTTTTAATTGATCAAAAGAATTGAGCATTAGACATCTACAAGTTTGATAGTCAAAACTTGCTTCCATCCCCGAAGGATTAAGTACACGAACTACAATACATGCAAACATCATCACAACAAGGACAGCTGCAACATCCAATAGAATCAATTCCAACCGCCAATGCAATCTGCACCAATATCACATCCTCATAAAATATTGAAGAGTTTTGGATAAAATTTTGAGCTGACAAAATGTTTTAAAACCACACCTTATGCAAACAAAGCCAAAAAGGTAGTATCCCTAAAAGTCTCTTGAAAACCACTTAAGGTCTCGACCAATTAGTTGGGCAAAGTCAATTGAAGATCCGTGAAGGACAATAGAATGGTATGCTGCTACATAATGATAAGCCACAAAGATGGCTAAATAAAGCAATGTTAAGTAAACAGTAATAAGGAGCACGTCCTGTGACAACTATACTTCCCAAGGCACATCATTCAATGATTAATTGTGTACAAACCACTTTGAAACACCTATTTCAGTTGGGGAATGTGTTAATGAGGCACTGAGAGACATATTTCAGCTAGAGAAAGTGTTAATGAGGCACTGAGAATTCTGCATTACGGATATTTTGTAATATTCTATTGCAAAAACTTTGGAACACAATCTAGTAAATGATTTGATGTGTAAATGCCATTTCGCTGCCATTCTATTGCCATCAACAATTTACATAACAAATCTTATACTTAATATTTGCAACAAAAAGCAACTTCAAAAATTAGAAATCTGAATGGAAACATAAAACAACATAGAATGTGTTGCTTTGCATTAGACTTTCCTGCTACACACGGATATAACTCCACAAATACCACTTACTCTTCAAGGCGGAGAAGCTCCAATCTCCCATATTTTCTTACCAAGGCCAAAACAAGAAACTATTTGAATTACAAATAAGGCGATAAATGGTGTGGCCAAATTTAACATCCATTCATTGCTTACACATGAACATTTCGGGGACCTAATTTAGTGTGCATGAACAGGCTATTAAGGTGCATAATGTGGGAAACCAGAATTACATAGACTAGCTCACCTTAATTTGATACAGGTCCAAAGAAGTCAAGTGATGCTCCTCGTATTAACATAAGAGGCAAGACACTTAAAATAGAGTGTCAGTCAGATGAAAAAGAATTATATCGTTCAAATCCACCTTTTGTAGGGGCATGAATCTATTGAAACAAACAAAACATACAACAAGAATAATGGAGCAAAACAATCACATGAAGAATGAAACCAAACAAGCACTAAGCATGTTTAAGAACCCAGTGATATGTTGTAATTCTCTTTTTCATACCTGCATAGACTTCTATAGTTATTTGTTACCAATAGTCTCAAACGTCTCCACAATCAAAATTCTTAATTGGTCCTAAAAACTAAAACATACAACAAAACAAGACATCATACAAAGCCAACAGCCCTGTAAAGCAGGGCTCCAAAAGCATCACTATAAATATGCTTTCAGAAGAACAAAATGGTTCCATTTATTCATCTACTAGCTTTTTAATCATCTTTTATTTTTGCGAAATCTCAACTAATCCTGCAAAAATAGCAGCTAGAAATCAAACCAATTAAAACTATAACACAATACAAGATAAAAATTAACTCCCTAGCACAACATATCAAATCTAATTCCTTTTGTTGCAGAGACTAAAGTCCCTTTCAGATTGCACTCAATAGTGTCATATACAGATCTCACTCCATTAAAGTATTAAAATTACATATTAGTCAGCAACACTTAATAGGCATGATTCATATAAAATAAGACAAGATACCAACAGAGTATATAGTAGCAAACCGTAAATAACTTTCACCAGTCAAATGCTTTAATAATAAATATGAACTTTAAAATAATTATTTTCAACTTATTCTTCTTCCTCGCTTCTTCCAACCATTTCACAAAAGGCTCCAGAGACTTCACGAAAGTTTGTCTGCAAAAGCCCAACACTGCATCAGATCCCAACTCATGGAATCACAATAAAAAAGTAAACATCCATTTCCTAAACAATAACAGGAGAACTTAAAATTAAACATATGCTAGACTGCCATTACCTGCCCTTTGGGTTGCTGCCTTTACGAAACCACATCAGGATGGTGTCTTCAGCGAGAACATCCTCTTCATAGAGTGATCTTACAATTTCTGGGAAGAGTTTCATAAGTTTGGCATCCTCGTAACACTGAATTTGAACCTTGTACAATAACTCCATCTCAAGTTTTCCAGATGTGCAAAAAGTATTAAGGAGTTTTGACCATGCCTTTACCTGAAACATGAATAAGTAGAACAAAAATTTAAGTAGCAAGTCTAACACAGAATCATTTATTCATAAGATAATCTTTGAAAATCATATATAAAAAAATACCAACTGGAGAAGAGATAAAAAATTTAAATTATCAAAAAAATAGAAGCACCATGGATCTCGATGATAAGTAGCCATTATTAATACAATTAAATGGGCCCCAAGCACCGAAGTGAGGCTTGATAAAGGTGTTCAAAGAAAGCACAACACTTCAAACTAAAAGGAATCAGCTACCAGTGTAGCCGGGTAGCTTAGTGGCAGAGCATCCAAAGATGCCCATATGGGTGGGTGCCAGATTTGAGTCCTAGATAGTTGATTTTAAATTGTATTCAATACATGATGCATTAAACAAGTTTTCCAACACATGATAGAAATAAAATCATTTGCAGAACTTAGCAAACCCTGATAAACATTTGCTTAAGGAGAAAAATACCAATCCAAAGGGTGGATGAATGCCACTTGCAAAGAAAATACAAGCACTCAAACAACAATTTGTATATTATTCAATATTCGCACACCACAATCATGCAAACTACACTCAAAATGACTAATGCAAGTCAAAGAACAAAAATGCAAATTAAAATGGATCGTTGATAGTGACATAGAAGGTTCTGATACTACTTTGAGGGTTGAGTTCCATACAAATATGGAACCCACAAAGGTAGCAAAAGAAGTTTATAACTAGAGCATATCTATCTTAATCCCAATTCAGCATGCCAGGAATCAATGTCATTTTATTAAAAAAATCACATACATATATTCATTGATATTCACAACCATTGGCAGGTATTAATGCTTTAGGAGTTCTTTCCACCCAGACCATCAGATCCAACTCTCAGTACAAATGAAAGAAATTGTAAGTTGAAAATGTTTTATTAAACCTTCTATCGATTAGGAGTTGCACCCCTTCATTACTTGATGTTATTGACAAAGCACAGCAGGAAAACTGAAATGGCTATCAAACAGATAGTTAAGAAATATTAACCTGTCGCAGTGCCGAATTTGCATTTTGTTGTTGGTTCTTGCCAGACCACTGGACAGCATCCATAAGCGCATCCCGTAAGAGACGCACAATTTCAATGTCAGGCAATTTTGACTCTTTGTGGCGTTGTTTCACAGTTTCAATCACTTCATCAATATCAGTATTTTCAGTAATCAGAGTCATTAACACAGCTTTCACTTCCTTCAACTTCACATCAAAGATTTTCTTTTCATTGTATTCAACAAGAGCTCCAAGCCCCTCCTTACTGTCAAAATAAATCACATGCATTGGTATAAGTAAGCTTTAAAACTGCCAATGTTCAAGTAAACAAAATATTTTACTCAATGGCAAACAAACTCCTACATGAAATGCTCTGCAAAAGCCTCAGTAGTACGCTTCTGCACTGGAAACAACTCGAGGAGATTGTCTTCCATCTTCCCTCGCTTCAGCAGTCCTATGAGATCATCAAGGCTGTTATCAACCAAGTACTCCTTGAAAAAGTCTGTGATGAATAAAAGCACGATGCCCTTGGCCACAAGATTGTCTTTAAGCAGAGGTTGAAAAACCGTTTCTGGTGGAAGCCCAGACAGTTTCTGAGAGAAAGTGAGTGCGGTGAAAATAGCAAGCTTCTTTCTTTCATTTTCCTCAAAAGCTCAAGGGACTGTAAATACTTTCGCATAACATTTTCAAGATTCTTGATTAGAAAAGGTCTCCTGCGTAATATCTTCTGAATATAAGAACAGACGGCAAGATACTCTGCCTTGCAGGTTCACAATTCAAAACAGCAAAGGTATGCCGGTCACATTCTTCAGGCTTTATAGTACCAGGCTGTGTGCGACCTCCAGTAAAGACCACCTGAAAAAAGAAATAGGAATAAACATTTATGTCTAGATACAAATACCAATATCAGAAACTTACTAATTAATTACCCCACATAAATCATATAAAATAATGTAATTTGAATGTATCACTAAAATACAGTGACATTTACAACTTTAGCTGAAACAGAATTGGTAACAAGAAGGCAAAACTAGTTTCATAATTTCAGCATCTAAATAATAACTAGTAGACTTCCATAAGGCTTCTCAAGTTGGAAATCTGCCACTCTGAAGAAAAAATGTTAAAGAAACTCCCATTCAAAAAGTGTAAACATAACCAAGTACTATATAATATATTTAACAAATAACAATACTTTTCCAATGATGTTGGTGTCCTTTGACAGAAAGCATGCTACATCAAAAAGGCTAAGATAAGAAAACACAAAAAAAATGGCAGGAAAAGAAAAAGTATTATTGCATAACCATTGGTTATAGCTGCATCAATAGCATATTTAAATTTATGGGTTTTGAACCTAATATTTCATTCTTTTTCTATTTGAACATTTTTAGATCTTGGATGGGCTTAAATAGGCCACTATGATAATAATTAAGAAGGCTTTGAAGCTTATTTAATTTCTCCCAATATACAAGCATGTTTTGTAGGAAAAATAGAAAGACTTCTTACACCACGTTATTTATGATATTCAAATAATGATTCATCAGCAGATGAAGTGCTAATGCACTGTCAAATTGTATATAAAATATAATCCTAAAGCTTACAGCATCCAAGAATGTGAAGTATGTCAATGAACACAATCTAGCCTTAACATATATACCATAACAGAAAGAATATAGCTTCCAGCATAATCATCCAAGCAGTCAACAATAACCCAAAGAAATTAAACTTTCCAGTAAAATGGATAAAAGATCTAACCTCAAAAAGGTGTCACCGTATCTTGAGAAGTCGAGTTCTGCAGATTCAATGCTCTTGGCAACAAGTTCCTGAAAATAAAAATCCAAACTTAACTCGAGTAATGGATTTAAATTTCATTTTCATGCTTTAAAAATGATCTGTTATGCCTGCTAGCTTTTTTATCCTTGGGAGATTTTCAGATCTTACTGTTTGATAACAACTTTCTGTAAGCTATTAATTTAATTCAACTATGCACAATATGTCTTAAGGTGTATGTACAACAGCATACCAGGTCACCCTCATGATCAACGTAAATCCCCACCACTGCATCCGCAAATGCTGCAGGGTCCAAAGGAGCTGCAATATTCCGTTTGCGGGTCTTAATCCGCGCACCTCTGCATTTTTAATATTTTAATATATGGGTAAAAATATTGAACTAAAAACTAATGAAAATTCTCAGATAGTCCCCTGGCATTTATTTTCATACGCAGTGGATTGGAAAGAGTCAATGAAGCACAAATACAAAGAAGAAGAAGCCCAAAAACAAATAACAAGGCACGCACAGTGGGAAATCTAGACAAGAATGGTAACTAGTTATTAGATCAGTTCAAGGAATCGTGGGCCATTTTCAGATATACTTTAGTGAAAGACACACAGGACCTCTTGCACAAGAATTTGCACAACCTGGATAATTAAATTCTATATTTTCATTCCATTTATTAGAGACAAAAGCAACAGGCTTAAGTACAGTCCACCCTTTAAATTACAAATTTATCTAACCAAAAACACAACTTTCAAACATACAACTTGATTGAAATAAACATAATGTACAAATGACATTTAAATATTGTAACAAATAAATAGAAATATAAATAACTTACCCAAGAGTGGGCTTCTCCTTCGAGCTGCAACACAGAGAAATGAAAACGTATTAAAATTAACAAAAAAAACCCGCAAATAGAAGTTTACAATTGCACTAAAAACAGGACAAAAATTTGAAACCAGAAATGCACAAAGAAACGGTAGAACCTAGATTCACTCAGACATGCAAATTGAAATAACCCAATATAAACCAGTAACTTCCCACAAAACAGTACAATGAATTACGTTTAATTGAATAATAAACGGATCACCATAATGTCAAAAACAAAAAGAACAGTTTTATAGCAAACCCTGATCTAATGTCATGCACAAGTAAAAGCAATTTATCACACATAGGTTAGTGCAGATACAAGAAGAGTGTGGATTAAGGTCTAACATTAAGTTTAACACATTGATTGTCACCAAAACCAATGCTGTAGTACCGAGGGCAGAAAAAATAGTCAAAAAGAATAAAGAGCAATTTCCCACATAGGTTGGCAAATAAATAACACATGCATTAAATATCACTAACATTGGTGAACAACACACTAAATGTAGGTCAGTTACAAGAATTCAACCTAACGCTTTGAAAACTACTTAACCTGAAATGAATTGATAGTCTATAGACAAATTAAATCTTGCAAATGGAACCAACAAGACAACACCATTAGCAATAGTAACATGTGAAATTGAATGTCATGTTCTACACCATTATATTATTATTATTAATAGCTCTCCAAATTCAAATCACATCCCCTTATACATCAGGTTTCAGCCTTTCAGCCAACAAGAAACTGCCAATTTAGAACAAGTTGCAATCAAAAATCACTATAAGCTAAAAGCTCTCAAAATCCAGAATAAAAATATGCTGAATCAGTCAAAAAAACATCAAATTGCAAGAAGATGTTAGAGCCATCCCTCAAGGCAAGTATCAGGAAAAGAACTAACAAAAGCGTCAGAAATGAGATCCTTAAGTGATCTTCTGTTTTACATGTACAATAGACCATGCAAGCCTCTGGTGTGCGTCAAATAATAATTTGTCACTGTAGTGCCCCACACAAAATTTAAAATAAAATAATAAAGCTATGTTCCACGGGGACGCGTCCCCTGCCCTTTTAGGGCCGTCCCCGTACCGGGGACATTTCGGAAACTCGGGACGGGACTTGCAGCCCTTGGGCATTTCAGTGTAATTATTATTGTAATTAATACTTCAACCTTATGTGAAATCTCAATTCAGCTCCAATTTTATGTATTAAGGTTCTATATTTGAAATTTTGTTGTGTGATGAATGATTTATCAATGTTATCATATAAATATTTGAAATTTCCTATATTTTTTATATTTTCCTTTATTTTTAATAAATTAATAGCCGTCCCCTGCCATCCCTGTCCAGGAAACTTGGTGGAACATAGTAATAAAGGATTTAGTGCTATGCGTGTGATCAGAGTTCGAGATGATGTGTTGGAGTGTGGAAGGGGCTGTCAAGTAGCACGGTATGGGGTGATTTGCCAGCAAAGTATGGACAATGACACATCCTTGCAGATTTTAAGACTTTTCTTTTCCTTTCATAATGATACAAGCACTTTATTTGGGACCTGAGGCATCTACCATGGTGAAACCCAGTTAACATCATAAATTTAGCAGTAATTAGACAGCTGCAGTAGGAGGCACATGATGTTTTGGCAGGAAAGAGCCAGTTCAAATCCCCAGGCACTGAAGGGGTGAAATGTGTTTGACCAAATGAAAGAACGGGACAGCCTTTCACGAGATGTGTTTCGACGGTATGCAGGAGAATACTTGGGTCTCTCCTTCATGGGACAGTCACACTGTCACACCGATGCAACAAACAGGTCTTCAATGTGATCAGTTACCCTTTTTCAGCTGCCTCCCAGCCTGCACAAAAATGAGACTTTTCTCAGATGTTGTAATTGCAAGTGTTCTGGCAGATATGTATGTAAAACATGGAAGCGTGATTTTGGCATGAGAGCTGTTCGAATAAATGCCTGAAACATGGCCTCATGGACTGTAATGATGGCATAATACTGTGGAACCTTTCAAGCAATGGAAATCCAGGCTTCACAGCCTTTGCCAGCACCTCCATGCCTGTGCCAACACATGAGCTCTGCAAAAGAGTATGGACATCCATCAAAGCATAATGGAAATCTGACTTTCCTTTGCCTGCCTTTCCCAGTCTGTGCCAAAATGGGAGATCTGGAACAAGGCGTAAGCAACCATTTTAGCATAATGAGAAGGGGTTTTGTCAGGTGTGTAGCTACTAATGATCTGGTAGTCATGGATGCAAAATGTGGGTGTATTTATATGCATGGTATGTGGACGGTTTGACAAAATTTCCTAAAAGAAATGTGGCCCGTGGACTGCAATGGCTGCAGGATATACACAAAATGGGTTGTTAAATCAGCTCGTTTGACCTTATGCAACCCACAGGTGTCCAACCTGATCAACTCCACATTTGTTTGCATCCACACAGCCAGTGCCAAAATAGTAGTAGTTTTGAAATAAGATTTGGGCATCCGCCAAAGCATTATGGGGATGAGACTTTGTCGAATGTTTTAGTTGCAAGTTCCTTCTAGATATGCACACACAAGAAAAAAGGAAGAAAGAACAAGGCATGTGAAATGTTGACAAAATGCCTGAAAGAATTGTGATTGACGGATTAAGGGGATTCCAGGATATGTGCATTCCATACATGGATAAGGTTAGAGGAACGTTGTTTGATGTTGCAGCTTCTCATGCTCTGGTAGACCATTAGCAAAGTGTGGAAGATTATGTGAATCTCGTGAATTGTTCGGCGAAATGCAAAGGAAGCGGGTCCCATCAAATGCGATGTTGCGATTCTGCTTAAAGAAGGCATGGTTCATCTCTCCTTATCTTTCATAATTCTCATACTTAAGTTTTTCATTTGCAATGAAATATAATTTTAAAAGCTTAGGATTATCATACATTTAATTGTTTTATAATAACTTGTTACAAAACAATAAAATGTCGTATCGTAACTCACGCAATCAAAATAATCATTTTGTAGTCAACCATGAACTTCAACCCTCATTTTGAGGTGGTTTAGAAAACTTCCTAGACCAAACTAGTTCCCTATAGTATTGTTTTATCGACAAGTTGAAGTTGACTTCCCGGTAAACATGTTGACCATCTCCTGTTTAAATAGATAAATTGCAATTTTCGGAGACTCACAAGTAACCCCCGTAGCTTTGGATAGGGATGTTAAGCTTCATTCGTGTACCTTGTTATGTGAGGAGTCACCTCATTCTTCGGATCAACCTCGAATGATCATTTGTGATCTTTTTACACCCTACTAGGAGCACTATTACACCTTTTTTTTGCAGTCGTAGGAAGCTACTAAAATTGAAAAGTTGTCTTTCATTTTGAACCTTGAACAACAAAATGTTTACCCGCCTTCGCATACCTCTAGTATTTTTACAAGACAATTGCCTGGAACCTTCAATTTGAGGAAAAACACTTTTCTTGATAGTTTGGCAAAGCCATTTTGTAGGCCTTTGGTCATAGTTTGCCTAGGTCAAACTTGACCAATTACGACCAGTGGCTCCTGAAAACTCGTTGCCGTTTGAAAACCGTTTGGTAGTTCTCAATCCCTTCGACTCTAGTGAATTCTCCTTATATAGGGGAACTTGTAGGAAGTTTCTCGTTGCTCGTTCATCCATCGAATGTCAGTTTTGGACGTGATTTTCTGAGCCCTCAAGCTGACTTTTTATCGTTTACAATTTTGGACATGGTTTTTCGAGCCCTCAAAAAACTAGCCGCCAATCGTAAACCTTTCACCACCCAATTCCGCCATTCCTGTGAATTCTTGGTTTATAGACACGTAGAAACTTACCCATGGTGTGTTTGCTCATTAGTGGACAACGTTTGAAAGTGGTTTCTTAGCCTCCGAGAGCTATTTGAAATTTTTGCAACTAGCAAGGAAACGTAAGAAGAAAGTTGTAGGACCCATGTCAAGTTGCCCAAACCATCATGGAAACTTGACACTTGTAAATAATTGTTTGAAACCTTCTCGTGCGACTTGTGTAAAATTGAACTTTTGGCAAAATAGTGTTTCTCTCTCTCCCCTAGTTCTTTCTCTCCTTGGTTAAGAAATGAAGCAATCGAAATGAAATAAATACGTGTCTCTAACCTTCCTCTTTCAAATGCAAAGTATTAATGTTATTATGTAAATGAGAAACTAAAAATGTTAATTATGCTAGATTAGGGTGGATGTCATGCCAGTGATTTATCACTGATTTCATGCTCACTTGTTTTTGCATGATGCAAGTAAGATGGCAAAACAACGTGCGAGTGAATCGTTGTATTTCTTTTTTTTAATTTATGTATGTTAATAGAAGGAAATTTTTATGTATTGTTATGTTAAAGTTATATATTGAAATTCAAGAATATGTATGAGATGCTAGTTTTAGGAATGCCTTGGGAAATGTGCATTTAATCATGGGTATTTTTTTATTTAGATTTGCATATGGCAAAAGTTGGATATGTTAAATGAATTTGAATACATGTAATATCTTGTAGTGCATTTCTAGTGTGCAATAGTCGATCAATTAATTGGTGTGTTTTGTTCTTTACCTTGACAATGCAATAAAGGAATCTAAGCAAATTTGTCAAACCTAGTACAAAATTTGTGTACCCTAATGGCGTTATCGTCATAATCGGTATGTTTAGCGACATCGTTGTCAACCCAACGATTAAGAACGACATAGTCAAGTTATTTCGTGTAAGCAAAACAAACACTTCCTTAGGGTCCTAGTGGACTACCAAGTCTTGTGAAGTTAGATCTAGAAATCAACTTCATGATCGAATGAATTCTTTGAGGGATCCAATCGACACAAATGGAGCTTGTGAAAATGTTGAACTATGACTTAATTCTTGTTAATGATCTCATCACAATAGACGTTCTCATTCTTTGTTGCTTCCTCGAGATCACAATGGACGCGTTCTCCGCTTTGGTATGCTGCTTTCATGCCTCTTCGAGTCCATTATCCGGATGGACCGTCTCCCACCCTTCAGCCTATTCTCTGACGCCCGCCCACTGCTACCCAACTAGCATAATCTTCATAGGATTATCCGTGATGATACCTACAGACAGTTCATCCAACACACATGGACCAACCCCCCAGGGGGTCATGGCTCAAGATGTTCTATGCGAGAACACTTTCTCGAGATTTGTGATGGGGTCATTCTCAAACCCATGTACATTTCTCGACATTGGTCGGAGTCCTTTATATCTCTCTCGGTACAATTTTGAGTGGGCTCACATTGACTCCGTATTGAGACTGACCACCACTTAGACCGCTCGGAGCAGACTTGCCTACTTTGCTCTCTCCAGGAGGTTGAAACCGAAGAACACTTCATTTTCAAATGTCCTGTTTACTATGAGATTCGTGGGCGATTCCATTGCTTGTTCCGCGAGCTTCCTTCCTTCACAACTTTCTTCAGATACTATGATCAGAGATGTCTTGCTCTCTACCTTCAAGAGACCATCAGGTTCCGGATAGGCTCCTCCATCCCCCCCAACGGATGGCTACTAGACTGATCACTTCCTTCTTCCCGCTGCTCTCCCGAGAGGGGTTAAGCGACGTTTGGTTACATGTCCGGACCCCCAGTCTAGATCCGTCAAGTCTCATGACTCCATTCCTTCCTCTCGAGGCTCCATATCTCAGGCATGTCCCAGGGCACCTCCACATAAACAGTGATCCACCGGGCCTACTCTGAGGCACCGCCTTCCTCCCAAACGCGTCGGCTACCTGGGCATTCCACGCCTCTCGCTTCTTGTCGTCTGCGCACTACTAGTTACTCTCATTCTGCCTTGCGTGTTAGGTGATGTTGTCGGGGATGTTGCTCCTTCCGCTCCCTCCCCACATCATCATCTCTCTCTTCTTTGTTCCTGGTTTCTTGACATCTGTTGTTTCCTTCTCCTCCTCTCCTTCTCACATTGTATTTCGGGTGACCCGTTTTGGGTCCTCTCGCTGGGTTTTGTTTGCTTTGTACTCTGCAGTCCCATTGACCTACTTTTGTGGTCATTTGTTGGACATTAATAACATTATCTTATCTTATCTTATTTCCTTAGTTCCTTGCAGACAAATGTGTTACCTTGGTTACTAACAACATATCACCTTGGTCTTTCATGAAGGTTGTTTAGCATAAATATGTACTCTCACCTTAAAATCATATATAGTTGGGGTGTAGATCCTTAGGTGCAATTGGAATTAAACCAAACCTTGGCTAATTAAGGGGTTAACTTATGGGTAGAAAATGGTAACTCCTTACAAATGAAATTGATTTGAAATATGTTGACTTTAGAGAACCCAAGAAACTAGAAACTTGGTCCCGTAATCCCTTGTTATGCCCTTTTATAACATTAAGAATAAAAGAAATTTCACATGCGGAATCGTGAAATGCAGAAACATGGGATCTTACCTTGAACACAAATCACTTGTGGTTCATGTGTAGTTTATAATGCTTCCAATCATGTACTTCTTTAAGATGTTAGACAAGTACTTTCATAACTCTTTTGTTATAAAATAATGCTAATAATGAGACCATAGTGCGATGTAAGAGTAAAACATATAAGAGTAAAACGAGATTTGAGGTTAGGAATAATGTCACTCTTGGAGTCCTTATAACTCAATTAGACATTTCTTTGTGTTAAAAAAATATGAATTGCTTTGGTGAGATCAAACTTCAAGAAAACAAAAGATATATATAAATCTAAATGCAATTCCTTGATGTGGAAATGTTGAATGGATTCAACAAGTTATTGAACTATTTTAACTATGGTAGGGAAATAACAATATTGTGATCAAAGAACGCTTATGGGAAAAAGGTATCTTGAATCTAAATCTCCCTTGAATCCTAAGATTTCTTCTTGGCATCACATTAGATTCACTTGTGTAGTAAGGTTTAGATTTAAGCATAGAATAAATGTTTGAGAAGAATATTCTTAACTTAAGAACGAGAGAATTAAGAACTTTGTATGCAATTTGAAATATGTCAAATAATTATTTGAGTTATGGAGATTGTCGTAAGAGATAAAGAGCCAACTTAAATGGTTGAACTGTAAGTTGAACGTGAAATGAATTTAAGAATCTGTAGGTGGAAAAAGGATAAAATTATCCTTGCACAATAATGTTCTTGGAATGATAATCGTAACTAAGATGTAATCATGGTAATGATGTGTTGTGGGTCTTCCAATCCTTGAGTCCCCTTTTCTTGTGGTTGAGTCATTGTTAGCATTCGTTCATTAGGGAAAGTGTTGCATCAACATTTAAATGTTGTCATGTGTCTATGTGAGTCGACGACTTATGTGTCTTATGCTTTGTTGAGTTTCTTTACTTGGAGCCCTTGTGGTGTTGTGTAGTGAGCAATGTAAGTTAAAAAAAAAAATTATCCTAGCATTTTTACTATGTATTTGTGGGCGTAAAGAGTGGCCATTACAATCACCATGTGCCAAAGAGCCTAATGGTACAAGATTACTACTATTTTTGAACCAGCAGTCCATATACTTACACAAGCGAGGCATAATTACTAATTACAGACACAAAAAGGTATGACTACAATAAATTATAATGATTGACTATGGCATAGTCACATTATAAAATGAAAGAAACCTTAGTTTACCATGCCCTAAAAACTATGGAAAGAAGAACAAAACATGCAGAATTAATCACGGATGAAAAACCACCCAGAACACAGATATGGTCATCAAATGTTTATAATCAAATTCATACAAAGAAAGATTATATCATCCAAACTCATAAATAAAACGTGTACATAGGCCTCAAAATATACTGAAACCCTAATTGGGATATATCCAAAAGAACAAATCTGCTCAACAAACATTTGTAGTCAAACTTTCTTATAAAAATCAAGGCTAAAACATTAGTATTAACATGTTACTCAGCCTCAGAATACAGCAGTATGTAGAAGGGACAGAAATAATTGCAAAACTTAACACCAAAACACATTCGAATATTCAAAACCCTCTTAACAAGACTCTAAAACATTTTTGCAAAGGAAGACTCGCCACAAACAAAAACTGGGATTTATCAAAAGGCCATGCCAGCATGCCAGACATTCCACTATTCTCCTTTTTAAAAACACCATCCCCCTACTACAAACCTATGTTACCAGAAATGAGAAACAGATTCCACAATGTCAACAGCAAGGTTATGAGAAACAACATTGAGAAGGTTGTGCAATATGAAACAGATTTTTCTTCCCCTACTGTAAACCTGTGTTACAAGAAATGAGAAATCGATTCTGCAATAACAACAACATGATGAGAACTAAGTCAAGAAGATTCCGCACTACGAAACAAATTGTTTTTATATGTATTCAATTATTAATAAATAATTATTATGTGCATTGTTAATGATGTAACTATTAATTATAAGCTCAATTGAAACAAAAATAAATATAGAGTCATGCGCATCATTTATGTTAAACAAGTGAAAATTCTTCTAGTATCTTGTCCTCCTGTTATAAATTTCCCAAAAAAAACTACTCCTTAATGTTTATTTAATAGTTAATGTAGTAATATAGATATCTTAAAATACATCCATCTGAAAGATGCCAAGAGATATAATAATCAATCTTGAGGCACTTCTCTTGGAATTGTCGCAATACCATAATAATTAATAATTCCTTCACCTTCTCCAAAAATTATCTGCTGACTGGTAACAAACGGCCCCAATCTAGTTGAATCCTTGTGTCAGGCTCAAAAACTATTTCTAGAATAAAGGACAAGCTCCAAACTCCACCCACCATGCCAAAGATATTACAATTCTCCAAACAAGAAGAAAACACTTTAATATGATGGTCAAATAGACATCAAATTTATAGTTGAAACTGCTCGATAACAGTCGAAGGATGTCAAATTCAAGGTAGACACTCCCCTGTGACAGTCAAATGGACATAAAATTTAACCTTAATCAAGAATTTTAACATCTCACAAACATTACAATCTACCACCACCCTAGCTGCCAGTGTAGAATACACATCTCAGCATAATTAGAAATCCCAAAAATATGCACTACCAGTCTCCCAATCTCCATACAATATCAAGGGATGTTGCTCCCCTACATAATCAAGGAGGACCAGAAACAAAAAAGGGTTGGTGACAAAGAACCCGTATTATGTTAACAACTTTCCATATAACAAGATGCCCGTTACATTAAAACTTCCATGGGCCTAAGGAAAGCCTGCCAACTTTAATCAATTGCGCTAAGCAGAAGAAAAAACATGTGGATGAAACAAAACAAGCAGATGGGTGAGTGGGGCATTAACATGCAAGAATGTCCAAACACTGATGAGAAAATACAAAAATATGTGAAAGAAATTCAAAACAAACATGGACAAATCAACTTGGGCAGAAAAAAAGTGTACTGTTTTGAAGAGTTTAACCCCATATGAGATCGTGACGAAAAGGCCTGCATTGGAGCTGAAATCAGGTGGAAGGCGAAAATTCTGATGGCCCAGCTCAAGAAATAGCTCGCACATCTTATAGATGTGAGACTGGAAAGTGGACAACACCTAAGGAGGCGTGGGAAATGAGGACATGTCTATTTTATACCGAAGGAGTGATGGAGATACAATGGCACTACACAATCGAGTGCACAGCCTGTAGAAACATCCACATGAAGTGCAAAGACAACCTGAAAGTAAACAACCTGCAACATCCATATCAAGTACAAAGACAAACTGAAAGTAGACTACCTAACTGCCTTGTTTGAGGAGGCAAGGGTAAACAAAACAGCAAGCTTTTGATCAAGATCTGCAGTATAAGATGAAAGATCCAACATCAAGAAGGGATTGGAAATCTTGCAAGATTAGTAGGGCAGCCCTTGGAACAAGTAAATGTGTTAGTGCGGATTTCTTTTCATCAGCTCTTGGCCCCATAGACTGCTTGGTCTATGTGGACATTATCAAAATCTTTCATTTCATTTATTTTTGCAATTACTACTTTATCTCATTAGAACATTAAAATATTAGACAGCTTGCACAAGAACTATAATGACATAATCAATAAACTACTTTTAAAACAACCAATAAGTTTGAATTGACCATTAAACAAACTACAAAAACTTTGAATATCTCGCTTATGATAAAAGCCTGAAGTTAGATCTTAGTTTACTTTTGTAGCTATACACACCTAACTATAGAAATAATATTCTACCATATAAAGGTGAAGTACTTCAATAATGACACAAAGTGTCTAAAGCCAGCTTGAAATTGACAATTAAACAAACCAAGCATGCTTTGAATATCTCGCTTATGAGAAAAGCTTTAAGTTATTTTTTTATTTTAGTTTACTTTGAAAGCTATGCCAACCCAAATATTAAAATAATGTTCCACCATATAAAGGTAAAGTACCTTAACAATGACACAGTCAAAACCACTCTCCTTCCTTGGACTCATAAATCCATTGTTATGTATGTTCTAAAAATACATTTCCATAAAAGCAATGAGATCAAAATGAATACACTATTTGAAATCAAAAAGAATATACAATTTTCTATCAAGACTTTTAATCTCTTTAGTATTCGATGTCATCAAAAGTGAAAATAAAGGGGGAAAAAGTGGAAGAATAGAACATTATGTACACCTGCAAACAACTTGTTATAGATTCCGAACTGTTTTGGGTAATTTTTATTGGACAGAGAGACCTGTAACAAGTTGCAGAAGTGCAGCCATTGTCCCTATTGTTTTCCTGGTGTTGTGCTAACCATGAAACATTTAGAAAAGCTTCTTTGCTTTGCAGACAACATTCACATATTCAAACATGCAATGGGGCCTTTCTGGTGCATTTAGGGTAACGTTGCTGTTACCAGAAATTGAGGAACCTACTCTCGAGAAAAAAAAAAAGTAACCCAGGTCTTAAGACAAAACCAAATTCAAATCCACATTCCAAATCTATATTCTCTCTCACAATAACAATTATAAAACCCTGTTGGCATGTTTCAAAAAATGAATAATTAACTCAACCTAGACTTTACAACACAAGACCCACATCAAAGCCATAATCCACATCCATATCCACTCTTGAACAAAAGATGAAAAACAAAATCAGATGAAAAACCCCATATTTTGTAACACAATACCCGCATCTCAAATTCATATCCACTCCCACAAATCATCATGTTAGATCTCTAATCCCAAGTATCCAGACCCCTAGTGCAAACGAAAATGCAGAGTGACACCAAAATAAAAACGACCAAGACTTCAAAACCGGTTTCAACCCACAAAATATTATGTGATACAAGATGCAAACTAACAACAAAATAAAACCAACGCTAGCCATAAGCACAATAGGCCCCACAAATCTTTACTTCTCAGAAAAATGCATGAACAAATAATAAAAAAGGTACAAAAATACATCATACAAATAACCTGAAGCTCGAAACTCAATAAACTACATCCAATCCCTCCAAAATCTCATTGAACTCAACTCTATCTTCAACTCTATTTCGTTACATCAAAAAAACACCAGATCTTAAACCTTAGAGGATATCAAATCCACAATCACACCCAAAAAAACCTATTACAACCCACACTGAACCATCAGGTTAAAAATAAACTAATTTGACAGAAAATAAAATAAAATAAAATTTCATGAAAAGAAGCAAACAGTAAATCAGAATAAAACCATCCCAGGTGTTACAACACAGAATCTAAATCTAAACTACGCTCAATCCAAAATCACCCCTTTCAACACGATTCCATGCATCTAATGGGGCCAAAAAAGCCCCAATTTCCGGACAAAAATAAAACGTGTCACATAAGATTTCATAAAAAGATGCAAACAACTACATGAAAATAAAACCCAACGGGATCCTAACCATAAAACCCGCATATATACTCTTACCCTGGTTCTTAACATCCAACCCTCTCCTGCACGCCAAAAAAGAAAAACCTAAATTTGCATCAATATAAAACTAACCCAAATCTGGTTACACGAAACCCACATCAAATCCACATTCCAAATCAACCTCTGTCCCAAAATCGCCAGTTTAAAACCCTGGAAATTGAACAAAAAGTCCCAAAACAACCCTAATTTATGAGTGAAGATAGGCAGACCACACAGAATACATGTCGTAGTCCTTTGATTGAGAAAATATGTGAAAGCATTTTATTACTTACCTCATAAACTACGACTGGGAAGGATCAAAACCTTAAACAATCGGAAGCCAAGAGGAGCAGCGAGAAACCTTGAAACCCCAACAGAAATAATCCAATGGAATGAAAGCAAAGATCCTTCCAATATATTCTTGCTTCCGCACAAAAATGCCGTGCCCCCTCGATGGCCTCACACTCTCTTTAAAACGAAAAAGGCGAAATATAACCCAGCCAATGCAAACGAAATATCATCCAGCGAAATTCAGTGAAATGATATTCTAAACAGAACAAACTCGCCTTTATAATTTTATTTTTCCTAATAAATAGGTTTTTTTAAAATAGCCAATAGGTTATATTGGGGGCAGTCCTGCTCTTTAAGGTAACGGTCTCATGTAGGGGACAATGCATAAGTTTTTAGTAGGTGCTGCAGAGAAAAAATAGGAGAAATTAGCAACACAGGTCCCATGGAATTTAATTATTTCTGTAAAGAATTTGGAGAGTATACACATTACAACAAATAATTTCTTCTTTTCTTTCATACATTATGAAGCTTCAACTTGTCTCATGATTGTATATACTAGCATGTTGTTTACTCAAACCAATTTTCGCAGGTAGGACAATTAAGATAATTCCCAATATTTGGATAAAAATAAAGAACAAATGTTAAAATTCACAATGTGACGCTGAAAAATTTAGAAGTAACTGATGTACCTAGCCAAATCCTTTGGCACCAACACTCAGTTGTGCCTAATTTCTGGAAAATTTTCTATTAAGAATTTTGACCCTACATTTCAATAATTTACATTACATCATAATTTTGACCCTACATTTCAATAATTTACATTACATCAAGAATTTTCATTAAGAATTTTGACCCTACATTTCAATAATTTTGTTGCAATAATTTACATTACATCATAAGGCCCCAAAGAGTGATCCGCTAAAATTATCAGCATTCCATTCTCTCGTGAGAATCTTGGTAATGGCTTATGATGTAATGTAAATTCTATAATGCGAAAATGAGAGAACGTCACAAAATTTCAACAAATAATTTCTTCTTTTCTTTCATACATTCTAAAGCTTCAACTTGCCTTATGATTGTATATATTGTACTTATCTCCCTACAAAAATGCACAAACCACACACAAGAAGATTAATAAACTGAAATAATTGAAAAGCCAAGAATTGGATAGAAGCGGATAATGTAACAATTGGAGATTACTTTTGCACAAGAATATTTTTTTATGATTCATGTCCACGAGTGAAAGAGTTTGTAGTAATAAAAAGCCAATGCAAATTTTATTCATGAGACATATTTATGATAAAAAGAGAGATCCTTTGAAACTACAAGTCAATCTATCCACCATTTTGATGCAAATTGTCTTTCCTTCCATGTCACATTGATAATTTTTATTACTAATTGAAACTTTTATACATATAATTTTCGTGTTCAATACACCTACATGATTAATATTATTGCAAGGCATATGGTATAAGATTATTACATAAGGCATATGGTATAAGATATACCATAACACTTATACTCACCTACCTACACCATCAGCATCATCAATAGGCATTTCTATCAAAATATTCAAAAATGGATTTGAGAAGCAAGTGTCATCAAATTAGAATTAAAAAACAACATGTTTAAGAACTATTTTTTCTATTAATCATGAACAACAAACATTTTGAGTGCCTTCACCAATGCTCTAACAAATTTCTCAAGAATGGCGACTAATTTGGTAAGTGTTAGACCTTATATTTGTCAATATTTTGTAGTGATGGGAAATTTGGTTTGGATTACAAGTTACCATTCTCCGTAAGAAGTTGATTGTGAGGGGGTGTACTCTTTGAGAATGTGATGTTTTGAATATGAATTGACAATGTTATTGTTATCGCAAAACCACATAACACCCCCAAATAACCAAGTTGTGAATGGGGCATTTGATGTAATTTGCTAACATGGAGTTATCCTAAAGTGTAGGACCTTGCGAAATGGGATAGCTCTCCGGAGAAGGCCGGTTCCTCTTCCTAATCCTACCTGCCACAACTACTCCTAATGCAAGCAAAAAATTATCTAAACCTATTCTAACATTCCAAGGAGATAGGGAGAGAGATTGCATGAAAGTAAAACCTACACTAAAGCGGCGGTGATACACCAAGAAAAGGAGTGTTAATCACTTCCCCAACCTCTACAAAACAAATGAAGGAATGAACTTGACGGGGGTGGTCAAACACCACATACCAAAACACATACCTCCACCATTCATATATAAACAAAAACACCCAAATCCTGCTATGAAAGAAGTATGCACATAACACCCGATTTGCAATGAGAGGCAAGATGAAAACAATAAACCATGAGAGGCTAGAAAGATTAACACAAACATAGTTTTATTGCTCCATATGAATATGCACAATACATTACATGTATGGAGAGGCAAGATGTTATTATGGTATTTAAGAGGAAGGCTTGAAGCCTCGGGTCCGCCTAATGGAAGAAGAGGGGTACATGGGAGGAGAAAATGACTAACTCTTTTCGCAATGTCAGCATTTCCTTACATTTATAGAAGAAAATGTGAGCAAGAGGAGAAGAAATTCGATTTCAATGTGTATGAAGCCCATCCTTGCTTTGCATCATCCTCTCAAAGTCCTTTGATGTTGTCCATACCCCTATACTCTTCCTTGTTGGAGAAGGAAACATGCCCATTCCTCATTAATGACCCTCACCAACCAGGGCATTGTTCACTATTTATGTAATTTTACAGGTCTGAACCTTTGAAATTCCACTTTGGATGTTTCTAGGTTGTAGATCTTCTATCCACAATTCCAACAAATGTAAGTTGGTGAAAACATGACAATCGGAGCTCAAGATATATTGGTTTACTTGGAGGGGATGTTTTAGGCATTCCGGGCATGTACAAGGTTGTGTAGCGGTAAGTAGCTCATCCGAGCTAGGTTTGAGCTTTGTTTTATTATTCACATCGGGCCTCACATTTCCCTTTCCCACCACTTCAACTCCCTTCATCGATCCCAGATTTCAATGGCGAGTTATGCTCGCACTCCCTACGTTGGGCAACCCCGAAAATCCACCTGCTAGTTATGTGTTAGATCATTTTCCTCGAAACCTCTGCGCTTGGTGAGCCACGCCGAATTCCAAACACCTATGCTTCCATGGACTCGTTTTTATGTTCATTCTTCCATGCGACACCAAGACACATCAATTGCTCAAGCCTCGAGCACACCACCTACTCTGACATCTCGATTTCACCTCTCTACCAACCGTGTGACATGTTTTTCAAACAACTTGGTTTCGGATGTTTCTTTCTCGGCATTTTAGATTTTTCTGCTTCAGTTTTTAGAGGTCAGCATCCTCATTAGCTCAAGCATTGTTCACTTGTTCGACCCCACAAAAAAACCCAAATTACCTAAATCTTGAACTCTAAATTTCGGACTTCAGTTTCAGATTTTGCTTTGCAAAACGCCAACCGGGCTCGTAAAATATTCCGTGCCGAAACTCAAGTTTGAATTTCAAACTTTGGGTTTTGGACTTCGAGTTCACTATTCATTCCAACTTGCCCAACGAGTTCCCTAACTCCGCCTTTAAAAAGACTCCTACATCAACTTGACCCCGAAAGGGGCGTTAACTTCTAAAATCGGCTTGTCACTTACATATCGAGCCCCTTCCATCCATGGTGGCTTCATGGCTCAACTCCACCAAGTTTCACATTACCTTGGCCAACTCGATCTGATTTGTTTAGCCCGTAAACCGACATAGCTAGATCGTCCTTCCTCCCAAGTCGGCTCTTCATGACTGTTATGAGCAAAGCTCAAACCTAGACTGCGTCACACTCATATTCACCCATACGCAGACCTAAGCCACCTCGGCTTATGGCTCGCCATCTTCGTAGCTCCGACTCTCAATTCTCCTTGGCTTGTTTAAACCAATTGAATATACAATTCCATGGTTGAGCCACCAATTTTCATTGCTCGACCTTATGTTCATTAAAGAAGCCAACTAGTCATTTAACATTGCATTCCGCCTCAGCTCACCCCACGAGCTCCCTACCTAAGCTTAATTGCCTCGACATTGGCTCCGAGGCCTCGACCCTCCACTTTCCAATGTGTCTTCCCAACATGTTGCGCTCATTTGGTTACCCTACGCCTGAGTCGACCTTGACTACCATACCATGTTGAGTCATCCTATCGAGCTCCTACCACGCTCATCTGGGCCCCACCACGACATCCACTTCGCCATGACTTGTCGTGGTGAGCACCTCAACCTTAACTCAAATGGCCAACCACCAATTAGTTTGCCACACCTCAACATTGACTCATTGATATGTCAAGTGAGCCCATTCGCCATGAGAGACGAGTTCTATGCGCTTCCTCCTTGGCGAGCCTCGGCCTCATTCGACAAAGTGCTACTTTTTATGCGCAAGTTGTTCATTCAACTCGACAAGCCCCTTCTAAGTGGGTCAATCCATTTGAATTACTCTCATTTACACCGAGTTCGACTCAATGTGCGACTGTGAATCGTATGAAGCTCCTCGAGCTCCTCGAGCTCATCGACTTCCCCAAATGTTACAACTTCCGTTATCTCAACTTGTTGAGCTACACGGCGAGTTCCCCTACATCACCCGATCTACGAACTTAGCTTGTTAATCCTCTCGAACTCACTTCAACTCAAGTCGAGCCCCCACTCAACCCTACCAATGCAAATGAGCTCGCTCGACTCACCTGAAAAGCCCCGACCCTCAGTAATGCTTGACTCGCCGAACTAATTTTAGCTCGAGCCCCTCCCTAAGCCCTTTTGGGCAAATTTTATCAATTTTTTTGGGAATTCTTTGGATTTTGTTTGGATCCTCTTGGGTCAAGGGGAATACAGAAATTGGGAAGACACCTTGGGGTTCATTTTCAATTTTTTTTCATTTTTGCTCTCTCTGGGCCTAGAGTGGGCCCGTTAGGGCTCATTTTCACTTCCAAACCAATCTGTCTTTCAAACCTAGAAGAGGAAAAAAATCCTTGATTGATTTCCAACCTTCCCAAAATGTTGAAATTGATCCCAAAACAAGATTTTTGACTTGTAAACCTCGATTTAGCTATGAGGTCATGTTCCAAAGGTCCCCTGTTCTAATGCCCCATGTTGTCCATTTTTCCCTGGGACAAGATGGATAACAGCTTACCTTCTACAAATTATTTTACTACTAAGAACAATGTAGCCCTCGTGATTGGGTTTGATAAAATAGTGATGTGATTCTTTACAACCATAGGAGCAACAACTATTCAACCCAATTCATGCATTAATTTGAACAAAATAAAAGAAACTACATTAATTTGATCAAAAAAATTGCCAAAAAGAAATTGTGTTGAACCTTTACAATGGTGCCCAATTAAAGTACATGAAAAACATTTGTTTACTAACCAAATATATATGAAGTTTCTCTAACATAGATGAGCTAGGGACACATCAACTATGCATCTGATTCAGTTATGTCATTCCTTCCATTGACAAATTCCATTAAAGCCACTCGAGCTTGTGTTGCAACAGGATCGCCTAGAACCTCTTCAATGTTTGGCACATTGTATTCATTCTCATTGATGTCAATTGGATCAATGCAACCCTCATCAAATGCCAACAACATATTATGTAAAATGCAACATACCATAATAGTTTTTGGTAGCATTTTCAAATTAGGTTGACATATCATTATAAAGATCATAATAAAGCAAGGACAAAGTTCACACCTGAAAGCATGACAACCATACCCTACCTGAAATTTTTTGTTTAAAGGTCATCCCGAGCCCTCCTCCAGATCACCCTAACCCATGTGTCACTCTTATCTTGTCTCTCCGAGCAATCCAATGTGTAGTTTCAACATGCCCCTAGGTGATTTAGGGATAGCAAGTGCATCCATGCACTTCCAAAACAAGATCCATCAAGACATGTTCTTTGAGAAGCTTTGGGAAGGCTATTTTCTGGTCTTCCTAAGGCTGGTGCACACCCCCATAATGAAATGAAAATCTGAAACTCATCAAGGAGGTGTATTAGAGAGCGAATATCGAATAATGTTGTGTAATTGGTTTTGGAAGATTATGGGAAGTTTCATAAATTTTGGAACAATTTCAACAAAAGTGGGTCCTGAGGGCAAAGCAATGCACAGTGCGAAAACAACTCACGAGCTTCGAGAAGCAATTGCAGGAGCTCCGTAAGGAGTTAGGATCCAAAAAAAATATAGTCATGAATATAATTCAAGTCTCTAGAGTATGGTGGTCTCATTTTTTTTTAAAAGACTTAGGCACTTTTGTCCACAACATGTTTTTTAAAGATGCACAACCTTTGAGCCCGAAAAAAATCCTTATTTTCAAGATGTTTCAGGCATAATCATAGTATAATAACATCACCATTGTGTTCAAAATTCCTTTTACATGTAATTTCATATAAAGAAGCATGTGAAAAGACATTTGGGAGCTCAAGTTATGCCTCCGACAAGTTGTTCCACAAGGTAAAGGAGTTAGTCATTTTTTTGGGTGGAAAAATGGACCAATCAGAAGGTGGTGCACATTTTTGCACCAAACATCCCAAATTTTTGGGATGGTTGGGACAAAAATTGCATCCAACCTCATTTTAGGCCCCTGGACCCTCATATGACCTCTGTTAAGCCTAACTAAGTCAGTTTAGCCCCCATGCACTAATTTTGAGCCCCCAACTCCGCTTGCTCATGCGCATTGCCACGTGGCCCAATGGGAAAGGAGAAAAAAATTGTGCACCAACCATCCAAAACATTTGGGATGGTTGGGACAAGAAATTTCACTCCTTCCCAACTTGAAGAAATATGCAACTTTTTCATTTTAGTGATGTTTCTTGCTACTTCGCTACTACTGCACGCACACACGGATAATTGTTAATGCCAAATTTCTTCTCCTTCCTCCATTGTTTCTGCCTTTGAAGATTTTATGTTCCACCTAACATTCATTGTCCATCCTTACCCACAGCTGCAACACAAAAATGGATATTTTCAAACCAAAACCATGTTCGAGTGTTGTTAAAAGCCCTCATAGCGAAAAATGAAGATCTGCTCATAACTTTCAAACCGGTGGTCGAATCTCAGTGAAACTTTGGGAAAATCCTCCTCTCCCATGTGAATTGAAGCTGCATAAAATAGAAACCTCATAAACATCCCTAATTTTTAATGGCATCCATTTAAAAATTTGTGCCCTAGAGTGTTCTTTTATCATTTGTCGTCAATCCGGGAAGCGGGTGAACTCAAGATTTTGCACAGAGACTAAAAAACAAAAACCCAAAAAGAATCCAAAGTTTTCTCATCAAACCAAGGCCCAAATGTTCAAATTCTAAAAATAGTAAGTTTCGTTGGTTTGCACTTTCCATTTTTAGTAAGTTTCCTAAAACGACAAAATCCTCTAGAAGAAACAAAACATTAAAAATCACGAAAAAGCTCGAAAGCTAGATTAAAAAAGCAAAAAGTAACTTTCTAAAAATAAAAAGTGCTTCAAATTAACCCTAAAACATTCATGAACATGCTTAGAATGCAAAGGAAACACCTCAAGATAAACAAGGAAAAAAACAACCCGCCCAAAATAATGCATTACTCGGGACCTAGTTTCCAAATATAGCAATTTTCGCCCAAGTGCAAAAGTTGTGGATGGATTCATTTTCACTCATCTTTACACTTTTTGGGCTATCTCTGTGGGATTGTAACATGGTTTCATGGGTCAAATGGAGGAATGATAACTTCAAAGAGGTCCTAGAAACATCATCGCGAGTTCAATTGTATTTAAGAACAAGACACAACATCATAGGCGCACTCAAGGGCGGATCCATCTTCATCACTCATGGAGCTGGGTGAGTCAAAGTGAGTTAGTTAGGATGAGTTAAATGAGCGAAGTAGTTCATTAGTCAAGTTTCAAGGAGGTTCATCATGGGCATCAGGTGCGTTCATTATGAACTCACATTGGGAAATCTTGGAACAATGTTTCTAAACACTCATTATGTGGTCCAGGGTGTCCGTGCATCATGCAAAGGTTGTGATCATTATCGGAAATATCTTCATCAAGGCGGAGGTATCCCCACTCATGCTTTAGAGCATTCTTCCCTTCTCTCTTCATTCTTTCCCCTCTTCTCTACCCCCTTTCTAATTCTTCGTTATGAGCAATCATGACGTTCGTCCTATTCATTTAAATGTGGCTTTAGCAAACATTGTAATAAGTTTCCCTTGATTAATATAAAAGGAACTTACTTTCATTTCTAAGAATGTCAAGAGTCACATTTTGTGAGGACAAGAAAAAGGTCATGTGGGGGGTAGCCGAAGAGTCGTTTCTAGTTCTATATAATGTAATGACACCCTCATTCTTAAGGGTTGTCAATTTTGTACACTCAAGAGAGAGATTTTTTAGCAAGGCAAAGGAGATAACTATTCTTCCACTTTCCCTACCTATTTTCCTCTATTTTCCAACATTGTACAACTTGTTAAGATGTCAATAAAGAAAGGGATTGCTTATTTTCATGACTCATGAATGTGTGCAACTTTGTGTGCATGGTTTCCTCTGAGTCATTGTTGATGTTCTAAGCATAGTTTTTCTCTCCTAGAATTTGTGAATGTGAAACTTATAATTATCTTTGGCAAGAATCTGATTTTCTACTTACAAAGTTAATTTCTCCTATCTAATTTCTCACTCCCCTTCCCCCACCTTTTAAAAATTCCTCCCTTACAATTCATTGTAAGCATTTGTCGCGGGTATAGTGGAGTGTGCTGTTGGATCCTCGACCTCCTAAACCAACAAAAAATTTTCATTTTTTTCATTCACAATAAAGTGGAGCTGCACCACCCAAGTAGAGGGACCTAGAGTCCCGGAGAAGTTGGTAAAGATAACCATCAATTTGTCCACTTGAAAAATTTCTAGCCATAGTTTTGAGCGCCCACCATGGGGCAAGATTTTGCAGCCCCCGCACCCAAATATGAACCATAAGAAAATACAAAAAAAAATCATAAATTCAAAAAATAAAAAATACGGAATTTGAAAATTCACGAGAGCCTATGTCTCATACCCATGGCCATTCTGGGTAATCCTCTTATTGAAAGACCTGAGTTATTATTCCATATTCAAGAGGATATTACTTCAGATTTGAGAGAGGCTATTTGGCATAATAGAAAAAGCTTCACACAATACTTCATTGCCACAAGAGTTTTGGACCTTGAAGAAGAACATGTTGTTGAATTGGAAAGAGAAAGATAGATTCAAGCACCACAAAGAAGAGCCTAAATTCATTTCATATTTTCAAATTGGCTGATAGAAGATACACACGGTTACAAAGGCAAGGCGGACATACCGATCCAATTTTTGAAGAACTTCAGCGAAGACAAGAGCTAATCAGAAATTCAAGGTCTCCCCTTCATCCAAAAACTTCTCTTTCCGAAACCCAAGTGTTGTTAATCCATTAGACATCGAGTTTCTATACATAAAAAAATCTTGAAGATTTCACTAACATAGAAACTGAAGAAGAAGCTCAAGCCAGAGAAGAAGTAGAAGCAAGAGTCAAGCCGAGAAAAGAGTTGAAATAAAAGAAATAGAAAGAGCTCAATCAAGAGCAGATGTAAGAGCCATAACCTTAGTTGCATCCAGAGAAAGGTTTGAAGCAAGAGTTGAAGAAGAATGCATTTATGACCAACAATTGTACCATGGGGAAGGAACACCGACCCACTTGCACTTCCACAACACTCCATGAGTTACCATGAGGATCGAGGAAAAGATTTCCAAAATTTAGAGGAGATGGTTCCAACTCCCTAAAGAACATGTAGCAGCTTTCATCACCGCATGTAGAGTGTTGGATGTTAAACATGAAGATGCGTCTCCTAGATTGTTCATGGAGTCATTGCAAGAAAAGGTGACCAAATGGTTTTATCTTCTACCAAAGCTAGGTCAATCACTTGTTGGGATGATATAAAGAAATGCTTTAAAGATAGATTCAAATCTACATAATATTGTCAAGATCTCTTGGTATAATTGGTGCAAATGAAGAAGGAGTCTACTAATCTATGAGAGACTTCATATCCAAATACAACCGGATAATTAATCAGAAGAATCCCTCAAGATGTCGTGCCTTCAGATAATAACTTGAAGAGATTCTTTATTAGTGCCCTACAACCCAAAGTTGGATTCTTCCTCAAAGATCTCAACCCAGAGATTTGAAAGAAGCACAAGATTATGCAATTGAGATGGAAGATGATCTAATATTGTCTAGAAAAGTAAAGAATCCTAATGGAAAATAGAAAGGTCAAATTTCAAGCTCAACTCCCACTGATCCAATGATTCAAAAGATGACAAATGACATAATTTTATGAAGAAGCAACTCTCAGATCACTATGAGGAACGTACCAAAGAAGTCCAATCCTCCAAATAGGCCAAGGATAACTCTACCTCCCCATCGGATCACTCTTGAAGCACCACCATCAATGTTACATGTGATGCTCAAGAACTAGAGGAGGAGGCGGAGGTAGAAGAACCCAAGAAGAAGGAGGAGTTGATAATGGAAATTATCTTGAAGTTGAAGAGGTTGATGGTGATACTCAAAATGGCCTCATTAAATATGTCTCGAGGAGATGAAGATGATGATGATGAAGAACCTAAGCTTCTCATGTGTTGTGTTCACTCGTGCCCAATCAAAGAAAGGAGTTTCATCTTTGGTGGATGCAACAAAGAAGAAAAAGGAAGACCCTCCAGTGGTAATTCCACAGAACAAGATCATCAATGAGGGTCACCACTCCACCATCAATGGACTCACCAAGGAGAAACCAGATCCAATAGCAAGCAAGAAGCTTGTTACCATGTCAAGTAAGTCCTCTGGTACCTCCCCTAGTTCAAAATTTATTTCTAAAGCCAGTCCTTCACCTAATGTTAGTCCAGGCTAAATCCACTAAAGCTCATCCAAAACTAGCGAACTCCCTCTCCTTCTAAATCTGCTACCACATCCACCAAAGAGACCCAAGCTCCCAAGGTAGCATCATCCTCACCATGCAAAACTTCTACCATTCCTAGAAACGTCATCTTCACTCCCCACATCTCCATTTGACTATGTTGAGCATGTAAATAGAACCAAAGTTCAAATCACAGAGATGGAATATTTACAAACACACCCAACTCAGTTTGAGAGGTTTGTTAATACCGTCTGAAGTGGTACCCCAAAGCCTAATGTTGTAAATCCCAAATGACTAAAGGTCTACTCCCTACACCATCCACACCTTCCTCACAAAACATGTTGCACTTAGTGCATCTAAGACTAATAAGATAAAACCCTTCTACCTATCCCTCTTGTTCAAAGGCTACTAACTTAATAATTGTATCATAGATTCTAGAGCCTTTGACAATGTTATGCCCATCAAGGTAGAAAATTCCTTAGGACTTACCTTGACTCGTGCAAACAGATCTTTCTATTCCATGGAATCCAAAGAAGTGTCATTGGTGGGTAGAATAAAAGATGCTCAAGTGGCCTTGGCTGATTTTCTAGAGAAGAAAGTATTGCTCACCATTCTAGTAGCGACATCCCTCATCTTTGGGATGCTATTGAGCATAAGCTTTTGTAGGCACTTGGTGGTGAAATCAAGATGGATTGGTCTTCTATGACCATCCCAGTGAAGGGAGAGATGAAGAAGTTGTTGTTGTCGACAAAAGATGAAATAAATGGTCCAAAAGTCAAAGGATCCTAGAGAAAACATCTTATGTTTCAAGATACCGGCTAGGCAATTACTTCTTCACATCAAAGGGAGATGAGAATTTTCCTCTTCTCATGAAGATGAAGAAGACCAATTGTGGACAATAGAGTTTGATGGCAGCCACTCTAGTGTCGGATCCGAAGCAGACATCATATTAACTTCCCCTTTGGGTGATTTATACCCATTTTCCTATAAACTATAATTTGATAATACAAATAACACGATGGAGTATGAAGCCCTCCTCTTAGGAATGGGTGTTGCTGAAGATATGAGAATCAAGCAAGTTGAAATGTCTAGGCGATGTTAAAGTGATAGTCAAATAGGTAAGGAAACAATATCAAGTAAAAATCCAAGGCTTAGGCATTATAGAAACATGGTATGTGATTGCATGGAATCATTTGATGCTTTCTCTATCCAATCCATCCTCGAGAGCAAATGAGAGGGTTGATTCTCTTGTAGTGTCAGCTTCCTTAGTGATGCCACATCCATCCTTTGGCAAAGATAAGGTGACCATAGAGATGGTTTTCGACCAATGTGTGCTTGATAATGTAAACCATTGGTAGGTCTTTAACGATGACAATCAACTCCTAGCCTTCTTGGAGCAGAGAGATAATTTCAATAGCCTCTTCTTTGAAGGGAGTGAGAATCCACATAGAGAGTCGGTGGTCAAGAAGATAAAGAAGGAATCAAGGGATTGATGAAGAGGGAGTACTCAAGCTTAAAGGAAACAATATTCCTAGAGGCCTGGTGTCATTGGAAGATATTTTTGATAAGCATGACCAATTCATCAAGGATAAAGAAAAGGGGCCATCAAGGTGCCTACTGAGTTTGAGAAAGAGAACATTGGTACCA
The DNA here is from genome assembly GCA_018340775.1 of Taxus wallichiana var. yunnanensis. Taxonomy (NCBI): domain Eukaryota; kingdom Viridiplantae; phylum Streptophyta; class Pinopsida; order Cupressales; family Taxaceae; genus Taxus; species Taxus wallichiana. Next base: position 603,503,962 of record CM031243.1, read on the forward strand.
CAAAGTAGCTGAGAATGGTCAATATTGGAAAGTGTTGTTCACCAAGAGAAGAGAAGGTTTGTTTCCTTGTTGAAAAAGTATTCAGATGTTTTGGCCTATTCTTATGATGATCTTAAGTCCTTCCAACTAAAGGAAATGCATCATTCAATCCCTTTGAAGCCAAATGCCAAGCCTTTCAGGAAAAATCAAAGGCCATATAATCCAAAAATTGTTGATACCATCAAAGAAGAGGTTTTGAAGATGCTCAATGCCAATAATCATCTTTCCTATCCACCACTCTATGTGGGTAGTGAATATTGTCCCCATGTGCGGAAGAAGAATGGAGAGATAAGAATTTGTGTAGACTTCCGCAACCTGAACCAAGCTTCCTTGAAGGACAATTATCCACTTCCAATCATGGATCACATTCTGCAAGTAGTCACTAGATCTGAAATGCTTTCACTGCTTGATGGTTTCTCAGATACAACCAGATTGAAGTGGTGGAAGAGGATAGACCAAGACAACCTTCACCACTCCATGGGCACTTTTACGTACAACAAAATGCCTTTTGGTTTGATCAATGTCAGGGCAACATTCCAAAGAGCAATGGATTTAGCATTCAAATATCTAAAACATTGCATCATCATCTATCTCGATGACTTGACAATATTCTCAAAGAAGCGAAGAGATCACTTCAAGCACTTGGAATAGGTCCTCATCCGATGCCGAAAACATGGTATATCTTTGAATCCCAAGAAGTGCATTTTGGTGTCACTGAAGGAAGACTTTTGGGGCACATTGTAAACAAGCAAGGGGTGAACATTGATCTAGAAATAGTGAAAAGCAATCCAAGCCTTGTCCCTACCCACAAGTAAGAAGGGAGTTCATTCCTTCTTTGGAAAGTCAACTTCCTTCGGCGCTTTGTTCCTGAATTTGCAGAGTTGACTAAACACATCATAGTTGATGAAGCCCCAGGCAAGCTTCAAATGGAGTGATGATGGTAAAACAACATTTGAAGCAATCAAGAGAGCCATTGCAAAGCTCAAACCTTGGTATGTCCCAATTTTGATAAAGAGTTCATTATGTATTGTTATGCCTCTCGAGCACATGCTCTTTGCCATCCTAGTCCAAAAGAATGATGAAGGCGTAAAGCACCTATTACTTTCATGAGCTTCCCATTGAAGAACCATGAGTTGAACTATAGCCAATTGGAGAAACATGCCTATGTGGTGGTCAAAGCCATGAAGAATTTTAGATTCTACATCCTCAATTCTCACACCATAGTGATGGTTCCGGCATGACAATCAAGTCTATTCTAACTCAGCAAGACCCTAGGGCCAAGAGAGGAAATTGGGTTACAAAAATTCAAGAGTATGATTTAGAGATACAACCTTCCAACCTAGTCCGAGGAAATGGTTTGTGCAAGCTAATAGCTGAAGATGAGGCTCTCAAAGCTCAACATGGTGAGAAAGAATGTCCTTTACCTCAAATGTTTCAAAGACTTGCACAAGTTCTCTTTGTAAACACCACCGACGAGTGGTATGCGGACATTGCTTACTACTTGACCTATGGTGAATGCCCCGCCCATCTCGACTACAAACAAAAAGAACACTCAAACTAAGGGCAGCCAAGTTTTCATTTGGAACCATGTTCTCTATAAGAGAGGTCTTGATGGGTGCTTCCTCATATGCGTGGACAAAGAACAACATGAGAAACTATTGAGAGCATATCATGACCAAGCTTGTGGTGGACACTTTTCGGTGATGGTCATCACTCATAATATTCTTCATGGGAAGGTATTATTAGCCTACTCTTTTTGCAAATACTCAAGAATGGGTTTCCAAGTGCGAGGCATGCCAACAATTTGTTTGGAGAGACCACAACTCACAACACTTCCCCTCAGGCCAATGGTAATTGAAGAGCCCTTCCAATAATGGGGACTAGATTTCATTGGTGTTTTGAACCCCCACTCAAGCATAGTCACACCTATGTGCTCACAACAATGGACTACTTCACAAAGTGGGTGGAAGATATCCCAACCAAGCAAGCTAATACCGAAATGGTGTGTAATTTCATCAAGGAGAATATCATTATTTGTTTCGAGTTCCACAAAAGATCGTGGTAGATAATGCCACCTACTTTTCTTCAAGAGAGTTGACTAAATTTTGCTATGGCTATGGAATCTCCCTATCTCACTCATTGACTATTACCCGAAGGGAATGGTCAAGTTGAGTCAAGAAACAAGAACCTTGTGACCATAGTCTGAAGATTATGGATAAAAATCGAGAAAATTGACACAAGAAGTTTTATGATGATTTGTAGGCTGAAAAAACACCAAAGAAAGTCAATTGGCATGTCACCATTCCAATTGATCTATGGGATTGAAGTTGAGATACTAGTCATGGTCGAGATGCCAGCTCTCAAGTTGCTCCAGGAGTAGAAGATGAACAATATCGAGATTCAATCAACAAGAGAATCTTGTTTCTTGAGAAGTTAGAAGAAAATAGGCTTAGAGTGGTGGACCACATTAAGGAACATCAGTTGAAAGTGAAGAAGATATTTGGCAAGAAAGGCTAAGACCAGGAATTCAAAGTTAGAGATCTTGCTTTGTTGGGACAAGAGAAGGGAGACATGGGAAGTTTGATTCTTTGTGGCTCGATCCATTCTAGATTCGTGAGACCTACAGATAAAATGTATTCCTTCTATCATATCTAGATGAAACGCCATTGGAGTTTCCCCACAATGCGAAATATTTGAAACAATACCATCGAGTGAAAGCGGGTTATCCCCCGCATTGTATTATAGATGATTTAGGTTTGTTTTCCCCTTTTTTAGTTATGTAGCGTCTTTTCCTTCAACATGTGTGTTTGTGTGTTCCCCCTTTATGTCTATCCCTCATAAGTTATGCATCTGCTCAAAGCCTAATGGATAAGGCACTAGTCAAAGTTATATATTAATATTCTAGAGTTCTCATGGCATTTCCTCATTGTGTTGAATCCACAACATCTCCTAAGTTAGAGCTAGTTGTTGTCATGAGTTATTGCGAGGGCAAAATTCACACCTAAAAGTATGACAACCATACTCTACCCGAAATTTTTGTTTAAAGGTCATCTCGAGCCCTCCTCTAGATCAATCTAACCTATGTGTTAGTCTTATCCTATCTCTCAAAGCAATCCAACATGTTGTGTCAACATTCCCTTAGGCGATTTAGGGATAAAGAAGTGCATACATGCACTTCTAAAACAAGATGCATCAAGATAAGTTCTTTGAGAAGCTTTGGAAAGGTTATTTTCTCTGTCTTCCTCGAGATGTCGCACACCCCGGAATGGAATGAAAAGATAAAAATCATCAAGGAGGTGTATCAGAGAGCCAATAATGTTGTGTAATTGGTTTTGGAAGATTCTCGAAGTTTTCAATGTTTTGGAACAGTTTCAACAAAAGTGGGTCTTGGAGGGCAAAGCAACAAGACAATGCGAAAACAACTCCTAAGCTTCGGGAAGAGATCTTGAGAGCTCCATAAGGAGTTAGGATCCAAACAAAATATATTCAAAAATCTAATTTAGAGCTATAGAGGATGGTGGTCTCAATTATTTTTACAAGACTTAGGCGGTTCTATCCACAACCTATTTTCAGCTTGCATAACCTTTGAGCCCGAAGAAAAATCCTTATTTTTAGGGGGTTTCAGGTAGAATCAAGATATGAGACCATCACCATTTTGTTCAAAATTCCTTTTCCATGCAATTTAATATAAATAAGCATTTTTAAAGACTTCTAGAGCTCAAGTTATGCCTCTCCCGACAAGTTTGTTCGCAGGTAAAGTGAGTCATTTTTGGGTGGAAAAAGGACCAATCAAAAGGTGGAACACTTTTGTGCAACAACTATCAAGGTTTGGGAATTTTGGGACAAAAAAGTTCACCCAACTTTATTTTAGGCCCCTGGACCCTCATATGACCTCCGTTGAGCCTAACTAAGCTAATTTAGCCCCATGCACTTATTTTGTAGGCCCCCAACTCCGCCTCAGGTCCATGCAACACCACGTGGCCCAATGGGAAAGAGGCACAATTTTATGCACCAACTATCCCAAATATTTGGGACGGTTGGGACAAGAAAGTGTGATCCTTCCCAACTTGAAGAAACATGTAACTTTTTTCATAATAGTGACACTTCTTGTTGTTTCCGCTACTACCTACACGCACGGGATAATTGCTACTTCTAGATTTCTTCTCCTTCCTCAATTTATGCCGCCTATGAAGATTTTAAATTGCACCTCCCATTCATTTTCCATCCATACACACTATTGTGAACATAAAAATGGAGATTTTGAGCCAAAACCATGTTTGAGTGTTGTCGAAACCCTCATGGCAAAAAAAAACAAAGATTTGCTCATAACTTTCAAACTCGGCAATAATCTCAATGAAACTTTGGGAAAATCCTTCTCTCTTAGGCACCTCGAAGGTGAATAAAATAGAAACCTTAGAGGCATCTATTGTTAACATAAAAGTGACCGACAACTAAATCAACCCTTTTACCTATCATAAAGGTTAAGACGGAATCGAACCAGATTTAATCGTATGAAGGACTTAGAAAATATTCTAAGTGTAGGGTAGTTTATATCTTAAATCATTTATAAAAACAAACCTAAGATTATGGGAATATCATTTAATTCATTCAGAAAAAGAGAGAATATACAAACAAGAAAGAAACAAAGAAAAGGCACACAAACAAGAAAGACAAAAATAACAAAATTTACACAAAAAGTATATACATATTCACATGAACTCATGGATAGAAAATTATAAGCATGATGACAAGAAAACCAGTTTTGCATTTATGGAAAATCAGTACAAAATTGTTGAATCAACATCTTTACAAGTTATGATAAAATCAAAGCCAAACAACCATGATTCACATATGCCTGAGATCTGAAATGAAGATTTTTTCATACCTTGTTCTGGATATACATAAATTTTGCAATCGGTTAGATAAGAATGTAATTTAAATCAAATAATCAAAATAATAAAGTTTAAACTGGATATACTTGTGCATTCAAAAATCATTCTCAAAACCTCAAAAACAATGTCATCAAACACCTGAAAGATCACTTGCTTCAAAAATTATTTACACTAAATATATTTCAGAATGGAAATAATTGCATAAACTTGCAATACTTGATTTCTTCCCCTCTTTTTTTCATCATCTTCTTCAAGTCCCTTATAGCTTGCTTGAGATCCCATTCAATTATAATCGAATGCCATATTAAAATTAATGATCTTTTATAATATCATATTGACTTATGTTTTAAAATGACTTTAAAAACATAAGTCACATAACGAACTTGGAAAATAATATAATGAAATAAGACATTTAAATGAGTTCGGGATGTCATAAAAAAGAGGGGCCCACTAGACATCAAATGCACTATTAACTAATCACAAACCATTAAGCATTCATCATTAAATTCAACTATTATGTCATCTCCAAAATGTAAATAATTGTAATGTCATCCATCATATGCATAAGTGCCATATATATCGACTTTAAAATGTCCGCCATCACATCTCGAAAAATAAACCAACCACATGAAGGCAAAGATAAGACCCCAAAAAATGTACAACAACTTCAAACTTTTCAAAATGCATGTGTGGACATAGTTTAGGCCAGCTTAAATTTGACGTCCATATGGTCGTCATTCTGCACTTTTTTGGTCTACAATGATAGCGGTCATTTTCCATCAAATTTAACATAGTGGAAATTTCCTATGTATTTCCAGAATGTTGATTTATGCACGTTTTGGGAAATTTTCCAAATCAAAATGCCAAATATTGGAGACTTTTGTGCCTAAAAGAGGACTGAATGAACTCAGAATGCAGTCAAAAGATATAAAATGCATCAAGAGTTATATCCAATCACTTCGAATGGAAACCATTATACTCAAACACAAATTTTGCAGGCATTATTCCTTATCTTTCTCAACCAATTCATCCACATTATTCATTCATGATCATCAAACTCTCCTATTTGCAAGGCCCATCTGTCTCATAAAACAAATAACATGTTCCCACAATGCACTGACTTCACCAGTTTGTATGATCATTCAAAAACAATGCAAAACCTTTGACATTTCCAGTTTACCAACACCAAAAATTCCAATGCCACCACACTATAGTTCATTATGAAACTTTGATCTCCAAACAAATCGAAATGCCATGGTGAGATCAAATAATGTAACTATTTCAAAAAATGCACTTCTCAATTAAACCATAATGCATCCCAACACTTCGCTTATTAACCAAAACATTATACTTCCAATATTTATCGATATGATCATTATCATTTCCGGAAAGCAATGATACGGGCATGAAAGCCAAGGAAAGAAATCACAAACTGAAAATTAATCTCCATTTCGCATACATTAGGCAACAAGACATATTAATCAAATTTATATCAAAAGTACTCATGATAGCCGACTTTATTTTAAGAATGCCACGAAACCACTTATGCAAAAAATTAATAATGCAATTAACACCTAGTGGCCCCCGCCAATCATGAGGACAAAGAGGTTTTTCATGAGAGAAAACAATTTTCAAGAAAAAGGGGGCTATCAAAATTTTGGCAATAATAACATCCCTGATTTTTAATGGCATCCATTTAAAACTTTGTGCCCTAGAGCATTCTTTTATCATTTGTCGTCAATCTGGGAAACGGTGAACTTTAGATTTTGCACACGAGACTAAAAAGCAAAAACCTAAAAGAATCTAGAGTTTTCATGTCATACCAAGGCCTAGATGTTTCGATTCTACTCTTTGTTCACACTTTCCATTTTTAGTAAGTTTCCTAAAAACAACAAAATTTGCTATAAGAAGCAAAACATTGAAAATCACAAAAATACCGAAAGCTAGGGCACATGATCAAAAAAGCAAAAAAACAAAAATTAAAAAAGTAACTTTCTAAAAATAAAAAGTGATTCAAATTGACCCCAAAACAAATGTGAACATGCTTGAATGTGAAGACACCTCGGTGAAACAACAAGGCAAAAATCAACCCTGCCCAAAATAACAACTTTTGGGACCTAGTTTCCAAAAATAACAGTTTTCAATTCCAAGTGCAGAAAGTTGCAGATGGCTTCATTTTCACTCATATTTCCACTTTTTGGATATCTGCGGGGTTGTAAGATGGTTTCATGGGTCAAATGGAGGAACAATAACTTCAAAGAGGTCCTGGAAACATCATCATGAGTTCAATTGTATTCAAGAACAAGGCGAGCATCGCAGGCGTAGTGGGTGGATCCATCTTCATCACTCGTGGAGTTGGGTGAGTCAAAGTGAGTCTGGTCAAGATGAGTTCAATGAGTCAAGGAGTTCATCACAAGTTTCAAGGAGGATCATCATGGGCATTGTATGCGTTCATCCCGAGCTCACATTGGGAAATCTTGGAATAGTGTTTCTAAACACTCATTTTGTGGTCTAGGTGTTCGTGCATCATGCAGAGGTTGTGATCATCGTCGCAAGATCTTCATTAAAGGCGGAGGTATCCCCACTCATGCTTTAGAGCATTCTTCCCTTCTCTCTTCATTCTTTCCCTCTTCTCTACCCCTTTCTAATTCTTCGTTATGAGCAATCATGACATTCGTCCTATTCATTTAAATGTGGCTTTAGAAAACATTGTAATAAGTTGCCTTGATTAATATAAAAGGGAACTTAATTTCATTTATAAGAATTTCAAGAGTCAAATTTTGTGAGGACAAGTGAAAGGTCATGTGGGGGTAGTTGAAGAGTCGTTTCTAGTTCTATATAAAGTAATGACACCCTCATTCTCAAGGGTTGTCAATTTTGTACACTCAAGAGAGATTTTTGACCAAGGCAAAGGAGATAGCTATTATTCCACTTTCCCTTCCTATTTTCCTCTATTTTCTAGCATTGCATAACTTGTTAAGATGTCAATAAAGAAAGGGATTATTTCTTTTCATGACTCATGAATGTGTGCAACTTTGTGTGCATGGTTTCCTCTGGTCGTTGATGTTCTAAAGCATAGTTGTTTCTCTCCTAGAATTTGTGAATGTGAAACTTCTAATTAGCTTTGGAAAGAATCTGATTTTCTACTTGCAAATTTAATTTATCTTATCTAATTTCTCACTCCCCTTCCACCACATTTCATCAACCCTCCTCCCTTACAATTCATCAGTGAGCATTTTCCGTGGGTACAATGGAGTGTGCCTGTTGGATCCTCGACCTCTTGGCCAACAAAAGATTTTCATTTTTATTCATTCACAATAAAGTGGAGTTGTACCACCCAAGCAGAGGGACCTAGAGTCCTGGAGACGTTTCAAGAGAACCATCAATTTATCCATCCGATAAATTTTCTCGCCAACAGTACCAATAAGGTCAAATATTAGGTGGTTGGATACCTATTACTAGTGAATAACATAATCATGATCTCTTTCAGCATGAAACCCTTTCGGAAAATCCCCAAAAATAAGTGAGTGTTTGTTAATAATTACTTGTAGATATGATTGTATAGGACCTTTTTATGATTGATATTCTAGTGAAACTATTTGTGCCTGAAACCCATTCGCACCCTTTTGAGCATCTTTTATATTTGATGTGAACTCTCCAATCGCGAGTCTTCTCCATGTTAGAGTAGGTTATAACTTACTTAATCAGTAAATGTTGAGTAAGATATTTACCTTATTTACCTTAACTTACTAGGTACTTTATTTACCTTATATTTTATTTATCCTCACCCACTTATGTGTGGATATTTCTTTTATCTTATTTAGATATTAGGATGATATTATCTAACCCTATTAGTATGGGGTGATGTTGGGCCCATGATTTATCATATTGTTTATTCTTTAAGTCCTGAAGGACTTGGTATTATTTATTCATGATTCATTGTTCTTTGGAGCTCAAGGCGTGAGAATTTCACAAAGAAGTGTCTAGGATAAAAATATGGGAACACATAAGAGGTAATCATGTTAGGAAAAGGGAAATGAAGCATGCACATGAAAAGAACATTGGAGGTGTACATGAGTAACCAAAAATAGGATCATGTAGTACATGATAAGATCAAGGAAAGGACATGCAAAGTAGCAAAAGATAAGGATAAACATGAATTTGAAGTGGACTTAAACTTCATTCTAACATCCGCACTGCGTGAAGGCGATAGAGGGATTTGTAAGGCTAAGAATAAGTAGCATATTATATGGGGGATCGACATATAATGCAAGCTTAGGGTAGTGAAAGGATAATTTTGGAGACCGACTGAATGTAATATTTAATCGGAGTTATATACTCAATGGCTATTATTAACTCATGTATGACTAGTGAAGGACAAGTTCCCATTATTAAATACCCATGAAGGGGTCTAGTTTAATGAGATGTGGTTGTGTGTGTGTGTGTGCGTTTGAGTGTGTATGTAGTTTTGTGCATAGAGAGCTATATGATTAAGGTGTGAATGGCTTGTACTTAGATTTTGGGCGATAGATGGCCATAATCAGAATCGTGGCAACAACTAATATATGAACATTATGTTTGGTCTATGAATGGTTGTGTTATTTTGTTAATACATCGGGAATAAACGTTTAATTTCTAAATTAACAACTCAATTCACTTCACTTTTGCTAAACTATGATGGAACCTAGAAAATCCTCATGTTTCGGTGAGCATACCTTAGTTTGTCTAAGCATGATATGTCAACGTGATGGTCGTGAAAAAATCATGCACCACTAACACAATAATGGTGCACATAAGGTAAGAAAACTACTAGATTCCAAAACATTGAAGATTAGATGTTTTTTATGTATAACTACAAGGTCACTAAGGTTATTGAATATTTAGTTGAAATAATCACATTCCTCACCTCAACAATGGCCCCAAAAGGATTTCAACCAAAGAAAAAAGAACTTGGCAATACAAGTGGCCCATACCAATTTAATTGAGGAATTGTAAAAATTAGGATGAGATGAGATCGTAATATGTTGTGTTCTAGAGTGCAAAGCAAGAGTTTATCTTGTAGGAGGTGCACATGAGTATTGAATGAGGACACTATGTTAGTATTGGCGAAATATTTTGTCAAAGATAAAATATGTGCTTTAACACTACTCATGGATTGAATCCCTCCACTTTAAAATGGGGTAGCTCCCATTTATTGAAATTTGGATTATGTACACTATTTATAACTACTAAGGGAGTGGTTATAGACCGGTGAAAACACAAAAAACCCTTGTTTTAACTTTCTCAATTACAAGAGAGAGACATAAATTTATGAGGTGGAGAGGAGAAATCTGCGAGAGAAATAATAGGAAAGAGGAGAGGGAGTTATGGTATCGGGTAGTATTGTAGATTCCATCAACTGATAACCTAGAATATGTCCAATTCAATTAGAAGACACATAAAAATATACACACAACAATGTAAGCTCCATGAAATAAACATCGCAATCAACACAAAGTTTAATTGATAATTTCATTCCACGAAAGAAAATACGGAGACATGTTCATTCTTGTAATAGATTATAATACATCCAATGAGTATGGAGTAGAGAGAATGGAGGAAATAATAGAGAGGAACAACAAAAAGTTTTTCTAAATGAGGCAAAAACAAATTCTTACAAAGGAGGAGAAAACAAAAATATATAGCCTTAGAGGCCCGTGACTCTTCGCATTCTACATGACTACTCGTCGTCTTTTCTAGAATAAGACACTTTTCCTTATTTTAAGAAAATTACTTTTACAAAAATGGAAAAGAGGTGACTTAAGTTACTTTTATAAAGGTATTTTTCCCAATGAACAATTTGAAAATACTTTAGATAGCTTTTTGGAAAAATTTGTTTGTTTCATGTAAGAATGAGAGAGAGAAAGAGAAGGAAAGCGAGAGAGAGAAGAAATCAATCAATGGAATGAGCACGTGAATAAAATCCCTTGATATGATGAATTGGAGAAGTCTTATGGCCCTCCATCACTTGCATTATACACAAACACTACCTCTGATGCTTATTCTCCGTGGGCATGATAGTGTTAGTGATAATGTCGACTATTGATCGATTGCGCCTTGGCTAACCTTACGGTGTTTGAGACATTTGGGAATCTTCTTTATTGTGTCTAAAATAGATGATCTGATTTGAGCCAATGTATCCATGAGTTCATTTTTGTATGATTGTGGATCGGACATTTCACTTTTTACGATGGCCCTAAAGTGCTCACGAGCTCATCAAACCACACCGATGTAATACAACACTTGGATTGGTTCGAGAAAGGGTTAACTACCAATAGTAGTCTAATCCCACCCACACATTGATTTATCCTAATATTATATAATGCTTTGATAAAGGGTATTACACGTAGTTAAGTTTTCTACTTATTATAGGTCATTACAGGTTGTGTTGAGGTTGTGAAATCTTGAGAGACATACATCGACATGCATTTCCGAGGAAAGTTAAGGGTAGGCAAAGTTACCGAATCCCGGTCACTTAGCTCCAAAAGTGGATAGAAGGATCCAATGTTGTACCACATTCCATGAAGAGTTATGCAGGTCGGGTTTGGAAAAGAGTATTTTCCAACGGCATTTTCATATACTGAAGCAATTTTAGTTTCAAAATAATTCATCCACTTAATCTACACATCAAGAACATCCTTATACCACTTTACATTTGCCAAGTATTTATCCCTTTGTGTGTTTTAAACAATCATATTATTGTTTTTGCATTATCATGCAAGTATTAATGTGTTATTTTTAATGTGCATGGTTAATGTTAATTTATTTATTTAGAGTAATCCCATGTAAAAAACCTTACATAATATATTTTCTTATATTGCACTTATAATTTTTAGGTGTAAATTATTATGCATACATGAACAATGATAAAAATACACTTATAAACCACATCATTTGGATCTTACAATTATCTCACTACAACATTATGTAGAGCGAATGCCATTGTCTTCCTAATGTGAGAATGACATATTTGATCTATAGAAAGAAAATCAACGAAAGTATTAGAAGAAATAATTATATCATTCATGCATCCATCCCGTTGGTACCTAGATTTACTCTTCTTCACAAACCGAGCAGCATCATGGATTTAACAGGACACTTAAAAGTAGATAAATGATTATGTATGTCATTTTGTAGCCGGGGAAGCAATTTATCTGACTTTTTAGCACTCAGGCCTTGAAGAAGTGGGTAACACCTTAAAAGGATTTGATCTTATCCTAACTATTTTAGGTTGTGCCTTTCAACCAAGGTAAGAGAACCTATTTTGTAACCTCTATTATTGAAGGAGACATAGATACCTTTCTTTTACACAAATTTTATAAAGAAAACCTTGGGAAAATATGATCAACACACCAAATCAATCTTACGAGTTGTCATTCCAGTTATGCGAGATATTTTCAATATGAGGCAAAGGTTACAAAAGACATTTGGAATCCCGATCATTAACTCGCATACTTTAGCAAATGGATTTTGTTCTTGTGGATATACAGAGCAAAATAGGGGTAGTTCGGGTAGGATTGGTTATTTTGAATAAATTTTTGGTGGGAGATCAACAAGATAGATTGGACTTTGCGAGATCCTTGAGAAACTTCACAACAAATGGATAACTCAATAACGATGTGAAAGCTTCAAAATAGTTAAAACATTCCTTGAATTCCGAAGGTGTGTATCATAGGCACAAACATGCACTTTTTCACACAATCTTTGAGATTCTAGCACAAAGGCTCGAGTTAGAAGACCCAATAAAACATCAAAATCTAAGATCATCATGCTTGAGGTATACCTAGAGGCTTACAAAAATCTCTATCAAACAGATGAAAGAAAAGTAATTTTAAATCATTTATTTCATTCCAAAATGAAAGCTCTTCTCGAAAAATGAAATTGTAGATGCCACTAAACTATCACAAGGATTGAGATCTCATGTGATTAAAGAGATTTTGATACAAAATTGCAATAGGAACAAGAAAACTACTTAGACATTCTAAAAGTGAAATAAACACAAAATTTGCGAGAGATTTGACACAAATTAACTCAAAATTTATCGATTCATCAATGAGGAGAGTTATTTAAACAATCTCGAGCTTGTTGATGGCTATACACTTCAGAACCAACTCAACATGAATGAAAATCTAACACGAGAGGAAGTTAACTTGGTTTCTCGAAGAGGATGAGCTTTTCTAAAAAAATCTCCACTAAAATGACCTCCCAACCTTTTAAGAGTAATCTCATTGCATTTATAATACACCCATTTACATCCAATTTCCCCCAAAGAGGAATATTGAAGCACCTTTGTTGCACATATCGGATCATGATTTGCGAGAGCCTGACATTAAACAAAAATCGCAAAAAGGTTGCCAGTGTTTTCCAAAAAGGTGAATCATTGCAAATATTTGCATCATTTCTCTAATTGGAGGCATATTCTTCATCCTTAGGCATGGCCTTTCTGACACCTTTTTCCCTAAAAAAGAGGAATATTTGAGGACCTTTGCATTGTTACGATTTTTTCAGACAGGACATTTAACAAATTCGAGATCCAAAATATGTCGGTGGCCTCGACTACTAACTAGGATGCCATGCCACAACTTCTCAGGAGTCCCTTTAATCATTATGATTACATCGTCATGAGAAATCCCCTTTTTAATCATTTCTCGAAGCCTCCACGTAGATTGGTCTTGACAGTCATCCATTTTTGCTCGTGGCAATGCCTTTTTCACCTTTCATGCTTGCACTTTCATCATTTCATCCCTTTTCCTTCATTTTCCTCTGAAATTATATTCCCAATAACTTTTGGATCTCGCATATTGCATTTCTTACGCACGAGCCAGAGTAAAAAATCCACTTCAACAGATTTCATATCTACAAATTGAGCTCAAAATTGATTCAATTAAACTTTTAGATCCAAATGACACAAATTTGCCAAAAATTTGATGAAGAATGATGCAAAAATGCATCTCCAAACATCCTAGAGCTTCAATGGTGGCAAAATCAAATGAAATGCACAACTACCGTTGATCATGTGTTTCAATGTTTAATATGAGCCCTTCGCATGGCAAAATGTGATTGGAAACAGGTCTGGGGGCATCTTTTGACATTTTATAATTTTTGGAAAAAGTAAAATGTTAACATTTTTCTCCGCCCCTCCGCCCTCTAAAAAACAGGCTTGACACATGTCCCAATGTGGGTCCCAACGGACCTGCGCTTCAACTTACAAATTTTATCCCTATTTTCCAAAAAGGAAAAAGTTCCATATTTTCCCCATGGGCCCGCACCTCCGTTTCCCCACCTACTACGTGTCTCAATGGCGCACTTTGAGATGGTCCCGAAAGTAGAGACCCCCGAACAAGCACGGGCCCAACACATGTCCCAGCCCCTTTAGGAAGTTGTGTGAAAAGTCTAAGTATGGGAAAGCCCAGACGGAAGCCTCCACGTGGACATGTTTTGGCTTAAAATGAGCCTTGGAATTTTAAAGTGCCCAAAGAGAGCCACATCCAACCTTAAGGGCCACTTTTCAACTGATGCCAAGAAGTAATTTTGACTCGGGAAATTACACCTGTCAAACCATAAAATTCGTCTGGACAACCACCATTTGAGCCCGGGGAGATAGAAAACATAACAGAGGCCACAATCTGAAGAATTTTAATGACAAATGGGGCAAGACAAATTTGAGCACCAACATAGGCTCCGACTCAGGGATGGGCACTCCTTGTGAGTGCCACAAGAACAAAAGTAGACCAAGTGCCAAAAATATCCATTGGGTAAAGGAGTCGACTACGGAGCGGCCGAACCATCCTTAAAAATGAACTAAGAAACCAACAAAACCAGGTCACCATGACCGAGAACAAACAAAAACACAAAAGCGAGAACAAAGCCAAATAATTATATGTTAGGTTGTGGAGCATGTTTTCATGTGAGAAAGTGTTGAAGACTGTACACTAAGAGTAATGTACACTTTCCACATGATTGTCTCGCCGAGGTAGGGGCGCGGAGCCTAAATTTTTTTGGGCCTTAAAACATGCCCGATATATCAAGAAATGTGATTTTCTCATATGGGTGGGATTTTTGACCCATAGGTTTATGGGACGATTTTGGCCATGGTTTTAATACCCACGGTTTTGTAAAACTGCTTAAGCAATTGTCTATTTATATGGTTTTGTGCATATGGTAGCATAAGGTAACACTACAGATGTGTTTTGAATTGGGTGTGAATTCTGTAGAGTTTGTTGAGCATAGCTCCAAACAAATATGGGTATTGTATTGAGAGAGCGGTGGCTTATAATAAAATCTGAGCAAGTGATTCTTGGTGGACGTAGCCCAAATTGGGTGAACCACGTTAAATATTATCTCTTTGTGTTGTGTTATTTTATTTTGCACTTTTATTTAAGATCTATAATATTTTTCTACATATTAGTTTCTATTGTTGCGATTCTGTGAGGGATTATTCCACATATTTTATCCCTTATTTCCTAACAATTGGTATCGAGTGAGGTTTGGTTTGTCAGTGTTTAATAGCAGGGAAAGTTTTATCTTGAGTGGGAGCTATGGCGATTGATGGAAGATCTACGATTGATAAATTCAACTTGCAAAAATTTAAGTCTTTGGAAGATGCGGATGGAAAATTACCTTTATCGAAGAATATTTATACTCTGTTGTCAAGAAGGTGAACAAACCCTTGAGCATGACGAATGTGGAATGGGATTTGCTAGATAGGAAGGCACTTGGGACAATCCTCATGTCTTGCATCTTCGGTATTATTTAATGTTTCAAAGGAAAAGACTATAAAAGATTTGATAGATGCATTAGGGTAGATGTATGAAAAACCCTCTGCCTCTAATAAGATATTTTTAATGAAAAAGTTGTTTAATATGAAGATGTATGAGAATGGTTTAGTAGCAGATCATCTAAATGATTTTAATACGGTTGTAAATATGCTAGCTTTGATTACAATAGAATTTGATGAAGAAGTTAGGGCTTTATTAGTTCTGTGCTCTTTACCTGAGAGTTGGAATAGCTTGGTAATAGCGGTAAGCAACTCGGTTCCAACTAACTCAAAGTTGAAGTTTGAGGATGTTGTAGGGTGATTCTAAGCTAGGAAATGCTAAAAAAATCTTTGGTGAATCTTTCACTTCGAGGAATGCTTTGACAAAGGGAAATTAGAGGGACAGAAGTATAGAGGAAGTCGTGGAAAATCAAAGGATCGAGCAAGGTCAAAATCCAAAAGCAAGATAGTATGTTAGCATTGTGGAAAGTCTAGGCATGCAAAGAAGGACTGTTGGGAAACTTGAGACAAGAAGAAACAACATGAAGAAAACAAGGAGGCAAATGTGGCAACGGGTAATGTATGTCAGGATGCTTTGATTATTTCTTTGCACAATATTACTTTGAATCTTGGGTTTAGATTGGGGGCTTCTTTCCATGCTACTCCACATAGGCATTATTTTGTTGATTATGTTCAGGAGATTTTGGGCATGTTTTTCTTAGTGATGATGAGCCTTGCAACATAGTTGGAAAAGGTTTTGTTCGAGTTAAGATGCAGAATGGGAATACTTGGCTATTGAAGGATGTCAGACATGTGCCTACATTAAGACAAAATTTGATATCGGCAAGGCAGTTGGGAAGTGATGGTTGTACTATGATATTTACAGAGAGACTCTTGGAATGTTACCAAGGGTCCTCTTGTGGTGGCAAGAGGTAACAAGGTTGGAACCTTGTATTTAACCACTTATAGCACTAATGTTTGTAATCTTGTGGCTTGTAGTAGATACACCATTGTGGCACTATAGGCTTTGTCATATGAGCCATAAGGGCATGGAGATCATAAAGAAGGATTAGCCGGATATACGAAACAAGTTTGGAGTTCTATGAGGACTGCATATATGGAAACAAAAGCAATTAAGGTTTCTCAAGGTTGGACTTACAAAGAAAGAGAGTAAGTTAGAGCTGGTGCATTCGATGTATGAGGCGGCTCAAATTTCGTATCATCTTTTGGGGTTCAAGTTATTATGTTACTTTTATTGATGATGCAACAAGGAAAGTTTGGGTTTATTGTATTAGAGACAAATCGATGTATTTGACACTTTTGTTAAATGGAAAGCCTTGGTAGAGAATAAAACAAGTCTTAAGCTAAAATGTCTCGGAGTCGATAATGGAGGGGAGTATTGCGTAGAATGAATTTGATGATTATTGTTCTAAGAATGGAATCCACAGGAAAAAGACGGTTCCAAGAACTCTGCAATAGAATGGGGTGTCAAAAAGGATGAACAAAACAATAATGGAACGTGTTAGGAACATGAGGTTACATGCAAGACTGCCTCTTTCCATTTGGGTAGAAGCGGTAAGCACATCTGCGTACTTGATAAACAAAGGACCCTCAAGTGCCTTGGATGGAGGAATACCTGAGGAGGCTTGGTATGGTAAGAAAGTTGATTATTCATTTCTTAGAGTCTTTGGATGTGAGGTGTTTGTCCATATAGACAAGGATGATAGGACCAAGCTAGAGGCTAAATCAGAAAAATGTACTTTCATTGGTTATGGTAGTGATGACTTTGGATATAAATGTTGGAGTATTAAGGACAAGAAAATCATTCGATCTAGGGATGTGGTCTTTAATGAGAAAGTCATGTATAAGCAGCAATTGCGGGAAAATAGAGAAGAATCCAAGAAAGAATATGCGGGGTAGAGGATCTTCCAGATGGGAAAGTGTCACATGAATCAGTTCAGAAACCTCCTCAACATGAACCCCAAACTCCTATATTGAGGAGGTATTCTAGGGTAAGAAGAGAACTGAACATTTTTCTCCTTCTCTTTATTATTTATTACTCACTAATAGTGGAGAGTCAGAGAGCTTTGATGAAGCAATGTAGGTAGATGCTAGGAAGAAGTGGGAGCAAGCCATGGATGAGGAGCATTAGGCTCTCATGGAGAACCAGACATGGGATTTGGTGAAGTTACCCGAAGGTAAAAGAGCATTACAAAATAAGTGGGTGTTTAGAGTCAAAGAGGAAGGAGGAAAGAAAAGATACAAGGCTGGTTGGTGGTCGAGGGTTTGCATGAAAAAAGGTATAGATTTTGAAGATATTTTTTTCTCCTATAGTAAAAATGACTTCTATTAGAATTGTTCTAGGAATAGTTGCGTGAAGACTTGCTTGTAACAACTTGATGTAAATATTGCATTTCTCCATGGTGATTTGAAGGAACTATATATGTAGCAACTAGAGGGTTATGAGGTCAAAGGTAAAGAGGAGATGGTGTGCAAACCGAAGAAGAGCTTGTATGGCTTGAAACAAGCTCCACGTCAATGGTATATTAAATTTGATAGCTTCATGATGGAGCAAGGTTATATTAGATGTCATTATGACCATTGCGTGTATATAAAGAAATTTGAGGATAGCAGTTATACTATCCTTTATTTGTATGTGGATGGCATGTTGGTTGCGAGGTAAAAACATGCGGAAATAAAAGTACTCAAGAAGCTAAGTGAATCCTTTCTTTATGAAGGATTTGGGGGTAGCAAACAAATCCTTGGTATGAGGACATCTCGGGATAGGAAGCAGCGGAAGTTGAATTTATCTCGGAAAGAGTACATTAAGAAAGTCTTGGAGAGGTTTAATATACAGGATGCTAAACTGGTTAGGACTCCTTTGTGAGACCATTTCAAGTTATCAAAGGAAGCAGTGTCCCAAGATAGAGCATGAGAGAAACCGGATGTCCAAGGTACTTTACTCATCGGTTGGCGGCTTAATGTATGCCATGGTGTGCACCAGGCTGATATTGCCCATGTAGTGGGAGCGGTGAGTAGATTTATGAGTGATCGAGGCAAAAATCATTGGCAGAAGTAAAGTGGATCATTCGATATTTGAGAGGGACCATGGGGACAATTTTGTGCTACTGATGGATCGGACACCAATTTGTGTGGTTATGTAGATTCAAATATGGCTGGAGGTGTAGATAAAGGGAGGAGCACAACATGTTATGTTTACACTATAGGTGGGACATGCCATGAGTGGATTTCACGACTATAAAAGTTGGTGGCTTTATCAACCATGAGAGGCCGGTGAGTATGTTCGCTGCCACAAAGGCAAGCAAAGAAATGATTTGGTTACAAAAATTTCTTGAGGAGTTGGGGCATAAAGCGGGAGGAAGGAAAGCTGCATAGTGATAGTCGAATGCTATACACCTAGCTAAGAACTCTACTTTCCACTCTAAGATGAAGCACATACGGTTAAAGGTCTTTTGGTGTAGGTTATTTTCCATGTATTTATTTTAAATACATGGAATACCTCCACATAGGTGATTCACCATGCTTAGGTGTCCTAGGGTGTCATTATGGCTCTTACACACGTCATAAAGCGTCATTGGAGTTACATTTGGTGGTTATTCCAGGAATGTAACTCCCACTTCTCGGCGACTACATTTGTGGGGGAGTTACACACCCCACTACTATTTTACACCCTTTCATCTTGAAAGCAACACATGGGAATGGAATAGAGTTTGGTTCTTTCGGCTTTTGTTTCCTCAATGCATGCACATTGCTTCCATGAATGATTTCTTTCTTTGATCTTTAAGCTACATCATTTTGCGGTTGAGTGCAACGTTTTTGGTGCTCACAGATTCCCTCCAAATCTTCATCATTCCTCAGAAAAGTACCATTTCATCAGGACAACTTTGGAGGAAGAGAAGTTGAAGTTGGAGAAGATTCATACCATTTAAAATCTTGTAGACATGATGACCAAGGTGGTCACAGGGAAAAACTAAAGTTGTGTTCAACTTTGGTTGGTCTTCATGAAAACTAGTGAAGGGTTGAGAAGCTTGCTCGAGAGGAAAACTAGTCTCTAAGTGGGAGATTGTGGAGCTGTTTTCATGTGAGAAAGTGTTGAAGACTCGTACATTAAGAGTACTATACACTTTCCACAGTTGTCTCATGAGAGGTTTGAAGCGACCCACAAAAAAAAAAAATGGGCCTTAAAATGTTTCCGATATATTGGGAAACGTGATTTTCTCATATGGCGTGATTTTTGACCCATAGGTTTATGGGACAGCTTTTGGCCAATGGTTTTAATACCCACGGTTTTGTAAAATTGCTTATGCGGTTGTCATTTATATGGTTTTGTGCATATGGTAGCATAAGGTAACATTACGATGTGTTTTGAATTGGTTGTGAATTCTATAGAGTTTGTTGAGCATAGCTCCAAATGAATCTGGGTATTGTATTGAGAGAGTGGTGGCTTGTAACAAAATATGAGCAAGTGATTCTTGGTGGACATAGCCCAAATTGGGTGAACCACGTTAAATATTGTCTCTTTGTGTTGTGTTATTTTATTTTGCACTTTTATTTAAGATCTGTAATATTTTTCTGCATATTAGTTTCTCTTTGTTGAGATTTTGTGAGGATTATTTCACATATTTTATCCCTTATTTCCTAACACTATACACTATACAATGGCGAGCATCCTGATTCAAAGAAAATAATCAAGGAAAAACCTCAAGTGCCTGCCATTCTGGATACGACCATGCTAAGCAGTTCTGATATGTCTTTAACAACTGGTCATATGGTTGTTTTTCTTTTCCATCCGAGTTGCTATCTGACCATACTTTTTTAGGCTTACCCCTTGTGCATGTGTCAAGTTTTTCAACATCTTTCGGGGCTGCATCAAACATCAAAGTCTCAGGAAAATCATCCTGCTCATGATACCTGCATTGACCAATTTCATATTCCTTGAAAGCAACATAGCTCACAGAGTTATCAATATCAATATCTGCATGCAATACTTCATAAGAAGCATTGTTGGGGTCCTCAATAAGATATAACATTTTCTTTTCACTAGGTAACTTGACAAGGCTGCCCTCAATCGGGATGGTGGCATAGGACATATCCATTTGAACACTCCCACCAACATTTGCAGCCCATTTTCTAGACAACAACATACCCCATTTGGCAGGGCAATCCACAATAACAACATCAAGTTTCAGGTTCTTACCCAGATAAGCTGCAAGTTGCACTATCAGACCCTTGACACATCCAACCACTAGCACCTCCCTGGAATCCATGGCAGTACACTTCCCATAAGTTCTCAATTACTTTGAGATTCAACTCATTCATGACCTCGAGAGGCATAACATTGCATGATGCTCCATAATCAAACATATAGTTGTGTAATAACTTATCCTTAATAATCAAAATAGTAAAAATGGATCCACCTTGATTGAGACTCAACCAAGGATGTTCCCAAATATAATTCGGTGGCTCACCTAGCTCTTCCAAAGATTTGGGGTTTATTCATTCTCTGATAATGGGGAGGAATCTCAACATTTACGCATTGGTGACTTTTTTCTTCTAAACCCCAAATATTTGAATGCTCTGTTCCTATGCTCAGGGATTCTAAGCAATTCAACAATAGGAACAAAATCTTGATCTGACTCAAGATTTGGGCAATGTCATATGGAACATTCTTTGTGAAGCGGTATTGGAAAGGAGATTAGCAAACTCATCAGATGGAATGGGATTCTTGACAGTTTGGGCATGAGGAGAAGTATGAATATTGTTTGGGACATAACAAGGCCTTTGGAAGGTGTATCTTTCTTATGAGCCTCTTTAGGAATACTAGTAAGCACTGGAATTTTTGTTTTGGCACGAGGCCCCCCTTTAAGCAACCTTACTCCAGTATTGTAATCTTTTTCATGGCCAACCACAACATTCATCAACAACTGCCTATCCTCCTCGAAAGGATTCCTCCATCATATTTTTCAATCATTAAAGCTCTTAGGTACTCAAAATCATTATTAGGAAATTCAAATGCTTACCATATCTATCTCGTAAAGTAAGAGTGGGAGGAAGAGGTAATACCCGATGAATGCAATCCCAAAAATCTTTACCGATTCTGCACTCATCAACTCGATTGTGGTTGCTCCCACATTGTGAACCCGTAGAGGAATCCACCATGCATGCACCATCATCGAAGTGTTATCATCATTATCGCCTTCTTCTACTTGCTGATCTACTTCCATGGAGGATGGGGGAGAAATCATTTATCTCACCAATCAATCTCATTGGCGACATCAAAACAACAACCGGGTAGTCAAAGGATCAAGCAACATTCTACTTTCATGTGCTCGGGGATGTCTATTTACAGATTTCATGGGTCCTTTACCTCTGTCTTCTTACCTCTGATCACCCCTAGGATGATTGCCAAATCTGTCATGATTTTGTGCCTTTTGCTAGCCTTGTGAACTCTGCCCAATTCCTTTCTCTGCCCGGGCTAATTTGTAGGAGATTTCTTTGACAACCCTTGCGGAGTTTTGGCTGACCCTTGCGGGAGTTTTAACAACCTCCTCAAGATCCACACTCTTGCTTGCTTGAGGTTTTTCTGGGTTTATCAGTTTAACACCTTCCCTCTTAGGAGGTTTTCCAATGGCCTTGATGTTGTTCTCAATTTGTAGAGCCATAGTAAAGGCCTGCCTCAAAGTGCCAGGGTTTTTATCCCTCAAATAGTATGCAGCCTTCTTGTCAAATGCATCAACATACTTTATAAGACAAGATTCATCACATGGCCTCAAATTCATAGGAAGTCTTCTCAATGTCTTATTGAATCTCATATTAAAGTCATGCACTGACTCATTAGGATTCTTTTTAATATTCTCGAATTCTGACAAAAGAAACCTAGGGTCTGTTTTGTCACCATACTACAATCTAAATGCATTCTTCATTTCAGTCCAAGAATCAATAGAGTTATCAAGCAGAGCTTTATACCAGTCCCTTGCATCCTCTTCTAATGTATGAATAAACAATTTAATGTATACATCTTCAAACTCTATTTCAAAATCCTCCATCATATTGACAAAGAGTTTCAAGTGCTGATCACCAGTTATTGCATTATTTCCTTGAAACTTAGGCAATTTGTTTCTTACATCATGTGGCACAACGATTCGAGATAGCCATCCATACCTCTAAAACTGATGGGACCAAAAGTATTAACGAAAAATGGAGGTCTGGGTGGAGGCTGAGGAGTGAGGGGTGCCGTGTTCTGAGGATACAATTTTCAGAATGACTATCCCCTAATGGCTCTGTCTCTTGGAAAAATTTATTAGATTTTGAAAACACAAGGTAAATCGAGAAGCAAATGTTTCAAATACAGATGATGGACCCTCTCCAGATGGAGAATTCAGATTTACAGAGATGCTACCTGATTCAGAAGCAGTTGAGGAAGTATTGCAATCTTCAACCATGCATGCCGATCAATTTCACCAATGGAGATCTCTTTTCTTGATGCTTGATCTCCCACAACCTTCCAAAATTTTCCTCCTTCTGAATTAGACTTCTCAAACTCTGGAAACAACCTTCTACTAGGGTCCGCAGTGAAGAAAGATCTTCTTCCTTCCAGCTTTGCAAAGATTAGTAACAAATTCACAATTGACAGAGGTTAAGACACTGGCATTTATCAAAATCAAAACAACCCGGAGTCGCCACTAAGGATTTTCACCCTAGTTGTGCAAATGCACTAAAATAATCTGTCAAATGTTTGTCAGCACTAAAAATCATGCAAAGCTTTACAAATCAGACCCTCCTTCACCCAAATTTATCAATGGTGAGGCAAACTTAGTACAATAACTGCTGGAAAAATTGGATAGACAACACGCAGAACTTATAACTTTGTTCAATTCTTACAGATATGATTAGAGAATGATGTTTACAAAATGTATTTGCACACATAACTGCAAGAAACATTATCGGGGTTTAGAAAACTTTGAATTCTTCACGAAGTCCCAATGAATGGCGCCATAAACGTGTTGGTACTGAATTTACTCTTCTTCACAAACCGAGCAGCATCATGGATTTGACAGGACACTCAAAAGTAGATAAATGATTATGTATGTCATTTTGTAGCAGGGAAGCAATTTATCTGACTTTTTAGCACTCAAGCCTTGAAGAAGTGGGTAGCACCTTAAAAGGATTTGATCTTATCCTAACTATTTTAGGTTGTGCCTTTCAACCAAGGTAAGAGAACCTATTTTGTAACCTCTATTATTGAAGGAGACGCAGATACCTTTCTTTTACACAAATTTTATAAAGAAAACCTTGGGAAAATATGATCAACACACCAAATCTGACTCTCATGAGTTGTCACTTCCAGATTATGGAGATATTTTCAATACAAGGCAAAGGTTACTAAAGACATTTGGAATCCTGATCTATTCTGCATACTTTAGCAAATGGATTTTGTTCTTCTGTGGATATACAAAGCAAAACAGGGTAGTTCGAGGGTAGGATTGGTTATTTTGAATAAATTTTTGGTGGGAGATCAACAAGATAGATTGGACTTTGCCAGATCCTTGAGAAACTTCACAATAAATGGATAACTCAATAACATAAAGCTTCAAAATAGTTAAAACATTCCTTCAACCAAAAGGTGTGCATCAATGGAGGCCCAAACATGCACTTTTTCACACAATCTTTGAGATTCTAGCACGAAGGCTTGAGTTAGAAGACCCAATAAAACATCAAAATCTAAGATCAGTCACACTCGAGGTACACCCAGAGGCTTACAAACAATCTCTGTCAAAAAGATGAAAGAAAAGTGATTTTAAATCGTTTATTTCTTTCTAGATGAAAGCTCTTCTGAAAAATGAAATTGCAGATGCCACTAAACTATCACAAGGATTGAGATCTATGTGATTCAAAGAGATTTTGATACAAGATTGCAATAGGAACAAGAAAACTACTTGCAGACATTCTGAAAGTGAAATAAACACAAAATTTTCCAGAGATTTAACACAAATTAACTCAAAATTTATCAGATTCATCAATGAGGAGAGTTATTTAAACAATCTCAGAGCTTGTTGATGGCTATACACTTGTAACCAACTCAACATGAATGAAAATCTAACACAAGAGGAAGTTAACTTGGTTTCTCAGAGGATGAGCTTTTCTCAAAATTTTCTCATGAAAATGAACTCCCGACCTTTGCAAGAGTAATCTCATTGCATTTATAATACATCCAATTTTCCCCCAAAAGAGGAATATTTGAAGCACCTTTGTTACACATATCGGATCATGATTTGTAGAAGGTGACATTGAACAAACTTCATGAGTTGTCAGTGTTTCCAAAAAGGTGAATCATTGCGAATATTTGCATCATTTCTCTAATCGAAGGCATATTCTTCATCCTTGCACTGCTGACACCTTTTTCCCCTGAAAAAGAGGAATACTCGAGGACCTTTGCTTCTTTACCAATTTGTTTCGGACATACATTTAACAAATTTAGATATGAAATGCGGGTGGCCTCGACTCACTTGACTAGGATGCCATGCCACAACTTCTCGGGATTCCCTTTAATCATTATGATTCTGTAATGTGAGAAATCCCCTTTTTAATCATTTCTCGGAGCCTCCGGTAGCTGGTCTTGATAGGTCATTCATTTTTGCTCTCGTGGCAATGCCTTTTGCACCTTTCACGTCTGTACCTTCATCATTTCATCCTTTTTCCTTCCTTTTCCTCTGAAATTTTATTCTGCAACTTCTGGATCTGGCATATTGCATTTCTGCACGAGCCCGAGTAAAAAATCCACTTCAAGAGTACTTCAGATCTACAAATTGAGCTCCCAAATTGATTCAATTAAACTTTGTAAACCCAAACGACACAAATTTGCCAAAATTTGATGAAGAATGATCAAAAATGCATCTCGAAACACCTTAGAGCTTGATGGTGGCAAAATCAAATGAAATGCATAAATACCAGTTGATCCTGCGTTTCACTTATAATCCCGAGCCCTTCACATGGCAAAATGCGATTGGAAACAGTGCAGGGTCATCTTTTGACATTTTATAATTTTTGGCAAAAGTAAAATGTTAACATTTTTCTTCGCCCCTCCCCTCTCGAAAAGCGGGCTTGACACATGTCCCAATGTGGGTCCTAGCGGACTGCGCTTGACTTACAAATTTTATCCCTATTCCACAGAGGAAAAAGTTCCATATTTTCCCCATGAGCCCGCACACTCCATTTCCACGCTTGCTACGTGTCTCAATGGCGCATTTGAGATGGTCCCAAAAGTAGAGACCCCAAACAAGCGTGGGCCCAACACGTGTCCCAGGCCCCTTTAGGAAGTTGCGTGAAAAGTCTAAGTACGGGAAAGCCCAGCGGAAGCCTCCATGTGGACATGTTTTGGTTTGAAATGAGCCTTGGAATTTTTAAAGTGCCCCGCAGAGCCACATCCAACCAGAAAGGGCCACTTTTCAACTGATGCCAAGAAGTAATTTTGATCGGAAATTACACCCATCAAACCGTAAAATGCAGGACAACCACCATTTGAGCCCGGGGAGACAGAAAACATAACAGAGGCCACAATCTGAAGAATTTTAATGACAAATGGGGCGAGACAAATTTGAGCACCAACACATCCTAAATTTGAATTGTGTTGTAGCCCAAAATATCAACTTGAGAAGATTTTCCAACAACAATCTAAGAAGTGTTGTAATTAGAAAGAGATGAGAGAAGTTCACAAGAATGTGTTAAATGTTGAGAATCACCATAACCAAAAATCCAACTATCATGTGATGCGATCAATGCCTGGAAAACTTTATTTCCCTTTTCCTAAGGAGGGAGAATTAGGAGGACAAGAGGACAAAAATATTATGATATTTCGATCGCTTCTAAATCTTCCATTTTCTTCCAACATTTTGACTCTGGTTTATTTTCCCATTAAAAAGCTACAGGATAAAAAAAATGATACCTAGAATATTGTTTTGGCTTTTGGATTTATGAGACTTAAAGGTGGATTATATAGGCTTATAAAAGGACTTAGTCTTAAAAATCAATCTCTTGTGTAAACTCTTTGTTTGCGAGATATGTTGGGAAGCGTGCAATCCTTATGACGATTAGAGGGTAATAGATCCTTGATGTAAATTTCCACTTCTTCAATTATTAAATACTACAAGCTTAAGTGGTGATCTTTTTGTGAAAAATGAATTTTTTTAGGTCCTCAAATTACGAATAGAAATATGCTATGCACTTCTAATGGTGTTACCCAAGGAAAATGACTATTTGAGGAGGAGGCGACCCGTGTGTGTCAGTATGGAGGAGGGGGTTGTATGTGGCCGAGTGAGCACTAACAAGCCATTGTTGGCAACAAGTTAGACATAGTAACTTACTTGACTATAACGGAGTAAGATGAGGAGGGTGACAATTTGTGTTTTAAACTCAAGGTAGTGTAGGTGGTGCTCAGAGTGGATGATTTGTGTTGGACATATATATGTACATTCATAATATAATTCTACCTAATAAGTGTATGGATTATCCAAGACAATAATAAGACGGTGTGGGTTTGAAACTCCCTCATGGCACTAAATTCCATTGCTTGAATTAACTCATGCATAAATTCCAATATTTCATTATAACATTCCGATGGTTCTAATACTAAAACACAGGTAGCAAGAGATTTGGAATGCCAACACTAAAATAGTGTATAGAGGTTATGAAAAAAAAAAATACCAAGGGATTCAATTTTCAATGCTTTAGTAATATAATTACAAAGATTATTTCCATCACCTAAAATATATTGTTGTATGACATGGAAATTTTGGAAAATAAAAGAAACTTAAAATGATTTTTTCTAAGGTGGAAAAAAGCTTATCGTTAATTTCCATTTAGAGAATTATAGACCTCTACACCATGTAAGTGTAGAGTATGAGATGGAATGATCCACAAGTTCTACCAAGAAAACAAAATCATATTGAGCGAGATATACTTATGTTAATGCACACAATATTAATGAGATTAAACACATAAATAATTATTGCATACCTCATATTTACGACAAGAGGATTCCTAGAAATAAATAGTTGAGAAACTTTGTTATCACAACTAATAATTGGTTGTAGTTTTTAAAATTAAAAATTTATTGTTGAAAATAAACTATTAATTAGGATTGATTGATTGCACACTCAATCAAATCTTACATACACTCACTCGAATTTTTTTAAGTAATCTTCATAAAAATAACTTAGAATTATTAAGTGTGAACAATCGGTAAATCTAGGCTAATAAAATATTTTAGCCTTATTAAGTATGAACAAGCACAAAATCTAGGCTTGTAAAATAAAACTACATTTAACATGATGTGAACACATCAACAACGTTGATATGTGTCTATGTCCTTGAGCAAGAAAATTATAGCGAGGAGTTTAAGGGGCACCCGATTAACAACACAAGGGGTATTTCCCCATTTCCAATAAGTGTATGGGGATGCCAAAATAATGCAGGAGCATCCTAGTTCATAAGTAATTTTGTATCAACCAAAAATAATTAAGTTAGTATTATGTTCTTGGTGAGCCACAAAACACTACAAGAAGCCAAGAAGTACTAGTTGAATCCACAAACACTATAGAATACTCTTCATACTAACTCAAATGAGGAACAACTTTGCACAAGTCGTGATGTACTAAATGAAGCCATGGAATACTATAAGAGTCCACAAATTATTAAGGAAAGTTTTGGAAAACTACAAGTTTGTTTGGTAGCCTTGAATAACCACATAGTTGGGTTGAAGTTGGAAATATCTGGTTAAGGTGACTAGTTATTTTTAATTCTTGTAATGGTTGATTTGGGACTTACATAATTTTAGGATTATAATGGTAGTGTGTAACTAATTTTGATGTAACATTTGGGTGGATAACATGCATATATAAACAAAACCCAATTGCCTTAGGTAAGGAAGATCTTATCTTGGAGAAATGCTTGTAGGGGGATGAGAGCTTAAAGCTCATAACAGAGTGTTGGATTGGTAAATGGGCTAAGCGTAATATTTTTATTTTTAATGTATTGTTGACAATATATTGTTGGTGATCATTCTAGGTATATTATTCCTCTTAGTTAATTCATTAAATTTGATGTGTTTCTAAAATTTATTTCATTAAAGTTAATGTGTTTCTAAAATTTATTTCAATCTATGTTCGCATGCATCTCTTATATTTTCACGTGAAAATATTAGGGTTGAATGGTCTACGGAGGATCTTCACTAATCATCCTAACAAAATCTACGTCATTTTAGTATCATAGAAATTTTTCTTTCCTTGCATATTGAGGCATGGAAGATATTTCCAGATTTCCATGTTTGCAAGTGTGGGAAAAAGTCATTGTAGACATCTTGTAGTGCATGATTTTTGGGTAGAAGGTGTGAGGATTAGACAACAAGCATTGACAATTTTCCACATTTGTGAGTTTGAGTAGAAGATTGTTGCATACGTATTCCAACAAGAACACTATTAGGAATAAGGTGTGAAGGTTGCCAGGTTTTGGATATAACATATTTGAGGAAACACAATTGCACATATAAGGAATGTTGTAATAGGTTATAGAGACCAAGATGTAAGACTTAAGAACTTGGCTAAATTGATTAGGACTATGCTGAAACTTATTTCGAGGCTATGGAATCCACACAATGTTGAGGTGTTGTTATGGAGGATCATAGTGATAATGAAGTAGAAATTACGAGTGGAGAGTTTACTCTGTGATTGAAGAAGAAGAATATGCATGCGGCGAGGACCAAAAGATAGGATTATACATACAATTGGAAGAAAAGGGATAAATCCTAAAAGTATGAAACCAAAGGATCTCATCAATTGGATAATGAAAATTAAGAAATAATTTGAGTACGAGGACATGGAAAATTACAGAAATTCAAATACATGAAGTTGAAGTTTCGTGTATCTATTTGGTGGGAGCATATCTAGAAAATCAAATTGAAAAGCATTTTGAGATCAAAACATGGAATAGGTTGGTGGAAAATCTCAAGGTGAAATTCTTTCCCATGGATCACCAAATCAAATTAGTTAATAATTTGTGACAAAGAGAGATCAATGTGAAGGGGTACGCTAAAGAGTTCTATTGACTCACCATTTGAGTGAGACATGTAGAAGATGACGCTAAGAACACACACACACACACATGAATGGGTTTTGGATTGCGAGTTCGAGATTAATTTGGAATGATCTATGTGTGGTTAGCGAGAGGAATCCTATTAGTATGCACTAAATGAAGGGGAGAAGGCGACACGCAAGCAACATAATACTACGAGGAAAATGGAATCTCGTGAAGAAGGTTTTAGTAAGCGAAACTTTACACATCATGAAGGTTAGACTAATTCGATCTCATGTAATGAAGGAAATTTTAGAGGAGGAGGAAATGCATCTAGGGTAAGATCATACTTTAGGTGTGGATGAGGTCATGGATTTAGAAACACATGTTATAGGTGTGGAGAAACAAGGCATAGAGATTTTGAGTGCTGCGTGACCGAATGATGGTACATGTAATAATTCAAGTATGCACATTACACAAGCTTGTGAAGATGATATGTCAAGCCGTAGAAGACCTAGAGATGGGATAAGCATTGATGTTCAAGAATATAATTTTGTACCTATAAAAAAAAGAAGTTGGTCCTAAATAGATGATTATTTTTTCAAAACAATGTGTAATTTGAGAGCGAGGCTGCAAGTTGATATTGGACAACATAATCACCAACATTTTTTTGCGTAAGAGATGGTAAAAAAATTGGGGTTAAGTATGATTGAGCATCATAATCCTTAAAAATGCATGGTCGCATAAGAGACACCATTTTTAGTGATTGAGTACTTTATGGTCAAGCTCCATATAGGGAGATATGAAGATAAAATTATGTGTGACATAACGCTTGTGGACCCATATCATGTACTACTTGGAATGTCATTGAAGTTTGATTGGAAGGAGTAATATTTTGTACGTGAAATCAAATATAAGGTGATGAAGGATGGAAAGGAACACACTATGAACCCAATGTAGAATAACAATGGTGTAGTGAAGCAATGTATGAAGGTTTTGTTGCTTTTAGGAAAGTAATTTACTGGTGAGGTAAAACATATTAGTGCATGTTTTTGCTAATAATGAAGCCCTCACTTGAAGGAAAGAACAAATACGGTATAAAAGAGAGATGAAACAATTCCACATGATGTGAAGGATGTATTAAGATAGTTTGCGAAATAGTCTCAAGTGAGTTACAAGAAATGTTGCCACTTATGAGAAACATAAGTCACCACATGGATTTAATTTAATCCCAAGATTATTTTTAATAAATAAGGAAACATATAGGATGAAGTCCAAGAGATATTGGATAGAGGATTGATTAGGAAAATTTTGAGCCTATGCGCAATACCAATAATTCTAGCACCAAAGAAAGGTAGAAAATAATGTATGAGTAGAAATTCCAAAGCAATCAATAAGATCACCATAAAATTCATGTTTCCATTTTTGTACATGGATGGTATTATGGATTGTTTGAGTGGGAAAATATACTTTGACAAAAATTATTTGTAGAGTGGATATCACCAAATTCGCATTAAAAAGGTGGTGAGTGGAAGACTACATTCAAGGAATGTGAAGGTTTTTATGAGAGGCTTGTAATGTCACTCGGATTGGGTAATGTGTGAATTACTTTCTTGAGGTTGATGAATGAAATCATGAAACCATTTTTTTAAAAATTGATCATGTACTTGGTTGACATTGTAATATTCGATGCGACATGAGAAGAGAATTTGTTTCATATAAGGAAAGTGTTGTAATGGTTATGGGAGGAGTCGTTGATAAAATTTGAATAAATATTGTTTCATGTAGGAAGAACTAGTGTATGTGGGATTTTTATTTCTTGTGAAGGTTCAAAAGCTGGATTTAGAGAAGGTATGTGTAGTAGTGGAATTTCCATCACTAAGGAGTGCTTTGAAGCCCATACGGAAAATTTTTACCCCAAGTTCATCAAAAAAATTAATGTAATGTGTGTTCTATCATAAAAGTCATGCTAGGAGATGGGAAGGAATTAAATGCTAGGGAACAACCACAAAAATATTTTTCAAGAACCGAAGAGGAAAGTGGCTTGACAACCAGATTTGGCATTCCCCAATTTTTAGAAAGTTTTCGGTGGATTGTGATGCTAGTGGTATAGCCATTGACATGGTGATGAGCCAAGAATGAATTCCAATAGCATATTTTAGTGATATATCGAATGATGCAAAGTGAAGGCTAGTGTGTATGATCGGGTGTTCTATGCACGGTGTGGAAGTACTCAAGAAGTGGATGCATTACTTATTTCTAAAGGAGTTTGTGTTGTTTACAGAGACTACCATGCACTATAGTTCATAAATAGTCAAGGGAAGTTAAATCACACACACACACACACATAAAGTGGGTAAAGTACCTACTGAGGATACACCTTTGTGTTGAATCACGTTCTGTAAAATCTAACATTGTTGTTGATGCATTCGGTACACACAATACTTTGTGCGGGAAGATATTGTTCAAAGGAAGATGGTTGTGCATTCCCATAGGATCAATGTGGGAAAATTTGGTCAAGGAGAAGCATAGTGACGGATTGGAAAAACACTTTGGATTGGATAAGATGCTAGAATAGCTAGTAGAGTTAGCTTTGGCTATGGAGGAAAGTGGATGTGCAAAATTTTGTACAAGAATGCAAAATATACCAATTGGCTAAAGGAATATCTCTAAACATAGGGTTGTACCAACCTTTTCTCATACCAAATAAGCTTTGAGAGGATATATGAATGGATTTTGTCTTGGATTTACCTAGGACATAGAGAGGAGTTGATTCCATCTATATTGCATTGGACATATTTTCAAAGATGACACATTTAATTTCTTTTAGAAGGACAAGTGATGCGACTCACATCACAAATATTTATTTAAGGAGATTTTGAGGTTGTATGGATTCTTTGCACAACATTGTGTCGGATATAAATACAATTTTTATTGGTTATTTTTGGCAAAAATGTGGAAGGAGTTGGATATGAAGCTACAATTCAATTCAACATATTCTTTACAAAGAGATTGACATATGGAAGTAGTAAATAGAATCATATGTTTGGTAGTGAATAAGTCAAGAACAAGGGACTTGACATTAGTGTAAGCACAATTCACATATAATAAATCAATTGATCAAAGCACTAAGAGAACACCATTTTAGGTTGTGTATGGGATTAACACATGAGGATTTGTAGAGTTGTGAGACTATCCATGCGAAAGAATAGTAGTACAACAACAAAAGGATTTTATAGAATATATGGAAGAAGTGTTGTGAAAACATTTGAAGAAGATGAATATGAAATACACGCACATGAAGATGAAAAGAGAAGGGAAGTTGAATTTCAAGTTGGAGATTTGGTCTTAGCCCATTTGCGAGACGAGAAAAGGTTTCTAAGGGTACCTATAATAAGCTAAAATGGAAGAAAATAGGGCCATGTAAGGTTTTAAAGAAGTTTGCAAAGAATGCTTATGAAATTGAAGTGGTGGAAGGCATTGATATCACAAATATTTTCAATGGGGTATATTTTTATCCATACCATGAAGGTTATGAAAGTGTAGAGAATTCATATACATAATATGACAGGATGGATTGGACATGGCGGATGTCATAGAAAGTACCCAGGAGGTAGAAAGATTGATTGACATCATAATCAAGAAAATGTGCAATAGGGATTATAAAGAGTATTTGGTCAAATGGAAGGGCGAGTTGAGGATGCAACTTGGTTGAGTACAACAGAAGTTTCTCGACATGGAGTTTTAGAAGACTAGCTCACTTGAGCGGGGAGCTCAAGTTTTCAAAATTAGACTCCATAATATAGTAGACCGAAAAGTTCTAAATTTTATCTTTCTATGTGCCAAGATATGTGCTACCTACGAAATGTTTGAGATATGAAAAAAATCAAGCTCAAATCATGTTATAAATTAAAACGGACTTATCATATGTGTGAGGATGTCATAAGGTTAGTTCCATGAATACGGTGGGGTGAATCCTTAATCTAAATTTGCAAAAAAACTAGGGAAAATGTTAGTATGTTTTTATGGCTAGGAGACCTTCTTTAGTCAAATCCCTACCCCTTTTCAAGGTTGATAAAATATCATGAAAAGACATGCTGATGTAATGAAATAATAAATGAAGTGTTATACATGTTCGAGGGGTCTGAGGGGAACAAATTCGTGGAGCAGGCTTATTAGTGGTAGATTGTTAATTTTTTATGGCATGTTGACCGATTGGAATATGTTTCCAATTACAACTTAATCACATGTGTGTCCGTAGAGAAATCACAAGTCAATCGCAATTATGAATAACACATGTATTGAAATTATATTATCTAGTTGTGTGGCGAGATTCGGGTTGTCAGTGACCCTTCTTCTCCTTGAATAAAACATACAAGCAAATCATATGCAAGCAAGAAAAATTTGACTAAAGAGTCAAGGGGTCGAAGCATGAAGGGAGGGGGTGATTCTTATTTTACATATTTGAGGTGCATAGAATATTGGGATGGTTATGGGTATAAATTGAATAGAAAGATGAGATGATAAGGGTCCAATGTGTACTCCGGATGCAAATGGTAGGTGAATTTGATTAAATGTTTTTGGTGTGTGCATAGAGTGTTGGGAGACCATTGAATGTGAGCGGGTGAGGGAAATTAAATGAGTTACATGTCTTTAATCAAGCTTATTTTATATCTTTTAGTGGTTTTTAAGGGATTGTTTTGATTTTTAGTGATTATTATTTTTTCTATTGTTTTGTGTATGTTTGTAAATAATGTGACCACAAAGTTACATTTTTGGTGTCCATGTTTTCCTCCTTTTGGGTTGTTTGTGCAAAGGAAAGATGTAGTGCGAAATCTAAAGGTGAGATGGGGTTTTTAATGTTATGACATAGTTATCAAGTGGATAGGATTAGGCAGTTAAGTGGATAGACAAAAACCTAGAAATGTGATTAATGGGCCACTTCATTTAGAGTTTGTGTGAGATCAATAGATTGATTTTGTAAGGAAAATTCTATTTGGTTGATTGATTAAGATAGATTATAATTTAGTGTCATAAGATTGACGAGAAGGGTTTGGTAAAGTATCCCCCTCAAGTGACATGTTTTGGGCCACATGTTGCTCCAACATAAAGCAAGATAAAAAGTAGAAAAATGATATAAAATGACCATATTAAAGGAAAGATGAATAAAGTAAAGAAAGTGTTTCCCCAACCAGGTGTAGGTGAAAAAATCATAAGTAACATATGCAAGATTGGATGTGAGTTATAGAGTGTGATAATGGTGTTCCCCTAACCCAATAGTGATAAGTGCATGTCAACATGAATGAGAAGTGATGGTTATGCAAAAGGCAATGGGTGCTCGTGGATGTTACAAGGTGGATGAAGAAATATAAAGGTGCAAGTCGCATGGATGTGGTAGTGGAAGACAAAGTGACTTTGTAATGAGCATGATACTAAAACAAGATGGTTAGTGAGAATTGTGATGAGCGAGAAGGCACATATCACGAGACAAGAGATGGACTAAAATAAGAGTTTGAACAATGTCTAAACATCACTTGGAAACATACTAGCCATATTTCTCATCAAAATCCAATATATGCATGTGAGAATGAATTGTTGTTTGAAGTGGAGACTCGAAGGATAATGGGTAATGACACTAGCCAACACGTATGAGTGGTTGGAACAAATTATTAATGATTGATGGTATGTGGAAAGAAATTAAATTCGTGTATTTCTCCATTATCATCCAAGTATTTATAGCCTCTTTGGAGATGCATTTGATTCCGGTCACAACATTGTTTTTCGCCACCAGGCGTCCATAGAAAAATTGGAAAGACCCCCAAATAGATGTTTGATATTGTTTTTGAATTTTTTCTTGACTTTTGATGTTTTTTTTGAAAGGATATTCTTATATCTCAAAATTTTAAGGGGGTTAAGATTCACTAGTGGTTTGATGGAGGGAGTGGAAGTGAATGTGGAGACAACACTAGTGTCAACAAATAATACTGCATGAAGCCTTTACAACAAGTTGTTAAATGTGTGGAGAAGTTATTGGGTCTATAGGAGGACAATCATTCTTAAATTCACCAAGTAATAAGAGACCAATCTCAAACAACTACAATGGAGACTATTGACTCATAAAATGTGACAATAATCGATCAAGAGTTCACTAGAAGCTATGCATCAAACCATGATGTGGAATGTGAATGAATTGTAAGTGAAATTGTACAAGAGTGAATGATGAATTAAAATGAAAGATAAATGAATTGGATAGAAGTGGAGGAAGAACATCCGTGTGCAAGTTTCAATTATTGAAATTTCTGTAGACAATTTTTTTAATCTATTTTTTATTTTGAAGTATGTTTAGTTGTTTTTGGAGGTTTGTGTTTGTGTCAAGGATGACAAATCAATATGTGCGGAGAATAGTGACATCAAAGATTTAAGATTCATCTCGAGTCGTAAGGTAAAATGATTTTTTCTTGATATAGTGTGTAGGGAGGATTAGTATCGATGTTTCGGTTCAGTACCATAACCATCATCGGGTGAATCATGACATGTTTCCAAACCAAGTCGATGAAGCTAAGAGGATGTACTCAATAGTGGAAGAGAAAAAAGAAGACAAAGGAAATTCCCCAAGTACTTGTAGGGACATGATTAAGGAGATATTTAAGGTGTAGAAGAAGGTAGAGAATGGTGCAGAGAAATGGATTGTGGGTGATGATTGAAGAAACAATGTCAAACAAGAGGCAAAAAAATGGTAGTGATTAGGGACGTTGTGGAGGAGATGAAGATGAAGATAGTAGGAAAGGCATCAAGAGAATTGGATGTGTGAAAGTTTACGGAAAGTGAGGACTCAATAATAGAGCCTTGGTAAGAGACAAAGTGGGATGAAACATTGTGCTAGGGACAATGTTGAAGGGACCAGGTTAGAGAACAAATTGATGTTTAAAGGAAGCATAATAACAAGTGAAGGGTACTTGTGAGGAATTTGTATGATAAGAGGATGAATTAGTGAAATAAAATGAGGTATGTTGAGGATGGCGTCAGGTGAACAAGAATTTGTAAACAAGGCAAAACAAGTGGAGGATGTAGGATAAGAGGGGGAAGAAGTGTGTCCTTGGTGAGTGGCGAAATCAACGGTCAACAAAAATCCTTCATAGAGAGGATTTATGGCAAGGCCAAGAGTGGTGTAGGCTAATGAAGTTGGGCCATACATGTAGAGGATGGGACAATAATGACAACAATGTAGCAAAGGTGTGTGGAATGCCTTAGTGGAAATGATATTAGTAGAGGAAATAGTGGGGATGAACACGGATGAGTGAGAAAGAGGTGATGGGGATGAAAATGATGGGTTAGGTAGAAGCAAGAAGGGTGCTTGAACAAACGGTGATGGGGGTAATAAGACGTGTTGGGAAGATGAAACCGCATAGGAAAAAACAAAGAGATCCTCTAGACATGGTGAAGATCACAATTTAGGTGTGGTGAGTGGAGGAAGAACTAGGGGTTAGTAAATGATCAATGCAAGTGATGAAGGGATGATGGAGAGGCCAAGATGGGATCAAGTGAGGTCTAAAATGTGAGGATGATGATATAGGTGATTATAAGGACAATAATTCGAGTTTTATGATAAGAAGGGTGGAAATGATGATTAAGGGGTAGTGAGAGACAAAGAGTCCAATGAGGGGTTGATCTAAGCGACAAAAGTGATAGAGTCACTATGAGGATGGGAATAAACTCGGGGAGGGAACATGATTTGCTAAGTACACACAATCATGGACAAGCTCGTGAGGTGAAGAGGGTGGGAAGGTGGAGCAATCTCAAGAATAGGAGTAGTGGTAACTTGTGAAAGTAGTGGTTTCCTATCAAAAGACAGAGGAGGGGACAAAGGTTAGACAATAATGTTGCCACTCTCAAGTAGGACATCTATGTTGTTGCAAAGTTGGGTACAAGAGTCGGTGGGGTGGCCATAAATGTGGTGATGGGCACATTGGTCAAGGATGTGTGCCACAATAGTGGTGGCGAAGAATGGGAGGAAGGGTGATCGGTGTGGTGTTAAGAAATGTTTGGATGATGGCAATGAGTGGTTCAATCGGGGTGTGAACTTGCATGTAGAGTGTAAGAATATAGAAGCCTTGGAAGGATGTTGTGGAGGTGTGTGAGTGGGAGGATTGTTAGAAGTTAGATGTGAGGTTGTTTATAAGGGAGTGTGCAGATTCAATGGTGATTGAGAAAGAGGCAATGAGGCTTGCAGTGATTGTGAAGAGGAGGTGAGGAGGGAATGGGGTGAGGCTCCTAGTGGAGGACATGGTGGACATGTGAGTGTGGTGGCGGAGAAGACGAGGATTCAAGCAAAGCACATAACACGGTGAGAGGACACTCAAGATGGAAATCCTCAAGGCATTGAGTCGTGTGCACAACCTCATTGAAGGTGCATAGTGTGTGTATTTCAAGTGGCGTGAGATGTGGGAGACACAACTTTTGGAAAAGAGGTCAATCAATTCCGATTGTGGAAATGGAAAGGGAGGTTGTGAGCGAGTGTGCACCAACATGTAATAAATTCAATAATGGACTCGATGGCAGATTTTCCAAGTGTGTAAAGGTCGGCCAAGGTGGCTTTGAGAGCAATGTGAATTGAGAAAGGATTAAGGAAGGCATTGGGAAGTTATGTGAAAGAATGAAGGTTGTGTTGTTGTGGACGTGAGTACCGGTCTAATGCTTGACCTATGAGTGATAATGGGAAGGCGCAAAATGAGGGTGTCACGTGTTGGATGAAGTAGTAGGTGTGTAGCAAGTAAGTGTAAGTGGTGTTGGGGGTCTCTGCTATGCCAAAGAATTTATCAAATGTTAGAATTTTGAAGTGTAGAAGATATGGGCGGCATGGCACCATGGGTTGAATGGACTTATTGTAGATTTGGTGATAGGTTAAGTGAGACGTGACTCCCCCATGTGTTATAACTCGAGATTAGTGAGGCAATCCAGAAGATTTTGGCAAAGCGGTAAATGGGAGAGAGGCCATAAGTGTAAGACATTATGATGGCAAGTACATGATAAGGTGTAGGAGATTAGACAAACAAAGATCTAATCAAAGGTAAATAGAGGAAACTTGCACATGTGATTAGGCTACAAGTGGTCAAAATATGACAAAATGATGGGAGACAAGTTTTCGGTCATGAGATACATGCAAAAGGTAGACATACGAGGAAAATAGGTGATTTGAAGACACGGTGAGCCACATATGTGACCCGATGGGACTACGATATGATTGGATAAGAGAAGATTTTGGAAAATATGGTAATTTATAGATTTTTGGATTTTTCTACGCTTTATAAAAAAATACAAACACGAGGTAAACATAAGGAGAAAGCTCAAAATAAGGGTTTACGTTCACTTAGTAGCCACCAATATACCTCAAAGGTACAAGGTGGGTATCTTGGGAATGTTGTTTTCCTGGCATTGCGAAGCAAAACATGGAAAACATAAACTTTTAATATTGTGATAGGAATTAGATCCCAAAGGGTGTCTTGATATACCTTATGGTATGCGAACCTAACTCTATGATACAAGGGTGTTTGTCTAAGACCTAGGTATTGGTAGCAAAATCACCTCACTTCATGGAAGCTAGGTAAGACTAAACTTATACGCTTAACCAAAAATGACAACTCCTTTAAGGAATATTTATAGTCTATTGAAACACAAACTCTAATCTATAGAATCTTAGTGATGAAGTTCGAGTAGCCCCCTTGGGACCAAGACAAATTATGATTCCTAAGAGCACCTTGCAATGCCAAAGAAGAGTATACACCAATCTTAGCGAGGTAAAAACAATGAATGAATACAAGAGAAAGAAACAAAATTATTAAAAATATATATATGATTGAAAAATCGCACAATAGTTGTGCACGACATGTCTTACTGACTAGATTTTTTTTGCATTTTATGGCAAAAAACTACGAAAATGATTGTATGCGAGTTTAGCTGAACGAATGGATGTTATAAAAACAAAACAAAGTGACAAAATGTGCAAACGCTAATGACAAAAATGATATTAGAATTAGAAATGAAAAGAAATTAAGATTAACCAAAATATATCCCACCGTGTTTACCAAAATGTATGCGAAGATATGAGCTACCGTGCAAAGTGCTAGAGATAACAAATAAATCAAGCTCAAAATCATGCTATGAATTTAAATGCTTATCTTTCCATTATATGTGAGAGATGTCATAAGGCTCTTTTCATGAATAAAGTAGGCTACCTCCTAAATTTGAATATGCAATCACAAAACTAGGGAAAATGTTAGCACGTTTTTTGTGGTGAGGGGACTTGCTTTAGTTAGATCTCTAGCCCTTTTTGAGGTTGATAAAAGATCATGACAAAACATGCAATAATAAATGAAATAGTACTTGTTTGAGGGTCGAAGGGGACCAAGTTGTGGTGTAAAGTATATTGGTGGCGATTGTTGATTGTTGATTGTTGATAGTGTGTTGATCGATTGGAAGTTGTTGTCGATCGCATATGCGGTCGTAAAGCAAATTCAAGCCAATGGCGATTATAACTGACACCTATATCGAAATTCTGAAATTTGGTCATGCAATGAGCTTTAGATTGTCCAAGTGATCCTCCTCTGCAAAAGACTTGAGAACAAAACATACGGGAACAAGAGCAAAAGTTGTCCAAAGAGTCAAGTGGTCAAGAAGCATGAAGGAAGAGTGTGAATTTTATTTTATAGATTTAGGGTACATAGAAGATTGAGCTGGATATGGGTGCAAAGTGCATAAAAGTTAAGATGATAATTTGCACATCGGAATAGTAATTAAGTGCTTCATACAACACTAACTTGTGAGAGATTCATTAATACCTCAACATGGGTCTATACTAGGGGAAGGGTGTATGACTTTCAGTTTTTCCACCATAGAGATAGTACTGGGACTCCAATTTTCTGTAGAATTTCATTAGACAACTATTTAGATTCACTAACTAATTCAAAATATCCACGATTGGGGCCAAACTTAGCCTTCGATGTAGGGCTTGAAAGCCAAGTTTTAGAGGGCCCTACTAAAGAAATCTTCAATGTTACACGTCTCTTTTAAAGAACAAAATCACCTTGATCCATGAAACTTCAATGAAGAGCGTGCCCTAGGAGTTGTTAATGTGTGACTATCAAAGAGAACGGGTGTTAAGAGAAATCTTGGTCCACGAGCCAGCATTGTTCCATATAAGCCATGGCATGATAGCTTCCCGAGATCTCCAAATGCTTTTTGGTGTCACATATGTCAACAACCGTGATGGGCCCTAGGGACACAACGAAAGTGTGAAACCCAAGGCCCTGCTAAGTAAAGTGGCCATAAGGGCTACCTTGGGACCTGAGAATAATCTTCGAGCTGTCCGCACTCTCCACGTTTCTCACAACCCACTTAATATTGAGCAATGAAAAACATCTTAGAGCAACTTTGGAATTTACCAGCCAAGGATAAAGGCTTAGTAATCCAATAAGAAATGTTTTCATTCACTTGTTGGATCACATAATTCTCTGGCTCTGAATGAGAAACTTGAAAAGAAATGGGAATGCGAAGAAATATTGAGACATTCTATGAATCTCACCATTAAAATTTTGGAATAATGGTTTTTTTATGATACTGTAATTTCTTATCTAAACCTACACTATACCTCATAGCAAGCTGAACTAGAGCATTGCAGATTATGAAAAATGGTGAACTGGTTGAGTTTCACCCAACATATGGAATAAGTAGCTTTAATCAGAAATGGTAACATGACCTACACAACTATTGCGATCTTACAAGTATAGATTTGCTAGCTACTTGTTTTGTCGCCTAATCTTCTGTACAAGTTAATTGAGTTTCTTACATCTTCCTCGCTGTCATCACTTGATGGAGATGAAAAAAAAATCAATAGCATCCTTGATATGCTATTGTTCACTGGAAAATCATACATGTCCTAATTTGATTTTATTCATATGCCTTGCCTTGAATTATGAGTTTCTATATCATGCTTAGACATCAACATGCATTCCTGTTTCTTATGCTCATCCATAAATGTAGATTTCTATTTGAAGGTTGAGATTACTGAATTCATCTTCCAACTTGTGTTATGTTGGTTGCTTTACTGTGTTTTGATGAAACTCCATTGAG
The DNA here is from genome assembly GCA_018340775.1 of Taxus wallichiana var. yunnanensis. Lineage (NCBI taxonomy): Eukaryota > Viridiplantae > Streptophyta > Pinopsida > Cupressales > Taxaceae > Taxus > Taxus wallichiana. The sequence goes on from CM031243.1 coordinate 603,545,899, forward strand.
TTAACATGGGTTCCTTTAGCTACCTGTTGGGCCATGGTCTAACGGTATGGCGGGTGACTTATCTCCAAAATGACCAGGATTAAAAACCTGTAGGGCATGTCCTCTGTACTAATGCAGCCCATGTAAAATGATGGATGCATTTACTTAGCATGATTCAACAATTCAATGAAGGTGCGAAGTGTTTGTTAGCTTTCTCGGCTATGCAATACTGTATACTGAGAGAGGGGCCTCATAATCAACAAGCATATATACTACAAAAAAGCAGGGGCCTTCAACCAATTGGCCTTCTATAGAAAATCATTTTTTATGAAAAATACCGTAACTGCTGTACATTCTTGACACTTTCTATATTAAATTCGCTTTGGGGAAATTTTCAATCTGATTGTATTTGCTATAGAAGAAAGAAATCTTCACTTAGACTTCTAAAGTCAGTACATCCAAATGTTTAAAACTACAATGCCATATATGTAAAATTGTAATCACTACCCCAAAAAGTCGCATGCTTTAATTTAGAAGAGATCCCCTTTCACTGCCGCTCAAACCAAATAATAATTACATAACCAAGAAAGAAAAAATCTTCAATTGCCGGACTACTATCCATGAGATGAAAAGTGTAGACAGTATACATAATAATTGCATATCCAAGAAAGAAAGAATCTTCAAATACAAGACTAATATCCATGAGATAAAAAGTGTGTAGACAGTACCATGAGATAAAAAGTGCAGACAGTCTACATGACTTCAGTTTTCAACTGCACATGTTTAAAGTTGTCCAAGTCTGTTTCCAAGGACAGAAAATTCACGCAGAAGGTATATTTTATCACATACAATATCAACCATAGAATTGACTGCTTGGCAAAATTCATGAAATGATATGGCATATATTTAAAAGCATGTTTCACAAAGTTCAAATTGGCCTCATGTCTCCTGATACTTCTTAAAATCTTCTGTTGTTCCAGCTTCTCCATCAATTTGTTCAATGGTGTTCTCTGATTTCATGTTGGTCTGCCTTTGGTTGTCATTCATGATGGCCTCCAGATCCTCCATTCTCCTTTTTACGACCGCCGTGCAGAGAACTGAAATCCATCAGAAGGGAGAAACAGTCATTAGCAAGTTTAGAGGAGGAACCCGAGCACATTACAGGATAAAAATAATTAAAAACAGAAATAATCTCTGATATCAGTCTAATTTCTGATACAGAAAACACGAGTGACGAACCACCGGTTTACATTGTGTTGAAGATGTTTAGCAGGGAAGCTAATACGTCAAGAGAAACTTAGATGCCAAAGTGAAAGAGTTTCATTAAGTAGCATCTTCCCAACATTCTACGTCAACACATGACAGTAGGTTTGGAATTCTGTATGGCAATCCAACACGCCTACCAGATGACTGTTTCAATAGTAAAGTAATCATGTCTTTTAGGGCTTGCTAATTTGGTAAAATTGGGGCCTCTGCTGCACAGATTAAAAGAATCAAACCTCAGGTTGTGCCCTCTAACTTGATAACAATAAGATAAGGATCCAATCAGAAAAGTTTGCAGGGGTGGAGTTTCCTCTCTCTGCAGACCATAATTTCAAGTATAGAAAGTTTTCAACTAGGAGATTTCCCGTGGCTGCTGGAGAGGGAGGGAGAGGCAAGGGACGTGTAGTGGGGTAGCAGTGTCTTAAAGTTTATGACACCCACTGAAAAAATTTCATTGTCAAGTGGAATCCTGCATTGGTCTAAACTTTCTGATAATTTCCAAAGAAGATGTCCGTTGGTAATTTTGGATAGAGACCCATTTTAATCTGTGGTGAAGCTGAAACTTAGCAGTACTGCAAACGGTTCCTAAACTTTGTCAGCAGCATCTACCAGGAAAAATTATGAAGTCCCATCTAAGAAACCGCCAGCCAAAAAGCAAAAGGGCTAAGAGAATAAAGATACACTCATTACAAAAACCCTTCAATTTGACTTAAATTATTGAGTAGGGCAATCTGAGGCAAGCTATGCACAGATTATGAAAACGACGCACAGGCATTACATAGAAGTTTCACAGACAATGCTTTATAAATCGAGATCTAATTCAGTGGGGGCTTTTTCTTGATTTAAGGAACCCCTTTTCCCTGGCCGGGGAGGGTCAAATCCCTGGGATGGGGTCACTCTTGGGATTCCCAGTCCGTAAGCAGCCCTGAAAATTGAACCTCGGCTAGCAATTCATAAACAACAAGTGACCAATTTATCGCTTGACTACAGGCCAACCCACATACTAAGCTCGTTTTCAGCAGGATCAGACGGCCACAGTTCAGTAAAAATCAATGAAGAAAGAAAACCCTTCCACCCACAAAAAAAAAAAAAAGAGAAACACAGCGCAGATGATTCAACATTTTATGCTAAAGAAAAGTGAAAGAAAAGAATTTACCTCCCAAAGTTCCAAACGCCCAAAGCCATATAATCCTCACACCCGCGCTCTCCCCAAACATCTTCTTAGCTCGAGAACAGAAGATCCAGATGCCCTGCAATCATATTACTTTCTAATTCTCTTACAACCGATCATATATATTACGTTAAATTAACTATATATTTACATGTACATGACCCACTTATGTTAGGGCATTTCGGTGCATTGAAATAACTCGTATGGTGCAAGTCTATGCTAAATTTATAATTGCATTAGGGGATTGCTGTCAATAGTTGGGCATCTTATGTTTGATGACATCCCGATAAAATTTGTGACTAGGAGAGACTCCAAAAAAATTTGGCATGTCACTAAATTTGTCCCGATTTTTTAAAAATGTGGATGCCACCTTGGTGTTACGTCAATCGTCACGTGGTGGGCATATAATACGAAACCCCAAAAATATTAAAATTGTATGGCGAACCGACAAATAAATCTTCCCGAGCAAACGTTACATGCAACCACGTGGTGTGCGAACATAATTCCTTCCGATCCAAAAAAGCGTACATTCAATTCACTTCACATCACCCCCTACGACTCATAGCTGTTAGCCTCTCTTCACCCACATTGTGCGCCAATATTGCATTGAACGCAAATGTATTTAGTGTTTCCATTTGCATTTGGCGGTGCGCAACATGGGACAAGAAGATGAACATTCCCGACCCTTTCCACCTTGCAATGGAGTCGAAGACCGGTGTAAACCCGGTGTAAAGCATGCATGTACCCTGCATATTCTTCACCTTTCTCGGCTTTCATAAGGTCATCTTTTGGTTAGAAACATCAACCAAAATCTTCATATTAGCTCACAAACTTGAAATTTCTTCACAAAATCTGATTTTAGCTTCTTTCCGAACATGGAAACACCGTACTCCCACTGGGAAAATCATATCTGACACACCTAAACATGCCAACAATGAAGAATCCAAACCTAAGATCATCTTGCTTACCTTTCTTTAAGTGGATTCATCACACAAGGTCCTCATTTGGGCACAAGAACTTGTTTTCTTCTTCACATACCCTATTTTGACCTTCTTGACTTGGAGAGTATTGTGATCCTAGAACAAATGTATACACCTCATAAACATGCCAACAATAGAGGATTACAAGGCACAAATACCAATCTTGCCACATTACTTGTCTTTTCGGGGCTCAAACTTGACTTGTCTCTACCATATTTTGCTCTTCATATCACTTAAGGACTGAAATCCCCGAATTGAGCCTTTAGTGCATTATGAACAATCTTTGACAATCTCTAGAACCTCAAGCAAAGCAATGGCACACCTCCTCAACACCCCCTAGTTGGGCCATTTAACTCTAGTAGAGAGACACAAAATTTGGCTACTTACCTTGTCACCATGCCTTGGAGAACACACAACCACCTTTATATAGTCCTAAAGCATTTTCTTAGTCCTTGTAGTCTCCTTTGGATGAGATTATACAAATAAACTCAAACACTTACTTCCCTTAAAAGTGGACTTGAATGCCTTGAACTACCATACTTCACATACCTTGTGACCATCTAGAGCACCTTCTAGAAGTACAAAACATGCTCCCCATGTATCTGAATTGACACACACAATCCTATAGGTCCTTATTTGTTGTCCATACAATCACCGTAGCATCCTATACAACTTTGGACTTGCCTTTCTCATTTGAGGGTCTTTAGACTTGCTTCTTGCACTCTTTGAGATGAATATGCCCCATAACCTTGCGAGATATGACTTTAAGTCATTAATAGTTGTGTCATTATGATTCTAACACTTATAGACACCCGTGTCATATCATTATGCACATTGTATCTTTAACAAACAAATCATCAAACACCTTCTTCGTTGTTACACTAGCTCATTCAACCCTTATTAGCAGTCAATAACACCTTGTAGAAGCCCAAGAATGTCTCCGCATAACACATTAGGACCACACAAGCCTGTAAATACCACGGGTTGATGCAAAAACCATCACTTACGATTACTTTCTGTACCTCATTACCACATGTCTCATTTATCACGTTTCCTTGTATTAGTCATTAACATTGTGTTTTACACTTGTAAATTCCTTGAGACACCTGAACCACTCTCTAGATCAATTCAAACTCAATTGATCTAGATGTGTCACTTTTCCACTAAAGCAGATCTACATGCGTCTACTATCTTTAAAGCACTATTACTTCGCAATAACACTTTAAAGAGGGGGAAAATGTAGATACCCTAAAATCACTCACATGTTCCCAATATTATCCCAATACATCATGTTATCCATCCATTTACGATTAATTTATTAAATTGATTAATCGCGTGCATTGTACCCATTTTGATTAATTAAATTAATCCTTAGTATACCCCTTGTGCTAAGCTAATTATAATTTATTAATTAAATGGTTAATTAATTAAGTGTGCACATCTTAGTCAACTTATTACGCCCTTAACCTATTGCTTGTATTAGGATATGAGTAGCTGACTTGTGGCTTACCATATCATTTTATTATATCATTTATACTTTCTCATGCTTAGTAGGTCGGCCTTGGTGTTGGCCATAACATATGAATAGTATATATAGGGGATTTTAGGTAGTAGTTCATCATCATTTGGAGCATTTGAGTCTTATTGTATGGTTTGGAGGTTGCCCCCTCGAAGTGGCAAAGCTATTCTAATTGCATATTGAGATCATTATTCTAGAATATTGTGTTATTTGGTGTTATATTTCGCTCATGATTTTAATTATACAAGTAATTTCATTACAAGTGGTATCAGAGCTGCGATCTGGGCCAAAATTAGGGCAAAAACCCTAATTTTTTTGTTTCCGCCATATATTATGAACCAAAGCGAATTGGTGGGATATATTTTTACCGAGTTAAAAACATTTCAAGTAAGGTTCCCTGAAAATTTCAGACTTTTTGATTTATTTTACAAAATTTATTACAAATTTAGGTTTTTTCATAAAATCGCTCCCTAGGGTGCAAATTGTGGAATTTTTTCAAATTCGTTACATTTTCGGAAAGCACAAAAAAAATTATTTGGGGTTTGTTCTTTAAGTTTTTTATATTTGGCCGAATTCGTATTGAAATATGAAACCCTAAAATTTGACTGTGATCCCTACATCCTACTATTTTGGGGCATCATGGTGGGGCCTTCCACAAGAGGAAAAAAGAATCCCATCACTCCGGTAAAACACCAGAAAAGGATGAGATAGTAGTTGAGGAGTTGGAGACAGAAGATATAACTACAGATTCCTCAGGGTTAGGGTTTACTTCGACAGACCACAAAGTAAGCCAACTTGAGTTTAACCTAAGAGACCTCAAATCTCGGGTGGCCAACAAAGAAGATGTGGATAGGATTGGAAAAGATTGGAGGATTTCATGCAAAAACTTCAATACGTATATGATGGGTAATCATACTTATGTCAATCAAGGTGGATCCTCATGTCAACATAATAGACACATGAGCCAGAGTGGATCTTCGAGTGTGCACAATCCAAATACGAGCACTCTGCAGCCCATACTATGTTTCCAAAAGTGGAGATGCGTAAGTTTGATGGAAAGGATCCACTCAATTGGATCAACCAAATGGAGATTTTTTTTGAACTACATCAGATTCCACCGACTAAAAGTGACCATGGCAGCTTTGTATCTCGAACCTGACCAATTCATCTGGTATCGATGGTTATGTGCTCAAAGGTAGAAGAGTGGTCTCAATGTTACATGGACAGTGTTCACTGAAGAGTTGCAATTACACTATAGTTCTAGTGTGTCAGATAATTACTTCAGCCAATTAGCAAAATTGAGACAGATAGGATCTGTTAAGGATTACATTCATCACTTCCAAAACCTTTCTCTACGGGTGGAAAATATTACTGAAGAGAATCTGAATGACCTATTTCTCGGGGTCTTAAGGATCACATTGAGCATGAGGTGCGTATGTTTAATCCTCATAAGGTTTCTGATTCGATGATTATGGCAAGAAGGGCAGAGGAGAAATTTGTTTCAAGTAGGAGACAACATTTCACTTATACTAGAGATCGCAACACCTTGGCCCCAAGACTCCCTCAACCAGTTAGATTGACACCTCAAAAAATTGAAGAAAAAAGAGAAAAAGGTTTATGTTTTAACTATGACAGTAAATTTGGACCAGGACATAAATGTGCTGAAAAGAAGTTGTTTTACATTGATGGGCCTAGTGAAGATGAAGAGAAGGATGAAGATTGAGTCGGGTCGTGGTTGAGCCGAGAAGAGGAGGAGTCGGAGATCCTCGGCCAACAATCTCATGCCATGCAATTTCAAGTATTAGCACCCCCCAAACCCTAAAGGTGGTTGGATTCCTAAAAAATAGAGGGTCATAGTGTTGATTGATTCAGGAAGTACTCACAACTTTATCAATCATAAGTTAGCAATGTGCCTAAACTGCTTCATTTATCCAGCTCCTAAATGTCAAGTAATGATTGTTGATGGAGGTATTGTTACTTGTTTTGGAAAATGCCATAGCATTAAGCTTGCCATGGGAGATTACATACTAAATAGTCCCATGTATGCCATTTCTATGGGAGGAGTAGACATTGTGTTAGGGGTTCAATGGCTTACCACTTTGGGAACCATTGAGATGAACTTCCAAGACTTGTTCATGCGATTTCACTCTGAAGGAAGGACTTTTGAGCTAAGAGGCTTAAGAGCAAAGTCTCCACAAATAGTAAGTTCTCATCGATCATGCAAAAATGCTAAAAAGGGTGCGAGAGGGATTTGTGGCACAACTATTTTCATTGGAGGCTCATCATTCTAAGGACATTATACCATCGATATGCTGGCAGTCTTGGATGCAATAACAAAGGGCTTACCTCGAAGAGAGATCATGATCATGTTATTCAGTTATTACCAAGAAGTCAACCGCTTAACATCAAACCTTATAGGTACCTATATGTGCAAAAGAATGAAATTGAAAAGATTGTACAAGAGATGTTGGAAGCAGAAATTATATGTCATAGTCGAGTGCTTATTCTTCTCTAGTAGTGATGGTACGGAAGAAATATGACATGTGGCGCATGTGTCCTGATTATAGGGAACTTAATAAGTACATAATCAAAGATAAGTTTCCTATTCCTATAATTGATGATTTGCTTGATGAGTTGCATGGTGCTATTTATTTTACAAAGCTTGATCTTCGTTCGGGATACCACCAAATCGGAATCAACGATGAGTATGTTCATAAAACGCCTTTCGGACATATAAAGGCCATTATGAATTCTGGTAATGCCTTTTGGACTCACAAATGCACCTTCTACATTTCAAAGTTTGATGAATTCTATTTGTAAGTCATTCCGAGGAAGTTTGTCTTAGTGTTTTTGATGATATATTATTTTATAACAAAACATGGGAGGAACATTTGCATCATGTAAATAAGGTTTTGGAAACCCTTGAGCAACATCGACTTTATGTAAAGCCCTCTAAGTGTTCTTTTGGACTCAAGGAAGTGGAATATTTGGGTCACATTGTCTCTCATGAAGGGGTTAAAGTGGATCCTAATAAGATCAAAGCCACGATGGAGTGGACGGTTCCCAAAACCCTAAAGAATCTACGAGGATTTTGGGGCTTACAGTTATTATGAAGATTCGTAAGGCATTATGGAAGCATATCTCGCACCTCTCACAACTTCATTTAATAAGGAATCCTTCCATTGGAGTGAGGATGCAACTAAAGGAGGCCATGTGCACCACTCCGGTCTTGACTACTCAGATTTTTCCAAAACATTCATTGTTGAATGTGATGCATCAGGGGTGGGTATGGGGGCAGTTCTCATGCAAGAAGGCCATCCTATTGCCTTTTTGAGCCGTCAATTCAAAGGTAAGAATCTTTCCAAGCCGACTTATGAGAAGGAAATGCTAGCCATACTTCATGCAGTAAAGCAATGGAGACCATATCTCATAGGAAGACACTTTAAAGTGAAGACAGATCATGATAGTCTAAAATACTTCTTAGAGCAGAGTTTATCATTTGAAGAACAACAAAAATGGGTCTCCAAGATGTTGGGATATGATTTTGAGATTATCTATAAGAAAGGGAAGGAGAATGCGGTTGTGGATGCTCTGTCATGGAAAGATGAATCAACAACGGCCTTGTTATTTGAGCTTCACTATTCTCCAGGGGGGCACTCTGGATTCTTCAAGACTTATCATCGAGTCAAACAAGATTTCTTTTGGGAAGTCTCAAAGGGATGACCAAAAATTTGTTGGCAGGCGTAATGCATGGTTTGTCGTCAAAATAAGGGTGAAGCAGTTTGATCCCCATGTCTTCTACAACCTCTATCTATTCCTAGCTAGCGGTGGGAAGAGGTTTCCATGGACTTTATCACAAGATTGCCTAAATCGAAGGAAAAAATGTCATCATGGTTGTGGTGGATAGACTCACCAAATATGCTCATTTTTATGCCTTAGCACACCCATTTCTTCTGCAAGCACGGTAAAGCAATGGTATCTTTTTATATCATGAGAAGAATTATATCATGAATGGTATCTTTTTTAGGATAATTATTATCCGGTAAACACGAGTAATGATACACCTTAAATGGAAATATAAATGCAGGATAGAAGAATTGTTGAGTAACGTAGTAGCGGAGGTCTTATCAAAGTAGAGTGTAGTATTTACGAAGGGTTGAGTGATAATAGTATTGTTTCCTCCTTTTTCTTGATCTAAGTGTTGGTACGTGCACCATTTTTTAGTACCTTTTGAATGAAAAAGGAGGTGAAATGCGCAGATTTGCAAGCGATGGAACTCTGGAGAAAGCTGTGAATGTCGACCGCCTTTCATTGGTTCCAATGTCAACAGCTTGATCTCACATAGTAATTCCTCGAGACTTGTGGATAGTTAATCCCAGACCATTTTAAGCGTGCAATTGTCTTCGATTCCCTCTCGAAATAGGGGTATTAGAATATGTAACGGGTTGGAGGGATCCCAACATGGGCCATTGTATCTATCAAATTTGACAACAACAAATAAAGGTAATGTTGGTGGTGGCATTGATGCGTCGTAGACAATGTTGGTGATTGTTCCTGTAGCACCATTTACGAGGCTTGCATCAACCCATAAATTTGTAATAAGCATGATTTTTTGTTGTTTGCACAACAGAACTTTTTGCTCCAACTGATCATCATTAGGATTTCTTGGTCCAGCCCACCTGTTACTTTCAACAATGGATTGGGCGATCGAACGTTCAATGCCTTCAACATTTGAAGGTTGTGGGAGTCCACGAGGTCATTTTTTGCAAACAAATGTGGTGCATCCTTAAAAATTTTGAGCTCTTGTTGAGTTAGGTGTGTGTCTGTGTGAGACATTAGGAGTTCTTAGTCCTCAATAAGAGGGTTGAATCTCACATGTTGAGCAAGAAAATTCGAGAATAAAACTTGTGCATCTGTTGTTCCTTATTGCCAAAATATTGTTTGAAATGTAATGGATGAATGAAATCCCTTCCAAAGGGTGGCTCTATAGTATTTACTTGCATAAAGAGGACTGTCCATAAACAATGTGGTAATTGCTTGAGGTCGCGAGGGAGGATGACTGATCTGTTTCCAAATTGGATGTTTTTGAGTGTGGGAAAGCCTCACGTAGCCTCTTGTCAATTTTCCTAGTAACTTTAGACCGATGAAACTCATTTCATCAATAAGAACATATTTTATATGTTTTAGCGAGTCTTGAAAATATGATAACGCTTGGCCTCCAAGGGGTTTTAATTTTTGATTGGAATATGTAGGGTGCGTGGATTGTGGATGCAAAGATGTTGAATGTTGAAACATCGGTAGGGCGAGAAGAAGGAGAGGCGAGGAGATGTGCTTCATGCTGCGAATGTATTACTGGATTTTATTTATCATAAATGATTTTCTTGTGCCTTTCGTTCCTTGAATTATCAATCTTAGTGGAGGTAGATGGGTTTTGTTTTTGCTGAATGGTGTAGTATGGTATCAAGAGCTAGTTGTTGTTCTGAAGACAAAGGAAGTGTTGTAGATGGTGGTGTGGCCTGCATGTTATTGTTAATTGTGTCTGCCTTTTCTCTCTCGATGAATGATGAACCAGTTATTTTCAAATCTTGCGGAACGTCATGTATGCTCCAATTATTGTGTACGTCGAAGTCTCGTTTCCCCAACATATCAAGCCTAATCATGTCACATTGTTCAATGAAAATATTTACCAAAGGGATCTAAACACTACCCAAATGTTATTCCCCTAGTTCTAAATACCAATACAACAAAAAAATGAGATAAATTCAAAATCACTGCAGGTCGCGTTCTTACTCATGGTGACGCTATTCAGAGCTCTATATTTTGAGGCAACAATGATGATGAGAGAGGCAACCTTTGTCTTGGGGGCCTGGATAACGGTGGGCATGGGAGTGGCCCTAGTGGTGAAATATCTTACGCGTTAAGGAGTCACAGTCGAGCTCACCCGAGCCCTAAATATGCAAGAGGTGGTGGCAGCTTTATAGGCACTAGCGGATCTCCTCCCTTTGAGTATGTTTGGTAAAGGCGGTGGTAAAAGTGCCACCATGGTTCACCCTCCTGTGTCGAGTAATTTTCAACTATATGATATAGAGGTGTTATGAATTTTTCCAGAATGATTCATCATCCCCACCATATGCTGGTTTGATATGGTGTTATTACTTTTGTAGTTGATGTTGATAAGGGTGTGATTGACAATACTGATTTTCTATTAGAGCCAAAACAAATGATGCAAAATACATTAGAAGGGATGTTAGATAATATTTAGTTATGTAATAATTGAAAACAATTGCAAGTGAGACATGTAAGTTTGTTATTTCTCACTCTCAAGAATGTAGTGAATGTGAAGTGTTATTGTCAAAGTAGATTGAAAGAACATTAAGTGCTTTAACATATTATCTCTCCATGAAACTAAAATGAGACAAAACATGCAATTATATATAAACAAATCTGAAATGGTTATGGCACATAAAAAAAAATTATAATTAATATAGGGAGTTTATATACATTGGTAATCGAGCAGGAGATGAAACTTACAGTTCACTTTTGATCATTCTAACGTGGGATTTGTGTAAGCACACAATGGAGCCTTCTTGTATTGATTTTTCGGTTACATGGCTTACAAATTTGGAGGGTAGAAGTGTTGTCTGAAAATGTATCCCATCTGAAAGGTCAACATGATGTTGGGCTGCCATGTTGAGAATGGACCTTAGGGAGGACAAGTGCAGTATTTGAAATGTGGGGTCAACAATGGAACCACCCTCAATCAATTGAGGAAATGATTTAGTGAATGGGTCATGGAATTTATTTGGAAGTAGCATGTCAACAATCACTTATATGATAATTACGATAATGTGCAAGGGACCTCAATGAGGGTTCTCAAATGTTTTCATGGCGGGTTTCTTTGGAGAGGGCTACCCATCATCGAAAATGCACCTATGTATGGTGCGCCACCCATAAAAACATGCATCCATGACCATTCTTTGTAGATGAGGTGGCAGTGGAAGGATGACCGCATAGAGTTGTCAGTGCCGGAAATGTTGTCGGAGGTGGGAGCCCAAATCTTCACCAAAACCCAGCATTTAATACCTTGGGGAGGCCATTACTGCTAAACCACTTCATCTGGTTTCCCATCCGAAGGACTTAACCGAGATCGCGTCCCTTCCCATGACAGGTTTAGCAATTTAGCAATTTAACGCTGGGTCGTATTTGCGAAGCGGTAGAGAAGCGAGCCAGTACTGAGGATAAGATTCAATGTAAAATTAAAAATCTTGTAGGAGAAGATTATTTACACGTATTATTGGATTCAACTTGTTTACCAGGTACAATAGGATTTTACCATTACAGTATAAGCAATTTTAGTGTTTGTAAACACTGTTAGTAATGAATTTTTGTTTACAATATAATTTAGTAATTTTAGTGTTTTTAAACACTGTTACTAATGAATCTTTGTTTAAAATTCTGTGGTAAAAATATTGACAAAATGATCTCAATGTCACATATACAAATTGAAAAATTGATTACCATTGAGCAAGACTCTAATTAAATGATGTTTGAGTTTAATTTTTGAGTTTAATGTTTGGTTCAAAATTTAAAATTAGATTATTGGACAATTTTATGGGTAAGCACAAGTTGAACATCTTTAAAATCCACTAACATTGTTCTTATCATCATATCTTGTATGCAAGAACATGTAAGAGTTGTATATTAAGTGTTAGTAGAGGATAAAGAAACAAACTCACTTCCCAATCCAAAGCATTAACCTAAAGTAAACTTTCTATCATCAAGAAAACATTCAAAATTTAGATTTTTGTATGCAATTAGACATAATGAACTTACCGGTATGAAATCAATACCAAAATTATGAGTATCTTTTCTATACTTGAAAAAAAAATCACTACCTATAAATGCTTCAGTAATGGATTGCCCATAAATTTAGAAATTAGTTAAATCCAATAACAATTGATCTTTTAGACCCAATTTATAAGTTGGAGGATGAAAAAGAGTTCACGTATCACTCTTTTTCATTATAATTAATCTCATTTTTCATAACATTAACCCATTTTTTCCTTAGACTAGTTTACGCGTGATTTCTAGGTTTACTAAGCATACATAACAATGCAAATATATTATTTTCGGTATAAATGTTATTAAAATTTTGAATTCTTTGACTTGAAGCCTTGTGATCGTTCTCTCCTAATTCTGATTCAACATTTAATTTTCTCTACAATGTTCGACAAGCTCTATTTTTTCCATCTACATCTAGATATATAGTTATAACATTCATATTTGGATTAAACAAATGTTATCACCAATCATGAGTCGAGGACCACATATCATACTAAATGCATAGTTACATTTTTAGGGAAAATGTTTTCCCTCTATTTTAGTGAAAAATAAAGGATTAAACCCACTGTTCACTATTTACCCTTTGTATTTTATGTATGTTATAAACTTTCTATATATGATAATAATTAATTACATCAGTTAAGATGGAAAACACAACCCACTTGTCCATAATATTTTTTTCGTTAAGATGGAAAACACACTATGTTTTTCAAAGCATGTTGAAAAACACGACGGTTTTCCACATGTTCAGGGTGGCCTATTTGAGTGCCAAGTATTAGTTTGTGTTTGTTTCCATCGATCGAGCCCTAATACACCTAATGTGACAATTGAACATGTATTAGGGATAGATTTGGAATCATTTATACCAATTGAACCCTAATACATGTTAAATTAATGTTAGGTGTTGTATTATAGTTTAGGGTGTTGTAATTGTGTTATTTAAGATGACAAGTTAGTGTTTAGGGCATCATATCAATGTTTGGGTGTTTAGGGTATCGTATGATTGTTTAGGATGACACATTAATATTTAGGGCATTCTAATTGTGTTTTGTAAAGTGGCCAATTAGTTTGTAAGGTCTCATTATATTCTTTAGGGTTTCATATCAGGTTTACGGTTGTTTTGTTAATGCTCAAAGTATCTCGATTGTCATTTATGTTATTTAGGTTTACCCATTAGTGTTAAGGTTTTTGTAACAATGTTTGAATGTTTAATATGAGTGCTTATGATATCAAATTATTCTGTAAGGTGTCCTAATTATATTATATACGATGATCCCTTAATGTTTATAGTCTTCTAATAGTGTATAGTGTTTCATATTAGTGTTTATCATGTCTTATAATTTTTTTAGGGTAAAACATTTGTGTTTTTTTGTGTCTAAATTATGTTATTTAGAGTAACCCATTAGTGTCCAAGGTTTTGCATCAATTTTTGAGTGTTTAGGATGTCAGACAAGTGTTTAGGGTGTCGTATGAGTTAATAGGGTATTACAGTGAGGATTATCATTTTGTATGAGACCATGTGTTTCATTAGTGTTTAGGTTATCCTAATTATGAAATAGAGGATGAATCATTTGTGCATAGAGTATCATGACATTATTTAGGGTATCGTATCAGTGTTTAGGGTGTTAAATTAATGTTTAGTGTATCTAAAATATTATATGTGGGGTGACTAATTAGTGTTCAAGGTGCCGTATAAGTGTTTAAAGTGTCCAAAATTATACGGCACAAAGATGTCACAAAACATGGCACAAAACAACCTAACAGGCCATGTTCTATGGTTAGTAAATTTAAATAAGTTACATCAGCTCAACTTGTGATGTCGATATATTATACTCCCACATGTCTTGAACTCTAAAGTGTCATGCGCAAGTGAAATCCCTTAAAATTATTGTGTTCTAACTACTTGTAAAACACTATGATTGCATACAACTATTGACATTGGGAATATTGAACAACAAGGACTTTCTTTCTGAGAAATCTCGAAAGTACAGTACCTCAACAATATGTGTATCAAACCCCTTTTCTTCTTCAAATGATAGTAAGAAATGGAGTATGGGGCTTATATTGAATTCTAATAGAATGTGGGAGGATAATGGTTTTAAATGTATTATAGGCACAAGAAGTAACTCCAACCATCATATTTATAGGCACAAGAAGTAACTACAATAGTTGAAGTGGGTCACCTTCTTAATCCTCTTATCTATTTGGATGTGACTCATCACATTTTGATCGTTGTGTGTTCTCAACCATCATGGTCTTCCTTGTGTGACATACGACATTTAACCAACAAAAAATATGACACTTACATGTCACTTCATCTCATATCTACCCAAGTTTGAGCAAGTAACCAAAGTTGCACTTAAGCCTTTCTAACCCATTGCATGCCCCACTTTGTAAGATGTTGTAAGTGCATAATACTCCCATTATGATGCACAAGCTTGACCTTTGTGCCATGCTTCAACACTTCTACACCTAGGGAGTAACTCCAACCTTTATGCAAGATGACTACTATATATAAGAACAAAAGGCACAACCTGCGGTGCTCTTCCTCCTTATCACAAACATGGAATCCACATCAACAACTTTTTAGGTGGAGAAGGGTTGAGTTTTTTCCAATGCGATGGAAAGTGGGGTGTGTTTTCCACCACGTTGAAAAACACATGGTGTTTATCGGCGATTTAAAACCCCAAACACATTCTCCAAAAAGCGCAACCGTCGTGATCTTCCTCCTTGTCCACAAACATGGAATCCACATCAACAACTTGTCAAGTGGAGAAGGGTTGAGATTTTTCCAATGTGATGGAAAGTGGGTGCGTTTTCCGCCACGTTGAAAAATGCATGGTGTTTTTCAGCAGTTTCAAAACCCCGACCTCGTTCTCCAAAAGGTGCAACCCGCCACGTTCTTCCTTCTTGTCATGAAACATGGAATCCACATCAACAACTTGTCGGTGGAGAAGGGTTGAAATTTTCCAATGCGATGGAAAGTGGGGTGCGTTTCCTACCATGTAGAAAAACACACGTGTTTTTCATGTAGTTGTAAAACCCCAACCTCGTTCTCGAAAAGGCGCAACCCACCCACGGTGCTCTTCCTCCTTATGTCACAAACATGGACTCCACATCAACTACTTGTTAGGTAGAGAAGGGTTGAGTTTTTCCAATGCGATGGAAAGTGTGGTGTGTTTTTGCCACGTTGAAAAACACACAAGGTGTTTTTAGCGATTTGAAACCCCGACCACGTTCTCCAAAAGGCACAACCCATCATGCTCTTCCTCCTTGTCGTAAACATCGAATCCACATCAACAACTTGTCAGGTGGAGAAGTGTTGAGATTTTTCCAATGCGATGGAAAGTGGGGTGCGTTTTCTGCCACGTTGAAAAACACACGTGTTTTTCAGCAGTTTAAAAACCCCGACCATGTTCTCCAAAAGGCGCAACCACCGCACTCTTCCTCCTTGTCGTAAACATCGAATCCACATCAAAAACTTGTTAGGTGGAGAAGGGTTGAGATTTTTCCAATGCGATGGAAAGTGGGGTGCGTTTTCCTACCACATTGAAAAAACACACGGTGTTTATCGTAAGCTTTGAAAACCCCAACCATGTTCTCAAAAGGCACAACCCACCGTGCTCTTCCTCCTTGTCACAAACA
Source organism: Taxus wallichiana var. yunnanensis (assembly GCA_018340775.1). Classification (NCBI taxonomy): domain Eukaryota; kingdom Viridiplantae; phylum Streptophyta; class Pinopsida; order Cupressales; family Taxaceae; genus Taxus; species Taxus wallichiana. The sequence goes on from CM031243.1 coordinate 603,562,298, forward strand.
TGGAATCCACATCAACAACTTGTCAGGTGGAGAAGGGTTGAGATTTTTCCAATGCGATGGAAAGTGGGGTGTGATTTCTACCACGTTGAAAAATGCACGGTGTTTTTTAGCAGTGTGAAAAACCATTTATACATTTACACCATAACAATTACATTGAATCATAACATTACAAATAAAGTAAGAAAAGATGAGAAGTTACACTTGAACCAATGAAAACTATTTTGTAGTCTTAATGAATGGTAACACACATTTAAACTAAGATCGTTCCATTGTAATGTATACTGACAGATGAAAATTACATGCTTGATGAGAACTTGAAATTTGAATTCTCTATAAAACGTACATTAACTAAAAGTAACATTCACAATACTCACACATTTTAAATCTTATTCCAATTTAAATCTTTGTATTAGATACAGAAAACATTCTTATTTTTATTATTTTTTGATGGTATAAATATTATTAACTCTTTGAAAAACTAGAATATACGTTTAACCAACCCCTGTTGATGTCAAAGGTCACATGGAAAGTGTCATTTTATTACAAAGTCATATTTTATGTTAAAGGTCACTTGACAATCTTCGGTGTGAGTGACTAGTACTTTTTCCTCAATAGACGCCTTGGACATGATGTTGTAACTCATTTGTATATGTATATTTGTTATTAGTTGTTAAATCTTGGTAATTGTAATGTTATGAATGTTAAATGAAAGTTGAAGCTATAAAAATTATGTGAAATCATACTATGACTCTCAATTTGGCATATGGGGGCAAGTGCCTCTGCAAAGATAGCAATCGGTGCGTGCTGAAGGGGCTTTCCCCTTAGGATGCCACATCGATACGCCCAACTATCGTTACGTGATGAAGGGGCTTGCCCCTTAGGATTCCGCATCGATAGATGGGCGGTAGACTATGCTGAGCAGAGGTTTTTAAAGTCACCCGCCAACCTTCCACTCATAAATGCACCCTCCCGTAATATCACAACCGTCCCTTTTGCAATGGACGGTCATGATATTATGGGAGGGTGCATCTTGGGTGAAGGATAGCCATTGGCATTTATCGATACTTCTTAGTTTCATGGTTATTGTGATTATTTTATCATATTGGATGACATATATTTGATTTGACATGTACCGTACTAATGTTAATTGTATATTTTTGTTTTGTACCAGTTACTCTTTTGTAATTGTTGGTGGACATGATGTTGTAACTCATTTGTATATGTATATTTATTATTAGTTGTTAAATACTTGGTAATTGTAATGTTGTGAATGTTAAATGAAAGTTAAAGCTATAAAAATTATGTGATATCATACTCTAACTCTCAATTTGGCATATGGGAGCAAGTTCCTCTGCAAAGACAATAATCGATGTGTCTTTGAAGGGGCTTGCCTTAGGATGCTAGATTGATACGCCCAACTATCATTGCGTGATGAAGGGGCTTGCCTTAGGATTCCGCATCGATAGTTGGGAGGTAAACTGTGCTAGCGAGAGGTTTTAAAGTCACCCGCCGACCTTCCACTCAAATGCACCCTCAGTAATATCACAACCATCCCTTTTGCGATGGACGGTCATGATATTATGGGAGGGTGCATCTTTGGGTGAAGGATAGCCATTGGCATTTATCGATACTTCTCGGTTTCATGATTATTGTGATTATTTTATCATATTGGATGACATATATTTGATTTGACATGTACCGTACTAACGTTAATTATATATTTTTTTTTGTACTAGTTACTCTTTTGTGCAGTGAATATGAATACCATGAGCCTAATATCTTGCGATCATGTTTGTAAAACAGAGAGATACGAAAATACGAGTTTTCGTGTAAATTGAAGATGAAGGGTGTTCACATAAAAAGTTTGATAGTTTTTAGCTAAATGTCACATTCTTTGTCACATTATAGATGACCATATTGTGATATAGTTGTGCACTGTTAGAAGCGATAGCATCCATATAAATAGTTATTTTCCTTGCATTTCAATACTGTCTTTTATACACGTGGCTTTTGAATTAGACAAAAATTCGAATGCTTCCAATGTTTTAAGATGGTATTCATGTTGATGATGAATCACAAGTCAAAATTTATTTTGGTAAGTATGAAATAAGTATTTCATTAACGATACAAAACTGCATGTAATAATTTTTAGGATGGGAAGGAGGCCCAAATGGCAGAGCATGATCGATCTTCCTGTCCAAGAGATTATAGAGGAAAAGAGTCAGTTTTCATATGATGACCTAGAATGGACACCAATAGGGGATGAGCCGAGCATTGACATTTGTGCCGCCATACCACTCGCAAGACTACATGCATTTCTAAAGGGGGAAGGTTCTAACGAAAGTTTTGAGACTACCTTCGCCCGCACACATCACACGTCAACAAATATAGAAAATCCAAAACCACAAACAACCAAGACATATTCTAGGTTTGGAAATTCGCTAACAAAATATTTTTTGTACGTTCTTTTCGTAAACAGTTGTATAACATTTGATGTTACCATTTTTAATGCAGCTATTGGTGTTCGTATGGTCCAAGCGACAATAGAAATAAGTTAGTAACAAGTGACAAAGTGAGTAGGTGTATAATTAAAAGGGGTTGCCAATGTCATTTCATTGTGAAGGTTTTTTATGGGAGACCGACAATGGCGATAATATTATACAACCAACCGTTTCATTGTGATGTAAATGGTGAGTGTTGTCATGGGAAGAACGAAAATACCATTAATGATCCTCGTCTAAATGTTGCCCCGTACTTATCTAATGAATGCAAAACTTATATCGAGAGTCTTTTGTTAATGGGAGTCACCGTGGACATGGTGTACGATAAATATATAGAGGATCCATCAAACGTGGGTATATCGAGCAGGAGAGACGAATACATGACAAGAAAGGACGTGGTGAACGCGTGGAAAAGAGTTCGTTGCAGAAGGTCTCAAAGCATTACGATGATGCACGATGGCGTGAACTTATGGCATGCGGAGGAAAGAGACATATTTTTCTACTATCAATGCCCAAATGGAACCACCGTTCCATTCATCATGGGGTTGCAAACACCGTGGATGTGCGAGAGAATGGTTCAACATTCACACAATTCCATAATCTCCATGGACTCGACATTTGCTACCAACAAATATGGCATAAGTAATTGGAATGAATTTTGAAATGATGTGTAATTTACGTATCATTAATATTATTCTTTTTCTGTTATATTAAACTCCGTGTTACCATTTGATGTCATATTTCTTGCAGTACCAATTATACACATTGCTTGTTTTTGTGAGCAAGAAGTAAGGTGCCCATGGGCCATCTCTTCGAGGAATAAAATCAAAGATATTTATGGGTGGTTGGCGGAAGTCCAAAAACGAGGAAAACACCTTCGTGCTAATTGGCATATCAATGCATTCATTACGGATGATGCATCGGCTGAAATCCAAGCCATCAAGTGTGTTTTTGGTTATCGTGTAGTGATATGCTTATGGCACGTGTGCATGGCATGGTTGAAAAACGTGTACAAGTATTGTAGCAAAGAGACTAGGTGGAAGATTTTTGAGAGACTAGGTACCATCATGTACGGTTCAGAAATTCATCACGAGCACACATTTTGAATCATTGAAGACTTCTTTAATGAATTCAAAGAGGAAACTAAGTTCCTCGAGTACTTCAGGAATACATGGTGTGAGAGCAAAGAATGTGTTGGTGAGTGTGATCCTTTGTGTGTTTCCTTATTAATTATCATCAATTATAATTCTTGGTTTATAATGTCACTTTGATTTTCAATCTGTGTCGCAATGACAATGATTATGGGCAAACAAATTTTAGAAACTTCTCCCATGCGAATCAAGAAACAAATGCATCTATCGAGTCCTACCATTGTTTTTTGAAGACTAAATACTTGTGTGATAGACAAAAGAAATGTACTCTCTGGATGGACTATTTGTTCTACACACTTATGTACAAGGTGGTGGAGCCATTTTACAAAAAAAAGAGGAATTTACAAAAATGCGGCTTTTTGACCAATTTCAAAAAAGAAAGACATCTATTGACGATGGTTGAGAGAGCAAAGAGTATTCACGATCTTGATTGCCTTGCGGTGTGCTCTGATTGCAATCAATTGTGGGTTGGGAGCCAAACAACTAGAAGCTCATGGTATTTGGTAATGAAATGTGGAGCCTTGGCGTTTGCAGAATGTGCTTGGGCTATCAGAGGAAACACATGTAAGCACGTGTTGAAGGCGTTGGATTTTCACAAGCAATATGTGTCGATGTCATCATATCAAGCACCAGAAGTGACAGGTAATTCAATGCCATCATATGTTACCGTTGTATATTGCTAAGAATAAGTCGTAACGAAATAAGCATCGTGTTGAATTTCTTTTCATTTCACGTGCAGGAGGCAATACTTATGGGGAGACAAGTAGGGTAAATGAAGACACGTTCCGACACGACCCCTCTTCGTCATATCCAACATCAGAAGTTGAAGGTAATTTAATGTCATCATATGTGGCAAGTAGTCATATAGATTACTAAGAATAAGTCGTAACAAAATAAGCATCGTGTTGAATTTCTTTTCATTTCATGTGCAAGAGGCAATACTTATGGGGAGACAAGCGGGGTAAATGAAGACACGTTCCGACACGACCCCTCTTCATCGTATCCAACATCAGAAGTTGAAGGTAATTTAATGTCATCGTATGTGGCAAGTAGTCATATAGATTGTTAAGAATAAGTCGTAATGAAATAAGCATCGTGTTGAATTTCTTTTCATTTCACGTGCAGGAGGCAATACTTATGGGGAGACAAGCGGGGTAAATGAAGACATGTTCCGACACGGCCCCTCTTCGTCGTATCCAACATCAGAAGTTGAAGGTAATTTAATGTCATCGTATGTGGCAAGTAGTCATATAGATTGCTAAGAATAAGTTGTAACAAAATAAGCATCATGTTGAATTTCTTTTCATTTCACGTGCAACAACCAATACCTATACAGAGACAAGCACTGTAAACAATGGCATGTTATGGGATGGCCCCTCCTCACCACCTTGACACTCACTGACAGTTGATGGTTAGTTGTGTATAAATAAATAATTTTCTATAATGTCTTATCCATCACAGGAACTCCTAAAATAGTTGGGGCTGGTGGTTTGATGATAGAAAGCGAACCAGATTTTATGGAACACACATCCAAAGAATTCTTGAAGTCAATCTCTGATACATGACTGAGTACAGATGAATAGAAAAAACATTCTTTGAATGTGTTCAAAGGTTTAGGAGAGACCTAGAAGCATCAAATATGTTGGATGTTGCTTTCAAAGGAGATGTCAATGAGATTGCCACCACCCGCATGCGTCCATGGTTTAGTGCGAGTAAAAAACACCACCACAGTGTGAGTAAGAGGCCAGTCATTGTAGAAGATTTGAACAATCATGCTGAAGACTACGAATGCTTCCAATTTCCCAACGGAAATCGTGCAAAGAGGAGACAAACCACACAAATGGATCATACAGGTTAAAACATTGAACTATTAGTGTGAACTATTCATAACAAATTTTAATTGTGGAGGTGAAGACTAACATATTGATCATTTATTTTGTAGGTGGTTCAAATGCAGCTGAAACATCTCCCCATGCTTATCTTTCAACAATTTAGCATCTGCGCAAGGTGTGTATTGAATGTCCTTAATATCACGTTTCTTTTGTATGTAAGGTAAAAATCCTTTGATACCTTGTCTAATATTTAATTCAACGTGTTGCGAGATGCAACGAATATGCAAATGGTGTATCTTACAGAATGAGCGGGTTGAGCTTTGGAAAGTAAATGTATGGCATGTTCAGTGTGCCTAAATTATAATTGTAAACATTGCCAATTCATGTATAGGAGATTGTACATTGCGTATATTTAAAATACATAAATATGGAACGTGTAAAATTGGCCTACTCTTTGACTATTTTTAGAGTGTTTTAAAAAAGTGCTTGGTGGTGTTAGCCAACGTAGAACCGTTCACGTAATATATAGATAGTATACAATATTTTACCAAATAGAAAGTTGATGTAATTACGATGAAAATATGTAATCAACAGTACAAAATTATCATGTTGAAATTTAATTGCTACTATCAAAGTGCTGAAAAATAAACTTTTTCCTACACTATATAAAATATTTCAACATGTTGAAAAATGCACGCAGTGTTTTTAAGCACTTTGAAAAATGTGACCCCGTTCTCCAAAGGCACAACCAGCGGTTCTCTTCCTTCTCGTTGTAAACATTGACTCCACATCAACAACTTGTCATGTCAAGAAGGGTTGAGATTTTTTCAATGTGATGAAAGTAGGGTGTGTTTTCCACCACATTGAAAAACGCACGATATTTTTCAGCAGATTCTGCAAAACCCCGACCTCATTCTCCAAAAGGTGCGACCCGCAGTGCTCTTCCTCCTTTGCAAAACATGGAATCCACATCAACAACTTTTTAGGTGGAGAAGGGTTGAGATTTTCCAAAGCGATGGAAATTGGGGTGCGTTTTCCGCCACGTTGAAAAATGCACGATGTTTTTCAAAGTTAGTTGAAAACCCCACCACGTTCTCCAAAAGGAGCAACTGCATGGTGCTCTTCCTTCTCGTTGTAAACATTGAATCCACATCAACTACTTGTTAGGTGGAGAAGGGTTGAATTTTTCCAATGCGATGGAAAGTGGGTTGCGTTTTCCGCCACATTGAAAAACACACGGTGTTTTTCGGTAATTTCTGAAAACCCCGATCTCGTTCTCCAAAAGGTGTAACCCGCGGTGCTCTTCCTCTTTGTTGTAAACATTGAATCCACATCAACAACTTGTCAGGTGGAGAAGGGTTGAGATTTTTCCAAAGCGATGGAAAGTGGGGTGCATTTTCCACCACGTTGAAAAACACAAAGTGTTTTCGGTAGTTTGAAAACCCCTCCATGTTCTCCAAAAGGAGCAACCCACGGTGCTCTTCCTTCTCGTTGTAAACATTGACTCCACATCAACTACTTGTCAGGTGAAGAAGGGTTGAGATTTTTCCAATGCGATAAAAGGGGTACATTTTCCGCCATGTTGAAAAATGCACAATGTTTTTCAGGAGGTTTGAAAACCCCCACCACGTTCTCCAAAAGGAGCAACCCGTGGTGTTCTTCCTTGTTGTTTGTAAACATTGACTCCACATCAACTTGTCAAGTGGATAAGGGTTGAGATTTTCCAATGTGATGGAAAGTGGGGTGTGATTTCCGCCACGTTGAAAAACACACAATGTTTTTCAAAGGTTAAAACCCCCACCATGTTCTCCAAAAGGAGCAACCCACGGTGTTCTTCCTTCTCGTTGTAAACATTGAATCCACATCAACTACTTGTCAGGTGGAGAAGGGTTCAATTTTTCCAAAGCGATGGAAAAATGGGTGTGATTTCCACCACGTTGAAAAATGCACTGTGTTTTCTGGCAATTTGAAAACCCCGACCACGTTCTCCAAAAGGAGCAACCTGCGGTGCTCTTCCTTCTTGTTGTAAACATTGACTCCACATCAACTACTTGTCAGGTGGAGAAGGGTTCAATTTTTCCAAAGTGATGGAAAAATGGGTGTGATTTCCGTCATGTAAAAAAATGCACAGTGTTTTCAAGATTCAAAACCCCCACCACGTTCTCCAAAAGGCGCAACCCATGGTGCTCTTCCTCCTTGTCATAAACATGGACTCCACATCAACTACTTGTCAAGTGGAGAAGGGTTGAGTTTTTTCCAATGCGATGGAAAGTGGGGTGTGATTTCCGCCACGTTGAAAAACACATGGTGTTTTTCAGCAGTTTGAAAACCCCAACCACGTTCTCCAAAAGGTGCAACCTATGGTGCTCTTCCTCCTTGTCGCAAACATGGAATCCACATCAACAACTTGTCAGGTGGAGAAGGGTTGAGTTTTTCCAATGCGATGGAAAGTGGGGTGTGTTTTCCGCCACGTTGAAAAACACACGGTGTTTTTCAACAGTTTCAAAACCCCGACCACGTTCTCCAAAAGGCACAACCTGCCGCGCTCTTCCTCCTTGTCGCAAACATGAAATCCACATCAACAACTTGTCAGGTGGAGAAGGGTTGAGATTTTTCCAATGTGATGGAAAGTGGGTGCGTTTTAAAGCCACGTTGAAAACGCACGGTGTTTTCAGCGATTTTAAAACGCCGGCCACGTTCTCCAAAAGGTGCAACCCCGCGCGCTCTTCCTCCTTGTTGCGAAACATGGAATCCACATCAACAACTTGTCGTGTGGAGAAGGGTTGATATTTTCCAATGCGATGGAAAGTGGGGTGCATTTTTGCCACGTGAGAAAATTCACGGTGTTTTTCAACAGATTCTGAAAACCCTAACCTCGTTCTCCAAAAGGCGTAACCCATGGTTCTCTTCTTTCTCGTTGTAAAACATTGACTCCACATCAACTACTTGTCATGTGGAGAAGGGTTCAATTTTTCCAATGTGATGGAAAGAGGGTGCATTTTCCGCCACATTGAAAAACACACGGTGTTTTTCAGCAGTTACAAAACCCCGACCTCGTTCTCCAAAAGCGCAACCCACGGTGCTCTTCCTCCTTGTCACAAACATGGAATCCACATCAAAAACTTGTCAGGTGGAGAAGGGTTGAGATTTTTCCAATGCGATGGAAAGTGGGGTGCATTTTCCGCCACGTTGAAAAATGCACGGTGTTTTTCAACAATTACAAAACCTCGACCACGTTCTCCAAAAGGCGCAACCCGTCGTGCTCTTCCTCCTTGTCACAAACATCAAATCCACATCAACAACTTGTCAGGTGGAGAAGGGTTGAGATTTTTCCAATGCGATGGAAAGTGGGGTGCGTTTTCCACCATGTTGAAAAATGCATGGTGTTTTTCAACAGTTTGAAAAACCCCACCACGTTCTCCAAAAGGCGCAACCCGCGGTGCTCTTCCTTCTCGTTGTAAACATTGACTCCACATCAACTACTTATCAAGTGGAGAATGGTTGAGATTTTTCAATGCGATGGAAAGTGGGTGCGTTTTCCGCCATGTAGAAAAATGCACGGTGTTTTTCAGATTCTGCAAAACCCGACCTCGTTCTCCAAAAAGGCGCAACTCCGTGTTCTCTTCCTTCTCGTTGTAAACATTTACTCCACATCAACTACTTGTCAGGTGGAGAAGGGTTCAATTTTTCCAAAGTGATGGAAAAATGGGTGTGATTTCTGCCACGTTGAAAAATGCACGGTATTTTTCAGCAGTTCAAAACCCCCACCACGTTCTCCAAAAGGCGCAACCCGTGGTGCTCTTCCTCCTTGTCGCAAACATGGAATCCACATCAACAACTTGTTAGGTGGAGAAGGGTTGATATTTTTCCAATGCGATGGAAAGTGGGGTGCATTTTCCGCCACGTTGAAAAATGCACGGTGTTTTTCAATGAGTTTGAAAACCCCGACCACATTCTCCAAAAGGTGCAACCCACGGTGCTCTTCCTCCTTGTCATGCAAACATCGAATCCACATCAAAAACTTGTCAGGTGGAGAAGGGTTGATATTTTTCCAATGCGATGGAAAGTGGGGTGTGATTTCGCCACGTTGAAAAATGCACGGTGTTTTTCAACAGTTTGAAAACCCCCACCACGTTCTCCAAAAGGCACAACCCACGGTGCTCTTCCTCCTTGTCGTAAACATGGAATCCACATCAACAACTTGTCAGGTGGAGAAGGGTTGAGATTTTCCAATGCGATGGAAAGTGGGGTGCGTTTTTCACCACGTTGAAAAATGCACGGTGTTTTTCAGCAGTTTCAAAACCCCCACCATGTTCTCCAAAAGGTGCAACCCGCCGCACTCTTCCTCCTTGTCACAAACATGGAATCCACATCAACAACTTGTCAGGTGGAGAAGGGTTGAGATTTTCCAATGCGATGGAAAGTGGGGTGCATTTTCCACCATGTTGAAAACGCACGGTGTTTTTCAGCAGTTTGAAAAACCATTTATACATTTACACCATAACATTTACATTGAATCTGTATAAAATTGCAAATAAAGTATGAGAAGATGAGAAGTTACACTTGAACCAATGAAAACTATTTTGTAGTCTTAATGAATGGTAACACACATTTAAACTAAGATCATTCCATTATAATGTATACGCGATATGAAAATTACATGTTTCAATGAGAACTTGAAATTCGATTCTCTATACAATGTACATTAACTAAAAGTAACATTCACAATACTCGCACATTTTAAATCTTATTCCAATTTAAATATTTTTATTAGTCTTTAAAACCTTCTTATTTTTTATTATGTTTTGATGGTATAAATATTATTAACTCTTTCAAAAACTAGAATATACGTTTAACCAACCCCTGTTGATGTCAAAGGTCACATGGAAAGTGTCATTTTATTACAAAGTCATATTTTATGTCAAAGGTCACTTGGACAATCTTCGGTGTGAGCGACTGGTAATTTTTCCTCAGTAGACGCCTTGGCCAGGATGTACATCTTCTTCCATGATTCTTTGTGATGTTCGTGAATTTTAACAACTGAATTAAAACTTTCTTGTTGGTTTTCGAACACTTTTTTGTTGGATTCACACGTTGTCTCCCAATTCTTAATTTCTAATTCCAACTCCAAAACCTCAAGCTCCAGCTCCATCTTCTTCAAGGAAGTAACTAGTAATTGGTCCAATAATTCCTTATTTATCTTTGACAATTTTACATATTGCATATCTAAGTCTTTCACACTCGGTTTTATAAAACTTTGCCTTGCTCTTTTAAGTTTCGATTCTACTTCCATACGAACTATGCGGGATGACTCATCTTCGTGTCGAACTTCTAATTTTTTTTGAGGTGCTCTCTTCAGTCTTTCCTAAAACATTAGTACTGGGACTATTGAATTTCACATAGTCTTTTGGTTCCGGCATTGGTGAGGCCTTGTGCTTTCCAACCTTCTTTTTTCTCATCATCTAATTAAACTTGTATTAAAACAACCAATTATTATTTGTTAACATTCAAATGTAATTGTAACCATATACCGTACATGGAAGTAGAACCCAACAAAGTAACCATATACCATTTACCGTAATCCTCATTCATAGTCACATTAATACATTAACCATATACACAGTCACAACATCATTCTTTATGCAATAAATGAAATGTCACAACAAGAATAAAAACCATTTAATGTGCTATAAACAGACCCCCAAACCATATTCAATTTAACAAGAATGAAATATTAAATCGTAAACGTTAAACAAAATAAAGTAACAACCTCATCACACATATATACAATTGTCTTCTAATCACACGGTGTATTACTCTTCCTCATTCATCACATCGCATACCAGATATAACAATTGAAATACATGATCTAAATACTAATTAACGTGCACATCATAACATCAACCAAAAAAACCATATTAGTGTAAAATCACGTCGTCTATCGATATCATCTATTATGCTACAAAGAAAAGATTCATCAAATATAACTAATTTGTTGCATACCACATAATCAATATCTATACATATATGTCTAATATATAAGTAAAACTTGACAAATATGTAAGTGAAATATAAAAGTTCTATGACTGGAATATTCATTTGTTATTATTGTCTAAGCCACCAATGTGTGTTTTTTTTTCATCAAATGCCGCCTTGGCCTGCATGTACATCTTCTTCCATACTTCCTTATGATCTTCGTGTGTTTTAAGAACGTTATTAAAGTTGGCTACATGATTTGCGATCACTTTTTTTCCGCTTCACGCATTGTCTCCCAATTCTTAATTTCCAGTTCTAACTCTTGAACCTTGACCTCCAACTCCATCTACCTTGAGGCAATATCTCCTATTTCATCTAATATTTCCTTGTTTTTTTCGTAAAATATAAATTTTCCAGTGCAAAGCTTTCACACTTTGGTTTTGATATATCTTTGTCTTCTTTGTTACAAGTTTCATTTCTAACTCCATACAAACTAACGGGGAAGGCACGTCTTCTTGTGTAACACCGACATCTTTGTTTGTAGAGTTATTTGCTTTCTTTTTGTATGGATAAGTGTCACTATCGAATGATTCATGGTCAATTGGTTCTTGCACTGGCGCAACCTTGCACTTTCCAGTCTTCTTTAGTCTTGCCATCTAAATAAACTTGTATTATAACAATCGATTATTATTTGTTACCATTCAAACATAATTAGAAAGGAAATAATGCACTTAACTTATACATAACAAAATATTATCATCGATGAAATATATATGAAAGTTTCATAACCACATCAAACCCAAGTATGCATACATGGATGTAGAATGCAACTATGTAATGATAATTACTGAACACGTCAAACCCAAGCAGGCATACAAGGAATAAGAACTCAACTATGTAACCACATACCAAAAAACGTAATCCACAATCCATAGTCACATTAATACATCAACCAGATACACAATGGCAACAACATCATTTATATAGTAATGGAATGTCACATAACAAGAATAAAAACAATCTAATGCATTATAAACAGATCGTAAATGGATAACTCTATGTAACCCATAACCACAAACCATATTCAATATATCAATAATGCAGTACTAAGTCGTAAACCTCAAACACATTAAAGTAACATCATTGTCATATACACATATATACTAATCTGACTCCTCACAATCAATGTTCTACATGGTGTTTTCATCTCCTTCGTTGCCTAGTGTTAGCGATAGACAATAGTCCATCATAAAATCTAATACGTTTCTTCTCATTTCTATGAATAGAATTTGGCGTGATGCCAAGAATGGGTGGCGCATTTGATGTCTTTATCCGAGTATGGCGTGTTGTCTCAGCATGTCGCATCATCTTGAGAGCCAACCATGTACTAAATAAGTGAACGTAGATGAATCTCTCAGTTAAACACATAATTAAATTATATCATTCATCCAAAATGTCTAAGTACTCGCCTCTTCAGGAGTGTCAAGTCTGATATCACTGAGATCCCAAATAGCAAACCCTTTGACACATTGTGCCAAAGTGTTTGCAAATGTATTAGGGTAGGGCAATGGAGCAGTGGGAACAATGGCCTCAAAAATAATCACTTTGACGATAAATTTGGGGAGTGTGATGCCATGACACTTCGTGTGTGGGGTACTATCACAAACCACTCCTCTCGCGACAACCATATTATCGACATTAACTTTGACTTTGGTCCCGCCAGAAAATCCTATAATAATGACAATTTCAATTGCATTAATAACTTTTTCTCACCAAAAAGAATACGAGAAAAACAAATGAGAACATTGAATAACTTACCGGTCCGGTTCCACCCTCGCTCATCTTTGCCAAAGCCAATCTGGTGTTTATGTCCCTCTCCTCGTGCCTCCCGTCATAACCCTCTCTCTCCTCGTGGAATTTTTTTCAACTCCGGGATTTTTCATCTCCGCCTTTCTTACCTCAAGTGAAGTTATCTCTCCAATAAGATCAAGACCACGGGTTGATTGAGAAGGGCGTCTTATCACAAGCGTCCACCTATAACAATCAAGCCATCATGACAATCAAAGTATCAACAACATAAGGCAACATACATTTTTCAAGAGCTTGTTAAGTGATTTTTACTTCTCTTTGTTTCGCACTACGAATCGCGTGTCTCTGTCAACATAAGAGTTGACGTAAGGGAATGTCATAATCCTACACACATGCATACAGTTAGTATATACAAAAATACACAAAAACTACATTGTATCTTTACTTACGAAAGACCAATAATTACTTACGTTATCATTCGCAGGGCGTCAAAATTTTTGCTACTTGTTCCACCACCTTCTCCACTTCATATGCATGACAAAATATCAAGTTTTGATTTCCAACCTAACATTATATTTAAATTTCTATACCAATCTTAAATTTACCTTTGTTATGATATTTGAGTTTTTATTTCCTCTCACTCTCAACCAATGCTCCTCTCTCACCTTTCTCATCTCCGCTGAATCGTAGGCACGCATTGCATCATCCACCTCCCTCTTTCCTTCTCGGCTCAACTCCTCAAATCGATATTTGCATTCTTTTTTGCAAACACGATCAATAACCCTCCTCCGCTGCAAGTAGAATCATTGCCTTAGGACGTAGTTCACATCCGCCTCCCTCTTTTGCATGTATGCCCTACTTCTATCTTGAGAGATAGGTGATCGTTTCCCCATATGCTTACGGCCACGCTTACGAGGTTCCACGAAGGGAAGATTGTGTTCTACTTGGTGATGTCGATTTAGTCTATACAACTCGAAACGTAACATCCCCACTATCGGCACATGATACATCTTGTGAGACATAACGAATACGACCATTAACATATTCAGTTTTATATTCTACGGGTGGCTCATGGATATCTGAGCAAATGGGCTCTGAAGGACCAGCTGCCATATCGTCATCAACTATTGGAGGATCATCTCCCTTTGCTTCCTTTGTGACGCTTGCAAAACGTGTACGTGCCATGTTATGTGAAGGTACTTGTATCTACGGAGTCCAAGTGCATAACTATTAGCCTTTGACATAAAATATTAAGTATTTTGCAAATAAAGTAATTTTCACATATTAGTATATTATCATTATGGAATGTGCGAAACCTTTATGAAAAGACATCAATTTCATAATTGTTATCTCAACAAATGACATAATTGTTACTAGGACAAACAATTAATGTTCACAAAGTTATATATTACCGTCTCATTATTTATGTCTTCCCCGAAAACATAAGAACGGATTGTGAACATGGATCGACCCATGTCGCCGAAGCTTCCGCATGTTTTGTTCATGTCATTGTCATAACCATCGTTGAAGTGACGCATTGTAAAACAAGTTAAACTGAAACAAATGGTGCACGAACTTATTTATTCATATTTTGCATTCATATTGAGAAAGTTGTGCACAATAAACGATTTGTGATGAAATTAGCCGCACACATTCTTTTTTTCAAAACTAGATAATTGACTCTAGATGTTTCCGAACTAAACATGAAATGTGAATTGCAAGTGTGTTAAAAGAGATTATAGGATAAAGCGTGACGTATCCAAAATTCCCAGTTTATCAACCAACACTATATGATGTACAATCATATTATCCACAAAATATATAATATAGACGCATACGAGACAATTCACATAATATTAGTTATTCACAATCTAATAAATAATGTATGTCTACCTTTACTCAAAAAGGAAAAACACATATATCATATCGAAATTTCTTCCATGGCAAGTCTTTGGCAAAGCTACCACTTCTTGGTTTATAGTGTCCCTAAACACTTGACATACATCTAACCTACCTCTTAACTTTTACATGCACGTATGAACATTTCGCAATGCGAGATACAATCTCTAGCACTTGAACTTGAAGAATTGAAAGATTTACATTATTACATCAATATACACCAGTCATTTGTTTCACAACAAGCATATCATGAGAAAACACACAAATGTTCCGAACATTGTGGCGTATCGCTTCCTCAAGACCCAATATCAACACCCTATACTCACTGGTGGACGGTCGTGATCTGACATTTTCGACAATTGTACCTCTTTCTACTATCTTGCTTCCATCAGGGTCGTATAATATGAACGATGAACATGCTATATTTTCAGAGGTATTCAACACTCCATGAATTTCCAATCTCCAAATTTCAACCATGTTTACCTTTACAATGGACAACAATATATCGTAAGCAAACATTAAAAAAATAGAATGAACACTTCTAATTTGACTTTTTCAATACAAACATCTATAATTTAACATATGACAAGGCCCTATAACATATGCTCCTGAGTTCGTTCATTAATAACGATTTCTTATTAGAGAGTCAATGGAGTTAGTACTTTGTCTACTAAAACTAAAACTAAAACTAAAACTTCCTTACAATACTAAAACTTCGTATTTCGTATGTTAGACTAAAGTGCAAATAAATTTTGGAATATATTAGAATCGTAATCATGAGTTTGGGTCCATTCCACTCATTTTTTGAATAGATAACTTTATATTGCTAACATATAATTAATACAAACACAAGATACATTTTTTTAAGATATGTTTTCCGATAATTACGAGTTTATAAATGTAATGGGTAAATATTAAATTTGAATAAATCACTTAATAAATTGATTAGTATATTATGAATAGACAGAGTTCATTCTACCTGCAATATCAATATCTATAAACATTTGATTAATTACAGTATTGTGAACGACATTCCAATAATTGTTATAGCCTATAGTATTATGAACGACATTCTAATAATTGTTATAGTTTATTCACTAAATAACCATTGTAATGTATATCTAGTATTTAAATTACATGCTTCAATGAGTACTCGAGTTCTCTAGAATTAACTCCTTTTCAAACAATATTGGTTTTCTATATTATGTATATTAAGTTGGCTACAGGTGCATCTGTATATGAGTTGAACTCATAAAACAACACTCTTTACACATAAATAAACGATGGGAAATGATAATTGCACCAATACAATCCTAAATTTGGACAAATGATGATAATCCCATAGTTAGTGAATTAGAAAATCGTTACCATTACACATTTCCTACCAAAATATAATTTTAACAAAAATGAATTTTATTAATCTAAACTTGCTATACAAATATCTAAACATTGGTAATTTTAAAACTATAATCCATAGAAACATGTATTAATACTAAGGAAAACATATTTAATCAAGAATATATTCGAACAACAAAACAAAATATGTTTATGTTGGTGTGAATCGACATCCGACAAAAATTAAATATTTATATAGGTTTTTCTCAAACACATCATAAGTTTTTTAGAACAAAACATAAAAAACCGTAACTATTTTTTTTTTTCTTAGCAGCAAACTTGGAGTTGCTTCCATGTGCAATCTTCTTTGCACGATTTTTGGATCTATCACCGATTTTATGATCAGTAACTCCCATCTTTCTCGACTTATGTGGAGTCTCGTACTACAGGCATCCTCCATCGTGTCATACGCTAGACCGTATCCTCGCGAATGTGGCCCTATAGTGCGGAACTTAGATAAATAAATGACAAGTTTTGACAAATTGAGTGGACTTTAACCGTCAGCCGAATTTCCGGTTTCGCGGCTTTGATCATTGATGATGGTCTATAAACACCACAAATGTGGACCTCCTAAAACTTTCCTCCCTTTGGAATTTGGGAGTTGTTAGTGTTATCCCTACAAGATTCGTAGGAACTAGACTTCGTGTATTCATTTTCCCCATGCAAAATTCAAACCGAATACAACAACACACATACAAAAAAAAAATAATGTTAGTACGGCACATGTCAAATCAAATATATGTCATCCAATATGATAAAATAATCACAATAACCATGAAACTGAAAAGTATCGATAAATGCCAATGGCTATCCTTCACCCAAGATGCACCCTCCCATAATATCACGATCGTCCATTGCAAAAGGGACGGTTGTGATATTACGGGAGGGTGCATTTCTGAGTGGAAGGTCAGCGGGTGACTTTAAAAACCTCTCGCTAGCTTACGATCTGCTCTACCGCCCATCTATCGATGCAGAATCCTAAGGGGCAAGCCCCTTCATCATGCAATGATAGTTGGGCGTATCGATGTGGCATCCTAAGGGGCAAGCCCCTTCAGCACGCACCGATTGTTGTCTTTGTAGAGGCACTTGCCCCCATATGCCAAATTGAGAGTCAGAGTATGATATCACATAATTTTTATAGCTTCAACTTTCATTAAACATTCACAACATTACAATTACCAGTATTTAACAACTAATAACAAATATACATATACAAATGAGTTACAACATCATGTCCACCAACAATTACAAAAGAGTAACTGGTACAAAACAAAAATATACAATTAACGTTAGTACGGTACATGTCAAATCAAATATATGTCATCCAATATGATAAAATAATCACAATAACCATGAAACCGAGAAGTATCGATAAATGTCAACAGCCTATCCTTCACCCCAGATGCACTCCCATAATATCACGACCATCCATTGCAAAAGGGACGGTTGTGATATTACGAGAGGAGTGCATTTCAGTAGAAGGTCGGCGGGCGACTTTAAAAACTCTACTCAAAGATAGTCTCACCGCCCAACTATTGATGCAGAATCCTAAGGGGCAAGCCTTTATCACGCAACGATAGTTGGGGTGATCGATGTGGCATCTAAGGGGCAAGCCCCTTCAAAGACGCACCGATTGTTGTCTTTGCAGAGGCACTTGCCCCCATATGCCAAATTGAGAGTTAGAGTATGATTTCACATAATTTTTATAGCTTCAACTTTCATTTAACATTCACAACATTACAATTACTAGTATTTAACAACTAATAACAAATATACATATATAAATGAGTTACAACATCATGTCCACCAACAATTACAAAAGAGTAATCGTACAAAATAAAAATATACAATTAATGTTAGTACGGTACATGTCAAATAAAATATATGTCATCCAATATGATAAAATAATCACAATAACCATGAAACTAAGAAGTATCGATAAATGCCAATGGCTATCCTTCACCCAAGATGCACCCTCCCATAATATCACAACCGTCCATTGCAAAAGGGACGGTTGTGATATTATGGGAGGGTGCATTTCTGAGTGGAAGGTCGGCGGGCAACTTTAAAAACCTCTACTCAGCACAGTCTACCGCCCATCTATCGATGCAGAATCCTAAGGGGCAAGCCCCTTCATCACGCAACGATAGTTGGGCGTATCGATGTGGCATCCTAAGGGGCAAGCCCCTTTAGCACGCACCAATTGTTGTCTTTGTAGAGGCACTTGCCCCCATATGCCAAATTGAGAGTTAGAGTATGATTTCACATAATTTTTATAGCTTCAACTTTCATTTAACATTCACAACATTACAATTACCAGTATTTAACAACTAATAACAAATATATATATACAAATGAGTTACAACATCATGTCCACCAACAATTACAAAAGAGTAAGGTACAAAACAAAAATATACAATTAACGTTAGTACGATACATGTCAAATCAAATATATGTCATCCAATATGATAAAATGATCACAATAACCATGAAATCGAAAAGTATGGATAAATGCCAATGGCTATCCTTCACCCAAGATGCACCCTCCCATAAGATCATGACCGCCCATTGCAAAGGGACAACAGGTGAGTGGAAGGTCGGTGGATGACTTTAAAAACCTCTACTCAACACAGTCTACGCCCAACTATTGATGCGAATCCTAAGGGGCAAGCCCGTTCATCACGCAGCGATAGTTGGGTGTATCGATGTGGCATCCTAAGGGGCAAGCCCTTTCAAACGCACCGATTGCTTTGTCTTTGCAGAGGCACTTGCCCCCATATGCCAAATTGAGAGTCGAGTATGATATCACATAATTTTTATAGCTTCAACTTTCATTAAACATTCACAACATTACAATTACCAATATTTAACAACTAATAACAAATATACATATACAAATGAGTTACAACATCATGTCCACCAACAATTACAAAAGAGTAACTGGTACAAAACAAAACACAAATATACAATTAACGTTAGTACGGTATATGTCAAATCAAATATATGTCATCCAATATGATAAAATACTCACAATAACCATGAAACTGAGAAGTATCGATAAATGTCAACAGCTATCCTTCACCCAAGATGCACCCTCCCATAATATCACGACCATCCATTGCAAAAGGGACGGTTGTGATATTACAGGAGGGTGCATTTCTGAGTGGAAGGTCGGCGGGTGACTTTAAAAACCTCTACTTAGCATAGTCTACCGCCCAACTATCGATGCGAGAATCCTAAGGGGCAAGCCCCTTCATCACGCAACGATAGTTGGGCGTATCGATGTGGCATCCTAAGGGGCAAGCCCCTTTAGCACGCACCGATTCTTGTCTTTGCAGAGGCACTTGCCCCCATATGCCAAATTGAGAGTCGAATATGATATCACATAATTTTTATAGCTTCAACTTTCATTAAACATTCACAACATTATAATTACCAATATTTAACAACTAATAACAAATACACACACACACACACACACACACACACACACACACACACACACACACACACACACACACACACACACACACACACACACACACACACACACACACACACACACAAATGAGTTCCACATTCGCAATATTTACAACTATAATGCATCCAAGAAATCAAACTTTTCCTAATGTATTTACTTTAAAACAACTAAGAGCAATGAAATCACAACTAATAGCTCAAAGATCGCATGCATATTTAACCAATACCAACATAATATCAACATAATTAACTAGTCTCATACCAGTGATTAATAAACACAAATTGTAGAAATTACCGAATCCTCTATCATTTATTAACAAACACGTGAATACAATAATATCACAATAATAAACTAGTTCACACTATTATTTAGTGTCTATATACTAAACAAAATATTTGAACACGTCATTCGTTTTGAAAACATGCTTCCAAACAATTGTTCGATATATTTGTACTTATGAAAAAGTTTCATGTTATATTTGTCCTTGTGTATATCAAGCACATACATTTGTTCCTATTTACAAAGTATTAGGTAATAGATATGACATCAAATTGCTTCCTTTTCTTATAGTTTCAAATATATTAATTATTTTCTAAAACTATAATTATTTTCTAAAATTTAAGGTTCAAGGTTTAGGGTATAAAAGTTGAAATATAAATATTGAAATGAAATAATTGATCATAATAAGAAACGTTATATAGAAAATGTTGTGGAGTTAGGAAACCTAACAAATGCATTCCTACTATTTGAATAAAATATGAATGATTAGAAATTGGACTTAGACACCCTATTAAGCTAGGAAAAAGGACTTGGACTTACTAAAGATCGAAATCTGACAAGCTAGGAAAAAGGCCAACTTTCCCAATCACTTACTAAAGTTTATAAATATGCCAAATGTACTTTGTTTATGTAGATACGATATTATAAATTATTTACATGTGGGGTTTGGGTGACTACTGTTTTAAGGCACACAAATTCAATTTTATTTACTCCCCTACATAACTCTAAAAGTTGAATTTCTTCAAACTTCTCCACATAGTCCCAATTGCACTCCTCACAACTCTAAAGGTTGAAATAGTTCATGTTGCACACATTCCCATTTGTACATATCCCAGAATATCACATATTTATTTAGTCATACTTAGTTAGGATTTTTAAAATTATATTTCTAGAGGTTTGTGTGGATTTTTAAAATTATAATCAACAACGCCATAATAGTTTTTACACAAACCAATAATTAAATTGTGATTCAACAACACACAACTAATTTTGATCAACACCATAATAAGGTGTACGCTTGAACAAAAGAGTTTATGAATTGTTTGGTTATGAGAATTACCTTAAATATTGCAATCCATAAGTTTCATAATCTTATCAAACATAAATTAACATAATACTTTTCGAATCTCAAAGCCATGTGTTTTTTTCTTTCCTTTATTCAAAAATATTAAAATAGGAAAACTTTGCATGGAGTTACATTGTATCGTTTTAAGGGAGGAGGAAAACTTGTGGACATTAAAATAGAACTCAATTCTTCGATATTAAAGTTTTAAAGTAACTATAATCGATGGTTTATAAAGGTATAATATGGGATGTCATGAAATTTAAAAGTAGTTTTTCAATTATAGTAATTATAGTAAGGAATTAGTTTAAAATTTCATTCTTGAAAAACACAATGTGTTTTCAACAATGATAAAAAAACACACTATGATTACTTTTAAACCGAAAATTACAAGGTGTGTTTTCAAAATTATTTCCTCCATTAGAAAATTGTTGACAGGAATGATACCAATAATAGACGAGTAATGATACCAATAAGTGCACTATTGACATTATTATAGTCTTCAATTATCCATATAAAAATTATTCTTTTTGTCAAATTTATTTGTGTGGGCATTTTTATTGATCAGGATATCATTTTTTAAAGTTCCCTAAACATCCCTAAATGGTGTCAGTGCAGAAGATCATCTCGAGAGCTTTCCATCGACTATGAGAATGCGACAAACGGACATCGGGAGCTCTAGATATGTTCGGTCAAAGTTCAGACAACGAGGAAAGTCAACTCTGGTCAACTGGTCAATATTGGACCAATGGCACTGCGACACGTGGCGAAAAGGCAAAAGGGAGTTGTTTGTTGGTTTTCAATCACCGGTCTTCGACGAGCGTAAAAATGGTGCACGGGAACAAGAGGCTCAACTTTTATTACGGAGGGGAGCCCGGCCGCCGTGTGGACTATGGTATTATCGCCAACGTGGTGGGTCCACAAGCCACCACGTGTCAAATTCGCTCAATTTGCCTATCGGGAGACGACAAGTGGACTACAGGATTACTGAGTTAATTATTTCTATGCCACATTGTATGGGTCGAAATTATATTATCTTGGTAAGTCCACTTTCCAAATGGCACGCATATATGCCAAACCACATATATACATATTAATGTTTATACATTAGTATTATTAAACCGCCAAACATATGCTACTTCCACGTGGAGGAGGAGTGAAGCGGTGGTGGGGAGCATGTTGAATGGTATGCGTGGACATCCACGTGGTGAACAAGGTGGTAAGCGGTGGTAGGGGCGGTTATGCTCCAAAGTGGTCCTTTGACCACTATCCTCGCATGAGAAAGGCTTAATAAAGCCTAAGACTTTATCTCCTTCCACCATATGTGGGACTTTATACCCACTTAACCAATGCCGCGCCAAATTTGGGTTTTAATCCCATTAAATATACAACGCCACTATGGGATTTTTAACCCTTACCAAATGCTATGCCGCTCAATGGGGATTTAATCCCATTTCATATGCAAAACGGCCAATATGGGTATTTGATCCCATTTATTTTGCTACGGGTAAGGCTTAGGTTTAAAATAGCCTAAGGATAATATGTAATTGCATTTTTCAAGGGCCCTAATTTTGTATAAATAGGGAACCCGTTCATTGTAATGGACACACACACACAACTCAAGCTTATTATTTGTTAAGCTTGTTGTGGGGGCACACACAACCCGAGCTTATTATTTGTTAAGCTTATTTGTGGGATGTGTCAACAGTATTGTCTATTGGCCTATTATTTTAGGCAATAGTAGATGAAATATTTGTGATTGGGAGTAAATTATAAACTACCCAATAGGCCTATTGAGCCACACACCACTTGCAAATCCTGGATTGTCGCCGAGGAGTGCTGAGGTCGCATTGATAGCGTCGGGAAGGCCGATCGAAGCCGAAGGAGATTGTATGCCAGGAAGGTGGAAGTCGGGTGCTATTTTTCACCCTTGTCGTCCGAAGGTCTGGTTATTCTTCTAAGCAAGTTTAAATAGTTTCCATTAGGTTTTCTTGTGAAAGTACTATTGTAACTTACAAGTTTTGACTAGTGGAACGGTTCGACCACGAACCCGGAGACGTAGGCAATTGCCGAACTCCGTAATCAATCTGTGTGTAATTGTCATTATTGTCTTGCATTATTTTAAATTGATTACTTAAAAGGAGTAAATTATCGGCAAATAATTAAAGCCTATAAGGGTCCGAGATCAGGTAGTAATAATTTGGTTATTTTCGGATCATTTATCTTTGCAAAGTTTTTAAAAAAATGATAAAGTAAAGTAGGATTAAAGCCTCGATAGCCAATAATCAAGGGTTAAATTTCAATGCCACCAATGGTCATATTTAAAGTTTATATCTTGTTTTTGCAATATTTAAAGTGATGCAAGACAACTTTTTCTTTGCCTAAGATGTGTCAATGAACATGACGGGAACTCAGGGTCACTCGGGTCGTTTACATCCTCTCATCAGTTGGGGGGTTCACTATACTCACTTCAACATGTCAACATGTCACTAAGTTTTTCTTAACTACCTTTGTTTGACCATCTATTTGAGCATGATGGATAAAACCAAACCGCAAATTGGGTGTTGATTCCTCCAATGTACTCTTGAGATGTCCCACAATTTTAACCATATTTTAATATCTCTACTAGACACAGTGTTAGGAGATATTGCTCAACCTTTGTACTTTCGTAAGTAATTTTTTACAGACATTTTTAAAACACTTTACATAGATTCTTTGTGGCATTTCATCAAACAGACGATGTGTGTATTAAAACAATTACTCACATCGTGATGGGTGTATTGTAACCAATGATTAACTTACCATTTCTTTGAGACATTTTGTCAAATAGTTCACATTGACATTTTGTCAAACAATTCACAGTCTTCTCAACAGTTACACATTTTGTCAAACAGTTCACAGTCTTTCGAGGAAGCAGTGATTACAAAGAATTTCAAATAGGTTAAAAGGTATGCATTCAAAGTTCACTTACAGTCAAAGTTCAAAGTTCACTTACAGTGAAGAAATGCCAAAGGAATAACGCAGAGTGAAGGGATGTATAAAGAAAAACAAAGAAATGCGACTAGTAATGTATACAGAAAACCACATAATTTTTTTCCCCGACTGGTAACAAAGAAATACAAATGATTCAATGTTAATGTATAAAGAAAAAAAGAATTTTTTTGCCCAGCATGATAAAGGGTATGGGCTCTTACTCTTGTCACGGCGACAATGGCTCCTTCCTCCTTCCTCGTCTATAAGCTCGCTCGAACCCTTACCCAAAACAAATGGATCACCAAACGGATGCTTTGAAATTTCTCCTTCACTGGAAAACGTTGCAAACCCGTGTAAAATGGCTCCCTCCCTCCTTCCTGCTTTCGGAAATGTGCGAAGAATGTGACAGGGTGCGATATCAAACGTATACAGTCGATTACCATGCATTTGGGTGATTACGGATCGTTTTTGATGATTACCGGACCTTGCATACAATAGTGTGTGAAGGAAGTGGAATGGCGGGGGCACGTTGTTCAATAATTCAATTTCTCCACTTGCGTCATCATCGTGCCACGTCGGTCGGAGGACCCCGCTCCCAACTTGTGTCGTCATCGGGACCGCGATGACATCACCTTTCCGGTGGACGGCGATGGTGGATGGGTCATAGGGGATGGGTCATGCGGGAGCTCTCCATTCACCATGCATAGGTGCATTTTCGGTGATGGGTAGCCGCTCCCGGTTTTACTCACGAAAGTATTTGTTTATAAATGTGTGTGTGAAAAAATTGTTAAGGATAATTGTTATGTCCAATTTTTAGAATAACTTTTAGAATCTTGTTTGAGGTGCATTGACTGATAAACCATGTTATTTGTGATAAAGAATACCCGCGAAGATCTTTTTGCGCGAGGATATTGTGGGCAAGCCTGAGGCAAAGGAAATGGCAGCCTCCAGCACTACATTCAGGAATTTAGGTCTACTCAACTGTACCATTGTACCCAATTCTGCAAACAGGATCCCGGGTAGGAGCCCTTCTATCAAGGGACATACCTTCTCTCAAAGGGTTTCCAGGACTCCAAGATGCAGTGCCAAAACTAATAATTCCAATCCCACATTGAAGACCTGCAGGAATTGCAAAAACAGTTTGATCCATTGCAGAATCACCCTCGTGCATGTAGCTACCACACTGCACACTTTGGTGGTAAGCCCTCTGGCTCAACCCGTGTTTTAAAAACATGCAGATACATATGTTGTTTGTGGTGTTTTTTTTTTTAATTGATTTCATTCCTCTTGTTATAGTTAGATTTTGATTTGGTGGAACTGATTTATCTTACGGAGACCGACTATCTTGAAATAATATTTCATTGTCCTCACCCATCTGGCAAAAAACCTACATTGTTCTGTACAATCTCAGTTATGTGCCTAAATAGCCGAAACTAGACCTTTCTTAAATTTTCAGTAGTTGAGAAAATGACACTGAGGTCGTCTGGCTGCTCTGTAGCCCACCATGGTTCCATTCCAATAAAATGCTAAGAGGCCCCGGCATACGTGGCTGTAGAAAAGGAAAAAGGGGCTAGACCAGGTGCAATTCCCTTAGGATTTTGGCTGGAACAGTGACTTCTCAAATTTGGCATCCAGGTCAAATGGAAAAATTTTCTAACCAGAAAAAAATATTTCGGAAAATTACATACAACCAAAGCATGTTCATCCAAAGAGAAGCTTGGCCAATGCCTTTTTCTCCCATTTTTGGGTTGCTAGCAAACTAGTTCTTATGTCCTTAAATTACTAGAATTGATGCAAACAACATCTATCCGATTGAAGGCTAAGTGATTACCCATTCCTTGGAAGTATATTTCTGTTAAAAATGTTCATATAGGGTCCTAGGCGATGGTAGCCAGTATCCTGGAAAACGAAATATAAGATGTCCAGAAAACAACATGACATGCGTTGGAGTTAAAACAGTGGAGAAAAAAATTGACATAGAATTGTTTTCAAGAAATTATCCCAAAGCATGGAGAACTTCTCTCATATAGAATTTTCGATTTAGGGTTACTTAAGATTAGAAAGAAACCCTGTCAACATTGACCCCCTCTCTCCATAAAACTTAGTGTTCGAATGCAGAGAACTGGAAAACATGGTTTTATTTCAATTTGGACCATATATGGTCTATAATAATGTTGGTCTAGACCACGTTGGTCTATCAGACCGTATTTTAATGTTCTGAACAATGTGGTTTTATGATATACAATGTCCATTCTCCCGATTCGATGAAAGTAGTTAAAAGTTAATTCAAATTTTAAGGCCGTGTACTCATCATCTTCAATCTTATTTTTCATTTCATTGCTCAAATGCAGTTTCATCTGGTGGGTTTTACCAATGCAATCAGTACACTGCTGCCAACAAGTTAATTGCAGCAATTGTACCAATTACCCCAATAACAGATGGGCTTCTTTTGTTCCCTTGGCAAACCCCACTTTGGACTTGAAAGAAATCTGATACAGAAAGTACCTGTGAGTTCCATCAGCTCTCTTTCAATCAATGAATTGAACTCCTGAATGCTTGATGTACAGATACCACTGATGCAGGGTAATCATGTCAATAGAAGTTTCAGACATGGCGAGAGGATGAGTTATACTGGCAGAAAGATATCTGGTGATTATTATTTCAGCTCTGAGCATGTATTGTCATTGGTGTTGGATCCGTTTTGAAATTTTTATTCAAATTCCTGCCCTGCATCAATCCTTCTGCAAAATAAGTCTTTTGCAGATAGAACCTGACAGACTACTCTTGTTATGTAAGATTGCTGCCTCAAAGCTGATCCCATGGCAACAAACCACTAAGAAGGGAAGCTATTTTTCCTTGCCAGTTAATGGCTTTATGTAGATAGTTTATCTTATACTAATTAGAGTAAGTTAGAATAGGTTTTATGTTTGCAAACTAAATACTCTGCATATCCTGCATATTCCACTTGGAATATGTATGCGTTTCTCTTCTGTAAATATGTTTTGGAGAGCCCTCAAGCAGTTGCAAGTTCAACAGAGACAAAATTCAGAGAAAGGGATTGGAGTCAAATTCAAGGGCACTTTCAAAAGACTTGGTTGCAGAGGGTTTATAAGGGGTCTCCAAACTTTCAAAGTCTTTTCGTGTAGACTCTAGTGCCCACTGGATACTCAAGGCACCAGTCTACACATATAGCAGGCATATGTCCCCAACAAATCGCCAAAAAGGTTAATAAAACATGCCCCTGGCCCATTTTATTAACATTGTGCCTTCAAGTTTTGTCTCGGCCGCAATTGCCTTTTACAATATTGTCTTGAGGGTTCTCTCCCTTCCATGGTCTCTGTGGCCCTTTTCTTTTCAGTCAGAGCTTGCATTGCAGTCATGGTGCTCCCATGGTGGTGGTCACAACTTCTCAGAATTGCATTGCTTTCATGCCCGTAGGCAGTCACATTTGGCCACTTGAGCTTGCACCAACTTCCACAGCCAGTACACAAGCTTATGAGCCTCAAGGAGTCAAAAGGCCAGTCCCAAAGAACTTAACAGAGCTCCAATGGTGGCTTAAGCCGTGCCCCTTTGGAAAACATCAGTGGGTTTAGTCCCACATTGTTAAAAGACGGCTCGACGGGACACTTCATATAGGAAAACACTTTGTTATTTAAGTGAGGTAAGGAGAGATTGGTCTAGCAGGTTTGAGTTGAAGTGTAATTTTGGAAGGAGGAGCAGCACAAAGAATAAGCAGAGTCTGGAGAGCACGAGGGTCTTAATTGGTCCACTTGTCACAATTTCAGATACAGTGACTGTGTGACCCACACAAAGACTAAAGGGAAGACAAATCCCAACGAGAGCACATGATTGGTCAAAAGAGCCTCAATGAAGAGTTGCCACTTGTCCCTGAGATCCTCGTGCAAAGGCGGAACCCTAGATCTTCTTGCAGCCATAACTTTTGCTTTAGGCTACCAAATTACTCGTCCTTGGGCTCATGTAAAGCTTGTGGGGAGACCTTCCTATTGGGACCACTTTTAGAACAAATGGTTGCACATGGGTCCCACTTTTTACACTTTAAGTCGCTGCAAGCCATTTCTTCTCTGTAAATGTGTTCTAAGTGATTCTTAGCAACTCTAAGAGCTCGTATTTAGTATTTTGAGCCCCCAACAAGTCTGCAGTGCTCTTTGGGTGCGAAATGGAGACTCTTCATAATTGGGTGGCTGTTTGTCCCTCAAGAGCTCCACATAGAGATCTGATTGCATGCAATGGAGATTTGGTAGCATGGGTGATGCTTTGGTGACATGGACTGAATTTAGCGCTCATTGTCTCTTCTTTTTGCTCTCTTTCGTTGCACTTTGATTTTATAAATAGAGTCTCTCTATCTTCTGGGGTTGGATTGACATGCTTCATTGGACCCGCTTGGGCCACATTTTGTTTAATGTTGCCTTAGCTTGACTCTTGTTTAATACACGGATCTCTGGCCTTCTGCTCTATGTCTGCAACTGTTTATATTCCCACATCAATGAGATTTCTGTGGTTCTATCTTATCTACCATCTGATTTTATTGTGCTCTCTCTTACCTCTTGCATATTTTAGCATATTGTGTCTCTTTATTTCCCATGTGTTGGCAGAGTTGTGTTGAAATCCAGCAGGGGAAGGAGCCATTCATCCCATTTCCTTTCCTGGCGCATCACCACCCTTTTGTTTTATTTTCTCTCTTCCCTTTTCTCCCGCAATCTCATAGTTTAGACTAGGTTAGTAATAGCATTAGGGGTAGGAATTAGATGAGAACCAACTCTCTTGGAGGTTCTCGTGCAAGTTGCAGTCCCACAACTGGCAAGAGATCCCATGTTGTGTCTGGCACTCCAGATAGGCAAAATCAGACATCAACAGTTTTGGCACGCCGGTAGGACCAAGCTCTATTTTTGGTTGAAAATCTTATGCAGAGCTAGTGTTTATGCAAGGATGTGTCCCCTAGATTTTGGTGATGTCCCGAATGTTTCGGGGACTTGGGGACTTGGAGGGGATGTTTCCTATTTTTATAAAATCTGAAAAAGTTTTCTGTCATTTTTACTTTTAAAAGCTGTTATTTTTACCAAAAACACTGAATTCTAATCTCAAACAAGATTGCACGGATACGGGTACGGGTACAGTACGCTGAAACGGCAAATTTTAAAAATCGCGGGTACGGTACGCTTTTGGGTACATTATATATATATATATGTATATAAATATATAAATATGTATATAAATTATAAATTTAAATAAGCATTTGCATACTTATTGAAATTTAATACTTAGTCATGGTGCATTTACACCTATATTTGGCGAAGTCTTTCTTTTCACATTACATCATGTAGTAGCAGAAGAGGTCTTTTACCACTCATCTATAACAAATCAATTTACAAAGTATCAAATTACTGATACATTGCTTTTCAAAAAAAAAAAGTATTTAGATTGTACATTCTAAGGAAATGATCAAGAAAACAAGTGTGGTAATAAAAATTATCTGAAAGGAAGGAGTTGAACATGGCAACTCCATTTGCTTCATATTTCTCTATCACAGTTATTTATCTTAGTGACTGTGATAAGATTCAAGGAGTTTTGATTGTTCATGGTGACCTTCCTTGATCCACTCAGCACGATAGTATTGTCTGGCATATTTCCCGAAACATCATAACTAAGCAGGAAAAATATGGATCCAAGCTGGCAGGTGGGACGATTAGTCCGAGCACGGGAGAATACTCGCCGAGTTTTGGAAAGCTATCCAGTATTTTTAATTACTAATCTGTCTACAGGCGATCAAAGCTCATGATTCTTTTAGAAGATTGCAAGAAGTTGCTTGGTCCAAAAAGGTGCAAAAATGGATTTTATGAAAATAAGAAAAATATTGCCATCAATGCGTAGAGCTCGAGAAAATATACACTTTTAGAGAAAACAACACTTGAAACGGAGCCACAGAATGAAAGTTATGGCACATGCAAGTTTTTGCTACTACATCTTCCCGACCCTTTCCAAAAAAGAAAAGAATTGCCAAAAAAGGAAAGAAACGCTGTCTTTGGCAAGTTTTCTTTGGACGGGTACTGCTGGAAACGTACCCACAGGGACAGGGTACGGTCCGGGTATGGTAAAACTATACCCGGACTGTGCCCTGTCCCAATGGGTGCGTTTCCAGCTGTACCCACAGCGTACCATACCCCGTACCAGTACCTGGTACGTTTCCAGGCTGGTACGGGGACCCCTAAGGGCGTTTCCGTGCAGTCTAGATCTCAAAAGTACCTAAAACACATTAAATATGGTTTAAATCCCTAAATTTCATTGAATAAAGTTATAATATTTAAATTTAAATTTTTATATATTATATTAACAACCGTCCCCAAAATTTGGGATTTTTTTCGTCGTCCCAGTTCTGCTCCCCTGTCCCCTTGTCCTTGAGACTTAGGTAAGTCTTTACAGAGCCTTGATTTATGCACTTCTAGTCAAGGTTTTGGTGGGAAGCTTTGAGTCATCTTGCTTCTTGAAGCTCAACCATATCACCTATTGACTTCACTAGTTCTAGAGAGCTCAAATACAAATGGAAAACAGATCTTACCTTTCTTTCCTGTATATTTCAGTATTAAGTTGGTATATAAGCTTGCCTAGTGATTCTGTAAATACATGTGATGAATTGGTATTTAGACTGCATGATCAACTCCAAGAGAGGTTGCATCCTCTGTATTTGATTGAGCACTTGGCTAACATAGAGAGGGTCGCTACTGAGCACATTGCTGACTTCAATCTGCACTTCAATAAGACATGGGATAGGATATCTGCAGGAGTCCATCATTAGGTTTGGCCTTTCTATACTTTTTGAAGGCTTTTGAATTTGATTTGGCTTTGATGATACAAGTGTTGGGTGGTACTACTCTCCCAAAAGCTTTAGTGTTTACCATATTAGCTGAAATTGTCCTCATACAAGCTGGAAAGATTCCCCCATACCTGCAAGACTAGTGCAAACAATCAACCCACCCGCCACACTTCCCACGAAATGTTATGTATGCACGAATCCTGTGCCCTAGCACCCACGAAATCACAGTATGCATGAATTCCCGTGCCCTACATACCATCTTTTGCTTGAATCACGACCAGATTTTTGTGCAAATAACTACCAAAATAGAGATATGCAAATCACGACCAGAGTTAAGTGGATAAATTGTGCTCGAATTAGGAGCTTTGTGTATAATTTATAAACACAAATCATGATCACGACCAGAGACAGTTCAACCAACTTGTCTATATAAATGTGAGAAATATTCTGCCAAAAACGTGAGAAATATTCTCAAAAACGTGTTGTTTTCTTCATTCTGCCCTAGCGGAATGTTTTCCCTTAGTTCATGCCTTAGCAGACTGGTATTCTTCAGTTCGTGCCCTAGCATAGGGCTTCCTCAAACTGTTCTTTTCAAAATCTGTACTTCTTGCAAGTTTCCTCAGATTTCAAATGTTTTCAAGCACTAGAGGCTCTGATACCAATGTTAGCAAATGTAGACAAAGATAGAATGAGGAAAATGGACTGCACACCAAATGAATGTGTGTCCTTCATTTTATTATGATTGGGAGTAGTTACAATGTAGTTGGAACAGTTATGTGACAGTTCATAACTGAAAACTACCAACATGTGTGCCTATAAATATATTCATTATATTCAATAACTTTCCCCCTCAGTTTGGGGCAGTTGAATCTCTTTAGACAAGAGTTGGCTTTATTTCTACAGTCTAAGTTCTAGTGGTTTCACAAAGATGCGTACTCTTGGCCCATTGGGGCACTAGATCAATTGCTTTCTTTCCTTTCTTATGTAGGGAGATATTCTTTTAGTTGGTACTTTGCCCATTTGATGTAAATTTTTGTTGCTGGAAGTAATATAAGACACATTTTCTCAAAAACAAACGTAGTATAGATAATTTATTGAGATACTAAACATCATAACGAGGTTTGTTAGTTTGAGCAGTTTGCCCATCTGATGTAAACTTTTGTTCCTTGAAGCAATATAAGTCACATTTTCTCAAAAAAGAGTAGTATAGATAATCTATTGAGAAACTAAACATCATAATGAGGCTTGTTAGTAAACTAACAAACTGCCGACAAAAGATACTAACAAAACATGTCAGCTACATTTTTTTATAAATGACAATTTAGTGGTCTATCCTATAACATCCTCCTCGGGCATCTATGAACTCATTGGTTGAAAGCCATTACTTCTTCCGCATGTGAATACGTTAAATTCCCTTACCTAGGTGATATCTACAAGGTCTAAGGAGACATTAAACTTGGAACTTTGAACAAATTCAGAAAAGATTGTCTATAAACTCCCTGCCCTCGAAGAGATCCCCCTTCCAAGAGTACTAACACTTAAACTACTTAGTTGATTACCTCCAAGGTTACAGTGCCCATCTCGAACTACTAGGTAGAATCTTGCCAAACCTCCTCGACTTGGATGATGAAGAGCCAAATGAGATCAACCTTAAGACCAAAACATCTGATTGTCCACAGGTCATAATCAATCAATCACCCCCTAGCTTGCTACCTCGATCTTGCAATAAGGTAGTTGATGAAATTCTTGCAAAGTCCTCCCTCGTGAAGATTTCCCCCAAGGAAATCTCTTCTCTGAGCAAAACAATCATTGAATATCTCAACATCAATCTCACTACCCCTGAATACGATGACAGATACCTGCTAGATGATCCTTTTCCTCAATGAAAGAGTGTTGGCCTATCCTCTTTTCTATGTAGAGTGAATTTACTTGCCCTTTACGGAGTTATTCTCATTCCAACAAATCAATCATCTCCTTGAAGTGATAATTCTCTAGTGATGGTTGCCCTTGCTCAAGTAATGGCTGTCTCTTGCTGGTTTTCTTATTGATATTTACTTCACGATGTTGAAGCTTGCACCTTCCTCCCTCATAATGGAAATAATGATGAGGTTATCTTTTGCTTCTCCTCTCACACCTTAAGACTAAGTCAGGAGTGAACTATCACAACTACATGTGCTACCTGAAATCAAATAATCATTGATGCTACAATCCCCATGTTATCTCAATTAACACGTGACACCGGCTGTCATGTGCTAATGCATAAGTTTATATACATAGAATAAGTGATACAAAATATCATGCAAATGAATGAAAATGCAATCTCTTCTAAATAACCTCCCTTACTTGGATCCAACGAGTGGAAATTTGCATCAAAGAACAATGAAATTGATTCGGGCCTATATGCACCTTATTTTCGTTTATGAATGGGCTCTTTTGTAGGACTTATTGGTGCATTAATCTCCCGAATGTAAGTCCTAAGGAGTACGTTAGGAGGTTGTGGTGGGCCGATTTGTAGCATATTGTGAGAGATCATTGTGGCATTTTCCTTTCTACCAGCACCTTATACTATCTTACCTCACTTTCATTTCAACTTCAACTACCCTTCTTAGGTTCCTCGTCCCCCCCGTCGACCCTCTTCTTGCCTCATCCTCCATTTGCTTGCACATAGCAAGGCTGATGATGTCCAACAAATCATGGTGTTTTAGCCAACGTCATCAACCCGTTGATGATGTCGGCTAAAACTGAGTTGAAACTTATAGGGAGTAAATCTATATTTATAGGGTTCCCATTTATCATTTCTCAATATGTTATTGAACAATCTACTCTACTCGCAGTGAGAAGAGGCTTCGTGGTTTAGAGGAGCTTACATTGAGGAAGACAAGTTAAAACATTGGGCTATTGAAGATACCAAAATTGGACCTGAACCAACAAGGTTTACCTTAGTCTTTGGAGTCCCCAAGTGAAGACTTATTTTTATGACGTATACCTATCCATCTTGGCTTCACTCACAACAATCTCTCACAAGGTGCTACAAGCCAAGGAGGGAGATTAATGCACCGACAAGTCGGCCCAAGGTAAGTATCCCTAACCCTAAACTCTTTCTCTTACTTTGGTTGATGATTGTTCTTTCTATCATGTATTAGATAGATAGTGTAGCATATCTTTATCTTTTACATTATAGTCATTTATATTTATGACTCTTGCTTTTGCCGAGAGGCATCTCGTATACAACCCTTAAATTAGATAGCTGTTGCCAACCGCCTGATGGCACTTTCTTATCCTATAGCTCTTGCTTTTGGCTAGTGGCACCCATGCATCTAGTATGGTCCTGCACCTAATATTCTTAGTGATTTTGTGTATATTCCCCTTTAGATCCATTACAACCTCCTATGGATAATAATTTTGTTCTATAGCCCCAAACTCCTTTGTGGACCAAAACTTTGTGTGTTTTGGCTTTAGAAAGGTCTTCTACCTTATCTTATTTTACATGTTCCATCACAAATCATTCTTAGATTACATACAAGGCCCAATGTTATGCACCCCCTAGATTTTGGTGACGTATCAAACATTTCGGGATGATGGGGAGAGGAGGACTTGGAGGGGACGCCCCAACTTTTTATTATTTTAATTTTTTTGCTGATGCTTTCACTTCAAAACAAATTCGCGCCCCCCCCAAAGCCCTTATTTTAATTAAACATTGAACCCTAATCCCTTTGCGAAGTGCTACTCACCTTGAGTGCTTCCTTGCTATTATTGACCCAGCATCACGCCCTTCTATTTCACCATGATATCAATTCAATTGTTTATCAGTAGGGTTTTAGATGCCAACCATGTTTGTAATACACTGCTGTCATAAAAAATCAGATCGAAAGAACATGCTGTAACCATGTCTCTTATGTGCATACAACAACTGAAAATGCATGCCATGTCATGCCATATCTATTACAGCTCCTTATGTGCATACCATAATCATTACATTGGCATGCTGCATACATGCTTAAAACAGTCATTTTATATTAATGCTACATCTTGTGATGCCCAAAATGCTTGCTACAACAGTCTGATGCAGAAGTCAACTTATGTACCTAAGCTACCATCATTTGTGATGCCTATTTGCATGCTACAATAACTGTTATGAGAGAATAAACACATGCTACAGCTTTTTGTCATGAATAACATGCACACTACAACAATGGAAAAATGCAAACCAAGTTGTTTTCCAGTATTGTGATGCTTTAATACTTCTCATTACTAGAAGTGTTTGCCCAACTTCTTGCTTGGAGTGCTTACTCTCTTGGAGTGTCTCTCTTCAACCTTCCTTGCTTTCACAACATGTGGTGAGAATAACCATGCATGTTTCGTATATCAACATGAAATGTGAATATGCTGAAAATAATACAATTTCTTGATGCCATTGGGTTCCCAATCTTGCGTTTCTCAAGTGAATTTGTTGCTCCATACGCACCCTTGATTGGTGGAATGCACACATATTTTCCCATATAAGTGGAGTTAGTTCTCTTCTTTCTTCTACCAACAAATGGAACCATGCCACAATTTTGAATAGACATTTCGAGTGCCTACTCATTGTGAATGTCATTAATTGTGTGAATGCAAATTAACTTCTTGCAAGATTTTTCTTTGCAAATAATGCATCAAAAGACATTCCCTTATCACTACTTGTTGATTGCAATGGTGATGGAAATATATTGAGGATTTTTCTACCATTCTTGATTCTTACGCTTTTGTAGGCTTCTCTCCCCTCTTTTCCTTCTCAATTATTTGGGTGAAGATGTGGATGAAATTTCCAACACTTTACATCCAAATGCCCACTAAACTTGTAATGAGTACAAAAATTTATTAGACTTGTACATATTCATGTCAAGTGGCATCTACCTTGGAGTGTGACTTGGATTCCCCTTATTTGCTTGAAAGTGGATTTTTCCTTTCCCATCTTTCCTAAAGAGTTTGGACTCCTGAGTGGCGGATTGTCTCTTCTTGTATACAGCCATTCAATGGTTATGCATTCTGCAATAAGTGCAAGGAATAATAAACCCATGCATTTGCCATCATGTCCTTCCTTCTTACTAAGGGAACAAATGATGGATGGCTTTTTTTTGGGAAATACCTTCTTCAACTGTCCCTATGCTTGATTGCTTTCCTTCTTGGACTTCCAAGTGGCGAAATTGGTGGAATGTAGTCTGCCCATTTCTTCATTGCATTTGCATCACGTGGATGAAGTAGCGATACACTATCTTTGTGTCCTTGATGGCTTGAAGTCCGCCCTCTTTTGAAAGTTCTTTACCAGCCTCCTGAGGTAGACTCATGCTTCCCTCTTTTTCTTGCGCTTGCTGTCCAAATTTTGTGGAAACCTTTCAATCAACTTGAGGCTTTATAAACACTATATTAGAAATGTGATTACATTATTTGGTCTGTTTTTGGTGTTTAGATAGTGTGGCATCCTTCTCTTTGTAAGCAACTCTTGCTTGGGTTGCATTGGAGCCTTTGCCAACCTCCATTGTACTTACTCTATACCCAAGGCCAGCATATAATGGTCTTCTACAACCTCAACTGGAGTGAGAATTCTTTGGTCATCCATGCCAAGCCCCTTTCCACTACATTCCATCTTATGCAATAGCTTAGAGCCAATAGCTTTAGTATATTTCTCAAAATTGACAAAGGACTCATTAAATGTTTCATTAGAAGAGAGAGCATGTGATTGAGTGTTTATTGTGCATACCTCTGGCACGGCTTGAGTATATTTGGTAGAGGTTGGTCTTCTTTATACTCCTCTTTCCTTTTTGCTCCTTCGCCATCATCTTGGACCTTCATCAACAACTCCCCTTTTCCAACAATTCTTGTTGCAACTCCATAATATCAATGATGAATTCTCTTGGCATGCCCATGTAACTTGCAACTCTTGATTCTCCATTTCCAAGTGGTGCTCCATTATTCTCAATTCCTTGTTCTCCTTTTGTAATTGTGCATGGAAAGCTTGGAGGTTTTGAAGCTTTCTCCTGAAGAACTTGGTCATGGCTGACGTATGCAACTACAAATTTCTGCAACATTTTGTCAAATAATTGCACACAACTTTTCTATTACACATAAACCCCAATGTGTTACCAAAAATCTTCTACAAGCCGCAAGAATTTGCTGCTCCAATGCCACATGATCTGGAATTTTTCCAAAAATTGGCTCTCTGGAAATTCAACGCAGATCTTAAATCATGCTTGCTGCTGCTACTTGAAATAACTTCAAATGACTGTGATTTAGAGTGTGAATTAAAGTGGCAGAATGTGAATTGTTGTTGAGCAATAAACATGACAATAAAGAACATAAATGAAAGAAGCAAGCCACACATAATACAACGATTTTACCCTGTAAACCCCATTGCAGGGAAGACTATCTTGGTGCTGTCAACTGATCACCACCTCCTTCCTTCAGCAATAGGGTGTTCGCAAAGAGATTTATGGAGCATGAAATTGACATCTTCTCAACTCTCATCTACCTCTTCTTTTTTATGCTGCTTATTGGCATCTTACAAAGGGACTATATGGAGTAAAAATCAGCACTATATCACCAATTACTTTTCTCAACTCTCTACTATCTATAGCTCACTCACACATCCATTATAGCCTTATGCTCCTCATGCTTTGCCGATACCCTTTTGCCCTTTTTAATGCAATATTGCAGATGTCTATTGGTAGCCCAAATAATCCCCAGTTGCCAAGAAGTTGAAGAGACAACATTTCATGGCCATTTCTTTACTTCATGTTGCTTTCAAGTTTTGGGCAAAAAAGCTGGTTTGCAGGACAAAATTGCCATTGAAACAAGCGTAATTGCCACTGTCGGAAGTTAAACCGCCACTGACACAAACGTATTTGCCAGTTGTGACAAAACTGCCACTGACACAAGCATGACCGCCATAGACACAAGCATAACTGCCACTATTACAAACATAACCTCCAATTTGTAGAGCAGGATTTACAATTTCTCAGTTTAAGCTGAAAGATTGACATCTTGGCGGGTTTTTCAAATTGTACTTTGTTTTTCCTAATTCTATGATTGCTTTTCTGATCCTTTATGGATCAATTCTTTGTTGTCCAACATTGTATGGGGCATATAGTGTATGTAACTATAGCTGCGGGAATAGAGAATAGAGTTCAGGCCTATCACCTATATATTTCCCTGATTTCTTCATCCCCTGATTCCGATTCATAGCTTTGGCAGCTCACGGTCAGCCAGGACATCAATTGGACCATGGCATTAAGGGGACTGCTAGAGCTGACAATCCACCACCCTAGAGAGAAATCCATCATAAAAAGACAGGTAGTGGTTTCTAACCTGTCCAAGTTTTGTTAAATATATTAACATAATACATTGGTGAAGACCTAGAACTAGATATTAAGTTGATGTTCTGGAGAAGACGTAATTGAGGGCAATATTTGATGGCACACGACAACTAATATAAGATAAAGATGGGCTTGATAATATTTTGCAGCGTTATGGTTGGGTTGCTTATAATCTGTAACATCTGAGCACGGTTGCTTGCATGTGAAAGGCGTTGCAAGTGCTAGTGAAATCTTTAGCAAGAATGATGCTTTGGGTGACAATAAAGTGAGCATGTTGCTGCTGCTTGAATGTGAACAAGAGAAACTCCTATGATCAAGGAATCAAACCGAGTATGTGAAATATCCCTTGTGGGATACCACTTGAAAATGCACAAAATATATGAAAATTGCAGCAAAGTAAAATTTCTGATTTTTACAGAAAATGACCAGCTAGGGCAGTGAATGGTATTTAATTGATATCTCACAAAATACTTGCCCAAAGTGCATGAAATTTTGAGGAAGCTTGCAATAATAATAATAAACACTAGAAAAATATTTTTGGAGTTTTTGGAATAATAAAATGCTGCCAGAAAATTACAGAATGCCCTAAATAGTGGTAAAACTTCAAAAATTCATAACTTCTCCAATAAGCAAGATAAAATTATGAAATTCTGGAAATTACATATACTAATATGGAGAATGAAACCCCAACCTTCAAATCTGAAAATGGCAACCCGGAAACCCTCCAAAAATTGCTGCAAACTTCCAAAGTAAGTCGCCCCCTTGGAAAATGATCAAAACCCTCTGAAAAATCTCTAGGAATGATGCCAAAACCTGTTTTTATCGCTGCCGTAAATCTGATCTGAAAACCCTTTACTTTTCTCCACCAAATATCTCCAAAACCCTCAAAACCCTTCCTCTGAAAACCT
This sequence comes from Taxus wallichiana var. yunnanensis, assembly GCA_018340775.1. Lineage (NCBI taxonomy): Eukaryota > Viridiplantae > Streptophyta > Pinopsida > Cupressales > Taxaceae > Taxus > Taxus wallichiana. The sequence continues at coordinate 603,601,743 of CM031243.1, forward strand.
CTGAAAATATCTCTGCAAAACAGCCCTGAAAACAACTCCAAATGACAAACTAGGATGGATCTTTCACCACCGAAGAATGCCCTGCTAGCTAGGGATGGATCTCTCACCACCGAAGCTAGGGTCCCTGTGGGATCTTACTCCACAAGCTGGAAATTTGCAAACAACAGTTGCACATAGAGAAAATATAAGTGTATGCAAGAATGATCTTCACTTTTTCCTCCCAACTCCTTATATATTTTTCCCCAAGGCAAAAGAGCCCCAAAATAGCCCAAGTCGCATTTTTCCTTAGGAAGGACCAATAAAATAAAAGTAACTTAAGTTACTTTTCCCTTTTTAAGTCGCCATGGTCCATAAGTGACCCCCAACGCAAAATTAAAACATTAAGTGTCATGTGGCCCCTTCCTAATGACAAAACATAATATCTAGTCCCTCCAAAACACTTTATGCTCATGTCAATGAAAAATTATAACAAAATGGACTAGATATTCATACCCAATAGCTCCCAGCGTCCATAGCCCCTTGGGTATGACCAAGGCTTGGACTTGAATTGGCCCTTAGGCCTTAGGCGTAGGAAAGGGGACATTACAATATGTTGTATTGATCCTATTGATTCATGAACACGAGGTGTATTTCATGAAAATCACATGGACCAGGAATTTGAAGCAATATCAAATGTTTTTGACATATTGGTCGGGGAACATAGGAGTTTTCTTCCACATGCAGGAAAGGCCATGAAATTTAGAAACACAGGCGAGGAAGCATTTGTCTACTTTGCCATGCATGAAATTATATTGAAAAAATCTTTTTGTTCGCCCATAGCTCAAGGATTATATCACAATGAATTACAGCAAATTAGATAAAAAGCCATTTTTTACTAATTACTGGTTCATGCCATATACAGGGAAACCTTTTAAAAATTGCAGTTTCATCTAATCACAAGAAGCATATCAGAAGCAAAACAGGGAGCAAAGAGGAAGCAATGGTGGCTTTCAAAGGGTTTGCTAAGATTGGTCTTCTAATTATCAAAACAAGGATAAGTACGTGATCCTGTAAAAGAAATGGTAAGAAATATAATCATTATTGAATACCACATCATAACTTCAGAGACATGCCTAAGATGAATTCACAGCCATGTTTCTAAGGAATTCTTTTTTTTGAAATGGAAGTTCAGTTTATGGACGACAAGGCATATGCAATTTGCCAACTAAATGAAAGGAGATCACATGTTGCATGTTATTCTCCACCAATCCAATCTGAATTTATACAATGGAAGGAAAAGGATGGTTTTCATTAATGACAACAGCCTTCAAAATTGCAAAAATTAGTGCGATACATGCCACATACATACTTTAGTAGGCAAATTGAAAAATTGTACAATATACTGGATGGCTTCATGATTGGTACTAACAGGAGTCTTACATCCTTGCTGACTAGTGTTTAGAAAATGTTAGCTCTATTCTAACAACCAGGAGGTCTAATTGAATAGTTAAATTGGCTGGGTATTAATGCACACATGCTTGGAGGGTTGGCATTTGGAGCTGAGAAATGTACAAAATTATTTGTACTTCAAGCTTAATGGAAGCTATTCTGAATTTGACCTTTATTTCTGGGTGGGATATACATAGAGTTGAAATGAGAGATTTTTGTGTTCTCAAGTTCATGGATATTTAATTCTATTGGAGTCCCTTCATATTTGCAAATTTCAATAGTCTGTTCTCCAGATCTGTCATTCAAGTGAAGGTCATGTTGTGTGGATATCTGTTTGAGTTTGGCCTTTTGGTAAAGGATTCACTTCCTCAAGTAAGATGTCTTATGGTCTAGAGTCTTTCCACATGGGATAACATGTGCCACACTACACTAGTGGTAGTGGGTAGAATGCTATAAACCCTGGTATGGTCTATTTGTTAAGGATCCATATGCATGAGTAAGAAGTTTTGTGTTCTCTGTTGTATATGTGTTTTTGTGTGTGCAAATGTCTGATAAGACTAAGAATATGCAATTCACGAGTCTTATATGACAGAAAAATGCATATATTGTCGTTACATGACAAATGCAGTTTATTCTTATTTTCCTAGGCACAAGTTGACAGTTGTTTCTAATGAGTCAGGGGAAACAAAGAGAAGTTTGAAAGCGTGTATACTGGGGGACCATGAATACACCAGACTCGGGCAAAATTTCTCAATATTGGCACTGTTGTGGCGCTGAAGATCCTTTCAATCTTGGGTGTGTCGCGGCACCCCATTCTTCATATGATGACTGAACTTTAATGTTACATGTAATGGATGATGATGTTACTCAAGAATCAGTAATCCTTTGGAATCCAGCACTGTAAAAAGCTTTCATTGTTTTATTAGAAAGTGAAATTCAAGATTTGCTAGGGATGATGATTTGGAAGGAACCTTATAAAGTGTACCATGGCGATTGTTATATTGTAATGAAATCAAGCATGCTTACAGGTGTACCTGGAAGTACAGTAAGTTGTTCTGGCATTTTATACGGTGTTTAATTTTTATTATTGGATGGGATGATAGGAGGTGGATACTTCTCCTTCTTGGATTTTGTATTCATCCTTCTAACTGTGTATGGCTTATTGGTAGGATCCATTTTTGGGAGCCTTGCTATAGATTTAAGGTACCTTGTCTTTTCAACCTTGTCAACCCTCGGAGAAGAATATGTATGTTGTCGGGTATAAGGTACTACTATTTACTAAAAAAATGACGACAACAACAAAGAAATATGGATCATATTTAATTAAAAGATCAACACCTACAGAACCCACATTTGGCTGTTTTTAATGGCAATGCTGCTATACTTGTTTGCTCTACTAACAAAAAAACCAACTTACATTTCCAAGAAGAATGAAAGACATGATGACAATCCTCCAAATGAGAAACACTCAACAGTCATGGTGTAATGTTCCCGGACATCAACAAGATGCTTTGAAACCTTAGACATCTGGAGGTGTAATCGTGTAAAAGAAACATTGAAATATGACACCAAAGTGTTTCAGTATTTTCCTTTTTCTGTTTCTTCTTGTTTGCTTACAGCCAGAGCAACTCGTTTCACTTTGCAGGGTATGTTGGTGGCAGTTTTAACTCCAAAAACATATATAACATTCATACCATCATCACACGTAAGGAAACCGGATTTTGTCTCAATAAACTTCTGCTAATCTGGCATTTGCAGCTTGGTAATTTTCTCAATTGGAAATATAGTAGTTTGATTTCAAAGTACATTTGGATAATAGAGTCAATCATATGAAGTGTTTTATTTGAATCCGTTAGCATGTATGAAAGAAAATCCATTGGAACTTATTCGAACAAATATGTAATTGTTAAAGCAGATGCATTTATCCCCTAATTTAGAAAGATGAGATCTGGGCTCTATCTTCTTGGTATGTTTGACTTCCGTTATTATTCCTTGTATCCATGTACATATGCAAGTATGCATGTGTGTTTATAGATATATATGCACATGCATATATACATCTTTTCATGTCACGGTTATAACTTATGGGGAGACATTGTGTTCATCTCTGCTTTTCTCTATGCATTGAATTACTTCAATCTTTCCTCTGTAAAATGAACAACAATCACATGCAAAGGCTGTTAATGTGCAATTGGAAAATGCTAGCTTCTCTGCTTTTATGGTCTCTGGCATTTAGGATTCTAAAGTGCTCAATGTGAGATTCATAAACCATCTAACCACCAGAATTTGTTGTAGAATCCTAGGGCTCTTTGGAGCAGCCCAATTTGATCACGATCATAGAAAGCTTAGCATTGGGAGAGATTTTGTTTTTTTACTTGCATTTCATTTCTATGAAGGACTTTGGAAGTTTTAAATTTACATTTTCCATTGAACTTTGAAGCTTTTCATCGAAGACTAAAGCACATGAATTACTTCAATTAATAAAGTTCAAATCAACATTTTGTACATTTTCTCCACAGCTCTTAGCATTGTTTTTATGTCACTAGTATATAGAGAAGTTACTTAGAAGAAAGTAGTATATTGGGTCAAACATTTTCCTTATTGTCAAATGCCTTGAGGATTGTGAAGAAATCATAAATGAGTGGCCTCGATATATAAGATTTCAAAATGCAAGCCTTGGAAGTATACTTTTCATATGATATAAGATTTACAATTGTTAGTTATTTTATTCAAACTCCAGGCCTAACAATTCAGGCTGTTTTATTGACTGATTAGTTTGCTAATATGCCTTGTATATGTGATGCATTAATATGTGTATCAGATTTCTAACGACAGCTTGCATACTGAAACCACACGTTTCTAGTTTTCATAACCTTGAAGATGTTTGACAGAGTTGATAGTCACTCTGCAAAAAATATGAATCTTTTGATCAAAACTACTGCTACATATCCAATGTTATTTATTTCATGATATCAGTAACTTAATGTCTATCAGGTATGTACTCCCACGAATACAACCCATAAACATCCACTTTCCTTTATACTCTTACGTGGGAAATTAAGTAATAGCAGCCTTGCATTTCTTGAGTGCATTTTAACCTATAAAAGAAGCGTAAGAATGAGGTGAGAGATGATATAGAAATCCCAAAAGTCAAGTCAAGATTAGCTACTGGATATAGAAGTATACATGATGACCACTTAGAACTGACTGTTGATTGTAACATATCCTCATGTGTTAGAGCCAGAGTAGTTATTATGTGAGAGCTTGCTTTCCATCATTACAATGATAACATCGAGTTTGAGATCTCCCATGACTCTGCAAAAAAATCCCATTTCTTACTTTGTGAACAACCCCTCATTTTTATTGCAGCCGGACATTGGCAGGGATGTATATGTTGTTTCTGAAATACGCTGATGGTTCAGCTGTTGGAAGGTTTAATCCCAATTTCATCCATCTCTATATGCACTCTAATAATGTGTTATTAATATTCCTTATGCCTAGAAACTATCTTCTCGTAATCATTTTTAAAGATCTTAATCCACTTGCAAACATCCTAGATTTTATTATTTATATATAAATATAACATTAATCTCCCTGATTTGTCCCATTTTCACCCCATGAACTAAATCCATGGATAATGTAGTTTAAATTTATAATAATTACACCACCATAGCTAATGACGTGGACTATTTATAGTTATGACATGAGGCTTGATACTTCTATCAACCCTAAATTAATTAAATGGAGTTAATTTAAATAATTTAAATAGGATTGAATATATGTTACAGGAAAATGAATAATTCAGACTATAGTCATTTATAGTTGCATAATGGAAACTTAGTTATTGCAAACATGCCAAATTGATAAAACAATTTGAAGTATAAATAGGGTTTGAAAGATGACTTAGCTGACTTAGGTTGAACTCTTGACTATTTAGTTGACAGATCTGGACAAGATGGATTTTGAGTGTACCTAAATCAACTTCGTTTGCTCAAGCGTGCATAGGACAAGACCATACAAATGGGCACGATTAGATTTTACATATAGACCCTAATGTATGGTCTTGGATATGTAAATGACAAGATTCTAGTTTTTCTATGTCGCACCGTCATCTCTAGTGTTACAATTCAATATCTTTGGATTCGCTTGTAACCTAGCTTTAGCACCTTTACTTGTAAAACAGACCTAGCTTCTTGCAAGAACCTCAAGCACACATTATATCAAAAACAAAAGATGCAAATGCTTGATTTGGACTGACCTTGGTGATCATCCCCTTTGAGAGTCATTGAGCAATGCCCTACATTGTAAATTCAATTTAGTTTTAGTGTGTTGTGCGTGTGTGCATGCAACTAAAAGCATTGACCTAGCTTGCTCTTGTGCTTCCACGTTGATAGCGGGCTATGCTACTTTTCTCCCATAGAAACCCTTGTATGTAGATGTGCAAAATAGATTTATGCTCCCTGTTATATGATATAATATGAAGATGATAACTCTTGCTTTCTTAGCTCAAAGAGGGGGCACTTAGATAAGTGCTTGCTAAATAATAAATACTTATCGTGAACTTGTATATGTAGGAGCCTTTCACTTAGAAATTTGAATCTTAGGGATGTGCAAAGTGGACCAAAAACATAAGAAGCAAAAGAGAAAAGAGCAATGAAGAGACCCAATGGGCAAAAAGGACCCAAAAACCAAAGGGGCCAAGATTGTATATCTTGGTCAAGATCGTAGTATGATCCTTATCAATATGTATAGACTTGGACCAAAGTCATCAAATGTAAAATAGTGAATTACGAAGGCCGAGATCTCTGTGACATAATATAAAAACATAAAATCATCAAGTAAGTCACAAATCAAGTGATGTAGAAGTGAAATAATAAGGATTTGCCCCACTAAGATTTTGTTTTATCGTTCAAGACACACATGTAACATTTGCCAAAAGCATGATGTAATAATGATTTAATGCAAAATTTAGTGTCTATAATACACCTATTTATGCCTAATTCCATACTAATTGAGAGATGTGTTTACGAGTACATAGGACGCGTCTCGAAGAGATGTGAGATGTGGTTGGAGACTTCCCTTTAAGTCTTGTAGACTTCATCCGAAATCTCCCATGTATCCTGTGGAAGATTCTTGAAAAAAACCTCCTCTCGAAGTTCCCTCCCTTGAAGCCTTGTATGATAGGCAAAGAGGAATGGCCCAATTGAATGGTGGTATATCCATGACACTGAAGCATTTGAATTGCAATCATTTGCAATACGGTTACTCTCACAAGTAGGCAATTCTTCCTCATGTGAGAGGAATTGGAGTACTTATAGCTTCATTCATTCACTGAAGAGGAATAGACTTGGATCAAAGAAGGAAGAGAACCTAGTCTATGTTCATAGCTTGCTTCGGCTTTTATTTTGCAAAGCCCTAAGGTACCAAGATGGTACTTTAGCAAAATGGAACCAACTTTCATTTGATGGAGATGAGGGTTTGGATGATATGATGGTTGAAATAGATGGCCTCAATAATTTACCCATTGTGCGATTGCCTACAAAAGAGATGGAGCTCAAGATAGATGAGACATGGAGATTATTTTAGCGGAGGACATGAAGATGGGGGGAGTCCTCAAGAAGTTGATCATGTAGATGACTAAATTCATATTTGTTTATACTTTTAATATGTATCACATTATTGTTTTTTGTATGACAATTTTCTAGCGCTATATCAATATTTACTCTCAACACTCATGTTTTATGAGTTTAAAATACTAAAGTTTATGAGTTATGATGATTATAATTTCATTTTTTTTAGATCTCATGTAGTGTGCTAAATTTTTTATCTTGCAATTTGTATATTTTTAAATTTTATTTTAGTGTCTTGTTGGCACTCAAATGTGTTCTATTGTACAAATAGGTGGAAGGGAGTGGGTCATTGTAGTCACATGTTCCTTCATTGATTAGGACTAGATTTGAGTCAACAAATGAGTGGTTTACTCCTTACTCTTTAGGCTTCTGTGAAACCTAGGGAGAGGACCTTAACAACCCAAAAGTATGCAAATAATATTGAAGGGCCCTTGGTTTATTGGTGAAGTTGTTTGGCTTTCAATAAGCCCACTAAGGATCAAATCTTGTTGAGTGCAAGGCCTAAAGATACCCGACACGAAGAGTTGAAACGGTTGAGGCTAGGATCGTGCCTTAGGTGACTCGGCGAGCGTGGATACCCCTTACTCATAGCTGCTTAAGCTCAAGATGATCACTAGTTTGGTTGTACGCTTACTCGTAATTATAAATCCACTATATGTTTCCTCCGAAGCATGAGTAGAGATGCGGCCAATCTCTCTAGTGCCCAAATGAGTGCAAATAACAAAAGATCATCGAAGAGGTACAACAGACCTAACCAATAATATTTCCCACCCAATTTGGTGTCACTATTGTAAAAATCACAAAGTTGTTAAAGATTGGGCAAAGGTTGTAAGGAGACACATATCCAAGATTTGTTAAGTCTAGTGCTCTTGGAACAAGTAGGGTAAACAAGGAAAGACTTGTAAACTTGAATCCTTGGACATAACAATAGGGATCTCGAAGGGATTTGCAAAGTGAATTCCAATTCGGTGACATCCAACAAAGCGGTAACACCCTACAACACATTACAACTTGAATCAAGAAGGTTGTCACTCACTATTGCTCAAATTTGCGGGAACAAAATTGCTCTTTCATGAAATAAAATTTGCTCATGAACTAAAAGACCAAGATGAAGGATTTGTCCTTCAATTTATAACACATCCCTTTGTAGAATGTTCTAGAAGGGGAAAGCAAAGGTATTCAAAATATTCCTCTAAGAAGCAATCAAAAGCTAAGAGAAGTCTTGTTGTTAGCACTATGGGAGATCATATAACCCACCAATGAATGAACATAATGGAGCATGCTTGGATCATTCATGCCAAATCAAAATGGAGGGAAATACAAACTTTCCCTGGAGACACGAAAATATTACCTCAACAGTGGGGCCCCAGAAAACACAAATGATTTACAAGAGGAAAGAAACATGTGAATTGCCGTGAAATAAGGGGATTGGATAAATATGAAATCGCCATTTGTCCAAAGATCTCAATTTCACACAAGGGACCAATTGAGAGCTCTATTATCATTCCACATAATACACAACTTCCTTATTGAGTTTAGGTGGCAAAGGAAAAAAAAATAGTGTGGGAGCATCTTTTTAATAAGGAGAACTCCTCGGAGCAAAATGCAAATGATGCATAAGCCCTACATAATTTGATGTCACTACAATGACCAAAAGAAGTATGGAGTTTATGTCACGAGCTGCTCACAAATTCCATAACATTTCTCCAAACTTAGGACCATTGTAAAGCTATTTGAACTAGCTTTCTTATGCCACCAACCATTCTCAAAATGGAGCTCCCAATCAAAAGTTACAAGTAGGAAACTAGAGTCCTCTTCTTTATTTACTTCATTAAAATTGTGTGAAAATATTGCCTTTAACAACTATAGTCTTTTTTGTTTTTTATGATTGGGCCACATGGCATGTATAGATTGGTTGTCAACATGGCCCCCTGACATTATTTCATTTATCCACCTCACGGGCTCCATCTCTTTCTCTCTCTTCTATCCACTCGGCCTCTAATTGTGTGGTTTTACGGATTTGCCAACACACGACGACAATCTGCAACCTTGGGCTCTGGAAGATTTTTCTTTCCTACTCCTTTCAACTTTACATTGACCTAGGCTTCTAGGATTGCGCCACGTGGTGCAATCTCAGAACATTTCCTTGAGCCTCAAGGTAGTTTTCACTCTCTTGCAATCCCACAAGATTGTGCCAAGTGGCACAATTAAGTGCTCCCAAAATTCCCAACCTTCGACTCGGGATTGAATCTCAACCATTGATCTTACTGAACACATGTCATCATCACATGTGATTTTGGGCACCTCTCCTCCACGATCGGGCCAAGCTCTCAAACTTATCAAAATGCGATGGATGGCTTGATTTGGGAGACCTTAGGCCCTTCCTCGTGACTTAGTCATTTAGATGCCGTGCTAAAAGGTGAGATTTGTAGAGCTTTTGCTCTACTATATAACGTAAGTGTTTGTATTTAAACACTGCACCGCTCGTTTTCTAGTGAATGTGGGATAATTGCCACATGAAATACAATGACAACTTCAAAACGTAGCTTCATACGATTGCTAGCAAAAACAATAAGGACAATAAGGAGGATGTCTCCCAAAGCTTTAATTGGTCCCAAAACTAACTCGAAGCACCATGCATGGTTGAATCCATCCAAGGTTGAATTGTGAACTAATTTAAAGCTCGAAATAGAGAGTGAATGTGAAAAGAAATAAAATTTTGATAAAAATAAAATGTTCTAAGATTGAAGACAACCTTCAAACCTTTACTTGATCACGAGGAAGACCGAAAGTGCTTTGAAGAACCCAAAACGCGTCCCTAAGTTCACAAATTTTGATCGTAAGGCCTAAAAAAGCTGTTAGGGATAATTTTGGGCACCAACATTAGCTCCAATTGTAAGATGAGTACCCAATGTGGGTATCCAAATAGCCTAGAACTCATGGAAGAATAGACCCAAATAATTTTTGATAAGTCACCACTCCAAACTTTTCGCAATCCAAAAACAAGTAAGGAGGCATATGAAAAATAGAAGGATTGATCAATCAATACAAATATCATGTGCAAACCCAAACCATATTGCATACTTGGCTCTAGAGACAAATCTTCTACACATAATAAGAGGGCTGCATTTTAATGTGTTTGAGGGGAGACAACACACATTCAACCTTGAATGATGAGGCAAATACAAAATGAGGGGAACAATGCTCAATACTTAGCAAATTGGATTGTTTTAAACCAAAGAGGATGTTCAATTGCAAGTAAACAACCAACATAATGTAACAAGGGCAACAATAGCTATGACACCAACACAAACAAACATGCCTAGGAAACAACACAAGATCCAACATGAAGTGACAAATATGTGTAAATAAACAAAGGCAAAGGGAAACACACACACACACAAACACTATACATTATGTGCGTGATTTTCATCCTTTGCACACCTACGAGTGATAAAATGCTTGAGACGCTTTCCATTGACAAGCAACTCAAACACTTCACCATGAAGATCAATCAAGAAATAAGTATTGTCTTCGATGCGGGTGTGCACTAAATATTGTCTAGTCCATAGTAGATCAAACTTTCCATGCTTGCCCTTGTCTTCATGTCTGCTGTCCCCGAGTAGTAATAAATCATCCACCTCAAACTCTCTACCCGTAGCTTTCTTATCAAATAATCTTATCATTTTATTTTTAAATTTCATGCACATTTCATGCGATTGCCTTCAAATTTCATCCAAATGGATAATTTGATTCACCCTATCAACATAAGGGTCAATTTCATGTGACAAAGACGCGGGGCATGTCGGTGGATGTTTCGAAAACGCTTTGTTGTTGCAAATGGGATGTCAACGAAATGGGCAAAAGTGTTTACGACTTGGAGAACGTATTCATGAATTTGAAGAGGGCCTCCTTTGCACAAATCTCCCCGCCTTGGTTGGATGTTTGCTGCAGATAATGAAGTACATCATATTGGATGGTAAGTTTAGAAAAATCTACACTCACCATCCTTCCCTCTTGAACCACTTTTGGCACAATATATTTGTGAGCATTCTATTTTGCTTGTTCATGTCATTGAAACCTCACTAGAGATCTCATGATGGGAAATCAAAGGCTCATATCCATCGACCCTCATTCTCCTTCCGTTCAAACATGGGAAGCCAAAGTTATCGTTGTCTGTGGGGAGGGAAAAATGAAAATAGGAAAGGAGGGTTGTGGAGGAATAGGACCTTGTGATCCTCGACCCCGTAAGAGAAGCTCAATTTGATGAGAGGAGAGTCCAATAAGGGTCATGAAGCGGGGCCAAAGGAATTGGTCAACAGGAGGCTGCGACCATTCTCGATGACTTGGCTAGTGGCCCCATTGGTGGCCCTACTCCTAAGGGCAAGGAGAAAGTGGGTGACTCCTTCCGCCGCCTTCCATAGAGGATTTACATCAAGGCTTTGTATTTCGAGTAGGATGGGTGCATTCAACTCAATATTATCAAGGTTGGATAACAAAAGCCAAGAAAGTGGAGGATGATGTGGAGATAAAGGTTGAAAACAAGAAGCTCAAGGTAGTCAACGTCAACTTGGAGAAGAGATTAGAGTTGGTTGAGAACGTGCATCGACTACGAAGAATCCCCAACCTCAAGAGGAGCATGGAGATAGTTCTAAAGAGTCTCCCAATATCCCCGATGGATTGAGTCTCGCACTAGGGGTAGACAGAAGAAGCCCCCAAAGGTGGTTTTTTGTTTCGGTGTTGCGGGTCCCTTTGCTACCTTTTTGTGGAACTTTAATTTCATTTTTGAATTTTTTTTTTTGGAATAAACTTGTTTGATCCATGTCTGGGTTTTTAGTTTGTCTGTTGGGCGTCCTTGTTATATTTCTCGCTAGTGTGTTGTAAAAGGTTTGCGCCCTTTCAAAACATCCTTTTATCTAATCTAAAAAAACATAAGGGTTTATATTCATGCAAATCATGTAACAACCGAAAAGTGGGGAGTCCCAAATTTGTGGGTAGGGTGGCATTCAAACCATACACTAACTCAACAAGACTTTTCCTATAAAATTTTCCGGGTAATTCTTTCCGCCTGCACGGAAAATCTCAATTTCTCTTCCCACTTTTTGTTTAACTCAAGAGTCCTTACGCTTAGGAACAAATATTTATTACTCAACTCAACTTGGCCATTCCCTTATGGATAGTAGTTGGAAGAGCATGTCAAATTAATCCCAAACTTCTCACACATTTCCAACAAGGAGTAACTTTGAAACACAACATTATTTGCTATAATTTTACCAGAAGAAATCTAGTGATTATATTATTTTGTAAAAACTCAATCACTACTTTGTGAGTTGCATTCTTGTTTAAGACAAGTTCAACCCACTTTATAAAATAACAATCACTACTTTGTGAGTTGCATTCTTGTTTAAGACAAGTTCAACCCACTTTATAAAATAATTTGTAGCCACAAGGATCCATCCGTGACCATAACTAGACTTATCATTGGTCTCACCAATAAAGTTCATTCCCTATCACTGAACGGAACATACACAATAATAGGAGCAATATGCAAGGTACTTGATTCCCTCAATCTAGCAACAAAGCGATGACAACGGTCACACTTTCCTACCTCTTTAACAACATTATTGAATAATGAATGCCATTGACAACTAACTCTAATAATCTTATGCATAATGAATTTCACTACATAATGAACTCCATATAACTCATGGTGGAACTCTCTAATTAATTTCATAGACTTCTCCTTACTAACACACCTCTTAAGAATGCCCTCTAGGTTCTTCCAAGCTAATCCTCTCCAACAAGCACATATTTTTGAGCAACAAGTCTTTGAGATATGCACCGTGCTTTATCCTAATTGGGAGGACATCAAAATTTTTAAATAATAAATGATATCTTTGTACCAATATGACTTATTGAGTTCATCTCCAACTAATACAACATTTTCATCTTGCAATTTTACTTAAACAATGCATAGATTTGACTTTTTCATCAACATAGCCAATCTTAAGCTCTAACAAGCTTTATGGTGTGCACCTCATGTCAAATTCTTGCAATTTATTCACCCACCTGCATCGTTTGCATGAAGTTTCCAATTGAGTTAAAATATCCTTCACCATGGTATGGGGTATGCATGTTTTCACCTTCAAATTGAGAGTGTAAGATTTGAAAGCTTTCACCACTTTAATAAGAGCATAACCCCGCTTCTCCATGAGAGTATAATTAAACTCAGCTTGTTCACTGCACTTTTTTTATAAAATGATATGGGTTATTCATGTCTTGTATGGTTTGTTTGCAAAAAAAACCACTGTGTGCGAAGAGGAAAAAGAAAAAATATGAAAATCCTTACCATATTATGGGCTCACAAGCATAAGTGCCTACTTAAGAGTCTCTTTCACAGCAACAAATGATTGTTTCATTTCAACAATCCACTCAATCAATTGTTTTTTCTTCAACATGCTTGTAATTGTGATTGTGATGAAACAAACCTCCTAACAAAATTTATCTGTCTAAAGAAAGATTGATACCCTTTTTGGAATGGGGAAGCATAATATTGTCAATAACTTCAATTTTCTTGGGATTGATCATGCGAGACCATCCTTTGAACAATGTGTCCCAATAGTGTGCCTCTCTCCACACCAAAAATGCATTTTCGAGGATTGAGGGAGATTTCAAATTTTCTACATTTAAAAAGACTCTCTAAATGACCCAAATGCAATGTTTTTATGCTTTTTTTGAATAAATGGTGATATTAACCTAGTATATAAACATTATCTCATTGATTAGTCCGAAAAGGCATAGTCCATGGCTCTTTAAAATGTAGCTCCAACATTGATAACCTCAAATGATCAAGAGAATTATGAACACCAATATTACCAACAATATGACCAAAGGGTTGTTCTCTCGACTCTCCTCAACTTTTTAAAGGATCTATAGATTGAATGTTTAGTGTTAAGAAAAACAAACTCTTTGAACAAAATATGTGACTAACACTCTCATGGTTTCTCAAATAAAGGAGAAGAGAAAATGCCAAGGTCCTTTGCGAAGAGAGGAGACTTGCTAGTACTTCCAAAAACAAAAGTAGAAGGACCTCTAGGAGTGATTTCTTTACTCAAAGACCCACAACAATAAAAACACAATTATTATTTTCAAAAACATCTTGAATTAAAATCCTCTCACGACAATTTAAAAGAGACAACACAATGCTAGGCTTAAAACTTTAAAAGTGAAAATTACCTTGTCCCTCAATAGGCCTTTAAACTTATTTCTCCTTATACATTGATTTCACAAGTGACAACTTCATATGCAACTTCTTATATGCATCCGCTCTAAAAAGGAACGCATGCCCCATAAATTTGCAAATTTAGAGCCACAAATGGTAGTTCCAAGCAAAGGAAACAATACAACATAACTTTAACAAAACAGAGGTTGAACTAGACTTCAACATCAAGGGAGTCCCCAATACCTCAAATATATACACAAATCTAACATGCATACTTTAGATTTGAGATATTTGTGAGATTTTAACAACTTAAAATGATCTCTTAACATCAAATGCACAATACATTGGATGAAACCTTAAATATAACAAATTCTACTATAAAGACTATGGAGTGCAGAATGGAACACAATTAACACATAAATTTAATAGTCCTAGGCAATCGTGCCAATTTTTGGCACTCAAAATATGTTCCATTGTGCAAAATGAGTGGAAGGGAGGGAAAGGGTCATTGTAGTCATGCGTTCCTTCATTGATTGGGATCATATTTGAGGCAACATATGAGGAGATGGTTAACTCCTTATTCTTTATGCTCTGTGATACCTAGGGAGAGACCCTTAACAACCCAAAAATATGCAAATAGAAAAATATCATCAAGAGAGGTACACTTTGGGCCCAACTAACATGCCTAACCAATATGATTTTCCACCCAATTTGGTGTCACTAGCAGGAAGAATCACATAGCTCTTAAAGATTGAGAAAAGGTTGCAAGTAGACATAATTATAACAAATATATCCATGCTTTATAAGTCTAGCGCTCTTATAACAAGAAGGGCAAGCAAGACAAGACTTACAAATTTGAATTCTTAGTCATAACAACAGGGATCTCAAAGGGATTTGTAAAGTTGAATGGAGATCTCATGGCAATACAAAGGTTCTTGAAAATATTATAAAGATGTGGTAATATTAACCATGAGAAGTGTCTAGAATCCATTGGGAAAAGAGTTTCAAGGATTTGAACAAATTAAACAAATAACAACCAAAGAGGCAATAATATACACACTTGAAGAATCCACCACAATTAGACTTACACAAATTTCCTGTATGCATCAACAATGTATTACACAACATCAAAGCAAAGCATTAAGATAATTTGTTGGAAATTCAACAAAATTGAAGATTTCACAAGGATTTAATGATCTTACTAGAACAACATGATCACACACCATCGGTAATAGCTCAATTACTGTGGGGAAAATTTCCAATTCGAGACCTCCAACAATGTTGCAATGCTCTACAACACATTAGACCTTGAATTAGGAAGGTTGTTACTCATAATGGTAGGAAACATAATTGCTCTTTAGGAAACAAAATTTTCTAATGAGCTAAGAGAACAAGATGAATGATTTTTCCTTCAATTTATAGCACTTCCCTTTGCGAGAATGTTTCATAAGTGGAAAGAAAAAGTACTTAGAATATTTAGATAAGAAGCAATAAGAAT
Source organism: Taxus wallichiana var. yunnanensis (assembly GCA_018340775.1). Taxonomy (NCBI): domain Eukaryota; kingdom Viridiplantae; phylum Streptophyta; class Pinopsida; order Cupressales; family Taxaceae; genus Taxus; species Taxus wallichiana. Next base: position 603,617,521 of record CM031243.1, read on the forward strand.
CTATGAGCAATCTAGTTGTCAACACTAGGGTAGATAGGATAATCCATCAATTAATGAAGAGATCGGAACATGCTTAGATCACTTATGCCAATTCAAATTAGAGGAACACGCTCGATCACTTATGTCAACACCATGGTAGATAGGATAATACACAATTTTCTTGGAGATAAGACAATTTTAACTAAAAGTGGGGCCCGAGAAAACAAAAATGAACCACAATAGGAAATAAACATATGTACAATTGTGAAACTAGAGATTGGATGGATATGAAATTTCCATTTCCCAAAAGATCTCAATTTCACACAAGGGACCGATTGGAGAGTTCTTTGATCGTTCCATAGATTACCCAACTTCCTAATTGAGTTCTAGTGGCAAAGAAAAGGGTATATATACTATGGGAGCGTATTTTTAAGAAGTGAGAATGCCTCGGAGACAAATGTAAATGATTTAGAAACCCTACACCATTTGATTTCATTATATGACGAAAATAATAATGGAGTTTATGTCATGAACTTACCACACAAATATCTCAACAATTCTCTTCTAAATTATAACCATTGGAAGGCTCTCTAAACTAGTTCTCCAACACCACAAACCATTCTCAAAATAGAGCTCCCAATCAAAAGTTATAAGCAAAAAACCATAGCCCTCTTCATTATCTATTTCATCAAAATTGTGCAAAAATATTGCCTTTAAGACTTTATAGTATTTTCATTTTTTTATGATTAAGCCATGTGGCATACCTTGATTGGCTATCATAATAGCCACAAGGCATTATTTCATTCATCCATTACACGTGTTCCATCTCTTTCTTTCTCTTATATCTTTTGGGCCTCCAATTATGTGGGTTTACAAATTGGCGACACGTGGCAACAATCTACTATCTCTAGCTCCAAAGTTTTTGTAATGTCCCCTTTTTTGGGACATTCCTAAGAGCTATCTTTTGGTCCACTTTGCATTGTGACCCCTTGGCATGCCTTACGCTACAAGGGGGAGTTGTTTCTTGGTCTTAAAAATGCACATAGGTTAATTAATTTCCTAATATTAAATTAGGAAAAAAAAGGTGCACATAGTCTTAGTATTAAATATTTTTAATGTGAGTTTATGTTTTCCCTCCAAAAGGGATATGTCGGTCATTGAATGTTGCACCCCTTAATTCTATAAAAGGAGGTTGCGTGACCTTTAGTGGGTTATGTTGATTGATCATTTAAATTTACTACATGCTTGGAGAAAAGGGATGTATTCCCTATGTTGCTGATTGCTCTCTGTTCCATTGTTGAAGTTCTCATTTGCAAGTTTATTATAGCTGGTTTGAAGATCTAATTGAAGAAATTGCTTGTGCAAATTAAGTGTGATCTTTATACTGGCTATAACGACTTCATTGGAAAAATCTTCTAGCTTTGGCGATTTGATTAAATGTTGTGTTGAGTGTGGTTAATCTCTTTCCTTGGCAGCAATTTCATTGTGGTTCAAATCCTTGATTGGGTGGTTGGTTTAAGGGTATAAACGTGTGTTAAAACTTCTTTATTGCAGCGACTTGCATTAGGAGTTTAGATATGACTTTATATGCCTTTCTATCACCTTTTGGTAGCAAAAATTGGTTTAGAGTTTGGGCATTTATTGGTTGATTAAAATTGCATGTTTGTGTTCAATTTTGAAGTAATCTTTGAGGATTTGATGGTACTTTTTCTATAGTTATTCTTTGCGCATTTATTCTAGCTATAACCACTTAGGTTGGAGACTATTTTAGCATGTTTTGATGTCATTTAAGCTAGATCTGCAATCTGATGCGTGTTAGCATTTATTTAAGAGTAAGTGACAATTATTTGGGGGTGTTTGGAGGCTAGAGAAGCGATGATAATCATTTAGTTATTTTCCTCTAACCCTAGTGACTTGGAATGAGCTTTACGAGTTTGTTTTGGTGAGGTTTCATGGCTCAGAAAAATAAGATTAATAGTGCATTGGAAAACTCTTGAATTCTAGTTTATTATGTACTTTATCTCATTAAAACAAGATGTATTGAGAAAGTTATGAATTTTCCAAGTTTCAAATTTGTTACAGTGCCATATTTAATTTCATAACCGCTGCTATAAAATCAGATCTGGAAAAGTTTGAGTCTCCAATTGGTCCTCCCATCTAACCCACTACCTTGGCTAATTCCAACCCCATTTTGGGTTGTAATTACACTAACATTGGGTTATTTGAGAAAGAACTAAAAGGACCTCATCCTTCTTGGTTCGATTGGGTAGAAGTTGTAATTTTCTATTTGTCCAAAAAATGGGACATCACAAAGGTACTTTCAGAGCAACTTTCGTCTACACCTGTGAGGTTTGTTGCAACAGGAAAGGAATATGGGAATGGAGAGCGGAGGTTTTACTCTAAAGCAAGCGAAGTTCTTACAAAGATTGTTCAAAGAATGACATGAGGATTTGCAGCATACAATGGAAGCCTCGATAAGTCATACCTTAGATCCAAGCAAGAGCTATCACCAAGGAGGACAACCAAAGAAGGGTAAGCCAACTCATCATGATGACCTTTTTGAGACTTTGCAACAAGAGTATGCATCTCTAAGCTCGACCACAAAGGAACTCTTGTCTTTTCAAGGGTATTGTAAGCTTCATGGTGTTAGGAAAGGTTTCCACCATATGCAGCCCCAAGAGGACACCAATCAAGGTAAATGTGTGTTTTTGAACAAAGATATTTTGCCTACTAATGATTGCATGTGTGGTAATGAAGGGAAAATGATGGCAAAAGAACATATGATAAAAAAATTAGATTTGAGGGGAGTTGTTCAACCACACCATGAGCCATTTGAAGGACAAGAAGAAAGCATGGACAATGACCTCACCATAGAAGGGTATACTCATTCATGTAATGCATCATTTGTGTCTACTTCTATGTGGCAAAAAGAAGAAATCTTGGAGCATTCATTGCATGACAATAATCTTTTGATGTTTGATAAATTGTTAGTGCCTACTAATTGCATCGAGTTGAACATGAGTGCAAAAAAATCAGGTTTTCAAGAGGACTATGAAGATGGGCTTATGAAGAGGCATGCTCATGAAGAAAGGACACCATGGGATGCTTGTGGTAATTTTCAGTTCGCTGTAAATTTCCAAACAGCAGCCCTAATGGGCAAATGGATAAGATTTTTGACCCAAGCATGAGTCTCATGAATGATCCAAGTCATTGCCCACCAAGTATGAACACTTGTAAGGAGGAAAAGGGGTTTCGGATGAGGGAAATGACGAGGAACAAAGTGTTGTTCCAAACTCAAAATTCTGAGTTTTGAAGAAGTTGGGAGCAGCCTAAGGTATGTTGCTTCACATTTATTTTTTCCCTCCATGATGAGCCTTAGCAAGCGGGGTCATGGGAAGCTTGTTAAAAGAAGTAATTTTTTTGATTGGGTGATTCTTACATCCATCCAATTTTATGAACACAAATGGGAATACTAAATTTTCTATGACAAACATAAGTGTGGGCAAACATGACTTGGCCTTGGGGGATCCGTAGCAAGAAATGAAGGTATTTTTCTCGAGTACTAATGATGATTTGCAGATTGAGAGAGACATCCATGATACAATGGATGAAGCAAGGTTGGAAGGAGTTCATAATGGAATGCAAGCAAGCTGCCATACCTCAGAAAAGTCAGAGATGTTGGTACAACAACCCCTTCAAGGTGAGTTACACAATATTTTGGCTGGGTATGTTCACGTTTCTAACATCTTGCCTCCTATTTTGATGGTAGAGGAAGATATTGGGCACTTGGTTGATGGGGAAAACAAAACCCCCCAACTCATGCCTATTCCGGATGATGAGAGCACGAGTGATAGCTCATCTTACCTCAACAACAATGCAGCTGTCATACAAGTTTTTGGAGGACCTAGAGACACACCATCAAGCCCCAGAAGTAAGAAGGTAACAAAGGAAAGTAAGTCTTGGCTTGTGGTATCATTTGAATATGATAAAAATGCATTTTTTGGCCTCTTGACACTGTTGTCACATTGGGAACAGCCAAGAGGGTAGCAAAAGGGAAAATTTGATGTTGTCTTTTTGTGCCATACTCTAACAAACAAAGAGGAAGGTGAAGTACAACTTGGGGCACCCATTGCACATGATGAGAAGTCATTTTCAGGCCATCTAACGCTGCTGTCATCTTGGGGGCAACAAGGGGTAAGTTTTGACATTACTTCTTCATACCATGCTTTGATGAATAGTTGCAAGTTTGGTATACTTTCAGCTGTAGGAGAGAAAGAGATGGAGTTTCTTTTGGGTCAGAATATGTTTCAAGGTTGGTTCTCATGGACACCATGCATTGTGAAAGATGGAAGTATAAGTCATTTTTTTGATGCACTCATGTATAAACTTGAAGGTATAATAATGATCACATGGGAGCATTTATGGAGTTGTTAGCTATTGATTAGTTTGTTCATCAGAATATTGTCTTATTATAACAGTCACAAAGTTTGTTCATCTTTCTCTACATGATAGGAATAATTTCGCCACTAATCTTGGAAGTAAGTTGATGGCAACAATGAGCTTTCATGGGAAATTTTGGGAACTCAAGGAAGTTTGGGGCAACATGATGATACTTTGGAATAACCTATTGCTCATGCCTTGGAGACATGAAGAAGAAACTGAAAAAGTGTTTCTCAACACTTATGATTTTCCTAATGTGTTTGCTTCATGTGCAAGATTGAAGACATGTGAAGAAAGGCTGTCTGTCCTACACACTCCATGAAGAAATTTTTGAGTGGGCAGCATTGGAGCTTAGTAAAGCTCACCCTATTGTTGGCTCCACATCCCATGATGAGGACACCATCACTTGGAGCACATATTATGGAGCTGACTACACACCCACTTGGATTGGAATGAGGGAAGGAAACAAGTTCTTCCCAATGCTTCACCATTTGACCAACACTGTTCGAGACTTTGGAGGCACCACCCCACATCTTCTCTTTGGGGCTTGGTACATGGATCCATGAGCTTGTTATTGCTTGAGGGCAAGCAATCTCCGAGAGGGGAGGATTGTAATGCCCCCTTTTTCTGGGACATTCCTAAGAGCTATCGTTTTGTCCACTTTGCATTGTGACCCCTTGGCATGCCTTACGCTACAAGGAGGAGTTTTTTCTTGGTTTTAAAAATGCACATAGGTTAATTAATTTCCTAATATTAAATTAGGAAAAAAAAGGTGCACATAGTCTTAGTATTAAATATTTTTAATGTGAGTTTATGTTTTCCCTCCAAAAGGGATAGGTCGGTCATTGAATGTTGCACCCCTTAATTCTATAAAAGGAGGTTGCGTGACCTTTAGTGGGTTATGTTGATTGATCATTTAAATTTATTCCATGCTTGGAGAAAAGGGATGTATTCCCTATGTTGTTGATTGCTCTCTCTTCCATTGGTAAAGTTCTCATTTACAAGTTTATTGTAGCTGGTTTGAAGATGTAATTGAAGTAATTGCTTGTGAAAGTTAAGTGTGATATTTATACTTGATGTAGCGATTTCATTGGAAAAATCTTCTACTTTTGGCGATTTGATTAAATGTTGTGTTGAGTGTCGTTAATCTCTTTCCTTGGCATTGATTTCATTGTGGTTCAAATCCTAGCTTGGGTGGCTATTTTAAGGGTATAAAGCGTGTTAAAACTTCTTTATTGCAACGACTTGCATTAGGAGTTTAGATATGACTTTATATGCCTTTCTATCACCTTTTAGGAGCAACGACTTGGTTTAGAGGTTGGGAATTTATTGGTTGATTAAAACTTGCATGTTTGTGTTCAATTTTTGAAGTAATCTTTGAGGGTTTGATGGGAATTTTTCTACAACCATTACTTCTACATTTATTCTATTTATAACGACTTAGGTTAGAGACTATTTTAGCATGTTTTGATGTTATTTAAGCTAGATTTGCAATCTGCTAGGGTGTTAGCATTTATTTTAGAGTAAGGGACAATTATTTGGGGGTGTTTGGAGGCTAGAGAAGGGCTAATAATAATTTTTTTTTTCCTCTAACCCTAGTGACTTGGAATGAGTTTCATGGGTCTGTTTTGGTGAGGTTTCATGGCTTAGAAAAATCAAATTAATAGTGCATTGGAAAGCTCTTGAATTCTAGTTTATTATGCACTTTATTTCATTGCAAAAGATGATGTATTGAGCAAGAATTATGAATTTTCCAAGTTTCAGTTGTTCTGGGTGCCATATTTAATTTCATAATCTGGTGCTATAAAATCAGATCAAGAAAAGTTTGAGTCTCCAATTGTTCCTCCCATCTAACCCACTACCTTGGCTAATTCCAACCCCATTTTGGGTTGTAATTATGCTACCATTGGGTTATTTGAGGAAGAACTAAAAGGACCTCATCCTTTTGGTTAGATTGAGTAGAAGTTATAATTTTCTATTTGTCCAAAAAAGGGGACATCACATTTTTTCTATCCCGCCTTCTCTCCTTTCAACTTTATGTCGACCAGATTTCGAGGATTGCACCACGTGGCACAATCTCATATTATTTTCTTTGGAGCCTCAAGTTAATGTTCATTGTCTTAAAACCCCATGTGATTGTGCCACATGACACAATTTTATGCTCTTGAAGTCATTCCCGACCTTGAACTCGAGATTGAATCTCAATCGCAATCTTGTATCACGTGTCATCACACATGTGATTGTGGGCACCTCACCTCCATGATCGAGACAACCCCCAAACTCGGAAGAGTGCGGACACGTGGCTTGATTTGGGAGACCCTAGCCTTTCCTCGCGAATTAGTCGACTTAGTCAATTAGATGCTTTGCTAAAATGTGATACCCACGAAGCCTTTGCTCCACTATATTATGATTTTTTTGTATTTAAACACTAAAAGTGCTCCTTTTCTAGTGAATGTGGGATAAATCCCCATATTGAACTACAATTCCCACTTCAAAAAAATCTCCATGCAATTTATAGAAAAACCAAGAAAAAGGGTAAGAAGGAGGACATCTCCCAAATCTAAAATTTGTCCCAAAACTGGATGAAAACACCATGCAAGGTTGAATCCATCCAATGTTCAATTGTGATCTAAAATGGAAGCTTGAAACAAAGAGTGGAATGCCAAAAGTAAAAAAATGATGAAGATAAAACATTCCATGACTCAAGACAAACTTCAAACCTCTTCCTCCTAATCACAAGGAATATTGAAAGTGCTTTGAAAGAGCCCAAAAATCATCTCTAGTTTTGCAAATTTTGATCATAAGGCCTAAAAAATGTTAGGGAAATTTTGGGCGCCAACATATTCAATGTCAATAAAACCAAAATATGATGTATTTTAATTTTTTTCTTTAGAAATTTAAATATTTAAATATTATTATTTGATTTCTTTTGTTGACTCCAAGAACCCCATACCGATATCCGGAGACTAGCTTCCCCATCTCCGAGATTTATTCCCATCCATGTTTTGTGATGACCATGCTTAGTCCTTATGCCATTAAAAAAGGAATCGCTTGAACTCATCTTTGGCCTCGCAAATTATAACAAGCCTACATGTGGCCTCTTGAATCCCTTTCTTAGGAGGAAAAAGATGACTTCACTCAAAGGAGGACAATATCAAATGACTTGAAGAATGAGGGTTGAGGATTTGTTACAAACAAATAATAATGAATTAAGATCAAGCACGTATCCAACTTAATAGGCTACATCATCCTTTCAAAATTTTCATCCAAAGCTATCAAACCTTGAGACATCGAAACTCTACCCAAATGGGGAGATTGTTGCACCAACAAGGCTCCCGAGCTAAGTATCACTTCTCCCTTCATCTTAAATGGTTGTTGTGTACATTAGTGTCATATTTTTTTCCTTACCTATTACCTTGCACATTGGCTTCTATTTACTTTCATTTTTATTAAATGCATTCTTTTCTACGCATATTTCCTACTTGCTGCACACTTTTGTACCTTCCAAGTTCTTTTGATTATACTCTTGAGAGAGGCCTTCTACCTTTTCCTATTTAGAATTTGATTTAGTCAACTTCAAATTTTAGTGTGTATAATCTCTTCTCAAGTAAATATAAATGAAGAAAGATCATAATAGAAGTGGTTATAGTTGTGTATGCACATTTTAAGAAATTAATCAATAATCAATGTTATTGTTTGTCCCTTATGTGTAGCTCATGGTTGATTATGATGTCATTGACATACTAGACTTTGTAACAAGTTATCGATTACAAGGTGATCACTACTCCACATACTTCCTACCTAGAAATAGTGCCATGAGGATGAAGCTCATTGCGAAAAGAAAGGAGCATTGTACTATAACTCTAGAAATAATGTGAAGACAAATGGTGGTGGGTGGTTCAAAATTCTAAATGCTAGAAACAATGAAAGAACATTGGAAAAAAGATCATATAACACTCATAACAATGACAAGCATGTGACTATAGAATTCGAGGTTATGTTCTAATCAGAGGCCATCTATAAGTATCTATCATCTATACTTATTTATATTCAATAACAAATCTTCACTTCACTTTGAAGAGGTTGGCACTTTTGTTTCCAAATGAAAAGGTTTAAGATTACGTTCTGGGAAATGGAAATGAAAACCACTCCAAACGCAAAAACATTAATTTTTAACAAATCCTTTGGTAATAAACGACACAAAAAGGTCTATACAATATATTATAAAAATATGAATGCATTAAAAATGCACAATATTCATCTTTAGTTTTGTTTTTTTGGAAAAGGGTAAATAGTGAGGGTTTTGAAAGGACCCGCATCCTTTTACAACATGCCCAAAAGGCCAGATATAATGATGAAGCAGAATAGTGGAAAAGCTCGTAGGCCCAAGGAACAAAAGATCAAGAAGGCCCAAACAAAATGAAGAAAAGAACAAGAAAAAGAAAGAAGATAAGGAGTTATTGCTGACCCAATTGCATCGTCATCAAACTCAATCATAGAGGAGGGGAAGAAGAACCCCAAAATAGTTGCAAAAATGCAGCTGAAAGAAGAAAAAAGAGAGGAAGGGAAGATGCAACCCAAAAAGCTACAAGACCAAAAAGTGGAAGCGAAGTTGAGCAGGAGGGGGAACGAGGACGGAAAGAGGAAGATTAGTGTTTTCCCTTCTTTCCCTTCTTCAAGCGCACAACCTGCCACTTGTCTTGAAATCATCTTTAAGATGAGAGGATTGTACTCAGATAAGTCCAAGGGAGTGGAGACCTAAGATTCCTTATCAAGAGGATGGGCACCATCCTTATCCAAGTCGAGTGATCAGATTCATGGGGCTGCTTTATTCCCGGAGAAGGTCCCTCCAAAGAGGGAGAAATAACTAGTGATTGCCCTACCTCTTTAGAAGGTCTTTGCATCTAAATAGGTGCAAGGGGCAGAAGAGGTCAGTGTAGCCGATGGAGGAGCAGTAGATGCAGTTGATGGAGTTGTAGCTGCAACTTCTTGATCTTCAAATTTAGAATCGTTTACATCTTCTAGATCTAGTGGACTCCAATGCTTGGGAATAGATCCTTTTTCCGAGGAGCTTGGGTTTTCTTTTGAGGACAGGCATCTTAGAGGTGACCCGAGTCCTACGATTCCGACATCTGAAAGCTATATTTTCATAGTCAAGAATTTGAGTATGGCTTGTATCTCCCATCTTGAGGGTCATCTTATCTAGAAATCCCTTGCTGAGGTCAACTTCAACACAAATCCTAACATAAGTATGCAAACCGCTCCATAACCTCTTAATGTCCTCTTTGATGAACCACCCTAGGAGGTTTCCAATTTCCTCCACTTCAAAAAAAAGTGAAGGGGAAGATTAGGCAATCTCACCCAAACTGGAACACACATGATGGAGAAGGTATTCAAGTCAAACTCTAGAAACCATGGGGTAGTGAAAAGACCCACCGATCCCCAGAACCAAGGACCCTCTTCAATAACCCTATGATAATCCTTCTGTTCATTGAAGAAGATTATGAAGAAGCCTCGGCACAAAGGAAATATTTACAATTTTCTGTCCATGAGCTATCTCCAAGCACCATTAAATCAGAGATCATGGCCTTGGATTTTAATTCTTGTAGCAGATCTAGAGATTCTTCATCATTGATCTCCAAGGTCGGGGTTTCAGTAGCTTGCTCAACGATGTAAGCGGGGGAGGAGAGGAGCTACATGATATTTCGAGGAGGTGGCATTTTTAAAGAGTGCCTCCTTAAAAGGGGCAAAGCTTCGCTCCTTGCGCCACCCAAAAGAATACTAGTCATAAAAATCATGGAATCCCGAACTATCCCGTAGGAGATGAGAATGGAAGCATCCTTAAGAGGTTTTCCAACAAACACCAGACCAAAGTGGCCTGCCCTGCAACACAATTTATGAGCAAGAATAAATTTCAAGTCTATACCTCGAGCTTGTCGATGGATCTGAATGCACAAAGTATTTCCATTTAGGGTACGAACAAGAACTTGAAGCATATTTGTATTTCCTTCAAGTGGTTTTGATAGATCTGTATTATCTCCGAATGCATGGTCAACTATCTCCTGAACATAGTAGCCATCATTGTGAGCAGGGGAAGTGTGAGTAGGAGGAGAAATCACCTTTCCATCGCTCAAATATTGATCAGGGTTTGAGACACCACTTAAACCAAAAGATGCCCCAGAAAAGATCGTGTTATCAGTGTCATTCTTGTCACCCACCAGCCGGTGTTGTAGGGTTTTAGGTGAGACCGGTGTGGGAATTAGGTCGATAGGCTGAGGAAGATGTGCTCATAGACAAAACCCGGGTCGAGGAGAGGTCATAGTTCGCCCTAGAGTCGAAGCCCACACGAACCGCCATCTCGGAACCCATGCCATCGGAGGAGGAAGCATGAGCATACTTACCGGAGATATTGAAAACAATGGATCAAAACCATTACCTCGTTGATTTTCCAGAGGGAAGTTGTGCTTAGGGTTAGGGTATATTTTTGGAGCCATCAAGAGAAAAATCTATCCAATTTAGTATTCATCTTTAGTTTATAAATGATAAAGCACTAAAAAAATTAACCCTTCAAAATATGGATTTAAAATTGAAAGAACCAACACATTGAAAATTGAAACTTGATAGTGCTGGGAAGGTATGGAATGGGCCCACAAATCCAGTCAACCATCCCTTTTCATTAAAATTGATTTTGAGAAGGCCTACGACAGGATAGAATGGCCTTTTATCTTGGCCATGCTCCAGGCATTGGGATTTGGTCCTATTTTCATTCAATCTATCAAGATGCTCTTTTCTAATGCCTCAACTCAAATCACCATTAATGCACAACTCGACTCCATTTGGCCTCTTTCGTTCCATACGCCAGGGTTGCCCCTTGGCATCGAATCTTTATGTGCTTGTGGCGGAAGGTTTTGGATATTTTCTTGCTAAAGCCAGAGCTCAAGGGCTGGTTAGGGGATTGCCTTGCCTTCTTCCGATAGTGCCCAACTGCTTAATGGCCACTTTGCTGATGATTCCTTTCTTACGCTCATTGAGGATGAGAATAATGTTTGCAATGCCATGCAGTGCCTCGATACTTTTTCTTAGCTTTCGGTTAATCCATTCAATGGCGGAAAACACAACACTACATGCAATCTTTCCTTCCCGCGCCCCCTGGATGGCTTCATATGATTGGAAAATGATTGCTCATGGTGAGATGTTCAAATTTCTTGGCATCCCCTTTGCCTTTCAAGCGTCACCCATTGATCTTTGGCAATATGTTGTTCAATGGGTTGCTAAAAATTAGAGTATTGGATAACCGAATAACTATCTTTAGCGGGTAAATTCTAGATTTGCTCCAAAGTGCTCAAAGCCACTCATGTTTATTACTCCTCATTGGGTCCCATCCAAAAAATCTATGTAGAAGTTGGAAAGGCTTCTCAAATATTTTCTCTGGTCCAATGTTATTCTGCAAAGGATTTCACAGAGTTGCATGGGAGACCTGCTGCTTCCCAGAAAATTTGGAGGAATGGGCCTTATTGACATATTGCATTAAGGTCAAGCGCTCTGTGCCAAATGGATAATTCACAGCATTGAAGGACAATACGCTTGGAAAGTGTTTTTGTGCCATGGCATAGAGAGGAGGGTTCCCCTTATGGCCGGACATCTTGGAAGGGTTTAGGTTTCATCAATCTTCTCATTGCCCATGTGCCTATCAAAGTGGTCGACACCTTTGTTATCAAAAGTATCTGGAAAGCATGGGAACAAATCAAGCCATGGCTCCAATGGAAGGGTGACGGCTTTCGTAATGGCCTATCTATTAACCATCATTCCTTGTGGTGGTCGCCTGTCATCCAATTCTAGGATCGGTGTCTTGCAGAGGTCCCCGAGATCCCTGCACTCAAACTTTTCAAGTGTGGAATTCATTACATCCAAGATCTCTTTCACAAACACCGCCAAATTGGTGTCCCGGAATGAGCTTAAAGCCAAGTTTCACCTTTCCTCTTAGGATTAAGCCAACATTGATGACATTATAGCCCTTTTTCTGGATCATATGAGCCACAAAATTGTTGTGATCTCCTCCCATCCATGGTGGACAGATTGGAAATGGTTTGTGGATACTCCCTTCAGGAATTACTCTGCTAGCAAAGGATACTCTTGGTTGTCTCCCCATCTTCCCATGGTTGATAAACTCAACAATCGATGGGGGCTTCATTCTTCCCCTTCCATTTGGAGAAGGAGATTCGATATTGTTTGGTCAGCTTGTGTGAACCTAAAATCGCTCATTTTCTATGGTGTATTCTCCACCAAGGCCTACCCGATTGGTGCCCGTCTGGTTTAGATTGGTGTTTCAGCTCCCAAATGTCCATTCTGTGGGCACTTGGAAACCCTATCCCACCTTTTCTGGTTTTGCAGTAAAGCCCAAAAGGCTTGGAATTGGATCCATTCTTTCTTTCCCCTTTTAGACTAGAATGTTTCACCTGACAACATATTATGCTAGGCGATAATCCCAGGATGCCTCACATGTTTGGCCAAATTTGGCATGCTTTTAGAGGGGAAATTCTTTTTGGCTTTGGAAAGAAAGGAACTCTTGTTTATTTGCTCATGCTGAAGTTGATCAACAATTTTCTATTTATAATAAGTCAATGGTTATCTCCAATGTGCTATTGTAGATACAAGTGAAAGTGAAAAAGTGGCCCTTAAAGTGGAGCGCCTTTAGACTCTCCTCCGTCATTGGGGATGCTCCATGTAATGTGGCTTGGGAGCCGCCCTCTCCTACCCGATGATCTCTTCCCCACGATACGTTGTCCCCGAGGTGGTCGTCGGAGTCGCTCTCAACACCGCTCATTCATCCGAGCTTGCCCCTCCCCTCACAATAGCCTTCGAGGTGGAGCTTCTCTCCCCCACCTCCAGCCTTGTCACCAAAGCTAGGGACCCCCACACAAGCTCGCCAACTTGGTTGGGGTTCTCCTGCCTCTCCCCTCAAACTGCGCACTCATGATGGGTGGAGTCTTCCGCCTTCATTGGATAAATCTCCGCATATGGCCTTAGCCATCTACCCACTCGCGACATTGCAGAAGACAACGAAGAAGCAGGGTCATGTCTTTGACTCTGGGCCAGAGGTGTCCAATAGTGGCCAAACCCTCCTAGATATGGCTAGCTTTATGACCATGATCCGTTTGCAGCTGGTCAACTCTTTGCAACTTTCTTTGTTTCTTTTTCGCTATGTTTTAGTTGTTTTGTCCTAGGCTTGACCTAGTTTGTTTGTGGCTTTGGGGCGTGCTCTCATACCACCCACTTTTTTGTTGAATTATCTTGTATCATTTTATTAATTAATATAATATAAGATCTTATTCATCATAAAAATTGAAACTTGATCAATAGGCACAAAACTTGAGTTTGATTACTTCCTTCTTTGTGTGGCTAGTTTAGCTAATGGTTGACTCTACTCTTTCTTGGAAAACTCTAAAAAGTATTACTCTTTGATGCAAGTGAAAATGCTTTTGGAACTACCCCAACCATCATGTAGATATTTTCATGGTAAGTGTTTATGTCTTAAGACAACTTGAACACATCAATAAGACTCACCAATTGATCATATCCATGAACTATATCTTGTTTTTTATTATTTATTCTTAGAAAAGAAGTGCAATGTATTTTTGTGGAATGCATTGCACCATCTAAATCATTCCCAATCGTAAGTTATTCATGATGGGGAGATAAACATCTCTTCTGATCTATAAAAGCAAGTTTAGGAGTTTGAGTGTCTCGCAAATTTGTACACTTTTTCGGCAACTTGTTTCATCAAAATGGGACAGAAACACCCTAGGTATGTACTTGAAAAAACAAAGCTATTTTTGTACCGCTTCCAGTAAGAATCAATATTGTGTGGTTGTTCAAGAGAGTTTTCATATCGTTTCTAGATGTTTTTGGGTATGGGTATCCCTATGGATTTTCCCTACAACATAGGCTTTATAATTTAGGTTATGTATCGATCACATGCTTTATCAATTCATTTTTAATTTATTTTCCCAACACACACACACATACAAAATCTTCACATCATTGTTTTCATGTTGGGAAGAAATTTGTGCTCTTTACCTCTTTGACTTTCTTTATGCATTGTATTTCTTCAACCTTTTCTTTGTTAAAATAAAAACAATACACACAAAGATTGCCAATCTAATGTATCGGGATGATGCATTTGGTTCGGATCTTCATGACAAGTTTATTTAAAGAATACAAATAATACCACTTTACTTGTTTATTTCATATGGGAAACAATACATTTTAGAGGAAATATAACTCCTAAAAACTAGGAGCTTGTTTTAACTTACTAACCAGATAAATACCCGTATATTATTGTTGTTATTTACAACAATAACATATCAAACAATATATTCTAGCTTAGGTAATAGTATAATTACTATTTACTAAAGTAAACTACCAAATGTAAATACTATATTTCCTAACATTCTCCCTAGTGTTTACATGGTAGCAATTAACTATCAAACTCCTTCGCAACTTGATCGCCTCTGCTTGCTCATGATCTTGGCACACAACTCAAAATGAAGGTAGAAGAAGGAACACATCAACTTCTTATCAACCATACATTGTCGGGAACACATTTGATCGAACTAGTGTGGGAACACGTACAAGAACCATCTGCTTATCAACCAATCATTATATGGAACTCATATGACCTACTTAGTGTGGGAACTCAAAGAAGAAACATCCGCACAACCTTCAATGGTTTTACAAAGGTTTACCACAAACCTAGGTATGAACAAGAACTCATTTAACTGTTCAACTTCTTCAAGTATCATGATGTTGCATTTCACTGTGCTTTTATTTTTCCACTATATGTTTACATTAGGGAACGTGTAAGGAATAGCCACATATACAAGTGAATATGAATGAACTTCTATTCTTATTTTGAACACCACACTAAAAAGTTGAAAAACTAAAATCGACACCACACAATTGAAAAAACAAGTCACCATGCCAAAAGTGTGGCTTGTCGTTGGCAAATGACGAGAGGACGTTGCTTTCCCTCCATCCTCTTGTGCCTCCTTGAACATCCAATACAACGTTGCTAACTCGGTGGAGTGCGAACATGAAGCACATTTGTTTCCACATTTCGTTTATTCTTTTCTCCTCCTCAATGTGAAACATAAATTTTATTAGGATGTCGGTAACATTGAAAATATGCGTCGAAGAAGGCATTTTTTTATTTTGACAACTTTTTGGCAAAGTGACTCACAAATTAGACTCAACAATAATAAAACTCACTTGGTGACTTTAACTCTTATAATTGGGATATAGACAAATAATTTTGATAAAATGACTACAACGAGATAACAAAAATACATAACAATAAATAATGACAATACCATGAAAATAATGTTTTAACTTGACACAACTAATAATAATACTAAATAAATGTTTACTAAAGGATTTTAAGAAGCTAAAATTAATAAATAAACAAAAATCACCTAAACAAATACCATGGAATTATAAACCTAATACCAAAGATTATAATAATCAAAGCCAATTAGAACCAAATATTAATTTGTAAAAAACTAATGTCGAATGCACAAAACAATGACATAAACAAAGGACTCACTTTACATGTAGACATGTGTACAGAGGGAAGATGGGAAGAAGAAACTGCAACGTATTGCATTTCGAAACCTTTGTCAAATGAAAATTTGATGTGGAGGCAGGGCCTAATTTCAATGCAAGTTGGTGAGGAGAGGACGAAGTCATCCAAATCAATCTGATTCTACAATCCAACAAGCTGTTCGAAGATCCAATGCAGATGTAATAACTATGCTGGCTGAGTGTGTACAAACGCAATGCAGAATATGCCAGAGAAATTTGTACATAACCGAGTCAAAATTGGAGATGCATGCCCAAATAGTCTTTTCTCGTGCCTCACATACCAAACCAGAAAATAAAAAGAGTCCACCAAGTGAAAAAGCCATTATAATAATTTACAAATTCCCTATCTTATGCCAATGGTTTCAGACAACAGAATATAACAGGACTTTCATGATTCGGGAAATAAATAATATCATCACTGTCAATGCCCCCTTAACAATTATCAAATCATCATTTTTCTTACAAATTATAGCCTGCTCTCATACCAAATTTTTGGTTCTCTACAAATTATAGCCTGCAATCATGATACTCAAATGATGCGTTTGGTTCTTGAGATCTGTATAGCAAGTATATCCAGAAAATACAAACAATAACACTCTGCTTGGCTTTATTTCTTACAGGAAACAATAGTATTTTTTCCTTTCAACGATCTATGTAATCCCAAGAATAGGAGGGGGAAAACACCACCCTTAATTTACTTCAATATCACAATTTATTATTACTGTCATTCCTGAACAGATCATAATTGCAGTTTGAAGACAACTCATTACAAAGATGGCTAAATACGCAGAAGTGATCGGTTTCGGATTGAAGGTGGTCGGGAGATTCCAGAGACGGGGCGCCTCTATTACATACTCCCCAATTCTTTCGATTCCCAAAATTCTGAGCACGAGTACAATTCAATTCTTTTCGTGGCCCGGTGGACGCTGTTGAAATGGTACAGCTTGCGGGTTGCGCATAATTTGGAATAACATGAAAATGCATTTGACATTGATGGCTTCCTATTTCTACAATGTTTTCTGTATTTTTTATTGTTTGATTTCAGGCTCTGTTTTCCCCAATTCACAGTGGGATTTCTCCGAAAGGATATGTAAAATACTTTGTCAATTCTTACACGGAATGAAAATTATAAGCCGCGTTGATTAATTGTCTACATTAGATCATAGTAACCATCTTTTCCAATTAGTTTATATTGTCGAGAGATACCTCCAATTGGAAGTGTTACACTAATCTCAACATGGAATCGGGGCTCATGCAATTCAAGTTTGGATTTTCAAACTTAATGTTGCATACTAGCTCAATTCTTTTT
Organism: Taxus wallichiana var. yunnanensis; assembly: GCA_018340775.1. Classification (NCBI taxonomy): domain Eukaryota; kingdom Viridiplantae; phylum Streptophyta; class Pinopsida; order Cupressales; family Taxaceae; genus Taxus; species Taxus wallichiana. The sequence continues at coordinate 603,634,889 of CM031243.1, forward strand.
CATGGTTGTTTTTTTCATGCAGTTATAAATTACAAATTTTCATGTCGTTAGTCTCTTTATTATGAGGTAATATTTGGCAGTATTGTTGCTCTTGTTTACAACAATAACATATTAAACAATATATTCTAACTCAAATAATACTATAATTACTATTTGCCAAAGTGAACTACCAAATGTAAATACTATTTTTCCTAAAAGTGGAAAATACTTGCTTCTCTTTTAACATGGTGTCTATCTTTTAGGATTTCAAAGTGCCCACTTTGCCATTTTTAAGTTTCCCATTATTTTTATAAGTATATCAACTACTTATATCCAAAAGATACCATAGTTGATTCTAGACATATACATCAAAATAATTACTCTTAAACCTTAAAAACTTTTATGATCAATATCATTTGCTTGAAACACTTATGGATGTGTAGAAAAAAATGAAATAAGTTTCAATATATTGTTTGTTATAGACTACAACACTTGAAAGGGAGCACAACATCATGTAATCTACTAAGTGAGCAAAAGGCCATTGAATTAATAAAATGTTCAAGTGAGAAAATTAGGCAGGATGGTAGAAAAGTTTTGTGACAAAATGTGGTTTTCTTTTTCTTTAGTTATATGTGGTTTTCTTTTTTCTTTAGTTATATATTATGGAGGGTTTGGGCTTCCATGAGCATTCCTTGTTGCCCTAGTTGTAGAATTTATAATTTGATGTAGTAATTATTTCAAAATATTTCATGATCCATATTTTCAAAATAGCAAGCATAAAGTGATTAATCTAACACAAATGACATTATAAAATTCAAACCTAAAAAAACCCAAAATTACATTACTTTGAGTTTTAGAAATTGGGTAAAAATGAACCATGTTTTGTGCCTCAATTTTTGACACAATATGCTAGTTGTATAACAAAATATGATGGATTCCCATCTAAATTTTCAAATGTTTGGGATCAAATATAGGCTTGCACATAAGATGTAGATACCAAAGGTGCTCAAAGAGTGGTAGTGTCATAATTCTAGAGGATAGTAGTCCTAACCCTAAGGTAGTTATAGGTTTCCAAGGATTATATCTAAGATAAGAATAGATATCCCACTAGGATACATAATAAGAGTAAATCAAGAGATGGATAAAGCCAAGGGGCATATCATAATAAGAAAAAGCAATAGATCAAATCAAACATACATCTACCTTGATCTATAACAACGAATGACTAACCATCTACATAATAACAAACAAGCAACAAAGGAAAAATAAGGGTAAAAATACTTGCAATTTGGTCAATTGATCCATGATCCTCCCCAAAGACGAAAACACTAATAGGCAATCACTATGTGCGGAGGATGGTAAATCTCAAGATGAAGGCCTCTAGTTCTAGCTCATTATGGTGACCCAAATTCAAAATGGAAAGCTCCAAAACCTCATGTCTAACAATTAGATGAAAAATATGTGCGAGAGTCTAATGTGTGAGAAAGTGTAACATTTTGGGATGAATTAGTGATTGATTGATACAAAACATAAAGTGTGGTTGAACATATATACATTACGTGATCACCAAAGTGGGTGATGGCATTGGCCACAAGGGGAACCTAAGGTCATGAGGTGGAAGATAAAAGGAGATGGAAATTAGATGGTAAATGGAGGCAATGAAGAAGTTCTAGAGTCATCAAAAATAGAGACACTTGAGCATGCAAGAATGTAAGAAAATGAGCTTAATGAGACAAGTAAATATGATGGGTAAAATGTGTGAACAAAAGGAGGAAATAAGGTGAGGATAAAAGAACTATTGCATAAGAACAACATCTCATAAATTCTGTGGTCTAGCCCACATGATCACACCCCAATCCCGACAAGCCCTATGAGGCACCCGTTCGGAGGAAAATGCATCGAGCCCACGCACACGAGAAATGGTTAGCAAGTGTAAAAATGAGGTATATACACTAATTGTATGGAAAACGAAAAAATATGTGTTAAATCATTACCATCACAAGGCCTTGGAAATTAAAAACCTTTTTGATGCAATTGGTGCATCATGACTTTTTATGAAATATCTAGTAAAAACAATTTTTATGGGATATTTTGAAATTGTGACACAAATTGTGTTAGGACGTTAGTTCTCTAATAGTTGTTTGGTGGGAAATATATATTTTTCCATCATAAATCTAGTCATTATTTCAAATTTTAGTGATAGATTGTGGTATAACATTGTTTTTTTATAATAATTATGTTAGGTGATGTAAAACATATGTTAAAAATATTATAAATTAATGTTGATATACTTTATATATGTAATGCGACGCTAATTGCATTATAATTTTCAAGATATCAACTATGTAAGTAGTAAGTGTAATGACATAAAAAAATAAGAGTGTGTTCATTAGGAACAACTAGAATGGGTGTAACATTGGGACTACGCAATAGTGGAAAGCGTAAGTGAAAACATAAGGATCAATGCGTGAGTCGAGAGATGTGCAACATATGTTGTGCTAGGAGGCTCACCAATATCAACCTCAAACAATGGAGGGTGAGACACAATACTTGTCATAACTAATAGGTGTGATATGGGAATATTAAAAGCATTATAACCATATTTAGTAGCCCATATGTCTATAGGAGACCACGCGTCCCAATGAAGAGGGAGAAAATATAAGAATAAGTGTGCCCACCATAAATACTCCTCCAAGGGCTCCGTCTCCAATCAAATGTCCAACACACATGGATATTATCCCCGAAGCATCAAGAGCATAATGACTCTAGCGCTAAAACAAATTCACCTCTAGCGATCATTGATATCGAAGAAGAAGGTGAAAATAAAAAAATTGGCGAGGAAGAGGACAATAGGGACGAGGAGGAGGAAGAACATGTTGAAGAACAAAAGGAACAAAGTGTCGAGTATCCATTAGGATCTTAGATAGAAAAATGAATGCACATGTAGTTGTAGAAAGTGAAATAACTAATGCTCTAATACAATGTGATATTAAACTCACAGTGCATGAAAATCATAAACAAAACAACTCAATATGCTACAAAGCCGAGATTTTCTATGATCCTCCAATACACCGCCTAAAGAACTCATAAATGAATTTCTACAAATAGGAGAGTGAATGTGCAACTCCTCAATGATTAGTGGACATAGAGCCCAAAATAAAAATGTAACTCTCACACTTGGCATAGTCAGTTAAAGAGTAACTCCCACTTATCTAATAATGACATCCAAGTGTAACTCCTATAACTAAGTCCAAGTGTAACTTCTATGAATAAGTACACCTAAGAAAGATAACTACTCAAGTGCATGAATAATCCATGTGCAAGAATAATCCACAATAAATAAATATGAGAAAAATAATATTCTACACTAACGCAGAGGAAATGAGTGCTAAAATGAATAAGAAGATGCACAATACTGTGAGGATAATGGGAACAATGTGCAAGAAGAAGAAGACAGAGGAAAAAGGGATAGAATATGATGAGAAATAACCTTTAAAGACTCTTCACTCAAGATTCTAAAAAGGGAAATAATATTCAAGTTCTTTAAGTGAAGCTAGATCAAGTAGTTTAGAAGAACCAATGTTGGGAGACGGACATGATAGTACAGTTATTAGGGAGCTTGAAGAAGAAGTAGAGCGACTGATAGTCAAGGAATTAGAAGAGATTGAAACCAGAGAGGAAGCTAGGAATTCCACATAACCAAAGAATAAGGGTGTCAAAACCATGACATTTAGTAAGGAATAAAATTCTAAGAGCAAGATTCTCATGCCAATGCCACCCCTAAACCTGGAGATGTAATATCCAAAAATATTCTAAAGGGAGAAAGCTAGAAGACCAAAGCGAGCATGTGTAAAATAAAAAAATTAACTATCGTGTGTTGGGTTTGGAAGGAAATTTTTACAAGAACACCAAAGGAGGCTTCATTTTTATGAAAGCGTGAAGCAGAATCTCAAAAAGTCAGGGTCTTATAGCTCTATGAGCTGCCCTACTTTAATAAGGCAACATAGCTAATTCAATATTTGATTTCACATATCCATGAAGTGCATTTCTACTTCATGAATATGTATATGAGAATAACGACCATGCTCATCAGTGAGACGACCGAGCTAGTTAACTGTAGCGATGACTTGGGAATGAAGTTGCGTAATGACGATGAAATAAGAAAGACTGACAATATGCTGAAGTATAAGAAGGGGTGCGAACCTTTCCAATCGCCAACATTGAGGATCCCATAACAAGGGTTGTGTTGTTCCTTCTAACCTCAAAACTGGTTGGTGCAGAAAGGTGGGTAGAAACTAACAAGAAATTTCTACACATTGCCCCAAAAATGGAAATGGGGACGTGCTATAAACTCTCGTAGTACATAGCTGAAAGAATTGATAAAGATATAAAGAACACACATAAAAATAGAGGAAAATTCACTTGGGGCGTGATCCTCCTCCTATTAGTCTTCAATGAAATAGGTGTGTTGGAAGGGAATGGGCCACCAATGTGGGTATACCCAGTAGAGAAGAAATCATTGATAAATTGATATAAGGATTTTTACCCCCAAAACTTTGAATAATGCATACAAAGCCATGATAAACAACTAGATAAGGCATTTGAGAGATGTTGTGGAAGAAGACTAGTGGGTATTATACAACAGTTTCTGAAAGTGCTAGAAGGGGAATCAAAATTTATTGTAATGCAACATTATTCTTTGGCGTAATTTAAAAGGAAGAATGAAGAGTTATCCTCTTGTGCCAAGTTTCCCTTTTAAATGCATCTTGGTTATTTTGTGTAATTTGTAAACTCGATTAGGGATGTAAAGAAGATAAACATTGATGCGTTGAAGATGTATGCATACACACATACCCTCTACACTAAATATAAGTACATGAGAAAGAGCACATGCATAGAGATGCAAAAGACAAACATCCATGTAATAAACCCCGTGGAGACCATAGTAGCAGTAATTAAGAAGTAAGGTTGTTCCAATTCTTAAATCCAAGAAAATAAAAACTATCCAAGCACATGAGATTGAAGAGGTAGATGAAGAGATTCATGTCCTTCCAAGGAAAAATAAGAAAATGTCTAAGATGGGGAAGAGAGCATGGATGATAAAGGTTTCTCCAACTATTAAATATCATCACATTGAGGGTGAGAAGGAAGAGGAGGAACATGACTCTCATGATCTACCTCTAGAGAGAAGATCAAGGCAAAGACTAGATATAATAGGAACTTCCATGCTTAACACAAGGTCAACTAGAGGTGTAGGTTCGAGAGGAGGGCATAATTTAAACAATCACACCAAAATAAATGGAAAGTGACACCGAATTTAGTCATAAGGATGCACATCCCACTAAAGAGAGAGAAAAGACAAGCATAATTGCACCCACCATAACTACTCCTCTAAGGGATAAATTTCCCATTCAAAGTCACACCCACACAAAATGTATTCTTGGAATCGATTACGATCCTAAGGAATCCATAAATTTAATAACTATACCTCTAACAATACCTATGGAAATCATTGACATCAAATATGAGTCTAAAAACAAAAATATGGTGAGAAAGATGAAGACACGAGATGAAGATGAGGAAAACGTGATGATGGAGAAGAAGAAACAAAGGAAATGGGCGCTAAAAATGAAGATGAAGATGCACATTGCTTTGAGAAGGTAAGTGTAAGGCATGCATGAATAAGAAGAAGATGAAGATTAAGAAGGGATGAAATATATTGAGAAATAACCTTCAAATACTATTTGCTCAAGATTTAAAAAGAGAAACTATAAAAATAAATCTTTTATTGGAACTATTTAAAAGATAGGTTGCAAACTATAGAAATGAAGGCACTATCATTCGGTTTGGATGCTTGCATGGAGGGGATCATGTTTAAAATCCCCCGTGCTAGCCTAGCCTGCATAAGGTTCTATATGAGGTCGTAAATCAAGTGAGAGTGACACTCATGGGCATATTCCAATTTTTAGGAACCCAAGTTGGGGATGAACTTTTAAAAATAGTGGGAGATGTTGTCCAATAAAACCTCATTAATAACACCGAAAACCTCTTACATAGACATCAATGTAGGAAATGAAAAAGGATCTCCAATAGATGAAGAAAAATATGGAGAAACTAGCCAAGGAGCACAATGACCTAATTGAGAAACATATAAGTGAAGACCAAAAGGAACTAAAATTATGCTTAAGGATCATCACCAATAAACCTCATTAAGTCAAGGCACTACCACAAGATCGGGGGGAGGTGCGGATAAGTTGGAAAATTTGGTCAACATGCTCTTGAAGCTAAGAGAAGTAGAAAGGGACAATTGTGCACAATAGAGAAAGGAAGGGAAAGAAATAACAAGACATCTCTGTGTGGAAAAATTGAAAACCTCTGTGGATTTGGCCACCAAACTTGAAGAAAATTGTAATTATGTAGATAAGGTGGTGAAAGGATTCTTTAAGAAATCCAAGATAATCGATGCATGGATGCTCCCATAAGTCCACAAATAAAATAACTTGGAAATGTAAATGGATAGTAAAGACACCAAAAGGTTGGTGTGACAACAAACTCCTACAAGACATTGAAAATGTGGAAGAGGAGATTAGCGTTAAAGGGACAAGATCAAGAAGTGGTTGAGAGATCTAAAATAACTAACTTACAAGGAAGAGGGTGCATTCAATACAATAAAAATCAAGGTAGGGAAAACCCCAAAGAAATTTCAAGCTGAGGCACATGATCCAAATAAGAGAGCCAAAGCCCTAACGGACTGTACCGTGCGCGATGACAATATGAGACCCCTTATTCAGAAAGCCTTAGATCAATGGAAGGCACATGAAGATATAATAAGGAAGGAGGTTCTAAAATTACTTTAAGAAGCAAATAAATGGTTACTCTTTTAGTGTAGGTTATTATTTATCCTTTTATTAATTTATTAGGATAATTCTTGCACTTGGTTTATTCCTACACTTGCGAGGTTAGCTTGCTTAAGTGTACTAGTTGTGTGGAGTTAGCTTTCTAGTCTTTTGGAGTTAACTTAATTGTTTGTATTAGTTAGTGGGAGTTATTCACCACCGATATCTACTCACACTTCCCTCCTCTATGTGTACATCCTTATTATTGAGTTAATCAATGACATTATGATGGATTTCCATATATGATATTTCAACTCTTTGTTTGTAAATTCTTTGTAAGGTTATTCTGGAGAATTCATTTCATCTTATCAAATGTGGTGTGTTATTATCATATGAGATCTTCATGGCTTAGAACAATCTTCTTATCGTTCCTTTCATAAGTAAGGGTGAGCAATGAGTTTAATGTGGGGTGATGTTGGAATCCTAAATTCTTATACATTCTTTTGGCTAAGCCCCACATTGGAAAATAATTGCTATTATTTCTTCTTTCCTATTCTTTGGAAGTACGCTCATTCGGGGAAGAATAAAAGGTTGTGTGTAGGTTTCAATAAAAGAATAGGAAGAATCAACACACACATATACATCATTGAGGAAAATTTAGATGCATGGGTATAACGGAAAAAGAAGCACATGTAAATCGTTGGGTTTGAGGAATAACCGCATGAGTGAGAAAGTTCAAAGACATCATAGGATCAAGTGGGCTAAAAATAGAAAAGAAACTATAGTTCACAATGCATGCATGTTAAGGAAGGGAATATGGTGAGTAGAAAAGTAGATGGGTATAAGAATAGAGATTTCCAATAATAACACAAAAATCATGCATAACAAAGGAACAAGAATTTAGAAGTGGCGAAATATCATGTAATGAAGAAATACTTCCATGTAGGATAAAGAAGCGGGATATAGTGACACGTGGCATAAATGTTGCCTCTATGTAATAGTTAGTTGTTAATAATAGAACTCAAGGGCAAGTATAAACTTTGTTCCAACTAGTGAAGGGATTTTCCCCACTAATATATATACCCCTTGGGGAATCATTGTAAATCATCAAAATCGTGGCGATTATGATTGAAAGTGAGAACTTGTATGAGAGATTTGTTTTAATTATGAATATAAAGAAGAATATTATGGAGTTATTCTTTGCGCATGAGTACGTGTTCATTTTTTATTTGTCTTCTTGTTACAATATGATTTTTTTTAATTATATTATATTTACAATCACTTCATATTAACATTCCAAACATGATGAGGATTGGAACTCTCTCTCACCTTGGGTGAGTGTACTAAGGATATGCAGGGTGGTGTTTGAATCTATATGCAACAAGAGAAGTCTCAGGTGAACTAGTAATTGGTTGTAGATACTTTTATTTTTAGTTTTTTAGGGGGGTTTTAAAGTGTCTTAAGATTCTTTGGTCAAGCCTTATTAAAGTTGAACTATATGAAAAATTGCTGAAATAAACACACATTGTTGAAATGTATAAATCTTTATAGAATTAAACACATTGCTTGGAAATAAACACATGTTGCAGAATTTAAGCACACTTCTTGGAAATAAACACACATTTGAAAATGTTGTTAAGAATGCTTGCAAAGAAATAAGAGTTTAATCTATAACACCTACAGGAACAATTATATAATAGATTTTAACTGAAGAACCAAAGTACTTATAGACTGCTAGATAATAGATTTATATGATTTGCTTGAAAATATAAATACCAATGAAAATAAATAGATCCTTCTTCTTGGAGGAGTGGGCCCTTGCTCAACCTCGAATCAAGAGTTAACACAATATGACTCTCAAAATTAAATGGCTATCTTATTATCATTCTCCTCTTACAAAACTTAACCATGTCCTTCTCTCGTATGTGTATGTATATCTATATGTATATCTCTATGTATTTATCTCTCTGTATCCTTAGTAATTTAAATATATTCCATCCGAAGATGCATTTACAATCATGATGATTTCATAGTTGTCTACCAATTCAAGTGGAACCAAATAGTGCCCAAAGTAGATTATAAATTTTAGAAAACTAGCTAGACATACAACTGTTGGTCTTACATAAGTATTTCTAGAGTGTGAAGAACCGGAAATTTGTTGGTCTGTTCATGTTTGGACGGCTCATTAATTGCTTCATGTTGCAGAATTTAAACACACTTCTTTGGAGATTCCCATTGGTTCTAGAACTTTGGAGAAGTTCGGAACCAAAGGGAAATATTCTCAGAGATAACTCGCTGAAGTTCCTGAGCTAAGTGTCTTGGAGTTTTGGAACTAAGTGCTAGAGTTCCGAGCTAAGTGATGGAGTTCCTGAGCTTTGTGATGGAGTTCCTGAGCCAACCCACATTCTAGCCAACTTCCTGAAAAAGGTGTTGGTTACTCTAAGATTCGATTATCCTGACCAAATATGACTTGTTTATTCACAAAAACTGAATTTCCACACATTTTGTTAGGAATTATAGAGTTTTAGACATTTGAACTAGACCAAAAAAAAGATGGATAATTACATCCTAACTTATATCTAGATCAAACAAAAGTTAAACAATGCAGAAAAACTTGGCTAAAAGGACGTAAAATGAGAGCATTCATTGTACATTGATGAAGCATATTTTAGCCTCATCATCTCTCCCACACTTACTTGTTTGTAAGTCCTCTTACAAACTCTATTCTTCAAAACTAGGATTATGAATTCTGCATTCTAACTGACTACTGAGATCAAATGGTTGGAACTGAATGTCCCAGTGCTTCAGCTCAGAAGTGTTGTATCTTGATCCTTCATCTATCTTTCTCTGCCAATTCTCAAAATGATTGGGATCCTGAGGTTATTTGTTTTGCCATGGAGACATGGGTGTAAGAAGGAGCGGATGCCTTGTTCTCATACCCATCCACATACCCTGCGTTTTTTCACAAATATGAGGAATGAGTGTACATAAAGTTTTAGCCCTTTCTAGACTCCATATTAGATTTGTGGGAGATATCACTTCTCTTCTTGTCAATGCTACAGTTAGGAATTCCCATATCTTTAGGAATCCATCATAATTTTTCTCAAAATTTTCCTCTTCATAAGAGGTGAATGCATTAATGCTCTTTTGCAGTCTGGGAATATAATGTTCCTTAAATATGTTTATCAAAGGCACGGACTTGAAATGTATAACAAAGGTAGATAGTTTTCCATAATGAGCTCTCACATAGAGGCCTGATGAACTAGCCTTTATTAAATGTTTAGTATCCCTCTTTTTCCAGGCTATTTGATTTTGGAGTACAAAAACAAATGCATTGAGTTGAATTTCCCCCACATACAGATTAATCATGAAGCCTGTGTGCTTTTCTAGCATAAAGTTGCAGAGATAAAATTCACAGAGAAGATTCTTTTACTTTGGAATGGCTGAAGAATATGTTGTCATGAACTCGCTTCATCCTTCAATTCATGTGGAAGACCACATGAAATCCTTGATAATCACAACGGATAAATTGTTCCTCTAGGAAGACACTGTATGTAGGAGAGGGTCTTCTACATGCAAGTAATTCCTCACTCATTATACAAACCATCTATATTTTTGCCAAACATTTAAATTTTTCTTCCTCCATTTTATAGAATTTTTTTCCCATTCTTTTCTTGCCTTTTTTATCTTCTTCCATCTAGCTTTTTAGTTCATGATTTGTTGTTTTGAACTCATTAAGCTTCTGCGTATCATCCCATTTTTTGCATGGCCAAAGAAGATAGTTCTATTTTTACAATTTGGCCCATCAATATAATTTTTTCCTATTACTCGCTTTCATTGGTGGCCAATTGAAATTCTTTTTCTTTTTCATCCATTTGCTGTTTTACTAATGTCAATTCTCCATCCTTATCTCATTAGCTGAGTTTTTAGTTGTTCAATGAGCATTTCTCTATGCTCCAATTTGCGTTTGAGGAAGTTTAATTCCTCATCTTTCTCCCTATTGATAAGTTATACTCTAGACAAGAACAAAGTCTATTTCAAGTGTTTTTTTTTTTTTTTCGGGAGTTCCTCGGGGATTGACATTGTTCTTTTACCAAAGGGAATTTTCCTTTCAATCTTCAAGATGCCAGTTATTCTTCCTCATGTGACAATATTTTTGAGTCATCCATCTCCTGAAAAGCCTTCTCTTCCAATATTTCATCTTCTTTCTCTAACTCCTCAGTTTGACTTGGTAGAGGAGGGGACATTTCCATACTGCCAAGAATATCAACAACTTAGATTTTTCTAAATTATTCTCAGTAATTCAATATCTCTTGGCTGAGTTTCTCTAGACCTTTTGTGAGTCCTTTTAATTTTAGGGGCTTCCATATTTTCTAAAGTGGACTTTCTCCTTGAACTTCTTCGATTTTTACTTCAAAGTACACTTGGGTAAACTATCACTTTCTCGAGACAGTATTAGTTCTTTTGGTATTATTATAGGGGAAGGAGTATCCTTTAAAGAAACGACATATTTGGCAGCTTTGATCATCCTTTCGGATATCTCTTTTTTGGTATTTTGACCCCACTTATTTCCTTCTTCTCTTCATCAGGAGGATTAATTTCTAAGTTACTTTTAGGAGAGAAAGAGCTTGGTATTCCCCTTCTGATAATATCGGGGGTTTGTTTGAATTTATTTAGGATTTTTTCCATGCTTCTTCTCCATTCTTCCTAGAGAGAGAAAATGATGCTAACAGACCAAATGGATTAATCCATTGTGCCTAATTGTCCCAACTCCCCAAGAATACCTCTGAGCCATTGTTTAGATGGAGTCAAAGAGGAAGCCAAGAAGGTTTACTATATACTCCTATTTTGCTACCCCATACCTAAGATATATAAACATTTTTGGGACATCCCTTCCAACAGTCCCATATTGGCCATCGCGGTTAGTTATTTTACTACCCAAAATGCTACTCTATCAAAGGGTGGGTAGGCTGGCTCTTTCGACCCCCATTAATGATCTTCTTAGTATTATAAATGTACTTGGGGTTCGATTTACCCTCTTACCTTAAGGCTTCTACTAATTCTTTTAGGTTTTCTTTATAGGGTTTGGAACATGTACAATTGGTACCCCTGATACATTGCTCATTGTATTAACATTAAAAATAATTACAATACTTTTAACCTTAGTTCTAGACTGCTATAAATTTAAAACAAATTCCTTTACCATTTCATCATTGTATCTTGAGAATTTCTTCAGAAACTCCAACTAACCCGCTTGTTCAAAAATGGTTGTTACTTCTCCATCTGCAAGAAGTTGCGTATCATCTTCTCGGATTTGACTTCTTTTTGATCCCCATGGTTCAAAGTATGATTCAAATTCTTGCTTCCTTTAAACCCTTTTTCTACAAAGATATAATTCTGGAATTGCTGGATTTTCTTTGTGTAGAACTATTTGATTTAGCCATGGAATCTCAAATATGATTCTACTATTTCTTCCTTGAATGTTTCTCGCAACTACTCTCAATTTTCGTTTATCCCGCCTAAATGATAGTTCATTATTAATACGCCACCACTTTTACTTTATTTAGTCGGCATCACCTTCATGATTATTTCCTTTTAATCATAAGGTGTACTAAGTGACTAATTATATCGTTGGCTTAAATCAAGTCTAATCACACATGCCAACTTTTAATTTAACCTTTAATAAGATCAAGACATAATTATTGTCCTTGCTGATGTAATCTAGTCGCCTTGATGACTCATCATTCCTAAAAAAGTGAAAAAACAGTTAGAAAAGACAACTGGAATTCCAAAGAAGTTTCTTTATTTGAATTAGCCAATTATTGATGAGACCAACCACCATTTCTAGTTTTCAATTGGCCTTTTGAGAGCCATTTTTTGGGGAAGAGAACGTCATTTACTAGTTTTCATTCCCTTCCCCCCTTTTTTTTTTAAATTTATTTTTTATAGATATTTTTTCTTTTTTTTGGGGAAGAGAACGCCATTTGCTGGGTTTCATTCCCTTCCCTTTATTTAGATCCTTGAATTTGATTATTTGATCATTTTGGAAGAACTATATTCTTCCACATGATCAAATTCCTTATCTCTGCTTCAATCTTGCTTCAAGAATTCATCCCTAGTAGGAGTCTTCCTATAGAGTTTTAACTTGTGTTCATTGACCAAAAGTGTCCTTTTGTTGCCATAAATGAGAAGTAGCTAAATAGAGACATTATCATATATCTTCTCAATTTGATAAGGTCATAATCACCTGGTTCTCAATTTGCCTTTGAATTGCTGGTACTTGGAATTCAACAATAATACCCAATATCCTACCTTGAATTGCCTTTCCTTGATATGTGTATCATGCCACTACTTCCTTTGGTCTTAGATTATCTTTGTTTGTTGAAGTGCTTCCAATCTCACCTCATCCAATTCATTGACTTGTATAATTCTTTCCTTTTGTGTTGTATCCAACTCAATACCCAATCTAGCTGCTTCCCTCAATGTTTTTAGTTCAAATTCAATGGGTAACAAAGGCTTCTTCCCATAGACTAACTCATATGGTGAGAATCTTGTTGTAGTATTCCAAGTCGTGTTATAAGCTTAGACATAGATCGGTAGCCTCTTCACCCAATCTCTTCTACTTGCTTCAATTGTTTTAGTGAGAATGTTTTCCAATTCCTGTTTTTCACTTCGCTTGTCCATTTGATTGTGGGTGATAGGGAGATGACTTCCTATGATTGATCTGATAGTACATTATGAAGGCCTCGTATCATATTAGACATGAAATGTGCACCTTGGTTTGAAATTATACTTCTTGGTGCACCAAAATTTATCATAATTTGTGCTTAAATGAAATCAACAATCGCTTCTTCATTAGCATTTGTTAAAGCCTCGCACCTCCCCCACTTTGTTACATAATCGCACACACAAGAATGTGCTCCTTTCCTTCGAAGGAGGACTAAAAGGACCAAAAAATCCAACCCCCACCTTTCAAATGGTTCAATCACCACTTGAGGTTGTAGAGGCATTTCACTAAGAAAGGTTGGTTGTCCCATCATTTGACAAGGATCACACCGCTTGATATATTTCTTCACATCTTTATACAGAGATAACCAATAACAGCTAGTGCAAAGTATTTTGTGGGATGTTCTTTTCAATGAAAATTGTCCTCCACTTGGTTCATCATGACATGCCCTAAGTATGTTAAAAGTTTCATCTTCTCTCACACACCTGCATAAAACCAAATCATGACCACATTTAAATAACATTCCATTTAACCATTTAAATTGTGCACTAGTTTTGATTAACCTTTTCATTTGTTTCTTAGTAAAAGAAGGAGGAAACTTCCTCTGTTGCAAGATAATTCACCATATCAGCAAACCATGGTGTATAAGCTGAAATAACAAATAATTGTTCATCTGGAAAGTTGTCCTTAATTGGATCATGTTTCCCTTGTAGTGGTTAATCTTGACAAGAAATCAACTACCACATTAGATTTTCTGGATTATCCACAATGGTAATATCAAATTGCTGTAAAAGTAATAACCATATGATTATCCTACCTCCAACCACTAGTTTGTTCATTAAGTATCTAATTGCTTGAGTGATTTGTATGTACAAATATTTTATACCTTGTAATATAATGTCTGAACTTATTAATTGAATAGATCACAACAAGAAATTCTTTTTCAGTGGTGGTGTAATTTCTTTCAATGGAGTAATATTTTTACTAAGGTAGTAAATAACATACATTTTCCCTTCTTCATCTTTTTGTCCTAAAACTATGCACCAATTGAGTTATTTGAGGCATCTATTTGGATGTGAAAATGTTTCTCCCAATTAGGTCCTCTTAATATTGGGGTAGTGATTAATTTTTCTTTAATCTCTTCAAAATCATGTTGACATTTTTCATCCCAAAGAAATTCACAATCCTTGGTAAGCAAACCAAACATGGGGGCAACAATTTTACTAAAATATTTGATAAAACACCTATAGTACCCAACATGTCCTAAGAATGACTTGATATCCATGGGGGTTTGAGGAATAGGTAAGTTTGAAATAATCCTGATTTTGTCTTGATCAACTTGAATTCCTCTTTTTGAAATGTGGTGTCCCAATACAATTCCCTCATCAATTATCATCAAACATTTCTCATGAAAAATAGATAAATGGTGTTGCTCACATCTTGTCAATACTCTGTCCAAATTCTTCAAGGAATCATCAAATGTATCTCCATGCATAGCAAATTCATCAATGTATACCTCTACACAATCATTAGTAAGATCTGCAAAAATTACTAGTACAACTCTTTGGAAGGTTACTGGAGAATTACATAGTCCAAATGGAAATACCCTATAAGAAAAGATACCACATGGACAAGTAAAGGTATTTTTCTCTTGATCCTCAGAAGCAACTCTGATTTGATTATATCCACTAAAGCCATCTAGGAAGGAAAAGTATTGTTTACCTGAAAGGTTGTCTAAAACTTGATCTATGAATGGTAAGGGAAAATAATCTCTAAGTGTATCTTTGTTCAATTCCCTATAATCAACACAAATTCTCCATTTTCATTCTTTTTAGGCACAATTACAAGAGGAGACACCCATTGGCTATCTGAGATAGGGTAGATAAAACCTACTTGTAATAGTTTTTCAATTTCTTGCTTGACTATGTCCCTTAAGGCTGGATTGATCCTTCTTTGAGGTTTCCTAACTGGTTTAAAATTTTTAGTATAAATGTGATGGGTGAAAATACTTGGGTGGATTCCTTTCATGTCTTTATAGTCCCAAGAAAAATCTCTAGTATGACCTTTCAAAACATCAAACAATTTAGCTTCTTGATCATTTTCTAACCAGTTATTAATGTTCAAAATTTTACCTGGTTGAATCTTAATTTGTTTGGTTCCAGTGTGTGATGAACTAATTTGTTGAAAAGGTTCCATTAGGGTGTTTAGTGGAAATGAATGAGGTAACAACATATGATATGTTAGATAAAGGACAGTAAGTAGAGTTATGATACTTATCTTGACATTGGTCAAGCTCCTCATCATTGACATTTTCCAAAGATTCCTCATTGTTCCATGATATCTTTGAGACTAATGCTACTGATTCCATAGCTATTTACGCCCCCCCAAGAGAAGTCACGTTCCTCCAGAGTGAAATTATTTACATCTGCATGGAATTGTTGTGGTTCCTGAACTAAGTATGAATGTTCGGAACTAAATTTGAGTGTTTCTAACTAAATCAAGGTTTCGAACTAAATCAAGGTTATAGAACTAAGTCCGCAGTTCCTAAACTATCCCCGATTATTCCAAAGACAATTGGTGATCATTCAATGGTTGATTAATCATGTTCTCCACGTCCCGTACATGATCCTGCAACGTTATCATTGCTAAAGAAGACAAGTTTTATTTATTAGTATCATGATCATCAACCCATAATTGTTCTTGATTGTCAATAAAAGGTCATGCGTAAAGGATATAGGGAAATTTTTCTATAAATTTTACCATTGGAGATAGTCATATCACCTAATAAGTAATCAATTAAGGCAACAATTGTAGCTAACCATGGTCTCCCCCAAAATAATGGGATAACCAAGTGTTTTACCTTTTGGATGTAATATAAGGAAGTACATTGGATACTCCATGACTCTACCATGACTTCCACATCTTCAATGATCCCATATGGTTTTGCTATTGACTGATCTTCCATCTGTAATATGGTGCTAGTAGGTTGCATACCTGTTAATGGTAATGTTTTTAAAGTGTCTATTGTCATCACATTTATAGCTGCTCCCAAATCAACCAAAACATTATGTATATGTTTTTCACTATAGAGATAGAAATAACAAGGCTTTCAGGATCCACATATTTGGGAAGTAAGAGTTTTCTTGCTAATGAATAAGCAATTTTCCCATCTATGTTAATAGTCCTAGGATACTGCTTCTTCCTTCCAAGTCTTTTCAAGCATAACATTTTGATTAATTTGTTTAGTTCAGGAATATCCTTGATTGCTTACACCAATGGTATTTCAATATTTAATTTCCTTAATTCCTGCACCAGTTTAGACTCCTTGGTCTCAATAAATTCCTTAAGTCTTTCTGGAAAAGGGGTTTTTGTAGAATTGTTATTTGTCTGTTTTTTTCTTTTTCTTTTTCATCACCTTAGGAATGACTGAGCTAGGGGTTTCTTTCTCATCTCGACATTTCAATAATTATAACAGGTGGACTATTAATTATTTTACCAGATTTGGTTTGAATATCCTTACAATCCATGGCATTAAGATCAATTGGTTTTTCTTGTTTTGCTCCATAGACAGGAGTTGTTTGTTTGTTTTTGGGATTAACCACTGGTTGTGTTGGTATTTGTGTTTGAACCACATTTTCAGTTTGTGAACTTTGTGCTAGGGAACCCATTATGGCTTGTTGATGTTGGTTGGGATATGTCTTCCCTTGAGCATAGTTATTAGGGTTCCACCTAGGTTGTGACCAAGCATAAGGGTTACCTTGACCAGACCATGGTTGTTGGTGTCCTTGAGCATACCAAGCTTGTCCTACCCAATCCTAGGGATTCCATGTTGGTTGAGGGGCCCAAGGGGGTTGTCCCCAATTTTGTGGTACTGTCTAAGCTGCCCATGGCATCATCCAGGATTAGGAACAGATCTTGGTATGAACTGCCCCTAGCTAGGTTGTCTCTGGACAAAGTTTACTTCTTCTGTAGTGGATGAAGTGTTGGTTTGTTTAAGATGATTTTTTATGAATGGAAGAAGAGAACAAACATTAAATTCATGTTCCCTAGATTCACAAATAAGAAATATTTATGTTTTATCTAGAGGAAAATCTCTTATTGCATGTTTCTTTCTGTATCTAGGACAATACATAGCTAATGGTTCAGTTTTAACATTTGCTTTGGCTTGCAATCCATCCATGGTGGAAGTTAATTGAACTAAAATGCATGTTTTAAAGTTTGCTAGTTCATCCATAAGTTTGTTCATATCTAGATTCATACCTTTCATAGTTTTTCCTTTCCTAGGTCCACCCCTTGTTCTTGAAATAATTCTACAAATATCTTTACTATCATTCATTCTCAATTGATCAATGTTTCCACCACCTATTAAATTAAGGGTTTCCCTAGATTCATCATCCATACCTTTAAGAAAAATGTTTTTGCTTAGCTCTTCTTGAAGTACAAATCCACACCTTTTACTTACAAAGAGGAATCTATCTAAATAATCTTCCATATTTTCATCATCTTCCTGCTTGATCTTAAAAAATTCTTCCTTCTTGTTTCTCCCTCTACAATAGTCTTGATATTTTTCTAGGAAGGCAATTTCCATTTTCCCCCAAGTGGTAATGGAATTGGATGTTAATCCCATAAACAATCTCATTGATGCATCTTTCAGAGTAGATGGGAACAACTTGATTTTTTGATTATCTATTTTTTAGTCATAGGTCCGACAAAAATACTTTAAATTCAAACAAGAATTGGTCAGGGTCCTCAGATGACATCCCTCTAAATGTGGGCAAGTGTGTAGGTGAAATATTCTTCATAGGTGTATCATCATCCTCCAACTGAATTGGATAAGTAAAGGTCCTATCAGGTTCTCTTTAAACTTCTCATGCCATATCTGCAATATCTTCTAGATCTTTTTCCCAATCAATGTGGTATGTGATCCTCTTTGGAGAAGGTGAGAAGTCAGGAGTAGGAGGTTGACTGCTTAATTGAGAATCAAAACTTTCTTTAAATAGGTCTTGGGATATAATCCTTCTTCTAAAAGTTTCACTTCCTTCGGTGATTGATCCAAAAATTCCAAAGGTAGAAGTTCTCGCTTCTTGTCTAACATGGGACAATGGTGCTTCTAATTCCTACTCAACTTCCTTATTTGAACTAGAAAATGCTGATAATTCTTGTTGAGATATTTTTGGGAGAAATATACCCTTTGAGTCTCTTGGTCTACTCATAAACTTAATGATAACGTAGGGAAAATTTTTCAATTACTAGATGTATGATTGTTTTTCTTGTTCACACCTAATTAGAAAATTCTAACTAGTATGTCCCCGAAAATGGCGCCAAAATGATGGGTGTTGTTATTCCCTTTATTTAATCAACTCATGGTTGATGTCATATAAAAACCATGGGTGTGTTTGAAGCTATATGCAACAAGAGAAGTCTCAGGTGAACTAGTAATTGGTTGTAGATACTTTTATTTTTAGTTTTCTAGGGGGTTTTAAAGTGTCTTAAGATTCTTTGGTTAAAGCCTTATTAAAGTTAAAATATAAGAAAAGTTGCTGAAATGAATAAATCTTTGCAGAATTAAACACACTGCTTGGAAATAAACACACGTTGCAAAATTTAAACACATTGCTTGGAAATAAACACACGTTTGAAAATGTTGTTAAGAATGCTTGTAAAGAAATAAGAGTTTAATCTACAACACTTGCAGAACAATTATATAACATATTTTAACTGAAGAACCAAAAGTACTTACAGACTGCTAGATAATAGATTTATACAAATTGCTTGAAAATATAAATACCAATGAAAATAATGAGATCTTTCCTCTTAGAGGAGTGGGCCCTTACTCCACCTCAAATTAGGAGTTAACGCAGATTTGCGGCTCTCAAAATTAAATGGCTATCTTATTATAAATTTGTCTTACTGAAAACTTAACTGTGTCTCTTCTTTGTATATGCGTATGTATATGCGTATGTATATATCTCTCTCTATCCTTAGTGCTATATATATATACATTCCATCCGAAGACGCGTTTACAATCACGAGGATTTCATAGTTGTCTATTGATTCAAGTGGAACAAAATAGTGCCCAAAGGAGATCATGAATTTTAGAAAACTAGCTAGACATACAGCTATTGGTCTTACATAAGTATTTCTGGAGTGTGAAGAACTAGCAAGTCAATGTTGGTATGTTCCTGTTCGGAGGGATCGTTAATTTCTTCATAACCGAGTTTTGATAGAATATGGTTTGGAGAAGTTCTAACCAAAGGGAAACCTTCCGAGATAATCGCTAAAGTTTCGGAGCTAAGTGCTAGAGTTACGGAACTAAGTGCTAGAGTTCGAGCTAAGTGATGGAGTTTTAGAACCAAGTGATGGAGTTCCGGAGCCAAGCCAAATTCTAGCCAACTTTCTCAAAAAGGTGTTGGTTACTCCACGATTCGATTATCCCGACCAAATATGACATGTTTATTCACAAAAATGGAATTTCCACACATTTTGTTAGGAATTATAGAGTTTTAGACATTTAAACTAGACCAAAAAAAAGATGGACATTTACATATTAACTTATATCTAGATAAAAAAAAGTTAAACAATGCATAAAAACTTGGCGAAAAGGGACGAAAATGAGAGCATACATTGCACATTGATGAAGCATATTTTAGCCTCATCACCGGGTCTACGAAAAGGTCAAAACTTGGTTTTGATATGGTCACTAGGGCTTCACACTTTTTCACCTTTGGTAATTTGTATGTCACACCGAGATCGTTGAGGCACCGTAAACCTACACACAAATATCCTTCTATAAACCCTAAAAATACATAATATCCTAAAAAATAAAGATGCAAAATGAGGGGTTGGTCACTATCCTCAACCATCGGAATGGTTAACTTACAATCGCATGTTGCACTACATCTCGCACTCCAATGTAGTTTTGCATGCTTGTGTGTGAAAATAGTGCTCTAGGTCGCCCTCGTGCCAATGATGCCAAGATAACGAGAAGTAGCTAGATAAAAATGCAAATGTGTGGATGGAATAGAATCGAACCCCCTTCCTATGCAATGTGTATGCAAAATAATGAGCCCAAATGTAGTCCCCTAACATGTGTAGATAGCTAGTCCTTGATAAGAATAATCTACACATATGATGGTATATATGTTGTGTTTATATAGGGATTGCTTGCTTGAATTTTGACAATAATGACTTGACATGCCAACTCATACCTTGGGAGATGAGAGGGAAAATCAAAATACCAACCTCAAATGTCAAAAATAAGATCAAACATAAAGAGGACATGGGTGCCCAGGATGGATAAGAGTGAATGATGATAGAGTAAAGTCCTAGGTGGTAGTATCCAGACACAAGGGACGATAAATGAGTGAGGACCGACATGCACGAATCCTCGTGACATGACCAAAATTGTGTATGAGTGATGAGTGTGAAAGAAAACAACAATAAAAATTAACAATACAAGCAGATGGACTATGGGATGGGTCATCAATGAATTTTTCTTACGTAAGATCCATATATAAAACAACATACTTGGTGGTATAGTAAATAGTAGTAAGTGCGTGATTTTGTCTCTACATTTTCCCCACTTTATGTTGGTGAGTGAAATCTCGGTAACATAAAGTAGATAGAGATGCATACCTGAGAGCTCCAAAGAAGCCCATGTAGTGAAGTACATGAGAAGTGTAGTAGAAGTACGTTAGAGTGAGAACATATAACGTGGTGAACCATGGATCATCATGTTGATCTATGCAGTGTAATGAGAGACGTGGGACTCATTATGAGGAGCACTAAGCGAGATTGATGATTGCAGTGTTGAATGATTGGAGATTTTGATTTGTTATTGATGGAGATGTGATGGGGTAGGGAGTGATCAATTCCCAACTCGATTGTGTGTGTGTGAAAAACTAAGGATTTAAGCATCCTACCGCTAAAGGAAGAGTGTAGGGAGAGAGGTATAGTTTTAATCTCCAACTTTAACTACATCCTCAAAAGATCTAGTTGCTGCAGATAAAAAGATCAATTTTTGTTGATTTGGATCCAATTTTGATCAAACGTGATAACCCATATAGGAGTAGTATAGGAAAGGAAATGATGTCTCATTTCCCCCACTCTAGGGGTGTCACCATAATGTGTATGTGGTGGCTTCCATGTTAGGTCATCTAGAAGCAATTGTAAAGTGTAGAATAACTTCCCATGTTAGGTCATATGGGAAAGTGGTGATATAAATCCCAAGTTAGGTCATATGGGAGGATAAATACATTGTGTTCGTGTTGATTTATGTGATTTAATGTTGTGGAGATTTTAATGTATGTGATTGATTGATTGGTTACTCATGGAGATATTTTACGCTTGTTGCCCCTAGGTTAGGTCATTAGGGGAATCACTAGAAAGTGATGTGAAATACCGCATGGTGTACGCATAAATATTGGATAATGATGTGTTATAAATATAGACTAATCACGTAATGGTGGGATTGGAATTATAAGATGACCCCAATTGTATGCCCCCTTTCGGCGAAAGGGAGAGTGATTATGAGAATGAACGTTGAGCCGAAAGTAAGCGCTTAATGATGTAATGGAGGATGCATGAGATATAGCACAAAAGTGTGTGGAGATTAGGCGCAAACGATGGCAAGGAGAAATATTATGTGTATGATATGATAATAGGTGCAATTTCAAAAATAATGATGTAAATGGGATATAAATTGGATTAAGGATGCTCAAGATATGATTGAAATTGTGTGATGTGTATTAGTTAAGAAAATGAGCACAAATAATGACTATAGTAAGGTAGGAAATGGGAAATTACTATAAACAATAATGTGAAAAAGTTAATAGGCAACTTATTTGACTTTTGTGCGAAAGTGCGGTTGTGAGCTTTGGGTGTGTGAAGATGTCACAAGTGAGAGCACCGTGAATCGAGTCAATTAGAGATGGTGGTGGCAATCGTGGCATCGTGTACGACAACAAAGCTAGTAAGTGCAATGTTTTTTTGTAAAATGTGTTGATATTAGTCATTTTTTAGGATTTTTGAAAAAAATGTTTTTTTAAATCTTGGTGTTTTGGATCCGGATAAGAGAAGTGAAGGCGTTAATGACTTCAGACACTAACACCAAGACATGGGTGCTACTTGACCTTCTTTTGGCGTTACAGTCCTGCTTCAAGGTGTCGCATCCCAAAAATCTTGGGTTGAGCACATAGTCACATAGATGTGAAAAATGATGTGTGTTGATGTTGTACGTAGGTTTGTTTACATATATACAATGTTCTAATGCCATATTTTTGTTTTTTTGTGGTGTTCATAGGGATATACATTCGAGAGAGTTTTGTGGTGGCTGTCATTTGAGTACATTGCTAGGATTGGGGTTGTTAGATGATGAGTGGGATATACTAGACCATGTTGGCCCTTGGCACATAACGAGAATGGGGATGTGCCCCATAATATGCCTATGCTCACAACGTTTTGTGAGAGGTGGTGTACACATACTTACACCTTTTGGTTACCTACAAGGAGATGACAGTTACGCTAGAGGACGTGTATCACATACTGTGATTGCCTATTGTTGGTGAAAGGGTACAAAGCATGACCGTGGATGATATTCAAAGGCAGATGAGGGCCACTAGGTGGTATTTAATAGGGACACAAATTCATAATGAGGGTCATATTATCTCGGATGCTATTATGAGTTAGGGGTTCTACGATTGCAAAATTTTATTGACGTCGTGATTTCTTTGTCGATTGTAGTAGTCGGTGGTGGTGTAGGCATCTTGTATAAGATGCATGACATTTGTCACCAGATAGAGGAGGAGAGAAATAGGTATGCCTAGGCACAATGTGTAATGGCCCACATATACATGGATCTATACAGATTAACAAAAAGGAGGATGGGGCTAGTATTGGAGATACCACATTTTTACATGTATGGGCTTATGAAAATATAACGGTATTGAGGCTAGTTGGTGGACCACGAGGAGAGTGGACGAGGCAAAATATATTTGCAGGGAGATGGGTAGGTGTTTTTAGCGGAAGATGGATGTAGATACCTATAGAGCGATGCTAGTATCGTATGGGGCTAAAGGTGGTGTTATAGAGGCCATACTAAGATTACAAAGGATGGTCAAAGGATGCAGAGAGTTGCGATGTATACGGTGGACCATGTTGTTAGAGGATTGATTTCTAGGTGTGGTGAGTTATTTCAGGTTGAGCATGTTTCATGACAATTTGGTATGGCCTAAGATGTGCCCCCAGAGCCATCTGTATGGTTGAGATCCATTAGGGCACCGAGGAGGGCTAGAGCTAAACCAGGGCCCATAGGAGAGCAGCTAGTACCTCATGGGTCTGGATGAGGTTGACACGACGATAAAGCCGATAAATGTGGATGATGTAGGGTGCACAGAGGCATATCATGCATGGTGGGTGTCACATCGATGGGTGATTTTGTTTTTAGTTTTTGCAGATGTGGATGGAGTATCACCAAGAGGAGGGGTAGAGGGGAAAACACGTGCCCCGATAGTGTAGAAGTAGCGATCACAGAGCATGAGTACCTTGTATAGTGATGTTTGATGCTTTGTTGTGTTGTTGTGTAATTGACATTGTTTGTCTAATTGTGTTGTTATATGGATGTAGGTGATGCGTATTGGTTGCTGATTGTGGACACATCTATCTCGCATTGACGCAAAATGTTCCTATTGATGTACTCATGGGTGGAGGGATGCTAGAGTGTCTAGATGATATTGTGGGTGAGTATGCCCATTTGTAGTGTTTTTATCCCACCAAATTCCTAAGCGTGTTGGCACTTCATCTAGATAGATCTAGATGCTCACCCGAAGCACGCGAAGCTAACAAGTCCCTATTTTTTATAAGTTTTTCAAGTTGTTAGCATGTTGATTCATCAAAACCTATATGAAAGTACTCATTCAACACACATAAATAATTAAGAACATCACAAGATAACATACTTAGTAAAGTAACATAACAAATCATATGATTCAAGATAAATCATGTCATGGATCAAACCATTACTAAGATCATCGTATAAGCACTTCACCATACTCAAGAACATTAATGACCATAATCCAGCCACAATTATCCATTAAACATTACATATCAAAAGTTGATTACAAAACAATCATCACAGAGAATCATGCGGGCAATCAGTATCGAGAGAAGGATAACACTAACATGATGAAGATATCAACCGTATTCCCAAGACAATAACAAAGGACCTATATATATAGGGGTGGGGACTTTCCTTCACCGCCCTCGCACATTCCTAATAATAGGCATGCTCAAAATAGCCACTATGCATGCTTTTCTACAATGGCTAATAATAGACTATCCTATATTTAACACTTGCTTTAGGCCTATTATCAACTCTTCATGCATGTGCCCAAACCGCATGCTCATTCCCAAAAATAGACCTTGCATGCCCTTCAATTATTCATTCCTTTATCCCTTGTGTGATCCAAACTCCATCTTGCTCTCCCTAATTTTAGCCTGTGTGTGCAAAAATGGCTAAGTCTTGAAATTTTCTATTATGGGTGCAAAACTTCCACATGCCACTTCATCTCGATCCATGCGCGCGTCCACATGCCCTTCTCACACACCTCATTGCCATGCGTGCTTAATGAATACTTAATCATTTTCATTAGCACAACATTACCCCACACTAAATACATTACCACCCTCAGTAATGGGGTTTCATACTTATTTCTCTAAAGAGTAAAGAATAAAAGAATATCCCGCACGCTTTATTCTTCAGCTGGGTGTCGGAGTTTAGGGAACTCTTTATTAATGTCTATCTCTTCACCAAGTACCATATCCATTTCTAACAGAGTCATATCTCAACCCTTGTGCTTAATTTATCGACTATACCATCCAATCCCGACACCATCCCATCCATGAAGTCCATTTTGTGCACTATCAACTTTCCAAGATACTTGATACGTTCTTCATGGGTATCCTTGGCTACCCCGAGCACATCGGACTTATTTTTCGACAATGCCAACCTCTCTTATCTGCCAAAAGTTTCATCTTTCTTGGCTGTAAAGTTATCATTATCCATATGTACTGTAAGTCTTTAAGATCCTCTTTGGATCCTCATAGTTATCCATCACCCATCCTACCTTCTTCAATTCATCTTTCAACATTTACAACAGTAGTCATATTACACTATCTTTCAGATATGTTATTCTTTGTTCTCTCCTTTTCTTTAGTGATTTCCTCCACAATTGGTTCCCTTACTTTTGTTTCTTCATTCAACAACAAATTTACTAAAAATGAAAGTAGTGAATTACCAAAGGAAATACTCCACCGACATGTTCTTCATATTGTTTGTGTTTCTCCGATACTTTCTCTTATCTCCTCTACCATATGAAGGACAATCTTGAACTTTCACTAT
Source organism: Taxus wallichiana var. yunnanensis (assembly GCA_018340775.1). Taxonomy (NCBI): domain Eukaryota; kingdom Viridiplantae; phylum Streptophyta; class Pinopsida; order Cupressales; family Taxaceae; genus Taxus; species Taxus wallichiana. Next base: position 603,660,828 of record CM031243.1, read on the forward strand.
GCTTTATCCTTTTATTCCGTCAGAACTGTATTTCTTCATCTTTATTCTTCTTATATTCCAACATGGTTCTAAGGGTGGCTTACTTATCCAAATTTCTTCTTGCCACCTCAATCACCATCTTTGTGAGACCATTACTATCCTACTCATCAGAAAATTATGTGGGCTTCACCATGACATGAGTTGCTGTGGGGGACTTCTTCATCCAATGCCTCATGTAAGCTTCCTTACCGATGTCGAACTCGTCATTCATGTGTGTCTCGCAAGCTCCGTGAAATTTTCTTCCTTGTGTAAATATTTGCACCCTTGGGATCTAATAATTCCCATCCATGCAATTGATCATGTTCCAATTGCATATACTTGTGCCTTCTCCATGTCTTCTTCTATGGGCTTGGCTTCACAGTGTGATATTCTTACCGATATTCTCAATGGCTAAGAGGTTCCCGCACTTGTGCCCCGTCCTCTGATGTTCACCTCAATTTATTTCTACCTTCTTGCTCTATCGCTACTGCCACCATCCTTCTCTGCTTTCCTTATCCACAGCCTCATTTTTCATCTCTTCTTCCTCTTGAAGTGGGGAGATCTCTTCACACAACCTCTTATCTCCTACGCTTAGTTGTTTCCTAGCACCACTGGTCAAGCATGATTTCTTTCACCATCTCCTCCTCCATGAGTTCTTCTTCTTCTCGTCCTAAGATGGGTGGGATCATCATGTCAGCACATTGCCAACTATATGTTTTCCTTTTGTAGTTTAGGGACCTTAAACTAATCTTCAATATATAATCCCTTAACCAATCTAGGCTTAATGTTGACATAAACCTTAGCTGCATCAATCTTCCCAATCACCAAATTCATTGAACTAATAAGAATTTCATTGGATATCATCATTTCAATATATGAATACTTACCTGGATAAACATAAGTCTTCCGGAGAGTATGATATTTGTAGACAACCTTGTCTGCATCAAATCTTAATTTGTCTATGTTTGAAAACTATTGACAGAGGCCTGCAACTAATGTGCGGTGAAAGCATAGGGGAGATTACACCAAGGGCTCCATTCTCCTGTCTTAATTTGAAACCTTCCAACGTAGTAGTGTTGAAACACTGCGAATTGTGTTAGGATCTCCATATCATAGGAAATTCCTTTGGTATGTGCCAATCATACTCAAAGGCCTCACACATGCACCTATACCAAAGCTCCATCCTTAACTTGTAACCACCTCCTTTCGATTCATCACGTATATTTTGGAAACCTCTCCGATAGTGACTTCTTCTCCTCATGATACTACCATATGTTTTCACTAGGTCCATCTAGAACCCCTATTTCTACAAAAATGATGGACATAAGGATAATGCCCACCGACTTTGTATCCTTTGTGTGCTTCTTTAGTTATGAATTATGTAATAAATCCAACCAAGTTATATACAACTCCCTCAAAATTTTTCTTGCAATGTGGAGCCATATCCTCGTACACCGGATCAAACGCTCCCGATTTTTTAACTTGGTATAGATGTGCGCAACAATCTTGATCATGGGGTGATCATCCAATTTCACAATATCTATTACACACCCTCCCTTCTCGGTAGGCCAAATCAACATAGGTTGCTTCCACACGCACATCATCGTAAGGGTGACAGATAATCTCGGTCAAAGCTTAAACTTCAAAGGTGTGTAAGTTTCCCAATCAAAGGCATGGTGATACGTACTATCCTTGCAAAGTAGAAAAATTCCTTGTGGAATCTAGACATCAACCATTGATAAAATTGTTTAGGTTTACAAATATGGAAAATTGTAGATTTGCAAGACTCGGCTTTCTCTAAAGTCGTGTATCCATCCTCATCATAAATTGGTTTATCATCTTCACCCTTAAATTTTTCTTCCGTACTTTCAGGTATTTCTCCATTTTTTCCTTATTCACCTTGGTGTGGTGATTATAATCACTCACCTTGCTCCTTCTTATATGTGATTCCCAATCTAACCCCATTAACATACCTTTAAGGTTATGTATCTCTAAAATCAGCTTTGAGGCATGTCTTCAACCTCCATTTCTGGTCCTGTCCCTCTTCTTCCCACTTGTGGTTGCTCCAGTGCTCTCTTAGGTGCCATGTCAACTTCTATAAGTTATCCTCTTGATTTTTGTCTTCTACCCTCTGCGAACTCGACCCCATGTGCCCTAGCTATAATTTTCTTCTTGAAACCCTAACTCCTCGAACCCTTCTCTTACACGCCTTCCACTTGCTCTACAACTTCGCACGAAGGAGCTCTATTATGGGCATGCACAAATTCACCTGGTTTGATGCTCTAATTTGATCACGATCACAATTTGAACTCAGTCCTGTTCAATTCGTACTTGACAACTCAAAAAATCAATCATGCAAGGTAAGAATGCATTCACATGCACTTCTTTTATAGATTTTCCCAACTTCTCCGCATTAATTTCTCCTCACCTACCACAATACGCAACATTAATGATGTTTTTCGTGATTTTTGCTGCTTTCTTCCATGACCAAGTTGTAACCTTCTCGGTGAGCCTACTACTTCTCGCCATAGACCTCCTTTCGCACGTTTCCCCGCATCCGAAGTACCTATCCATCATGCGCCACATAGCAAGTAGTTTACCATGCTACTTCCTACCTCATGTTACATTGTGTGAACCTTTTGTCATGCATGGTCTTCAACTGAGCAACTTTCCCATAAGCATTGTCATCTCGAATATCTATACCACCTTTCTTTCTCGTGCACCAAACTTTCAAGATAAAAAAAAATTCATACATGTACATGTGCACCAATCTGTATATGAATCACAACACCACTAAATTATTCTTTCTAATCCACCCTCACTAAAAATATGTGCAAATCTTTGTGCATGAATTTAATAAATAGTAATCAGCTCCTCATGCAAACGTGTTTATTACAACAAAACATTGAAATAAATTAACAAATCATGGCAACAATAAAAGGAAACACATATAAAGGGAAATCTAAGCTAATTGGAAATACTGCCTTATTACAAACACCAAGAATCCTTATTTATAGTAGGGATTTAGCCTACTCCCATTGAAGTAACCAAGAAACAAGGTGTCATCCATCGTTTGCAGAATCGAAAAGCATTTGATTCAAGTATCTTTGTTACTACAAAGGGTCCCAACCAATGCACGCTCAATTTCCCTTGGCGGCACACAAACTTGGAATCATAAAGAAGGACCATCTTTCCAACCTCAAATTTATTGTTCCTATTGTGCCTATCATGCCATGTATCCTGTCCTTGTCTTATTAGTCTTCTCGCTTCAACGCAATGGCATGCCTCTCATCTAACTGCATTAGTTTGTCAATGAACTCTTCTACAACCTATTCATCATCCAATCCACCTGTTGGTGCAATACGTAGGAGGGTCACATAAAATCCACAGGTAAAACTACTGCGTAAAACACCAATTGAATGTATGGCCTTGTTCAACCTTTTATAAGTGGTCCGATAAGCTCAAAGTACAACCGAAACCTTATCATCCCATTCTTTCCTTCTAACATCACAATTTTTTGTTAATGTATGTCCCAAAATATTCTTGAAAGCCTTAACAATACCGTTGACATGTAGGTGATAAGGAGTAGTCTTATGGTGTGCCACCATAAACTCTGCCAATAAAATTTGATAGTCTCATTAAGGAAATGAGTTCCCCTATCACTTGTCAAGCTCAATGGACATCCATGCTTGCTAGTAATGTTCTCCCATAGAAACCTCGCAGCTATAACTACCGTATAATCCTCTCAGTAGGTGATTTTTTGCCCACCTTGTTAGATAATCTATGTAAGTAATAATATAGTGCGCACTATTCCTACGCATGGGTGGTGAAATAGGACCTAAAAATCAATAACCCACTTTTCAAAAGGTTTTGCACTTATAATAAGCCTCAAGGGTGTCTCATCCCTATGCGAGGCTTCCCAAGGTGTTGACAATGGTCACATGCTTGACATATGCTTTAGTATCCTTGTCTGATGTCTCCCACCAAAGTCCAACCATGAGAATCTTGTGTGATATAAAGATCACCTATATAGTGTCCACCTGCAATTCCACCATGAGCTTCCTCCATAATAGCTTCATGATCATGTTCTAGCACACAATGACATAAGAATTAATCATGACCTAACTTGTATAAGTCTCCACCAATCAACTAATAAGGTGTCATGCATATAGCAATTTATTTCTTCTCTAAAGTCTTCATCCCTTCAGGCCTCATACCATTGCCCATAAATATTGCGATATCCTCTAAGTTAGCGGGGACATTTCAATTTGAAAATTTGGGCATTCGACATTATTTCCTCAATGTTCTACGCATCCTTTCTAGAATTGATCTTTGATAAACAATATGGTCCTGAATTACTCTTTCCTGGATTTACAACCACTATAAAATCAAACTCCTGAAATAGAAGTATCCATCTACATATGCGCCCTTGTAAAATATACTTGTTGACCAAATACTTAAGTGCCATATGATCTGTATAGAAGATGAATGGAGTTTCCAAAAATACTATCTTAATTTGTGCAGAGTGTAGATCATAGAAAATTTTTGACGCTCAGTAGTTATTTAATTTTTCTCCGTGGGTGTCAACTTCCTACTTGAAAAAAATATAGGATGATCTACGATAAATTCTCTAGGCCGTGTCAACATTGTACCAATGGTTGTTCTAGAGGCATCAACATGTACATGAAAATGTTTGTTCCATGAAGGAAAGCACAAAATGGGTGGAGTAGTAAGTCTTTCCTTTAGCGTCTCAAATGCTTGTTGTTGTGCCTCACCCCAATGAAACTTTCCCCTAATCTTTAGTAGTTCCTCTAGGGGTGTGGCAATCCTAGCATAACCCTTAATAAAATTCCTATAGAACTGTATTTCCCAATACTCCATGCACCTCACTGTTATTCGGATCCTCTAAGCCCAAGATAATTTCTGCAACCTTAGCCGGATCTACCAACAATCCTTCCTTATATATGATATGCCCAAACAAAGTTGCAAAGGGTGTATCAAAATGCACTTCTTAATATTGAGGAAGATGCTCAAATGCCTCGCATCTCTCAAACATGAGACTCAAATTTTCATAATGATCTTTCACTAACCCATACACCGTCCACCATCAAAATATACCTAAAACTTATGATAGAAATCTTGAAAAGCTCGAACAAAAATGCATGAAAATACCTCATGCACATTATTCAATCCAAAGGGCATAAGTGTGTATGCAAAGATTTCCCCACTCTGTGGTGAAAATGGTTTTCTCTTGATCTTCCTTTACGATGCACACTAGGTGCTATCCTAAGAATCCATCTATAAAAGAATATATCTCACACCCTCGCAACTTCTTCTAGAATCTCCTTTGTGAATTGGGTGGGAAAAGGATTAATGACACAAGCAACATTGAGTTCTCTATAGTCCACATAGATCCTTATCCTTCCATTCTTTTTAATGCTTATCACTATAGGACTAACCCATTCGACTCCTTAATGGGCTCAATGATTCCAGACTTGAGCATTTTATCAATTTTTTATTTTACTTTGACACGTAGATTAGGATTCATCCTATAAGGCCTCTTCCTAACATGGCACATACTTTCCTTCAACTTAATCCTCATTTCACCCAAAGAGGGATGGAATCCTTGAATTCATGATCACCCCATGGAAATAAATTTTAGAAGCCCCGAAAATCTCAATAATTTGTTATACCTCCTATTCAGACTTGTAATCACCAATAATAGATTCCTTTAGTGCATATTTTGTTCCAATGTTAACCTTATTCATCTTCATATGCTTGTGATACATGTGCACCTTCTCATCGACATTATTCATCACTTCACATGTACGTTCGGTGTGGTCAAAATCTAGATTCTCAACCTCATCATCATCTATCATGTATACTAGTTTACCCTTTTCCTTTTCCAGCCAAGCACGACCAATTTGAACCTCATATGTCTCTTGTTCATCGTCAAAGTGTGCCTCTAAATCAAACTCACCTAACATCTTTAGTATGATCTCTTCGGCCTTTGCGTTATCTCCCATAGAAAAGTGCTTCATAATTTGTAGTGCTTCATGAACAAAATGCTTAGTAGAAAAATAATCAAATGTCTGAATCATACCTCTCGGTCATTTCTTGCCAATTTCCTGCTTTCTCTCTTCAATTATGCATAGACATACCATGTCCGCGTGTAGCTTTGGAATGTGGAGTAGAACTTATGCACCCAAAGTGATGGTAGTAAAGCCTCATGTCTCTCCATCCGCAGTCTCTCACAATTCTTAACGTGATGCAAGGAGAGGGACGTCCTATGAAATTCACATATTTTAGTAGGTTTATTGCTCCTTAGAAACCTAGTAGAGAAGGTGATTCTCACTTCTTTCCATTCTATGAGGTTTTCTTTGTGTGTAGCCCACCAGCTCCCTATTTTCCCATGTAAAGTATCTACCAACATATCTCTTTTATCCCCTTCATTCATCTATTGGGATTCCATAACACACAAAAATACATCAAGATTTACTTTTCCAATGTACTTGGTATATGGTTACATCCCAAGTGCCCGATCATGTGATTGACTCTGTTTTCTTCATCTCTTGCCGACCATATCATACGTGCAATGTGCCCATTGTTGTAAGAAATATTGGTTGTATCACTAACAAACCGAGCATCATCCCATTAAATCACACCTTCTTTAGATGGCTCAAGCACTTCACGATCGATGACCGTGTGTGTGCATATATATATATATTTCAAATCTTATACACTCAAGGGATTAACATACAAAGAAACCTTTGGATTTTTCAATGATATAATGACGTGTTCTTCCTTGTTCGAAAGCTAATGTACCCCATGTTAAAGTGCGAGATCAATATTATTAGCATAAAACCAAGGTCACCCAAGTAGTGTTGGGAAGTTATCTGCTTCAAGAAAGCTCCAATACCTCAAAATCCTCAATAAACTTAGCTTCCTAAATTGTAATGGATGTATCCTTCAAGACTCTAATAGGTGTAGCCATAGTTCTATTTGCCATATACAACACATTCATAGAAGGTTGTGATGGAGATATTTCCATTTGATTCCATGCATCTAAAGTGAGTACATTAACCTCCTCACATGAGTCAATCAAAATGCTTCTCAAGAGACATCCATCAATAAATTCATTTAGTGTGATCTCCTTGGAAAATTCATGGCTATGAGGAGGTAGATTTGCATGTAATATTTTTCTTTAGCACTCAAATCCAAGGCGCAATACCTTTTCTCTCAACCATTCCCCTAACAAGGGAATGCTATTATCCTTGTGCAAAGATCCTACATACTATTAGTGTGAAATCACAACACCCCCAAATGAGTTATAAGGTCTGATTTTCTAAGGCAGGGTCATTTGGTGTGATTGCATAACATTGAGATTTCCCCAAGGTATGGGACCTTGTAAAATTGGCAAAGCTCTCCAGATTAAAGGTTGGTTCCTATTCCTCTGTTTAGGTGCATACGTGAGAGCTTGCAGAGGATTTCTCTCTATACCTAATCTAAAACTTGCCAAGGAGACAAGGAAAAAGGGATATAAGAAATAAGAAATAACTAAGCTACAAGGTGATGCACCGAAGGAATGATGAACACTAGTTTTGCCAATAGACACAAACCAACCAAATGCATACAATAACCAAGCACAAATAATCAAATTTATAATGAAAGATCATATGAAAGAAAAAGGGACAAGAAAGGATCTAAAGTCGATCACAGACATGTTTTATTTCTCTGTAGATTGATACAATGCATTACAAAGTGGCCAAAAGGCAGAAACATATTACAATTTAGTGGAAGGTCTGAAACCCCACGAGTTTATTTGCCAGAAGAAAAGGCGAGCCTAGCAAAATGAAGAATTTCCAACCCTTTACAAAAATGAATCTCGCCCCTGTATTTATAGATTCAATCAAAGAGGAGAAAGAGAGGGAGAAGTGGGAAAAGCAGGTTGAAGCTCAACCCCTTGTTAATGCCTTTGAAAAATCTGCCCCCAAATCTATCTTTACTGCATCAATCCTTGGTTCGGTGCCTTGAAGGAAGAGGAAACGACAGAACATATCGAATCTGATCTGGTTGTTGAGGTGAGGAGATCCTGCATTAAAGGCCTAAAGACGTTTCTCCATTTTTCACCTACCAGGGCCACGCGACAACTTGGCATTTGTTTAGGCTTCCTTTTTGGATTCATCTTTGGAGAAACATCGTTAGGACACGTGGTTCTTTATGTTGCCTCCTCCATACTTAGTCGATTTCGGACCTTTCCTGAACTGTTTTGAACCCGAGGACTTTGGATCTTCACCATTTCTTCCCCTTTCTTGCTCCCCGGTTCCTTTCATGGCAATGTCCCCTCTTTTCGACCATGCTATTCCATTATTGAGTCCCTCTCGTGAAATATTTACGATCTGAATGAGTTTTCTCAGGTTCTTTCTATGCGGGGTCGTAGCTGATCTGATATTTGGCCTGAGGGTGAAATATGGATAGCAATTTGGTGACTCCTGTGAGGTATTTGGCCCGAGCTTGGTGAATGTCCCTCTCCAATATTTCTCTTCTTAGACCATGTATTGACAACTATACTTTGAGTAGTCCGATTCATTCCACAAAAGTCTTCACCTACCAATTGACAAGCATAGTTTCGTTTGGGGTCCCTCTTGTTGAGTTCCTTGCTGTTGAATTTCTTCGTGGCTAGGTTCTTGTGACACACCAACGATTTACACCATCGTAACTCGATATAATGCACCATTGAAGCACATCGACCGATTGTGTGGTCACTACATGGGAAAAACCATTCATACTCTTGTGCCATGTTATTCGTCATGTGGAAGCAATCCCCTTGATGTTGAAGCGTGTTTGGGTCATATGACTCGAAAGGTCTAGTAGCTTGAGGTTTCCCTTGGTGTTGACTCTGATTTACATCCTAGGCTAGTGGTCTATTTTGCTGATATGGGGGTTTGGCCTGAGACCGATATGGATTAGAATTTTGAGCCTACTATCTTTTGATGGTTACTAGCTCCTTTGAGGTGTTAGATGATGAAGTGGAGGCTTCAGCTGAACTTTGACTCCTGGGGTGGGTATAGGAGCTAATGTGGGTGTTTGGCTGGTACCTAGGTTTCCTAACTCAGGGTAAAGGGGCATGGATGGCCTAGGGGTAAGTTTTCTAGCCTGAATCAAATGGTTCTCAGGTCCTATGGAAAGGCTATAGGTTACAGTAAGGTTAGGCCCCCATTGACTAAATCATCAAAGAAATATTAAAATTTAAAGCCCTAAGAAAGTATAAGAAGGCACCTTCATTAGTGGGCTTTACTGCTATTGGAATCATGTCCCAGGTTTGTTGAAATCTGCCAGTTGCTCATTCGAGGCTCTCTTGATTGTTGTCAGTTACTCCAATAAAGACAAGTTATCATCATTTTCTCCAAACTAGTTGTGAAGAGCTATGCACAGCTGGTTCCAGTTTTGAATAGAGCCTGCCTCAAGGCTCTTGAACCATTGTGAAGCTTTACCTTTGAGTGAAGAGGCTAGTAACTTGACTGCGATGTCTATCTCATGGATTTCATGGATTGTCTGTACATTTGCAATATCTTGACATGATCACCAGGAGAAGTTTGGTTTTCCCCAGTGAAATATGGGATGCTCTTTAATGTCTGTAATCGGGACCAGATTTTGTGCATTCAGGGTGAGTGGGCTGCTACCAATGAAGTTGACATATGGATTTGGTTGTGCCATTCGATAGGCTTGAGAACCCTTACAAACTGAAAGAAAGGCCTTTCGGTGGAGGTGTTGACAAGGTTATGCTTGGTGGAGATGGAGACCTCTGAACTCTTCTTCCTCTCCTTTCTTTGCCTAGGGATAGATGTAAGTATTCAAATATACCTTCTTTCCTTGCTCTAGACTAGGTTTTTCTCATGAATCTCCCAAGCTTGGGCTGCTGAAACCAGTGGATTCTTCCTCTATTGGAGTCACCAGATATGAAAATTTGAAGCTTCTTATAAGCTAAAGATTACAACAAGTGCACATCAATATTGTTGTGATGAAATGGAGACTTCTTTGTCCCACCGCGTGCCAAAACTGTTAGTGTGAAATCACATCACCCCTAAATGAGTTATAAGGTCTACTTTTCTAAGGTAGGGTCATTTGGTGTGATTGCATAACATTGAGATTTCCCTAAGGTATGGGACCTTGTAAAATTGGGAAAGCTCTCCAGATTAAAGGTTGGTTCCTATTCCTCTATTTAGGTGCATACGTGAGAGCTTGCAAAGGATTTCTCTCTATACCTAATCTAAAACTTTCCAAGGAGACAAGGAAAAAGGGATATAAGAAATAAGAAATAACTAAGCTACAAGGTGATGCACCGAAGGAATGATGAACACTAGTTTTGCCAATAAAAAAAACCAACCAAATGCATACGATAACCAAGCACAGATAATCAAATTTATAATGAAAGATCATATGAAAGCAAAAGGGACAAGAAAGGATCTAAAGTAAATCACAGATGTGTTTTATTGCTCAGATTGATACAATGCATTACAAAATGGCCAAAAGGTAAAAACGTATTACAGTTTAGTGGAAGGTCTGAAACCCCACGAGTTTCTTTTCCAGAAGAAAAGGGGAGCTTGCAAAACGAAGAATGTCCAACCAAATACAATGAATCCCACCCCTGTATTTATAGATTCAATCAGAGAGGAGAAAGAGAGGGAGAAGTGGGAAAAGCAGGTTGAAGCTCAACCACTGTCTGTTAATGCCTTTGACAAAATCTACCCCCAAATCTATCTTTACTGCATCAATCCTTGGTTTGCGCCTTGAAGGAAGAGGAAACAACGGAATAGATCGAATCCGATCTGGTTGTTGAGGTAAGGAGATCCTACATTAAAGGCCTGAAGATGTTTCTCCATTTTTCACCTACCAGGGCCACGCGACAGCCTGGCACTCGTTTGGGCTTCCCTTTTTGGATTCATCTTTGGAGAAACACCATTAGGACACGTGGTTCTTTCCACTACCTCCTCCATACTTAGTCGATTTGGACCTTTCCTGAACTATTTTGAACCCAAGGACTTCGGATCTTTGCCGTTTCTTCCCCTTTCTTGCTCCTGGTTCCTCTCCAGCACTATACCCTCTTTCCTGACCCTGCTATTCCATTGTTGAGTCCCTCTGTGACCTATTTACAGATCTGAATGAGTTTTCTCAGGTTCTTTCTATGCGGGGTCGTAGCTGATCTGATATTTGGCCCGGGGGCGAAATATGGAAAACACATACCTCCTTTAAGTCATCTACGTACTTATGTGGAAGTTTGAATTTCTTTTCTCTTTCCATCACACACACCTACTCTTTTAAACATTGAATTTCACCCCGCATATCCCTTATGACATCCATTATTTCTTGATAAACCTCCTTCGATGAGTCGTATCTAGATACTTTTTATGTATCACTTCCGCTTCATTATAACCGGTTTGTGCTTTGAGTCTCACAGCACACATATCCTCGGTGCGTGTACCAAAATAGGATGTAACTCAAGGTCAAAGTGCTAGCTTCGACGTCCACCGATATGCAAATGCATGTTGTACCTTAATAATTCTTGCACCCTTGGCATTATTCTTATAATTATTTCTCATTCGCTCATAAAAATCAAGACATTCTTCGAACTTATGTTGTTTTCCACACCATGAGATAACCAGATTATGAGGGCACTCATGCTGATAGTGATCTAAATCCTACTCTTCCATTGTCATGACCTAGGCCTCTAAATCCTCCACGAAAGCCTTTATTTCTATTATCTCCATTAGTGCACCCTTCATTATGTTTTCCTTCTTGTTCCTTAGATCTAATTGCCACACTAGTCTGATGCACACTAGTCTCAATGGCTTCATGGATGTGATCATTCAATTTACGATTAATAGTGTCAAAAGTGTTGGTCTTACAAATCTTACAATACACGTAAATGTTCTTCCGAATCACGCATTGCAAAAGAGAGCACCTACTCGGATCATGGTCCAAGTTATAGATCTCACATTCCAACAACATGGCTCACAACAACTTGTGAGGGTAGCTATCCTTCATATGTCCTTCAACCTTGCAAAGCTTTGTGCACCATATGCCACCGCGCATCTCACGAGTTCAATTGGATGAGAGATTCTCCAACTTCTTTGTCATGGATGTAATCTTTGCCTCCAAAAATGGGCTCACACCGGTATCCACACTTCCAATTTCTTTAACGCACACACCGCTACCAAGGCCTCATGTGGATTAGGAAACGCCTTATGTGATAACACATTTCGAAAAGAGTCAATATGCCTCCAACAAACCACTACACATGCCGACTTAGATGAATATCATAAAATAAATTTGATAAAAAAGTCTTGAAATGCGCATCATATTCCCTCACACTTTCTGATAATCACCGCTAATGTCCTTAAGCATGTTGATGCTCTTCTATTCAAACGCTAGAATATGGAACTTGACTAAAAAGGCATCACACAACGCATTGTAATCCACCGCACCTGATACGGGTCATACTTCCTATATTAACTATGCGCACACCCTCAAGAGTAGGGAAAATTAACTTGCCTTCCGATTTGGAGATGTAATTCCTTTCATGCACGATAATAACTCACACTTTTTAATATGTTTAGCTACATCCTCAACACCCCTACACTCTGGAAAGTGGAGCAATATCTCATAATAAACGTGAGGTGGTCAGAAATGTGGAAGAGGTTGATTAGGTCACTCACAGTGTGTATGAGCCTTGTTCTCCCGATCTAGAACAATAACCCCCACCTGTATTTCCTCCTCCACCTTTTATTCCACCTAACCTACTCGATCCTCGATCCTCCGCATCCTCCCGATCCACATGTTCCTCCAACTGCAAGTACTAGACCGATAGATGTGCTCCTCGCATGCCAACCGTAGTACTAAACTAAACTCCAATTATGTCTGTGAAGTTGTATAACTTCCGGAAGTGCTCTCAATGTTTTGTGTGCCAATGTTCAAACTAGATGTTGTACCGAAAATAATCCTCTAACCAAAGCTCCAAAGAAAAACATGTAATGTGTTGCCATAGATGACGAACCTTATATCTTTGAATCTACTGATAAATTATATCTACGTGTCACTACTTTACCACCAACACTAGCTTACTTCTCAATGACTACTTCAGGAACTAGAAAACCATGCGCAAGGACTAGGTCTCTAGGTAGGATCAGATGCACACCTATGGTCCTCAATCTTTCCTCCTCTGATGCACTCTCATCCGAAGCCGAAAGGGATCCTCTACTACACTTTCCTAAATGGGGGAGTGCCTTATGCTCTAGATCTCGTGTCTTACACGTGAGCTTCAAATCCTTCATGAGACATCATCCTCCTCAACTCCATAGACTCTTCAATATTGTGCTTCCTCTCCAATTCCCTCTCTTACGCTTCATTAAACTTAAGTCGCATTTCCTATCTTTCCCTTTCGCACGCCAAGTCTGCCATCTTTCACCACACCCTGCTCCTTCCCATGTGCGTGGTGGGCGTTTAGCTTATAAGTAATTTCTCAAAATCCATGGTTACCATCAAGATTTTAATTGCAAAAGGAATAATGCACAAGTAAGATCCTCTGGTTCGAACAAGAACTCAAACTCAACAACCTCTGACAAGAATATGTTAAAATATTGTACTCCAAAGTACAACCGCACACAATACCAACCCAACAATGATCTACCTCACGTGTCCAAGCTTCATCAACATAAAAAAAAAGTCTAGTAATTTTCATGTGTCCAAACCCTCAATCTATATCTCTAGCTCTTCTTTGATACGTATGCTTTGGTAACCACTGTCATAACTCTATTAGAAAGATACAAAAAAATTCTCATAGAGCTCAAGATAAATATTAGCTTCCACCCAATTACGTGCATTGAAATTAGGTCCAAAACTATATCTCCGTGCAAAATTCTCTTTTCCATCGTCAACCCAATTCTCAATGCTCTCCGTAGTCAATAGATACGCCATTTGCACACAACATCTTGGCAAATAGCTTGAAAAGAGGTCATGGAAAAGGAACCAAAATGTAGTCTTTTTATTTCCACCAAATCCTATGTGTGCCGACACTTCATCCAAACAACTGATTCTCACCCGAAGCACGTGAAGCTACCATGCCCCTCTTTTGTATAAGTCTCATAAGTTGTTAGCATGCAGATTCATCAAAACCCTTATGAAAGTACTCATTCAACACACAAATAATTGAGATAATCACAAGATAACACACTTTGAGTAAAATAACATAATAGTTCATATGATTAAGTACAAACCATTTCATAGATCAAACCATTACTAAGATCAGTTGTATAATAGCTTCACCATACTCTATAACATCAATGACCATAATCCAACTACAATTATCCATTAAACATCATAAACATTGCATATTAGAAGTGATTACAAAACAATCATCACCAGAGAATCATGTGTGTAACTATATCGATTAGCGTAACACCGACATGATGAAGATATCAACCGTTGTCCCAAAAAATAACAAAGGACCTATATATATAGGGGTGGGAATTTCCCTTCACCACTCAGGCACCTTCCTAATAATAGGCGTGTTCAAAATAGACACTATGCATACTTTTCTACAATGGCTAATAATAGACTATCATATACTTGACACTTGTTTTAGTCCTATTATCAACTCTTCATGCATGCGCCCATATTGCATGCTCATTCCCAAAAATAGACCTTATGTGCCCTTCAAGTCTTCATGCCTTTATCCTCATGATCCACACCCCATCTTGCTTTCCCTATTTTTAGCCCGTGTATGTAAAACAACTAAATCATGAACTTGTCTATTATGGGCATGAACCTTCCACACGCTACTTCATCTCGACCCATGCTCGCTTCCATGTGCCCTTCTCACTCACCTCATTTATATGCATGTTTAATGAATACTTAATCATTATAATTAGCTTAACCTCATTTGTTCAAGCCAAAAGTGGCGATAACGGTGAAGTGACGTGTATCGTGCTTTATTAAGTGAAAGAGATGAGGCACGTGAGGAGACATAGAGGCCTAGAGAGGCATGGGGTGGTGGTCCATTAACATAGGACACATTTGCTTGGTTCTTCTAGTTATAGGTCCATTTCACGAGATAAGTCGATAGAACTTACTCTACTACATAGGCAAGTAAAGAGATATATGGGTACATTATCAACAAAGTGTAGAGTCAAGTGTGAAGCTTCTAGTTCTAGAGCCCTCACAATACCGGATAGTGATAGTGATAGTGAATATGAGATTTGACATGTAATGATGTATCGATTTAAGGGGGTTTCTCCCGCTTATGTAACTATGATTGTGAAGATATACACACACACACACACACACACACACACACACACACACACATGTATGCACATATTTGCATGTTATTGTTGTATTTTTCTTGTTATTGATGTGATGATTGGGACTCGTATCTTAATGTATGATGCATTGATTATTGTTTTGATATATGATGTGTAATGTGTTGAGTGTTGTTTTTGAATTGATCATGATGGGTAGTTGTTAATATTGAGTATTGTGATGATGATGTAACATATATAATTATAGATGATGTATGTAACATGATTGTAATAAAAAGTAGATTGTATATATGAATAAAGTTGTGATGAATAATAAAGTAAAAAGGAAAAATGTGTAAAGAGTATGATATGGTCGTAATAGTTGTAGTGAAGTGTATGTTAATATGACGAGGATGGGGGAGAATAACAATGTCCCTAGTGTGTAGATGATAAGGTTCATTTATATAAGACCCCTAAGTAGTCAATAATGAACCGTAGAGAAAGAGGGCGTCATTGGAAGGGAAGGTGATAGAAATCACCTACCAAAGACCAAGCCTATGTGGAGTGGTGGAAGCATGTGGAATGAAAGCAACATGAGTGTATGAGCTGAATTGAATGTCATGTGGAATGGTACTCAAGATGGGTGATGTAACGGTGGGAAGTGGAGATATTGAGGGTTGTGGAAGCCAATGTGTAGTAGTAGCATGATGCAATGGATAAGATGGTGCATCAAGAGATGGATGAGATGGAGAACATGTATGAGAAATAACCTGTGGTGGTGGATGAATAATAACCTTAGAACTAGACGAAGGAGATAAATCAACCAGAGTAACAACACGCCTACGTGGGAGTGGAGATATAGACCGCTCACGTGAGCGAGGACAAAGGAAATGACACCCTTATCTTCTAATTTTTGTAATCAATCATGAAGGACATAAAATTCATTGTCGTGATGTAAAGTGATACAATGATAGTTATAGTATGCTCTATCACTTTGTCATTACAAATGAGGAGGAGGATGATGTTGATTAGATGGTAGGCGTGATGTGCATATCAAGCAAATTACACAAAACATCATGAGGTATAACATCATGAGAAATGTGCAATGGGCCCTGTGGAGGGGTGGAGATGCTTTAGGTGTAATTTGACGTGGTGGAGGAGACATAAGACATTTGTTTGGTGGATAAGAATAGACTTGCTTGTGAGGTGGAGGAGATGGAGACCGTGGAGGATGCTCAACAGATGGAAGTGGAGAAGAACTAGATGATGCAACCGTAACAATTATAGGAGGAGGATCTATAACATGTGCAGCAATGAGATCTTGTTCTAGATCAATGACCTTATAACATAAGAGCGTGAATGATTCACATGTGTCATATTGCAATCATTGTTTTAAAGTGGGAATCAAACCATGACAAAAGATGAATTGCTTCTCTAAGTCAATGGGATGGAAGACTAGTTGGTGCATCCAAGCACCTTTGAATTGCAAAATGTAATTAATGATAGATTTGGTTTTTCCTAATGCAAGCTAGGTAGATGATCATATGTGACTCTAGGGCCGTTGTTGAGTATAAAGCAACAAAGAAAATCTTCTTCCATCTCACAATAGGTAATAATAGATTTGAAAGGTAGATGTGTGTACCATTGGAGAGCGTCACTTGTAAGACTATGGTGAAAGGATTTGAGCAATAATTGATCATTATAATATGAATCCATGGCCATATGGTAATGTTTGAGATGCAGATATGTACCGTCAAAGCATGTAAATGTAGGCATAATGAAATCCTTAGGAAATGTTGAGTTGTGAATCTTTTTTGGGAATATGATTTTCATGCAAAACATTATTATTGATGGAAGCATAATATGCCTTACTTTCTAGTGTGATTAATTAGACTTGAGTTTGTAAATGAACAAAAACATGCATGAGCATTAGTATGTCTTGTGAGGGAATAATAGCTCGATGGAAATAACATATTGAGTGGCTGTAATTTTCCATCATGAGTGATCATAGGAATATCAAGAGGAGACGTAGAAGATGTCAATGCTAAGGAAACACTAGATATGGGAACCAAAGGAGTAATAAGTGATGAAGAACATGGAACATCTATGGGAGAAGTAGGACTAACATCAAAAATATCCATAGGAGATGAAATGATAGGAGGATATGAGGTGAGAGACAGAGATGAATTGTGCATGATATTAGAGATAGTCTTAGAAGAAGATAACAATGGAGTGGGGATTCACACTCAAAGCAAAGTATGTAAAGAAGTAGAATCATAACTATCGGAGTTTCATCAAAATCAAATAAAGATTCGTAGATGCAAGGATTTCATGAAGTGTATCATCAACATTAAATGAAGGATTAGTATAACTAGTATGCGATGCATCTTGAGAAATATTTTCAGAAATAGGAGTATGAGATGGAGCTAGAGAATCGTCTTGACTACTGTGAGAAACATCATGCCCATGTTTATTGTCTTCTTATCTACTAGCTAAGGTAATATCACCAAGACTAAGCATGAAAATAATAATAGCATCATCTAAGTTTTCATTAGAAATTTTAGGAGGAGTGTGGCTAATCGTATAACAAGGTCGAAAACCAAAATATATCTAGATTTAAAATGATGCTAATGGTGGAAAGATAAAACTAGTAGGCACATTGCACTCGTTAGCTAATAGTTTTCTTTGAGTATCATCCCAGAGAGTAACGTCACGATATAGAGTGGTAAGCTCACCATGCTTTCCTCGTCATAGATAGGATTGATACTCACATGCGTTATGAAGATCCGAGAAGGAGAAAACTATCCTTAGCTATTAGGGTTTTAGTTGATCATAGGAAAAAAATTCTAAGCTACGAGTTCACCAAAATGATTCAATAAAATCTAACATTTTTATTAAAATCTGAATGTACAACTATGTTATAAATGATATACAATGAAATATAAATGCTAAATAATTTATTTAATTTTATCAATGAAAGGAAATAAGAGGGATAAGGCACTTACCTTAATTTCACTTACCTCACGGTGAGTCGACTAGACAATATGATGAAATAGGAATACAAACCGTTGTAATGAACTTCAAAAAAATGCAACAAAGGTGGAGATGGCTAGATTGGGTTCCTGTAAAGGGATAGGGACACCCGTGGGCACCTTAGGCCTATTTCTGGGTGCCTGGGTCTATAGAAAGGTCGAAATCTGTTTGTGATATGGCCGTTAGGGATTCACACTTATTCATCTTTAGTTTCTGTATGTCGCACTTAGATTTCTAAGGCACCTATAAACCTGCACACAAATATCCTCTTGCAAAACCCTAAAAAGACATCAAATCCTAAAAAAGAAAGATGCAAAATGAGGGTTTAGATCGTGCCATCGATTGCCACAATGGTGGACTTACAACCGAGCGTTGCACTACATCTCTCGAACAATGTAGTTCTATGTGCTTGTGTGTGTAAATAGTGTTCCTAGGTCTCCCTCACACCATTGATGCCGAGATAGTGGGCATTAGCTAGATAAGAATGCAAATGTGTGGATGGAATAAAATGAAATCCCCTTCCTATGCAAAGGTGTATGAAAAATAATAAGCCCAAATGTAGACCCTTGAATTGTGTAGACAACTAACCCTTGATAAGAATATTTTTCCCATATAATGGTATGTATGTTGTGTTTATATAGGGTCTCTTACTTGAATTTATACACTAATGACCTGAAATGTTGAATAGCACCTCGTGAGGTGAGAGGGAAAACTAAAAAGACCAAACTCAAATGTCAAAAGTAAGATCAAACATAAAGAGGACACGAGCCCCAAGATGGACAAGAGCGCTTGTCGTTAGTGTCTAATCCTTTCCGGTAGTGTCCACAAACAAGTGCCGATAAATGAGTGAGGACCGACAGAAGGGATCCTCGTGACTGACCAAAACTCGTGTGTATGAGTGATGAGTGTGAAAGACAACAACAAAAAAAATCAACAAGAAAAGTGGATGGACGATAGCATGGGTCGTCGGTGAATACTTTTCTTTTGCAAGATCCATATATAAAACAAGATACTTGGCAGGATAGTAAATAATAGTAAGTGCATGATTTTGTGTCTACAGTGGGGTACTTAATTGTCCCTTCCTAGTTTAATGAAAATTCACAAGTTGAATAGGAACATGAAAATTCTTGTGGGGGTAGATGAAGAGATGAATCGTAAAGTTATAAAATGAAATGACCTCCTCATTGAAAAAGGATGGTTATTCTTTTTACTAGCTCCTATTGTATTTCTAGGAACAAGTTCCTTCATTGCTTCTATTCCCTTGTTTATTGTAATTATGTATCCAACTTAACTTATACTCCAAGAGCATTCTAAATTTTGCAACATGATACAATAAAACTTTGTGTTTCTTATTGATTGTTCCTCTTTTTATGTGAATGGTTCCTTATGATTGATGCAACTAAAATACTCTGATTTTAATGTAATAAACTCAACTATGTTATTTTTTATTTAAAATCCCCTCTTATTTCCCTTTCCTATCTCTCTCTCTAAGCAACTTTCCTCTCTTGTATTCCATACAAGCAGTTGCCACAGGTTTAGGGAAGTATTCATGTGCAATCCCCGGTCTATGAGCCACCCCCAGAAATTAGTTTAGTTTATATTTATTTCATTGCTTTCAATAAATGGATTTGCCCCGTTCCAATAGAGGGACCTAGTCCCAGAGCATTGGTGAAATCCCATAATTTTCCCTTTTGAATTTTTTTTTCCAACAAATACATAACTCTCAAAATTTGGGACATCCTTCATAAAGATCATTATTCGTATATTATTTTCATTTGATTCAATTTTTGTAGGAGAATGGAGATATATTTTATGTTGAAGTATTGTAGGTTTTGGTTAAGAGTTACGGCTTGTCCATTTAACTAGGATAAAATTCCTTTGGCATAAGCCTTAAGATAACAAGAGGAATGCTCCTAGGAACCCCAAAGTAGTTCACGCAAGAGGGAACCTTATGAACGAAACGGGAAAGTGCTCCATACTACCCAATTGATTAGTACACCTTGAAGATTAGAGTCAAAGTTACCTCCATTGTGACCCCAGTGAAAATACAATTGAATGCAATTCATTTCTCATTGTATTGAAGGGGGTAAAGTAAAGCCAAGATACTCCAAGATTAGTCAGTGTGACTTTCTTGGTAAATCAAGCTCGCAGAGGTAGTTTGTGACAACCTAGGTGAGAGAACTAATAGGAAGCTTGTCGGCTTGGAGCCAATTTTGTCTTAGCTATTATACTTGAGAGCTCTCACAAAGTGACAACTTTTTTGGATTCAAACTCTTGTTTTTAGAACAAGGGAAAGAATCTCTTAAAATTTGAAACCACGTGACATTTCATCAACAAATATATTTAGTGTTACTTTGTCTTAGTTTTTCACTTGTCCTAAGACAAGGCAAAACTTTGCCAAAGTTACACCAAGTATTTTTTATCACCACTTGGTCTACTCCTTTGTTTTCTTGTTGTTCATTTTGGGACAAAATAAGAACAAACATATACAGATACCACTAGAAATAATTGTGTCCACCACTTTTGTAGTCTACTTGCATGACTAGGTTGCAATGCCGGAATGCAAGTGTTGAAAGTTTGAATGGTACATCATCAAGTTCTAGTAGGCCCTTTGTCTCAAACCCATATTGAGACTTATTATCATTGTAGTTAGGTTGTATTATCACTAACTTCTTTTGAGTTATTATGTTTCCCGCATTATAGCCATACAATTGTGATAGTTACGCCTTATTTCTATTGAGAAACTTGGCCTAAATCTATAAATTGTATTGTTACACTGCTTGCATGCATAGTAATTCCTTGATATACTTAGGCATAATTTTTACATCCTAGCCTTGTCTTGAGTTTTTGAGTGTTGAGGTTACTTTTTTAGCATCGCTATAACGCCATTTGATACCAAAATCTGTATTTCTTTCAAATTTTGATTAACATGTCCAAATAGTGTAGTTATGCTACTTGCATTTGTATCTTCCATTTTACAAGACTTAGACTTTGTTAGTGTCTAGAAACTGGTTTTTAGTATACCTTATTAGAGGATCACGTCAACACTCTCTTATCATTTAGGTCTTGTTTGTTTCAAACTTGGCCTAACTAGTGATATTGTGTTGTCACTATTTGTTTTAAACCTATCTTAAAAAATCATAGGGAGTAAAATTTTTGTTGTGACTAGATTTGAGTTTTATACGTTATTGTATTGTCCTAGAAATATCATGTCATATATTACCTTGATAGGGTAGATCATTCTTTATTCTTTAACATCCTTAGGTTCATAATGACCTATTGGATTCATGGCTATTTTATAGTCACCATTTGTTGTGACGACTTAACGTCATTACGCTATGAAAATTTTCCTAGGGTCCATTTTTAGTAAACCTTAGTGAAACCTTTCGCATTGTACCCCCTGTTTCAAGTATTCCTACTACGAGAATGGGGTCCCAAAATTTAGAAGTCGATCTCTTTGGAGGTGACAACCCTCTTTTAGAGGATAATGTCATGATTGACCATAGTGGTGGAGAGGAGGATTCTCCTCGTGTGGATATGGAGCTTCATCCCACCCATATTGACAATTACTTGTTTCACAACAAACATGAGGTTCTTATGTGTGTTATAGATCTAGGGGCCAAATTACCGTCTACAATAGACCCTTCTCTCATTGCCAGAATGGTTCAGGGAGAAGAAGTATATCGAACTCGTCGCACTATTAATGAGATATTAAACCCAGGTCATGCCTCTACTACTTGGATGACGAATAGTGAGAGATAACCTTTGAAAGTGACAGATACTATCGATGCATGTTGTTAGAATACACTTTGTGAAGACCACGAGGAACATGCTCATCATGAACAACCTCCTCCTAACAAAGATCGTAACGAAATGCCTACTCAAGAAGTAACGTTAGAACAACAAGTACAAGATCTCACTCCAATTGGCAATTTTGGCTTCACATATAAATAAGGAACAACCAAAAGCTTTGAAACAAGCTATACCGAAGGTAAAACCTAAAGCTTCATTTCACAAGTTCCAAACAAATACTCCTCGATGGGAAATAAAAATACCCCTACGAGGAATTTCTCGCAAAGAATAGAGGTGGGAATACACCTATATTTAACCCTTCATATAGGCCTACACCACCCACACAAGACCCACTCTTCAATCAAGAATGGTCCACTATGAAGAATGCCCTTCTAACATTGCAAGAAGGAAAAACTAGTAATAACAATAAGAAATACCAGTTCGATGAATTATGCCCTTATCCATTTGATAGAGCCATGTTACAAGTACCTTTCCCATGACATTTTGATTTTCTGAAGTTTGATAAATATAAGGGAAAATGTGATCCTTGAGATCATATCAAAGATTTTTATATGGCATGTCAAGAGGTTGTGTATAACGACAACTATCTTATTCACCTCTTCCCACAAAGTTTAGGAGGATAGGTGCTAGAGTGGTTTTTACACATCCCCAAGGGATCCATATCTACATGGCTAGAACTAGTGGAACATTTTGTACATCACTTTTCTTTTAATATAGAGAGTGATGTCACCATGCTAGATCTATGCAATGCGAAACAAAAAACAATGAAAACTTTATTACTTTCCTACAATGATGGAGAGGGTTAGCTAGCCGCTTCCCTTGCTCCATACCCAAAAAATAGTTGATAAGTATATTTGTTCCCAACCTCCACCCTGACATCACGTTCCACTTACAAATGCATTGTGGCAACATGTTCGAAGAAGTAATCGAAAAAGGAGTCAAAACGAAAAAACATTGTTAGCCAGAGGACCCTAAAGCCCTTTTCACGCAATCATAATGATTCTAAAACTAATGACAAGACAATTTTTTTCCCTAATAGGAATAACAACGTTGTTGGTGATGGAATATTAGACTCTAAACGAGTGCAAATTGTTCAAAATCACACTCCTTTGACACTTACAAAGTGAGCTCTACCGACGGAGTTTAAATGTCGTGCTTTCACTCCTCTATCTCGACTCTATATAGTAAATACTAAAGCAGTTAGAGGTCGTCAATATGATTATATACCCTAAATCACAACCCTATGGGGATGACATGCCTAAGCCATCATGGTTTAGGGAAAATGAAATTTGTGGATTTTACCGCATTAAAGGTCACAAAATCACAAGTGCTAAAATTAAAGCATTGCATTCAGGACTTGATTGACAGTGGTGATATAGAAATAGATTCTTCCACCCCTACCAAATCTCCAAACACAAATATGGGGATTTTCAAAGAACCTTTCCCCAAGCACGAAGGAAATAAAAAGTAGGATCAAGGACAGTCATCTCAAAATAAGAGTACCAACTACATATCAAAGACAAACCATTTTGATGCCTTAATAGGTTGTGTTGATTCACCTATTGAGTATATCAACACGATCAAAATCAGAGAAAGAGAGTGCGTCATGGAAACGCGACAAGCTCACCTTGTTATCTCAGAACCTCCTCCTTAAGAGAGTCACTATGATGTGTTAGATCAATTAGAGAAGACCATAACTAAGATTTCAATCTTAGACCTTCTAAAGATTTCTAATGTCCATAAGGATATCCTTTAGCAAAACCTTACAGGGATCGAGTGTATGTTGATATAGACCCAACACACTTATAGGCCATGGTAGCACAAATTGCTCCTTTAGAACACATAACCTTCAGTCCGACAAAATTCTTAGTAGAAAATCCCTCCCATAACTTGCCCTTACACATTGAAGTAATAATCAAGCGTAAGAAGGTTAAGAGAGTGCTTGTGGATGGTGGATCGGGTCTAAATATTTGTACTCTTAAGCTAGTTCGACAACTAGGGTGCACAAAAGCTGATTTGGAGACAAAGGTCATCACCATAAAGGCGTATGACAATGAAGAATGAAAATCAGCTAGAATGATCACTTTCTCACTAGAAGTGGGTCCTATAAACCATGATACAAAGTTCCATGTCTTAGACTTGGAGCTCCCTTATAACATATTTCTCGGTCGCCCATGGATTCATGTCATGTAAGTCAGTACCTTCAACATATCATCAGTGTTTAAAGTTACAACATGAAGGACAAACACTTACTATACAAGGAGATCCCAACCATTTTCTCATTGCAAAGCATTGTCGAGATATTTTCCTACCATCTACGAGTGTCCCTCTATGGAGATTATTGTTCTATTTAATCGAAAGCCCTCGCTTCATGAGTGGATCCAAATACCTTGTCTACTAATGATAATGGTGCTTCCACCTCAGAAACTCCTTTCGTTGCATGGGAGATGAAGGTTAGACCAAGCGGTTGTGGAGAGTATGATCTGCAACAAGCCCTTATGGTTCAAAACATTCCCCTATCTTCCAAAGCACATGGTAGGCCGTGTTACAAGTTCCAAATATCAAGGGAGAATTACCCCTTTGACAATTTCACTCCTAGTGGGTTACTAGAAGATGAAAGGATACTCAACGATATTATTTTTTTGTCCTAAAGATGATGAAATGGATTTATGTTACCAGTCACCCAAGTATGTTATTCCTAACCGAATAATGCTTACTATGGGATATAAAGGACGTAGTTATGGCCATCAAGAACAAGGTTCATTAGAAGCTCTTCCAATATCTCTTCGTATAATGGGTAAATTTGGTATTGGCATCCATCTGTATGATTCTCACCCTTCAGATGACAAGGATGCCTCTTCTAAATGTGAAGATAGTTCGTCTGAAAATGAAAGTGAAATAGATTCCTGATGTAGTCTTTACTAAGACCTTTCCTCCACAAACCTATTCTCTGACATCACTATCCTAACCATAACACCCATCGTATCCCCTATAAATCAGACACTAAAACTCATCTACCCATCACTCATGAATGGGGACCAATAACAGCACGTACCTATCAACATCTTCCAGAATGATGAGGCTATTGGTGAGTTCCTCAATATCTATGACAATGTTCCCAGAAATGACTACAATAAAGGATTCTCAATTCAGCTTAACACATGCACGTACTTCGAGAGGAGGCATAGTTGTGTGGTCACTTAAGTAAAAAAGTAAGAAAGGGAAAAATTCCTACAGAAAATCCTTGTGGAAAGAAAAATTCCAAGTCCTATAGCGAAAACCTCTTTGAGGCGCTTGATGGACAAACAAACAGAGAAACCTATGGACAAGATAGTGTACCCACCTAAAGATGAGGATCTCCCTGAACCACCTTTGGTAGAGGAGGATCTCAATCTCCCTCTTGATCCTACGTGCATGGAAGATGAATCTAAGTTACTTGGTGGAGGAGACAATAGATGTTAACATCGGAACAGAGGAGTTGCCTAGAATGGTTAAGTTGGGAGCTTCACTCTCAACTCAAGAACATAAAAAATTTACAGAATTTTGAGAGAATTTATAGATATATTCACTTGGTCTTATGTAGACATGTTAGGACTTGATCCTACATTAGTGGTGCACAATCTTGTTGTACATCCGGATGCCAAACCCATAAAACAAAAGATCCGAAAGATCCATCCTCGCGTCACCTTATTGGTTAAGGTAGAGCTATAAATGTTGCTAGAAGTAGGCTTTATCAAAGCCTATCGACTAATCGAGTGGATTTCTAATGTGGTCCCAGTTTAGAAAAGGCCTATCGGTATCAGAGTGTGTACCGATTTCTGAGATATTAATAAATCTTGTCATAAGGATGAATTTCCTCTTCCCAACATCGACATGATTTTTGATCAAAAAGCTGGTTGTGAGATGATATCACTCATGGATGGCTTCTCAGGATATAACCAAATAAAGATTGTTGAGGAAGACCAACACAAGACAAATTTTACCACCCCATGGGGACATTCTGTTATCAAATCATGCCCTTTAGCCTCAAGAATGCATGCACTACCTACCAACGGGAGATGACGGCTATTTTTTATGATATTATCTAGAAAATTACTAGGATTAATTGTTTCAAGGAGAGGAATAGAAGTAGATCCAAAAAGGTTGTCGTTATAGAAGAAATTCCTCCTCCTACCAATATTAGACAACCGTGAAGCGTCAAGAGAAAGATTCGGGCCATTTGAAGGTTCATCTCTCATCTTGCATAAAAATGACATACATTCACGCATCTTCTCAAGAAAGATGTTAGTTTTCACTAGGGACCAGAGCAACAACAAGCATTTTCTTTGCTCAAAATCTATTTGGCTAAACCCCTATTCTAATGCCACCCACAACAGGTGAACCCTTGTTACTCTACATCTCTGCCATGCACTTTGCAATTGGGGCACTATTGGCCCAATATGATAATGAGAGAGAAAAGCAGTGTACTATTTAAGCAAAACGTTGATAGCTTAAAAGCTCAGCTATCCGCAAATTGAAAAGGCTTGTTTGGTTGTAGTTTTTTCCTTCCAAAAACTACATCATTATTTTCTCAACAATAAGGTCAAGTTTATTTAAAAATTAAATCCCTTAAAATAATTGTTTTCAAATCATATACTTGACAGGAAAGATGGCTAATTTGATCATCTTACTCAATGAGTTCAACATTGAGTATGTACATCAAAATTCAAGTAAAAGCACAAGTTATAGCAGATCAACTAGATGAAGCTCCATTACTAGGTACCGAACCTTTGATTATGGAGCTCCCAGATGGATCTAAAATGTACCTCGAGGAGTAAATCGTATGACAACTATACTTTGATGGCTCCTTTACCTTTCATGGTTCAGGTGCCAAATTTGTGTTGATCACTCCTACATGAGACTTGATCCCCTAGGCCTTTCGACTTAGATTCCCATGCACAAATAATATAGCGGAGTATGAGGCCCTTATCACAGGGATAAAGTTATATATTTAGTGGGATATCGTGAATCATCGGTGATTCCACGTTGATTATAAAACATGCAATAAATGAATATAAAGTAAAAGATGAGAAAATTCTTCCATACAAGATAATTGTTGATTCTTTAAAGGATTTATTTGAGCAGATAACATTTGAAAAAATACCAAGAGCCCATAATAGAGCATTGGATGCTATGGCTATAGTAAGATCCATGTTAAGTATTCCACCTGCAAACAATGATATGCCATTTTTTTGGAACATCTACGAACACCAACATACGACATGCCAGAGTCTTGTTTGGTGTGCGAAGTTATTGGTCCCTTTTTCCCATGCTACTTTGTGACATTTTTGATTATGTCCATGATGGAACCTTTCCTAAAAACATTTCCCGTACCGATAAACAAAACCTCATCCAACGTATATCTCATTATACCCTACTTGGGGGCACCCTCTTCCATCGAGGCTATGACGGGAATTTGTTGCGTTGTCTAAATTCAAACGAATCTATCCTAGCAATCAAAGAGGTGCACGAAGGCATCTGCAGGGATCATACTAATGGGATTATATTGGAAAGAAAATACTCATAGTAGGCTACTATTGGCCTACCATGGAAAATGACTGTTGTAAACATGTGAAGAAATGCTTAGATTGTCATAAGTATGAAAATTTGATACATGCATCGGTGTAATCCTTACAACCTATCACAACACCTTAGCCATTCTCAAAGTGGGGTCTCAATCTAATAGGAAAGCTTAACCCTATATCCTCAGATGGTCATAAGTTCATCATCACTACTATTGAATACTTTACAAAATGGGTAGAGGTTTTTCCTCTTACCTATGTTGAAGGTGCCCAAATATCTAAATTTATAATGAACCATATCATCTGTCGATACGGTATCCCCTCTGCCATTATCACTGACAATGGTAAGCCATTTAAAAATAAAATTGTGAAAGCGTTATGCAAACGTTTTCAAATATCTCTCAAGTTCTCAACCCCTATTACCCTCAAGGTAATGGGCAAGCTGAAGCTTCCAATAAAACCCTCATCCGTATTATGGAGAAGATGGTGAATACAACAGTCGTGAATTGGAATTTACATATTCACCCTGCCCTCTGGGAATTTATAACATCTATCTACACTCTTATAGGTGTCACTCTATACTCGGTATTCAAAGACAGAAGCCATGCTACCCTTAGAGATCGAGATCCCCTCTTTGTGTATCGAGCTAAGGGACTACTTGAACGAAGAAGAGGACTACAGAGTAGCTCGACTGGTAGAGTTGGAGCTATTAGATGAGAAACAAATTCACACCCTTAATCACCTTAAAGTGTATCAGGATCAAGTGCGGTGAAGCTACAATAAAGAGTAATACCTCGTCAATTTGAGGTAGGAGACTTGGTGTTAAAATAAAATCAATTCAACACCACAAAGGACCGAGAAAAGAAGGGAAAATTTGAGCCTAATTGGCTAGGGCCATATATTTTGGTTGCACAAGTTCCACGTGCACGTGCATAAGCTTGCACTATTCGGATGTCCAAGAGATTTAGGAATCCATGAACGCAATGCATCTTAAGTGTTTCTATGGTTAGGTGTAGGGCCCCTAAAATATCGAAAAATGAAAAAAGGTATAAAAATAGAAAAATAAAAAGAGAAATAAACAGGTGCATCTAATAGTGAGAACCATGCAATGGTTGCACTATGGACAAGTCCTTTGGTGAAAACGGTTTCTAACACCATTGGAGGGTCTATTGTTCACAAGCATTTCAGGTCTAGGAGTATGATAGCTTTGTCTTAAGCTGGTCCTTACCTTTGTTTGAGTCCCTTGTGAGCATGTCCCTCTTTGCCCTGATCCGGCTAATCCTACTTTTGAATGTAGAGAGTTTGACTTTGAATATTCCCATCTCATGCTGGGGGAAACTTTACATCATCACCTTCTTGCACATAACATGTGGCATTATACCCTTGTACATCCCATCTAATGTTGGGGGAATCCACATTTCTTCATTTCCTTGCATGTTCACTTTGGAAAACTTCGTAGAAAATATTAAAAACATTTGTATAACTTCTTAGAAAATATCAAAAACATTCTTATAATTGTTTGAAAATCTCAAAAGATGCGAATACGTTCCTTGAAAATATCGAACATGTAGATATGTTACTCAAAAACTCAAAACATTCAAATACGTTTTGTAGAAAAATTCAAAACAATAGAAAATTGTTTTGAGATAATATCAAAAATAGCGAAAACATCCCAAAATTGTCCCACAAAAACATAGTAGTTTTCTTACTTTTAGTTGTTTGTTTGTATGGTTTTAGTTGCATTGCTTTTTCATATTGTTTTCTTTAAATTGGATTTATTTACTTACTTAGATTAAGTGTTACTTTAATTTTTGGTGCATTGCATTGAGTTCATTCTATCTTGCATACTTGTAGATAGTTATGTTGCTTTGATTAGATTTGTTTAACTTGTGCTTGTTATTTTACTTGTACATTTTGTTATCATTTCATCATCATATCAAATAAACCATCACATCTATACATCATATATTAATAAAAGCTAGGTCTATATCACACATGTATGCTAAATCTAATCATCAATGGTGTAAGAGGGGATGCACATGATCAAAATATATCCCCCCACACCAATATCAAAAATAAAAACATGTTTTACTCAAAGTATCTCATCAACATGAAATATGACATCAACTAAGACTATCTTATAAATCTAACAACATACGACACAAACATAACCATACAGATTAAGCATGATATCTCTTAAATAAATTATGATACATCAGTAATCCACCAATCATCTTATATCTATAAATATAAAATGTCCATGTACAAAATCAAAGTGTCTCGATACTTATCGATCTAAAAATCCATCATGGGTATGGATCAAAAATGTGTCTGCATCCATGAATGCAATGAGCGCACATCCTACTATGCTATGCTAGTGTGTACACGCCTATGCATGCTCGACAAAAGTGCCCCCGTGAATGTTTATGCGCCTCGAGGGATGTGTTGGTGCCTTTATATAAAACCTACCCTAATAAATGTGATTTTAACCAAAATTAAATGCTACAAAAATACAAAGGTGAAAAGTTCGGCTTTGTGTACTGCGATCCATCCCCGAGAAGTCGATGTAGTCTCTCACACAATTTGCATGGTGTTTCCAGGCTTCTAGGCCCTTGTCATCCTCTCTCGTAGGTTAGAGCTCAATCAACAATAAAAGGTAAGTGTATGTGGTAAATAAACTTGCTGCGATGGTTTATATACCCATTTTTACCCCTTGCGATGTGTTTCTCACCTCGAGGCACCCCAAGCCATTTTTATTCTTCTAAATTCTCCTAGCACTCGCCGTGATGATTATTTTTAGTAAATAATTATTTTGTGTCTTTTTACTACCACGGGGCTTATTTTTACTTCTGGTGGCCTTTTCTACTACCTCGGGCATATTTTTGCCTTGTAGTGACTTTTGGCGATGTCTCATGACTTAGTTATCTCTTCTACAATACTTTCTTCCTAAAATTCAAAAATCAAAACAAGATAAAATTTTCCAAAAAAACCCAATTTTTTTCAGTAAAATCATTATAAATCTAAAAATTACAAAAATAAAATAAAATAAAAAATTGGTAAACGACATACACGCAATTAAACTCGTAATGAATGCATTGTCCTCGAACATCAAAATTTTTCCTATAAAAACATCTTTCTTAGGTTCTTATTTGTTCTTATCTCAAACAACTTATGGATCATCCCGATCTACCTCCACTAACAAAGCTATCTTGCTTGCTATGTCAATACTCCCGCAACCGTGTGAGTTACCAAAGATTGTGTCATAGTGCATAAATTATTTCCATGGGACTACTTGTGTCCTCCGTTATTCCCCTCGCATATATCGTTGCTTTGGGAACCATTTTTAACCCTTATCGTTACAACACGAACATTCAGGAACTAAAGCTTGATAACAAAAACATTGGTGCAATTGTCTTGAATGTTGTTTTTTTGAGTATGTGTGATCGTAATTGTTTCTCTATTAGGTTGGCTAGTTTACTTTCTCATATTTCATTACATTATGTATGTTGCATGTATTTAAGCATCATTTTACTTTCTCGTATTGAATTGCATTATGTATGTTGCATGGAGTTACGTGTTTTAAGCAATGAACAAATGTTAGTAATGTAGCTTTTCATGTTATTTTACACTTTTTTATTTTAATAAGGGTTGATGATGTAGATCATAGGGGAAACATGATGAAATAAAAGTTACTTATTGAATATTGGATGCAAAGAGTTATTCCTATTCTCCACTTTCATTTCTTATCACTACTAATTTTTCTTCCAAATCACCTAGGGCAATAAACAATCATGTTTATTCCTATCCTATTTCTTCTATTAGTTTCGATCATTTTTTTAAATCATCGATTAACCTCTTTCTATTGAACCCCATCGACACTCAAGGGGGCATCCTTCATTCTACTAATTTTTCTTCAAAAATTTACTTGTTTATGCTTGTCTACTATATTTGAAGTGAAGTTACTTACTTCACCTCAAACAAGGGAAAATGTAGACACCTAAATTCTGTTTTTGCAATCTTATTTCCAAAAGCACACAAATCACTCTCATTCTTACCATTTCCATTATAATTAGTGATTTCCACTAATTAACTAATGTTTCTTACCATTTTGGTCAATTAACAACGCATTGTTGATTACCTAACCTCTTTTGCATTCAGGATGCCAATTTACGACAAATCGTAAGTCAAAATCCTCTTCTAAATAGATAATTAGCGATTATTAGCTAATTAAGCCTATTTTACCCTTGTTTTGGTCAATATACCCTATTATTGGCTTAAACCCCTCTTCCAACCACTCAAAATCACCCCACTTCCTTCCACAACATCTCAGAAGGCTTCAAAAGCTTATCCTAGCCTCCTAATTGACCCTAAGTGGTTGATTAAGGCTCCTCACATCTTAATCACTTGTTAATTCACTAATTATGATTAGCAAACCTTAATCATGATTAGAAATCCTTAATCTACTTTGTGCTTTTAGTCCCACATGCACCAAGATGCTAGTTTTCCTCAAAGGAAAAACTATAAAAATGACTAACCACATACCTTTAAACTTTACACCATGCTTTGATTTGCATATCATATAAGAAATATGATTAATAGCCAAGCTCAATCCTTGCCTCAAGTCTTCAATGGGGTTAGTAGATGGGTATCCAATATGATCTTGTAGTCATTGTTGGAGATACCATCTCACCTTCTTTGGAGTAAAGCAACAAACCTCCAATTTGATTGCTCCTAGATCTATTTAGGTCTAAGTTAGTTAGCAATTGAATGTTAAGTAGGCATGCTTTAGCTAAGATAGATTGATATATCATGTTAGTTCTTTCAAGCATTCCATTAAGCTTTAATCATTGATGTAACTATTGTTAGATTCAATAAGCATTTGTTAATTAGACTATGTGGTGTTAGTCTTGTTAGTTTAGCTTTGCTTGGAACTTTTAGTAGTCTTAAGATTTCATGAAGATTAATAAATTTGACTCGTTGTAATACAACCACACATGACCCTTCACATTACTATACAAATTTTAATTAGTGTGACAAATGTAGATAGAAAGGAAGAGAGAAATTAAATTACACATAGTGAGGTTTTTCTGTTTTTGAGTCCAATACAAATTTCATCAAGCTTTTAAGTTGATATATATTTAAATTTTGTGAAATTGTAACCAACACTAAAGAGGTAGAATCAAAAGAGGTATAAAAATGTTAGAGGGAAAATTTGTAGTTTTGATATATGATAAAATAAGGGATATTTTATATTTGAAAAGTTGTGATGAGAGGGGGTATCGATAATAGAAGATTGAGATGTAGATTTGAAAATAGGGGTATTATTTATTATCCTTTGAATACGTGTGATAGACCAAAATTTTACACAAGAATCCTTTGTGTGTCAATATTCATAATGTATTAATAGAGAGTAACTTAAACTATTGAACTCATTACATTATTGAGAGATTAGTTTTGTTACCATATTTGTTCTTGAAATAGTAAGCCCCTAAACCATTGAAAGTGTTTGCATGATAGAGAAATCAATTTTATTACCATATTTCTTCTTGAAATAGTAAAATTCCATGCTTGATATTGTTGAGATGTAATTTATTGTGACACAAACTCTCACTTTTCATTATAAGTCTTTCTTATTGTTGGATTTAAGGATTTCATCTTAGACATGTTTAATGAATACAAAATTTCAATTGACCGCGTCCCGAGATTCTTCATATCATGTTAATAGACCTTAAGTATTCAAATAATTTAACACCATCATAAAATTGTGTATCCTAAATATGGTGGGGCATGCATTGGAAATGATATTTCCTCACATGATGATGCATCTGCAATGTGACTCGAAACATAGGTGATCAAAATAATACAATTCACTATATAAAATACCATAATAATAAAAAAATTCTTTGAATTCATTAAAATTTTGAGGTGTACCACCGTTGTTTTTCCTTAGTTCACGTCTTCATTTCTATTTCTAAAGTTCTAACGTATTATGCATTGACTTCATTATATATTATGTTGTAGAAATTTGGGTTTCTTGTTATCATTTTTATAATGTTTTCCAACAATACTTAGTAATAAATTCCTATCCAAAAAGATATAAAATATGTGAATGAAATGAGGAGGAGACAGGGGACGTCTTCAAATCTAGATATCAATTAAGACAAATACTCAATGTTTAAAGGAAAGTTAATCTAAAGCAAAATACTTATAAATATATTGGGTTTCTCTGAACTTTTGGGACATCGGTGGAGTGGTGATGGAGAAACAACCGAATTTAACCAGAGTTCGAGCTTATCGAGAGTAGAATTCAAACGGTGTTAAGAATTATTTGAAGAAATCCTTTAACATGACAGATTTGGGGCTACTTCACTATTGTCTTGGCTTGGAGATATGGTAGAAGAAGAATCATATTTTTATCTCCCGATGAAATATGCCAAGACACTCCTAAAAACGTATGGCATGTCTAATGTAAACCTATGTCCACTCCAATGGAAATAGGTATGCAAATTTATAGATTCCATTTTTCACCTCAAGTAGATTGTACTCACTATAGACATCTTGTTGGGAGTCTAATTTACTTGACCTATATCATACCATACCTTGCTTTGTTGTGAGTTATCTTTCCAGATTCATGCATGATCCGAAGAAATTCCATTGGGTAAAGAACAAAACATGTGTTGAGATATGTCGAGGTATAATTGACTATGGTTCTGAGTATCGAAGAACTCTTAGTTCTTCTTGTAGGGTTATATATAGAATCAGGCTATCTAGATCTGTGATGACAGAAATCAATTACAAATTATATTTTTCATCCCAGTGTCTGGACCTATCTCATGGATTAGTAAGAATCAAACTATTGTTTCTCTCTCATCCACTGAGGAAAAGTATCATGTCACATGAAGAGTTTTGTGTGAAGTAATTTGGTTACGCCATAGCTTGGCCGATATCGACATTCCCCAAGAAAAGCCAATCATCATTCGTTGCGATAATCGGGGTGTGTTGAAACTTGTGAAGAATCCATCTTACCATGAGAGAAAAAATCACATTAGGGTCAAATGTCACTACATTCGAGAACAAGTCTTGAACCACCATATCTAGCTTCAGTACTACCAAATAGATTCTCGATATAGCAGATATACTCACCAAGTCTTTTGGTAAGCTGAAATTTGAGCGGTTTTGGGAAATTTGTAAAAACAATGTAATAAGGGAGGAATGTTAGATTAAATAAAATATATTTCATTGTTATTTTGGTTTACTAGTCGGTTATATCAACCGGGTAGTTTCTCATGGTAGGTGGTAGGTTCTTCTTGAACAGTTTCTCCCTAAACCGGTTTTCCATATGTCTATTATTGTGTTTACTTTGTTTTTTACAATTAATGAAATACATATGTTCTTTTGACTTA
The DNA here is from genome assembly GCA_018340775.1 of Taxus wallichiana var. yunnanensis. NCBI lineage: Eukaryota > Viridiplantae > Streptophyta > Pinopsida > Cupressales > Taxaceae > Taxus > Taxus wallichiana. Next base: position 603,695,952 of record CM031243.1, read on the forward strand.
ACAATAGTAAAATTCCATGCTTGATATTGTTGTGATGCAAGTTATTGTTACATAAAATCTCACTTTTCATTGCAAGTCTTTCTTATTGTCGAATTTGAGGATTCATCCTACACATGTTTAATGGATACAAAATTTCAATTATCAATGTCATGAGATTCTTCATATCATGTTAATAGACCCTAAAGCTTCAATAATTTAACACAATCATAATTGTGTATCCTAAATATAGTGGGGCATGCATTGGACATAATATTTCATCACATGATGATGAGTTTGTAATGTGACTTGAAACATATATAGGTGATCAACATATATAGGTGATCAACATAATACAATGCACTATAGAAAATACCATAGCAATTATTTTTTTCTTTGAATTCATTGGAATTTCGAGGCGCATCGCTTTTGTTTTTCCTTAGTTCAAGTCTTCTTTGCTATTTTTAAATTTCTAAAGCATATTGCTTTGTTTGATTACCTCTCAAACAAGGGCATTTTCTAAATCAATTGATTGGTTTGGTGTTTTTAAGCCCACTTCCCCGGTCATGTTTTGAGATAGTGCGAAGCAATAGTAAAATATTTAGTTTTAGCACACCTAATCTTTCAATAAACTTGTAATAAAATTGCTCAAAAATTTGTGTCATGATTTTGTTGTTATTTTTTGGAGCTTAAAGCATAATGCTTTATGTATGATCATGTCGCAATCAAGGAAGTTCCTTGTATCAATGATTGAATTCAATGGTTTAGGTTTTTCATGTCCACTTCCCCAAGTCGATCCTTAGACAATGTAACAAACAATTATGAAATCTATAGGCTCGTTCCATTTAACAAATCAAATCTTTCAATCTACCTACAATAAACTTGTTCAAAAAAACTTGGCCAATTGATATAAATTTCATTGAAATTATATTTAAGTAATCATGAAACTAAATTGAAATGTCGAGACTCGTTCTAGCCTTTGCTTTTATGTGCCTTTTAAGTTATTGCCCTTCAAACTTGAAATTCTATTCAACAATTTTCTCCTTTTTAATTATAAAAGCGATCACAAATGATTTTTTTTTTTCTTGCTCTACATGAAAAAAACATAAAATAATTTTTTTATATAGTCGTATTATTCAGTCACCATAATTCAATTTGATGTTTTAAAGATAACAAAAAAAAATCAAATATAAAAGAGATGACATGATTCGTGTTTTGATTGTAGTAGAACAACCTTCCAATAATTTACTATCGGTTCAACCACTACACTTGTTTTGGGTGCAAGTTCAAGTATATACGTACAAGATAATAAACGGGAAGTTCTACATTAATATCATATACATGACTTTTTAATCATATCATGGCCACATCATTGACAATTTTGCTATGCTTTCTTAGTGAGACATATTGACAATTTGGTTTACCTGTGACACTTGTATTTAAATATTACAATTCTATCGCCATCAATGACTTTTACTTTCAATGTTGGAATGGTTTTGATCTGATAATGGCGAGTTTAGGGTTTCAAAGATCAAATTAATGAAAAATATTTGTTAAAGTGTATGTTTTCGTTATGTAATTAAATGTTCATTGACTTTATTGTATATTATGTTGTAGAAATTTCTCTTTCTTGTGATCGTTTTTATAATGTTTTCCAACTAAAGCATTATCTAAAATGATGAAATGAGGAGGATACCAGGACTTCTTCAAATCAATATACTTAAGACAAACACTCATTGTTTAAAGGAAAGTTAATCTAAAGCAGACGACCTATAAATAAATTGGGTTTCTCTGAAATTTTGGGACATCGATCGGTTGATGGAGAAGCGACCGGCAGTAACCAGAGTTCAGAGCTTGGCGGAGAGCGGAATTCAAACGGTTCCGCCTCAGTATGTCTGGCCCGGCCTTGATTTGTCCAACAAGCTTCGTAATCACTCGCAGGTTCCAGTCATTGATTTTCAAGGCTTGAGCATCCAGCATCTCAAGGAAAATACTACACAAGAAATTTCGAACGCTGCAGAAAAGTGGGGATTCTTTCAGATCGTGAATCATGGAATCCCAGAATCTCTTATTACTCGCGTACAACAAGTGGGCAAGGCCTTCTTTGATCTCCTCTGGAAGAGAAGGAACTGTATAAAAATGAAATAGGAGGGAATCCTTACGGTTATGGCAGCAAAGTAGGAGTTTCGGCGGATGTGATTATAGACTGGAAAGATTATTAATATTACAACGTCGTGTGGCCCGCTGCTCAGAGAGACATGACCAAGTGGCCCAAACGCCCACAAGATTTCACGTACTATTCTTTTCTTCTATTCATCAAATGCTTACATACTTCGTATGAATGTAATGAATGAGGTGTTGTGATTTGATGCTCATGCAGGAAGTGATGGATGAATACGGGCGAGAGATATGCAGGTTGTGGGAAGTGTTGATGCAGGCGCTTTCCAGAGGGCTGGGACTAGAGAATGAAAATAGAGTGGAGGAGGCGATGGGAGGAGAGAGGAAGGAGGTGCACCTCTCCATTAACTACTACCCGCCATGCCCACAGCCAGAGATGGTGCTCGGCGTCGCCCCTCACTCTGATGCAGACGCCCTCACAATTCTTCTCCATAATCAAGTCCCTGGTCTGCAAATCAAAAAGGACGAGACGTGGGTCGATGTGGAATGCATTCCGGGCGCGCTCGTTGTCAATGTTGGCGATCAGTTGGAGGTAAGCAATTAACGCAGATTGGTTATTCCACAGTACGATAACTTTCTCATCAAATACTGGTTTTTGTGCTACAATTTAATGGCAGATAGTGAGCAATGGAAAATACAAGAGCATCGAGCACAGGACTTGGGTTCACAAGGGCGGGCGAGGATGTCGTGGGCAATGTTTTGCACTCCGCCGCCTCGGGATATGATCATCTCGCCCCTGAAAGAATTGATTAACGAGCACAATCCTCCATTGTACGAAGCACTGTGTTTCCAGGATTATGTGAAAAATTCTTCACCAAAGGACTGGTGGGGAAGGAGTTGGTACACGAGCAAAAGTCTTCCACCCACCATTGAACGTGTCAAGCATTTGACAAGACCAATTACGTCTGCGTTTATCAGTTAAACTTGTAAGGCCTTCTCACATGATTTTCAGTTCACTCTTATTCCGTCAAACTCTATATATATGTAATAATCCTCACTAGGTATATCTTTTTACATGTAAGAATTCGCTCTATAATAAGAATGGATGTCCTCAGCGTGCAGAGAGATGTTGATAATCTATGTAATCTAGTGTTTAAATGAATATATTACTCATTAAAAAAACGCTCTCCTAAATTAGATTTATATAAAATAAAATATTTAACTAAACAATTAAACTAATATTTATTTGTTTAAAAATATTAAAAATCAAACCACAAGGATATCAACTTCTAAGTGCTATAATTGTTATGATGCTACTTACGATGAGAGGCTTTCTACAATAGCAATTATTAGGGGATGAATAAGAGAGCGGGCATTCGTGGAATGTAATATTTACTGAGTCATGTCTTTATTTTTAATTCTCATTTTAAATTAGACATCTATTTAATCATAGTAAAAGTTTGTCTTTCTCTTTTGGAGAATTCAATCAAAAATTCATAATATCTTGACTATATGATAGAGTTTGGAGTCCATTTTGTTTTCTCTGGAAATTAAATATATTTTGTCCAAGCCTTACACATTAGTACTAGCTAAATTGACACCATTTCTCACCATTCAAGAGAAAATTTAATAATTGCCATAATCTAAAAATATAAAATAAAGAATTTAAGATTAATATCACAAAATAATATTTAAATAAATACATTTAAGATATCTATACTACATATTTATTTGTTTATTGATTATTTAAAATTTAAATTGGGAAAACCCCACTAATCATCATTTCATCTTCTGCTTTCAATCCCTTATGTGATCCCCTTCTAAATCAAGCACACTTTCATTTTTACATTCCCCCTTTTAGGACCTACACATTAGAAGTCAAAATGTATGCATGTTATGTTTAATTTAATATCAAAATTCATATATAAGTTGAGAGGCATATTGACTCATTTACACGTCGGGAAATTTAGAAAGTAACTATTTATATGATCAATTTATTGACAACTAACTATATATTGCATCCATTAAATTAACAAAGGTTGAGACACCTCTATTACTCTTGAATTTCTAATAAATTGTAATATATGTTATTTTTAAGACTTGGTTTGTAATTACAATCTACTTAGGTCTTCTACCTATCTCTCTTGTCATCCACCCATAAAAACTCTATCATGCGATGCCAAGTTAATTATGGAGGTGATTAATGCACCAATAGTGTCTTCACAAAGGTAAGTATTCCTAATACTTCTCTTTTCTATTTTTCATATGTTTGATGTATTATGTATTAGATTAGGATGGTACAACATATATTTTCTTATTGCATTTTCTTTTCGCAATCAATACTTACCTCCGATTCAACCCTTGACTTAGTTTATTTCTTGATTAATATCTACATTCTTACAACTCATTAAGATTCTAGTAAGACCCCACCCCCTAACTTGGACATATAGGATTTGGAACCCTACACCTTTGATACAATCAACTATTAATCTCTTCTAGATCCATGACTATTACACCCCTAGGCTCTATTTTTAGCTTGTATGTTGGCCTTAGAATGTTCCTCTAAGTTTATATCCTAATTATATTATGGAAGAGAGACAAGATAATCATATTGACCATCTTAGCTAATATACATTATGGTGAACTTGATAAGAATATTGCTCCACCTTTGAGTGGGTCATCTCCATGTTTTCATTTATCTCCTATCACATCACCTTATTTTCTCTCTTCACTTTGACTTACTATATTCTAGTGAACCTAATGCAAATCTTCATCCACCCTTAATTGTTTCATTTTCACATTTTTTTCTCTAAAATAGAGCTACAACACTTTCATGAATCAACAAACAATATATTGAAAAATTAGGAGAAAGTTGGTCTCATCCTAAAGAATAGAATATATTTTTATTACCCGCACTTCAATTTTCAATCATAAACTATTTCTCTTAATATAGAATACTAGAAGAGAATATAAATCAAAATATTCTAAATATGTAAGGAGATAAGGTGCTACAAATAAGATAAAATAAACTAAACTAAAGAAAATTGAAAGTTCCAACTATGTTACAATTGTTTATTTCTTTCCAACTACACAAGAGCTATTTATTTCTCGTTGCATGTCAAGCTTATCTTCCAACACTACCTCTTAAGCTTGAATGCCTAGTTGTGCCAAATTGGTGATACCTAAACTTGTTCTCAAATTTTCAAAACCTATTTTACTAATGGCTTCGTGAAGATGTTTGCATATTAATCTTCGACCTAAAAATTAATTATATCTCACCATTGTTGATAAGTTCTCTTACTAAATGATATCTCATATCAATGTGCTTTCTCTTTTGTAAAAACATGATTTTTTTAGATTTTAATTGCTGAATTATTTTCATAGTAAATTGTATTGCCTCTTCATGTTCTTGCTTCAAATATGACATCATTCCTCTCATCCATATGGATTGACATGTCACTAATGTCACCGCCACATACTCCGCTTTTGTTGTTGAAAGAGTAACAATGAACTATTTTTGGGAAGCCCATAACACTCGCACCTAAACCAAGGTGAAAATCATATCTGAATGTGCTCTTTTTTATCATCAACGTTGCCTCCAAAATTATTGTATGTGTAACCAATCAATCGGAATCCTTTTGATGTTGAATAGAGAATACCATAATATTTTGTTCCGCTAACATATCTCAAATTTATTTTCCTTGTTTTCCAATGTGAGTCCTTAGGTGTCTCCATGAACCTTGAAATCAAACTCATGTCATATACAATGTCGGTCTAGTAGCTATTAAATACACCAATCTACCAACTAGCCTCTTGTACACAATTTACAATACTTCTTACATGTAATAATCGTCGGGCTCCCTATAAGAAATAAGAAAGGGTGTCCTCCTAAATTAGATCATAGATGTATATAGAACACAAAATTAAATAAATAACTATACTTTTGTTTATTTATTTAAGAATATTAAAAATCAAACCACAAAGACACCAACTTGTAAGTCTATAATTGTTATGATGCTAGTGATGTTGAGAAGCTTTCTAAAATAGCAACCATTAAGAGGTGAATAAGAGAGCATGACACTAGGGGAATGTAATATCTTAATTTAGATGTCTATTTAATCATCACTAAGAGGTTTTTCCTTTACTTTTGGATAAGTCAATCAAAAATCATAATATCTTGACCATATGATAGAGTTTGGAGCCCATTTTATTTTCTCTGGAAATTAAATATATTTTTTCTGAGCCTTACACATTACTACTAGCTAAATTGACACCATTTTTCACCATTCAATGGAAATTTAATAATTTTCATAATCTAAAAATATAAAATAAAGATCTTCGGATTGATATCGTAAAGTGTTTTTTAAATAAATACATTTAAGATATCTATACCACATATGTATTTGTTTATTGATTATTCAAAAGTTAAATTGAAAAGCCCCCACTAATCATCATTTCATCTTCTCGCTTTCGATCCCTTATGTGATCCCCTTCTAAATCAAGTGCACTTTCATTTTTACATTCCCCTTTTACGACCTACACATTAGAAGTAAAAATGTATGTGTGTTGTGTTTAATTTAATATCAAAATTCATATATAAGTTTAGATGTATATTGACTCATTTACACATGGGAAAATTTAGAAAGTAACTATTTATATGTTGCATTTATTGATAGCTAACTATCTCTTGCATCCATTAAATTAACAAAGGTTAAGACACTTGTATTACTCTTGACTTTCTAATAATTTGTAATGCTTAGTATTTTTAAGACGTTGTATAATTATAGTCTACTTAGGTCATCTAGTTATCACTCTTGTCATCCACCCATAAAAACTCTATCATGTGATGCTACTAATTATGGAGGTGATTAATGAATCAATAGTGGATTCACAAAGGTAATTATCCCTAACTCTTCTCTTTCCTATTTGTTGGTATGATTGATTATGTTCCATGTATTATGTATTAGATAAGGATGGTGCAACATATATTTTCTTATTGAATTTACTCTTTTGCAATCCATACTTATCTCCATTTGTAACCCTTGACTTAGTTTATTTCTTGCTAAATATTTGTGTTCTTACAATTGTTAAGATTCTAGTAAGACCCCACCCTTATCTTGGACATATACGATTTAGAACCCTACATCTTTGATACAATCAAGGATTAATCTCTTCTATATCCATGAATATTACACCACTAGGCTCTTATGTATAGCTTGTATGTTAGCCTTAGAATGTTCCTCTACTAATATCCAAATTATATTATTGAAGAGAGACAAGATAAACATATTGATCATCTTAGCTAATATACATTATGGTGAACATGATGAGAATATTAATCCACCCACCTTTTATTGGGTCATATCTATGTTTTCATTTATCTCCTTTCACATCACCTTATTTTCTCTCTTCACTTTGACTTACTATATTCTAGTGAACCTGATGCAAATCTTCCTCCACCCTTGATTGTGTCATATTCAAATTTATTTTTCTATGAAATAGAGCTGCAAATCTTTCATGAATCAACAAACAATATATTGAAAAAATAGAATAAAGTTTTGGTCTCATCCAAAAATTAAAATATATTCTTATTTCCCACACTTCAATTTTCAATGATACACTACTTATTTTAATATAGAATATTATAAGAGAACATAAATCAAAAATTCTAAACATGCAAGGAGATAAGATGCTACAAATAAGATAAACTAAGCTAAACTAAGAAAACTAAAAGTTCCAACTATGCTACAACTATATGTATTTCTTGCCAACTACATTAGAGCTATTTATTTCTTGTTGCATGTCAATCTTATCTTCCAACACTACCTCTTAAACTTGCCTGCCTAGTTGTGCCAAATTGGTGATGCCCAAACTTGTTCTCAAATTTTCAAAAACCTCTTCTCAAATGGCTTCGTGAAGATCTATATGTATATTGATATTCATACCTACCAAAATTCAAGTATATCTTACCATTATTGATAAGATCTCTTATGAAATAATATCTCATATCAATGTGCATTCTCGTTTTGTGAAAAACATGATTTTCTTTAGAGTTCAATTGTTGAATTATCGTCATAGTAAAATTGCATTTCCTCTTCTTGGTATTGCTTCAAATATGACATCATTCCTCTCATCCATACAAATTTACATACCGCTTATATTGTTGAAAGAGTAGCAATGGACTATTTTTGGGAAGCCCATGACACTACACATGAACCGAGTGAAAAAAATATCCGAATGTTCTCTTTCTATCATCAATGTCACTCTTTCTAAAAAAATATTGTATGTGTAACCAATCAATTAGAATCATTTTGATGTTGAATAAAGAATGCCATAATCTTTTGTTCCATTAACATATCTCAAAATTATATTCCTTGTTTTCTAATGTGATACCTAGGTGTCTCCATAAATAAAACTCATGTGATATAAAATGTAAGGTCTAATGACTATTAAATACACCAATCTACCAATTAGCCTCTTGTACATTGTTGAATCTACATTTGTGTCATTATCTTCTTCGCTCAACTTCAATCATGTTGCCACATGTGTAGATGTTGGTTTAAAATTAACATCTTGAACTTTTTCAAAACATCATCTATATATTTTGTTTGACAAAGTAAAATTCAACTCCTAGAAAATATTTCATTAGGCCCAACTCCATCATCAAGTGATTCTAAGTTTTGTTTCAAAAAATATACTCATGTTTTCCTAGTATAATCATCTATAAAAGTCATGAAGTACAAATCTCTATTGGAAATGCCCATTGAATGTTCTATATAGGCCCACACAAATATGAATCCACAATCTTCTATTGGAAATATTGCTCTATATGAATTTTCAAATAGAAATGATTCCATGTGTTGCTTACCAATAATACAACATTCACACATTTTTTATGATTGATCAATCAAAGGAAATCCATTCACCATGTTCTTTATATGCAAAAAAAGGGCCATTAAAACTTAGATGGCTAAAATTCAAATGTCATAACCATGACTCATCTTTTATAACATCTTGAAATGCTATCAAAGAACTCACTTTTTAAACTTAAAGTAAACATTGTATTTTGTGTAAGTTGGATCTTTTGCAATCATCTTTCAATTTAATCTAGAATCACACATGCATCATTCTTAAAATAAACTTTAAATCCCTTTTTACTATACTAGCTTCCCAATGCTCATTAGATTATGTTTAAGATTAAGAACAAAATACACCTCTGGAATGTACTTTTCTCTCTTTGTTTGGTTTTAATGTTTATGCTCCATTTACCTATTACAACTACCTTTTTATCATCCCCTTACTTGGACTAAACTTATGAGAGCACATATTCATCTAAATTTGCAAGCATGTCCTTGTGTCCACTCATGTGATTACTATAACCACAATCTAAAAACTACACTTCTTTTAAACTTTCTTATGCCACATTATAAGTAAAGAACACCGAATCACCATTTTCATTTCCAAGATGATTATGTTCCATATCAAATTGCTTCTTTCAATATTCATTTGTATAATGTCTAAATTTATTACGTATTTTATTTGTAAATTGATCATTGTCTCTTTTCTTGTCGAACCAGAGTAGTTTTTCTTGATTGATGTGTTTTTATATTTAGTTGTCGCATTTTCCGATGATCCTTTTTAAACATGCAGATTTTTGCACTAACTATGGCTAGTTAACCATTTTTTTTATCTTAGTTTTAAACTTTTTTCATGTTTAAATGTTTTATAGCCTTTCCTCTTATTCCTTATTTCTTTCTAAGGCTTGGGATTTTACCACTCTAGCATTTAAGATAGATTTTAGGTTGGTTCTAATGTCGTAATGTGTTGGAATAACGTCATGGGTGTTCTTCTTCCTTCTAATTTACCATCGAGTGGTATCTTCTTAACCTATGGACCCGCTTCATTGTGGTGGGGATATGAGCTTATTTGGTAAAGGAGTTAACATATAACTAGTGGGTTGTCAAACCACGAGTTATTATGTCACTTAGGTTAGGGGTGATGGGGCTCTATGTGCCTTAAGGGGCCATAGGGTGCCCCGCCTCATTATATGGCGAAAGGAGATGGGACTCTATGGTTGAGTGCCCTTATGTTCTCGATGACACACTACGGTTGAGTGACCTGATATTCTTGATGGGGCTCTATAGTTGAGCGACCCGACTTGGTTTTGGCACTATGATACTTTCTCTTTGGGAGGTATATAGAGTTGTTGGTGATGCTTTGGGAGGTATATGGAGTTGTTTTGTGATGCTTTTAGAGATATATGGAGATTTTTTGACCTCCCAGAATTCACAATGTGATGTGTGGAGTTGGTGTTATGAGTTATGTGTACTCTTGTGAGTCTTGTTACACATTGTTATGATTGAGGCTTGACGTTCCCCCTACATTGTTGAGTATGGACTATTGGATGTTGTCTTAAATTCAAAAAAATATTCGGATACTTTTACGTACTATGATCATCATGGTTTTTGTGGGTCAGTCATGTGATACCAGTTGCCTTTGTATCAACATCATGATTCACTATTTGTTAGTCACTTGTGTGTGTTGGATCTATGCCTGTGACATAATTGTTGGAAATTCTTTGTTATGTGGACTATTTGTTTGTCTTTACATGGTGGAATTAGAGGTCTTGTGATGTGATACAGTGATCGTGAAAGTACATAAAATAATGCAAGATGTCTTGTGGGTCATTTGTGTTGTGTTAAGTTCTTTGTGACATCTTGAGGCCAATTATTGTTGAGCACCCACGAACATAAGACAATTGAAATTATAAACAATGAAATAATGGGAGCATAAGATTAAGAAAAAAGTTAAAAGAAAAATGACTAAGTAACATGGTTAATTAAAAGAGAACTCTCAATCTTCACAAAACATTAAAATTTAAGATATTTCCAAAATTAGTTTGTTTCCTTGTGGTCATGTTGTATCGAAAATTTATTTTGTTAAACTATATGTGTCATTATAGACCTTCTTACCTATATATCATTCAAGCTTCAGTGTTATGTCACATCGAGGATGATGCTCTTATAAAGGGAGGGAGGTGAAATGTCCCCTTGATTTTATACATTGAGTTGATGCATTTCTCTATTTTTAACCTTTGTCAAGGGGCATTTGTCAGTTAGGCGGCATATGGGACGCCTCTCTAATCGACATGGAGAACGACACATCCTAGACACCTTTTCGACTGTCATTTTCCTTACGTAATAAGACATGCACTTTATTTGTCTCCAGTTATTAACCAAAGTGAAACCCAAGTTAGCGTGGGGAATTTAGCGAATGTCTTGTAATAGGTTAGTTACAACAAGTAGAAATGTGGCAAGGGAGTTGTTCCAAAGGGAGATCTACAATTTTTTCCTTAAATCAGCCCCAGTCTGGGTCAAATCAAACTGTGCAAGGAGATAAATATGAATCCCTAAGTTCCCCTCATTTTACTTTACACAAATTGATTGATCTACATATGTATCTACGTCTGAAGTAGGATAATTTGTGTTTCAAAAGAGGCCATTTCCCCTGTTGTGGTTTTGTTTTGTTATTTGGAGAAGAAGGAGAAGATTGAGGATCGAGGAGGTGTTTTCATGTGATACCATTGCATTAAAATTTCAAGTTCAAATTCATTAGTTTTTTAGTTGGTATGCTATGATCGTGGAATGTGTTTATCTTTCCATGGTGGAATTGAAATTGCTTCTTCTTTTTAAGTGCACATGTGTCAAATGCACTGTGACCTTTCCAACACCATCCTTGGAGTAGATGATTTCTACCACTTTTATTTTTCCTGTCTCTTACCTTTTATTTCAAGTTGATGTATTGATTAAAATATTGAAAGTTTCCTTTTTCCTTCTCCCACGTATGTCTCTTCAAGATTTGTCTGTTTCACTCTTCCTCTGTGTGAGACCATCTATTTTTTTCCATCCTCAATTAGCACTATGTAAAGAGGTGGTTTCAAGAAATGTGTTGACTACTGGGCACATAGATTTTGTGGAAAAATGCCCTTAATGGTACCTAAGACTCGAGATCATTTCCCTAGGTGTGTTCTTTTTTTTTGGTCCGTAATATTTGCATGATCATCCACCAAGCACATTGGGAAGTGGATTTTTGGCTAGACGTGTATTGAAAGTATGGAAATATAGACAGGCACGAGAATATCATGTTGGTAAAATACCTCAAGAGATTTAGGGGTTGCTTAGGGGAGAGTCAACAACTTACTATTTACTCATGTGGCTTTGAGGTAGGAATTGGCTCCTTCATAACATGAACTACAACATTTGAATCATGTATATAGAAACCTATAAGATGATAAAGATTACCAACTCGGGGATATGTAGAAAAAATTAATGAAGATGGAATTTGATCTACATTCCATTGAACCATTGAGACCGAGATTATGTAATTGCATGTATATAATAAAAGTTGGCTATTGTGAGACAATAGTTAACGGATCGAGATGCAAGCGCTTACTCAATATTTTACAAGGACAAGGGAAGATATGCATCATATCCCTACTTTGAGGACACAAATAAAGAGTCTACATCAGGAATTACAATGGTCTAGAACTACTATTGAATATGGGAAGAAATCACACACTAAGAATTTGGATCATAATAAAGATATGAAGAAAGAAAATGAGTAGTCTCATGGAAATGTGTTGTTGTCTGGGTGGAAAGTGAGGAAGCATGAGAAAGCCACAAATTATTACCAGAATGCCTAAAGTTGATGTGGTCTCGTCAAATGCGTGGATCGTGGGATTAGCGTAAAAGGTATGGATCACTCTTCCTCTCGCTTCAAACTAAACATTTCATCATTTTTTTAGTGTTGGTTTTCAATACATTATGTGTGTATGTGTGTGTGTGTGTATGTGTGTGTATATGTATCTAAATTGGAATGAACTATATGGATTTTACCTTTCCCAAAAATAATTTTTCTTTAAACTTTTAAGAAAAAAAAATTAGGCCCTTGAACCATGTGCATGGAGCGCCATGTCGAATGATTAATGGGAACCAAAACCTCAAACAAGATCCATGTCGACCCAAGACACCACAAGTTTCTTAACCAAGATGAAAAACTTGATTAGGTGCCTTAACGAGGTGAGATTTGATACCCTTTTAACACTTTAGTCACTTTTGGTGATGTTTCCACTTTATGATATTGTGATTGTTTTGCTTACAAATGTTGTATCGATTTTGTGTAATTGAAAACATCTTCACCTACCTCTAGCACTCCTATGTGAGAATGGAAACCAACTCTCAATTTCATAAAAATAATTTCATAAGTTAGAGTTTTAAGTGGATGTTGGGGCCCACCGGTCATTGTCATACAAAAGAAGTGTTCGATGTGTTACGCTAATTTGGTCTCGAAGTCACCTTCATAAATTAAACCTTTTTTCATAATCAAATTCCGTCGAATCCAGAGAGTCCTTTGTTTATAGGGAAGTAGGTAGGAATCGATGGAAATTATGTTTGAACGTAAAATGAGTAGTTTTGGAAACCATATTGTAAACACTTTAGTTTATTTGGTCACTTTCGCACACTCACAACTTAAGCTAGAAAATATTTTTGAGGATCCCATCGGTTCTATAAATATCTCGTGAAACCTTTTTATAACGTTACAGTGTGTGTAGAGTATTATTTAATCAAGTACTTTGTATGAAAGGATTTTACAATTTATAGTGTTCTCTCTCTTCTATCTCTCTTCTCTCTCTCTCTCTCTCAAAATAAATATGAAATTGTGGTTGGTCTTGGAAACGTGAATGGATTAAAATTCAGATGAGTTTGAAATAAAATGAAGATGGGTATGAATTGAGAAATGGTCAAAATATTGTGAATAAGGGTGAGTGCACGAAGTTGGGGGGCCAAAAAGTGGACAAAAATCAAAAAAAGAAAACACGTACGTGTTCTATTATAACACGATCACATTTTAAATTGTCAGGTTTGGGATTTACCGAGGCATAACGCGTACGCATTATAACGTGTACGCGTTATGCCTACTATAAAGAAAAAAATAGGCCCGAGCCTCTATCATTTTATCTCCCTCAAATGTGAGTTTCAGAGCTTAACCATGCCCTCGCATTTTTTCATTCAGCTGGATCTCAAGCTCAAAGGATCATTTATGGATCACCGGGAAGATCTGAATCGATGATGGCACCACGGAGAAGAGGTAAGCATAATTCTTTTCTCAAAATTGCATTGAAATATGATAATTATAGATTAAAATTTGAATTGAATACATATTTTTATTGTTACAGTTAGAGGTCGAGGGAATCAACCACAACCAAACCCTACTTATTCCTATCATCCCTCCCGACACTCCCACAATTGCTCAACATCCCCCGGGTAGTCAAGAAGATTTAGCAGCCCACATAGTTGAAAACAAAATTGAAATTGAGGATTTAATCAAAACAATGAGGGATTCAAAATCTACAAATCCCCACCGTGCCTCTCTTGTAAACACATTGGAGGCATTACTTGTTCAAATTGATGTGGAAACGGGGCAAATTGATCGTTGGACAACTTACAGAGAGGGTTGTAGGGTTTATTATTCCAACAAATTGTCATATGTGGATGTAAAGAAAAATAAATTTCAAAAGACCTCATATGTGCCTTATTCACGGACCCCCACACTAATTTTCCTATTCCATTGTCATGTAAATGGTTTCCCATCCATTGGTGTAATAATAATTTGATTAAAAATAATTTTTGGGACCGATGGTGGATGGTGTTTGATTTTCCACCTTGTAATAACAACAAGGTGCCACTATACTTTCGAGGAAACTCTATTACGAGTTTATCCTCAATAAGATCCCAAATTATTTTGATTTCGAGATTTTCGTGGCCGAGGAAAAGGATCTCGCACAGATCGACCAGTGCACAACATGCACCTATTCGGTAGGGGTAGATTACCCTTGCGTAAGCCCCCTCACCCCGAGATTATCCCTCAAAGAAATGAAGGAGACAGGTAGATATTGATACACTCCACGCGCTTCGGGGCTATCTACGACCCTTGTTCGACATATGAGGGATATTTCTGAGCCAGATGCTCACAGAGGTACACAGAGTATTCCCTCAGGGAGTACTAGCATGAGGCCACATCTTTTCTCATCATGTGGTAGCATATGTTTGGGGCCCGAGGAGGACGATACTTTCATGCGTACTAATTTTGGTGCACCTAGTGCTAGGGGTGCACATGATAATGTCACTATGTCAGATGTCCTTTTGAGTGAGACATTTGGATTACATTCATCGGTGTCACCTTCGCAAGTAAATTTGTTATGTTTTGTTATGTGTGTTACAAAATTTTGGAGTACTTGATTTACTTATATATGTTAAATTTTTGAAATAATTGTATTTGTACATGTATATGCATTGATATTACAACGCGGGAGGCGCATCTTCATCCCGACCACAGGCGGTGAGCACCATGCATACACATACATTCACAGAGGTAATTTAGAATGTTAATTATGTTAAATTTTCACATACATGTGTGTGTGTGTGTGTGTGTATATATATATATATATATATTAGTTTTGAAGTCAAATATATGTATGTTCTTGTATGTCCATCTAACTCACATGATATACATGTTTGATAAAGATGTTGACTTCACTAGACACCCCACCATCTCTGCAACAAGTAGATAAAGGTGTTGTCACATGATTTCATCTCGTGAACAACTCAATGAGATATTCAAACAATACGTAAATTTTGTTAAATTTCTCGTGTAATTCATATTATGTTAAATTACATGTTAGTAATGTATTTCATTTTAGAATTATTAAATTATGTTAATAATGTCCTTCATTGTGTATATGCAGGAGTTACTCGCAATGTGTAAAGAACCTTGTTTATTTGATTCACAAGCGTGGTGGGATAAAAACAATAGTTCTATATTGATAAAATTAGTTAAAATATTGTCATTATGTACATACATGTACTTAGTTCTATTTTCACTAATTCTGATGTTAGATTTTCTGATCTTATGTGTATGTAGGGAACTTCAACCCCCTCCATTTTGACTTCGAGGGCACGAAATCCTCCATCTCATCGTCTTCGTACCCCCGTTCGTACTGTAGAGCTCTCGATGACTCATCTAAGCGTGAGATGCAAATTCAGCGTGATCGACAACTTGCGGTAAGTTTTTGTATTTATGTAAATACTTTCATTCTAGCATGGTCTTAAATACATGTTGAAAACATATATAAATTAAGTTTTGACAAAAAACATTGTTTGCATTTACAGGCTCATCTACAAGCGAGTATTTAGTGGAAGAGGACTCAAGCATGGGCTCGAACGATCCAAATTCATCTCATGGATCTCCATCTTCGTCTAAGGGAGGGCCTTCTTCGAGCAAGGCCAAGAGAGGGATAGATTTTGATGAGTAGGAAATATATATGTCTTACATGACATTGTTTTTGTATGCCTATGTGCATGACATTGTATGTATGCCTATATGGCATTTGAACTTGATGGTATATGACCTATTTGGGCCATTTTGTATTTATTATGCACATTAAAATACTATTTGGAACTTGATAATTTTGTATGAGACCTTACATTTCTGAGATTATTTTCGCATGAAACTAATATGATGTGCACTTGAAAATATTTAAGACATTATGGATTATTTTTTCATTTATTGGTGATGTACGTGTACAAGCATTTTCAATGTATAATATGCATCAAACTTTAGAAATCAAATTTATATAATGTATGTATATAAAGAGTTACCTAATCGAGTAATTATTCATTTAATTTATCAATGTGTATATGTGTATTTACCTTACTTACATTTCTCCTTGCTCATGGTCTCTTTGTACTAGTTCCTATCTTATCATGCACTTACTACATTCTTCTATGCTTCTTAGTCTTCTCCCCTGTTAAAACACACGAGAGTCATCACAATTTGATGCCTTTCATCTGTTGATATTTTGAGAATGTCTCTCCATATACATTACTCCAATGCTTGAGAATGTCTCCAAATGCAATGACATTCTAATTCAGACACTCAATGATTCTTGATTTTCTAATCTTTTCCAATTCGTGTTATTACCTTTAAATATGTAGGCATTTCAAGTTATTTGGAAATCACATCACACCCTTCACTAGGCTTGATGACTACCCCTATCCTTTTGAAGGCGCTTTTGAAAGCATCCATGGGTTTATCATAGCATAAATTATCAATGAATGGAAGGTCACTAAGCCATAGGCCAGCTGACTCCCATCCAGAACTAAACAAGAAATATTTACTAGGTGATTGATAACTCTCGTGTGTTCTTAGACATACCCCTATCAAATTCATTCTTAAGCCAATCTAGTCATTCAGGGCTCTTAAGGGACTACGCCCAGACGAGGTAGCCCGAAAGCACGGGGAGCGTAGGGAACCAAAATGAAGACTCCACTAGCGTTCACCTAGCCACCCCGACATGTTGGCGTAGTTGGTTTGGTCCCATGAGCTTCCATTTGTAAACTATAGTGTCTGCGCGATACACCGACTCGGGCTCCAGTATTTCACACCTTTACAAACAATAGGACAATGAGAGAACCGAATGGATATGGAGAAAACCGAGGAGAGTATTTTGTATAGGGCCGCAACGTGGAGGTCTCAAATTTGATGAGATGTCTCTAGGTGCCATGAGTCTGAGAAATCACCCGTTGAAGATATGGCGTGTTTGGGCCTCAGGGATCTTAAGGGACTACGCCCGGATGAGGTAGCCCGAAAGCACGGGGAGCGTAGGGAACCAAAACTAAGACTCCACTAGTGTTCATCTAGATGGCCACCTCAACATTTTGGCGTAGTTGGTTTGGTCCCATAAGCTTCCATTTGTAAACTATAGCGTCTAGCATTCACGACCCCTACATTGACTCGGACTCCAAGCTTATTTCGTGCCTTTCGCAAACAATAGGAAAACAAGATAACCGAATGGAGATGGAGAAAACCACAGAGGATTTTTAGAGGGCCCCAATGTGAGGTCTCGGATCTTACGAGACATCTCTAGTGCCATGAGTCCGAGAAATCACCCATTGAAGATATGGCGTGTTTTGTCCTTAGGGTTCTTAAGGGCCTACGCCCGGACGAGGTAACTGAAATCATGGGGAGCATAGGGAATTAAAACGCGAAGACTCCACTAGCATTCACTGGCTACCATGACATTTTGGCATAGTTGGTTTGGTCCCATGAGCTTCCATTTGCAAACTATAACGTTTGGCATCCTTACACCGACTCAGATCCAATTATTTCACGCGTTTGCAAACAATAGGACAACGAGAGAACCGAATGGAGATGGAGAAAACCGTAAGACGATTTCAAAGAGGTCCCCAACATGGAGGTCTCGATTTGATGAGATGTCTCTAAGTGCCACGGAGTTCGAGAAATCACTCGTCGAAGATATGGTATGTTTGGGCCTCAAGGCTCTTAAGTGACTACGCCCGGACGAGGTAGCCCGAAAGCACAGAGAGCGTAGGGAACCAAAAAAAATTTCCAATAACATTCACACGACCACCTTGACATGTTTGACATAGTTGGTTCATCCCACAAGCTTTCGTTTGCAAAATATAGCATCCTGATAACCCTACACCGATTCAACTCCAATATTTTGTGCCTTTGCAAACAATAGGACAACGAGAGAACCGAATGGAGATGGATAAAACCACGAGAGGCTTTCGTAGAGGGCCCCAATGTGGAGGTCTCGGATCTAACGAGATGTCTCTAGGTGCCACGGAGTTTGATAAATCACCCATCGAAGATATCGTGTGTTTTGGCCTCAGGGCTCTTAAGGACTACGCCCTGGACGAGGTAGCCTAAAAGCACGGGGAGCGTAGGGAACCAAAACGAAGACTCCACTAGCATTCACCATGCCACCCCAATGTGTTGGCGTAGTTGGTTTTGTCCCACGACGAAAGGACAACGAGAGAACTTACAAATGGAGATGGAAAAAATAGGACAACGAGAGAACCGATTTTATGGAGAAAACCCCCAAAAATGGAGGTCTCGGATCGGACGATACGTCTCTAGGTGCCACAGAGTCTAAGAAATCACCGTCGAAGATATGGCGTGTTTGAGCCTCAGGGCTCTTAAGCGACTACGCCTGGATGAGGTAGCCCGAAAGCACGGGGAGCATAGGGAACCAAAACGAAGACTCCACTAATGTTCACTAGGCCACCCTGACATGTTGGCATACTTGGTTCGGTCCCACGAGCTTCCGTTTGCAAACTATAGCATCTGACATCCCTACACTGACTCAGACTCCAGTATTTTTCGCCTTTACAAACAATAGGATAGCAAGAAAACTAAATGGAGATGGATAAAATGTGAGATAATTTCGTAGAGGGCCCCAACCTGGAGGTATTAGATCTAACGAGACGTCTTTAGGTGCCACAGAGTCCGAGAAATCACATGTCGAAGATATGGCGTGTTTTGGACTCATGGCTCTTATGGGACTACGCCCATACAATGATGTACCCCAAAAGCATGGGGAGCATAGGTAACCAAAATGAAGACTCCACTAACATTCACCAAGCCACCCCAACATGTTGGCATAGTTGGTTTGGTCCCACAAGCTACCATTTGCAAAATACAACCTCTAGCAGCCTTACACCGACTCGGACTCCAAAGCATTTCGCACCTTTGCAAACAATAGGACAAAGAGAGAACCGAATGGAGATGGAGAAAACCACGAGACACTTTCGTAGAGTGTCCCAACGTGGAGGTCTTAGATCGAAGAGACTTATCGAGGTGTCATCTGAGTCCGATAAATCACCTGTCAAGATGTGGCATGTTTTGGCCTCGGGGCTCTTAAGGACTTAGCACGAGCGAGGTAGCCTGAAAGCATGAGGAGCGTAGGGAACCAAAACAAAGCCTCCACTAGAATTCACCAGGCCACCCCGACATGTTGGCGTAGTTGGTTTGGTCCCATGAGCTTTTGTTTTCAAACTATAGCGTCTGACCCTACACTGACTCAAAATCCAGTATTTTGCACCTTTACAAATCATATAGGGCCCCAATGTTGAGGTCTCGGATTTTACAAGAGACGTCTCTAGGTGTGCCGTGGAGTCCGATAAATCACTCGTCGAAGATATGGCGTGTTTGGGCCTCAGGGATCTTAAGGGACTAGGCTAGGGACGAGGTAGCCTGAAAGCACGGGAGTGTAGGGAACCAAAACGAAGACTCCACTAGTGTTCACCAAGCCACCTTGACATGTTGGCATAGTTGGTTCGGTCCCACGAGCTTTCGTTTGTAAACTATAGCGTCTGGCAGCCCTACATTGACTCAGACTGCACTATTTTGTGCATTTGCAAATAATAGGACAATGAGATAACCGAATGGAGATGGAGAAAACCGCGAGAGGATTTCTTAGAGGGCCCCAATGTGAAGGTCTCGAATCGACGAGACATCTTTATGTGCCATGAAATCCGAGAAATCACCGTTGAAGATATGGCATGTTTTGGCCTCAGGGCTCTTAAGGGACTACGCCCGAGACGAGGTAGCCCGAAAGCACGGGTGGAGGAAACCACCAATGTTCAATGATTTTGCCACAAGATGCAACTATGTAGACTATGAACTTAGTTTTGTTGGGGAGACCACCAATGTTCCAACTGTTCATTTTGAAAGAATGAATATCTTCAATCAAACAGAGAATGAAGAGCCTAAATTTTTTTGGACATTACAAAAGGTTGTTTGTGCCCAAAAAGAAGCCAAAGGCCATATAAATTTTCAGTCTTCAACTTTAGATGACAATGAACATCATGAAGAAAAACAATTAGGTGAAGATGTCACTATGTCCCTTAAGAGCCCTGAGGCCAAAACACGTATATCTTCGACGGGTGATTTCACGACTCATGGCACCTAGAGACATTTCATTAGATCTGAGACCTCCACATTGGGGCCCTCTACAAAATTATCTCATGGTTTTCTCCATATCCATTCGGTTCTCTCGCTGTCCTATTGTTTGCAAAGGCGCGAAATACTGGAGTCTGAGTTAGTGTAGGGCTTCAGACGTTGTAGTTTGCAAACGGAAGCTCGTGGGACCGAACCAACTACGCTAACACGTCGGGGTGGCTAGGTGAATGCTAGTGGAGGATTTTTTTGGTTCCCTACGCTCCCGTGCTTTTGGGCTACCTCGTCCGGGTGTAGTCCCTTAAGAGCCCTGAGGCCCAAACACGCCATATCTTCGACGGTGATTTCTCAGACTCCATGGCACCTAGAGACGTCTCGTCGATCCAAAACCTCCATATTGAAGCTCTCTACGAAATCCTCTTGTGGTTTTATCCATATCCATCCGGTTCTCTCGTTGTCCTATTGTTTGCAAACACATGAAATAGTGCGGTCGACTCGGTGTAAGGTCATTTAGAGGTTGTATTTTTCAAACGGTAGCTTGTGGGACCAAAAAAATATGCCAACACATTTGGGTGGCCAGTGTGAATGCTAGTGGAGTATTTTTTTGGTTCCTTACGCTCCTCGTGCTTTCGAGCTACCTCGTCTAGGCGTAATCCCTTAAGAGCCTTGAGGCCCAAACACGCCATATCTTCGACATGTGATTTCTCGGACTCCGTGGTACCTAGAGATGTCTCGTCATATCCGAGACCTCCATGTTGGGGCCCTCTACGAAATCCTCTTGTGGTTTTCTCCATATCTATTCGGTTCTCTTGTTGTCCTATTGTTTGCAAAGGCATGAAATACTTCAGAGTCCGAGTCGATCACGAGGATGTTAGACGATGTAGTTTGCAAACGGAAGCTCGTGGGACCGAACCAACTACACCAACACATCGGGGTGGCCTAGTGAACACTAGTGGAGTATTCATTTTGGTTTCCTACGCTACTTGTGCTTTCGGGCTACCTCATCCGAGCGTAGTCCTTAAGAGACTGAGGCCCAAACATGTCATATCTTTGACGGTGATTTCTCAGACTCCATGGCACCTAGAGATGTCTCATCAGATCCGAGACCTCCACGTTGGGCCCCTCTACAAAATCCTCTCATAGTTTTCTCCATCTCCATTTAGACTGAGTCAGTGTAAGGTTGTCCATTTCCAATCACCTAAATAATATAGGTGGTTCATATAATATAGGTGGTGAAATGAGAATTTTAATAAATTTTTTTACAATATAGGTAGTGAAATGAGAATTTATGATTGTTGTTACTTTCTAATTTTTATTTCTCTTAGCTTCACTTGGCTTGAGAATAATAAATTTTCTACTTGATAAAGTGCTAACCACGTTAAGGTGGAAGCTTTTTTTGGCACCACTAACCTACATAAACATGTTAGTAAGTAATTAGATAGAATTTTAAATCATACAAAATTTAAACAAAATCATTTAAGTAAATATTCAAATTAAATTCATGAAGAACATACCTTTGCAAATTCAATCCATGAACCGCAAGGATCAACTCTATTCTTCACATGTAGCAAGAATTTCTTCATGATCGATTCACGAACCTTCCACATATACTTGTTTGATAGCCGACCTCAATATTTGATCAATTTAATATTTGTTACAAGGACCAAATGTGAATAGTGAAGTATCTTCTCGATGTACTTCATAGTCTTCAAACAACCAAATGTTTGATTTTTGATAGGATATCGTCGAAGCCAAGTTCCAGTGACTACCACTGACCCAGTGGGATACTCAAGGTCTTCACCATCAATGACTATGGAAGTCAAAAAATTCCCCTCTACACAATGAGACAAGAAGTAGTATGTTCCCTCTTCATTAAATTCCATCGTAATAACTACAAAAACATGCCCTATGTATCACAAAGTAAAATTATTCAGTCAATTTAAAAATACATTAAGAGTTGACCATTTAATAATTTATAAATCTAAAACATGGCATGTACATATATGTATGTACCTTGTTGCACTAAATCAGAGACTTGGTCAAAGTCAGGTGATGTTGTCATTTGATCTAAAGACCTGCAAGTTGTAATGCTTGTGGAACTTGATGTGTGTAGAGTGTAATTAGAGGTATACAAGTCCATTCATCCACTCACTGTTGTGACTCACATTCATTCCACGTAAAATCAATGCATGATATACAAAAACATGTCATGCACCTAGTATAAATAGTCCAAGCATTTGCATCTGAACTACGGAATGAGTGCATATCACTTGATCCTGCAACTGTCATACAATCTTCAAAGTTTGTTAGATGTTGTTCCTCTATCAACCAAAAATATCTACAAACCATTGATCTCTCTTGAGATTCATGGCCCATATTCTTAACACACCAATCAATAATATTTTTTTGCATCTATAAATTTAGCACCATCCTTGAACTTTAACTCTTCTCTTGCAAGTTCTCTTTTCACACATGATCATGCACCATCATGCTCTCCTTTTACATGCCTCGCCTCGTGAAACTCAAGATATGTTCTACATTTGTTTCTTTGTGCATCCTGCTAGCTAATAAAACATCATGTGCATTCTTGAATTGTGATGTGCAATTGTCCAACCAAATGTAATGTTGATCGAAACTAATGTTCCTCTCATTCAATTTCACATAAAACACTGGAAACACCCTTGTACATATTCTCAGAATGTGTCCATCATCACCGATGTAGAAATGATACTCTCTTAATATTTTTCGATCTTTCTCAGTGCTTTCTGGAGAGTGCATGAATGTTATATGCATGAAAATAGAAACTTGCACTGAGTTATATTATTAAAATTGAACCTCCATTTGTGGCTGCAATGTGTAATTCTCTTCGAAGTCAACTAATTTGAAACAACAAGATTTAAATGGGAATGAGTCCTTACTTAACTTGAATTGTCCATCTAACCATCAACCTCTATGTGTGTGCCTTGCATACTCATAAAAATTTCCTCTTTGAATTTGACCATATATTCGATATAGGTAATTGTTTTCTAACAAGCTCACACCTCTTAGATTCTTTTCAATCTTTTAATTGATATTCCACTAATTTATATTTGGTGAAATCAACCAATTCTTTTCTTATTGAATATGTACTCTCCTCATGGATACAACTTTTTAGATTTGGCAAGCCACCACATACATCGTGCACGTTCCATCCAAACATACTTTGTTATAAAAATATTGTCTTGTTGATTTTTCAAAAAATTTGTCGGAATAAATTCCCTTGAATATTTTTGTGGGACATTTATTCCACACTCCTGCAACATGATGTCAGTATGCAAAACACGACGTATTTGACAAAAAACATCATAATGCATTGAAAATTCAACATGATGCCTGTAATAACAAGTGGTACGTGAGTGATTGATTTTCACATAAAAGGGTTTTTTCATTTCAAAGAATCTTTGGCTAATGTTAATTTGTGGATTTTCATTCTTAAACTTAGAGAACAATTTTGTTTGAGTCATATCTAAGAAATGTTTTGCACACGATTCACGATTACGAGAACCTATTCTTCTTTTTACTGTATCTCTTATATTCGGTGACACCCTTGTGTTCTCATTCCAAAATTTTACAATTAATTCTTTTAGAATATCATATGTATTCTTGTATTTTTATGGAAGTCTACTAGAGAAAGCCCAATAGTCAGTGTTATTGACTGACTCAAGACATTTACGTCTCTCTATTGCTTTCATTAGTGTTTTTCTTGTTTAGCTTCAAAGCACTACTTGTTTTTCTAATCAAGCGTTTATTAACTATTTTATCACTTACTATACAATTAGTAAGTGCACGTCGTGTAGCATTACTATCTTTGGTGCATCTTTTTCCACCTACAGTTTGGTATGCTTTATGTATGTTTTCAACAATTGACGCATTTTGATCAACAACATTAGATGTTCTTAACCCCAAGGTCTTCATTATAGGTCTCATCTTAATTAATTTCATCAATGAAACAAATAATTGACATCTTTTTGTGTCATTTAAATTCTCAAAGTAATTATCCCAAATTCCACTAGCTTTTCTTCTCGCATTTCTTTCAGACATTTTGTTAGGCATTGGTTTTATAATTTTTTCATCAATTTCAATTAAGTGAATTGGTTTTCTTCGCAAAATGGAAGGAGGTATTCTTAGAGGTTAAGATTCATTTACAAGGTTACTTTCTTCATTCAAGTGTTTTCATACAAATTTCAAAAATTTCAAGGTTAACATTTGGATTCTCAAGTAAGGGTTCAACAATTGGATTCATATCAATTTCTACATCCATACCAACATTATCATTCAATTCAATATCATTATTCATTGCAAAATCATTATTCTCTACATTTTCATTATGTATTTCACCCCATTTTCTAATACATTGGCTACATTTGATATAGCGGATGTACCTTTCCCTGCTCAAAGTTTTTGCATTCTCTTTAATTTCTTTATTCTCTTCTCTTCCAATTGCTCGGTGTCTTGTTCTTGACTTTCCTCTTGTCCTTAGCTCAACGTTTATCATCCATGATTAGAAAAAATCAACTATTTGGGTAGGGGACAAAATGAACTACTAAAAAATCGTGTAAGAACGTAGAGAAAATTATAGACAAAAAAATGTTTGTTGCAATTCCCGTGAAAGAGATGAAAGGGACATTGGGGGCCACAATATATAAACAAAGAAAACGTGTACGCATTTTGTATTTTCTCTTTTTCCAAGCCATGCCTCAAGGCTTGGGATTTGGTTTGATCCCCAAGCCTAAGGCATGGACATGTACAAACACAACAAACATCGTGTTTTTGCAAGAAAATGTAAAAATGCCACTTCCTCTATGATAAATCAAAATAAAAAAATCGATCCATTTTTAAAAAATATACCACAACGTAGAGTAGAGTTTCTTCTTTTTAAAAATATAATTTTTCAAATTTTCTGACTAATATAAGGTTTCCATATTATTTATTTTCTAACTATGCCTTTTTATAGCTATTTTTTGAAGTGTAAATATGTCTATCTTTCATGGTGTATCTTTTTTTTGGGTGATCGAAATTTAAAAAAAATTATACTAGCCCAAACTAGGCATAATTCTATACATATTAAAAAAAAAAAAAAACTAATTTTGGATATTTTTTGAGATAGTTAGGGGGCACTAGAGTCTGTTATTTTTCAAAACATAAAATTTATGTGCTATAAAAATCATAAATAAAAAAATTATTAGCTAAAAAAATTAAAACAAAATGGAGCCCAAAATAGATGCTCCTAGCTATCTTTCTACCAAAGGGTTTTTAAAAATACTAAATGGTACTCAAACAATGGTGGGGGCACGAAAGTCACTCTATTATGTTTTTTAACAAAAATAGGAGCATATGTTGGTATTTTAGTTGTTTGACCCACTTAAACTTATATGTTTTCAATAAAATTTAGTAGCTTAGAAACTAGACTCAAAATTCTATGATTCATATTTCTACAACATCTTCCAATTTTGAGTGTAACTATTTCGAAAAACTTGTACAAGTTGAAGTTTTTTTTCAGAAAAATGCGTCCACTTAAGACCCCCTTTTGGCCCCCCAACTTGGTGCACTTACCCATAGCAAAGAAAATTTTTATAGTTTCTCTTTCTTCCCTACTCTCTCTCTTGAAAAAAAAAGTAAATGAATGTGTGAGGAAATTATCTCTGCTCTCTCTCCTCATATCCACCTCCCTTTGTACTTTGTTTGAAATTACTTCAAATGATGAATGTCTTGTTTGTGTTTGAGTGTAAGGGTTTTCCATAAGCAGTCCTAGGATTGACACAATGTTAGTTGCAAGTACTCCGAACAAGTGGAATTTTCTAGATGTGATATGTTGTAATTAATGAGTTGTCATTGTAAAGTTGTATTCATCTTGCAATACATGTATTACCATAGAATAATGATATGTACTATTGTTCGAAGAATTGTTCTTGGTATAATTTTGAAAAGGGAATACCAACGTGGTTATATTTTATAGTGTCGAATTAGATGTGAAGTTGTACTCAATGTTGTACCTATGTTATAAAGATATTAAACTAATCTTTTGTTATGTTAATTTTTGGTATATTTCCTTAACACCCACAATGCTAGGTAGAATCTCATCTCATTAAAACTATCAAATTAAAAGAACGAGTTATAATGCCTATTGTACTTCCTTCCCCCATTTGAGTCTTTTTCTAGGATATAAAACATTGATCGTGTTAATAAAATACTCTGACCTCATTAATCATCTCCTTGTTTTGCACCTAAGACGTCTTATTAAGGACTATTTCCTTGATATTTTATGAGGTGGTGCATATATGTTGTGAAACCTATCATATTGGCATGAGTGAAGTGATCATGCCTAGGTGTTGCAAGTATGACCATATCTTGAATAAGTTTAACCCTCTTGTGCGTGATTTCCCTTGGTACCCTAGTGGGTGGCCAAAGCCTTGCAAGATAGTTGGTGGTTGTACATTCGATTGATCTTTTTGAGATCTAAATTATGTGAGTGGAGACTATGTGTCGAATTACTTGTGTATTTACCAAACAATTGAAATAGGTCCCTAGGAGACTTTTGGAAATGCATAAGGTTGTTTGGGATATCTCTCTTTCAATATACACTTGTATTTGCATGTCCAAGAGCATTGAAATGAGTTGTCTTGTGCGAGGTCGTACTCCTTGTAGTATTAAATCCCTAGGTGTTTTGTAAGTGTTATAGGGATTACATTTGTTCCAAAATGATGTTAATATGAGACCAAAGTAACCGTGTAAATATAGTTAGTAAAAAAGGGTAAATAAGATTAATTTATGGAATGTCACTACGAAAATGGTACACCTTTGAGCAATGTCAAAACCAACCAAAATGTCAAAGGTGATCATAAAATGAATGTAATAAAGTAGAGGTCCATGACTAATACAACAACCTAATAAATCGAAAAACCAAATATGATGCATGATCACATGCTTTGTTTGCATAAATGTGGATTAAACAACGATGCTAATGAAATAATAAAATGTAGCCTTGAGAATGGGATAACTTCAGTTGTAGCCAAGGTCTTGTGAGTTAAGGAAATTGCACTCTAGTTGGACTTGTAAAAGTTAGTAGAACCCTTGGTGTAGATAGGAATATAATAAACCTAGGATCACTCAGGAAGTAGAATTTATGGTCGAAACATGTAATTAACCCATTTTTATTGAGATTAAATCCTTAAGATGATGAAACATAAGTAGTTTGAAATGTGAAATTTTTCACTTAAATTCAAATAAAAATCTCTATAACGAGAAACACAAGTGTAATGTAACCTTCCATGTGCAATAGAATTATGAAAATATGAATTCCTAATTGGAGCAACGGATTTTGAATCAAGAATGATACAACTTAATTAGTTAACCTACATAGTTGGTTGTAATAACTTGAAGATTAAAATAATGTATTGTTAGTATTAAACAATGCTATGAAATGAACTCGGGATAGGTTTTCTATTGATCTAGTAAGCTTCCTTCTTTTTTTTTTGTGAATTTCCTCCTTGAATAAGAGAATTTTCCAAACCAAGTAAACATTGATCTTTCTAACAAATCCTTAAGTCAAATATTAGAAGGTGCATGTGTGTATATATGTTCCTAATCACAATCAAGCTATATAAAGTTATTTCCATAAGAGAAACGAGAAAATTCTAAAGGAACCTCTATAGGTGAAAAGTTAAACAAAAACATGTAGCCTAGTTGTAAAGGAACGAAGGGTCCCATGTTATGTGTTCTTCAGAAAATTATAGTCAACTAAACAATTTTTTAGAAACAAACCTTTAACACAAGAATTGAATATTAAAAGACTCATAGTTGTTCAAAATGAATTTATTTAATAAATGAGCGATGGATAACTAATGGAATTGGAGAAAAGAACCAATAGTGCATTCTCTCGTTAAAGACTAATGTTTCATGAAAAATAAAGTAATTGAAGTTTGAAAAATAGGAAATTTTAAACCTTATGTGTTTAATTTTGTTGAAAACTATTAGGTCATACAATGGAAACCTAAATGTAATGAATATGTAAACCATGAAAAGGCCATGTCATGGAGTATGTCTATCCTATGTTTCTTACTGTAATTGGGTCATTGTCTTGGTTTACGTTATTTGAGTAAGACATTGATGTGTACCCTATGTTATCCTATTGTATGAGTGGGTTCATGTTTATGTAAGTGTCCTACGTGATGTCGAGTTTCTTTATTTGATCCCATGTGGTGTTGTGTAGTGTGCAATTAAAGTCAAAAATAAATTATTCTGATAATTTTACTGTGGTATTTTTGTGTTGAAAATGTGGGCATTACATACCCCGATTGTCCCTACCAGACCATGAAACAATAATATTCCAAGATAGAATAGCCTCCATAAATATAGGGATAAGCAACTCACCCATAAATAACTAAGAGTTCTAGAAAAAGTAATAAAATATTACAATTTGATTATTTATCTAACCGACATGGTGAATTAAGTACTTAGGTTTATTCCTAACATTGTTAATGTTCTCCTCCCAAAATGGAAGATTTGGAATATGTCTTGGACATTTATCGAAGTATAATGGATAATTGATTTTTGTTGGATGTAGTTGGAAAACCATATAATGTAAGGCATGTGTACTATTCAACAAATGTCTTTAAAAGAAGTCATATGGACTACAATGAATGTAGAGAATGTACAAAATAGTTGTATTGAATAGGCCTTCAAAAGTTTCAAGCAAATGCATATGGAAGGTGTAAATCCATACTCCAAAACCATTGTACATAACCACCCGTGCCAAAATGAGAACTTCATAACATGGTGTGGACATCAATCAAAGTATAATAGAAAGTGTATTTTTATCTAATAAATGATATTTAAGCTGCATTTGCTCGACCTTTCTTTTAATGAAATATTGACTTTCTAAAGAATGTTTAGCGTTGATGATGTTTAGGCACATAACATATCTCAAAAGCCATTTCCATATTTTGTTAAACCATAACCACTCGTGTGCCTATGATTGGGTACACAATTCTATTGCCAACTCAACAAGAAGAATACCCGCATGTTTTAGTAAACACAAATATGTACGACACAATTTGAATGCTCCACACCAACTCTGAGTGTCGAAAATAACTAACACATGTTTTGATAGGACGTCCACATGTTTTGATAGGACCCTGTAAATTTTTAAGACACAACTGGCTCAACATCAACTATAACTCTGCAAATTAATGCACCTTCGGCTTCCCAACCACCCACACGCATTTCATGCACATCTTGTGGTAAACAAATACAACTAAATAAAAGAGTGCATCTGCCCCTGCAAACCATCACGAGATGCACAACTGTGGAATGAATAGTGTCCTGCAATGATATTAGGTGGACCACGCTGTTATCTTCATCATAGTGTATATACACACAATATCCATCAATGAGGTTTAGATAGATAGAAGGTAGCATCTATCATCGTGTATAAACATTTGTAAGTGTTGGGTTTGCTTTCTTTTTATTACCTTTTGTTGGGAGCAAATGTGAAGCATGCCCATCAAAGGTCTCTTATAACCAGGCTCTGGCATGGAATTTCATGCAGCCATAACTATGAAAAAGTTGAGAAATATGGAGAAGTTGATGAAGGAGAGGGGAGTACTAAAATACCAAGGGCTACAAACCTGAAGATACCTGCATTATGTTTCAGATTTAAAAGAAGGGTGCATTTTAAGGGCCGGCTATGGAAGAAACGGTTTAGAGTGTCACAGCTCAAGATTCCATGGAGTCGTTTTTGCAAGGCGGTGTATGAGAGCAGAGCTCATTTTGCAGATATGTTTGCAGGGAATCATATGCTCCTTCATCATGTTACTCCTCAAAAGACCATTACACTTGGCTGTAATGGTGCTAATTACTCCCATAGGTATGGTTATTATTGAACTCTATGTTTCTCAAGCATATGATTTATGCTTGTAATATACACATTATATATTAAAAAAACATGGGATTGATGGATATATTCAATGATATAAACATATATATGTTGGATGTCAATGTGACATAAGGATGTTTATCCTTTGGGTATTGGGTATATTTGTATGTGTTCCATATTTATTGAAAATGATCTGGCCAGGGTTGATTGTTCTGTGTTTGAAATTTTTGATATTTTTCATGCCATAATAACATTATTAGGAAAAATAAGTTTTGCGTTTTTCAATATGCTAATGAATGTTTACTTGTGGGCAACACTACTACAAAATTAGGATATGTGAAGGCTCTTCAACAAGAAAGTGGAGTGGCGAAGGTATTGGTTGCATGGTGCAATGGTAATCCCAGATCTGTCTAACTATCTCTGCCACCATTTGGAGTTTGTCCTTAATGAATTATGTCATTCATGTCATACTTTTTCTTATGAACAAGGTTCTTTTAACAAAGTGACAAAGTTTTGATAGCAACTTTTATCCAACAATTATAAGACCCGTCTCTCTCAACCAATCACAAATTTAATAATGTTTTTTAGCACTTTTTAATAGAGATTTTGTGATTGCGGGACAGAGTGGACCTCACCAAATTTGTGAGTGTTGACTACAATAAATTATTTTGCATATACCATCATCAAATTTAAAATATTATATGTTTTTATTAAGCTTAAGCTAACAAGGTGATTATGCTTAAAGATTGTAAGATTTTGAAATAAACGATTGGTTTTAATATTCCTTAATGAATAAATATTTTATTTGGAGTGCACAGATAGTATTGAATTGTATCGATAAGCCTTGTTTGAATTTGGGTGGTGAGTTTTCAATCTCTTATTATAAATTGAATTACGAAATAAATTAAATGATAGGTGTAGTCATTTGAATGACATTAAGCACATGAACATTAACACTCAAAAATACCAAAAAGTGTTAAACATCTTATATATTAAAAATCATTGAACAAGTATCAACACTTCCCAACTAAACCTACTCCCACATTAACTAATTATTTCTATGTCACATCGCATGTGCGCAACACACACATACACGTATGTATATATTTTACTTGTATTATGCATTATGAAAGGTTTATGGTGCATGGGAATTTAAGATGAAATATATCATTTATATATAGGTAAAATTGAATTATTTTAAATAAACTAGAAAATTATAAATGTCTCAACAAACACCTAATTCAACTTAATTTATATTTAAATTGTAATGAAGATATATTTATGTATTAGAAAGTCATTTCCTTACCAATCTTAAATAGAATATTCTTTTTTTTTTCTACTTATTTTTTTCTACTTGAAATTTAATAAATACTCTTATCACTTAGAAATTATTTCTTACTCATTGTTATTTGCTTTAATGATTACAAAAATCCATCCCAAAAAAATCTAATTTATGATTTTTTTTTTTTTAATTTATGATTAATTGAAGCATCATGCAAATTAATTTTAATCGAATATTTTCTAATGATTTTTTTGGGTCTTATCTTTATCATTCCCCCAACTTATTCAAATGTTTGGCCATTTCCTAAGGACAAATCTTCCTCTAGCACTAAGCCTCTCCGTATTGATTTTAATGCACGTCGAAACATGGTCGAGCTAGTCATTTAATTTGTTACTAGAATCTTTCCCATATCAATTATTTATCTATAAAAAGTATATTATTTTGTTCTAACATGGGCAAAAGATGCTTTCCATAAATTTTTTTAAAAAGGTGCTTTATTATTCTTGTATTTTTATAGACGATTACAGCCCATATTTTCGTAGGACTTTCAACATAAGAGTAGGTGTTCCACTCGGCCCATAAATTCCATTTTTCTATTGCAAAAACTAGCAATCGCACGTGAAATGTACGATGTGAACGCCGAAAGGGATATAGTGAAGAAGTGAAAGTGATGGAGAGGAATAATCGAAAGGAAGATGGGTGTAGAAAATGGCATTTGAGGGTGGAGAAGTGCATGGGGAAGGAAATAGGAATCAAGGAGCCAATGTGAAAATGAATTATTTGCGAAGAGCACGACACATATGTTAATGGAAAGAAGGAGAAAACTAAGTGATGGAAGACGTAGATGAAAATACAAAGGGCAATATCTCAAAATGAAAGTAGCAGAAGAAAAATGTTTATGAGGCGAATACTTGTTTGAATTTGCACGTCTTGACTTTATTGGGTTGTTAGCAAAAAAATAAATGTAAGAGGAATTTGAATGCATGTTTCATTGACACGTTAGGACATGAAGTCAAATATTTTACGTGGAATGGGCAAGTAGTGATTCCATGCAAAATTTAGATTGATTTTTTTCCCAACTATCAAGTTAACGATTATGGTAGTGTAGTTTTCACGTGAGTGCAATTTACGTCCAAAGGGAAAAGCCAACATGTTTCAACTTTGGAACTTGACCCCAAAAAATATGGTATGAAAGAGGTCGAGGAAACATATTTTTGGAGATATCTAAAAAGAAAAGAGTGATCAATCTGTATTGTCGATGTTAATAGTTTTTGTTTGTAATTTTAGCTCTTGCACTTTATAGGTAGTTAGAATACAAATAAATGGAAGGGGAATTCACTTATGTGTGTCAAGGGTTAATTTAGAAACAAGGATATGTGGTGTGAACCTAAAATTATAGGGTAGGGGTTGCATACACAATTACAATTAGGGTTTCTCTGTAACTATTATGACATTGAATAGGGTTTGTCTCTAGCCAAGAGGCACGTTGTTTTGCCAAGTGCGATGATTGAGGTGAAGTACATGAGGCAACATGAAGGGAAAAGAAATGTGCTTGTGGGCAGGGTGATGCTTGCAAATTGGAGGGAGGTCTACCGAGACTACAACCCGATAGTTGGCATTACTCCCTTTCGTGTTTTAATGGATAATTTAGAGACAAGGATATGTCAATTGGACATAAAACTCAAGGGTTGATGGATTAATAGAGACAAAATTTTCTTGTTAAATATGTATGAGAAAAATCATGTATAAGGATTACAAAACATGGGGATCATTTGTGGTATATGCTCTCATGGTTTCATTTGTCTATTGAGAATTGTTAATATAGTTCCAAGTTTTCTAAAAGGTGGTTATACCACTTACCATTAATGTTTCTATTTTGGAAGCAAGTATTAGCTTTGTGCCCTGTTGTTGTATGCATTGTAATGTTGATATGACTTTGTTTGATTATAAAGGTGTCTTATAATAATTTATGTTCTCTATAACAATGATACATATGTTTTATTTCCTTCAAATTGTTTGTTTTAATTTATATGGGTTTCATTCCTTACCATTACAAAATTAGCCACGATGATTACACCTTTGACCAAGAACATGTCATTTTCATCTTTCTAGAAGGCGATGTAGCTAATAACAAGCCTTGTATCCATACATTAAAACATGATATGTAGTCTTTCCTTATTTTATTGAAATTGTTACCTTATTACATTAACATTTTTTCTCTTTTTAATCCTTTACATATGATTTCCTCTCTTATTTCCTTCATGTTTATATATATATATGTTTCAGAAATCTTGTATTTCTATCAATGTCACCATTGCACCTTTTTGATGTGATTGCTGGTTTCAAATGTTTTAGCTAAAAAAATTAGTAGGAAATTATCTCTTTGCGGATTAGCTTATGTTACCTACAAAATACACACATATTTGACATACATTCCAAGTAAGAATTATTATTTCTATCTAGAAAGAAAGAAATTCAACTATTTTTCTAACTCTATAAGGGAGAGTTTGGTCTCGACTTATAAAAGGGCAATGACTGTTTGGAATGTTTTTAGGAAAATTTCACAAAATTGCAAATCCCCTTCGCAAACAATTCCACACACCACAAATTTTTCATCCTTTAGACCTCTGCCAACAAAATGCTTGGCATGGATCATCTCCCCTGCACCTATCCACCTATTATTCAGGGGATCATAAGATTCTACCATTTTTTAAGTAATCACAGTCACCATAATTGTCCTCATCATAATTATGTCCAAGCACATAAATATATTTGTCGCCGCCCGTAACCAACAACTTACCAGTAAGCACACCACAGGAAAAATTTCCTTGCCATCAGACATGCCCTGTACGCAGCTCCAGCGGTTAGTTCGGGCACTGAATACACTCACTTTTTGGTTTCCAAAAATCATTGCAGACGTATTTCCACTCGTAGCCACCCAAAACACAGATATTTTCCCTGACTGACGCACAACAGAATCCAAATATTGGCTTGTGCTCTTCCGCCATTAACGGCAGCGGCCACCAATGTGAGCCTTGTGCAGTGTTGATAAACCAAAAGACAGAGGGTCAACTCTCCAACTTGCACACAACATTGTAGAGCCACGATTCCACTGTTTCTAGCCATTTTTGTAGTGCAAAAAGATCGGGACTCGTTACAGTTTCTCTCCAGGAGGAAGAAACCCTAGGCATTGCTTGAGAATAATGTTTCTGAACTCTCGACAGAAATTACATGCTTACATCGTTAGGCAATCCAGGAATGAGAGTCCTTTCCATTTTTGGACTGTTTACAATCGAATATCTAAAGTGCCCTGCTAAATCCAAACCAATATAGCTAGATTAAAAGTACTTTGCCTTTCTCAAAATGAAATTTCTCCCCCACCACTAATTTCATAGCAAAGCAGCCTGAAGCTCCTCTTGATTAACTAAAATTTAACTAAATGTGTAGTAGAGGGGTAGTTAATCTACTCTATGAACAACTATAAATGAAGTCAATAAATGCAGTTAGAAAGTATGTAAGTTAAATAATTATGCAAAAGGAAATGCTAACCCTAATATGCAAGAGAGAAGAGGAAATAACTCAGCTGAATAAAAATTGGTCAGGGATCATGTTTCTTTCGCAATGATGATCAAAAATAAAGAAGCAGAAACGATTGTACAAAAGTCCCGAAAAGGATGGAGCTAGACCGGGAGCACTGAGGAGGAAAATTTAACTAAATGGGCGCCTCTATGCACTTTGAAGTAAATAAATGCGTGATTTGGGTGCCTTGGTTTATGTAAAAACTCGATATTGATCTTCACAGTATTATGAGGGGTGGCACTGAAGGAGGACCCTCATTTGGTTGTAATTTGGGTGCGCATCAACTTTGTTGTCTCGTGTCGATGACGCCAATAATCCAAGATGGAATAAATACCGCAAGACCCCAAAACAAGCATTAAACCTTAAAAAAAAAAATGCATATGGAGCTCGGGACCGACCTCGGTTGTCACAATGGTGCACTTCCTAATTGAGTGTTGCACTTCATCTCAAACCCGATGTAGCTCTATATGCAAGTGTATGTGAACATGCCCTAGGTTGCTCTTGTGTCAGTACACTTGTGAAGTAGCGAGCAATAACTATGTGTAGAAAATGTAATAGAATGTGCATGGAATATAATAGAATCCCTCCCCTATGAAGTGTGATGTAGATGTCCTATCCTTGTGCCTTGATGATGGAGCTATGTGGATGCAAGTGATCTCCAATGCAATAGATGGATGCAAATCTAGATGGAGTGATAGTAGTAAGTGATGCTAGGTCCCTCATTATGGTCTCATAACTTTATATTTATAGGGTTCTCTTGGTCTAATTTCATAATTAACCTCGAAAAGGCCGACTAGAAGAAAGATAAAGATCTCAAATGGCCAAAAAGCCCAAAAGTGGCGGGAATGTACAAAAAGGACCGGGCGTCCTGGTGGGACCAGGCGCCCACGGCGCCCTGATCGAGGATAAAATAATGCGGGAGACAAAAATTGACTGGGCATATGGGTGCAAGAGGTCGTTAATGATGAAATAAAATAAAACAAGATGGCCAAAAGACGGGGGTTAATTAGCATGGATAATTTTAGTGGCGAATATTTGTAATATGGCAAATATTCCATTTTTGAAAATTTTGAAAAGGAAAATTTTTCGCACGGGTCGCTGACCTCGTTTGCCTAAAAATTATAGTTTGATTTTTTTAAGGGGTCGGCTTCCCCTATCCTCAAACTATCCCCTATATAATCCTAGATTATTCGCTAGGTAGAACACTACTAGCTCACTCATACTACCACTTGGGGCATATGTATTATCAAGTATAAGTAAACATGCGATAGGAGGGTGGAGGCTACAGATGCGCGAAAGGAGGGTGGAGGCTACAAATGTGTGACAAAGAGTTTGTGGACGCGTGATGTGGAGAGTTTTTGACGCAATGACAGAGATGACAGAGTGCGGAGGCAAACACGTGACACGGAGGTTTTGTTATCGCGCGACTAGAGGACGAGAGGTCGTAAATGCACGATGTAAGATTTGTTGTTACACGTCAACAAGGTTGTTGTTGTGAAAGAAACTCCTATCGCGTGTCAACAAGGTTGTTGACGTGCGCGACATCAAACTTGTTGTCGCTGTGACAAAGAGTTTGTTGACGCGCAACACAAAGATTTTGTTGTCGCGCGACCATAGTAAGCGGAGGCTAGGCTGGCTGCGACGTGCCATGAGATTTGTTGTCACACGTCAACAAGGTTGTTGTCACACGATAGAAAACCTCCTATCACACGTCAACAAGGTTGTTGATGCATGATATTAAATCTCCTGTCGCGCGTCTGCAGCCTTCTATCACACCACTTGAAAATCAGGTGAAAATTTTGCATACAACCCCCAAAAAATTCGCCTTCCCACGAAATCGGTTCTGGGGATATTCGCTAGGTATTTTTCACCTCTGATTTCCAAGAGGTATGTTCTCTTAAAATGAACCCTATTAATTAGAACTTTCTTCACTCAAGAACCTTCTAAATACTAGTATGAGATCGGGATAAATAATGTCTAAAG
Source organism: Taxus wallichiana var. yunnanensis (assembly GCA_018340775.1). Taxonomy (NCBI): domain Eukaryota; kingdom Viridiplantae; phylum Streptophyta; class Pinopsida; order Cupressales; family Taxaceae; genus Taxus; species Taxus wallichiana. The sequence continues at coordinate 603,733,625 of CM031243.1, forward strand.
TACATGATTTTGTAACTACGCCTCTACTTTAGTCCATTGACGTAAAAAAAAAGAAAAATCAGAGTTATTTGATCCTTTTACAAATGGTCATTGCATCAATGGCCACCACATCCACCATCCCAAAGCCCATCCTTTTCCCGCCAAATGACGTTGTTATGTTGACGCCTAAAAACATCCTTTGTCATTGAAATTCCAATATGAGTCTATGTAAAGGGTGTATCCATGGCAAAGTGGGTATGAGCAAAAGTGTCGTTCATCGCAGGTTGTCGCCATGTCGAACCCCTCGCTTTTCCAAGAAAATGGCAGGCTTGGTGGAGGAGAAAATTAAACAAGCCAAAAAATCCTATGAAGTGGATACCACATCCGGAGAATGTGCAACGATGGGTGATTGGATGTCTAAGACGTCTTGTTGCATGACAGTGTAAGGTCACAGCCACGTTTAAAATACAAGTGGTTTTAAAAACATCAATGGCCGCTAACCTCCCTCGATGTGCTTGATGTACGGCACAAGAAAATTATCAATCGGTACCATGCATATCAACCATATGAGGTTGCACTCCCCTTTGGAAAATGTCTTTTAGCATAAAAATAAAATAGGACTTGCTGCTCTAAAATTTGGACTACCTAGCCCTTCGAATTCAATCGCAATTTCTATGGCCTACCTCGTAGTTACGCCAAAGGCGTTTCTTACAATGGGAAAGCCTCTAGGTCTCTCGACATGTGCAGGTTGATCGGTGAGTCTAAATGCAGCGTACATCATCGACATCCGCACGGCTCCATCTCCCATCATTGCTAGATACACTCTAACTTGCATGTGTATTGTGCTTCAATAATTTTCCGTGTGCGAGGGCTTTGAAAAAGTAGGGGTTACAGAGAAAAGGATAATATTGCACTTGGGTTTCCACAGCTTTTGTTTTTCTAGTCAATCGTAGTAAAATCATCACTGGTCACGGAATGTCCAGAGGCATAACTCATGGTCATCTTGTAGAACAAATGAAAGGCATGGCGGAAAAACCACCTACAATGATATTTAAGCTTGCCCTAAACACAATCAATCTCTGGAAGATTTTGGGGAGAAAAATCTAGAATGGATGAGGATGAGGGCTAACAGTTGGATTGATCCGTTGAAAAAAGGAGTCGTTGATGAAGAAAACTATAAATCCCTCTTAGAGAAGAATATTTCATTGTTTCTACGTTTTTGATCTTTTTTATGTTCTGTATTCGTTTCCTTGCAAGTTTATTTTGTTTCATGTTTTCTTATTGTTTGGATTTTTTGGTGGCACGACCATGTTATTTCTATTTTTTGAGTTTTTCTGTTTGTTTTTATCTATATTTTTGTGTTTTGAGTTTGTATTAGTCTTTTTTTAATTTATTTTGATAGGTTAATGGGTGTGTATTTTTGTGGGTTTTTTCTTCTTGTTTGAGAGAGCACATCAGATCAAAGCAGAGCAAACAAGACAATCGTGGGTGCATTTTCTGTTGGTAAGTATTCCGTCTGATTCTTCCCTGATGTTTGGATTTCCTCCGAGTTTTGAATTTTATTAGGCATGTTGAGGTTATAGACTATATGGTTTGTAAGTATATAGAAGAGTATGGTCTTAATGCTCATATTGAACAAAGATACTGCCACTTTATTGGGTTTGCTTCTTATCTTAGCAAAATAAATCTACCTAAAAGGATGTAAAATGCTATGTTTCTTCCATCAATACTTAAATTCTCAAATGACTGTCTTCTTTAGATTTCCTTTGTTCCTTTTCTTTATCAAAAGTTGGGAGTAAAGGATTCCCAACTTTGAAGTATGATATTGAGTCATTAAGCCTCAAGGCTCAAATTTTTTTGTTAGGGCACCCGAACAAAGCTTGGTTGTGGAGAAATTTCTAGGAGGGGATTACCGAGGTCAGTGATCTCGGTTTTCTTGGGATTACACCTAATCTTAGGGAAAGCACCCCAGCCCTACAAACCGTAAAAAATTTGTTAGTCTCACTTCTCTATTCCCGATGAGGATTTTCCCCGCTCAATTGGGTGGCCTAATTTGACATATGCCTGGAGTATTTCTACTTTTCTAGCAATTTACACCAATTTGTGAGGTGATACAATGCTCACACTGTCAAGCTCAAGTGCATTCCTTTATAAATAGAGAACATGCAAGATCAAAAGGCATTCATCATCAATTTTTACTCTTGTAGTTATTTAATTTTATGCTTTCTTTAATTCAAATTGAAATTTTATTTTTTGTTGTTAGCAGGATTCTCTGATTGACTGTCTTTCATAAGATCATAAATGACTCCATGCACTCATTCATTTCATAGGTAATCCTCAATTTGGTGTGTTATAGGTTGTTATAACTGTGGGTGATCCTCCATTTAGTGAGCATGTGCAAAAGGTCAGGGAAGCACAGTTGGAATTAACATTCCATATGTGTATTGTGTTGATGCCAAAGGCCTACCTCTTGAGGAGGACAAGCTTCACTTGACAACAGAGGCACAAGTTCAACTTGGAAATTTTTAGCAGATGCCTATTTAAAGCATGGCCTTTCTCAGGACTGCCCTATGATATCATAAATGTTGATTGTTTTTGGGGGCCGGGAGACTACTATGTAATACAAATTCAATGTATTTGAAGTTCAACCTCCCCTGTTCTTTGAAATAAGTATGTTGATCATGCCTTGTATTACTTTATTATTTATTGTAGCATGGACCGCCATTGGTGAGACATTGAAACTCATTATTCTTGGATATTTAGTATATGATAACACTTTTTAAAAATTAAATAGGCTTGTCATGTAGGGTGTTCTTAAATTTACATCACAATGTATCAAATAAAAGTGTCCACCCCCTTTAGAGGATGCACAAACCAAAAGCAACATGGTTTGTATGGTGGTAATTCTCTGTGATAATGCTTTCATAACATAGCCATTTTGTTGATATTTCATGGTTCTTTTGCATTTGTTAATGGATGCTAATGGACTTGTTTTTTTGGATGTGTGGCAAGTTGTGTAAAATAAGAAAGAAAATTTGTATCCTCACTCCATTGTTCTGTGATTCGAAGAAGAAAGATGCCTCTTCAACACATAGCAGAGGAAACATCAAATGTTATTCTGGTTGATCACTTTCCATGAGAAGTTAGGAGCTTTTCAGAGACCTTTGTTGACAATTCAAAGGTTTTGTTTCTATGGATATCTTGAAAGTTGAGGCCTCCATCCCTCTCATTCAAATAGATAGATTCCCGAAATATTAATGTGAAATTGTAATTTCCTCCCTAAGAGACAGACATCTGGTGATTCAAGCTTCTGTTCCATCTTTACTCATTTAACAGATACATCACTATAACTAGCAAGATATATTTTTCCTATATGTTCTAACTTTTATTTAAAAATATATATAATTTCATCTATCGGTAAAAAAACTACATCCATTTATGTTATAAAATTCATACTAAGTTCTTAAAATTGTGTGGTCTTTTGTTTTCTTATAATAGAGCTCAACCCACACCAGTCTATTATCCTATTGGAAATCATTTTAAACTCGGATCTTGTTTGGATATCAAATTGACAATAGGCAATTCATCTAATTTTTTTCATCGTTTATTAAATTACAATCCATGTTTTAGTATTTTATTTATTGTATTAAATCAAGCATTAATTTCACATTCATTGATGCGGGGTTTTGAGACAAAGGCTTTGCAAATCTCAAATCTCACAATGCCATATTTTGATGCAGGTTGAAGCAACAATGAAATCTTATTTTATGGGTTTATTGAAAATATGGTTACAATACTTGTAATCTTATTGTAGATCGGTGGCCCACAGTGTCAAACAACGGTGAAAGTTTAAACAAACATGGCAGATAGTTTGGGAGAGGGAGAACGCCTCTGGGCAATATTGAAATTTGGAATTAAGAGGTCGCAGCACTGTCATATCCCTTTCCGTTCCGCATTTATAAGGCATGTGTCAACCTCCTCATGTTTGAATTTTGAACTGACTCTTATCCTAAGGAAGAAGATGATGATAATTGGTGTTGTGATTTTATGAATCATCGTGGATTCCAAGATACTTATGTGTTGTTAACAACATGACATCTTATACCTTTTTTTAACTTTCTGCACAAAATGACAACAATTTTAGACAAGCCGCAAGTCTCTTTTCACATGGGTTTCTTTAAAACAATAATTACTTTTTCAAATTAAGGTTTACTTTTCTTAATGCACGGGTAGATAGAGTGTTAATTTAGTTTATATATTTATGTTTTGATACATCCGAGTTTATAAAATGGAAAAAAATAAAATGAGGTAATGAAAAGTAGTTTAATATAATAGAAGATTAAAAAGAGGAAGGGTTTGTATAATTAATTCTTAGAAATATTTTTGATATTTAATCTAGTGAAGAAGTTTATGATGAGGTGAGATTATTGGAAGTAATTTTGTGTAAATTATTTTTGGGAGTCTAGAAAAATTGTTTGGGAAAGTTGAACATCCTCTAAAAGAAGAGTTGATTCCTACATATATCTAAAAGAATCTTTGAAGAGGTAAAAGATCAACCTTTTTATCGTATAATAAATAAAGCATTTAAAAATAATATGGTCATCATTCTTTTATTTTAAAAAGAAAATATGAAAAATACAATGTTTTTAAGGAATATGATGCTCCATGTACATAAATGTGAAGCTAATAGAAGCAAACTCTAAGTGTGTTTAGGTCTTAAAATTATATGATATTACAAAGAAGATTTTTGAAAAAGCTATAATGAGTTTTTATTGATGTTTTAAATAATATGTTTGAAAAAGCTAATATGATCTATTATGAGAAAATAATATGTTTATCATTAATTATAGATTATGGCATGTGATTCAAAATGTTAATCAAAATTCTTCCCAATTTATTTAAATTTATCAAATCAAAAAATGTGATCGAAAATGTTGACCAATTTTTTTCACAAATTATTCTAAAAATTTAGATAAGAAGATGTGGATGGAATCCTGTCAATCCTTAACAAATAAACCAAAAATTTATGTACATCTATTTAAACTTTGAATTCAATCATTAATAAATTCTTACAATTTTCTAAAACAATTGTGTGATAGTTATAATGATTATATGACATAATATATATTTGTGTGGGAGCCATTCACTTTCATCTCTCTCTATTCAAAATGATTTGTCTTTAACTTTAATATTGCGTTTTAAGACAAGTGTATTTTATATCTGCCTTTGATTATAACAAATAATATTATTTATTTAATATTTATAAATTACATTTTAGTTGTAAATAAAGATAAAAATATAAATATAAACGACACTATCTGTAGATCATGTGAATCCTTAATGTAGTGGGTCCTTCCAACACCTTGGATATTATCAATCCACCAAATTTCCAATTTATATAATTCGAGCACCTTTCTTACCTCCCACTTTTTATCCAAACAACAAATGGTGGGTATAATAATAATTACGCTGAGGGTGTTGTTCCAGTTGGGTTGAGGCCTTTGCCCTTTGACAGTGGACAAGGAAGTAGGTGGCAAAGATAGCATCCATACATTGTTGACATAATATAGTATAAGTTGATCCGATGGTTCATTTCTTTAATACTTTTTTTTTGCTTAGTGCTCAATAACTACTCACCAAAACGAGTAATTATTTGGAGTCAGTGCAGTCAAGTACAAATCATGGTAGAGTGTTGTGCAATTATTTGTCATTTGTTTAATCAAGTGAACATGCGGCGTATCTATTTGTTATTTTGTTCACTTTCTACCTACTTCATCTGCAGATTTGTGCGAATCGGACTATTTTACTTTTACGATGATAATTTATGTATAAATATATATAGAAAACGTCGGTCAAATTTTAACTATGCAAGTTGCATGTGAAGGCTATTGCAATAATTTTCAGTATTTTACACTTAAAATCACAAAAATGTATTGTGGAAGTATTATTTTTGCAAAGAGACATTTACGTAGTTTCTTCTGGATAAGTTTAATTTTTGGTTCGAGGATTGTCTATTTCTTCAATACAGAATAAAGAAATTCTCATTTTCATCACATTCACTAGGGATTGCATCCATACGGCTGGTGATTTGTGAATATCTCTGTGAAATTTTGCGAAGGGTAAAGGCTTCTTGCAGGCCAAACTTGTCACAAAATATTTGAAGGACCGTTATTATTTTCTGAGAGCTTGTAGGGTGTTTAGCGAGTGAGACAAAATGTTGGGGTTGCTTTAGAATTTGGGAATTAATGACAGATAGAATGTGAGGGGCATCTAGGTTTTCCTGATTGTGTGTTACTTAAATGAACTGTTTACCATTCTTAGCATCTAGAAAGGAAAATAAATTGAATACGAGTAAGGTGGAGAGTTTCAAGGAGGCATGGTCAATTTCTTCAAACGGATGTCAGACATCGGCATGACTGTCGGTAAGCGATGAGCTCTATTACAAATATAAATGCGTAGTATTTTAGGTACATAGAATTTGCAAGATGTGGAACTCAAATGTTGCAGAGAAAATCAACTTTGCTTTCACTTGTCTACTACATATAAAACTATTTCATTTTAGTTGGTCCTCTTAGTAAAAGGGTGCATGTCTTGAATAATGCAGTAGACACAATTGTTTGTTGAGTCTGGAAGATACACTTTCAGTTTTGAGTGCCCCCACATCCAGCTCTCTTTGCACATATGCACATATGAGGCATTTTTTAACAATATTAGGTTAACCTATTTGTTCCAAATGGTCCACTAGGCCAAGTAGTCATTACTTTACTTTTATGGCCTTTTGTATATCATGGTAAAATGTTTATTTCAAATGTCTTAACAATATTGCATTTTCATTGAAGTGGAGAACTCTTGACAACACAAACTATCTAATTTGAGTTACTACTTCAATCTTAGTTATGAAATAATTTTTCTTTTCTTTTCATTTTTCTTTAAGAATAATGTTTACCTCCTTAACAACTTCTACCGACTATCAAGTATTTTCGAGGGCTCACCCACACTATTTTGGATATTACATGCATATTCAAATATAATCAAACTATGATACAATTCTTTTATATCATTTTTTCTATTTGTTTGTATTCTAACATCATTCTTAGTAATGCAAATAACCCTAATAAATTTGTGAAGATTTACTTTTCTACGTGCTTGTTTATGTTATTTATATTTTGGTTTTGATGTTAACCTGCTACATCCTATGGAATTTATGTGTGTCTAGCTACAAACTTTTTAATAATGGATTATGATTATCACAATCCAATCATGCAATATGAAAGAGGAAATATGAAAGATATCATGCAAGATCAAATTGCATTGATGTGATTATTGCAAACGAGATCTCTTTTCGAATGGTTGATGACACCCACCTTTTGCTCTTATGGCCAATTTCTTATGTGGCTCATTTATCAATGGTTTTTCATGAGTCTCCTATTCCCGTACAAGAACTAAACTTGAAACTAAAAACAAACATTAATTGTGTTTTCTTCTTTTTTCATATTTTGGCTCCCTTAAAACATGAGTTGGGATCATGTGCATGCTATAAGTGAGATCGTGACAAAAAAATGAAGCGTGTAGTACATATAATTTGGGTGGTAGCAATCTACCTCTCGAAAAAGCATGGGCACGCATGTATTTATTTCTCACATTTTTATTTCTGACCTTACATTCATGTCTTCATCTTCCTTGAACATTCCTTTTATGCATACATTCCTTAAGTATACATTCTCACATTTTTATTTATGACCTTCAATTCACGTCTTCGTCTTCCTTGACCATTCCTTTTATGTTTCCAACTACCTGATCCCTTTGGAGTAATTTTAGATGTCGGGTTGCCATCTCTACATACCTCCCTCCCAAACATCTTACTCACCTAAATCACATTGCATCATCTTTCACACTTCCAAAGTTTCACCTACATCATCTACACCTAGAAACACTATGTGCCTCATGAATAGAGACAATCCATTTTCATTCCTTGATAGCTACCAAAACTCCTATTCACAATTGTGTATGAAACCACCAATCCCATTTTTGTATAAATCTCTTATCACAATAGTGTATAAAATAGAGCACATAGTAGATATTATTTGGGTATGAATAATCTAAGTTGGGCGATCGGTGTGGGGCATGAAACATTTTAGTCGAACATGCATAGCAGATAATATTTGGTGCGGAACAATATGATCCGTAAGAAATGTGTTGGGCATGCAATCAAAATCCTTGATCGATCTTAGACTCACATGGCCATTCATTGGAAGGTGTCAATTGTCGACACATGTCCGTTCTTCTACTTCCTATAATTAATTTACCTCACGACTAAAAATGGATCCTACTAAGTTCTTCAACAATTGATCGTTGTGGTACACTTTCTGACATATATCCATTGACTATTTGATCTATGTCTTCCAGAACACGATCTACCCCCTTATTACAAATGATGAGCATGTCCCGTAGTTCTTAGAGAATATATTCCAACATTGCCTCCATGATTCCTCTTTCCATACACTTCTCCAGCCTCAAACGCTTTTTTTTGCAACCCTCTTCCCCTCCCATTGTTTCTCCTCATCCAATTTCACTTCTTCTCTAGATACCTTTCGGCATTCACATCGTACATTCCATGCATCAACTATTCCTACAATCCCTCAAATGGCTCTTCAAGGTATAGTTCTACATTTCCTCCCTCATTTTGCTTTCCCTTCCCTTACAATTCTCCTCCCTCAAAGGCCTTACTCTATGCCCCTCTTTCTCTCCCATTGTTTCTCTTGCTCCAATTTTCTTTCATCTAAAGATCCCTTTTGGCATTTCCATTGTTCATTTCACGCGATATTGTAATCTCGCAATAACGAGAAATCGCACGTACATTCTCTAAACCTTTTCCCACTCATAAATCGCTTTGCATTTCCCTTCCCCACCCTTTTATACTACCATTTCCCTCTACTTTTCTAGATTATCAACCTACCCTCATCTTCGACTATCTACGGGTGACATTTGTATTCTCCATTTCCTGTAAATGTCGTACTTAATATTTAATAAAAACATCATTTCTTTATTCCCTTTCTTCTTTTTGCACCATACTTTGTTCACATTTCCAAATCATTCTCATCTTAATCAAACCGGAAACTCGTCACTGCGAGATAATAAAACTCTGCTTCAGTGCTTCGGATATATACCCTACGATACATACACATATGTTTACAACGAGTTACGTCAAGCTCAAAGCTTTTCCTTTTCCACACTACTTTGGGCGCGGTTGTGATTTATCTTTTATATTCATAGCAACAATTTAGGTATAAATAGAAACGGCTTCTCCAAGCTCCCTTGTACACTGCACGTTGCTCGCTGACTGGTAATAAGATAAAAACAACCGAGTTACTCAAGTGGAAGTGGAAACAACTAGAATTTTAGGCAAAACTAATTGTATGGCCAAAGGTATTACAAATCCCAAGTGTAATGTCAATACTTATAAAAATATGGCCATTTTTCTTATGAATTTAGAAAAACACACTAGATTTTAACAACAAATAGAATACAAGGTTGACTATAGTGAATAAGAATCAAGGTTCCATGTTTCTAGATTACAATGTTGTGCATGAGAGTCAAATGATGTTTGGTTTCTAGATTTTGGTTGTTGTAACCATGTGACTAGTAATCTAGAGAGAAAATCAAGTTTATCTAAGTCTATTAAATTGTGTGTAACATTAGGAAATGATAAAAGAGTGTATGTGATGGGTAAAGGGAGTGTCAACATTCTAATGAAATGAGGAGAGAGAAAAGACCATTCTAGATCTTTAGTATGTTCTAAGTTTGAAGAAAAATTGATGAGTGTTGGGAAATTATTTCAAAAGGGGTACAAAATTTCATTCAAATATAATGAGTGCATAATTTTAGATCAATTTCCAAAATATCATTTGATTTATAAGTTGTAAATGACCAAAAAACCACATGTTTCCATTAAGTATCAAGCTAGATTTGAGTGCATCTTCACCCAAGCACTCATTTTAATGAGTATTTCAAATCCTCATACTACTATTGAGACCGACCCCCAAGTATTCGCTTATAGCAAGTACTCAAAATTATCAAGAAAAAACTCAAAATGGTACAATGTCTAGCCCCTTAGTACTCACTCTAAAGATATATTCCATAGCCCAAAATAGTGGTCAAAACCATGTCAAATCAAAGATCCCAAACCCCTTTGTGTGAATATTTTTTTATTTTTTTATATATTGCTCAAGCTTGGATCTGAACTGATAATGTCAAAAGAAATCATAGAACACCATTCTCATACTGCACAGACAAATTAAATAAAACAAACCCCGCAAGCCGGTGGATATAGAAAATGCGCCTAGGGTTTAACAGGCAGATTTCCTCATAAATAATTCAGCCGTGAATTTAATATTGATTTCTCGACCACTGCATAAAACAACTATAGAATAAGTCGCCCCACTCTAGAAGATGTCTGAATGCCCACTGCTGCAATTTTATTTCTCTTTCTGAATTGTTGGAATGATAAATAACCTGTGAATGCAATGAAGCTCCCTGTATAGGAACTCCTCTCATTGCTCCTGGGGTTTTTGTCCACAAGAGGAATAATACAGAGGGTTTTCGTCCTTAGATTTTGTCTCAAAAACTCGAGCTAATCGCCAGAAGAAAATAATAATAATCTACATAAACCAGCACAAGTCGCACTTTTTCCCTTATAGCCAAAAAACCCTTCCAAAATGCAAGTCGCACTTTTCCAAAGGAGTATAATTAATTTTTAATTAATTTATTCCATCTCCAAAGCAAGTCGCATTTTTGGCTTATTTAATTACTTCCCAAAGCAAGTCACACTTTTTGCCTATGAAAGCACATTACATAATTTATTAATTTATTTCCATGTACTTTCCTAAGTCAAAGTCACTTATTAAGTCTATTAATTCATTATATGTGCTTTAGTGATACTTTATTTTATTTTAAGCACTATATAATAAAATTAATAAACCACTTTGGCGTCAATTCGTAAGTCACCCTTTCGAAATCACCCTTTGTTCACTCACCCTCCCATGGCTCTTAACTAGAAAAAAGGGTCAAAGGTCTTTATTATTTCATCAAAACTATTCGAGAAAGAGGGACATTATTATGGAACCAGTCCTCCCTTTATTTAGTTGTGATTGTTACTCCGAGATTGTTTGTCCCAACCAATATATTATTGCTAATATAACTAAATAGTTGGATAACATTTGTATTTAATGAATAAATACACTCACCCTCCCATGTAAAGATCCTCTATCGGGCAACTCTTTCCACCTCACGAGGAACTCCTCGAATAACTCTATTACTCAATCTCCTCTCTTGGTTATCCAAGATCTCCTCCTGCACTAAATCAAACCTCCCTTCCTCATCCAAAGGTGATAACTCGCAAAAAAACAATGTGCTGCCCAAAAGCCTTTTTCAAGCAAGATACATGAAATACATTGTGTATCTTACTCTCAGAAGGTAATTCCAACTCATATGCCACTTCACCAACTCTCCTTAACACCTTGTATGGTCCATAGAATCACGGCTTGATCTTTTCACTCCACTCTTCTTGAGAGTACTATGTCCTGTAAGGTCAAGACATAAAATACCATGTCTCCTACCTCAAAAATGCTCTCTACCTTATGCCTATCTACATACATTTTCTATTGATTCTTGGCCCATCGAATATTATCCTTAAGTACCTTAAGGATGTCTTGACTATCCTGTAAACTCTCTTGAGCCTTGGGAGCTCTACTGTCCCCAAACGCCAAATCAACAAAATATCTCACATCATATCCATACAATGCTCTAATGGAGTCATACCAATAGACATATGGTAAGTAGTGTTATAGAAATACTCACATAAATATAACAACTTTTCCCATGCCTTATGTTGTCTCCGCAACATAGTTACGTAGATAACCCTTTATCCACTTGTTCACAATCTTTGTTTTCTCCATCGATCCGAGGGTGATAACTAGTGCTCGAGTCAACTCAAAGTGTGAACCAAATGAAAATTTCCTACCAAAATATGCTCAAAAACCTGCTATCCCGATCACTAACGATGTTGTTCGTAAGTCCATGCAACCCGAATACCTATTTAAAGAACAAATCAGCCACATGAGGTGCCTTAAAGCTGGTAGGGACAGCAAAAAAGTTTGCATATTTTGTCAATCGATCAACTACCGCATAAATTTGATCATTCCTCGCACCACGGAAGACTTGTAATGAAATCCATCGAAATACTTTCCCACTTCTACTCTAGAATCGCAATGGTCAGAATAAACCGCTAGGAAAGTATGCTCTAACTTGTTTTGTTGACAAGTCATACACTCACGAGACATAGCGCAAGACATCATCTTTAAGACCCTTCCAAGAGAATCTCTCTCTAATTTTCCCGTATGTTTTAAAATATCTTGGATGTCTTGCAAGTGGTGCATCATGGAAAGCTTGCATAATCTTCTCCTTAAGCTCGATTCAGGAACTAGGTAAATTCTTCCTTATACAAAATCAAATCAGCTATTACCTTATATCAACCATCCTGAATTTTTCCATCCATAATATCACATGCCCAAGTATTTTTGGAATACTAAACTAATAGTTGAGATTTCCAATCATTGAAATCTTACTCAAAGAACATAGGGCACCGAGATGGGGTTTTCTCGAAAGCGCTCACCACTACATTCTTCGTCCCCTTGACATACTCAATGACAAAATCATATGCTTGGATTCTCGCTAACCCATTTTTGTTTCCTCTCATTGAGCTCCTTCTACTCCAAGAAATATTTCAAGTTGTTGTGGTCGGTTCTCACTACAAATTTCCCACCCACTAAATATTGTCTGAACTTTGCCAAAGCATGCATAATGGCAAGCATCTCCTTATCATAGGTGGAGTACAATCTCTCATTATCTCTCAACTTCCTACTCTCGTAGGCAATAGGATGGTGGTCCTGCATAAGAACTGCACCAATCCCCAATCCCAAAGCATCACATTCCAAAATGAAGGGTCATGAGAAATGGAAGAGCCAAAACTAGACAGGTGCTCATAGTTACCTTGAGCCTCTCAAATATTACCTGTGCCTCATTTTTCCATCTGAATGCCCCATTTCATGTAAGATCTGTCAACGGAGCTACCAGCTGAGAATAGCCCTTCACGAATCTCCTATAATAACCACATAACCCCAAGAATCCACACAAGTCAGAGATATTCCTGGGTGGTGGCCAATCCTGTATTCCCTGTATCTTCTCCTAATGAACATTGACCCCATTGGCCCCAATGATGTTCCCAAGATACAATATCTCAGTAAGTCCAAATTCACATTTGGACATCTTAGCAAATAAAGACTGAGTCTCCATTATGCTAAGTACCTCATCAAGATGCCTCAAATGCTCATCCCATGTCATGATATATATCGAATATCATCAAAGAAGACCAACATAAACTACCTCAACTACATTAAAGATGATGGTTCATACATGATCGAAATGTAGCAAGTGCATTGGTGAGTCCAAATGGCATCACCAAGAACTCATAGTGCCTGTGGTGACACCTGAAGGTTTTCTTGTGAATGTCCTCATCCCGAACGTGAATATGATGGTATCCTAGATCAAGATCAATCTTCAAAAAATAGATAGCTCCATGCAACTCATCTAAAAGCTCATCTATGCGAGGAATGGGATACTTGTTCTTTATGGTTTTCTTGTTTAGTGCACAGTATGCTAATGCACATCCTCATGGTCCCATCCTTCTTCTTCACCAAAACAACTGAAGAAGCAAAGGGACTAGAACTAGGACGGATGTGTCCCATCTCCAAGAGCTCTCTAATGGCCTTCTCTATCTCATCCTTATATGTCTTAGGATGGCGATAAGGCGTAGTCATTACAAGTTTAGCACCCTCCTCAAGTTCTATAACATGCTCAAACCCTCTATCCGGTGGTCTACCTAGGAGGAATGTCACCAAACATTGGGTCGTGCTTATCCAATATGGATTGGATGTCTATATGAAAGGGCTGCTCACTATCTGAAGAAGGTTTGGATGAAATGAAACATTGGGCTGCCCATGCAACCTCTCCATGTCTGACTATAGATTCCATCCTGCATGTGCTGAAACAACTCTAGGCCCACCATCTAAAAGATCCCTAAGCACAATCTTCTTCCTATCCACCATAAACTCCAATTCCATCCTCCAAAGTCTTGCTACACATATCGCCAAGGGACCGCAACCACCGAATACCCAAGATCAGTATCAATCTCACCAAGTCTCCAATAACATAGAATTCATCACCAATGTGTAGTCCCCCATCCAATACTAAGCCGCAGAATCCTCTTAGTGTAACTAATAAAGAAACCCATCTCGCTACTCATACACTAAACCCCTTAAAATCCTCAACCTCGTAATCCTCTCTTCACAGCCAACCCCTCATCAATGAAGTTGTGCGTAGCTCCACTGTCAACCAAACAAACAATTTGTTGTCCCTTAAGCACTCCCTTCAGCCGAAAGGGATGGTACCTAGGAACTCCTGAGAGTGTAGCAATAGTGACATCGGATGAATCCAATGCCTCACTCTCGCCAAGCTCTACTTGGGGCTGCTCCCCCTATGCATCATGGTCATTGTCCTCATCCTCTGCATTTGTATCTGGCAAGTGATCATCATCCTCATCTGAAATCACCTCAATGAGATGCACCTTGCCTTTACCAAGGCAACGATGTCCAAGCTCCCAATGATCTTTGCAATGAAAGCAAAGCTTCTTCCTCCTCAACTCATTACGAGACTCCTGATCCACCTTAGGAGGTGGTGCACTCTTCTGCTGAATGGTAGAGCATTGAAATGGCCTGGAGCTCATGGGAAACTTCTTATTAGGGATGATGGGCCGATAAGAAGTGGGGGATGTGTCCAAGTCCAATGCCATCTGGATGGCATCATGCAATGTCCTAGGCTTAAGAGCCTTGACTAATCCTCTCATCCTGTCATGAAGGCCTCTATGAATAACATCACTACCCTCTTCTCAGGCATCTCTGGAACCATGATTGTATACGCTAAAATTTTTTGATGTATGAATCAACGTGTCCACTGCTTGAGTTGTTCCAAGTCCCTGTAATAAAGCTCCACATCCTTGTGATCAAATCTCGCAATCAACCTCTCGCTGAAGTCCCTGTATGACCGCAAAAGCTCATGATTCTGTGTAACTAATCCATGGTGCCACCAATCATAAGCCACCCCCTCAAGGTGTAAAGTAACGAACTATATAGCCTCATGTTCCCTCATGGGTTTGAGGGTAAGATAGGTGTCGAGCTTGTGAATCCAAGCCCTGGCACTGATCTTTCCACTACCATCAAAAGTGGAGAGGGTTACCTTATTGGTAACCTAATGCAAATCCCTGTTCTACTACTCTAGGCCTCTTGTCATGTCCATCCCTCATGTTATCTCTCCTCTGAGCACAATACTACGGGAGGGGAAATACATCCCTCACATGTTGTGGAAAACTCCTCCACTCATCACTGAATGCCATAATAGTATCCGGAAAAATCTACTTCTTCCGGCCGCACCTCAATCTCTGGTGGGTCATCTCTAGGCAAGAAGTTAGGTTGCATAGGCCTATCTATAGTCCACGTAGCCCTCCTCTCATCTGTATGAGTGTGCCTCCACTCATCTGTATGAGTGTGCCTCCGCTCACGGCGTGGCGATCCCCTAACACTCTCGATCTCTGAAGGTGATCTGTTGTGATCCCTGTAACTACTGGCAACTGATACGGATCTATCCCTTCTGTCATGCCTATCCCACGGCCTATCCAATGCCAACCTATCCAAGGTAGAGCCCATGCGCTCCATAGTCTGTAACAACTTCCTTTGAGTGGTTATCATATCCCTAATGAAGTCTCTATCTAGGTCTGCATGCTCATCCCGAGGAGGACTCTCCTGTCTATCACCCATAAAATCCATTTTGTCACCTCCTACAATACCAGCTTCGAGTCGTGCTCACCTACAGGTGTAGTATCTATGTGAACCGACCTCTCTATGTTGCATTCAAAGCTGATTTTTTTAATTACTCTCTGCTTCCTTCCCACACAGGTTGGGAGGATACACTGCTCTGATACCACTGAAAGATCCCAAACCCCTTTGCCTGAATTTATTTTTATATATTTTTATATATATATATATATATATATATATATATTTCTCAAGCTTGAATCAATTGATAATGTCAAAAGAAATCATAGAACACCATTCTCATACCGCAGATGAAAATTAAATAAAACAAACCCCGTAAGTTTAGAGTGGATATAGAAAATGCACCTAGGGTTTAACAGCATATTTCCTCATAAATAATTCAAACCGTGAATTTAATGTTGATTTCTCACCATCGCATAAAACAAATGTAGAATAAGTCACCCCACTCTAGAAGATGTCTGAATGCCCACTGCTGCAATTTTATTTCTCTTTTTGAATTGCTGGAATGATAAATAACCTGTGAATGCAATGAAGCTCCATGTATAGGAACTCCTCTCACTTGCTCCTGGGGTTTCGTCCACAAGAAGAATAATCCAGAGGGTGTCCGTCATCCTGATTTTGTCTCGCAAAACTCGAGCTAATTGCACGAGAAAAAAATAATAATAATCTGCATAAAACCGCACAAGTCACACTTTTTCCCTTATAAGCCAAAAAACCCTTCCAAAATGTAAGTCGCACTTTTCCAAAGGCGTATAATTAATTTTTAATTAATTTATTCCATCTCCAAAGCAAGTCACATTTTTTGGCTTATTTAATTACTTCCCAAAGCAAGTCGCACTTTTTGCCTAGGAAAGCACATTAAATAATTTATTAATTTATTTCCATGTACTTTCCTAAGTCGAAGTCACTTATTAAGTCTATTAATTCATTATATGTGCTTTAGTGATACTTTATTTTATTTTAAGCACGATATAATAAAATTAATAAACCTAAGTCACCCTTGAACTCACCCTTTGGCCGTCGGGTAGACAAAAGGGCCAAAGGTCTTCGATCAAACTATTCGAGAAAGAGGGACATTACAAAATCCCCCTAATTGTTTCCCCATTGATAACTTTTCATGAAAAAAATCAAAAATTTTCTCAAACTACAATGAGGTATCTTTATAGAGATATCCTAGTAGAAAATTCAAATCAAACTCTTACAAGATATCTCTCAGTAGAGATATCTCATTTATAAATTCAAATCAAATCCCAACAATAAATCACTATAGAGAAATCTCATTTGAAAAAATTGATCATATTCCTACAAGATGTCACCTAGTAGACATCTCATCTACAACTTTAAATCAAATTCCAAAGAGATATCTCTACAAAGATATCTTAGAAGTAAATGTCATTCAAATTCCCATCCAAAAGTTTTCAAACAAAATGCCTCTCAAGATCTCACTCAAGAAAACCTCCTAAAAATAAGTATTTCTCAAAAAAATTGTAAAATATTCCCAACATGTTTCCCGACAACATTTCAAGGAATTTTTTTAATTTTAAAAAAAAAAATCATCTAGTTGTCACCCTAGCAACAACTCCTCAAGCCCAAAAAATTCAAACAAAATCATGTTGACTAAGTAATACATCCCAATCAAGAATAATTTGTGGTACCCTTGTCAAATTTATTTTGATTTCTTCAAGAGATTGCCACAAAGACTACTCGGGAGTAAAATGTGGCAATTTTTTCTTAAAATCGTTCATTGAGATAACTCCTTGTAGTGATTCCTCATAAAGCTTCCTAATCATAAATTGAAGATGGAAATTGGTTTTGGCATTTGCGATTTGGGCACTTAAATTTTGAGAGGTTTGAACCTACTTCAAAGGAAAAACATGGGAAAATGCTTGCCACTCATGAAATATCCAGACAGAGTATATAAAAGGTTTATTTTGGGAAAACAACATAAGATTCATGCCTAGTTGGTTAATCAATTATGGAAAAATCACCATTAGAGATTGTTCACTTTTTTTGTGTGGACAAATACAAACACCCTCAAGTGGTAGGTGCACTTACCTTTTAACCTTACTTAATGACTACAACAAGAAGACATTGGTGTACTATCTCGAAGAAAAAATCTATAATTTTGGATATTTCAATAATTCAAAGCCCTAGTTGAAAAGAAGAGGTGTTTTATCAAGAATCGATAACAAACATAGGTGGAAAATGTATTTGTAGTTTTTACAAGAACCATGGTATCCAAAAATAGTTCACTTACATGTATACAACTCAAAGCATAATGATGTGGAAGAAATTTTAAAAAAAGACAATCATGGATATGGCCAGGAGCATGTTGAAGGCCAAACATTTACCAAATGACTATTGGGTAGAGGTTATAGTAATAGTTTCTATATTATGAATAGATTTCCAATCAAAAGTGTCAAAACCTAATTTTGTAAGAGGCATCGACATGAATAAAACACAACGTGGCACATATGAGAGTGTTTTGATGTGTGTCATATGCATATGTCCCGAGATGAATCAAGGATAAAATTGGATGATAAAGGAGATATATTTGTAGGATACAATGGGGATATGAAAGTATACAAGTTGTATAATCCCATAACCAAGATAAGGTCATAATTAGCATAGATGTCTAATTCATTGAAGAAGAATGAGATGGAGCTAAGGAGAAATTAGTGAGTATTCCAAATGCAGCTATTACATAAGATGGTGGTGAATAAATGGCTCTAGTAGATTTACCTTTTTAGGTACCCCCATCCCAAGTCAAGGTCAACAAGGTGGTTAATAAGCTACACCTTCATCAAGTATTGAGATATCCTCATGCATGCAAGTAAGCACTACATATCTCAACAAAAACTCCATAACAAACAAAAGCTACACCTTCCATAAGCATTCAAGTTGCAAGACCATATTTTCAACATTCCTAAGAAAGCTCAAGAGAAAAATTTTAAGGGATATATATGATCAAAATGAAAGTGAGCATAATGTTGATTAATTTTGAGCATAATGTTTTTTTTCAAAAATAATTGATCCCTTTTAATTTGAATATGCAAATTAGGATCAAAACATGGACAAAGAGAAAAAGCTATTGAGAAAAAACATATAAGGATCTAATTGATCTTCTGTACGGAATGTGAATGGATTCAAGTGTGTCTTCAATGCAGGAGGAGAAGTGAAAATCATACAGAAATGCTATTAGTAAAGGGATATTCACAACAACTCCGTAGTTGACTTCAACAAATTATTTACTCTAATATCTCGTCAAGATACTAGTAAGAATAGTATCGAAAAATTGCATCTTAGAATAAGTTTATAGTGTATCAACTAGATGTGAAATCAAAATTTCTTAATGGTTTTCTTGATGAAGAAATATATGTGCGATAATCGCTAAGCTACAAGATCTCGAGTCATGAAGACAAGGTCTACAAACTCGGGAAAGTTTTCTATAGACTCAAGCAAGCTCTAAGAGCATGGTATAACATAATTGATTCTTATCTTCTATAGAATGGATTCAACAAGTGCAATAATAAGCCTACTTTGTACACAAAAGGAATTAACAAGGTAAAATTTTGATTGTTTATTTGTATGTGAATGATTTAATATTCATAGGTGGTTTATGTATAGACTTGTTCAAGGCATCCATGAAGAAAGAATTTCGATGACCAATTTGGGTCTTGTGAAGAATTTCCTTGGTATTAAAGTGAACCAATTTGAAAATGACATATTTAGCTCTCAATCCAAGCATGCGAGGATATTTTGAGAAAGGGTTCCACAATTTAAATAGTAAATGAGCTCCTACACTTGTTGTGTTAAGATTGAAAATAAGTAAAGATGACAAAGGATGCAAAGTTGATCCAACATTGTATAAAAGATTCATTGGAAGTTTGATGTACGTGATCAAAATGATCCGTAAACTTTCAACTATGGAATAATTCACAAATCACAATTATTCGTTGTTGTTTACTTTCTATTAGAAATAACAGAGAAAGCTAGTGAATGAATTATAATTGTGCTTAGAATCAATAATCGCGAAAAGGGAAAGAACATAGAACTCAAACACCAACAATTTTATCCTGAAACCTCCAATGGAGGAAACCAATCGAAAGGGAAATTGCTCTTTCTTCCCACTTCTATTGGCCAATTCAAATCACAAGTACATAATTTACAAGAAGTTTGAAAGGGAAGTAGATAATATCTCAACACTTCCTTTCGCCATGCTCTGCTCTGTCTCAAACTCGTTTCTTCTACAAAATTACAATTTCCAACACTAAGACTTCTTGCTCACTTACTCTCATGCTTCGATGATCTTCTACACTTCTACAATCATGTATTTATAGCCTTTCTCATGTCTTCCCGTGCACTAGAGAATGGGAAAGGTCGTGAAGGTGAAGGGAGACGAACACCCTTTCAAATTCGGAAGCTGTTCGTTTCAAATCTTGTTTTCTGTCCGTAATGGGTAGGGACCGCCATTAAGCTGTACCCGGACCGGTTTATTGTAATCGCCGCCTTAGGCCGGCGGCGGTTTTGCTATGACTGCCACCTCACATGAGGCGGCAGTCCTGTTACTTGAAAAATAGAACCTCCATTTAAAGTTTTCCTTCCTTGTGCTGACTATTTCTGATGAAGTAGAGTTCTCTGGATCCTTATGGATCACACCTCCCCTTCTTAGGAGGCTTTTGGTTCCACAAAAGCTTAGTGGGGGAGTAGATGAGGAAAAATTCTCTCACTTGCTCCTTTGAGTACCATCGGGCCTGCCTTGGTGTCTTTCCTTTCAGTCCAATCTGCCAAGACTCCTGTGGACCTCTTCTAGTCTCTCTGACCTTCTGCTGCAGCACTACATCCTCCTCTAATTCGCCTCGTGAGTCTAAGACGCAATCCTCGATGGAAGGTAGCAACTGTAGTTCTTCATCTTCATCTAGCATGGATGGCTCATATAGGTGCAAGTTCTCACAGTTTACTACAGAGTACATCCTCATGAATGACGACAAATCAAGTCGAAAATCATTTTCTCCAATATGGTGAAAGGTCCATATCGTAGTGGTTTGAGCTTTCGTGCTTGACCTCGTAGTCTCTCCTTGCTCAAGTAAAGCCAAACTTTATCTCCAACATGAAGCTTGTGTTCCCTTCTATGCTGATCATGCCTAGCTTTGTACTTCGCTTGAGACTTCTCCAGTTGTTCTTTGACCTTGAGATGGATTTTCAGATCCTCTCAATGAATTTGTTTGCTCTAGTCACCTTTGTGTCTCGTGTATCCTCCTCATCCTGTTGTCCAACTGCTATGTCCAGTGGATTCGTAGGTAGATATCCCAAACATGTTTCAAATGGTGACTTCATGGTGGATGTGTGTACTACCTAGGTTGTAGGAATGTTGAATGTAGGCTAAGGACTCATCCCAAGTCCTTGGGTACTTACTGATTATACCCTTTGATCAATTGTACCAAAGCCATGTTTACCACCTTTGTTTGTCCATCTGTTTGCGGATGGAACGTTGTGCTCCTCTACCTGGTATCCATCTTGTCCCACAATGTATTCCAAAACTTCCCCAAGAATCTGGAATCCATGTCGAGACAATAGACTTTAAAACCAAAATGCACCCATACATTAAGAAAGAAAAGAGTTGCTTTACCTCATGTGCTTTTTACTTGTCTTTTTACATGCCATAATAATACACATTTTACTAAATCTATCAACAACAACATAGAGATAGTCATGGCCATGTTTAGACATAGGTAATCCTCCTATAAAATCCATAGAGATGTCCTCCCACGAGCATGAGTAGGTATCTTGGTAAAGGCATATACAAACCTTCCTTCTTTGAGTCTTCTTTAAATAGTACAACAAAGTTTACACCCACGAATAAATTTTGATACTTCCTCTTGCATATTGGGCCAATATACATACCTTTGCAAGTGGGTTACGGTCTTACCAACACCAAAATGCCCTACTACTTTCGAGGTATGTGCTTCCCTCATCAATAAAAGTCTTTCTTCCTTAGGCACACAAAGTTTTCCCCATCGGTAGAGCAGCCCATCCTTGAGATAACAATCTTCAATCCCCATCCTTTCAGCCCCTTGGGACTGCAACTTTTGAAATGTCACCCCAAAGTCTTTGTCTTGGGCATATGCTTCCTTCATGAAGGGCTCGATCTGAGAAATAGTGGCCAAGCAGGAGAGTTTCTCCTATGTGGGTGGCCTAGACAACATGTCTGCCACCACATTTGTACTACCTTTCTTGTATTTGATCACCAAATGGAATTGTTGAAGAAACCCCATCCATTTGTAGGTCTGCCTTGCCATACATTTAGACTTGTGCTTACGCAAATATTGAGAGGTTTGTGGTCAGTGTGCACAATAGTTTCTTTACCCATCAAATAGTGTTTCCATTTTTTAATTGCCTGAACTAGTGCATACATTTCTTTATCATATACTGAATATCCTTTAACTGCTGAAGTGAAAGTTTCAGAATGATAACATATGGGTTTACCTCCTTGAAGCAACACTGCGCCCATCACGTAATCATTGGCATTTGTCTCTACTTCAAAAGGCTACCGAAACTAGGAAGAGCAAATCTTTGGAGCATGACTAATCTTGTATTTTAGTAACTCAAAGGATTTGTCTTGTTCCTTACCCTAGTCAAAACCCTTACTCTTTGCGGCCACTGTGTGTAGAGGTGTGCAATTGCAGAGAAGCCCGAATGAACTTCCGCATGTATTGTACTGCTCCCACAAAACTTCTAGTCTTTGTGGCTCCTATTGGTGTTGGCCAATTAGTGATGGCTTCCACCTTCTTTGGATCCACTCGTAGCTCTCCTCCTCCAACCACGTGTCCAAGATAGACAAGCGATTGCTTGGCAAACTCACATTTCTTCATGTTACAAAGCAGTTGCTTCTCCCTGAGAACTTGCAAGACTTGCTGCAAATGTGTTAAGTGTTCTTCCCATGTGGCACTAAAAATCAAAATATCATCTAGATATACAATGACACATGAATCTATGAAATCCCATAATACATCATTCATCAATCTCATAAATGTAGCGGGTGCATTGCATAACCCAAAAGGAAGTACTAACCATTCATACAAACCCTATTTTGTTTTGAAAGCAATCTTCCATATATCCTCCTCCTTCATCCTGACTTGGTGATAACACTTGAGGTCCAACTTCGTGAAAAATTTAGCATGCTGAAGCTAGTCCAAGAGATCATCTATGTGGGGAAGTGGATATCTGTTCTTTATGGTGATCTTGTTCAAAGCACGGTAGTCGATGCACATTCTCCAAGAACCATCCTTCTTTGGCACCATCACAATAGGCGAACCACATGGTGAGGTGCTCGGACGTATTACCCCTTGGTCTATTAGTTCCTGGAGTTGCTTCTTTACTTCAGTACTCTCAAGCAAGGATTGCCTATACAACCCAATGTTCGGTAGAGGTGACTCTGACAACAGTTGAATCTCATGCTCTACTTCCCATTTTGGTGGTAATCCACTAGGAGTCTGAAATACTTCCTAAAAAGACTAAATAATACTATCCAAATATTTTTTCCTTGGTTAGAAATTTCTGAAACTTCTACCCCATCTTGCTTATCTTTTAACAAAAGTAAACAAAACTAATTATGATTTTCCTAAATTAGCAGTTTTTGCTGGTTAGCACTTACCATAGTAATGTGTCTTACGTTGGTGTGCACGGATGTTGTGAAATGATCCCATCCTTGATCCATCTGTACCGGTTCTCCCTTCTCATAAATATAGCATCCCTAACATACAAGTAAGGACTCCCGAATACCACATCAAAAGCATCAAGTGGAATAACGTCAGCTTCAAAAACATCTATATATTGGGAATTTATCCCAAACTTGACCTTACATCTTCTTGTACCTTCGAATTTCAACACCCTTCTTCACCCAACCCAAAGGATAAGGGTGTGGATGCTCGTAAAGTTTCAAGACCAAGCTTCTTTACAACTACCTCAGAAATCAAGTTAGATTGAGAACTGGTATCAACCAAAGCATTTACCTTAGTTCTCTTGATCTGGATTTTGATTTGGAATAGTCTACTCATCTCCTCTTCATGTCCTTGTTGGTGGCCATGCATCCAAGCCTTTCGTCTACATCAGAGTTATCTTCGATTTCTACCTCCCCTCTGTCTTTACAGCTATGTCATGGACTTCTTTGATTCCTTGGTTCGGTTCTTCGGATGTAACTCTGGATGCAACTTCCAACATGTAGCGTCAGTATGACCATTGATATCACAATTCTTGCAAAAATTCTTGGGATCTTTACAAGTATTTAAAGTAGTGGCAGTTTGTTTACCTTTCCCTTTCCACTTACTCTTGTTACTTGTTTGCCCATAATCCTTTTTCTGCTGATTTGTTGACTGCTTTACCCTCGGCTCTACTTCTCCTTGCTTCTTCTCATCATCTATGTAGTATGCATGTACACATGCTTCATTGAGATCCTTGGGCTTTGTGGAGATAACTTTTCTTCGAAGGTGAGTGTGAAGTCCGCCTAAGTATTTGGTCAGAATATCCTCATCCTCCAAGTCCATATTCAACAACATGGCTTGCCTCTCAAAACTCCGTGGTATAGTCCTGCACACTTTGACCACTGCCTTGTCTAAAATACTGCCATTTAATCATTTGGTCAGTTTTATGGCCAATAGGATAAAAGTTAACTCTAAGTAATTCCTTAAATTCTTGCCAAGACTTCACAATAGGACATTTCTTCTTTTCACAAGTAGTTAGATGGGTTTCCCACCAAACTAGAGCATGTCCCTCCATTTTGAGACGTGCAAAGGTGATCCTTTGTGCCTCAGTGACATTATGGATGCTAAAGTAGACTTCTAACTGTTTCAACCATTTATCTAGCAACTCTGCATCTACTTGTCCTTCAAAGCTTTTGATTTCGACTTTAGTCTCAACTTTAAAAGGAGTATGTTCAGATTTTACCTTCTCTCTTGTGTTAGAAGTCTCTTCTCCACACTCTTCTCCATAATCTTCCTCATGGTGACTCTTGCCTATACCAAAATTTTCGGCTAAGCCTCGAACCACCGAGTCCATGGAGTCTTGTTTGACAGAAGTATCTTCTACAAATCTGCAAGTTCTTCTTGCCTTCTAAACATCCTATCCATCATGGTCTCCAACATCTCGATTCTCTGGACCAAGTTCTCTTCCTCCATTTCTCCACGGATTCTCTATTTCCACTTCTTTGTAGAAATCTCTGGATCGCAAGGTAAAGGTTCTTCGCCTTTAGATCTTGTCACTGTCATACAAATTCAAGAATGAATACCACAGTCCTGGATACTTGTTAGCTCTGATACCAAAATGATCCGTAAACTTTCAACTTTGGAATAATTCACAAATCACAATTATTCGCTGCTGTTTACTTTCTATTAGAAATAATAGAGAAAGCTAGTGAATGAATTATAATTGTGCTTAGAATCAATAATTGCAGAAAAGGGAAAGAACATAGAACTCAAACACCAACAATTTTATCCTGGAAACCTCCAATGGAGGAAAACCAGTCGGAAGGGCAATTGCTCTTTCTTCCCACTTCTATTGGCCAATTCAAATCACAAGTACAGAATTTACAAGAAGTTTGAAAGGGAAGTAGATAATATCTCAACACTTCCTTTCAGTTACTTGCTTGCTCTGTCTCAAACTCGTTTCTTCTACAAAATTACAATTTCCAACGCACTAAGACTTCTTGCTCACTTGCTCTCATGCTTCGATGATCTTCTACACTTCTACAATCATGTATTTATAGCCTTTCTCATGTCCTCCCATGCACTGGAGAATGGGAAAGGTCATGAAGGTGAAGGGAGACGAACACCCTTTCAAATTCGGAAGTTGTTCGTTTCAAATTTTGTTTTCTGTCTCGTAATGGACAGGACCGCCGCCCTATACGCAGGCCGGCGGTTCTCAGAATCATTTGCCGCCCTCAGGCTGAAGCGGCGGATTACCGTGACCGCCGCCACACAGGGCAGCGATCTATTACTTGAAAAAAAACAGAACCTCCGTTTAAAGTTTTCCTTCCTTATGATGATCAATTGATTTGATGAAGTAGAGTTCTCTAAATCCCTATGGATCACCTGAAGGCTAGTCGTAATGTTTGCGATGAGTAAGTCTCACTTCAAGGTTGAATCATGGAGTCTACAAAATATTATAGACTCACATTGGAAAGAAAGTAATATGATTCTAAAATATTTGAGTGGAAAGGAATCATGGAATTTTTTATTCCACGTCGGATGAGTTTAAACTCATTGATTATACAAATAGTGACTATGCTTTAGTATTGATGATAGTAAGAGAACATCTAGCTATGTTTTTGTTTCTAGAAATTTAATGGGCATCGAAGAAACAACCCATTGCAACACTTTCCTCAACAAAAGCAAAATATGTGGCATCAACGAGTAGTCTTCAATGCGATCTAGAAGAGAAGAACATTAGTAGATCGTCGCATGAGTAAGAAGAAGTAACCAAGATCTTATGTGACAACAATGTAATAGTTGCTCTATCTAAAAATCATATGTTTCACAAAAAGAGAAAACACTTATATACTAGGTGTCATTTCATAAGAAAATCGATGAATAGTGATGAGGTCTACTTGGATTTACATCGTAGATCTCAAGATCAATACACAAACATCTTCATCAAGCCACTAGGAAGAGAAAGTTTTGAGTATGTAAAAGAATGTTTAAGAGTCTTAGATGGTAGTAATTGTGATTAAGAGGGAGTGTTGGAGATTTTAATCCCAACTACCTACACCATTTTTGACATAAATGTCTGCAAAGAGATTTATGACCTTGTCGAGAGAAGATCTGAAGGAATTATGGCAAATTCTTTCCCCATATTTAGTACGCTTGATTTTGATTAATATGTTTGGTGCAAATTTATAGTTGTTAGGTGTGATTGTAATATGTTTGAATTCTCCATGGAAGTCTGTACATAATTACAAGTTTTATACATTGTGTATCCAAGACAAGAAACAACGAAGCTTTATTAAAAATTTGTAAGATGTAAATTTTTGAGTTTGGTTTTGTTTATTTTCTCTATGTTTTTTGGTCAACATGAAAATATTGAACCCTTTATTACCCATGCATGTAACCTTAGAACCTTTGAGGCTAAAATACAAAATAAATTAAAGCTAAAAGCAAAATGACAGGCCTGAGGCCTTCATTTTCATTTGCAGTGGTTTTGATGTTATGCACTCTTTTTCTTTTTGTAATTTTCTTTAGAATCGATTTTGTTTTCCAATGTAAATTGATTTTGCTTTTATCTATTTAGAAATTCTCGATTTAGATAAGGATTGTCAAAGTTCTTTTAAGTAATATATTCCCTTTATGGAGATCGAACCTTCGTGAAATTGTTAATCATTCTCTGAGGGCCATAGACATACTAAAGGCCAAAACGTGTTTACTCGTGACTATAATTTGTTTTTTTAGTGTTAACAATTGGTTAGTGATGACTATGACTTGTTTTGACTTTATGCACTCCCTTCCTTTTCAACAAGTTTTTTTGGACCAATTTAAATTTATTTTTATTTTTTTAATGCCCTGAAATTCTAGGATTTAGATAAGGATTGCTGAAATTCCATTTGGATAATATGTTCCCTTAAAAGAGATTCGAACTTTGTGAAATTGTCAATCATTATATGTGGGGCCGCAGACATTCTAGAAGCCAAGACTTGTTTAGAGGTGATTATGACTTTATTCAGGGATCTTTTGGCCATACATGCCTATTTAAAAAGTTTATCAAACTAATAACTATTTTATTATTATTAATTAATTAAAGGAAATTGTCCTTACTTAATAAGTGGTACGTAAGGAATAAATACAGTATGAGTGCCATGTGAATTGTTTTTTAAAGAGCGAAATACTTACTAGATACCCCGGGCTCTTTATTTGTCATCATTTTATATGTGATTACCAACAAACATTGGCTTCTGTGCAAACCAAAACTGTGCACTGGTTGATTCCCACATTCCTAAGCTTGAGAGCTGCAGTCATGGAGTTCAGCACAGCACTGAGGGTGAGGATTTATGGCAGGATATATTCCGTATTAATTTAAAGAGTTTGAGAGGCGCTTCGTTGTAAAAGCCATTTTGTGTGTAACTGCAATCCATGGATCCACATTTTTTCAAGCATTTTGTCAAACAATTCTCATGCCTTGTATATACTTCTACATTTTGCATGCATATCTACAAGGGCATTTGGAATGACAGAATCTGACAAGAATTCCCTTTTTATTATGCTTTGATGGATGTTCCTTCCCTGTTGTAAGGCTCCTATTTGGAACAAGCTGAGAGGATGGTGGAAACAGTTGTGGAGTCTGGATTTACACGTCAATTGATAATCATTTTGTGCATACCTATAATCATCACATTCCACAAGACCACATTTCTTTGAGGTATCGCTTTGAAATTTTTTGATGATGAACTATTTTGTGCATATCCTACAATCATAATAGTTCATCATACCGCATTGTTTTGAGGTATTTTGTCAAACATCTTTTGTATTGTATATGCTTGCACATTTTACATACATATCTATCAACACATTTACAACTACGATATATAATGAAAATCATCTTTCCATTCTGATTTGATGTATGTCCATACCCTACTCTAAAGCTCTCTTTTTGCATAGGATAAGAGTATGCTAGCAAAGGTTGTGGAGTCCGGCTTTACAAATTTCAATCACATTTTCTCAAAAATCCCAAGGCCTTTTCAATGATCCATTCTATGAATTTCCTTCCATCGTATCAATCCATGGTGAATATCCTGAAATCATTGCATTCCATGAGATGACATCTCTTTGAGGTTTTTGTAGCTCATCAACAAGATCTTCATTCTTGTGCAAGGATTTGTGAATTGTGGTTTTGTGTCTTTTATTTTACTTCGAGTGACAAGTTGCAATGCCTCTTCTTGCCTAATTTGCAAAACAAAAATTATCACATGGGGTCTTCTTTCCCTCACTGTTGGCGTTACATTTACAAAATACACCTTTCATTAAGCTTTGATGGTTTCTTATGCCATGCTCTAAAGTGTCATTAACAAAGCTGGAAAGATATCGACACAGGTCTACAAAGTGCCACATAGAATCACGTTCATTTTCAAACAAGCGAACCCCTAATAAAGATCGGGATCGAGATGGAAAACTTTTGCATCTTGTACAACACATGGTTAGGACAACACACGTAAAAGAAACACAAATTTGAAATGTATCAACTCTTTTCCTAACCCGAGCTCTTTGTAGGCTACTATGGTGACTACACCTGGTTACGAATGGGAAGAGTCGTCCAAAGAATAGTCTTTGCCCACTCTTTGTAGAAAAAATATGCATTGAGATCACAAACCCACAATTTTTTAAACATTGTGCACAAGAATGTGGAGGTGTTTCCGAGCTTATTTCCGAGATACAAGGTGAATTACTCATCAATATTTCCACTGAAATCAAATCACGAGCCATGACTTCAATCATTTGTCTCACACAAAGTATAAGGTATAAAGGAGCTTGCAAAGGTGACCCAATTTCAAACTGTATTAGCCTCGTTCTTATCTGGAGCTCCCCATAGGATACTATGGGACCATAACTAGACTTCCGAAGGGGAGAGTCATCCAAGAACAGCTTACTGCCTATAATTTTATTTTATTTTTTGAGTAAAATAGGATCTAGGTTATATTATGCATGAACAGCAAGGTTGCCTTCAATATGTTTGTGATCGAATTTTCCATTAAAGACAGGTCTTTTACCAACAAAACAATAGGATAAATCCAATAGGGTATTATTGATTTAAATGCCCCAACTTTACGACCGTAGATAAGAGCCATCCACAAATGTAAACCTAGGTGGAACTCACTTTTAGTCATCGATCACTAGAGTCATACAATTCATAGTGTCATACAATTCATAGTGTCATACAATTATGCAGTTCTAAATCATGAATATGACTCTCTCATAAAAGTATCCTATCAGCTAATTAATAATTAATAATTTGGAGTTAAAAATTTAATGCTGAAAAATATATTAAAATATTGGAAAATTAAACAATTTTACTATGACAATAATAGTTGGGTGGTAGTGGATTATATTTTCTATAATATGTTAACAATTTTTTGATTGAAGGTTAGAAATAATCAAATTTTTTAGATAATTTTTTCACATAATGGTGTTGGCTTAGTGCAAAGGATCAAGGGGTATCCATTCTATCAAATTTATGTTAGATGTTTTCATAATTAATAGTTGATCTTATTTTTTATGTATATTTAATTCTCATAGGACATCCTCAACCTTAAATTTAACTTGATTTGAATGTCATTTATAAGTTTATGCTTGGAAAATTTTATTGAAATTGTATACTATCTTTCCTTGAAGCTCTTTTTTTGAAAGATTGTTTTTCAACCTTGATACAATGGTGTTAGCTGAATTGAAATTGGCTCTTACGAATGAATAAGATAGTCATGGAGAATATAATGGAGTTATTAATCATTGTGGTATGTGACAAACCCTAAATAGGTGTCTTGAGATTAATATCTCTCAACATTTGTTAGGTGGGTTAATTCACCATAGTAAATAATCTTTGTAAGTAAGTAATTTGTACTCCCGTAGGTTAGAACAAAGTTGTTAGGTAGGTAGAATTTTAAATCTTATTGTTAGTGTTATTCATAGGGGTTCATTAGCTAGGTGTGTGCAAGTAAAAGTTGGAAAAGCTATGGAATGAGGCAAGATCACTTTAAAAGCCCCAAAAGCTTTAACCAACAAGACGATGAACCATCCTGATAAGAGATAAGCAAGAACTATTACTTTCTATGCATATATAACTTGAAATAAACAATCAAACCTAGCATATCTAAACAATTCTCTACTCTTTGAAAGCTATGAAAATGAACCTATTGAAGATCCTAGCAATCAATTGTGAGTGTTTGATTCTCAAGATATTTTGAGAGTGAGAGCTCACCATTAATGTCTACAAGACCATATGGTTTCTCTCATTTACCCAAAGCTTGAGTGAAAGATGCAATAGCAAAGCAAATAGCTCAATAACAATGAAGAAAGCTCTTGATCCTAGCAAAAATATTATAGTTTAGCCTAGAGAGGGAAAGTGTTCTTAGAAAATGACTTGGGGTAGTGGGCTATTTATAGTTTTCCATTTCCAAGAATGGAATGATTCGTGTGCATGTGGAACAAAAGGTAAGTCCAAAAAGCACCTTTAGCAAGTCAAAGTAAGATTTCACTAGGTTTAGAAGAGGTTAAACATGCCTTAGGTTAGTTAATCTTGGTATAGCCTAGTTAATCTTGTTTAGCAAGGGATTAGTAACCTTGAGAGAGAGTTGTGAGGGGTCCACTCAATCCAATGTGGTGGATTGATGGCCTAGGAAGCTAGTGGAAGCGGTTGAGACGGAGATAAGGAGGTGTAGTTAATAAGAGGGTATATTATCCTAACTATTCATTTATAAGAGGAATACGACCAAAAAAATGTTGTAAAAGGAGAGTTAGATAGGCCTAATTGATGAGGTGTCGTCAATTTGCGAGGAGTAGAATAGTTAGTGTAATATTAAGAATAAGATTGCTTTGAATGAACTATAGGTGTCTACATTTTCCCCTCTTTGGGGTGGCATAAGCTACGCCACTTCAAAGAAAGTAGACAAACACAAACGACTACTAAATTTTTGAAGGAGTGGAAGAAAAATTAGTAGGGTGAAGGATGCCCCCTCGAGTGTCGATGGGGTGATGAAAGAGGTCGATCGACGATCGAAAAGAAGAAGGAAAAAATAGAAGAATGAGGAGGGATAGGATGCCCCAAGTGAAATAGTAGAATAGGGAAGAAAGAAGAAAGGGGATAGAGAAGAAAAATTGACGAGGAAGGGATATTGAGCTATCAACGATCCAGCACCATGTAAAACAATATATATTTCATCATATTGCTAAGAATCTTCATCATCAGTCCTTATTAAAAATATAAGCATACGATAAAAGTGTAAAATGACATGAAAATCCGAATACGAATAATTATCCATTGCTAAAATGCCAACTCCATGCAACATACAAAATGTAATGCAATACGAGAAGTAAACAAGCTAATCTAACAGGGAAATAAGTACAAACACATACTCAAACCAACAACATTTAAGATAGTTGCACAAATGTTTTGTTATCGAGCTTTAGTCTCATATGTTTGTGATAAACGAAAAGGGTTAAAAATGATGCCCCAAGAAAGGATACATGCGAGGGGATTAATGAAGGACACTTGGGTCCTATGATAAAGCATTGTGCGCTACTGGCAACACCGGACAACTCGTTATGCCCTAGAGTACAAACAAAGCATGCAGTCTAGCTTTGTTAATGAGGGTAGAACCAGATGATCCATGAGTCATTGTTTCAAAACACGTGAAAACATAAGCAAGATATGAGATGAATACCATGTGTGTGACACAAATTTCAGCTACGTATGAGCTTTTTACCAATTTTTGCAAATTTTTGAATTTTTATGATTTTTTTGTTTTTGAATAATTTTATAATTTTTTGAAAATTTGATATTTTGTGATTTTAATTTTTTTCGATCGATCAAAAGGATTTTGGAATAAGAGGATCGCTTGAAAGTAAGAAAAATGCCCCTGTGAGAAGAAACAATGCCCATGGCAAAATACGCCCGACAATGTCGAAATGGGTCAAAATAATTATTTAATAAAAATAATTATCACAACGGGCAATAGAAGAAGTTAGAATGATCACGGCGGTGAAATGATACATTTTGGGCACCACGGCAGTATAAATGATTATATATACCCCTCCCAAGGGGTTAAATCATTACGAAAAATTCATTTAATAACGACCTTTTGTCATTTTACTATTTGCTTTTGATCGACCTTGGCGAGAGATGGCACGCATTCAAAGACATACGAGGTGGGGGACCTGATTCATGAGTACGCACGGATGCGAGGGAGATGGACCTTACGTGAGTACCCCATCCGTCTTTGTCAAATTTTACAATTAATAACATTTATTAGGGCTTTATGGGGCGGGTTTAACGCATGCTCATGCTTTATATGCGCTAGAGGGTAGGATCGTGCACGTGCATGTTTGGATGATGGGTGCGCATATTCGCAAGGATAGAAATGGACACACGAGGCATCTTGGTAGGGTAAAATGCATGCGCGTGTGCCAAAAGGGGTGTGTGCAAGCGTCATGAGATACGCACATGCATCAAAAAGGGGTAGCTTAGGTTGTGCGCACACATGTTAATATGTGGGCGTAGGTGTCCAACTATAGGTGCGAGGCATCGTTATACGCGTATGTGTCAAATCTGCAGGAGCATGCGTTGATCTGTAGGTGCAAGCGTCAAAAACGTGTTTTTGAACACTTAGAAGAAAAATGACAAGTTTTTGAAGGAATATCGAAGGACGTAGGGATGACTAGAAGACCACGGAAATGATTAAAAGGTCTTAGAGATGATTATAAGACCTTAGAAATGATTAGAAGACCTTAGAGATGAAAATAGGATAAGTGTTAGCTGATGTGAGATAGAAGAAAAAAATCTAACAAGTGTTTTGTTCGATTTTGCAGAGGCAGCTACCCATGTTACAGGTGCGGGAGCGACATGGCTGATTGGCCAACCTAGAGGAGACCCTCTCGCGACACTAGAGGAACTATCTAGATATCACTTTGTACATGACCAAGTTGACCTACGTGGCATAGATGCTAGCGATCACCATAGATCACAACCTGATTACAACATTAACCAAGCGATGGCATACAAGATTCGATGTTTGGCATTTGCTACTAATGAGATGGCGGTCACTCTTGAGGACGTTTGGAGGATCTTGCGGGTGCCTATCGTGGGTAGTTTGATCAATTATGAGACTGACCAAAGATAGCTGATGTTATCCAATTTTACACCCCGGTGAAATTTAACAACGAGGCAAGCCTACACTAAGGAGCCCACATGGACAATTCAAGTTTGCAACATTAAAATATAAAATCCGATGTCGGAGAATCCAAAAAATTCATGAGATTTAGGTGGAGTTGATAAAATTAAAAATTTTACCTTTGGGTCCTAACAAGCTCATCGAGCTCAGACATAGCTCCTTTTGCGAAGAAAGCAAATGGTCACAAATTCATTGAGCTAAATGTTTGGTGGCGAGCTAAGTAGGAAGAGTCGAGTTTGTTTTGTGATTAGGAAAACTAGTTAACGCAATCAAGCTACTCCAGGAATCGAGCTCATGATTTACATCGGCGGTAGGTATTGAGTTCTCATGGCAAAGGAAAGTCAAGTTACATGGAGCAAGCCAATAAATATAACCGATCCGGTGACTAATTCCATCGGCTTCTAAGCTCACAGGTAAGATGCTTGGAGAAGTTGTTGAGTGTTACAAAGAAAGATGAGTTGTTGAGTTCCTAAATGCTTTGCATGGAACCAAATCGTATACCCAGTCGTGGCTTGATTCGAGGGTTGAATGTCGAGCTAGGATCCATAACAACAAGTCACATTGAAAGATGATGCAAGCCAAACAAACTAAAGCAACTCACTGGAACTATTTAAAAGGGTCGAGCTTAGTTGGCATGGGCTAATGCTAGCTACAGAGAATCCCGAGCTCTACAAATCAATGATAGAGCCATATACTATGCAAAAACACCGAGCTCTTACTAATGAGTGTCAAGTTTTTATGATAAAGGTCGAGCATGTGCCTCGAGCTAAGCTACGAGTTTTGAAAAATTTCAAGCTCCCAAGAATGAGGCTGAGTTGTTCAACGTTGAAACAAGATTGTCGTCGGCCAAGGCAAAATGTCGGGCGAGTTTGTTTTGGGTTCAGCAATTTGTTGAAAGGAAAAGTTGTGTGAGGGCGCCACATGGCCCCTCAGTGGAACATTAAAGAGTCAAAGTAAGGTGGAGACCCCAAAGGCTGTGGGGCCTCCACACGAGCAAGGAGCTCATGAGTGCCAAAGAGAAGGTGACTCGGTAGGTGAGGTGTTAGGTGACATTGAGTTGGGAAACAATCCAATGGAGTTCGGCGATGTAATATGTAAGAAACAATACAAATGGCTCAAAGATTCAAAGCCGTCAAGCTAGAGATGTGATGCAGTTGAATCAATGAATGCGAGTGTCTGGATAGTAACTCGGTGGAATTATAAAGAAAGGAGCTAGCTCACCAAGTTGGTCAAGCTAGATAAGTATAAAACATTGAAACAAACAACCCTCCCACATAAGGCACAAAACTAATGATGGGCCCCACCTATTTTTAATGTCCTGGATCATTTTCAAAAGGATTCAAAACATTGAAGGAAGGAGAAAAGTAATTAAATTATGATTCCCAACTAGAAATATAAATGCACAAATCCCATAACCATGAAGATGAAGCTTTTACAAACCAAAATAGTTACATGTGCTTAGATAGCCATAACTTTTGCATCCCTTAATGGAATAATGCAAAAATGGTCTTGTTGGAATCATGATTCCAATCCCAACACATAGCAGCTAAGAAATTTAGGGATTTATGAATATTTGATGGTGAATTTCACAAAAAATGAGCCCAATTCATTTTGGTTGTTGGAAAGTGGTTGGGAATGCAATAAATGAGCATGGGCAATCATTCTTTCAACTTTACTGAGTCACGGGACAACATGGGGATATTTTGCAAATCAATTTCCATCATTTCACCTCATTTATTACAACTTACAAGTGGTTGGAAAAGAAATTTTGGGATTGTTCTTTCTCTCCTTCTCATTCTATAAATTGTAATCTTGGGCTCATTTGTAAGGGAGTTAGTCATTCTTCCTTTCTTCCCCTCTCTCTTTCTTCTCTACTAGGGTTGAATGTGGAGCTTAAGCCTCCTTCCCAAGCTTTGTAATGGAATTTTCTTTCCTCTTTCCCACTAATGATGTATTGTGTAAATTCATGGAGCAATAAACTATGTTTTTGTGATGCATTTTGTCCATCCTTCACATATTTTGTTGTCTCTACTTGCCTCTCTTCATTGCAGGGTATATTGTGCATATTCTTGATGTTTATTGCAGGTTTTGAGAGTTTTGTTTAATGGGTATGAAATGGTGTTCTATGTGAATTTATCTCTATTATGTGGTGCATCTTGTCCACCCTCTCCTTTGCTCACCTCTCTCCATTTTAGGAAGTTGGGATTGTGATTAACAACCTCCTTTTTCTGGTGTATCACCGTTGTTAGTGTAGGCTTTATTTTCATGCACTCTCTCTCCTTAGTCCCTTGGAATATTAGGATAGGATTAGATAGTTTTTCTGCATTGAGAGTAGCTTGTGGCAGGTAGTTTAGGAGCAAGAACTAGCCTTCTCTGGAGGGTTATCTCAAGCCCGCAAGTCCCATAGCTTGAGAGGTAACCCAATGTTACACAAATTACACCGAATGCCCCACTCAAACTCAGGCCATTCGGGGTGTTGTAATTTCATGATAATATTTTTGGCACGTACTGGGTGGGATGAACATTGAAGTCAAGATCATTAGTTGTAGTGCATATTCAATCATTTGCGGTAGATTTCATTTCAACAGTTAGTGTGTTTATGTTGGAATCCTTGCTTTTAGAAGCATTTACAAAAACATGTCTGGCGACTCATTTTGGTCAACAACCCATTCTCTAAAGTTACATACCTTCTCTCTTCCCATTTCCATCCATTTTCATTCATCTTTCTTTCCACATCTTTCACTTTCTTCCATTCTATGAAGTTGTGTAATCATGGCTTCATTCCCGCAGTGGAATTCACATTTGTAGCAATTTCCATATAGTCCATGCCCACCTCTAAACACACAAAATTCATTTTCAGGTTATTATCAACCTCCTTCAGAATCAGATTATGATAATCAACAATATGCATACCCATATGAACAAGAGCAATATGCGAGACCAATTTGGTTACATGCCAGATTATACAGTTGTTGGAGAGTAGGAGTATGCAAATTATGGAGGATATCCTACACCTGAAGATGAAGAGTTGCAGTTGAAAGTAAAAATTGGGAGGCAAAATTGGTGCAGACCAGGGTTACAACTCAAGCAAAGGCACTCAAAATTGGATTCAAGGTACCTTGTCCATGGTTTTCTCCTTTTCAAGTTATCATAGCTCACAGGAGAAACTTGATGACATGGTTGAGATGGTGCCCCACCTTGAGGCATGGATTAATGATATTGAGGCCTATGAACAAAAGGTAAATCATTCTTGTCCATGGAAAAATGCTACATTGTCATCACCTCAATCGATGCCTCAATTCCCGAATGTCGTGCCTACTCGCCCCAAGTGTTGAGTTCCCTTCTCCATCTCCTAATCCTCCATCCCATCTCAGCAATTATGCCTTTTCTCCTTTCCAGTCCAAATTCTCTCCATAAGAGCCAAAAGTAATACTTTTTTCCCCACCACCAATGGAGCAAGCATCAGTGGAGATCCCACCCACTACTCCTCTTACTTCCCCAAATCCATGTCGGGAAGAGACTCAAAAATTCATTCAAGCATAACACAAGAAGAAGAGCCAAGCAAAGAAGAAATGATGAGAAGTTTGGTGAGCTTGGCTCTAAAATTTGGGATAGAAAAGATCCCCTTGATGGTTAAGCCTAAGGAGGAGGCTAAGGTCAAGCCATAGGTGGTGGAAGTTGAGGCTGCAGCAGAAGCATAATCAGCAAGGGAAGAAGCAATTGTTCCAAATCCAAAAGAAGAGGAGCACATTCTAGTTGTGGAGGAAAACCATATAGTTTTAGAGGCTATGAGCATAGAATAGGCCACAAGAAGAATCTTCATTTCTTCCTCCCACTTCATCTCCTTTAATCTCTAATGTCAAGAAGAGTTGTATCTTTCAAACTCCATGTTCGAGGACGAGGGGAAGCATGGTGACCAAGTTGTAAATCAGGAGGATGCCATGGTGGAGATCGATTTAATGCACCATGATAGCAAGGAGACAAATTATATGTCTGACTTGGAAGATTGCTTCGATGGAGAGGAGCCCGTGGAGATCACAACATTTTCTCCTCCATCATCCACCCTCCAAGCACAAGAGTCCACTGTCGTAGAGGAGAGCATTCTAGGACAGGCACATCGCATTTCACAACAACCATCTGGAACCAAGATTGGAGGAATTGACTCTTCCAATCCCCATCGCCACGAACAAAAAGGAAGAAGAAGAAAAGGATGACACTCATTGCATATCAGTCATCGGGGCAGAGTGTCGGTTGTGGTAGATAAGCAACAAGGCCAAAATCAGCTCACAAACAACCATTTCTTTCTGAGAAGGCTTGCGGGTGACTTCATTCATGAAATCAACATTTAGGATAGTGGGCACATCCATCGAACCGGAGCGTGCCCCATCGGTACTTGGTTTCATTGGATCTAATAGAGAAACCAAAACTAGTCATGTCCATTTCAGGACATCGGGTTGAGTGAACATCAAGTACCAGGATCGGTTTCATCACCTCCGGAGCTCCATGCGGATTATTCGGAAGGATCATCCATCTTACTTACAAAATGATACCTTGATGATTTGGGTGGAGGGTAAGACTCTTGGTAGATTTTTCACTCATAACATCAACCATGTTTAGCGCTAAATCATATACATGGTTGCCTATTTTGAAGAAGGGGAGATACTTCTCCATACCAAGCATTAGGGTTTGGGTGAGTCTTCTTTACCTCTTATTAACGTAGAGTAGGTAGGTTTGTTTCTAGTAGGAGAAGTGTTGTACACACTTTACATGTCTTACTTGAGGTATGTATGATTTTATCCTTTGTATATAGTTTTGGTCGTATTGCTCCGGGAAGTGCAATACATCTTACCTTCCGAGATGTTGCAATAGGAAACTCATAGTTGTGTGTAATAATTGCGAACTTCAAAACAAAACAAATGTAGAGAAAATAAAATCAATTAAGGAGGAGGTTTTAATGATCCTCCTCTAGAATGACTTGTATGTGAAACCTCATACCCATGCAAGCAATCAATGATCAATAGGCGGCCCAAGTCAAAATTCAGCCCCATTTAAGGTAGCATTGGACATCGAAGAAGAAGAAGAAAATCATAACTTAATAAATTTCCATGATGTCAAAGCCAAAAGGAACATAATATTTTCATGGTTTGAAGAAATTTTCCACTCTCACAAATTTCGATTTCAAGATTTTCTTATGAAGGTTAAGAGTGCGAACATCAAGATTAGACATTCCCAATTCATTTCCTCGGGTCAAGATTTTTAAATATGCACTCAGGTTCATGATGACCATATAGACTCCATGCCCAATGGATAGATTCAAGCCACTAGTTAGACCATTTGGTAGGTAAATGGCCTTGTGAGTCACCAAATTATTATCCAATTTTACCCCACCCCCGGTGAAATTAAACAATGAGGCAGACCTACACTAAGGAGCCCACATGCAATTCGGAGCTTACAACATTAAAAGATAAAATCCAATGTAAGAGAAATCTAACAAATTCATGAGATTTTGGTGGAGTTAATAAAATTTAAAATTTTACCTTTGGGTCCTAACAAGCTCATCGAGCTCGGAAAGAAATCGAGATCGTTTTAATAAGAAACCAAGTTGTCACAAATTCATCAAGTTGAATGTTTAGTGGCCAAGCTAAGTAGGAAGAGTCGAGTTTGTTTTGTGATTAGGCAAACTAGTTAATGCAATCAAGCTACTCCAAGGCAATCAAGCTCATGATTTACATCGATGGGAGGCATTGAGTTCTCGTGGAAAGGAAAGTCGAGTTACATGGATCAAGCCAATAAATATAATGGAGCTAGTGATTAAGTTCATCTAGTTGCTTTAAGCTTATAGAGCAAGTTGATCGAAGAAGTTGTTAAGCGTTGCAGGAAATATGAGTTTTCGAACTCATAGTCGAGCTCCCTAAATGCTCTTTGCATGGAGACAAACTATATACCGATCAGCGAGTTAGTTCATGGGTTAAATGTCGATCTAGGAGCCATAACGATGACTCATGTTGAAAGATGATGCGAGCTGAAAAAGTAAAACAACTCAATTGGAACTAATTAAAAGGGTCGAGCTCGGTTGGCACGGGATGGCTATATACGAGAAGCTTTGAGCTCTACAAATCCATGACCGAGCCATACACTATGAAAAAACATTGAGTTCTTGCTAATGATTGTCGATTTGTTTTGATAAAGGTCGAGCATGTGCCTCGAGCTAAGTGCGAGATTTGAAAAATGTTGAGCTCCCAAGGATGAGGCTAAGTTGTTCAACGTTGAAAAGGATGTTGAGATCATCATCGGCCCTCACGAGGTAGCGAATGTCGGGCTAGTTTTTTTGGGCTCGGTGAGTTGTTGAAAGGAATATTCACACAAGGGGGCCACGTGGCCCCTCGGTGTAAAGCAAACAAAGAGTCAAAGCAAGGTGGAGACCCCAAAGTTGGGAAGGGCCTCCATGTGGAGCAAGGATCTCATGAGTGCCAAGGAGAAGGTGACTCGGCGAGTGAGGTGTTAGGTGATGCCAAGGTGGGAAATAATCCAATGGAGGTCGGCGGTGCAATATGCAAGCAACCAATGCAAATGGCTTGACATTCGAAGTTGTTGAGCTATACACGAAGATAAAAGAAGAGCTCACCGATTGAAATGACAAGATGTAATGTGGTAATGCTTCGTGGGTAAGTAGATTGTAGGATTGAGCTAGAGATATGAGGTATCCAAATCAACGAGCGTGGTTTCCGAATAGTAACCATGTGGCGGATAAAAGAAAGGAGCCATCTCGACCGAGTTGGATAAGTATAGAACATTGAAACAAACAACCCTCCCACATAAAGCAACAAAAATAATGATGGGCCCCACCTATTTTTAATGTCCAGATCATTTTCAAAAGGATGCAAAATTTAGGAAGTAGTAAAAAGTAATTAAATTATGATTCCTAACCAAAAATATTGAGCAGTCTCGTAACCATGAAGCAAGCCTAACAAACTAAAATAGTTGCGTGTGCTCAAATAACCATAACTTTTTCATCCCTTAATGAAATCACACAAAATTGGTCTCGTTGGAATCATTATTCGATCTCAAGACACAGAAAGCCAATAAATTTAGGGATTGATTAAGATTGATGGTGAATTTCATAGAAAACGAGCCCAATTCAGTTTGGTTATTGGAAAGTGGTTGGGAATGCATTAAATGAGCATGGGTAATCATTCTTTCATCATTTGCAGGTCATGGGACAACATGGGGAGATTTTGCAAATCAATTTCCATCAATTCACCTCATTTATTATAACTTGCAAGTAGTTGGAAAAGCAATTTCTGGATTTTCTTTCTCTCCTTCTCATTCTATAAATTATAATCTTGGGCTCATTTGTAAGGGAGTTAGTCATTCTTCCTTTTGCCCCCTCTCTCTTCTTCTCTACTAGAGTTGAATGTGGAGCTTAAACATCCTTCCTAAGATTCATAATGGAATTTTCTTGCCTCTTTCCCACTAATGATGTACTGTGTAAATTCATGGAGCAATAAACTATGTTTTTGTTATGCATTTTGTCCATCCTTCACATATTTTGTTGCCTCTACTTGCCTCTCTTCATTCCAGGGTATATTGTGCATATTCTTGATCTTTATTACAGTTTTTGAGAGTTTTGTTTAATGGGTATGAAATGTTGTTCTATGTGAATTTATCTCTTGTCTATAGTACATATTCTCCACCCTCTCCTTTGCTCACCTCTCTCCATTTCGGGAGTTGTTATTGTGATTAACAACCTCCTTTTCTGGTATATCACTGTTGTTAGTGTAGGCTTTATTTTCATGCACTCTCTCTCCTTGGTCCTTTGGAATATTAGGATAGGATTAGATAGTTTTCCCGTATTGAGAGTAACTTATGGCAAGTAGTTTAGAAGCATGAACCAACCTTCTCTGGAGGGTTATCTCAAGCCCGTAAGTCCCACAACTTGAGAGGTAACCCAATGTTACACAAATTACACCGAATTCCCCACTCAAACTTAGGCCATTCGAGGGTGATGTAATTTCATGATAATAGCTGACATTTGTGATGGTTTGATAGATATTTTTGGTGTAGATGAGATATCTCTTTGAGGTATGATAGTTCATCTTCATCGAGTGTATTTTTGATCTATTTTTACATCACGTGTCGGTTTATTATGACTCTTGTCGGTTGCATCATGTTTATTGAAAAAACGGGCACATCATTCTCCTTAGGTTTGATTACACCGATCGAGGCTTGCTCGAAAGGGAGTGATATTGTTGGGGTTAGTGCATACTAGCCCACTTATATTGGGATCTTCACTTGATTACCTACTACCGTCAGAAGATGGTAGGTCCAGCCACACTTTTACAGATATGGGCTTGGGACCACATAGCTATTGGTCACCTTGTAGGAGCATTATGAGCTCGGGTCATGGATGATCCTTTAGTTTTTGGTTGGGCTCCTGGGTGATGATGTATGTGGTCATATGGGGGATATCTATTATTATCGTTGTGTATTTGATGATATTCAGAAGCACATGATTATCCGGAGGTCGTATAGAGCATATCAATGGGTAGAGGATGCAATAGAGCTTGGATTTTCCATGGTTGAGCAATTTATTCTAGTAATTCTTGCATATATCTGAGATTATTATAGGAATGATCAGTACATTCGAGAGGTAGTTTGGGGCCGTTCGGGATGTGCCCGGACTCGAGATGTGGTACGCATCGGGCCAGGGAGACCTTTGATATTGGTCTGCAAATCAAGCCACAACGGGTGAGATCTAGTTTTGATCATATGGTTCCTCTAGTATGGGTTCCTTTTTGCCATATTATGGATCATGGAGTTACAGCAGCCTACACACCATGGTATGCTATAGTTTTACCTCTTCGTTTGACCATTCCTTAGGCAAAGGCATGGGATGCGGGGATCGAGACCATTTCCATAGTAGTGGAGTGGCAATGACGATGATGATTCAGATGATGAGGATGGAGATGATAGAGATAGCGGTGAAGGTGGTTATGGATAGGGTCCCCATAGATACAAGGAAAAAGGCTAAAACAAAGACAGTGCCCATAGCTCACAAGATACATATGCCCCAGGTGGGCATAGCGAATGGGATACATGCACCAATATAGCATGTTCCACCTCGTAGAGCAATGCTACAGACCCTCTACCTAGAGCAGGTAGACCATAGCAGAGCCACATTAGGTTCCTCCTCCACGAGGAGCACAACAAGGTCTTATTATGAGCCCACCACACGTCCCCAGTAGAGGAGATGGAGGAGATTGAGGTGCATGGTTTTAGCAGATCCAGGCAGATGGTTGCATAGATGGCGCAGATTACATGTTTATTATAGTAGTCTATGACCTAGGTGTAATAGTTGACTACTCGGAGAGATCGGGCCGTGCCAGTACAAACCATTACTACCGAGAGAGATCGGTTGACTGCTGCAAGTGCACACAAGCTCGGGCTGATATAGCGAGTTATAGGAGAGTGAGATGCTCTATTTCGGGCATCCTCGTAGATGGGATGGTGGATATGCTATCAAATGTTATGAGAGCTAGTGGTGAGGCCTCCTTTACAAGGCCGCATATCACCAAGTAGTTTCATATGGACGAGAGGGTCACTCCCTTTGATCAGTTAGATGTGAGTAGGTCTAGGTCCAGGTCTCCGGGACCTCTTGATCCGATAGATCCATACAACAGACAACAATACAAAAGTTGTAGCAGCATCGTAGGGCTATAACATCAACAACAAATTTCTCCTCCCAGGGGCACTAGGCCATGTAGCCCCAAAGAGGCCGAGAGTCGTGGTTGACTCTATTTATTTATGATGTATACCCGGATGTATGTACTTTGTGATGTACACCTCTTAGGAAGACTCGATTTTGATCGATGGTATATATATTCATTTTGATTATGCCTCTTATGAAGGCACATTTTTGATTCATGCCCATGGTGGCCTATTTTGTATCCAGATGTATGTATTGTTCATGGACATTTGAATCGACATGATATATGATTATGATGTTGATTATGGATATTTATCCGTAATGTTTGTAATGATTTGTATCACTTGTTCATTTTATGTATGAGATAACATCGTTTAGATGACATCACATGTTTTTGATCTATGTCATGTTCTTTTACTTTATCGCATTTGTGGGTGGGATAATAGTAGATAATGTCATGTTGATTTTACATGTAACACTTATGATGATCCATGTTTTTATTATGGTCTACGTTCAAGGAGGAATAGAAGGTGGTCCCTCTTGCCTCTCCTGGTGATATTATATGATGGTATCTTATCATACATATATTTTTTCCATGTTCATGATTATGTATCTTAGTTGTTTATTGATATATGTTGTATA
This sequence comes from Taxus wallichiana var. yunnanensis, assembly GCA_018340775.1. Taxonomy (NCBI): domain Eukaryota; kingdom Viridiplantae; phylum Streptophyta; class Pinopsida; order Cupressales; family Taxaceae; genus Taxus; species Taxus wallichiana. The sequence goes on from CM031243.1 coordinate 603,777,816, forward strand.
GATGTGATGATAGATGATATGATGGTAACAAACTGTACAAGCAAAAAAAAAAAGCACAACTTAATCAAACCTAACTAACACAATACAATTATACACAAATACACAAGATAAAATGCGCTCAATGCAATGTACTAATAGATTAAGTAATACTCAAACCTAAGTAAGCAAATGAACTCAATTCAAAGAACACAACACAAAAAAGTAATGAAATCAAAGTTATACAAGCCAACAACTAAAAGCAAGAAAATCACTTCTTTGTTTTTATGGGACAATATTGATATATTTTCTATTATTTTTGTGTTTTCCAAGGATCATTTTCGAAATGAACCTAAAACACCTAACAATATATACATACAAGACCTAAAACACAAACAAATAACCTAAGTAAAAAGGACTTGTTTTTGTAAGACTTTTTCAAGGCTATTGTTCACATTGTTTGTCGTATTTTTCTAGGACAATGTTATATTGTTTTTGAGGTTTTCGTCCCTAGGGGTTTTTCTAGGTTTATGGTTTTTTGCGACATATTTAAATGTTGTTTTGTTTTCCGAAATGTTTTCCGAAGTTATATACAACAAACGAAGAAGCATGGATGCCCCTATTGAGAGAGGGGATGTTCGAGGGCGAGAATGCCACATGTTATGTGCAAGATGTGAAAATTACACAAGTGCCCCCACTTTGAGATGGGAATGTATGAAGATGAGCCATTTTCATCAATATCTAGGAGTATATTATCCAAATCAAGGCCCTAAGACTCAAAGAAACTAGCCCTAGATAGAAGTGATTGTTACCCATCTAGAAATGGCGATTCTTTATGAACAACAAATCCTCCTTAAGTGTCAGAAACTAGTTTTCACCCAAGAACTTTCCCAATGGCCACAACTGCGTGGTTTTCACACTTGGATGAACTATTTTTCATTTACTTTTTTTTTTGCTTGTGTTTACCGATTTTCCAAGGAACTCCATACTCAAGCATAGAACCGCTTGAGTTGTATTGTGTTCATGGGCTCCTTAAGATCTTCACCATTTGAATGAGCAAGTTTGTATTCCCCTGAACTGTATTTAGTGACCAAAACATATGGTCCTTACCAGTTAGGCTCAAATTTACCTTTCTTTTCTCGGCTCTTAGTGGTGTTGAACTGGTTTTCCTTCAAAATGAAATCTCCTACCTCAAATTGACAAGGTATTATCTGTTTGTTGTATCCTCGTGGCACTCAAGTTCGATAAACCTTTAAATGATTGAGTGCTTGCATATGCTTTTCATCCAAAGAGCTCCAATTCTACTAGTGGAGTTACTCTCCGTAGTCTTCATCTTTTTCCAAGATAGTCCCGGAGAGATATTCTCAAGGAGGGAAGCTCAATTTCTAAGGGTATAATGGCCTCAATGCCAAAGACTAATGAATATTGAGTAGCACTTATAGGGGTGCGGATGGAGGTTCGATAGGCCCAAAGGGTGGGATGGATCTGTAGGTGTCAATTACGGCCGGTTTTGCTAACCATATTTTCCATGATATGAACAAGGGTTTTATTGGTGGCTTCAGCTTGTCCATTACCTTAAGGGTAATAGGGATTGACCACTTGAGTTGGATTTGGAAGTGTTGGCATAACGCTTTGACCATCTTGTTCTTAAAATATTTACCATTATCTATTCTACATGGCAAAAGGGATGTCATAATGGAAAATGAGATGGTTCATTATGAACTTGGAGATTTGTGCACCGATTAATGTAAGTGAGAGGTACAACCTCTACCCATTTGGTGAAGTACTCGGTGGTGGTGATAATATGGGTGTGGCCATCTGAGGAAGTTGGAGTGAGCTTCCCTATGAGATCAAGTCCCCATTTTGAAAATGGCCAGGGTGTTGTGATGGGTTGCAAAGCCTATGTTGGTGCATGTATCAAGTTTCCATATTTTTGACAAAGTTACAACAGTGGCTTCCATGGTAGGCTAATAGTAGTAACCTACTCTCAATAGTTTCTTAGCAAGGACCATTCCACTTGTGTGTGCTCCACAAACACCTCCATGCACTTCTTTAATTGTTTGGACTGACTCGGTCACATCAAGACAATGTAGCAGATTCCCGTTGTAGCCATGATGATAGAGGGTGCCTCCTAGGAGGGTATAATGGGCTATATGGTGGATAAGGGATTTTTTCAGTATGGGAGATATTCGGGGGAAAAGTGTCATCTTGTAAGTAGTTAAAAATGGGATCATACTAAGGAGATAGAGGACCAACAACTTCACATGCTAGACAAGATTCTGACATGTCATATGCAGCACTCGCAAGTGTTCAAAAAAGAAAGGCATCTTGTTTGCCTGAGGTGGAATGCGTAGAAATACCCAATTATAGCCATGACGTATGCTAATCAATTATGTGATCTTGGTCTTTGTTCAAAGATAATTTGTACAAAGTATTCTTTCAGAGTTTCAACCAATTTCTTATATGGAACAAGCTTCTCATCTTTAACTTTGTATTCATCATTAACTTGTTTAATGATCAATTGGGAGTCACCAATGACTCATAGTTGTCTGATGTTCCATGTGATAGCTAATTTCAAGCTAGCAATGAGTGCCTCATATTCTAATATTATTTGTACAAGGAAAACCTGGAAAAAAATGTTTGCGAAATGATTTCTCCAGTGGGAGTGATGAGTACCACTCCTATTGAACCATGAAAGGTGAATGACCTGTCAAAGTGGACTTGCCACATGACGGATTCCTCAATGTACATCATAGATGCATCTGGCAAATCTAGACACAATGGTTCTATTCTTGGTAGGGAGCCTCACTAGTTGATCGGTGAATACCGTCCTTTTAGGGATTTCTGGTTAACAAACTCAATGTCAAACTCACTAAGGAGGATGATCCAATTAGCCATCCATCCTGTAAGGGTAGGTTTAGATAGGAGGTATTTGAGAGGTTCAACTTTGGATATTAACTTGGTTTTATTATTAAGGAGGTATGACAAAAGCTTCGGAATGTAAAACACCACTTCTAGGTAGGCCTTCTCAATCGAGGGTAGTTAAGCTCATAGGAAATTAAGGTGTGGTTAAGGTAATAAACCACCCTTTCTTTATGGCTCAAGTCATATTGGGAAAGCAATGCACCAATAGCAAATAGGGTGGTTGAAATATACAACAACAGGGGTTCCCCCAGGATAGGTGGCATGAGAACATATGGATTTATTAGGTATTGTTTCAACAATTCAAAGGCCTTCTTACAATTTGTCCCCAATTGAAGGTGACATCTTTCTTTAAAAGATGTGTAAAGGGATGGCACTTATCCGCAAGTTGTGATATGAATCGGTGGATTTCTGAATCTTCCCTTGTAAATTACATAGTTGTTTTAGGTTTTTTGGTGGATGCATATCTGTAACAGTTGTAACCTTGGCAGGATCTACCTCAACCCCTCTTTGGGAGACAATGAAACCTAGTAACTTTCCTAATAGTATGTTGAAGACTCACTTCTTGGGATTCGAGATGAACCTTATAATATCTTAGGTGTTGAAAGATACACCTTAGCACTTTAGGGTGATCCTCTCTGGTCTTATATTTTTCTAAGATTTCATCCACGTAATCTTCCATGATGTCACTCATCATGTCATGAAAGATGACAATCCTTGGTGTGTTGATATGTAGCCCCGACATTCTTGAGTCCGAAAGGCATTACACGATAGCGAGAACATGTCCACAAGGGGTAATGAAAGTAGTCTTATGTTGGTCTTCCTCTATGATTTTGATTTGGTTATAACCTAAAAATCCATCCATTAAGGACAACATCTCATAACCAACAATGGAATCAACAATCATGTCGATGTTAGGTAAGGGGAAGTCATCTTTGGGACATGCTTTGTTGATGTCTCTGAAGTCGGTGCATATTTTGATGTCGACTGCTTCTTCTAGACTGGGACTATGTTAGATATCCAGTCTGAATAGTCAATAGGTTTGATAAAACTTGCTACTAATAGTTTCTCTTGTTCTTCTTTATCAAAGTAATGAAATCTTTGGATGCATCTTTCTTAATTTCTGCTTGATGGGTTTGGCATTTGGGTGTATAACAAGGTTGTGCACAACCAATGTTGGGTCAAAACCTATCATATTTGCATATGAACACGCAAATATGTCTGAATACTCTTGTAATAGTGCTACGAGGGTTTTATGTTCTTATGCTGAGAGTGAAGATCCTAGATTTATCATTTTCTTCTTTGAGAGATCTTCTTTATCATTTTAGATCTTCTTTTGATATTGACGTTGATTTTTCTTCACTAACATCTTTGATGCATCCTCCATCCACATAGGATCAAGGAGGAGAGTAATATCTACTTCCATAGGTGGCTCTCACGAGAGTGTTATCTTCGCATGGTGGAACTAATTTTTTTGTTGACATTTCCATTTGTTCATCCACAAGTGCCTCAAAGAGGCTTTTACTATGGGATTCATGCGTACTCTAATTAAGAGGCTTATTTTTAGTACTTTTTCCCTTTCTTATTACTTTTTGCCTAAGTGACCACACACCCTGCTTCCTCTCCAAAGTATGCCCATGCATCTAATTTAATAGAGAACCCCTTCATATAATTACTTGTGTGGAATAGTATCTCTGAGCCACATGAACTCTGTGAATGCCTCATCATTTTCAAATAAATTGACTAGTGCGTGAATTTGTTTATCCTGAGTCTATGAGGTCAAGATATACAAGGGTGACTTGGCAATTGGATCGGGAATTAGATCTAGAAAGGGTGAAGATAGATGAATCTATAAATAGATTAGTATGAGGAAAGATCCTTGTATAGGCTCTGAGGAATCTACATCACTAAACGAATGAGGTGAGCTATCCTCACGTTCAGAAGAGGTAGCATATAGTAAAATAAATTAAGGATGGGAATCTTAAACTAATCAGATTTTAGAAAGAAGTATATCATTACAAACGTAAAACCAAGCTTGATGTCGTAGTCTTGTTTTTTTGGAATCTTTTTTATAACACATGAGAAATCAAGGCATACACTTGAAATTGCAATGTTTTTTATAAAACACATATTTATTCATGGATTATACATTCAAAACCCTAGGTTTGAATATCTTAGGCAAATCCAATCCAATGTATTGGTAATTTCAAATCCATAAAAGCCAAAATACGAGTGTATTATAACATCAAGCACATTATAACACACGCACACTATAACATATGCACGTTATAATGCACACACACTATAACACAAGTGTGTTATAACATGAGCACGCTATAACGTGAGCATGTTATAACTCACTCGCATTCATGTAAGTAATTTTGTATATCTACATTTGGGAGGTATATATTTACAAAAAAATGTTTAAGCATAATTATAACATTTATACTTATACTTTAGATTTATTTTAGTAAATATAAGAAATTAAGGTCACTTTGCACCTTATGGAACTAGTCTCACAACTCCATAAGTCACAATTTAGAAGATAGTTTTTCATATTCTAATCTAGTCAGTACATAGATATTTTTAGGATTTCGGATTCAACATACAACTTTTAGGCTTTAAATTCTACAATCCATATATTTTTTGGGAAAGAATATAGTCATTTTTTAGTTTTTGGGGCCTTCTTGATTAGTTATTGACATTTTTAGGAGCTTTAGATGTGACAAAATATATTTTATAAACCTCAAAACTCTCAAAGGTAAAGAACATTTTCTCAAATATATGGACTAATGAAACACCTTATAACAAATAATACATCAAAACACATACAAATTTTTATCAATTTAAAAATCCTTGACAACATCTACAAATACTACTCCCACTATTGGGACTGTTACAAAAAGCAACTAAATTCATAAAGCTCTTACAATTGTGTTTCTCGAGGCCCTTGACAAGTTTCACTTGTTTAGCGCAACTCAACTTGTCTCTCTACTCTTTACTACTCTAGTCGATCCGAAAATTGACCAATTTTTTTTTACTCAACCATGGACCCTAGAGGCTTTAATTTATTTTCCAAATTTACCCCATTATAATCAACTTTAAACAATACAAGAATTAAAAAACACACTACACAAAGATTGATAACGGAGTTTGGTAGAAAGCCTACGTCTCTGGGTTCATCAATAAACGATATATTATCCACTTCCATGACTATAACAAATAATACAATCTAAGCATGATAATATTGAATACAAATGGAATAAGAACCTAAACACCAAGTGGATACCCTAGTAGATTCGATCCAATATTCTATCCATGAATACCTCTACGCCTCTGTTGTATGCGGTGCTAAGTATTCTTCTAGAAACCTCCACACTTCATTGTGCGGTGCTAAGTCTCCAGATGTCAGCAGACATCAATTGTCACCAACGATCTCATACTAAATAATGACCCTCCTCCAAAGCTAATGATATGATGATACGTCCAACGTATTGAGGCTCTGAGCTCTACTGCTTCTCTGATGCTTTGTCATGTCCCTTGGCTCCATGGCGTCTCTGGGCTCTAGCTTGAGAAGTCTCTTTCTTGATGAGTTAAAAAATAATAACCCTCAAACCAAAATGTTCCTATTTAATAATAGGTCTTGTTGATAACAAATAATATCGGTCCTCAATATGCCTATAAAATAAATAGGTCTTACTTTATCAACATGTTGATAACAATAATATCAAACTTCTGTCATGTGCCTATAATGAATAATATAGGACTTCTTCATTTTTCATATTGCCTATAACAAATAATATAGGCCATCATGCTTATACTAATAAGATATAAGCATTTATATCTCTCCATAATGTCTCCATTACATCACCACGATCATCTTCGAACTTCACCAGTTGTTCACCACGGCTCGGGCATGGATCACTACTTCTTGGAGAGAACTCGAGCTTCATCTTCAAATATTGCCTAATAAATAATAGGCCAATAAAAATAATGCCTTAAAAAAATAATTAAGGCCTTTAATATAGCTTAGAAGCTATATTTAATAACACCTCGAATGCCTTTACAAAACTTAATAAGCTTAAGGCTTGTGTGTTTTACAATGTACCGGGTCCCCTATTTATATTGATTAGGAGCCCGAAATATAAGGATATTTGATAATATCCATGGCTTATTTTTAAAGATCCCGTAAGGAAATGGTCATTTTAGGAAAATGTGACCTAAGATAGAGAGGGTTTAGGCTCTGCGATTTTTATCAATGAATGCTCGGCTTGTAACGCTGGCCATATAGCGTCACACGGCCGATCTTCCGATCCAGCAGAATATCTACATTAATTTTGTATTGATCGCCTCCCGCCCCTTGGGTGGCTTATATAATGACCACCTCCTTGGGCCATGCATCTATTGATGTTGGTCTTAATGCGTGAAGCTTTGGACAACAATGGCGCTGAAAAGAGCGAGGAAATTTGTTTCGAAGGTATTCAACGAGGTAAGGATTCTAATACTCCTTCCCCGATATTGTGCTTGATTTACCTACGTTTGATAAAGCATGCAACTAGTTTGAATATTTTTCTCTTGTTGCTTACTTTGTGGGCCAAGTTCCCCAGAAGGCATCCTCCGTCAATGGATTCATAACCATTGGCAACCCCACGGCGTCAAAGTTGAGGGAGTTCAGAATATGACCAAGGGTTTTTTTCTGTTTCACTTTGCTAATGCTGAGCATTGCAAAGCTATTGTCAACCATGGTCCCTGGTTTATTCATAATACCCTTGTGGTGTTTTCCCACTGGACTCGGGACTTTCATTCTCCGAGCAAGCCAAACTCAAGATTCTTGTTTGGATTAGATTTCCAGTGCATTTGCCTCTATGGGGTTTTATTAACCAGTTCATCAAACCCTTGGGTCATCTCATATGCCATGAACAACCCAAATTTTACTCAGCTCGACCCCAGAAATGGGTCTGTGTGGAAATTGATCTCTCAAAGGACCTTAAGGATACCCTCGACATCCAGGTGGGGGATACACACTTTGCACAGAAGGTGCTTTATATTAACCTACCCAACACATGTTCTCGGTGCCAATCCATCGATCATATGATCAAGGATTGTCCCCTCATGACACAAAGCTCACTGGCTATTGTTGAGAAGCCCTTGACCGACCCTAAATCCAACACCCCCCTTCTGATGGATGGACCACCGTCACTAGCCGTAAACCTTTGGCTCGCAATAAATCCCAAACTGCCACTTATAAACCGGTGAATGCCTCCACTTCTACTCCTATGAAGCCGTCTACTGCGTCCCTTCCCAAGCCCTCATCTGCCATCTCCCGGACTCCGCAAGTTGCTATTGTCATCAGTTCCCACCCATCGGTACCTATTTTGCACACCCCTCGCTTCCCAAAACCTCAAGCTTCATGGATAACACTCACCGGTTCGGCTACTCATACAGAGAGAAAATCAGCCTTACACCGTTCAAGAAGTCCCTCCCCTCCTTCTGATGAGGATTTTTCATAGAGACCTCACCGATAGTTTGAGCTTGGAGACTATTTGCATGGGAATGCACGGCAAGTCACTTTTTCTAACCGTTTTGGAGCGTTAACAAGCCTCGAGGAGGAAAACATGCACCTTGATAGTTCTCCATGATAGTTTACTCATGGAATGTCAAGGGGCTCACTAATCTGACTCACAGATATCTTGTCAGAGATAGTTGTAAGTATTTTACAAAGTTTCAGGTTTTGTGTTTACAGGAAGTCAAAATCACTGGCTTCCATCTTTCTTCTGCTATGTGTACCATCTGGCCTAGTTCTCTCTGCCAGATGTCAGCACATGATAATGGTCGAGGTGGTGTTGTCACTCTTTTAAGTCCTGACCTCACCTCCAATATCATATCATGGGGCTCTGACCCCACCCATCGGGTGGTGTGGACCCTTTTTGATTTTGACGATCATATTCTTGGGCTAGCAAACATTTATGCTTTTAATGATGCTTCTAAGCGCTCTTCTTTCTGGTGGTGGCTGGTTGATCACTTGACTTCGCTTCCTAGCTTCTCTGTGGTGATTTCAACATGGTGGAATCTCCCAAAGACAAATTGGGCCGGCTTCTTATGCGTTGGTGTGCTGGGGAGCATGAATCCTGGTTTTACTTGTGCAATAAGCTCTATTTGTTTGATCCCAACCACCACAAGCACTCAAATTATGCCACTCTGTGGTTCACTTGGTCTAACTTTCAAGCTAGTGATGACAGAGTGTATAAACACCTTGACAGAGCTCTACTTTCAGAACAACAATGGTTCTCTTTTGATGCTTCACACAGCCTCCCGGTCTCGGTTGTGGATATTGCTTTGGTCTCTGACCATAAGCCTATTTTCTTTGGGCTCCAATGGAACTTTCAGTGTCCCAAGCCCAAATCCACTCAGTTCTACTTGAATACGTCTCATCTTTCTCATCCTAAGACTTTGGATTACATCAGACGTATTTGGAATCTTGACCCAAGACCTGTTGATGGGATTGGCTGGATTGATTGGTGGTCTCATGCCATCACTCGCACCACTACTTTTCTTTAGCTTTATGGGAAGCAGGCTACTTTTTTCGAAAAAATGCTCATGAAGCCTCTCATATTGAATACTTGAGAGCTATTCAAGAGCTTAATCTGTCTCCCTTTAACACTCATATTCAAGTGCAAGCTGCTCATTGGAAGCATAAACTTCAGATTGAGGAGCACTATAAGGCTAGAGGAGCTCAAGTTCGTGCCAGACTTCACTGGCTCAGAATTGGTGATAGAGTCACTAAGGAGTTTTTGCTTCTCTTAAATCTAATCAAACTCTCACCAAAATCAAAGCAATCAAGGAAGGTAATCAAAGGCTTACCCTTTTACCTGACATTTTGCAAGCTTTTGTGCATCACTACCATGTTGTGTTTGCTTCCCAACCTGCTACTCCGACTCATGATGCTACTCTCCTCCAATGCATTGAGGTTGTTCCCTGCAAGCTTTCTGAAAGCCAATGTGTTACCTGTGATCGGCCTCTCACACTTGATGATTTGAAGGAAGTTTCTCTTCAGATGGCTTCTGATAAAGCCCCTGGGGTTGATGGTTTTCCCTATGAGTTCTACCAGGCTTTGTGGCCTACTGTTGGTCTAGATCTCTACCAGGTCTATCTGGAAGCTATGTCCTCCAACACTCTGGGAGCTCTGATCAACCAAGGCAACATCAAATTCATACCTAAGACTGGTGATCCAGAGCTTATCACCAACTGGCGGCCAATCACTCTGCTCAATGTCTCATACAAGATTATTGCCAAAGCTCTTGCTAACAGGCTTACAAACCTATTGCCTTTGATCATCAGGAGTGAACAAACCAGCTTTATTAAAAATAGATATATCTTGGACAACATTATTACAGTTTGGGAGGGCATGGAATATGCGCGCTAGACTTCTCAGCTGGCTTTGTTTGTCAAAATTGATTTTGAGAAAGCCTATGATAGAGTTGAGTGGCCTTTCATTCTAGCCATGTTGCAGGCTATTGGCTTTGGACCTCGGTTCATCCGCTCTATTAATATGCTCTTCCAAGATGTTGGTGCCTGTATTACTATCAATGGTCAACAATCTGAGTAGTTTTCTCTTCATCGTTCCATCCGACAAGGTTTCCCTCTTGCTCCTCTTTTATGTCATTGTTGTTGAAGGTCTCAACTATTTGTTTGCTAATGCTGCTCATGTTGGTTTAGTCCGAGGCATTATCGCCTTCTTCTCCTCAGCAACTGATTAATGGTCATTTCGCTGATGATTCTTTTCTCACCTTGGCTGAGTCTGAGTCTTCTGTTTCTAATGCTATGCAATGTCTTGATACCTTTTGTCTTGCTTTGGGTTCTGCCATTCAATGGAAGAAATCTCGATGCTACAGCGGCGGTGGGTCCCAAAACTCCTTTACTAGAGGGATTTCAATGGCTTTGGATTGAACCTAGCATTCAGTTTAAATTTCTTGGCATCCCCTTTGCCTTCATGGCTTCCCCTGCTGACCTTTAGGACTATGTGATTCAACGAGTTGAAAAAAAAATCTCCTTTTGGCTCACCAAGCATCTATCTCTTGCTAGCAAATTTCAAGTTTGTTCCAAGGTTCTAGTTGCCACTCATGTCTACTAGTCCTCCTGTTGGGCTCCTTCTAAGGTTGTTTACCATCAATTGGAAAAATTCTGCGTGAATTCCTTTGGGCCAACTCTGAGGGGAACCATGGTTTTCACAGGGTTGCTTGGGATGTTTCTTTGTACGCCCAAAAACACCGACGGTCTTGGCCTTATCAACATACAATTGCAAGGGGTTTCTCTTACCGCCAAATGGATAATTCGCAGCCTTGAAGGTGAGGAATCTTGGAAAATTCTGCTTAGGCATTGTATATCTCAAGGGTCTCCTCTTAATCCGAAGGCATGGCAGGGTCTGAACTACTATTCTTTATTGTTTTTCCCTGTTCCTATTAAAATTGGTGGTTCTTTTGTGGCTAAAAGTATTTGGAAATCCTAGAAGCTCCTTGAACCCCACCTACTTTAGCAAGGTGATGGTTTCAAAATGGGCTCTCTCTCAACTCTCTCAGCTTATGGTGGAATCCAGTTTTTCAATATCAGGACAAACCTCTTGCTCTTTCAGTGCAATTTAAGGGTATGCATCTTTTCAGAAAAGGAGTTAAGTTTATTCAGGACCTTTTTTGTCTTGCCACCAGGGATTGGCTTCCATGGATCAACTTGAAAGCTAAATTTTCTCTTCATGACAATGATAAACAAGCCATTTCTCTAATTCAAGAGCTCATACCTGGTGATTATTTGCATAAAATTGGTGTTCATACGCAGTGCCCATGGTGGTTTGACTGGCATTGGCCCGCTGCCACCCCCTTCAAAAATTACAAACCTCGAGTGGGCTACAAGCTTCTTGCTCAGAAGCAACTCCCTTTCAATAAGCTCAATGCTCGTTGGAGCTTGCATTCCACCCGTTTTGGTTGGAAGCAATGCTTTCAGGTTGTTTGGGCCATTCCTATAGAGCCCAAAGTTGCTCACTTCCTTTGGTGTATTCTCCACCAAGGGCTTCCTATGGGAAAACGTCTCATTCTTATGGGAGCTCCTCCGTTGCGCTGCCCTTTCTGCAACCACATTGAGACTCTTCTTCATCTCTTTTGGTTTTGCCCCCATGCTCGATTGCACCAGTGCTTTGATTCATACCCTTTTTCAACCTTTTATGCCCACGTTCTTTATGTGGAAAATGGTTCTTCTGGGGGACTCGGCCTTTGTTCCTACAAAATTTTACAACATTTGGCATTCTTTTAGAGCTACTATTTTATATCACATCTAGAAAACTAGAAATTCAGCTATTTTTAACAAGGAGACAGTGGATAGAACTTTTGTTATTTCTAACAAACTTGTTGTTATCTCTAATGTCTCGCTTCAGATCCAAGTTCAAGTGGAGAAAGTCCGCATTGAGGTGGAACACCTGCAGACCCTGTTGGATCACTGGGGAGTGCCCCTGCACTGTCAGTTGTGTTCCACCTGATTCTCCTCATCGTTGCTCCCGCTCACAAGGTCACCGCTCCCGTTCCCGTGGGCGACACAATTTTGATCGAGTCGCTCGTGGGTGGCGGAGTGCCTCCCCTCATCGGTGGGGTCCTTCACTGTTTCCATCTCGGGCTCCTCCCGCACTAGGGGTGTTTGGCCGGTGGGCGGCGGTGGCAGTTCTGGGTGGTAGGCTGATCACTCCAAGTTTCCTCATCTCTCCTTAGCCATATCACCCAACCAACGGGGCAATGAGGAGGAGCAACCACAGACTAACGGCTGGAGCCGAGTACTGACACCCCCGCCAACCCTCCTAGTGGGTGGGGTGACCGTCCAAAGAGCCCCCACATCGCCTCCTGCCTCCATGTTTGCCACCACCGCCTAGCTCCATGCCTAGTTTTTTTCTGCTGGTTTCTGTAAATTTTGCTCCAACTTTTTTTGATTGATAAGCTTATCTTGATATGATTATGTAATTTGTGCCACTCGTAGCCTTTTAATGGCTACTTTTACTCTGCATGTGGGGTGTGATCTTTTCCACCCGATTTTGTATGATTAGCATTGTACATTTCATCATTATTATATGGATATGCTTTTCAATCAAAAAAAAAGAGCCCGTAATAATCCTCAAAGGATTGGACTTAGACAAAATTCCCGTGGCATAATAATAATTTAGCCACCAAATATTTAATCCGCTTCAAATAATATCATAGCCTTAATAGGCTTTGAGCGGATTAATAGGGATTAATTCCCTTTTTTAAGCTTTTAAATAAGCTTAAGCCATATTTTTACAAAAATCAACCCCATAATAATATCCACTCTTCACGTGGATGGAGCAACTTTATGTGGGTAAAATCCCACATTATATGCAAGCCTTTTTAATAGGCTTTATCCACCATAATTTGTTTTCACGTGGACTTTTTTTTATAAAAAGATTATAAAACCTTTTACGTGGGTAAAACCATAAACCCACCTTTAATGCCACGTGTATAAATAATAAATCCATGTGATCACATGCAGATTTGCCATGTGTCAAATGTAGTTGTGCCACGTATCACCATGTCATTTGTCCATTTGGTGCATCCTTCGTTTGTTGACCACCAATTAACCAAACTTTGACCGGTCTTAACTTTCTCATAAGGACATGGATTTGGTCCGTTCAAAAAAATTGGAAAGCTCTTGGTGAGCTCTATGCAATGGTGCTAAGGCATTTGATGATTTCAAAATCATTCATTTTTTTCAGTGGACCAATGTTAACCAGTTGTTGACCAAACTTTGACCAACCACTAGATGTGTGTATGGACTCCATTTGCAGCGTTCAAATAGTCACCAAAAAGCTCTCGGAGTGATCTTATGTATTGTGCCAATCATGGGATATTTAGGGAACATATGTCCTCTAAAATTTCCTCTAGATCACACCTCCCCAATGGGAAAGGCTTTTGTCCCAATAGTGAATCCAAAATCATGTTGTTGAGAAGAGATCTATGCGAGATACGCTTGAACTCCATAGTCAAACAATTAATGGCTCAATCTCTCGAGATCCGTAGCACTTGGGCTCATTTCCTTTTGTTGCACCACTTTGATATATTCAAAAGACCTCCATGCCTTTGATGTATGGTGTTGAGTCTCCTTCCTCTATTTTGGTTGCCACATCTCTGCCCTCTAGGGTCCGACACTTCAAAAATCTCGATGCTTGTCTTTGACGCCATGTCCATGATGATCAGCTACCATTCGGATGTACAGTCACAATGCCTTGACACCAAATGAAAATTTGAGCTAATCTCTCGTGAGCTCCTCTTGTTGATGAAAAATATTAGGTACCATTTTGTTGTATGGCCATGATGGCCTCTTCACAAAATGAAGATCTAACCCGATGTTAGATGTCAACGGTGATCAACTACCATCTTGTTGCATGGTCACAATGCCGCTACACAGAATGAAGATCCAAACTGATACCTGCGAAGCTCAATTATCTAGCACAAATGGCTGGAAAATCTCCAAGCTTATAAATATGAGTTAAATCCTTGCTATAATATGTAACAGGTACTCAAAAGCTAATTAGGAGATATATAAATGGAGTATTAATCAAATTTCTCCAAGTAAGAAAATATACTAAGTATGGTAAACCTGTCCCCCAGCTATTCTCACTAAATCTGAACTCCAAAAAGTGTTTGTCTCCTCCCTGTTGGACAAATAACTCAACAAGGACAAAATATATTACATCTCTGGTGTTAGCAAAATCACCAAATAATAATAGCCCTTTGGGGTTCATAATGCAAGTATAAAATGAGTACAAACGTTGCCCAAAATTTGGATCTTTTACTAATGTGCCCTGATTGGTTAGATGTATACAAACATTTCCCACAAGGGGTCTTATTAATACATTCTACCTAGCACAATAGTTTTCTAGTTTTATTATAATAAGAGCAATAAATAATGCTCAAAATCCCTATACAATAGCTGAACAAAATGTCAACTTTTATTACACCTTAGATTTCTTACTAGTTGTAGAATCCTCGGTGTTGGCCTAGGCTACCTCAATAGGTGCCCTATGGATCATCGAATGATCTCTCATCTACATATCAGATATAATGGAATAATCCAAATATAAATGTGAGAAAAATATTGAGGATGATAAATTTGTCCCTCATCTTATCCCATCAATCTGGACTCCACAAGTACAATTCGATGTCATCACTATCAACTCATCATGCATTGATCAACCTGCTTGGAGAATAGCAGGTTCACTGACAAGAACAACTAGCTCTAATACCAACTTAGTTCGGAGATTAGCAAGTTGCAAGCACAATAACTCGCTCTAATACCAACTTGATTCGAAAATTGATTTTTTTTTACTCGACCACAGACCCCTATAGGCTTTAATTTATTTTCCGAATTTACCCCATTAGAATCAACCTTAAACAATGCAAGAATTAAAAACACATTGCACAAAGATTGATAACGGAGTTTGGCAGAAAGCCTACATCTCTGGGTTCATCAATAGAACCAATATATTATCCACTTCCACAATTGTAACAAATAATACAATCTAAGCATGATAATACTGAATACAAATGGAACAAGAACCTAAACACCAAGTGGCTACCCTAGTAGATTCGATCCAATATTCTATCCATGAATACCTCTACACCTTTGTTATACGGTGTTAAGTATTCTTCTAGAAACCTCCATGCTTCCGTTGTGCGAGTGCTAAGTCTCTAGATGTCAACAGACATCAATTGTTGCCAACGAGCTCATACTAAATAATGACCCTCCTCTGAAGCTAATGATATGATGATACGTCCAACATACTTGAGGCTCTAAGCTCTATTGCTTCTCTGATGCTTTGTCACGTCCCTCGGCTCCATGGCGTCTCTGGGCTCTAGCTTGAGAAGTCTCTTTATCGGTGAGTTAAAAAAATAATAACTCCCGAACCATAATGTGCCTATTTAATAATAGGTCTTGCCGATAACAAATAATATCGGTCCTCAATATGCCTATAAAATAAATAGGTCTTACTTTATCAACATGCGATAACAATAATATTGGACTTCTGTCATGTGGCTATAATGAATAATATAGGATTTATTCATTTTTCATATTGCCTATAACAAATAATACATGCCATCATTCTTATACTAATGAGATATAATCATTTATATCTCTCCATAATGTCTCCATTACATCACATGATCATCTTTAAACTTCACCAGTTGTTCACCACGGCTCGGGCATGGATCACTGCTTCTTAGAGAGAACTTGGAGCTTCATCTTCAAATATTGCCTAATAAATAATAGGCCGATAAAAATAATGCCTTAAAAAAATAATTAAGGCCTTTAATATAGCTTAGAAGCTATATTTAATAACACCTTAAATGCCTTTACAAAACTTAATAAGCTTAAGGCTTGTGTGTTTTACAATGTACCCAAGTCCCCTATTTATATTGATTAGGAGCCGGAATATAAGGATATTTGATAATATCCATGGCTTATTTTTAAAGAGCCCGTAATAATCCTCAACAGATTGGGCTTAGCCAAAATTCTCTGTGGCATAATAATAATTTAGCCACCAAATATTTAATCTGCTTCAAATAATATCATAGCCATCAAATATTTAATCTGCTTCAAATAATATCATAGCCTTAATAGGCTTTGAGCGGATTAATAGGGATTAATTCCTTTTTTAAGCTTTTAAATAAGCTTAAGCCATATTTTACAAAAATCAACCCCATAATAATATCCACTCTTCACGTGGATGGAGCAGCTTTATGTGGGGCAAAATCCCACATTATATGCAAGCCTTTTTAATAGGCTTTATCCACCATAATTTTGTTTTCATGTGGACTTTTCTTTTCTTTTTTTTATAAAAAGATTATAAAACCTTTACGTGGGTAAAAACCATAAACCCACCTTTAATGCCACGTGTATAAATAATAAATCCATGTGATCACATGAAGATTTGCCACATGTCAAATGCAATTGTGTAATTGTGCCACGTGTCACCATGTCATTTGTCCATTTGGCGCATCCTTCAGTTGTTGACCACCAATTAACCGAACTTTGACCGGTCATAACTTTCGCATACAAACTCGAGATTTGGTCCATGTTCAAAATGCGTCAAAAAGGTCCTTTTAGGCTCTACGTAATGGTGTTGATGTTTGATGATTTCAAAATCATTGATTTTTTCAATGACCAATGTTGACCAGTTGTTGACCAAACTTTGACCAGCCACCAGATGTGCGTACAAACTCCATTTGCAGTGTTCAAATAGTCACCGAAAAGCTCTCGAAGTGATCTTCTATACTGTGCTAATAATGGGAGATTTAGGGAACATATGTCCTCTAAAATTTCCTATGGATCAATAGCCCCTCATATGGTGGACTTGAGTCACTTCACATTCTCTTAAGTTCTATATATTTCTACATTAGAAGTGAGTGGGTGGTTTCTCTTCGTGACTCTTTATCGCACTCCTCTTACATGTTTTATCAACAAATATTGTCTAGAGTTGTAATTAGCCCTAGATGAAGTAAAAATCACATTAAATAAAGTTTCAATTAGTTTCACATGGATCAATTTAATCAATATTTATTCTCTTATTGAACCTTTAGTAGAGAGGAATTGTTGTCATGCAAAATTTCTAGCATGAAAAATGAAACTTTTGATCATGACAACTAAGCACATAATTGAAAATTTTGTTTCATGGTCACTGTGCATCCTTATTCTGCCAACCATCCCTCAATTCCAACCTCATCATGTCTCGTGAGGAAAGTGATAACAAGGTTTTTAAGTTTGTTTCAATGTACAAAGAAGATTTCCTAATGTGATTGATTTAACTCATCGAGATTCGGCGAAAGACAACTTCCTTCGAGGCCTAAAAGGTCATTTTTCGCCATTTTACGCTTATAAACACCCTCTAAAATCCTTCACAGAAAATCTAAATCATCCGGGTGTGGTGTCGAGAGAGCATTGAATATGTCTGATGTGGTTTAGGAAAAATTGGTAAATAAAATTTGATTCGAGAACAATTTGAACCAATCGAGTCATCACGGTGCAAAGAATGAAAGTTCCCATGGTGAAGGTTGATTTCTCAAGAAGATTTTGGGAGTTCATGAAGGATTTAGGATACAAACAAATAATCATAGGAAATATCTTGGAATACTCTAGAATAGAGAAACATTAATTTTGTTCCAAGGCTCAAATATTTCTTGAGGCAATTCAGAACACATGTAGATGCTCCTCTCGGTTCAAGATGAAATATGCCCCAAATTTGAAATTTCAGTAATAATTGGATCTCAAAAATGGTTTCAATGATCTCATCAAGTGTTTTAGAGTCAAAATTATATAATATTTGACCCCAAAACACTTTTTTATTCTCTCATGGTGAAAATCTCATTTTCGGTGTCCCAATTTAGACACACTTTGGGCAAACCCAACTTTCTAGAAGTGGTAAAGTCACACTTTTGACACTCATGTGTCCCTCTATCCCCCAAATTTGATTTGAGTGCTTCACAGCCACCCGTTGATTTATTTTTCTACATTCAATAAATAGGAGCCTCCCCATTACAAAGAGGAGGGACTTAGTCTCAAAGTGTTGGTGAAAACTCGCTAATTTTTCCTTGTGATAAATTATTTCACCAACAGAACAAATAAACTAAGGTTATTATGTGTGTAAAAGTCTCCTTATAGGATATCTCTGTCATCCTATATAGTCCTGTGCAAGACCTTGTTTAGGTTGAATTGAGTGAAATCACTATTAGTTGGGAGTATACAAGTATACCATCATAAAAGTCACTAGATTAGTGTAAAGTGTGGAATGAGATCAATATAACCCTATTCCTTGGAGGATAAATTCAAATAGGAAGAAACTCATACTTTTTACTAAGATTTTCATAATCGATTACAATTTTCTCATAACCCCTACTTGAATCCAATCCATTGTTTGATGAGAGGAAGATGAATTAGAGGTTTCCTCATCTAAATATAGGTTGAAGGTATGTGGAGAAGCCTCATGAAGGATGGGATAAAATTAAACCCCAAATAACATCAAAAATCAAAAATCAGGTGTATCCTAACTTATGTAGTGCCACAACCCCTCCTATAGTATTCTCAATGAGATGCTTTGAGAAAAGATGTCGATATAGCAGAATGGCATTATCTATTCCATCATTGAGGCCATGTCAAGTGAGGCATGCCCCATAGTTGGGTGCTAGGTAGTATTTCTATAGGGAACAAGAGGAGTAGAGGGACTATAAGTTATAGAGGTGGGGGAAAACATGAGAGACAAGTTTTTAAGGAGGAGAAAGTAGAGAGAAGTAGGGGATGAAAGCATGATAAGTAGTCGTACAGACTTGGATGACCATATATTTCATCCTAGATCCATAGAGTATGAATTGTGTGATGTAGCATCCCAAGCAAATATCGAGGATCTGAGATGAAAAATCAATTTATCGTGCACAAATAAAATGAATATGAAACCAATTCAAATGTGTTGGCGAGGAATTTTCAGTGGACAAATTTGTGAATTCCTTGCCAACGCTCTAAGAATCTAAGTCCCTCTACTTAATGGTGCAGCTTGTCATATATGCATGTGCGAGAAAACGTCGATTTTGTGGTGGTCTTTTGCCAAGGATCCAACAGGCACTCCACTGACCCTGTGGCAAAGCTAGCAATCTCTTGCTAGGGAATACTTTGTCTGAAAGTGGGAAAGGGAGTGAGAAATGAGATAGGGAAACTAATGTTGTAGGTAGGAAATCAAATTCCTGCACACATTAGTTAGAAACTTTAACACATGCATTTATGAGAAGAAAACAACCCTACAAATGGCAACAAGATGAGATAAGATTGCAAACTCAAAGTTTCTAAAATCTCCTCATCAAAGAGGCTACAAACTCCTTCTTCTTGTATTGATGCTTAAACAAGTTGTACATAATGTGGGAATGGAAGAAATTTGAGAATGGAGGAAATTAGAAGAAAAATGGCTATTTCCTTTGCTTTCTCTAGGTACAATGCACTCTCGAGTCTACAAGATCAATCGCAACCCTTACAATGGCATGAAGAAGCCATTAAATATCTTGCAAGAAATGGTTATAACTTCTTCTTTGTTAGCAAGAAACGGTTTACAATCTTTTTAATCCTTTGTGTCCATTCAAATTCTTGATTTGCAAAAGAAACGCCAATGGCGAGAAAACCAGACTTTCCATAATGCAACCATTACACTCATTTTGTAACTTTGAATTTGAACCATTCATCTTGCCTTTGAAACTTTAAACCAGAGTTGTCCACGTGGGAGAAATTTACTGGAGCAAGTGTGGAGGATGCCTTTTACATTTTTTTATTTTTGGAGAAATGGCGTTTTGGAACATTTTGGCTCACTCCCCACTTTTGATATGGTTTTGACACGTGGCCTTACTTGAGTGGAGATAGAATTGCGGGTCACTTTTATAATTTTACCTTTTTTCAATGCGGGCTCAAAAACACAAATTGCTCCGTCGACCCGCTTCCCCACTTTGACTTTCAATGTGGGCTCAACATTCAAATTTTTCCTCGTAGCATGATTGAGTTGCGGGTCACTTTATGACTTTTATCCCTTTTTACAAAAAGGCTCAAAAATGTAAATTGCTTCAAACCCGCCTCCCCACTTTGACCTTTTGACGTGGGCTTAATATTTGAATTTTTACCAGGTGTGGGCGGGGCTGCGGGTCACTTTTTAACTTTAAGCCCCTTTAATGAAAAAGGCTCAAAACCTCAAAGTTCTCCGCCGACCCACTTCCCCGCTTTGACTTTCAATGCGGGCTCAACATTTGACTTTTTCCTCATAGCATGATCGGAGCTGCGGGTCACTTTATGACTTTTAGCCCTTTTTACAAAAAGGCTCAAAAACACAAATTGCTCCACCGGCCCGCCTCCAATTAGATATGTCCACGTACCCATGGATAATGGGGCCAAAATTTGACGGGAGAGAAAACGCCCATCATTCACGACTATGGAAAAATGCAAAGAAGAAGAAAACTCCACCATTTCACGCCTGCTTTTCAAATTTCTTTCACGAACCAAGGAATTGAAAACAATACAAGGTTTGACAATCCATGGCCATAGAAAGATTGAAAATTTCATTCAGATGAGGACAACAATAAAATTTTCACACGTCTAGACAGGAAAACGGAAAATTTACCAAAACGTGCAGACTAGAGAGTTTAAACAACTTCAAAGCATGAATTTCTCTATCTTTTCGGACTTTCAACTTTGCTTGAACACTTCTGGAAGGTGTGAGCTCAAAATTTTTGAATTTGACTTAAAAAATGAGGGGGGGATTTTGAGGGCGACAACAGCTGGCTCTAGCTTGGGGACATGACATGGACTGAGCATAGTGAAGACATGACATGGGAATCTAGAATCTCAATCTCTAGACCCTGTAATTCGTTGACCAATGCCTTATCCATTGGGCCTTATAGATTCATATACAACTTCGAGAAAGAAATATAGGAAGAAGAAAACACACAAGCACACAACGGAAAGGGAAACACACCTATGGTACAAGGCGGGGAACAACCCGCTTTCACTAATGATATAATTTCAAGTATTGCCCACTCCGAGGAAATTCCAGTGGCGTTCCATCCAAATATGAGAGAAGAAAAGTGTTCTTGCCGCAAGCTTCACGAATCTGGAATGGGCCGAGCCATAATGAATCAAACTTTCCATGGTTACCTTTTGGTTCTCTTCTCTTGTCCCATAGCAGGATGAAGTCTCCAACTTTGAATTCTCTTGCCTTGGCCTTCTTATCAAAAATATTCTTTACTTTTAATTGGTGCTCCTTAATGTGATCCACTACTTGGAGTTTATTTTCTTCCAGCTTCTCAAGAAAGAGGATCCTCTTGTCAATGGAATCCTTGTACTGACCATCTTCTATTACCTGTAATAACTTGAGAGCTGGCATCTCGATCGTGAGAGGAATTTCTGCTTTGACTCCATACAATAGTTGGAATGGTGACATACCTATTGCCTTCTTGGGAGTGATCCTATCCACCCACAATGCGTCATACAACCTTTTGTGCCAATTCCTTTGATTCTTGTTTACAAGCTTGCGGACAATGGTCACAATGTTCTTGTTGCTTGATTCAACCTGTCCATTTCCTTGTGGATAGTAGTCAAAAGAATGAGATAGGGAGATTCCATAGCCATAGAAAAACTCGGTCAACTCTCTTAAAGAGAAATAGGTAGCATTATCTGCTATAATCTTCTGTGGCACTCTCAAACGGACTATGATATTCTCCTTGATGAAGTTGCATACTGTTTCAATGATGACTTATTTGGCCAAAATGGCTTCCACCCATTTAGTGAAGTAGTCTGTTACTGTGAGTACATAGGTGTGCCCTACACTTGAGTGATGGTTCGAACACCAATGAAGTCCAACCCCCACTATTGAAATGGTTATTCAATAACCACAGGACTGAGTGGTAATGCAGCGAGTTGTGGTCTTCCAACAAACTGTTGGCATGCTTTGCACTTAAGAAACCCAATCTAGAGTGTCTCGCAAAGATGGTGGGCCAATAATACATTCCTTAGAGGATCTTGTGTGTAGTGACCATTGCTTAAAAAATGTCCACCACATGCTTGGTAATGGTATGCTTTAAGCAACTTTTCCTGTTGCTCTTTATCTATGCACTGAGGAAACAACCATCCAGGGCCTCTTTTTGTAAAGCGCATGATTCCAAATTACAAATTTAGGCGGCTTCACTTGAGTGTTCTCCTTTTCTTGTAATCAAGTTGCACAAGCCATTTCCCCTTACCAGATTGGAGGGTTGAATTTCCAAGTCATATTCTTGAGTCTTTGTAATCCAATTTCCTCTTTTAGCTCTAGGATCTGTTGTGTGAATATTGACTTGATTGCCTTTGCCAGGACCATCACCACCGTATGGGAGTTGATGATGTAAAACCTGAAGTTTTTACAGCTTTGACCACTACATAGGCATGCTTCTCCAATTGGTTATATTCTAGCTCATGATTTTTGAAAGGACAACTCATGAAAGCAATAGGTTCTTCCACGCCTTCATCATTTTTTGAACAAGAATGGCAGAGAGTGTATGTTCTGATGCATAACAATACATGATGAATTCTTTGTTAAAATCTAGAGATATAAGAGTCAGAGCCTTGGTAATGGATTTCTTGATCTCTTCAAATGTTTCCTTCCCTTCATTGTTCCATTTGAATTTTGCTTGTGGTTTCATCATGGAAGTGATGTGCTTCGTTGACTCAACAAACTCGTGCACAAAATGACGAAGAAAGTTGACCTTTCCAAGAATGAATGAAATAATTTCTTGCTTGTGGGTAGGTCTAATGCTTGAATGGATCTAATCCTCTCAGGTTCAATGTGTGCTCCATGTTTGTTCATGATGTGCCCCAATAAATTGCCTTTTGTGACTCCAAAAATGCACTTTTTTGGATTTAGTGATATGCCATTTTTGCTACACCTTGCAAGTACCTATTCCAAGTGATAGATATGATTTCCCCTCTTCTTTAAAAATATTGTGAGATCATCAAGATATATGACAATACAATGTTTCATATCTTTGAAGGCCAAATCCATCACCCTTTGGAATGTAGCTCCTGCATTGATTAGGCCAAAAGACATTCTCATTGTAGGCAAAAGTGCCCCAAGGTGTTGTAAAGGTTGTCTTGGTGCGGTCCTCCTCTGCCACTTTGATTTGATTATATCTTGAGAATCCATCAAGTAATGAAATCATTTCAGATCTAGTGACTTCTTGCAAGATATGGTCCATGATAGGAAGAGGATAATTGTCCTTTAGTGATGCTTGGTTCAGGTTGCGAAAATCTACACATATCCTTATTTCACCATTCTTCTTCCGCACTAGCATAATGTTAGCCACCCACGTTGAATGGTGGATGGGAAAGATGATCCTTGCATTAAGCATCTTCATTACCTCCTCCTTGATGGTATCATCAATCTTTAGGTTGTATAACCTTTGTTTCGCTTGAAGGGCTTAACACCCTACTTCAAAGAAATTGAGTGATGCATTTCCTTTGGATGGAAGGATTTGATTTCATCATAAGAGTAGGCTAAGACATTTGAGTATTTCTTGAGTAATGCAACAAACCTTCTTTTTCTTTAGGCGAGCAACATTTTCCAATATTGACCATCCTTGGTTCCTCCAGGGTACCAATGTTTTCTTTGTCAAAATCAATTGGGCACCAAGAAGATTGTTTTTCTTTCTCTTGAATGAATCTGTCATGTTTGTCAAAGAGGTCTTCTAAAGAGACTAGGCCTTTGGGAAATTTGTTCCCTTTTAATTTGATTACTCCCTCATCATCAATCCCTTCAATTCCTTCTTTCCCTTCTTTAGGTACTACTTCTCGGTGTGGATTTTCACCTCCTTCAAAGAAGAGATTATTGAAATTATCCCTTTTCTCTAAAAAGGCTAGAATTTGGTTATCATCATTGAAGACTTTCCAATGATTTGCATTATCTGGTAAACTAGGCCTGAATACCATTTCAATGGTCACTTTGTCTTTACCAAAAGAAGGATGAGGTGTCACTAGGGAAGCTGACACTGCAAGAGAATCGGCCTTTTTATTTTGTTCCTTGGAATAGCTTTAATGGAAAATGCATCAAAAAATTCAATGTAATCCCACACTTTGTTTCTATAATGTTGGAGTCTTGGATTCTTCACATGATATTGTTGGCGGACACTCGCTTTACTATAACCTCAAAGCATCACCTTGGATTCTTAGTTTCTTGATTCCCATGTCCTTTGTTGCACTCATGCCTAAGAGTAGTGCTTCATACTCTGTAGTGTTATTTGTATTATCAAATTGCAGCTTATAGGCAAATGGGTACAACTCATTAGAAGGAGAGTACAATACTACACCAGCTCCCGAGCCCACACTAGAATGACTACCATCAAATTCCATTGTCCAAATTTGATCTTCCTCTTCCTCCATGAGAAGTGGCAAGTTCTCTTTTTTTGATGTGAGGAAGTAGTTTCCTAGCCCACAATCTTGAAAGAGAATGTTTGCTTTCGGATCATCAAACTTTCATACTATGAACTTCATCTTTCTTACTGGTAGCAACTTCTTCATCTCACCTTTTACTGGGATAGTTGCAGATGACCAATCCATTTTTATCTCTCCACCCAGGTCTCTGTAAAAACTCCTACTCAATAGCATACCAAAGGATGTTGGGATGTCTGCTACCAGTATGGTTAGGAGCACCTTCTTGTCTGAAAAATCAACTAGTGTTACCTGTGCATATTTGATTCTTCCTACCAATGGCACTTGTTTGGATTCCATTGAGTAACAGGTGTCATTTACCTAGTCAAGGTGAGGCCTAGAGCATTTGCAACTTTGGCTGGCATCACATTGTCTGAGGCTCCGGAATATATGATACAATTATTTAGTTGGAAGCCTTTAATGAGGAGTGATAGGTAGAAAGGTTCAACCCTATTGGTTTTAGAGGCACTGAGGGATAGCATGTTTTGGGAAGGTGGTGTGGATGGTGTGGGTAGTAAGCCTTTAGAATTAGGACTTAAGGATATAGGGTTACCACCACGAATTGTATTAATGAACATGTCAAACTAGGTAGGGTGTGTTTGTAAATATTCTATTTCTGAGAGCTGGACTTTGGTTTTTCTTGCATGTTTCACAAAGTCAAATGGGGTTATGGTGAGTGAGAAAGAGGTTCTAGAAATGGAGGAAGATTTACATGGTATAGGCTTTGCTACTTTGGGTGTTAAATTCTCCTTTTTGGGTGTAGCAATTGGCTTGGAAGGGGGTGAGGGTGTAGCTTTTGATTGAACCTTAGATGTTTTTGTAGGAACAACATTTAAAGGAGAATTGTTCTTAGCAAATTTTGAGTTGGGAGAAGAATTAGATGACTTACTTGGCATAGTAGCATGATCCCTGACAACTAGTGAGTCTGATTTTTCTTTGTCTGACTCCATAGAAGGTGGTAATGGTGATCCTCTGCTGATGATTTTATTTTGTGTGACCTCTAGAGGAGAATCTTCTTTATTCTTCTTATCCTTTACCATAGCCATTGAGGATGAAGCACCTTTCCTGGATTGTGCACGAGTGAAAACAACACATGAGAAACTTGGAGCTTCTTCATCATTCTCATCTTCATCATGAACGTACTCAATTAGGCCATTGTGCATATCAACTTCCTTGACCTCATGATAGTTTTCATAGTCTTCCATATTTTCTTCTTCAATTTCTACTTCCTCCTTTGGTTCTTTGGTGTCATAGATGGCATTGATTGGTGGTGCTTCAAGAGCAAGCCAATGAGGAGGTGGAGCAATCCTTGGCCTATCTGGAGGGTTTGGTTTCCTTGAAGCATTCTGCATTGTGATCTGAGATAGTTTCTTCTTCAAGGAAACCAAGTCATTTGCCATTTTTGGAACATCGGATATGTGGTGATAGAGTTTGAATTCTGACCCTTTTGCTTTCCATTGGGGCCTTTCACCTTTCTCGGACAAGATTAGATCATCATCGGTTTCTATTACATGGTCTTGAGCTTCCCTCAATGTTCTTGGTTGGGTTCTTCTAAGGAAGAAACCTACTTCTGATGGCAAGGTGCTGATGAAGAATCTCTTCAAATTATTTTCAGGAGGCACCACATCTTCAGGATTCTTCTTATCACTCTGTTATATCTTGCTATGAAGTCCCTCATTGACTCAGAGGTTTCTTTCTTCATTTGTACCAATTGGACCAAAAGATCCTGACAATCTTTTGTGCTCTTGAACCTATGTTCAAATGCACTTCTTATATCCTCCCAATAGGTGATGGACCTCGATGGTAGCATGTAGAACCATTCGGCAGCTTTCTCTTAAAGTGACTCCACAAAGAGTCAGACTGACACATCTTCATCCTCAACACCCAACATACCGTAAGCAATGATAAATGCTACTACATGCTCTTCAGGAGTCAAGAACTATCCTCCGAATTTTGGGAAGTTTTTTCTCGAGCCTCTCGGTAGCTCATGGAGTGGTTAAGCAAGATCTAGTGGACTAGTGTTTCCTCCCCATGGTACATTAGGCCTATCGGGCCTCA
Organism: Taxus wallichiana var. yunnanensis; assembly: GCA_018340775.1. Taxonomy (NCBI): domain Eukaryota; kingdom Viridiplantae; phylum Streptophyta; class Pinopsida; order Cupressales; family Taxaceae; genus Taxus; species Taxus wallichiana. The sequence goes on from CM031243.1 coordinate 603,804,795, forward strand.
CAATCATGTTCATGTTCATGATCATGATCCCCCATTCTATTTTTGTTTCTAGCTTCCAACCTTGCTAAGGTTGTGGCTTCTATTGTTGCTCTTTCATCTACCTCGACTTGAAGTCTCTCGATTTCTTCAAGTTGAGCTCTTATTTCTTCGTTGGCTCTTGCCTCTCTTTCTCTAGCTTCTTCTTCGGTCTTCACATTAGTGAAGTCTACAAGGTTCTCATTGATGTATGAAAATTCACTGTCCAAAGGATTGGCAACACTCGGAGTTCCCAACAGGCTTGGTTCTTGAAAAGGAAGCCTTTGGATTCCGAGTAGCTCTTGTCTCCTTTGAAGTTCCTCAAAAATGGGATTAGTTTTTCCTCCTTGTCTTTCGTTGTGAGGTGAATCTTCTATCCCCACTTGAAAATCTATGCTCTTCTTTGTGGTGCTAGAATTTGTCTTTGCCTCTCTCCAATTTTGTATACGTTCTTCTTCAAGGTCCATAATTCTCATGGCAATGAAGTAGTGATTGACACTTTGTCTATTGTGCCGGATAGCTTCCCCCAAATCAAGCAACGTATTCTTAGATATGGAATAGTAATTCGGGTCTTTCAACATGAGGGTTTCTAGAATAGTCATGATTTGAATCCATGTTGCTCATATAGCCATTCAAATTCCATAATTTTTTCTCTTTTTTGAATTTTGAATTTTCTGACCTTGCGGTCACATTCGGTGCGGATGTCGTTAAATCTGCACCATGGTGGGGCCAAAAATTGTTAGTGAGGGAGTCTAAGTCCCTCTAGTTAACTTGAGAAGTAGCTTAGTATATGCATGCGCAAGAAAACATGGATTTTGTGGTGGCCTTTCGGTCAAGGATCCAACAAGGGCACTCCACTGACCCTGTGGAAAATCTAGCAATCTCTTGCTAGGGAAGACTTTGTCTAGAAAGTGGGAAAGGGAGTGAGAAATGAGATAGGGAAACTAATGTTGCAGGTAGGAAATCAGATTCCTACACACATTAGTTAGAAACTTTAACACATGCATTTATGAGAAGAAAATAACCCTACAAATGGCAATAAGATGAGATAAGATTGTGAACTCAAAGTTTCTAAAATATCCTCATCAAAGAGGCTACAAACTCCTTCTTCTTGTATTGATGCTTAAACAGAAGTTGTACATAATGTGGGAATGGAAGAAATTTGAGAATGGAGGAAATTAGAAGAAAAATGGCTATTTCCTTTGCTTTCTCTAGGTACAATGCACTCTCGATTGTATAAGATCAATCGCCAACCCCTTATAATGGCGTGAAGAAGCCATTAAATATCTTGTAAGAAATGGTTACAACTTCTTCTTTGTTAGCAAGAAATGGTTTACAATATTTTCAATCCTTCGCGTCTATTCAGATTCTTGATTCGCAAAGAAACGCCAATGGCGAGAAAAACCAGACTTTCCATAATGCAATGTTACACTTGTTTTGTAACTTTGAATTTGAACCGTTCATCTTGCCTTTGAAACTTTAAACCAAAGTCGTCCACATGGGAGAAATTTACTGGAGTGGGCGTGGAGGATGCCTTTTGCATTTTGTGACTTTTGGAGAAATGGCATTTTGGAACATTTTGGCCCACTCTCCCACTTTTGATATGGTTTTGACATGTGGCCTTACTTGAGTGGAGATAGAATTGCGGGTCACTTTTATAATTTTACCTTTTTTCAATGTGGGCTCAAAAACACAAATTGCTCCGCTGATCCACTTCCCCGCTTTGACTTTCAATGCGGGCTCAACATTTGAATTTTTCCTCATAACATGATTGGAGCTGCGGGTCACTTTATGACTTTTAGCCCTTTTTACAAAAAGGCTAAAAACACAAATTGCTTTATTATCGGCTGCCTCCTCGCTTTGACCTTTTGACGTGGGCTTAATATTTGACTTTTTACAGACATGGATGGGGTCAGTAGGTCACTTTTTAACTTTAAGCGCCTTTAATGAAAAATGCTCAAAACTTCAAAGGTCTCCGCCGACACTGCTTCCTGCTTTGACTTTCAATGCGGGCTCAACATTTGACTTTTTCCTCATAGCATGATCGGAGTTGTGGGTCACTTTATGACTTTTAGCCCTTTTTACAAAAAGGCTCAAAAATGCAAATTGCTCCACCGGCCGCCTCCAATTAGATATGTCCACGTACCCGTGGATAATGGGGCCAAAATTTGACAGGAGAGAAAATGCCCATCATTCACGACTATGGAAAAATGCAGAGAAGAAAAAAACTCCACCATTTTGCGCCTGCTTTTCAAATTTCTTTCGTGAACCAAGGAATTGAAAATAATACAAGGTTTGATGATCCATGGCCATAGAAAGATTGAAAATTTCATTCAAATAAGGACAACAATAAAATTTTCATGCGTCTAGATAGGAAAACAAAAAATTTACCCAAACGTGCAGACTGGATAGTTTAAACAACTTCAAAGCATGAATTTCTCTATCTTTTCGGACTTTCAACTTTGCTTGAACACTTCGGAAGGCGTGAACTCAAAATTTTGAATTTGACTTTTAAAATGAGGGGGATTTTTAGGGCAACAACAAAATGCAACATGCAAACTCAACAAATCAACTACCTCGAGATCAAGCAAATATAAAAGGAAGAGGAACAATACCCGCACTTATCATCTAGCATGTAATTCTCCTTCCTTGATGGTTAGATGTGCTTTTGGATTGGAATATTTGCTTCAGATTTGGATGTGGATGCACTTGGATAGCACCTCCCCTTGATCGTTTGATGAAGGATGAAGGATGATTATTGTAGATAATAGATTGGATTGAAATATTGATGGTTGATGATCAAAATAGCATAATTTAGTTGTGGATTTTCAAGTTGTCTCATATAGAGGATGAGAGCTTGATTTATAGTTTGTGAGTGGAAAATTGAATGGTTGAGATCTTGCCATGGTGGATTGAATCCAAGGGTTGGAATTGGATGAGAGGATTGATGATTCTAGAGTAGAAATTTCTAGAATTTGTGAGGGATTTCCATTGAATTAAAAATTCAATGGAATGTTGTAGATGTATTTGAATATTTGAAAATGAGAGGGAGAAATAGAGAAGCTTCTAGATTTAGAGGTGATGTGCACATGATTAGTTTAGGTTAATGATATGATTAGGATCATTAACGATGAGATTTGATGGAAAGGCTAAGTGTAGGGATGTGTAGGATAGGTGAGGCATAGAATATTAAATTATTAAGTAGGATTAAAATAAGATAATGTGATATGATGAAATAAAATAGATGAAGGATGGAAATGGGATATTAGATGAAATAGAAGAATTAATGATAAATGATAAATGACGAATGTTGGTAAAATTATAAAAATGGATAAATAATAATAATTAATCTTATGATTAATCATTATATGGTTTAGGTATGATAATAATGATGATGGATTAAAATGGATTAATAACAGATAAATAGTGATGAGGCTTAAAATGTAGGACATGATTAATGTTAATTAGTCATGTAGACATTTTAGGTGTCTACATTTTCCCCCTCTTTGAAGGATTATTGCGTAGCAATGATCATTCAAAGAAGTAGAAATAGGAGTATAAGCGAAGACGATAGGATGGTAATATGATGTGATGTCCCCTCTAGGGGTTAGGTGGGGAGGAGGAATAAGGTGGGTAGCCACTCAAAAAGAGAGGAGATTCCCCACTGAGAAGATGAAGGGTTGTGGGTGAGAGGATGAGAAGATGAGAGGATGTTAACTATAGGAGGCCCCAATCATCAATATATGACAAGGGTGCATGATGTTTTGATTTTGGATGCCCCAGTAAAGGGGTTGATGTTTTGGATGTTTGGATATTGGATGTTGTTGGATTTTGGATGTTTGGATGTTGTTGGATCATAGGATTTTGGATTGTTGGATGCCCCGTATGGGGGTAGGATGTTTGATGGTTGGATTTTGGATGTTTTGTTGTCCCTGGTCAAGGGGTAAGGATTAGATAGGATCTTGGATTGATGATGTTGTTGATGTTGGATGTTGGATTTTGATGATTTGGATTTTTGGATGCCCCAATCAAGGGGTAAGGATTTGGATGTTGGATATTGGATGTGAAGATGTTTGGGTGAGAGGATTTGATAGGATTGATTGAAAATGGTTGAAAAATTAATTGGATGTTAGATGATTGATGAAGGGTTGGTTGGCTAAGGTGATGATGATGATGATGATGATGTAAAGGGGTGGTGTTATCATAAAGTGCCCTTAATTATCATCATTAACAAATTTATTAAGATATGGCATAGAGCAAGATGCACCAATGGTATCAAGACCATGATGTTTTAATTGTTAGATTCCCCTGTCCTCATATCATTGATAGAGTAATATTAAAAAGGGGTTCCTCATATCATTGGACCTCTAGAAAGATAAAATAAAATGTGGCCTTGTATAATCAGCCATGCAAAAGAAAAATAAAGAAAAGAGGCCTCATATCAACGGCCAAATATGAAAAAAACAAGATAAATAAATCAACAAGCACACACACACACAAATGCATGCAAAAGTGTTTAAGATTTTATGTGCATTGTTGATTTTTATGGATTTTTAAGATTTTTTTGAGTTTTTGTATTTTTAAGATAGTTTAGATGTGGTGGGATGAAGATGTGATAGGGATGGGCGGGGTTGAAAGGAGGTGAATTTCTCATGTAAGTCCCAAGGTTGATGTGGATAGGGATTAGGGATAAAGGGATGATTTTGGATAGGATAAGGGATGTGTGATAATGAGAGGTTTGGTAGGGTGAGGGATGTGATAAGGTAGGATATGGGACTAGGTGATGACTTAGTTGATTGGATAAGGTAGGATGCGAGATGATTGGATAAGATAGGCCCCCAAGGGTGGGATGATGGATGAGGATTTGAGGAAAATTGGATAGGTTTGATAGGATAGGGGGATGAGGATCAGATGAGGATTGATTTGGGATAGGGATTGGTTGGATAAGATTGAAGGATAGGAGAAGGATTGTTTGATATTGGATGGTTGAAGGATAGATTGGATAGGATAGGGATTGGTTAAGTGATTAGTTGGGGTGTGGGATGGGAGATAGATTGAGAGGATGAAGGATATAGGATAAGATGGGGGATGGAAGATGATAAGATATGCCCCTAGCTATGGGGGGATTGAGCGATAAGTGTGGTGTACCTCCAAGTGTAAGGAAGAATAAAAAGTAAGGGATGGTGCCCCAATGGATTATAAATTTTCCCCCAGTCATAATGATGACGGGTTAAAGGAAGCAAAAAGGGGGATAGGATAAAACAATAGGATCATCGATTTCCCACATGATGATGGATGCAAAAGGATGTGGATGCAAAGGATGGATGGTTTGCAATGGATGATGAACAAAAGATGAGCTTAAAAGCACATGTTGTAAAATAAAAGTAGGACTAAAACAAAAGTGTGACCAAGGTCTAAGAAATACTTGGCAACATACAAGTGTGATGTCTCTTTGAGATCAAAGTGTGTGCAAAATTGATAGTTAATTACCACTTGAAGTGAAGACTTAATGGGTAGTATGTAAAGACAAACTAGCCAATGTAGAGTGAGTGATTAAGTCAAGTAGGTTGATGGAAGGTGAACGGAAGGTTAAGACATGTATTGCTCTCGCATTTGCCAACCCGATGTCCATAGCCCCGATGGAGATACATCTGATTCTTGTCACAACATTTCTCTATTACCAGTCAGGCGTCTATAGCCCTGATGGAGTTGTTGGAAACACCCCTAGAGAGAGTCTTGAGGTGGATTTTATTCGAAATTTTTAATTTTGATATGATTTTTTTCTTTTTTATATTGATACTTTTATGATCGACTCTCTTAAGACCTCTAGGGGTTAAGAATCATAAGTGGCTATATGGGGGATGGAGATGAGGGTGGTGATGACATTGGCTAGAGTCTCATAGAATGTGCCCAAGGGTATTCACCACAAGTTAATTAAGATGTGTGATTTAAGTGATTGGATCTCTAAGATGTGATCGTTCTTGGATGTTGAAAGTAAGGATAAACCAAGGTAACACGAGTGTAATAGGTATTAATGACTTACATCATGTGCGATTAAGTCAATTAAGTACTTTTGAAGATGGAATGGATTGGAATGAGGATGGAGGGATGAGGAAATAACATCTATGTGCAAAGGACAACCTAAATGCTCAATCTGATTTTAGGTGTTTGGGATGTGTAGGGGATTAGAGGATTGGGGATTGGTAGATGGATTGATGGGATGATCAAGAGAATTGGTAGGATCGGGTTGTGATTGGGTATTGTTAGTGTGAGGTTTATAGCCTAAGCCTGATTGTCCAGAGTTGGGAGGATGGGTGATGGGAGTAAGGATGCCTTGTTCATGGATACCTAAGCTTTTACCACAATGTTTGATGTTGGCAAACATCTTTTCAGCTATATGGTGGGAAGTGGATGTGGAAGAGGATGAAGCGATGTTGTCACCATTAGATTGGGGGATGTTTGTTTTCTCATCCACTAAGAGGCCATACTTAACAAAAGATGGGGGTTTAGATTTGGATTTATTTGGATGTTTAGGTGGGGGGGATGTTTTGGATTTGTTGGATTTGTTTGGATTGTTTATGATGATGGGGTTTAAGAGAGGATGGGGATTTAGATAGGGGATGGTTAGGTATAGGATGAGGATAAAATGATGATGGATAAAGAGGTACAAGGACAAGAAGTCTTTGGTTAAAGAGGTTTTGGACGTAAGATTGGAATTGTAGACATCGATTAAGTGAATGTCCATGGGTGCGGTGGAAGTCACAATAATAATGGTCCCTATACCAAGATGGTTTGGGAAGGTTAGAATCATGATGTTTGATGGGTGGGTGAATGATCATGTTAAAGGTTTTAAGCCGATGGAAGATGGTAGTCGAGTTTCACCTAAGGAGGCAAAGGCGGTTGGGGTTGGTAAGAGAGATGGTGTGGGTAATAAGGGTGGGTTAGGTAGGATATGTGTAGGAGTGGGTAGGATAGGAGAAGATTGATTGGATTGATGTGATTTAGATGTAGGTTTAGGATGTGGATTAGATGGTTGGGATTTGGATGGAGGATTAGCCTTGGGGGATTTAAGAGGTTGGTTTGGTTTTGGATTGGTAGTGGATTTTGGCTTGGGATTGGATTTGGTTGATTTGGGAGAGGTGAATGGTGTAGGGTTGGTTTGTGTAGGATTAGATGGTTTGATTTAGGATGGAATGGATGGGGTAGATGTGGATGAAGAGAATGTGTTAGATTGGGATGAAGAGGGTATGTTAGATTGGGTGGATTTGGGAGAGGTAGAAGTTGATGAGGGAGATGATTTGAAGTTAGGTGATGTTGGTTGAGTTGAGGTAGAGGGGGTGTGGAAACCATATCATATTTGGTAGATTGATGTGACTTAGGAGTCACATTGGATGGTATATGATTGGGGGATGGGAGGAAATTAGGAGTTATTGGATTAGTGATTGGTAGATTTATTTAATATGGATGGAGAGGGTAAAGGTGGTATGGGGGCCACATTGGATGAAGTAGGATTAGGGGATGAAGAGGATGTGGGTGACTTAGGAGTCACACTTGACTAGATGGGGTTGGATATAAGTGATGGAGGCATAGGAGCCAAAGTAGATGTTAGAGGAGGGGACTTAGGACTATCTAGGAGAAAGTCCATGGGATTAGGCTAGGATGACGAGGATGATGAGGATTTAGGACTAAGGTGTGATGTAGGGGATAAGGATTGTGGATTGGTTTGATCTTGATTAGATGTGGATGGGTATGTATATGGTACATTATGATACGTTTGATGGGGGAGTTAGGGATTATATTTGTTAATGGGGGATTTGGGGGTGGATAGTGGTGATGAAGGATGAGGCTCGGATAATAGGTTAGCAAATTGTAAAAGAAGGTCGTTATGTGGCGGTGGTGATTTGGTATATTTGGGTTTGTATTTTGGTTTAGATTTAGATTTTGATGAAGATTTTGATTTGGATTTATTGGAAGTGGATGTGGTGGACAAATCATAGTTGGTTAAAGTTTGAAAAAGTTTGAAAAGTAGATATTTATTGGTGGAAGGGGATGATTGGAGTTGATCAAAATCGATGTAATTACTTGTGTGTGAAGAAGGAAGATGGTTAGGGATGTTGGATGATGTAGATTTATGATTAGGTGTGATTGGTTGTTTAGATGGGGGATCATTTTCGTCGATGCTAATAAAGTCCTCACTATCATAAGTGGATGGGAGGGAGGATGGTTGAGAATATGTTTGGCTAAGGTGTGATTGGAGGTCAAGAATTTTTTGGTTAATATTTTGGATGGTTGTGAGGATGGTCGGATTAACTTGGGATGGGTTAGGAGATTGTTGGATATAGGATTTGAGTGTCATAATTTGGTTTTTAATATTTGGATAGTAAGAGGGATGTTTTGATCAAATTGAGAAGGTAAGGGTTGATGGGTGGCGGATTTGAGTTTGATGGGAGTCATGATGAGAATGGGGGTTTAGATAAAATTTAGGAATAGGATTGGGTACGGATAAGAGGTAGGTAAGATATGATTAAAATTGAGGGATTAGATGTGGATGGGATGGATTAGGAAAGGGGATAAGATTGGGGTAATTAGGGGAAAGGAGCCAATGACCGTGAATGGCCCAATGACCGTGAGTAGTTATGTGAAACAAAGTACCAATAGTTGTTTGAATTAAAGTTAAAAATGAAATAAAAACTAGCCAATAAAGTAAGTCACATCAATAAATGAACCAATGAAATGATGACACATAAACAACCCATAAAAGGTGATTTTATTCTCAACTAATGGGTTGCCTTAAATTCCTTTGTATTCAAAAGTACTTATTTTAAATCCCTTAAAAATATATTCTCCACATACTCAAATTTTTTGAAAGAAAATCTGTATATTAAAAAAATCATGCTCTCTAAAAGGGTATTTTTTTTTTAATTTTTATGATTGTTAAGTGGCTCTAATAACCTCCCACATTATGATTCATGATAACTCGCTCTTTCCCCTAGATGAATATTGGATTTGATTATATTTGGATAAGAGGTTGATTTAATTGTTTGATTAATGTTTTATTTGATTCATTAATGTGTGGCCAAAATGATATTCAAGCAAACAACACACATGTAACACAACCTAGCTAGTCAAGTGGGTGTGCAACACAAGCTATAGCCCGCTTTCAATACCACACACGACAATGGCACTCACTAAGCTTGCCCACCTTCATGTCAATGTGTGATCGGCTAGCAAGTAATCTTCGGTGGTTCCTTCCCCTGCACTATAGCTTGACTGCGGCTTAAGGATACTTATGCTAGGATAAATAAGGCTTGCTAAGGGAGTCCTCTAAATACCTTTCAGTACGTGAGGCCTGAATCCTTGTTGCAAGGATGTTGTCTAAGGCTTGGGTTTTGGGATGTGGATCCCCTCACATCACGTCACACTTAAAACATGTAGATGTTTAGCCAATAACGACATCTCTCTAATAGTTTATATACCCCGTCGGAACACGGATGTGTCTATGTGTGTGGAGATGAATCCCATGGTCACGAGACCCCTAAGACTATGACAAGTGCGTGGTGATGAAATCCACATCACGTTGCCCCTAAAAATGAAAAAGGGAAGAAGTTGGACCACTTTTGATCCTCAAGATCGTCCAAGGACGTGAGAGGAGAGCATACATGAAATCCAACCTTCAAGTTTAACAAGCAAACATGCAAAAGATGAAAGATGCAAGATATAAAGATTTTTTATTTTTAAATGATAAAAAAGATAATTAAGATTTTTTATTTTTAAAATGATAAAAAGGTGATTAAAAATGCAAATAGGGGTTTTCAAGAGGAATCCTACAAAAACTTGATTAGTAGTTTGGAAAATAACCCCAATTCTTGGATAAATGTGCTACAAAACAAAGGGGTTAGTAGTTTTGATTAAAAACAAAAATTGTAAACCAAAAACGATGGATTTTGCTTTGATTGGGATAGATAACCTGCAAAACAGAATGTTAGATTCTAGAAAATGTTGCAAAAAGTAAAAATATGCAAGTGGATGGTTAATACTAAGACAAAAAGCACTTTTTGGAATAAACGCACTACTACGAGATGTTAAACATGTTGAAACAGGTCCAAATGCACCAAAACACAAAACCTGCGATGTGTTAGCAAATGCGCTAATGTGTTTACAAACTTGCTATTGTTGGTGAATGCGCTAATGTGTTAGTAAACACACTATTGTTTGTAAACGCACTTAGCTTGAAACAGTCACGAACTCGCTAAAACACAAAACCTATGAGCACATGGGTTAGTTGGAAAACATGTTGATGTGTTTGCAAATGCACTAATGTTGGTAAACGCGCTAATGTGTTAGCAAACATGCTGATGTTAGTGAACACACTAATGTATTAGAAAACACATTGATGTTGGTAAACGCGCTAATGTGTTAGCAAATGCGTTGAAACAAGTCACAAATGCACTAATAAGGAAGAAAAGCTCGAAAATTCAAATTTCAAGGGTGCAAATCACAACGAAAATTCATGAAATTTGGATAGCCTGGTATTTAGATGATAACAAACAAGAAATGAAAATATTTTGGGGTAAAGCCCCATCGTGGGAGCCAAAAATGTAGATGAAAAATCAACTTAGCATGCACAAATAAAATGAATATGAAACCAAATTTCTCAATTAAGATTGCAGAAATCCCGAGACGGTGATTGATCCGTAAATCGGGAGCGATGGCAAAAGGACATCGGGGCATTTTAGACCCGAGCAATCATTTTTTCAAAATCACCTTTGCAACGATCTGCAGGGTGCGATCTCCCCGTGAGGCTGAGTTGGAGCCTCCCACGGGCCAAGGCCTGTCGGAGGCATTACAAAAACGCTTGGGCCCTGGATGCTTCTCTCGTCGGTCGAGCAACCATTGAAAACAACGAGCACGGACAGCCAAGTTATTGCTTGGGCCTGTTGATTTCGTCTTGGTATCCTGGAAGATTCGGATGATCTAGTGGCCCAACTTAATCTTCTTGAAAGCAGAGCAATCATAGCAAACTTTGTTGGTCGTCGGCTCTCTTTGGAAGGCATTCAAAACTGGTGTGATGTTCAGTGGGGTAGCAGCCTCGAATCTGCTTTTTGGAAAGAGGTTTCTTTCTGGTTATCTTTTGGAGCTCTGCTCAAAGGAATGACACCATGGAGAGAAAAGACTTTCTTCGAGCAGATTCAGGCTTAGACATTCGCAAGTGGAGGCACATTTCGATCCAGCAAAAGTGGAAACAGAAGGCTTCCAAGTGTGGGTAAGGCTTTATTCGCTTCCTAGCGAGTTTTGGTCGGCAACCACTCTCCACAAGATCTGTTCCAACCTTGGGCGTGTTGTTCGCATAGACTCTGTCACTCTGGAAGGCACCCTTTCGTCCTTCGCAAGGATTTGCATTTCCATTGACCCTAACAAAAAGCTGCAAGATCGCATAATCATCACTTCCCCCTCCGGGAAATGGGAACAAAGTGGAGTATGAAGGGATTTCCAACAGTTGTTTCATTTGCAAAAAACCAAGCCACTTTCAAAAATCATGCAAGAAGCCCTAGGTTCACAGTCAAATGGTGTGGAGAAAGAAAACTTTTCCTATCCAGGCTCCTTCTCATCCAGCTTCTCCTCCTGCTAAAAATGAGTCACCTCCTAAAGTGGACATTAATGACTCACTTCCTGTGCTTGATTCCCTGGCCCTGGACCCGAGTACCATCTCTCTTGTTAAGGAAACTACCTCAGTGGTTAAGGACTCTTCTAGGATTTTATCCTTATTTCATGAAGGCATTGCTCTCGGTCTGGGTGGGAATGCTGACTCTCTGGAGAAATGGGTGAATGAGAAGGATGAATTAATCCTCTCTATTGATGGTGATCATTGTGGTTCTCAGGATGAAGTCCTCGGGGATGAGACAACGGACAACCCACAGAAGCAATCACTTCTTCCTACTCCGGCGATTCTTGGCTTGGATCTTGGGCCGAAGGGTTCTCAAGGTCATCCCTCCAAGAGCAACATCTCCCTCAAAGAAATTGCTGCAGGTAAGCAGCTTCAGCTACGCTCCTTTTTTCCTTCCTTAAGTAAGAGAGTCGGTCCTCTCTGAAGATCAAATGATCCTCTTCTCCTGGAATGTTAGGGGCTTGAATGCCCCTAACAAACAACGTCTTTTAAGACATTATGTTACTGACTCTTTAGCTGATGTGTGTTTGATTCAAGAAACTAAGATGTCCTTAGTTGATTGTAAGAATGGTTGGTTTCGAAAATGGAAAGGATGGGAAGGTGCTTCTCAAACTCTTTGGGTGCCTCGGGTGGCTTGGGTGTTCTATGGAAATCCAGTTGTTGCAATCTCGAACCTATCCTGGTTGACCCAAATTTCATTTGGTGCAAGGTTAGCATTAAACATTCTGATGAGTCCTACTTCTTGTGTAATGTTTATGGTCCCTCTATTCCGCAAAAGAAAAGAATGCTCTGGAATACTCTTATGCCAACCTTGGCTTGATTCGAAACTCCAAGATCATAGTTGCAGGTGATTTTAATGCAACCCTATCTGATAATGATAAACGGGAGGTATTCAATGGCAGCCTCGTTCTCAAGCTGATTTCATTTCCTTTGTGTCTTCCTCCAATCTTGTGGACGTGGAGCCGTGCTCGGGTTGGTTTACGTGGAATAATCGGAGGCTTGGGTTTAGCTCAATGGTAGTGCAACTTGATAGATTTTTGATCTCTGAAGATTGGTTGCATCACAACATTCTCTTGAAAAGCTTTGTTCTTCCACTTTCTGGATCTGATCATTTTCCTATTTCTTTAATCATCTCCTTTGATCTTCCCCCTCGACGATCACCCTTCAAGTTTGAAAATATGTGGTTGCAGGATTCTTCTCTTAGACCGCTGATTAAATCTTGGTGGGATTCCTTCAAGGGTCGAAGGGACGTGGATGTATATTCTCTCCAAAAAACTCTCATTGTTGAAAGATAATTTGAGAGCCTGGAACGCCTCCTGTTTCAAAAACATCTTTCAAGAGAAAATCAGAGTGGAAAAAGAGCTTTGTATTCTTAATGACTCTATTTTCTCACATGGGATGCTTCAGGCTGACTTTCTTAAAGAAAAATTGTTGTTAAGGGAGCTTGGCGATCTCCTCCTTAAAGAGGAAACTTACTGGAGGCAAAAATCGAGGGAAGTCTGGCTGGCTGATGGTGATAAAAATACTAAGTTCTTTCACGCGTCGGTGAAAGCTAGAAGAAATTCCAATTATATTTCTTCCCTTCATTTGGAAGATAACTCTGTGGTGTCCACCCAAAGCAGAATCAAATCGAGTCGGTGTCGTTCTTCCAAAAGTTGTTGAATGGTGATTCAGCCTCCCCCTTGGACTCTCAACTCCCCTTCTTTCATCAGATTCCTTCTTTGGTAGATGACATGACAATACAAAGCTTCTTGCCCCCTTTTCCAAGGAGGAAGTCCACAAAATTGTTTTCTCAATGAAAAGGGACAAAGCACCTGGTCCCGATGGCTTCCCCACCTCCTTCTTTCAGGACTTTTGGGAAGTTATTGGCGATACAGTCTGGCATGCTGTTGAAGAATCTGGCATACAGTAAGCTTTTGGGCGCACTAAATCATACTCTCATTTGCATGTTTCCTAAAAAGTCTCCTGGCAGATTCTTTAGATGATTTCAGACCGATTTCTCTCTGTAACACTACCTACAAAATTATCTCAAAAGCCATTGCCACAAGAATAAGCCCTCTGCTTTCTAAATTAGTGGCACATGAACAAAGTGGATTCATTCCAGGGAGGTCTATTACTGATGGGATCATTATCTCGCATGAATTGATTCATACTCTTCACTCCTCCTCTAGAGCTGGCATGATGTTGAAACTAGACTTTAGTAAAGCCTATGACCGTATCAACTGGAGATTCCTTATTAAGTCACTTCATGCGATGGGATTTAGTTGGCACTTCTGCAACTGGATTTTTAACTACATTGCCTCACCATGTTTCTCAGTCTTGGTCAATGGTTCGGCAGAAGGTTTTTTCAGCAACAACAGGGGACTGAGACAAGGTGACCCTCTTTCCTCTTTTCTCTTTATTCTAGTCGCAGAAGCTCTCAATCGAGCATCAAATTTTCTTTACTGGATGGCTCCCTCAAAGGTATTCGTATAACTTCCAATCTCCCGCCTCTCTCGCACCAACAATTCACTGATGATACATTCTTATTTGGTCAAGCATCTATTCCTGAAGCAAGATGCTTCTCTTCTCTACTGAATTCTTATTCTTTAGCAGACGGACAGGTAATCAACTTCCACAAATCTATCATTTTCTTTTTTAATGTTGCTCCCAGAATTCAACGCAGGATCAAAGCTATTCTTGGCTTTACCGTGGGTGTCCTCCCGTCCAAATATCTTGGCATACCTCTTTTCTCTGGGCATGGTAAAGTTGTGTTATGGGATGGGCTCACTAATTCTCTCTGCTCCAGATTGCTCTCTTGGAGAGGTAAATGGCTATCCCTGGCAGGGAGGGCCATGTTGATAAACTTTGTTCTTTTAGCCATTCCTATTTATATGTTGTTTGTCTAAGAATCCCCAAGATAGTGCTTCACAAAATTGAGAAGATCGTCAGAACATTCTTATGGCAAGGGAACAATGAAGAATGAAAATTCCACTTGGTTAAATGGGACACGGTCAAGTTGCCCAAACGTTTGGGTGGACTGGTATTATGGATCTTGCTATTCAGAACTCAGCACTCGGGCTAAACTTGTATGGAATTTTATTTCTGATGCTAAAAGGCTTGCCTTTCAAGTTCTTTCTCATAAGTATCTTGAGGGTGGTTATCCCGAGCTCTTGCTATCAAGTTCCGAGCTTCCCAAAGGTTCACATATTTGGAACTTTTTTTGTAATTCTAGATCCCTGATCGCAAACTTGGTCTCTTGGAAAATTAATAATGGACAGCGTGCCAACTTTTGGGAGGATAGCTGGAACGGGTTACCTCCTATTAATCTAAAGCCTGAACTTAACAGAGTTATGAACGAGACCAAATTTTCATGGGGCTCTTTGGTTGCTGCCTATGGAGATCAACATCAGAACGGGTCGCCTTCTTGGAATTGGAAAGATCTTTCCAATTTTATGCCCTCACTCAAGAATCCGCACTTTATAAGGAAGCCATTCATGTCAGAAATCCTCATTTCCTTGGTAGCGAGGACCAATTGCTATGGCTGGGGGATGACACGGCTCCTTCACCGTGAAAGCGGGTTATGATCTTCTCTTCTCTTGGTCCGGCCAGGGCCTTCCTAGTTCTTTTGGTTGTTGGCACAATAGTATTTCCCCCAAAGTGGCCATCTTCGGGTGGTTGGTTTTGAAAAAGAAAATTTTGACACAAGCGAGGAGAAGGTCTTGGGGATATGAGGGTCCCACAAAGTGTGTGCTTTGTGGTGCTGATGAGGAAGACCTGGACCACCTTTTTCTTTTCTGTCCTTTCGCTTCCAGATGTTGGGATTGGCTTCTTTGTAAATTAAATCTTGCTTGGGTTCCATGCAAAAATATCAGTGAAACCCTCCTCTCATGGCCGAAATTCAATTTCAAAAGCTCTTTTTGTTCTATTTGGTCCATTGCTCCATTCTTCTTGTCTTTCCCGGGTAGATATAGACAAGGAGAGAATGGAGAAATCAAAGCTCAAATCGACGCGCCCAAGGCGCACAGAAGTGGCGCACGACAATGAGTGTCGACAAGGAAAATGGCGCACCCAAGGCACACAGAAGTGGCGCATGACAATGAGTGTCGACAAGGCAAACGGCGTGCCAAGCGCCAAGTATTTGAGTGTCGAAATGCAACAACGCGCAAGCGCACGACAATGAGTGTCGACAAGGCAACGGCGCGCCTAAGGCGCACAAAAGTGGTGCAATCCACAGGCAAAACGGCGCACCCAAGGTGCATAGAAGTGGCGCACGACAATGAGTGTCGACAAGGCAAACGGCGCGCCCAAGGTGCACAGAAGTGGCGCACGACAATGAGTGTCGACAAGGCAAATGAAGGCACACTATGGCGCGTACACAGAGTGTCGACAGGGTAAAGGATGCACCCTTGGCACATGGAAGAGGATGTCAACACACACATGGATGCGCCTATGGCGCACCTTTAGGAGGCGCAACATTTTGAAGCGCCGACAGAGGCGGACTTCCAGCACAAATATTCGATGGCCATAACTTTTGACTGGGAGCTCGGATTCATGCAAGGTTGGACTTTTTGGAAAGCCTACGAGGTCCTCTGTCTAACTACGACTGGATATCTTTAATTGGGTGAGAAAAATTCTTAAAAATGAAAAATACAGTTCGCCACTTTTGGGTTCACTGGGATTCTCACCTACCACCATAATGAGATGAGTTAAATGCAACCTGGAGGTGGTTGGGGCAGATTTTGAATTCCTCTCTCTTTTCTCTCTCATTCTTCCTATAAATTGTAAGGAGGGGCTTCTTTCTAAAGGTTGGACATTTCTGTTTTGCCCCTCCCTTCTTCTCTTTGGCAGGTGAACTTGTGGAGTTAAAACCTCCCATTTGAACTGTAATGCAACCTTGCCTCTTGGCATTTTGCAGTGTGCTGTATCATCTTTGGAGCAAATTAATGCATGTCTGTGGATGATTCTCAACCCTCTCTGTATTCATTTGCATTCCCCTGATCTTTCACTGTGAATCTGGCTATCTGTGTATGATCTTGCATTGCATTTTAATAGTCTCGTGTTTATTGGCAAGACAAGTTTTCTTCATTCCTCGGTGCATCACCTCTAGTTTAGGTTTTATTTTATGCATCTTCTTACCCTGTCTCCTTGGCAAGTTAGATTAGGTTTTTTGTAAACCCTCTACATCTTCTACATGTGCATCTGAACAGAGGAATAGGAACCGGCCTTCATCCGGAGAGCTTTTCTGATTTCGCAAGGTCCCACACTTGGGAAAAGCTCCATGTTATGCAATCGTCTTGAGAGTCTCAACCCATCGCATTGCAGAGTCCTGTGGGTGCTATGATTTTGCATCAACACTTCCTCCTTTGGCATATTTGGTGGGAACGCAATCTTCGGCTCTTCCGGGATCAAAAGGTCGAGCAACATGTTTTCCTCAACAAGTTGGAAGTGGCCATATCGGAAAAAGTTAGTATCAATAGTTTGTCAAACTCCAATTTCTCATCCAGAGACGTTGAAATATCTAATTCTTGGCCTCTCATCAAGTTGCCTTGCTGGGTTCTATCATTAAAAAAGGTCTCTCTCAGGTTGAAAAATTAATTCGACGGAAAAGGGCCAGGTGGAGACCCCCCCGAAGGGTATGTGGAAACTTAATTTTGATGGTGCTTCTAGAGGAAATCTGGGTAAATCAGGGGCTGGATGTATTCTTAGAGATGATTTAGGATCTCTTATTAAGGCTGGATCATTTCCCCTTCAGGATGGTTCGTGCAATGTTGCAGAAGCACAAGCGCTTTTAGAAGGGGTGAAGATGGCTGTTTCTTTAGGTTGCTCTCAACTTTTTATTGAAGGTGACTCACAATTAATTATCCATGCCATATCTAGAGGATCTTCCCCATCGTGGAAAATCAACTCTTTCTTACCACATATTTTCTTTTGGCTGGGTAAGATTGGTACTTGGCAAATCATGCACAATTACCGGGAAACTAATTATGCCACTGATCTATTGGCGAACTTCGCAATCGATCACCTGCCACCAGTGTCATTTCTCGATACAGTTGAGGCGTGGCAAGGACTCCCAAGAATAATCTCAAGTGAGCGGCACAGCTAATGCTCTCATGTATGTGGCTTCTTGCGTGTGTTTCACCTTTTATGGAGGATGTGGTCCTCTGTTTGCTTTGTGTTTCCCTGTTTTGGCTCTTTCGTTGTTTGTCTATCAAAGCGGCACAATGGCATTTCTTGGCTTCCCATTTGTTATTCTGCAAAGCTTTGTGCCGAACATTGCCACAAATTTGGCGATTGATCGCTCTCACCTTTCGGAGATCTTCCTTTTCTTCTCGGATCAAGAAGCCGAGGCCATTGAAACTGTGTTGGGTGATTCTTACAGGTTTCAGTCTCGACATGCACGCTCCAATGCGGACATAGTGGCTACTTTCATCTCCTTCTGCTTGCTTTTGGAGGAGGATCTGATCATTGTTGAGTTCTGTGCAACTTTGTCATTCATCGCGTGGGTCTTGGGGAATTGGTGACTTCTCCTGTCGATCCTCTCCTTTGGATTGAAGAGGTCGACGAGCTTGCAGTTGGCTCTGGGCATGGTATTCAGTGGATATGTGGTCAGTACAGAGCTCTCCTTCACCACGCACAAAGTGTTGACACCCTCTTCACGGTGGGTCGGCTCGATCATCGTCTCCCACTGCGGTGGACATTGAGGTTGTTGGCTTCCCTATCAACTTTGCAATTGATCAATGGAATGAACTAAGGGATAGGGTGCGCGACATGCACCACCTTCTTCTAAGGGAGGCCAATCGTCGAGCTAGCACAGGGTTTGGTTGAGGTGCTAGGTCCCTTTGGCTGATGGTTCATTTTTTTGCGCTGTGTGGTTTTTTGGTTTTGTGTTTGCAGTGCGGGTTGTCACCTTTTTCCTCTCTCCTTCCTTCTTCCTTCTTTCTTCCTATTGTTTTCTCTCCTCTTCTTCTTCTTCTCTCTTGTTTTCTTCTTTCCTCTTCTTCTTCTTCTCTCTTGTTAGGTTGGGGCCTAACCCCCGGTTCAAAGCTCCGGTCAAAAGCGTTAAATTATCAAAAAAATGAAAATGAAACCAATTCAAATGTAACATGCAAAATCAACAAATCAACTAGCTCGAGATCAAGCAAAGATGAAAGGAAGAGGAATAATACCTGCACTTACCATCTAGCATGTAATTCTCCTTCCTTAATGGTTGGATGTGCTTTTGGATTGGAATATTTGCTTCAGATTTGGATGTGGATGCACTTGGATAACACCTCCCATGATTGCTTGATGAATGAAGGATGAAGGATGAAGAATGAAGAATGAAGAATGAAGAATTGTAGATGATAGATTGGATTGCAAAATGGATGGTTGATGATCAAAACAACATAATTTAGTTGTGGATTTTCAAGTTGTCTCTCACGGAGGATGAGAGCTTGATTTATAGTTTATGAGTGAAAAATTGAATAGTTGAGATCTTGCCATGGTGGATTAAATCCAAGGGTTGGAATTGGATGAGAGGATGGAGGATTCTAGAGTAGAAATTTCTAGAATTTGTGAGGGATTTCATTGAATTAAAAATTCAATGGAATGTTGTAGATGTATTTGAATATTTGAAAATGAGAGGGATAAATAGAGAATCTTCTAGATTTAGAAGCTTCTAGATTTATAAGCCTCTACATTTAGAGGTGATGTACACATGATTAGTTTAGGTTAAGTTAAATGATGTGATTAGGATAATTAATGATGAGATTTGATGGAAAGGCTAGGTGTAGGGTAGGTGAGGCATATGAATATTAAATTATTAAGTAGGATTAAAATAGGATAATGTGATATGATGAAATAAAATAGATTAAGGATGGAAATGGGATATTAGATGAAATAAAAGGATTAATGATAAATGATAAATGATGAATGATGGTAAAATGATAAAATGGATTAATAATAATAATTAATCTTACGATTAATTATTATATGGTTGATGTATGATAATAATAATGATGGATTAAAATGGATTAATAGCGGATAAATAGTGATAAGGATTAAAATGCGGGACATGATTAATGTTAATTAGTCATGTAGACATTTTAGGTGTCTACAGGATCGAGGGAATCATAGATGATTTGGTGCCTTGAGATAGGTGGGAAAAATTGATATGAGTATATATATATGTCGAGAGTATGATGATGATCACAGTCTCCTTCTTCTCGTGAGATATGAAGTATTCCAAAGCATCAAATAAGTTTTTAGAAACACTGTTGTCAAATCTTTATTATGATGGAAACATTATGATCTCTTATGATCACAAGGTAGGATTTTGGACATGAGGATCACTTTCCTACTTCTTTAGGCTTTCACAATTCACTTATGTGACTAAGATTCAATTCTATGATGCTTAAATCTTTTTATGTTTGTCTTTCACTTATTGAAATAAGTCCTCACTTTGCAGATAGAGGATTGCTCCTTAGATGAAGTTATTTTCCTATGACCACCTGTTGAACTAAAATTATGTGTGTATTTTTTCTTATTAGTGAAAAAGGACTTTTACAATGTCAATATTGAGGGTCACTTAAGTGAATAGGATGAAGTAGAAAAAGTACATTCTTAATGGAAAATTAGAATATGGAGAGAGAAGAAAGAGAGAGAGGGAAAGAAGGGTTTACTGATCTGATGAGGATGAATACATTGTTGATGGAGAACTAGCCATTCATGATCCCTGAGGGAGAGTTCCTAGAATGAGATCTTGTTCTTTGAATTCTCTACTAAACCGAGTTACCTTAGGTCCCACCTTTTTGCTTACGGATTACAGATGAAGTTCAACACTTTGATCCATGTCTTGGGAACATCATTGATATCCTTGCATTGATTAAACCATTCCTCGTGATCTCTTGTAATGTTAGAAATAGATCCTTTGATATTTGAAAGGGACTCCAAGGTCTCCTCGTTGAAGGAAAGAGGATCACTTGCCTCATTCTTGACCAACTCTTGGAAAAGGAATCAATGAGTTCTTCCAATGATGAATTCTTAGTGAGTGGAAGGAATCCAAGTTCCTGCACACAATTTTTGACCTCATCCAAAATATTGAAGGCATTTTTTCCACTAGAGTCAAGTTCGGAGATGACATCTTTTATCATACCATATCTAACATCCATAGTGTGGATCCAAACTAGGGACAAGTTCTCAACAACTGATGTGAATACATTCTTACTCATGAGAGTGTGAGAGTCGAGGTAACTCATCTCAGACATAAGTGGGAACACCTCATCCCAATGGATATTCTCTTTTTCAATCTCCCTTATTTTCTTCACTTCTGAAATAGTGGCAAGAACATACTTGAGCAAAGAGAGAAACATCGAGAGAAATGCCTTTCCTTTTTCGAGGATCTTCTCAATCCATTTTTCATTATCCTTCCCTTGCATCATATGCCCTTGTGCCTTCTTGATCATCTCGGGGTCAAAGCTACTGATTGGAGAAATGTCTTCCACAAGAGAATGAGGTACTAAATCGGGCTCCAAGAAAGGTTGAATGTGGGCATTAAGAGATCTCAAATACTCCTTTAATTGCTTGATTATTCATTTGTACTCTTGGTTTTGAGTAAGCATGCGGGAAAAAAATTTTTTGAATAGATGAGCATCACTTTCATGTGTAGCTTGACCCAAAGAGATGAAAGTCAACTCATAATCTACTTGAGTCATTTCCTCCATGGGTTTCATAATTTTAGGTTGGGCAACCTCTATATATTGGTCACTAGAAGTTCCACTGAAGAGAGGAGAAGTTACCTATGCCTTCTTTCCCTACTTGGATCTAATTTTTTTTTGATAGCCCCAAGGTTAGGCATTTTAACTTAGTGTGTTGTTCTTGGTTCACTCATGAGAAACTATTAAATCCATGGGAATGGCTCTTCTAAAACACACATAATTTTAGTCATGGAAACACTTTCAAAGGTTGGTGAGGGATCACAATTTTCTCATTATGGGAAAGTTTCAACATTGAGGAAGACATACTTAAATTCTAATGAAGGATAGGGGATGTGATGGATCAATCTCGTATGACTCATGAGGCTCTTCGATGATTTTGACCTTTTATGAAGTTTCCTATAATAGGGAACCTTTGTGTACCCTCTTTTCATTATCTTTATTTTTGAAGGTTCATTTTTAATGGCCCTTGGTGGTACTGAAGTGAGATTTGGTTACAATGTTTCTTCATTTGAGGAGTGACCACATTACCAAGTGTTTGATTGAGTGTTTAAGAACACTATTGTGAATGACATCAAATGAAATTGGGATGATTTATCATTCTTACATTCATGGTGCCACACATGAATATCACCTATTTACCCTTCCCGACTCCAGAGTACTTGAATGAAATCAGACTTGGGATGCTGACATACCTTTGTGCTTATATGTTTTTACGATGGGAAGAGATGATTCCTTGATTCTTCACACATGATGATTTTGAGTGCCTAGATATCTTGATTAGCTCACTTCACTTGATTCTCAGAGATATGATGGAATATTTAGGACACGATGACCCTCAAATTACTGCATGAGCTTCACATTTCACTCTTGAACATGATGACACCCTTTTTCACTTCATGACTCACCTCCTCGATCAAGATACTACTTGAGTGGAAACATGCCTACAACATATAAAAACCATTTTGATAAATTTTATCCTCATGGAATTATAACTTGAAGGTGAATCACATGTTCTTGACCTCCACAATGTATTGAGCTCATTACCAAGCACTAATTAAGTGTTTAGAAATACTCTCGGGAGGTATGCATTGCTTGAGAGTATGAGATGATTTAAAGATCACCTTCATGACATTAGATCAAAATGGATGCTCCCATAATGTAGAGGATTCTTCAATATTTTTGACACCTAATTTTTTTCAACCCAACTCCTTACAGAGCTCCAAAATCAGTTCAAGAATTCAAGGTTCAAAATTTGACTGCTCATTCCTTACACCTGAAAACCCACTTTTGAACAGATTGTCCTGGATGATCAAACCTTTCCTAAATCTTCTTAAACTTCTTCCAACACCTTTAAGGATATCCAATAAAACCTTCAAGGATATCCAATACAACATATGGATACTTAATACATTTTTAGAACCCTCCTGGAGGATGCACACAAGCTCCCAAATGGCCAAAATTGGCCTTTATAGGCTGCTGGAGAATTAGTCTTTTACTGCACTTCACTAAATGGAATAATGGACCTTATTACACATTTTTACAAAATTATACATGTTCACCCAATGCATTAGAAATTCCTTCAAGGACAATGTGATCATGACACAAGAGGCAGGTTGGCCCAGAGAGGGATTCAAGAATATTTGGGAGCAAGATTTCACATTGTGGCTTGGTTGTCATGGTTTAAGTTTTGCATTTTTGGGTTAGTCAATTCACATGACAACATCTCCATATAAATATCATCCTTTTACCCTTCATGGATTCAAAATACTCCTTGAATGGAATTAGATTTAGGATGCTCATACACTTCTTGCTCATATCTCTCTCATGAGAATAGGTGACTTCTTGATCCTTCACACATGATGGTCATAGATGCCTTAATAACCTTACTAGCTCATTTTGATTTATTTCTTAAAGAGATTTGGATGCAGTGGCAGAGTCAGGATATGATGCTCATCAACTCACTCCTTGAGCCTCACATTTCATCTTTGAACATGATGATCTCTTCTTAATCTCACAATTCATGCTTAAGATGTCACTTGAGTGGAAGCATGCTTATGATGTTTGGACACCCTCTTTCTAAATTTCTCCTCATGGAGATAGGTTTCCTCCTCCTGATAGAAGGATTTATCCCTGAATGAAACTTGGAGGAATGTTGAGAATGAATTCCATGTTCTTAACCTCTACACTACACTGAAACACTGTAAATTCCACCTCCTTGACTTGCAATATGTGAGTTCATTACCAAACATTGATTAAGTGTTTAGAAACACTCTCATGAAATATGCATTATTTGTGAGCCTGAGATGATTTCCACCATCACTCATGGTGAGATTCTCTTATCATGCTCTTGATGATCATTCCCTTAATGATTTGAATCTCAATGAAGCTCTTGATGTTTCAGATCCTTCAAAGACCTCATGATTTTTCTGATTGCACCCATTGTCCTCGTGATGTTTCAGATCCTTCACATACCTCATGATGACCATTCCCTTGATGATTTGATTCAATGAAAACTTATTTTTATGTTTTGATTTGTTATGTGTTATAAGGAATTGCATGAGTCCATATATTCGAGCAACTATTTCTACCTTTGGGAGTTGTGAGGTTTATAAAATATAGTTTTGACACATCTAAAACTCCTACAAATGTCAATAACCAATCAAGAAGACCCCAAAACCTAAACAATGACTATATTCTTTCCCAAAATAGATATCGATTGTAGAATTTAAACCCTAAAAGCTTTAGGCTAAATGTTGAAATCCTAAAAAAACTTATGTACTGACCAAATTAGAATATGAAAAATTATCTTCTAAATCGTGACTTATGGAGTTGTGAGACTAGTTCCATAAGGTGTAGAGTGACCCTAACTTCTTATATTTACTAAAATAAATTTAAATTATAAGAAATAATAAAGTATAAAGATTAATAGTTCCCAAATGCACATATACAACATTACTTGCAGAACGCGAGTGCGTTTTAGACTAGGTAAATTCGAGCCATATCGTGTTCATGTTATAAAGACAAGCGCGTTTTAGGCTAGTAAATCCGAGCCATAACACGCTCACATTATAACATGAGATTAATTTTTCCTCGTCGCGTTATAACGTGACTGAGCCATAATGCGAGCGAGTTATGACAAAAATGGCCAAAAGTATATTTTTGGCCATTTTTTGGTCCTCTATCTCCATGCACATGCCCATTAAGGTGATTGGTAATATGTCTTAAATGGCTTCAAAATGTGTTTTTAGAGAAAAGGTGTATTAAGACAATAATAATTGAGTGGGAAACGAGACGTATTTTTATTTGATATATTAGGGTAAATATAAAAGGGGTAAATAAAATTGTAATGGAAAAATGGTTAATTAAGGTACATAGGAAAAATAGGGGTATTTTCATTCTAATAATATAATATGAGGGGTATTATGAATTGAATAATTAGAGGTAAAAACTAATACTAAGGTATTCTTTAATACCCTTTGAATGAACATGTTATACTATACTTTTACTAAGAGAACCCCCGTGTGGTGTTATTGTTGAGTTTGTATACTTGTAGGTGAATTTGTATATTTTGATAATCTTTTCTAGGGTTTTCTTTGGTTGTATAATACTTATAGATAAGTATTATAACTTGTCAATTTAACTATAATGATCATATTTACATAAATAGTATATTTTTTTCTTTTTCTAGTTAACATTTGATATTTAAGAAATCTATGAACCTAGAACAAATAGGGTGAGAAGAAAAAAATTTGTAGAAAGAAAGATAGTTGAGGAGGATCCCAAAGGCACTCCCACTCTCGCTATTGCATTGTTGGACTTTTCATCAAACATTGAGAAAGATCATTGAGGCACTAATAACATTATATGTGGAGCCCCAGGAACTCCTAACTTACCATCTCTAATTTTATCTTACATCGATCTCTACAACTCAACCTCACCCCAAAGAGTTGCATTGGCTCGATCTTCCCTATCTCAACCCATTGTGATCACCTAACTTGATTTCATCACTTTTCTTGTGAATAACTCAACTGTGTGAGTTCTCTTTGTCTCCACTCGGCACACGAAAACTCATATGTAGTGAGTTGTGCATGTACTTGCTTAATGAAGTACTCAATTTTCCCTCAACCCAAGCTCCATCCTTTACTCGACATACACATTAGTATGATCCTATACTCAATCACATTATCAATTGTAGGAGGTGTTCAATAGAAATCTCTTGACACTATTTCAAACCCCTTATTAAACACTAAGATATTGAAAACCCTAAACCAAATCATCCCCTCTCGTTGAATTTCATCAAACTCAACTTTGGTAGCATCAAGCTCATGTATTCGACTTGATCTCAATCCCCTAGTGATATCAAATATTGATAATTTTTTCTTGCTAACTCCCCACTTGGAATTATGGGTTTTGTAAAATAGACCTTGTAGTCGGACACTAATGAGATTTGAAGTAACTCAATGAGTAAACAAAAGTGAATTATTATTTTATTGTGTTTGACTCGGCCCTTGTTTGGGCCTTCAAATTGCAATTGACTCAATTTGATCTCCCTTAATTGTGCTTCCTTGTTGAGCTCTTGAATATCTTGTAGTATCCCTTGTGGTAGTCACAACACAACTTAACACCATATTAACTCGATAACGTAATGAAATCTAATCCTAAAACTCACAAGTATTAATTGTTTCTTGTTCCAATTGGGACTTAGTTTATAGAATAAGTATTTTGAAGGTTAAATAATTACTCGGCTCGATATATCCATCATGATGGATCTATACCAATGAGCATTGGAATATCCAGCTTGGGCCCATGGGATGTGTTGGAGAAGAGAATTTATGCTACGAAGAAGACTCTTTCTGTAATTTGTTGAGCAAAAGGCTATTTTGTTGGTTCATTCCACACATCATATCGAGTTAACTTGGTGATTTGGGACTTCAATGTTGTGATTTCATCTTCCATGATCTTTGTGCTTGCACGGGTGGCTACCATAACCAGTGCTTTTTGCAAGGGATAGAAAAACATGTTCTAAGACACAATCAATAAGGGAAAAATTTAATGTGAGCTCAATTAGAAAGGGTTAATAAACTTTTACTAGTTATTTGGCACCTCCTACTTAGGATTGACGAATGTAGGGGCACTTTCAAAACAATAATGGATAAATTGAGAAAAATTCCAAGAGGTACGAAGGAGAAGAAAATAGAGAGGAACAACTGTGGAATTTTTTTGAAGTAGTAGGAGAAAAACTAAAGAAGTTATGGTAAAACTTGAAAAAAACAAAAATTGAGATTTCTGGCTAATAAAAGTGGAATTTGGATATGGACCCTCAAGGAAAGAAATGTGCATAATGGAATTTCAGTGTTCCAGGAAATTTTGAGAGTCAATGAACTATAAAATGAAAGATATGACAAAAAATGATTTTTCTTTTTTTTTTTTATTTAATTTGATTTGCCAATTTATTATTCCTTCCAATAGCTTTGTCTATAGTGTATAATTACTAACTATTCTCAACTATGACCGCTCTATCGTTTTCCTATTGAATTTCGTATTAGGTATGGACCCAATCGGCTTAAGTGGCCTAAGGTTTTTAAGGATTTTCTCCGACTACCAATGTTTTTTAAATGAGTATCACTCACCATAAAATTTTTGGTCACGTACTTACCCCTTAATCAATCAGGATGGGGCAATTACCACAAAAAATATTGGTTTACCTCATGGGTGGAAATTAGTCAATTGGGATGGATCATTGTCCTTTTCACTTACGGGTCCTCTCAATGGGTCTATGGTACTCACAATGAGTTTTAGGGCTTATGCCCAAGTACTTCCCATAGTTATGTGGATGGGTATTTACCCTTATCCGAACCTACAATGAATATGTAGAAAACATATGCAAAGAAAAAAAAATTATGTAAATAACGTAGCTCTTGGAAAGCCACTGCTAAAAACAAATCTCCAAAATCTACCTACAAGGCCAAGAAAGTGCTCTGATACCAAATGTGAGGATCCTTCTACATAGATTTATGAACTATAGAAAATAAATGAACAATGAAATGAACTTTAGGAAATAACTCAAATAACCTTTAGATCGTAGGCCACTTCAAGGGGGACCTCCTTTGAGCAAGCTCAATACAATAATATTCATGGATGCCTTCATTGGGCCTCAACACTTATATACTAAGTCTATTCTAACAACTACTACTTCCCATGTATGTGGGATAATTCAAATATGCTCAAGGGACGACTTACAAAGCATATGCATCCATAGCGACTAATACACTAATAATGCAAAGAGAAAGGGTAGGACACGGGTTCCTAAAAATTTGAAAGTTTATTTGGCAAGATAAATGAGTTTAAACTATTGCAACTAGAAATGGAATTGACATCATGTTCACCTTCAAATTTCCCTTCCATTGAATATTTTTGACAAAGTTTAAGGAACTCAAAATTCAGTTGAAAGATGGTGGTAGAGATAAAAATATGATGAATGTATTTTCTTGATTACACAAACCTGAAAAGCATTTTTATTGTATTTACATCTAATTTTTTTCCACAATGGATTCCCTAGGAGATCAATTTAAAATGTCATCATTTGAAGTGTTTTTTAATATGTTAACTCGTGAATGACAAAGCTAATTTTACTTGATACCTTGTCAAGCTCAAATCAAACATTAGTAGTGAATTCTCCTAAAGGTAAATGGAAACCTAAGCAAAAACTAGGACTTGAGCCTGTAAAATCCCCAAAATCATCTCCTACCATCACTGAATCCCCTAAAAAATATTGATTCTCCTAAACATTCCAGTCTTGGCAAAGGGAAAAAGTATCTCAAAAAGGTGTATGATTCATGTCTATATTATAAAAAGACAAATCACCTTGATTCGAGATGTTTTATGAGAATTGAAGCACTAGAAGAGACCTTGAAATGACACAAGATTTTAGTTACACCTCCATTGTCATCTTCCAACACTGGTAAAGGTAAAAATCTATCTGCTCAGCCTTCTTTCCATTGAAAGATAAGCGGGTTTTCTATTTTGGTTTCATACATCATCTAACTTATTCTAGAAATTTCTTAAGTTCAGTTTTTCTTGCAACACTTCATAGATTAGGATATACAACTCTACTTCTATTGATGTTTTAGGAGTTGGCACTATCAATATGCCAAATGGTCCGATAAAGCAAGTTCTTTATGTTCCTAAAATATCATCAAATTTGTTGTGTATTTATCAAATTTGTCATTCAAATCATGGGAAAATTGTTGAATTCTCACCATGTGGTGTTGTAATTAAGGAAATGAATGACCCTACAAATATTTTCACTACATTATTTATGGATCATTATTCTATATTGTATCTCTTTGACAAATTTGAGGCTTTTGCAGGATCTTCATTGATTGTTCACCCTAGTTTTGTGAGTAAAATATGGCATGAGAGGTTTGGTCACCTCAACTACAAATATTGCAACAACTCTCATCTTAGAATATGTAATGGACTTCTAGTGCACTGAGCATTATTGTAGATAGACAATTTTGGATGTGTTTAGTTTTTAGGTGTGTTTGGGGTCCATTTGGAGGTCTATGTGTTGTAATTAGTCCATTTGGACTCATGTGGCTTGTAATAAGAGGTTTCCCTCTAAAACCTCAAATTTGAATTTTCAAATGTCTTGTTTGTAGTTCATAGCCTAGGGGTTAGTGAAAGTGTAATAAATGAGTTAGAGATGGTCATGATACCTATTCATGCTCTTTGACATGTCCTCATAGACTCAACTATGACTTTAAATCATTTGATTAGACCCTTCCTAGGTGAGTTAGTGGTTAAAAACCCTAACTACCTTTCTTTTTAGTAATAATCTAAGAAAGTACAACAATGTAATAACTAAAATATATTGAAATATAAATGTTAAATAATTTATTTGATATTTTAAATGAAATGAAATAAGAGGTGCAATGTACTAACTTGAATTAGACTTACCTCATAGTAATATGGGATTGGACAAGATGATGATTTATGGAAGAATGAGTGTCATGAACGAACCTCAAAAAATTGTAGAAGTGGCAGATCTTGGCTAGACTGGGGCACCTGGGAAGGATAGGGGCACTTGTGGGCACCCTGTTCTAAAATATGGGAGCCCTAGTCTGCGTGGAGTGACTTGGAAATCTAATATGATATGGTTATTAAACCTTCACATTACTTCACCTTTGTTCAGATTTGTGTCGCACTTGGTTCATTGGTGTTGCCATATAAATCTCCAATGAATAATCTCCTACAAAACCCACACAAAAGCATCAAACCCTAAAAAATAAATATGCAAATGAATGGGTTGAACTATCCTCAACTACCAAATGGATGGACTTATGATTGAGTCGTTGCACTACATCTCAAACCCAATGTAGTTTTATGTGCTTTGTGTGTGTAATGGTGTGCCTAGGGTTCCCTAGCAATGATGCCAAAGTAGCGGGCAATAGCTAGATAAAAATGTAGAATGGTGGATGGAATAGAATAGACTCCCCTTCCTATGCAATGTGTGATGTATAATAGTGCCCAAATGTAGTCCCTTTCCTTATGTAGATAGCTAGCCCTTAGTAGAAATAGTCCACCCATAAGATAGTATGTATGTTGTGTTTATATAGGGATCTCTTGCTCAAATTTTGACACTAATGACCCGACATGCCAACTAGTACCTAGGGAATGGGAGGAAAATCATAAAGACCGACCTCAAACATCTAAATGAGAACCAAGTGTGATCAGGACCAGGGTGCCTAGAAATGAGGACCAGGGCACCCAGGGGGCCCCTAATCCCTTCCTAGGCACCCTAGTCAAAGACCATAGAATGACAACTGAGTGAATAATGACAACTAAGACTCCCGAGAGATGACCAAAACTATGCAAGTAAGTGACAACTATGTGAGAAAAACAATGATGATGACTAACTAACTAACGACAGGACTAGGGGATGGGTCATTAGTGAATACTTTTCTTATGCAAGATCCATATATAAAACAACATACTTGGTGGTATAATTATAGTAGTAAGTGTGTGATTTTGTGACTACATTTTCCCCCACTTTATGTTGGTGAGTGGAAATCTTAGTAACATAAAGTAGATAGAGATGTGTACCTGAGAAAATCTGAGAAGCCCATGTTGTAGTAGAACACACATATGTGGTAGAAAAGTGTGTCGAATGAACCATATAGTATGTCAAACCATGGATCAACATGTTGATCCATGCAACATAGTGAGAAATGTAATGTCATGATGAAGTGTACTAAATGAGAGTGATGATTGTGATATTAGATGATTGATGATTTTGAATGTTGTATGATGATGATGAGATGGGGTAGGGAGTGATCAATTCCCAACCCGAATTGCATATATATAAAAAAATTGATTAGAGAGGATTTGGGCATCCTTGTCACCCGAAGGAAGAGAGTGTAGGGAGAAAAGTGTGTTATTCTCCAACCTTTAACTACATCCTCAAGATCTAGCCACTTTGCAGATGGACTCAGATCAAACATTTTGTGTGTTTTTGGATCCAAATAATTTTGATCAAATAATTGACCCATATAGGAGTGGTATAGGAAAGGCACTCTTTCCCCCACTCCACAGGGTCACCATCAATGTGTGATGGCTTCCAAGTTAGGTCATCTAGAAGCAAACAAAATGTATGATGGCTTCCAAGTTAGGTCATCTTGGAAAAAAAAAAAAAACTTCCCAAGTTAGGTCATCTGGGAAAGTAATGAATGTAACTCCCAAGTTAGGTCATCTGGGAGGCCATGTGTTGTATTATATTGATTGAATGTGTATGATTTTGATTGTTAGATACTTGAACACATTGATTGATTAATTGATTGATTTGATTGATTTTGATTGGTTACTCGTAGAGAGATTTTACGCTAGTTTCCCCCATGTTAGGTCATTAGGGGGAATGGATAGAAATTAATGAATGATCACATGGAAATATTTTAACTTTTTTCCCCCAGTTAGGTCATTAGGGGAAGTGATGAAATGATGAAATATCATATAGAAAATTTTACATTTGTTGCCCCCCCTAGGTTAGGTCATTAGGGGGAAATGATGAAATGTCTCATGGTGCATTAGTAAATGTTTGAAAATGATGAATTAGTAGTATTGATTGATCACATGATGTGTAAGGGGAATTATAGGATGACCCCAATTGTATGCCCCCTTTTCGTGAAAGGGGAAGTGATGATAAGAATGAACGTTGAGCCAAAAGTAAGCACAAATAGATAGATAGTGTGATATAAATGCCAAAATGTGTATAGATTGAGTGAAAGATACAATGTCAAGGAGAGATAATGTGCATGTGTGTGTGTATGTGTATATGATGGTAGGTAGGAATTTTAAAAATAACACCACAAAACGGGGTGTAAATCAGAGTAAAAATGCTCAAGATATGATAAAAATCATGTGTGGTGTGTATTAGTTGAGAAATGATCACAAAATAATGACTATAGTAAATGGGTAGGTAAAAGTAACTATAAATAGTAAGGGTGAAAAAGTGATTAGTCACTTCATTTGTCTTTTTGTGAGTGAGTGAGATGAGCTCGAGTGTGGAAAGATGTCCAAGTGAGAAGTGAGAGCAACACACCTGACCTAGCTTGATTTGAGATGGTGGCGATGACCACCGTAGTATCACATATGTACGCTGATGAGTTAGTTGGTAAGTGCATTGTTTTTTTTGAAAAATGTGTGTATGGTAGTCATTTTTTTAGTGAATTTTTGAAAAATTGTGATTTTGACTTTTCTCAGCGTTTTAGACTGGACAAGAGTGGTGAAGGCGCTACTAGTGGCCTTCGGGGATAGAGCACCCAACCTGGGCATTGTGTCCTCTCTCCTAGGGTCCCTACCTTGATTCTGGGTGCCCTAGTCCAGAGAGTGTATTTAGTCCAAAATGGTGTAAATGTGATTTTTATTGTATAGTAATGTGATAAGTGAGTGTGTATGGGTTTATATAGTGTTCTAACATTGTGTTTGTTGTTTTTTTGTTTGTGTAGAGGGATATCCACTCGAGGGAGTTCCATGGGGGTCATCATTTGAGTACTTTTCTTGGATTAGGTTTTTTGATGATGATTGGGAGGTTATGGACCATGTCGGCCTGCATACATAACAGCGGATGGGGATGTGCCCCATAATATGCCTATGTTGACAAGCCTTATGTGAGAGGTGGTGTGTAGATACTTGTACTTTTTTAGTTTCCTACAGGTGAGATGATAGTCACGTTGAGGATGTGTATCACATACTATGATTACCAGTTGTTGGGGAGAGAGTACAGGTCATGCCTTTGGAGGATATGGAGAGATAGATGTGAGCCACTAGATGGTATTTTTGTGGGGGACTCGAGTACCTACCGAGGCCCATATTAGTTTGGATGCTATTTTGAGGTCAGGGTTCCACGCTTGCAAAAGTTCATAGCCATGGTTATTGCTTCATCTATCATAGTAGAGGGAGGAGGTGTGGGCATCTTGTATAAGATGCATGATATATGTCATTGGATAGAGGAGGAGAGTACCAGATATGCATGGGCATGATGTGTGTTGGCCCACCTATATAGATCTATATAGATTTACACAGGAGGAGCATGGAGGTGGGATAGAGACTACTACACTATTGCATGTATGGGCCTATGAGCACATAGCAATGTTGAGGCCAGTTGGAGGTCCACGAGAAGAGTGGGCTAGGCCAAATATATATATGGAGGAGATGGGTTGGTGTGCATGGGCGTAAGATGGAAATTGATACCTATAGGGAATTGATAGATAGGATGGGGCCCGAGGTAGTGATATGGAGGCCATACCGAGACTATGGAGGATGGCCAGAGGATGTTATAGAGTTACGGTGTGCATATACGAGGACTATGTGGTTGAGGATCATTCCCCAGGGTGGCTGGCCAAGTTATTCCAGTGAGAGGGTATCACGACAATTTGGTATGGCTCAAGATGTGCCCCCGAGCCATATATATGGTTGAGAGCTATTAGAGCACCTAGGAGGGCTGGAGCTAGACTAGGCCCACAGAGAGAAACTAGTACCTCCTGGGCCAGATGAGGCAGATGCGGCGATAGAGCCGATAGACTCAGATGATGATGGGGGGTGTACAGAGGCCTACCATGCATGGTGGGTGGGAAACACATCGATGGGTATTCTTATTTCCATTGTTCACAAAAGCAGTGGGGTTACCACATGGAGGAGTGGGAGAGGGGGAAGCACATGCCCCGAAATAATGTAGTAGGCAAAATAGTATATAGTAGAGCATGAGTATTTGTATAATTATGTTGTGATTTTTTTTATGTGATGGTGATGGTTATCTAATGGGTTGTTTTATGTGTTGTAGGTGATGCGTATTGGTCCTTGATAGTGGACACATCCATCTACACATCATGAATGTGCCACCGACATGACATACTTGTGGGTGGAGGGATATTAGAGCATGTGGATGACATTGTGGGTGAGCATGCCCATTTGTTTGAGCTTAGTTTCTATAAATAAACATGTGTATGTGTATATACTACTAGTGAGAGGGATGAGGCATGCAAGGAGACATGATGAGCTGAGAGAGGTGGTGGGTGGTGGTCCATTAGCATGATGTGTTTTCACAATTTATTGCACACAGAGTCACTTTTTCTAGTAGTCTACGAGAATACCCTATTACATATAAGTAGTGTTGAGAGATATCGAGGTCACAACAATGACACAAAGAGTTAGTGGTGAGGCATCGAGTTCAAGAGCTCTCATAGTACCAGAGAGTGATAGCGATGATGATATTTGAGTTATATTTGATGTATATGATGTAGGGGAGTTTCCCCCCAGTGATGAAATATTTTTTTTGATTGACTGATATATATATATATATTTGATGATATATGATGATTGATTTTTGTGTATGATATCATATGTGATGATGATGATGATTTGTGATATGATTGTATGTATGAATGTATGTGATATTTATATTTATGTGACTTGTATATGATGATGATAATG
Organism: Taxus wallichiana var. yunnanensis; assembly: GCA_018340775.1. Lineage (NCBI taxonomy): Eukaryota > Viridiplantae > Streptophyta > Pinopsida > Cupressales > Taxaceae > Taxus > Taxus wallichiana. The sequence continues at coordinate 603,839,139 of CM031243.1, forward strand.
ATAATAAATGTATGTGATGATGATGATAATGATTATGTATGTAATATAATTTTTTCATAGATATATGATGCTTATGTGAGTTGAGTGATGTTTATTTTTTGAATGGATTTGTAATGTGTAGTTAGTGTAATGATGATAGTAGAATGTATGTGAGGATAAATAATGTATGATTTGTAAAATGACCTATCATGATGGATGCTTGTTGATGTGATAATGTGATGTGATCGTAATATGTTAGTATGATGAATATGGGGGAGGAATATTAGTGATGCCCCTAGCATATAGATGATGAGTTCATTTAGTTAAGACCCCTCAATAGTCAAGAATGAACCATGTAAAGAAAGAGTGTCATCGGGAAATGATTGAGTGTGCTAGATGAATCGATGAAGCACAGTGATGATGAAGGTTCTTATAGAAAAAATCCTCAATAGTCATGTAAGAACTATAAGAACACAAGTGCATCATCGGGGGGTAAGGTGATAGTAATCACCTACCAAAGACCAAGGTGGTGTGAAAGTGGTGGAAGCATGTGGCATGAAAGTAGGGTGAGCATATGAACCAAACTAGATATCATGTGGAGGAATACAGTGGGATGGGAATGTGGAGGGTGGGTAGAATGTGAAGCAATAATAACATGATGTGGATGTGATGAGATGATGGATGAAGTGGATGTGGTGGATGTGATGGTGCAATGATGGATGGATGCGGTGTGGAGAGCGCGCATGAGTGAAAAATTGTGGTGATGGATGGATAATAACCTTAGCATTAGATGGAGGAGATAACTCAACCCGAGTAGAAACATGCGACGAGGTAGAGGAGAGATGGACCACTCACGTGAGTGAGAGCCAAAGGAAATGATGCCCTTATCCTCTAATTGTTGTAATCTATCATGAAGGGAAAAGCAATCATTGTCCCTATGGCCATTGATGTGATGATAATTACAATAGGGTTGATCACGCTTGACATTATAGATGATGTTGTGGATGATGTTGATTAGAGGGAAAGTGAATTAGATGCTCATTAAGTAAAACACACAACACATCATGTGGTCGAGCATGATGAGAGAAGTGCAATGGCTCACATGAAATAAATGGAGTAGATGGAAAGTAGTCTATCATGGAGGAGGAGGAGAAGGATGATTTTTGTGATGTAGTAGGTTGAGCTTGCTTGTTAAGGAGAGATGGAGATTGTGTGGGTTTCTCAACTAGGGGCAATGGAGAAGAACTAGATGATATGATAGTAGTAGTAGGAGAGTGGAGGATCAATAACATGTGTTGAGAGAAGGTCTTGTTCTAGATCAATAACTTTATAGCACAAGAGTATGAATGACTCACATGTATCATATTGCAATCATTGATTTGAGAGCGGGAATTAAACCATGAAAAAAATGAATTGCTTCTCAAGATCAATAGGTTGGAATACTAATTGATGCATACAAGCATTGAATCATAAGATGTAATCCTTGATAGGTTTGGATGTGCCCTTGATGTAAAGTAGGTATATGATCATAAGTAACTCTAGGGCCATTATTGATGATAAAATGATGGAGGAAGGCATCCTCCATATCATAGTAAGTACTAATAGACCCAAATGGAAGATGAGTGTACCATTGTAAAGCATCATCAATAAGACTATGTCGAAAGGCCTTAAGCAATAATCTATCATTAGAATAGGAGCCATAACCATGCGGTAATGTTGGAGATGTAAGTGAGGGTCACTAAGTACCATCAAAACATGTGAATGTAGGCATGATAAAGTCCTTAGGAAATGTGGAGTTATGAATTTTCTTAGGAATAGGGTTGTCCATGTAATGAATTGTTATCAATTGAAGCATAATAGGCCCTACTTTCTAAAGTGAGTGACTGAACCTAAGATTGTAATTGACCTACAACATGCATGAGAGACAAAATGTCCTATGAAGGAATAGTAGGAGATGGAAATAATGTATTAAGTGGTTGTAACTTTCCATTGTGAGTAATCATAGGTACCTCAAGAGAAGATAAAGGAGATTCTCGATGCTAAAGGCACACTAGGGGTAGGTGTTAGAGAAGCATATAGTAGATGAGAAGATGGAACATCCATAGTAGTGGTAGGACTAGCATCGAAACATCCCTAGGAGGTAAAGCAATCGATGGAGATACCTTGATAGGAGAAGATGAACTAATATATGTAGGTGAAGTGTTAAGAGGAGATGAGATGGTAGGAGAAGAAGAACTAATAGATGGAGACTGACTCATGCATGATGCTAGATATAACCTCAGAGAAAGTGGAGTAGGAGATTCACACTCAACAATATGAAAAGTAGTAGAATCATGACTATCAATTGTATCATCGACATCAGATAAAGACTCATATATGAAAATGTCATTAAGCATACTATCAATAGGATCATCAACATAATATGAGAGAGTATGTGAACTAGTATGTGATTAGGAGAAGCAATATCATAAATAGGAGAGTCATGAGATGTATCCATAATAGTGGTCTGATGAGGAGGAGAATCAATATGAGAGCTATTTCAAGACCTAACATGTAATCAATAAGAGAATCATCTAGAATTTCCTTAGAAAGATCAGCAGAGGATCACTAGTAGCCATATAACATGGTGTACAATGAGTGAAGGCTATCGATCCAAAATGATACTAATGCCAATGGGGAATTTTCAAAACTAGTAGGTACATATCATTGACCATCTAAGAGTTGTTGTTGAATATGGTCTTTGGTATAGTAACATTACTATAGAGAGTCGTGAGCTTAGCAATGATAACAACCTCATCATAGATTGGATTGACACTAAAGTGCAACATGATGGGCCGAGAAGGAGAAGAGATATCCTTAGCCATTAGGGTTTGAAGTGGATCCTAGGGAAAAATGTTCTAAATTACGGTTCACCAAAATGATTATCTAAAATATGTATTTTAGTAATAATCTAAGAAGTACAACAATGTAATAACTAAAATATAAAATATAAATGCTAAATAATTTATTTGATATTTTAAATGAAATGAAATAAATGAAATAGAGGGAAAAGGTACTAACCTAAATTAGACTTACCTCATAGTAATATGGGACTGAGAAGATGATGTTATATGAGCTTGAGTGTCATAACAACCTCAAAAAATTGTAGAAGTGGCAGATCTAGCCAAACTACCGGGGCACTTAGGGAAGGAATGGGCACTGGGTGCCCCTGGTCTTAAAATATGGGTGCCCTGACTCTACAGGAGTGACTCAAAATAGATCTGATATGGTCACTAAACCTTCACAGTAGATTTTCCTTTGATCAATTGGTGTCACACTTGGTTCGTTATGTCATTTAAAATCTCCAATGAATAATCCTACAAAACCCCACACAAAAGCATCAAACCCTAAAAAATAAAGATGCAAATGAATGGGTCAATTGTCCTTAACTACCAAATGGATGGACTTATGACTAAGTGTTGCACTACATCTCAAACCCATGTAGTTCTATGTGCTTGTGTGTGCAATGGTGTGCCTAGGGTGCCCTAGTGCCAATGATGCGCCAAAGTAGTGGGAAATAGCTAGATAAAAATGCAAAATGGTGGATGGAATAGAATAAACTCCCCTTCCTATGCAGTGTGTGATGCAAATAGTGCCCAAATGCAGTCCCTTGCCTTATGTAGATAGCTAGCCCTTAGTAAAATAGTCCCCCATAAGATAGTATGTATGTTGTGTTTATATAGGGATCTCTTGCTCAAATTTCAACACTAATGACCCGACATGTCAACTAGTACCTAGGGAATGGGAGGGAAAATCATAAAGACCGACCTCAAACATCTAAATGAGAACCAAGTGTGACCAGGACCAGGCACCTATAAATGAGGACCGGTGCCCGGGCACCCTAATCCCTTCCTAGGTGCCCTAGTCAAGACCAGAGATGACAACTGAGTGAATAACGATAGCTAAGACTCCCTGAGAGACAATCAAAACTATGCAAGTAAGTGACAAATGTGCAAGACAAAAAATGATGATGACTAACTGAACTAACGACAAGACTAGGGGATGGGTCATTAGAAGATTGGTAAAAGTGTATAAATCATCTTTCGCAAATGATCTGTACAACTTGTTAGGAGAGTAACCTATGATACAAACCTTCCAAAAGGAGACTAGAAGGTTAAAAGGGAAAAATTGTTTTCAAAACTCATAATAGCTTATCCTTGGGTTAAGACCCTGTATAGGGTTCTTAGATGAAGCAAAGGTGTCTAACGTGAGACCTAAGCTGTTAAAAAATCTAAAATTTATACACAAGAGCATGAGTATGGGGAAGAGTTGTAGGAAGGCTTCGTAAGGTTTTAGTTAGGATAACCATGATGAAATTGTGACAAAGATAGTACCTTGTTTCAAGAATAAAGAAGATTATAGACTTGTGCATTGTTTAGGTGTGTAGGAAGGAGCTCTTTGTGACTTTACAAGAAATAGATGATCGAGGAGGTCCCGTTATTTTTCAAATGGTCAAAGGAATTCAAAAGAATTGAGGTAATAGTCTAATCTAGATTTACGTGTTCTTGTTTGTATGTGTTATTGCTAGTTTAGAGGATAAAAATATGGGTTTGAGTTTAATAACATTGCATGGGAGTTTAATAACATTACATGATGATTGTGAATTGTGATATCCATGCGAGCGATGAAGAGGTCAAGGGTGGAAGAGTGTCAAGAAGCTAGGGTTTGAATTAGGGAGTTAGAAGGAAGCTCAAACAAGAAAGGTAAACACAATCCTAAAATCTAAATCTATGACAACCTTGAGTAAATAGTGGATGGTGAAGATAACTTAAGGATATTGGTAGGATAAAAGTAATTAAAATTGGTTGGCCTAGAGTGAGGTCATATTGTTAGGAGCTTATCAACCTTGGAAGGTGAGAAAGGATCTTAGACATTCTAAAACAAAATATTGAACATTGTCCTGTTATAGAATCATTAGAGATAAAAGAAGAGTAAAAAACATATGGTGGAAGGTGATCTAAGCAAGGCTTGTAAGGTGTAATGTCCCCTTTTCCCAATCGAAGACCCTTGGCCTATTTTCTCAACCCGATGACCAAAGGAAAAATATAAGCGCGACTTAAGTCACAATAAATTATTATAAAGTGTTATAAAAAAATAAAATAAAATTATTAAAGCACTTACATTAATTTTGTGGCTTAATAAAAATAAATAATAATCCCTATGGTCAATATGAGGGGAAAATATCATTGTTAATGGGTTATTATATTTTATTCTTGGGCCAAAGAGGAATAATGAAGTTGGGAAGGATAAAATATTATTTATGTCTTGTATTCCTCCTATGGAAAATGCCATTTGGAAGTCCAAAGGTCACTTTCATGGGAAGTCCAAAGGTCACTTTCAAGAGAAGTCCAAAAGGTCACTTCCATTTAGAAGTCCAAAGGTCATTTTCATTGGAATTCCAAAGGTCACTTTCATTTGGAAGTCCAAAGGTAACTTTCATTGGAAGTCCAAAGGTCACTTTCATTTGGAAGTCCAAAGGTCACTTTCATTAGAAGTCCAAAGGTCACTTTGGGTCCCATTTCCTATATAAAGAAGAGGTCGACCTATGTAGAGGCATTCCAAATTTTTGATATGATATTTTCTCTTACACTTGAGCTTTGAGCTTGTGAATAATCCAAGGACGAAACCACTTAGGATTATATCTCTTGCGGAGGAAAACCCCAAGAGTATTGCGAGAGATTTCCACTCAGATTTCTCATTAATTGTAATATGATTTTCACCATTTCAATGATGTATTTTGAGGGTATTTTGGAGAATAAATTGCAACAGCTTTTCTTCTATTAGATCGACCTAGTTTGGGACTGTTTTGGCATGTTCTATGAGGTATTTAAATCTGATTTCTATTGTCAAATCATCTGCGAGTTTTTTGTGAAGTGAAGCGAAGCAATTTTATAATTTTTAGAGGTTTTTTAGTTTTTAAATCAGATTTCAGATCTGATTTATGAGTGTCTCTGTGCATCAATAAATTCATATTTTTATATGTTTGAACTCCTAAAATTAGTGGCAATCATTTGTGATTAAGAAAATGATTTTTGGAAGCCATTTATGTGTATTTTTCCATCAAACCCTAGTTGACCTACCCTAAAATAATTTTGATTTGCCTCGGGCTTATTGACATACATTCTCCGCTCTGTTTGAGGGTTTGAGAGCGAAAAATAATTATTGTGGGTTGATTTGGGTGTGCTTGCATACAAAACCCTAGTCACATTTTATAGAAATTATTCCGCTTGTCCTAGTTTATTTTCCCTAGTTGTTAAAAGTATATTTCATTATTTTGGTGAAGTGGAAAAAAATTCATACTTGGGCAAAAGATCTATTGTGGATATTTCAATGGCATAAAAGCAATGTTCCTCTCACCTTGATGGTTTTGATTTGATGAAGCCATGAGAGATTGGTGATAGAGTTGAATCATGGGAGTTAGACAAAAAATATCTCCATGGGATCCAGGCAAAGATCTTCTTAGAGGAATGATAGACCTAGATTGTGAGCTTCTCGAGACTATGATTACTACCCAATAACAGATGATAGAGACCATGCGACAAATGGTGTAGAGGATGGATGTGGGTAGGCCAAGAGACACTCGTGACAAGAGGGATATGTCTATATCAGTGGCTAGCAGTCACAGGAGACACAACAGGTCACCTACGGAGGTTGGTAGCGTGAGGAATTCCCCTTGCCGTGGGAGGAAGACATATCACTTTATAGCTTCATAATTGTTTATGCATAGAAAGAATAGTGAATCTTCACAAATGAATGATATGACTCTTCATGAGAGTGCTTTGGGGTCTTGAAGTTCCACTGAGGTATGGAAAAATTTATGTGATTAATTTTATAGGCATCTTAATGATTTATTTACATCATCCTTACAAGAGGTGTCACTTGAAGCTTCTACTTTAGAGGTTAACATAGAGCATGTTAGTGTTTTGGGTAGTAATGGCATGGATTCATGGGGTCCTTCACATGAGGATAATTCAAAATTTTTAGTTGATGATCATGTCTTTCATGGAGTTGATGATTTCATGGATGACATTTGTAGTGGACCAGCCACTCATGAGTTGTCTTTAATGGGTGTTGAAGACATCCACAACTCATATTTGGTTATGTCACCGATTTACTATGATATGACATCTCTTTATTTGTTGATTGGTGACTTCATCTTCATTGATTTGTCGAGAAGTAATAGTTTTCTTACTTGGAATTCCATGTCACTTTCCACTTTTGCGGGATTTACATAAGCTTTTGGTAGGCATTGGAGTATGGAAAACTCAATGCAAGAGGAACATACTTCATAGAATGCATATTAGGTGGTAAGAGGTACATCATCTTTGTTGTTGCGAAGTATTATCATGATGACATTCAACCCATCATGAACAAGAATACTCGAAATTTGATGTAAGCAAAACCAAGTCACCATGGAGTTTGAGATTGGCGATACTCTACAGGTATGAGTGAATGATGATATGTCTAATTTCTTGATTTCTTTCCCTTGTGAGAATCATGATTAATTAGAGAGTGGAGTTTACATTATGGAGTATGTTGAACCTTTGGTCCATACTCATATTTATGAGCATCGGAGATCTATATTTTGTGGCAAGATTTGCTTCATTTGATAGGTACATGGGCTAGGCTTATGGAACATTTCAACATGTTTTGTCTCTCAGTGCATCACACTTGGACAAAACAAAATTATAATTTCTTGAGGGTAAGCAATTTTTGGGAAGGGAGGGTTGTAATGTCGCCTTTTCCCAATCGAAGACCTCGACCTATTTTCTCAACCCGACGACCAAAGGAAAAATATAAGGGTGACTTAAGTCATAATAAATTATTATAAAGTGCTATAAAAAAATAAAATAAAATAATTAAAGCACTTATATTAATTTATTTGGCTTAATCAAAATAAATAATAATCCCTATGGTCAATACAGGGGAAAAATATCATTGTGAAGGGGTTATTATATTTTATTCTTGGGCCAAAGAGGAATAATGAAGTTAGGAAGGATAAAATATTATTTATGTCTTGTATTCCTCCTATGGAAAATGCCATTTGGAAGTCCAAAGGTCACTTTCATGGGAAGTCCAAAGGTCACTTTCACGGAAGTCCAAAGGTCACTTTCACGGGAAGTCCAAAGGTCACTTCCATTTAGAAGTCCAAAGGTCACTTTCATTAGAAGTCTAAAGGTCACTTTTATTTGGAAGTCCGGGTAACTTTCATTGGAAATCCAAAGGTCACTTTCATTTAGAAGTCCAAAGGTCACTTTCATTGGAAGTCCAAAGGTCACTTTGGGTCCCATTTCCTATATAAAGAAGAGGTCGACCTATGTAGAGGCATTCCAGATTTTTGATATGATATTTTCTCTTGCATGTGAGCTCTGAGCTTGTGCAAATAATCCAAGGATGAAACCCCTTAGGATTATATCTCTTACGGACGAAAACCCCAAGAGTATTGTGAGAGATTTCCACTCAGGATTTCTCATTGATTGTAATCTGATTTTCAGTCATTTCAAAGTGAGTGAATTTTGAGGGTATTTTGGAGAATAAATTGCAGCAATTTTTCTTCTATTGGATCGACCTAGTTTGAGACTTTTTGCATGTTACTATGAGGTATTTAAATCTGATTTCTATTGTCAAATCATCTACATGTTTTTGTGAGGTGAAGCAAAGAAATTTTATAATTTTTAGAGGGTTTTTAGAGGGTTTCTTTATCGAGTTTTAAATCATATTTTAGATCTAATTTCGAGCATTTGTGGCACCATAAATTCATATTTTTATATGTTTGAACTCCTAAAATTAGTGGCAATCATTTGTATACATAAATAATTTTTTGGAAGCCATTTATGTGTATTTTTCCATCAAACCCTAGTCAACTTGCCCTAAAATAATTTTGATTTGCCCTAGGATTATTGTCATACATTCTCTGGGTCTATTTCAAGGGTTTGAGAGTGAAAAATAATTATTGTGGGCTGATTTGGGTGTGCTTGCATACAAAACCCTAGTCACATTTGCATAAATTATTCTAGTTTTTCCTAGTTTATTTGTCTAGGTTGTCAAAAGTATATTTCATTATTTTGGTGAAGTGGAAAAAATTCATACTTGGGAAAAAGATCCATTGGGCATATTTCAGGTGGTATGAGAGCAATGTTCCTCCCACATGGAGGGTTTTGATTTGATGCAACCATGAGAGGTTGGTGATAGAGTTGAATCATGAGAGTTAGACAAAAAAGCTCTTCATGGGATCTGGGCAGAGATCTTCTTAGACGAATGGTAGACCCAGATCATGAGCTTCTCATGACTATGATTACTACCTAGCAACAAATGATATAGACCATGCAACTGATGATGTAAAGGATGGGCATGGGTAGGCCAAGAAACACTCGTGATAAGAGAGATACATCTATATCAGTGGACAACAACCAAAAAAGACACAACAGGTAACCTACAGAGGTTGATAGCGTGAGGGATTCCCCTCACCGTGAGAGAGAAGGCATATCACAATATAGCTTTAGAATTGTTTATACATGGAAGGAATAATGAATCTTCACGGATGAATGATACAACTCTTCGTGAGAATGTTTTGGTGTCTTGAAGTTCCAATGAGGTATGCAAAAATTTATGTGATGAATTTTATAGATATTTTGATGATTTATTTACATCATCCTTGCAAGAGGTGCCACTTGAAGCTTCTATTTTAGTGGTTAGCATAGAGCATGTTAGTGTTTTGGGTAAAGCAATGACATGGATTCATGGGGTCCTTCACACGAGGATAATTCAAAATTTTCAGATTGATGATCGTATCCTTCATGGAGTTGATGATTTTGTGGATGACATTCATAATGGACTAGCCACTCACGAGTTGTCTTTGATGGGTGTTAAAGACATTCATAACCCATCTTTGGTTATGTCGCCAATTTACTATGATATGTCACTCATTATTTGTTAATTGGTGATTTCATCTTCATTGATTTGTTATGAAGTAATAGCTGTCCTACTTGGAATTCCATGTCACTTTCCACTTTTGCAGGGATTTACATAAGCTTTTGGTAGGCATTGGAGTATGGAAAACTTAATGCAAGAGGAACAAACTTCACATAATGTAGATTGGGTGGTAAGAGGTACATCATATTTGATGTTGCAACAAAGATTATCATGATGACATTCACCCATCATGAACAAGAATACTCAAAATTTGATGCGGCGAAGACAAATCACCATGGAGTTAGAGAATGATGGTACTCCAAGGTATGCGATGAATGATGATATGTCTAATTTCTTGTTTTCTTTCCCTCGTGATAAGCATGCCAAATTAGAGAGTGAAGTTTACATTATGGAGTATGTTGAACCTTTGGTCCATACTCATCTTTATGAGCATCAGGAGATCTATATTTTGTGGAAAGATTTGCTTCATTTAACGAGTACATGGGCTAGGCTTGTGGAACATTTAAGCATGTTTTGTCTCTTGTGCATGACACTTGGATAAAACAATATTAGAATTGCTTGAGGGCAAGCAATTTTTGGGAAGAGCGGGTTGTAATGTCGCATTTTCCCAATCGAAGACCTTTGGCCTATTTTGTCAACCCGACGGCCAAAGGAAAAATATAAGGGTGACTTAAGTCACAATAAATTATTATAAAGTGCTATAAAAACATAAAATAAAATTATTAAAACACTTATTTTAATTTATTTGGCTTAATAAAAATAAATAATAATCCCTATGGTCAATACGAGGGTAAATATAATTGTGAAAGGGTTATTATATTTTATTCTTGGGCCAAAGAGTAATAATGAAGTTAGGAGGGATAAAATATTATTTATGTCTTGTATTCCTCCTATGGAAAATGCCATTTGGAAGTCCAAAGGCCACTTTCATGGGAAGTCCAAAGGTCACTTTAATGGGAAGTCCAAAGGTCACTTTCATGGGAAGTCCAAAGGTCACTTTGTTATGTTTGTGGAGCCTGTTTTCATGTTAGAGTTTGGTACACTTTCCACGTGTTACACTTGGATATTTTTACAGCGGTCCCGCTTGCCAGGTGAGCGGTCGAGGGTTCGGGGTGAAGCCCCGAAGCAAATTTTCATGGGTGGTTTATTAACCCATGGGTAATGGGTAAGCTGTTATGTGCTTTTTTTGGGCCCATGGTTTTCGGTACTCATTGTTTTGTAAAACCACCTCTTGGCTACCTATTGATGTACTTATAAATAGATGGACATACAATATGATTGATATGAGTGTGTTTTGTGAAGGTGAATAGTGTGTGTGAATTTAAGTGCGAATTCGGTAGGGTTTGTTGAGCGCAGCTCCAAACAAGATATGATTATTGTAATTGTGAAGATTGTTGGCTTGTAAGAAAATATGAGCAAGTGTTCTTGGTGGATGTAGCCCACATTGGGTGAACCATGTTAAATATTGTCTTCATGTTGTGCATTTTCCATTTATGTAATTCTATTCATACTTCTTATTATTGCGATTACGAGGAATTATTTCGCATTAGATATTATTAATTCCTAACAATTGGTATCGAGCTGGTTTGGTTTCTTTGAGTGTTGAATCGCATGGAAAGTTTTTAGCTTGAGTGGGAGCTATGGCGAGATGATGAAAGATCTAGGGTTGATAAATTCAACGGCGAAATTTGATCTTTGGAAGATGCGATATGGAAGATTATCTTTATCGAAGGATCTTTATACTCCATTGTCTAGAAGGTGAACAAACCCTCGAGCATGACAATGCGGAATGAGATTTCTTTGGATAGGAAGGCATTTGGACAATCCTATGTGTCTTTGCATCTTCGGTATTATTTAATGTTTTAAAGGAAAAGACTACAAAAGATCTAATGGATTCATTAGGAAGTTGTATGAAAACCCTCTGCCTCTAACAAGATATTTTTAATGAAAAAATTGTTTAATATGAAGATGTTTGAGAATAGTTCGATGTGAGATCATTTAAATGATTTCAATACGATTGTGAATATGCTAGCTTCAGATTCTGATAGAATTTTATGAAGAAGTTAGGGCTTTATTAATTTTGTGCTCTTTACCTGAAAGTTGGAATAGCCTAGTAATGGCGGTAAGCAACTCGGTTCCAGCTAACTCAAAGTTGAAGTTTGAGGATGTTGTAGGGGTGATTCTAAGCGAGGAAATGCGAAGAAAAAGCTTTGGGGAATCTTCTACTTCAGGGAATGTTTTGACAGTGGAAACTAGAGGGAGACAGAAGAATAGAGGAAACCGTGGAAAATCAAAAGATCGGGCAAGGTCAAAATCCAAGAGCAAGATTGTATGTTGGAATTATGGAAAGTCTTGGCATGCAAAGAAGGACTGTTGGGAGCTTCGGGATAAGAAGAAACAACAAGAAGAAAACAAAGAGGCAAATGTGGCATCGGGTAATGTATCTTAAGATGATTTGATTCTTTCTTTGCATAATATTATTGAATCTTGGGTTTTAGATTCAGGGGCTTCTTTTCATGCTAATCCACATAGGCATTATTTTGTTGATTATGTTGAAGGATTTTGGGCATGTTTTTCTTGGTGATGATGAGCCTTGCAGATAGTTGGAAAAGGTTACATTCGTGTTAAGATGCAGAATGGGAATACATGGCTATTGAAGGATGTCAGACATGTGCCTACATTAAGGAGAAATTTGATATCGGCGGGCAATTAGGAAGTGATGGTTGTACTGTGATATTTACAACTGACTCTTGGAAGGTTACCAAGGGTGCTCTTGTGGTGGCAAGAGGTAAGAAGGTTGGAACCTTGTATTTATCCACTGATAGTACTAATGATTGTAATCTTGTGGCTTCAGATGTAGATACAACATTATGGCACTATAGGCTCGGTCATATGAGCCATAAGGGCATGGAAATCATAAAGAAGAATTTTCCTGGATATACAGAAACATGTTTGGATTTATGTGAGAACTGCATATATGGGAAACATAAGTGAGTAAGGTTTCTCAAGGTTGGACCTACAAATAAAGAGAGTAAGTTAGAGTTGGTACATTCTGATGTGTGGGGCACTCAAGTATCATCTCTTGGGGGTTCAAGTTATTATGTTACTTTTATTGATGACGCAACAAGGAAAGTTTGGGTTTATTGTATTAGAAACAAATCGATGTATTTGATACTTTTGTTAAATGGAAAGCCTTGGTAGAGAATGAAATAGGTCTTAAGTTAAAATTTCTCGGTCAGATAATGGAGGGGAGTATTGCAATAATGAATTTGATGATTACTATTCTAAGAATGGAATGCGCGAGGCAAAGATGGTTCCAAGAACCCCGACAGAATGGGGTGTCGAAAAGGATGAACATAACAATAATGGAATGTCTTTAGGAGCATGAGGATACATGCAGGGATCGCCTCTTTATTTTTGGGTAGAAGCGGTGAGCACAAAATGTGTACTTGATAAACAGAGGACCCTCGAGTGCTTTGGATGGAGGTAGACTGAGGAGGCTTGTACGGTAAGAAAGTCGATTACTCATTTCTTAGAGTCTTTGGATGTGAGGTGTTTGTTCATATATTGACAAGGATGATAAGACCAAGCTAGAGGCTAAATAAAAAAATACACTTTTATTGGTTATGGTGGTGATGACTTTGGATTTAAATGTTGGAGTATTAAGGACAAGAAAATCATTCGGTATAGGGATGTGGTCTTTAATGAGAAAGTCATGTATAAACAATAGTTGTAGGAAAACAGGAAGAATCCAAGAAAGAATATGCGGTGGTAGAGGATCTTCCGATGGGACAAGACCCATGAATCAATTAGAGAACTTACTCAATAAAACCCCAAACTCTTACGGTGAGGAGGTCTTCTACGTAAGAAAAAAACCTCAAAGTTGAAGTTGAAGTTGAAGTTTGAGGATGTTGTAGGGGTGATTTTAAGCGAGGAAATGTGAAGAAAAAGCTTTGGGAATCTTCTACTTGAGGAATGCTTTGATAAAGGGAAATTAGAGGGAGACAAAAGAATAGAGGAAACCGTGGAAAATCGAAAGATCGGGCAAGGTCAAAATCCAAGAGCAAGATTGTATGTTGGAATTGTGGAAAGTCTGGGCATGCAAAGAAGGACTGTTGGGAGCTTCAGGATAAGAAGAAACAACAGGAAGAAAACAAGGAGGCAAATGTGGCATCGGGTAATGTATGTCAGGATGCTTTGATTCTTTCTTTGCATAATATTATTGAATCTTAGGTTTTAGATTCAGAACTTCTTTTCATGCTACTCCATATAGACATTATTTTGTTGATTATGTTCGAGGGATTTTGGGCATGTTTTTCTTGGTGATGACGAGCCTTGTAGTATAGTTAGAAAAAGTTACATTCGAGTTAAGATGCGAATGGGAACACATGGCTATTGAAGGATGTTAGACATGTGCCTACATTAAGGAGAAATTTGATATCGGTGGGGTAATTGGGAAGTGATGGTTGTACTGTGATATTTACAGCTGACTCTTGGAAGGTTACCAAGGGTGCTCTTGTGGTGGCAAGAGGTAAGAAGGTTGGAACCTTGTATTTATCCATTAATAGTACTAATGATTGTAATCTTGTAGCTTGGATGTAGATACAACATTATGACACTATAGGCTCGGTCATATGAGCCATAAGGGCATGGACATCATAAAGAAGAATTTTCCTAGATATACAGAAATAGGTTTAGATTTATGTGAGAACTGCATATATGGGAAACAAAAGCGAGTAAGGTTTCTCAAGGTTGGACCTACGAAGAAACATAGTAAGTTAGAGATGGTACATTCGATGTGTGGGGCCACTCGGGTATCATCTCTTGGGGTTGAAGTTATTATGTTACTTTTATTGATGATGCGATAAGGAAAGTTTGGGTTTATTGTATTAGAAACAAATCGATGTATTTGATACTTTTGTTAAATGGAAAGCCTTGGTAGAGAATGAAATAGGTCTTAAGTTAAAATATCTCGGAGTCGGATAATGGAGGGGAGTATTACAACAATGAATTTGATGATTATTGTTCTAAGAATGGAATCAGTAGGCAAAAGACGATTCTAGGAACCTGCAACATAATGAGATGTCACAAAGGATAAACATAACAATAATGGAATGTGCTAGGAGCACGAGGATACATGCAGGATCGCCTCTTTATTTTTGGGCGAAGCGGTGAGCACAAACATGTGTACTTGATAAATAGAGGACCCTCAAGTGCCTTGGATGGAGGCACTGAGGAGGCTCGGTGCACGGTGAGAAAGTCGATTACTCATTTCTTAGAATCTTTGGATGTGAGGTGTTTATTCATATTGACAAGGATGAGAGGACCAAGCTAGAGGCTAAATTAGAAAAATGCACTTTTATTGGCTATGGTGGTGATGACTTTGGATTTAAATGTTGGAGTATTAAGGACAAGAAAATCATTCATCTAGGGATGTGGTCTTTAATGAGAAAGTTATGTATAAACAACAGTTGCAGGAAAACAAGGAAGAATCCAAGAAAGAATATGCAGTGGTAGAGGATCTTCCGGATGGGACAATGACCCATGAATCAATTCAGAACCTACTCAACAGGAACCCCAAACTCCTACAGTAAGGAGGTCTTCTAGGGTAAGAAAAGAACCTGAATGTTTTTCTCCTTCTCTTTATTATTTATTACTCACTGATAGTGGAGAGCCAGAGAGCTTTGATGAAGCAATGCAGGTAGATGTTAGTAAGAAGTGGGAGCAAGCCATGGATGAGGAGCATAAGTCTCTCATGGAGAACCAAACTTGGGATTTGGTGAAGCTACCAGAAGGCAAAAGAGCATTTCAGAACAAGTGGGTGTACAAAGTTAAAGATGAAGAAGGAGGAAAGAAAAGATATAAGGCTCGGTTGGTGGTGAAGGGGTTTACACAGAAACAAGGTATAGATTTTTATGAGATTTTTTCTCTTGTAGTAAAAATGACTTCTATCGAACTACTCTTGGAATGGTAGCATCGGAAGACTTGCACTTAGAACAGCTAGATGTAAAGACTGCATTTCTCCATGGTGATTTGGAGGAGGAGCTATATATGCAGCAACCAGAAGGATATGAAGTCAAAGGTAAAGAGGAGATGGTGTGCAAACTGAAGAAGAGCTTGTATGGCCTGAAACAAGCTCCACGTCAATGGTATAAGAAGTTTGATAGCTTCATGATGGAGCAAGGTTATATTAGATGTCATTCTAACCATTGCGTGTATACAAAGAAATTTGAGGATGGAAGTTATATTATCTTGTGTTTGTATGTTGATGACATGTTGGTTGCAGGTAAAAACATGCAGGAAATAAAAGTACTCAAGAAACAACTAAGTGAATCCTTTGATATGAAGGATTTGGGGGTAGCCAGACAAATCCTTGGTATGAGGATAACTCGGGATAGGAAGGAACAGAAGCTGACTTTATCTCAAGAAGAGTACATTAAGAAGGTATTAGATAGGTTTAACATGCAAGATGCTAAACCGGTTGGGACTCCTTTGGCAGGCCATTTTAAGTTATCAAAGGAGTAGTGTCCCAAGATAGAGTAGGAAAGAAACCAGATGTCCAAGGTACCTTACTCATCAGCGGTTGGCAGTTTGATGTATGCTATGGTGTGCACTAGGCTTGATATTGCCCATGCATATGGGAGCTGTGAGTAGATTTATGAGTGATCTAGGTAAAGAGCATTGTGGCAAGCAATAATGTGGATCCTTCGGGTATTTGAGAGGGACCATGGGGACAATTTTGTGCTACTGATGGATCGAAACCACTTTACGTGGTTATGTAGATTCAAACATGGCTAGAGATGTAGACAGGCGGGAGGATCACGGCAGATTATATTTACACTGTAGGTGGGGCAAGTGAGGTGGTGGAGGATTTCACGACTACGAAGCTAGTGGCTTTGTCAACCACGGAGGTTGAGTATGTTACGCCACAGAGGCAAGCAAAGAGATGATTTGATTACAACAATTGCTTGAGGAGTTGGGGCATAAGCGGGAGGAATGTAAGCTACATAGTGATAGTTAGAGTGCTTATACACCTAGCTAAGAACTCTACTTTCTACTCCGGACGAAGCATATACGATTGAGATATCACTTCATCGGACAACTTTGGAGGAAGATAAGTTGAAGTTGGAGAAGATTCATACCAGTTAGAATCCTGCGACATGATGACCAAGGTGGTCACAAGGATAAACTAAAGTTATGTTCACTTTGGTTGGCCTTCGCGGATGATGACAGTGAAGGGTTGAGAAGCTTGCTCGGTAGAAATCGGTCTCAAGTGGGAGAGATTGTTATGTTTGTGGAGCTTGTTTTCATGTTAGAGTTTGGTACACCTTCCATGTGTTACACTCGGATATTTTTACGGCGGTCCCGTTTGTTGGTGAGCGAGTCAAGGGGGTTCGGGGGCTGAAACCCCCGAAGCAAATTTTCATGGGTGGTTTATTAACCCATGGGTAATGGGTAACCGTTATGGGTTGTTTTTGGGCCCATGGTTTTTCGGTACCCATTGTTTTGTAAAACCGCCTCTTCGGCTACCTATTGATGTACTTATAAATAGATGGACATACAATAGGATTGATATGAGTGTGTTTTGTGAAGGTGAATAGTGTGTGTGAATTCAAGTGCGAATTCAGAAGGGTTTGTTGAGCACAGCTCCAAATAAGATCTGATTATTGTAATTGTGAAGACTGTTGGCTTGTAATAAAATCTGAGCAAGTGTTCTTGGTGGATGTAGCCCACATTGGGTGAACCACGTTAAATATTGTCTTCGTGTTGTGCATTTTTCATTTCTGTAATTCTATTCATACTTCTTATTATTACAATTATGAGGAATTATTCCACATTAGATATTATTAATTCCTAACACACTTCTATTTAGAAGTCCAAAGGTCACTTTCATTTGGAAGTCCAAAGGTCACTTTCATTGGAAATCTAAAGGTCGCTTTCATTTGGAAGTCCAAAGGTCACTTTTATTGGAAGTCCAAAGGTCACTTTTATTGGAAGTCCAAAGGTCACTTTGGGTCCCATTTTGTATATAAGAGGAGTTCGACCTATGTAGAGGCATTCCAAAATTTTGATATGATATTTTCTCTTGCATGTGAGCTTTGATCTTGTCTGCGAATAATCTAAGGACGAAACCCTTTAGGATTATATCTCTTGCGTCGAAAACCCCAAGAATATTTGAGAGATTTCCACTCGTGTCTTCTCATTGATTGTAATATGATTTTCAATCATTTCCAATATTGTATTTTGAGGATATTTTGGAGAATAAATTGCAGCAGTTTTTCTTCTATTAGATCGAATCAGTTTAGGATTGTTTTGGCATGTTATATGGGGTATTTAAATCTAATTTCTATTGTAAAATCATCTACATTTTTTTGTGAAGTGAAGCAAAGCAATTTTATAATTTTAGAGGGTTTCTTTACTAGTTTTAAAATCAAAATTCAGATCTGGTTTTTGAGTGTTTGTGGCGTCAATAAATTTAGATTTTTGAATGTTTGAACTCCTAAAATTAGTGGCGATCATTTGTGATAAAGAAATAATTTTTGGAAGCCATTTATGTGTATTTTCCATCAAACCCTAGTCGACACCTTACAAATAATTTTGATTTTCCCTAGGATTATTGCCATACATTCTCTGGAGTGCATTTGAGGTTTGAGAGTGAAAAATAATTATTGTGGGCTGATTTGGGTGTCTTGCATACAAAACCCTAGTCGCATTTTGCGAAATTATTCTAGTTTGCCTAGTTTATTTTCCCTAATTGTTAAAAGTATATTTCGTTATTTTGGTGAAGTGGTAAAAATTCATATTTAGGAAAAGATCTATTGGGGATATTTCATAAGGAGAATGAAATTAGTGGTTAGGTGATATAAGGGTTTGGTTAGGCTAAGTAAGTGAGAGGAGTATTTGAAACAAGGCATAAAAGGAACCAAACAGAGAGGAGGGTTGTGAGTTGCTTAAGAACACAAGAAAGTTAAGAAACCTAAACTAGAAAGGGAAGCGTAAAAGGAGGATAATGAATAAAGGAGTCATGAATTGAGCATGAAAAAGTCAAGCGAGGTAGATCAAGATGAAAGAAGGTTTAAAATCAATGAGAGACTTGTGAAACTCTAAGTAAGTGTTTAAAACCCCAAGAATCCTTAAGAGCACCAATAGTGGAAAAGTGGCAAGAATTGAGATCTAAGAGCAAAAGAGATGTGAAAAGTCATTGAACAAGTCTAACATATATGAGCGAAGAAGATGGAATAGAGGAAACAATGGGTAACCTTCAAACCTTTGTTTTTATTCTTGGGCGAAAGAGGAATACCGAAGTTGGGAAGGATAAAATATTATTTGTCTTGTATTCCTCCTATGGAAAATGCCATTTGGAAGTCCAAAGGTCACTTTAATGGGAAGTCCAAAGGTCACTTCCATTTAGATATTCCAAACCCTTGTAACAACCCCGGAGAATCTATGGCAAAATCACATTTTACAATAGTTGGAAATAATTTAAATTTGAAACCCTAATTGCTGCAATCTTCAAGATATCATAACTTTCAGTACACAAACTCCGATGTAGGCAAATGCCATATGCCTAAACTTAGAAAAATACAAGGAACAAGATGATGCAAACCAAATTATAACAACTACCAAACATGCATATCTGACCCTCCTGCTATTTCGGCCCACACATTCAGGGCATCAAATGAGCTCCAAAAATTATTTTCTCTATCCTAAATGCTTGCATATATTTTTGGGAACTCATTCATATAAAAATCAATTTTTTTGGGCGCCAACTCAACTCGTAAATCAAATTATAAAAGCTGGTAAAAACCCTCTTAAAAACTCCTCTAAAAATTATGAAACTGTTGTGATTTCATTCATAAAAATTAGGAGATATTAGACAATATTTTGCAGATGTAAATACCTCAAAGTTAAGGCCAACTCAGTCCCAAAACAAGTCGATCCAATAGAAGATGAACTGTTGTAATTTTTATTCACCAAAAGCCTTCAAAACACTCTGCTGAAATCAACTCAAAATGCTAAAAATTCTGACAACCAATGAATTTTTCTAAGTGAAAATCCCTCTCAACTCTTGGGGTTTTGTCCACAAGAGATTAAATTCCTAAGGGTTTTTGTCCTTGAATTTATTTGCACAAAGCTCAAGGCTTCAAATGCAAGAAGAGAAAATATCAAATCAATCTAGAATGCCTCTATATAGGTCGACCTCTTCTTTATATAGGAAATAGGACCCAAAGTGACCTTTGGACTTCCAATGAAAGTGACCTTTAGACTTCCAATGAAAGTGACCTTTGGACTTCTAAATGAAAATGACCTTTGGACTTCCCATAAAAGTGACTTTTGGACTTCCAAATGAAAATGACCTTTGGACTTCCCATAAAAGTGACCTTTGGACTTCCAAATGGCATTTTCCATAGGAGGAATATAAGACATAAATAATATTTTATCCTTCCCAACTTCATTATTCCTCTTTGGCCCAAGAATAAAATATAATAACCCATTGACAATGATATTTGCCCCTCGTATTGATCATATGGATTATTATTTATTTTTAGTAAGCCAAATAAATTAATATAAGTGCTTTAATTATTTTATTTTATTTTTTATAGCACTTTATAATAATTTATTATGACTTAAGTCACCCTTATATTTTTTCCTTTGGCCGTTGAATTGACAAAATAGGCCAAAGGTCTTCGATTGGGAAAGGGGGACATTACATATAGTGACATTTTGACTTTTCCTTCACAAACATTTTCTAGTGCTAAATATGTGCTAACATTCATTGATGATTTCAGGAGAAGAACTTAGGTGTATTCTTGAAATATAAAAGTGATGTATCTGATCATTTCAAGGCTTTTAAGGCCTTTGTTGAGAAGCAATCAAAATTGTCACTTAAAAAGCTTTGTACTAATAATGAGGGGGAATATATTAGTAATGCATTCATAGATTTTTATATTGACCACAAAATTCTACATCAGTATACAATGCCTTACACCCCTTAGTAGAATGATGTTGCAATGCAGAAAAACAAAGCACTTAAGTAGATGGCCAACTACATGTTTCAGTCTAAGAACTTGCCACCATAGTTTTGAGTTGAAGTAATGAATTGGTCTAACTATATTCGAAACATAATACCTCACAAAGTAGTTCAAGGGATCACTTCAAATGAAGCATGGTCACTCGAGAAACCTCCATGTATCTAAATTTTTAGTTTTTAGAACTAAAGCACGAGCCTTTGTTCGGAATGGAAAGTTGAAATTCGGGGAGAAAAAGAATATTGAGCTTATATTTGTTAGACATTGTGAACATGTGAAGGAATACCATCTTAGATCCTACTACAAATGAAGTTTTCTATCGGTGAAATGTTTGTGTTAACAAAAGAGACACTCCTCACGGATAATGTTGCTCTTGCCTATCCTCTTCCTTCACTGTACATGAAGACGTGTCTATTGATTACGATGATGTGGATTCAACTCCGCCAACTCCAGGCTCTACCACATCCTCCCGCACAAAAAAATTCTCAAATGGCTTCAATCCGCCTTATAGTTTGTTGGTGACTTGATTAGCAATATGAGTGATTCACGTCACACCGCAGCTCAAACTTTGGGTAATGTTGATTTTTGTCGTACTCACTATATGCCTTACGGAATGGATCTAATAGGTCAAGTTATTTCATATGAGCTAGTTACTTTTTTTTAGGCTAGTGGTAAATTTGAATGAGATAAAGTTGTGAAAGACGAAGATTCTTGTTTGTTGAAAAATAATACTCGAGAATTAGTGCCTCTTCATAAGGGAAGAAAACTTGTAAAATGTAAATGGGTCTATAAGACCAAATATACAATTGATGATTCTGTTGACAAGTACAAGGATTGCCTTATAGCTAAGGAGTTTTCTCAAGTTGAAGAAGTAGATTACTCTGAAACTTTTGCTCCTGTGGAAAAAATGGATTATGTAAGTCTTGTTCTCTCCTTCGTTTCATCTCACATGATGACCGATATATCGAGATGGATGTGAAGAGTGCCTTCCTGCATGGTGATCTCCATGACGAGATTTATATGAAGCAACCTCCAGTTTTGTGAAGGATAAGTCTTTGGTTTGTAAGCTTCATCGTTCTCTTTATGGTCTCAAACAAGCTCCTAGAGATTGGTATAAGAAAATGAATATTTTTCGTTGAACGCTAGTTTTCATCGTTGCGAGACTGATCATGTAATGTGTATGTTCTGAAAAGTAGTGAAGATTTGTTAATCTTGGTATTATATGTTGATGATCTAATCCTTGTTGGCAGTTCTAATTCCTTAGTTCGGGACACACAACAAAATTTGAAGGAAACTTTGATATGACAGATTTGGGCTTATTGCATTACTTCCTTGGTTAACAAGTTCATCAGTCTTCGAAAGTTATTTCCATTGGACACTAAAAATATGCTAAGATCTTCTTCAAAAGTCTCACATGGCCACTTGTAATCCTTCACCTATTCCATATCAGTTAGGTATTTAATTACTTTTGATTTTAAAACTAAGTTGGTAGATCCTACTTTCTTTAGACAATTGTAGGTAGTTTCTTTGTATTTGACACATACATGTCCCGATATAACATTTTTTTGTTAACCTTATCTCTCGGTTTCACATGAACCTCATGAGAGTAATTGGAAAACAACTAAAGATATTTTGTGTTACATTCACGAGACTTTGTGTCATGACATCCATTATACTTCACATGGTTCTTCTACTATTGAGGGGTCTGATTCGATTGGGGTGGATGTCGTGATACACGCCATCGACTTTAGGCTTTCTTTTCACCTTGGTTCAAGACCAATTGCTTGGGATTGTAAGAAATAAAAAACTATGCTTTATCTTCTACTCAAGTTTAATATAAAAGGCGGTAAAAAATTGGTCAAGAAACTCTTTGGCTTCAAAAGATACTTGATGAATTTGGCTCCTCACATGACTCTCCTACTATGATTTGGTGTGACAATCACAGTGCCATTGAAAATTGCCAAAAATCCTATTGAGCATCAAATGACCAAACACATATAGATTCACATGCATTTTATCCGTAAGATGATTCGGGATGGTGTTGTTTGTCTCAAGTTTGTTCCCACTGTTGCTCAAATTGTTGATATTTTTACCAAACCTCTTCCTTCTCCTCATTTTCTACACTTGCGAGAATCGTTAGGGGTTAAACAAATTGTACTTGGGCAATATGAATAAGATCTTCCTTCCTCTGTATTGGGTACCCTATTTGGATGTTTTATGTACTTTATATTGCGATAGCTTCATATATGGTAGAGTTTGGAGCTCGTTTTTCAAGAGAAAGATGTTGTAGACCCCAACACAATGGTGTAACTAGATTTAAACTATACATCAATAAAAACATTTATGAAGAAAGTGACGGGTTCACTAATCAATGTGAAACCCTTGAATAATTAAAACTACGAGGCAAATATAAGACAACCACTTTAAGTGAGTATTCCATTTTTTTGAGCAACTATATTTTAAGAGGAATTTTTTAGAATATGCTAACGATAAAAAACTAAACATTGTTATATCGAAAAACAATTTAAAGCTAGAATTTTAAACTTCTTATAAAGATATTTATTTATTTTTCTTGAAATTAATTTAATTTTTCTTATTCGATTAAATTAAAATAAAAAACCTGTTAACCCTATTTCTAAATTCGGTTTTAATTCCCCTCCCCGTCCTCCCCAATGGAGCCAAAACCTTTACTCAAAAGTAAAAACACTTCTATAGCCCCTAGAGAATATTGTACTTCCGATTTTTCAATTAAAAACATTCATAGCCCGGAAATGCTCTTTCCTTCTTTTCTGTATTTTGTTGACCCTATTATGTATTTCAAATTTTTTGAAGTCCGCACTGTTCTTTAAAAATACAGATATATTCTTTGCAAGCAGCTAAGAATTTTAACACACTGATCCAATCTTGCCTTATAGCTGTTGATATGGCGGAAGTTGTGATGACAAGCACATCACTTTTGTTCGGAACTTAGAACCAGGGTTTTAAGGGTTTGCTTTCAGGAACAAAAATGAAAGATCAAGGTAAGCTTTTTCTCCATTTTCTGCTCATTATATCAGTCGTATGTGAAGTATATACTGTTTTTCTGGACATTTTTTGGGCCAAAGCATTAAAAATCATTGAATGGATGACAATTTATGATTTTTTTCGGTTAGGTTATGGAAAATGATTATTATAGCATTTTATGTTTAATTGCATTGGGAACAAGACATATGGATTTCAAATTATTACATCTAAGCTCCTATTCTGTATAGTATCTGTGGAAATTAAGTGAACCTCATCGAGTTTGAACTATTGGCCACTTTATTTGCAATTGATGTTAGTAAAACATAGGCTGGCCCCATTTTGTCATTTGACGACTCTACATTTTTATTTTAGGGTTATAGATCTGTTAAGGATTTGCTTTATTTTCATCTTACAATGTGTTTTTAACTTAGCCTTTAATTTTTATACTGTAAATTTGGCTTTCTGTTTTTCGTTTCTGTTTTGCTTTGTAGGTAAATTAGTTTCTCCCTCTTACGCACTATCTTATTTAACACAATGGAGATAATACAACAGAAAGTGTACTATTATTATTCTAATACCCTTTTGCTTAGTAGCACTGTCTGAGGGTTGTGCTCTCGGTGTAGGTGGATTAGCAAGGTTTGGTTTATGCCAATTTTGGCTACTAGGTTGAAACGCGGGAGTTAAATGGAAAGAAATCTTCTCCGGGGCTTCCATAAGGGGGTCTCATATGCCAGATTGCATGGCCACAACTAAGTAACGATCATTATTTTTACCTTTTTGTCTTCTGTTAAAATTCACCTGGAACTTTGCACCCAATTTTTCTGGGTGGGACTGATCATCATGGCAATTGATCTGTGTTACCTGTTAAACATAGATTGCTGGATATGCTTCTTGTTACACTATTATTAGCTCGCAGGAGCTGATCATTCTGACCCTTCAATTCCGGGTTACTTCATTTGTTTTTTTGATTTTCCTCGTTTTCTATCCCTTTGACCATATTTGTTGTCATATTCAGGGCCTTGTGCTCTTGATACTGGTTATTGCATAGGCTTAAGGCATTATTTATATTTGAGGGGTATGAGAATTTGTCTTGGTATTGTGGTTGATCACTCTCATCATATTGATCGAATTAGCTTGTTAAATTCTTAAATAAGTTTTAGAGATGCTATTTTTAATCTTTTTTATTGTCATTTCAGAGCAGTCGTTTGTTTGCTTTGTTAATCCTGAGTTTCACCAATATGATTTTCACAGAATGCCCGATGTTGAACTTTCTAAAAGTGTCCCAACATAAAATTTATATAGCTGACATTGCGTTCTTAATCCTCAGTTCCAAGTGATTATGTTTTTCTTAATTGGTGAATTATGCATGTTTCCTGCTGTCAACTAAACACAAGGTAGAGCATCATCAATCTTCAAACACCTTTCATCTTAGAAGCCACATCTGAGGTTTTTCCATACTGTCAAAACTGTTCTGGGATTTACACCCAGCTTTGTCTGCGGGTGGCATTCTTTAACATCTCTGTTTTAACGCATGGAGCATACCCAGCAAGGCTCAAACCTTGGCTTCATCCTGGCAATTGATCTTGTTTACCACTAGACTGTGCACTGCCAGACTGCTGAAAGTGCTTATGTTGATTGTATTTTTAGTGTGGACTTTCCCTCAAGAAACTAGATAGCTCTGTTTCATTATTCATCTTAAATCTCTCCAGATTATTCAAACATTTTATGTTATATTAAGTCTTTGGTATCAATCGGCTGGAGTTTGCTTTTACTTTTAAACATTTAGCCACGAGATTTTTATTGGGTTCATTCTCACTCAAGAAAATAGATATCACTATTTCATAGTTCAGTGAAATTTTCTAAGATGTTAGTATGTTACAATTTGTTTGGGTTAAATTATGTCTTCAGTAACAATTGTCTGTAATTTGCAATAAAGGATTTGGTTGCTAGATACTTTTTCCTTATAGTCATGCAGTATGTAATGCATTGGATAGTCTGGTTAGTACAGGTATGAGAATCTAAATAATACATATTAAAGTAAGGCTTTTTCTGTTGGTAGTATTAGACAGTGGGCCTTATTAATTTTAATTGATAATTTGTTTGTTGCCATATAGCTGAAATGGTTTTTAACTCAACCAGATGCATGAGTTTTCCTCTTCTGCAGAAAACTCACATAATTTGGGTGACAAATGTTTTGGTTTATATTGGTTTAAATGTCTCAGCCCAGAGAAATTATATGATGGTACATAGTCTTCAAACATATGGTTAGATATCTTATATACTGTTTTATTGTGCAAGTTTATTGGATATTATGTTCTGTTTAATTTACAGTTAGCCTTACAGGTGGCTTATTATTAAATCAAGGTGTATTAAGCTGACTTTATTTCTTTCTCATAGTGCATTCTTCTAGTGATTTAATGCATTTCTCCAGCAATTATAGAAGAGAACAAAACCAAATTTGCCAGCATGTAATTACTAACTTCCCATGTTTTGATGGGAATACTCCAAATCAAAGTTTTAATACTTTCAGTCCATTAAAATGATAGAGAAGTTTTTGGGATAACCACGTTATGTTTTTTTCCGATTGATGTTTCTGTTCATCTCTTGTGATTGTTTCAGATCGTTGATTGAAAAAGACATCACACAGTTATCCCAAAACTTCTCTATCAATACTCCAAACGTTTTTAAAAATGTATCATGATAAACATGAACAGTGTTTGGCCAATTTATACGTCTTGCTTGTAATTTTGCTGATGCTTCAATTTTTGAATTAAATCCAAAATCTAAATTTTTGTATCTGGATAGAGTTTCTGCCGATATGGTAGTGTGTTAAACCATGGTGAGAATCAAACTGCATGCTGATCTAGACTATTGGTGTTGCAGACCATGCGAATCATGACTAGCAAGAAATAATCATCAATGCTATGCATTTTTGTAGGATGAATTCTTTGTGGCAATAAAACAATTTAACAATACAATCAATGATGAATTCTAGAATCTGCAATGTTTCTAGAATCTGCTGCAATAATGCCAGAATGCGTAAAGGATTGAAAGTCATGAGTTTTGCAGAGAATCTGTAGAATGCAGTCTTAATAGCAGTGTTGCTTATGGGTTAAGAAACTTCTGCAATTTAACGGATATCACTAATGTTCAAATATTTAAACAATTTTTCTAGAGAATTCCAACTAATATATGTAACATGGGATTCACAGGTTGTGTGTTCACACAGCTGTTTGTATTGAAAAATTTATTGATGTGAATGGATGATGATCATGTCAAGTGAAAGTGAGGCATTACCCGGCACTCAATCCCTTGTACAAAAGCGATTTAACCAGGTGAATTCTGAAACTTTAATTTTTCTTAAAATGTTTTTGTATTTATTTTTCTTATTTGCTGTTTTGTCTAGTTTCAACTCTGGCTGGGATGACTGTTACGTTGGTTGGGCTTTGTTGCCACATCTAGTTATAGGGAAGTATATTAGAGAAGTGCGAATTTGAGTCATATGGAAAGCTGTTACTGAATTTCTGTTGTCAATGATTAAATGTTTTTTGTATTGATTTTCTTATTTGTTATTTTGTTTAGTTTCATCTCTGGTTGGGATGACTGTTACATTGGTTGGGATTTACTGTCCTAGTTCTAGGGAGTATATTACAGTAATGTGAATTTGAGTCATATGGAAAGCTGTTACGGAGTTTCTGTTGTCAATAATTAAATGTTTTGTATTGATTTTCATATTTGTTATTTTGTTTAGTTTCATCTCTGGTTAGGATGACTGTTATGTTGTTTGGGCTTTATTGCCAAATCTATTTCTAGGGGAGTATATTAGGGCACTGCAAATTCAAGTCATATGGAAAACCGTTAGAGTTTCTGTTGTCGATAATCAGGTTTGATAAGCCCAGGATCGTAATTAAGAACCTATTATTTTGGTGTTGTAGGCTATAGAGCTAGAAAAGCAGTTGCATACTCTGATTGGATCTAAAGGTCCATTAGGCCTCAATGTTCGCGACCTGCGCTTAAAGATCCGAGATACCTATGAAAATATTATTCTGGAGGACCATGAGTTTGCAGAAGGTCATGATATCGAACAAGCACTTTGGAGGCTTCATTACAAACAAATTGAAGAATTTCGAACCAGAATTAGGTTAAGTGTAGCTGCCACCTCCTCAGGGCTACCTATTCCTATGCCTGGATCTAAACATGTCACAAGGAATGAGCCTGTTCACAAGGTTTTGGCGAGTTTCAGGAGCTTCTTATCTGAAGCAACAGGATTTTACCACGAGTTCATATTGAAGCTCAGAGCAAGGCATGGACTTCCTCAAGACTTCTTTTCCACTGAAGATGTTCCCTTCACTGATAATCAGAAGACTGCTGCAGATTTGAAAAGATGTCAGTTGTCATGTCACCGATGCTTGATATATCTAGGTGATCTGGCTCGGTACAAAGAACTTCACGGAGATGGGGATAGTCAAAACCATGATTGGTCAGTTGCTGCTGGTTATTACTTGAAAGCGGTCTCTCTTTGGCCTGCAAGTGGAAACCCTCATAACCAGGTCGGTTGCAATCTTGGTGTGGCAGATTAAATATCTCTCAATAATTTGAGCTGTACTACTTTTAGAGGCGTAGCACTGCGTTATCATATTTTTGCAGTTTTTAAAGTGGTTGTGATATTAAGTCTAAAATATTTAATACTTTATTTGATTTTTTCTTGCTACTACTGTAGAAAAAGATTTTCGCTCCATATTTGCTTTTCTTTCTCTGTTACATGATATTTTTAGATAAAAAGTACACCTCTTAAAGTCCAAAGGTTTCCAAATTGCGCAGCTTGCTGTTTTGGCTACCTATGTAGGAGATGAACTGCTAGCTGTATATCGCTATTTCCGGAGTTTGGCAGTCGAGACACCTTTTGTGACTGCAAGGGACAATCTTATTCTGTTGTTTGAAAAGGTAAGGCAGGGAATTCATCTAATATATTAGTAATCATCACTTTGCTATTTTGTCTGAAACCTGTTTTGATTTACAATAATTCCATAGGAACAGTTACCTTAAATTTGTATGAAATTTCAGGAATGCATGTGACATTTTAGTTAGTACTGAGGACTAGTTTATCAATCTATATTCTTTTCCTTTATTAGTCTATAATATAATTGGAGATCTGGCTGAACGGTTCTTTTTAAAATAATATTTGTATTTGGTACATGGTTCCTCGGGGATGGGTGTGGGTTTACACTAACTTGTATGGGTACAGTACACCCTTTTTCCAAAGAATATAAATATATTTGTGAAATTCTAAAATGAAAACTATTACAAGATTTTGAAATAAAACCATTATTTTTCTTACTCCAATTTCTTCAAACATCTGTTTATGATTTGATCTCTGGTGGAGCACAAGATGGGCAAAGGCACATGGCTGAAACATTTTTTCCCCTTCCCCATGGCTGTGTTCTTGTCCATTGCTTTAAATTTTATATTTGGAATCTGCATCATGTCTTCCACCTTCCTGTCAGGGCTAGCAGTTCTTGCCTTTCTTGCATGCTGTCCAGCCATTCCATGGGTTCTTTATGCGTACTGACATTGTAGTTGGGGACTATATGAATCATCACCATTGTATGCTTGAAAATGCTGGAAACAAAATGTGGGAATTGCAAACTATTCTGGATGACATGCGAATCACATTAGAAGTATAGCAGGGCTAGTGCGGTGATTTTTGTGCCTGTGGGTTCTGTACGGCTGGGTTCAACCATACAAAATATATGTAAAATATTTAGATATAAAAAAGCTAGGCAAATAAGCACAATTAACCACATAATATGCTTAAACAAAATAACTTAAACATCCACAAAACACTACTGATAATTGATGACTCAATGCCAAACGTCGTATTAAGTCCAAATAGATCAATGGTCAATGGTCAAATTTAGAACTAAAAATGCAGGGTGCACACTTAAAGTCCATATGAATTATCATATTGCTCATTATTGAGAGCATCAACATCATCAAGTGGTTCATTAGAATTTAGAAGTAGAACCATAAGTGGCAGTAATGTCTCTCATACTAGCGGAGCTAATGCAGGTTTTGCGAAGAATTCTCTTGCTGCTCCATGCTAACAAATGAAAGGTGGGCAATGGAAGCATGCAAGTAAGGATTGGCACTACATCCCAATGCATCAT
This sequence comes from Taxus wallichiana var. yunnanensis, assembly GCA_018340775.1. NCBI lineage: Eukaryota > Viridiplantae > Streptophyta > Pinopsida > Cupressales > Taxaceae > Taxus > Taxus wallichiana. The sequence goes on from CM031243.1 coordinate 603,869,290, forward strand.
TCTGACTTGTTTGTACTCAACATGCTTTTGTGATAAAATGCACAAGTTGGAATGCATGTAGACCAACTCCTCCGCATTTTTGCTGCCAATTGGTTGGGCTTAACTAAGTTGATAAGGGAGTATGTATTCCAATTCCACATAGTTGAAAAGGAACTCAAAACCTATTGAGTCAAAGTTGATGCAAAAAATAAAATTTATTAAAATAAAATAAAAACTAAATAGCAAAACCTCAAGTTGAAAAGATAGCTAGAGAGTTAAAAATCATGTGTGATATTTTTTTGATTGCAAGAGGCTGTTGTATGGATCCTTGCTCATAGAGGGACCTCCTCGATTGAGCATCTTTCTTGCACTTGTTCCGAAGAGCCTAAGGCTATGACCTTTGGAGGCTATAATACTCCCAAACTCGCCCACGAATGTGTCTTTTACTTTCCGAGGAAGAGTAGAGTGAATGCTGTCTCATACCCATCACTATTCTCAACATCCTTGTATGGTGGCACCCTTCTACAGGCCAAGAAAGCATTTCAGTGCTGTAGTATTTAGGAGTTAATGTAAAGTCAAGAGTTGAGGCATGGTGGTCCTTTTGTTCCATCAATCAGTAAGATATTTGTGCACTTGCTTGAAAAAAACTCCCCTGCGATCTTTCTTTTTGCATGTATAATGGATTGCATCTTAATCATTGAGACAATGCCATCATAATCGCCCAAACATGGCTAATTTGTATCAACAATTTTATTCCTATTCATGATAGGCTTGGTAAAACTAAGCAATTTGTATTAGCAAATCCGATCATATTCACAATGGGCTTGGTAAAACTAAGTAATCGACATGAGTCCACCATTTGTCATTTAAGATTCAGCCATTTCACTTTTTGGGCCCAATTTGTGTTTGTTTGTCTTCATATAGACCAAAAGTTGTTGATAATGGACTGCATCTTAATCATTGAGACAATGCCATCATAATCGCCCAAACATGGCTAATTTGTATCAACAATTTTATTCCTATTCATGATAGGCTTGGTAAAACTAAGCAATTTGTATTAGCAAATCCGATCATATTCACAATGGGCTTGGTAAAACTAAGTAATTGACATGAGTCCACCATTTGTCATTTAAGATTCAGCCATTTCACTTTTTGGGCCCAATTTGTGTTTGTTTGTCTTCATATAGACCAAAAGTTGTTGATAACTATGCCACACAATGCTTGTCACACTTTTGCAAGTCGTCTCAAAACCATCGTGTGTGAGGGGAATTGAGTCTCAACAACTTGATAAGAAATTAAAACAAATAAAATTTAAAAAAAGTTTGAAAGTCTTCAAGTTAAAAACTTATTCAATCATCTATTTTGTTTTTAAAATTTAAAATTTAAAAAACAATGTAGATAACATAAAATTAAAATTACTAAAGTAAATATAAAAAGATTGTTTCCCACAGCTTCAAAGAACTCCAACTTCATGAATGATCTGAAGATGGTTTGAGACATGTGATGGTTGGTGACAGACATTTGGATCTCACCGGCCTTGGTATAGTCCTATTAGTTCGGTTGATTCAATTGCCCAACTAATATAGCATCAAGTTGAATGAATTAATGGTACAAGGTGTCCAAAATATGTGACGATACCTCACCTCAATTGACTTCCTTATGGCTTGGCAATTTTTGGTGTTGTTTGTTGCGACTTGGATAATGTTTTGAGACCCCACCACCTCAATTGCCTACTAGGTTTTTTCCATTCATTTGAAATGATATCACATTTTTCAATCCACTAATCCCCAATTGGACACAACGGGTCATTTCCATTGTTTTTTCTTTTCCAAATAAAGTGGTGCATATGTTTTTATAAACTGGGACAATGTACCTTTAACATTAAATGGCAGCATATTGGCTTAAATACGATTGATGAGTTGATCAGCAACATCCTTGATTCATTCTGAAATGCACTTGCCGATGGAACACATCTTTTGTTTGTTTGCGAGAAAGAGGCAAATCCTTCTCACCTAAAGAGGGTGTTGCCAAAAATGAATGTGAGGCGACCACAATAGGGATACAAGATGGACCAACAAGTGGATTGTTCAATTGAGGTCCTTTATTTGCGAAATAATGCTTCAATTTTAAGGCAACTGCTGCATTTATTTCTTCTTGCTCTTTGATTTATTCGAGAACCGTTGTTGTGGGAAACCCTTTTTACTTATTCTAAGGTAAGAATTGATTCATGAATGATAGTCTTAGGGATACATTTGCTTGAAGAAGTTTTTGCTCATTGTTTTGTATCGAACTACTAGATACGTCTTTGAAGCCAATAAATTGGAAAGAAGTTATCATAGTTACCTAGGTCTCGAGGATAGGGGATGAAGGGACGGGGTTTTCGGGACGGCAAAAAATTTCCCAAATTTTGGGGATGGCAAGTGGATGGCTATTAATATAATATATAAAAATTAATATTTAAATATTTTAACTTTATTCAATGAAATTTAGGGATTTAAATTTTTTTCTGTATTTTAGGTACTTTCAAGTTTATAATTTAATGTTTTTGGTAAAATATCAACTTTTTGAAAGTAAAAACATCAGAAAACTTTTAAGTAGTTTTAAATTTTTGGGGCGTCACCAAAATCTAGTGGATGTGTCCTTGCATAACACTGGAAATTATGAACATGGTTCCATATATGGCTCTGTGATACACAACAATACGAGTGGGCATTCAACTGATTGTATGAACTTGCGATACACAATAATAAGAGTGGTCTTTCAACTGACTGTATGAGCTTGTGTATTTGACATTGCACCATGTGCAACATCAAATATTATTCCCTCCACCGAGAACCCATTCTAGTATCATGTCATATTTCCAAAGGGGTGAAAAAGGATCAGTTTTTAAGGCGGTTATTGCCCTTTGGCCCATGGAACTAGTGCTTGTTGTGCCTTGGCCCACAGAGCTAGCACGTGTTTCCCATTGGCCCATATAGCTAGCGCCTTTTGCTATTGTAGCGAATACCCATAGCTACAAGTTAAAATACAAACACAAAATTGAAATATGTTAAAAATGAAAAATAGGACAATTTTTTTACCTTCAATCCAACTATCCTCCTTGTTGTCAGCTGGTCAATCTCCTTGGCAGCAGATGGGCAATTGTAGTGGTATAGAATCACCAAAACAATGTAGTTGGAACTTTTAGCTTTACGGAGTTTCAGTGCTAAGCATTCATACAAGGTAAGTGTGCAATGAGAGAAAAGTGTCTTTTGTTGTTTTCTTTTGGTAAAATGATAGGTAAGCTAGCTTTTTATGGTTTCTTTTTTCTTTTAGTTTTTTTTTCAATATTTAATTTAACTAAAAAATAGTCAATAAAAAAGTCATGTGTTTTGCCTGGTGGGTAATCCTTGATATACCTGGGTACACCCATGTCAATCCTTTTGACAGGTGCATAGTTCGAAGAAGACCACTGCGACTCTGTACATATTGTACTCAGCTAGTAATATTGTGGGAGATCACTAGGAAAAACTGTGCTTACTGAATGTATCCACCATTTCCATGAATTGGACTCAAAGTTGACTTTTGAGCTTTTGTTATACCCCAATTTTGTCAATGGGAATAAGACCACTCAATTGCACCATTTGGCCGAATGGGGCCATACTGTTCATAGTCGCCTTTATAAACTCAGGTAGCTTTTGGAAATAGTCAAAGACAAGAGATTTCATTATCTGTTGAAAATCATAATTTCAATGTCATTAAAGCCTCCAAAGATTATCATATGCCCCAATTGTTCAAGTTACTTGAAGTTGCTCCATGGCGAAAATCACATTGATTCTTTCTTAAATGGCACATAACATGTAATGTATATTATCTGGTCAAATGTTCTGTCAGATTATGTTGTTACCTAGTCGGGGAATATTTTGTTAAAGTTGAGTCATCGTGTATTCAAATCAATTAAAGCCTCATGTGGATGTATGACTTAGGTGTATCGAGTTTCCAAAGGAATAATTTATATTACTCATAAATGAGTTAAATGTGAGTCAAGGTTCTCCTAAGTCAAGTTGTATTAGGTTTTCCCGTCACAATGTCCAAATTAATCATTATTGGATTAATAATTAAATGATATGTGCAAATGTTAAAGGGGATTATTTGAAAAAGGGAAGGTGAGAGGTGGTTGAAAGAGTGAGTTATGGTAGTTATACAGCTACCCAATGTACAAATACAATGAGAATTAATGAGAAAGGGTTTCTCTCCTCATCCAGCCGTGTTTGGCCATTAAAATATGTCTCTTCAAAGCAATTTTCTATGGCTCATTCTTGCAGATTTAGATATATGCATTACATTACATTACATACATAGTGAATTGGTTTCTGGTTTTCCGTTTTAATTTATTGTGTGGTGTAACTTGTGTTGATTAGGCAATCTTTCAGAGTCAGGTTGAGAAACAATCTGGCTGGGTTGAATCTGCATTGTGATTTAATAAGATAGATTGGACATTCTCTAGGGTAAAATTTTCAGTTACAAGGGCAGCCACGTGCTTTTGAGCTTTGTATTAAGAGGTGTGGAGACATGTCTTAGAGTTTATTGATCTGTGTGCCAAGAGGCTTTGAAATATCTTCATGTAGCTGGTCTGAATGAAAGGAATTTGGGCCTTCATTACTCTCATTCTTCTTTTCTGCACAACCATCTTCCATCCATAAGATCCGTTTTGTGTTTGCCAAGGGAGGAGAGTCCTTTCACGCGTTTACCATATTTTGGGTATTCTGAAGTGGTTCTTTGTGCTCTCCTATTATCATTTTCCATTCATTTCCACATTTTTGTTCTTTCACCCCTTTAGGTTCAAAATGCATGGTGAAAGAAAAATATCCATCATACAAGGGGAACTGCTGCTCTCAATTGCGAAGGGGAATCATTTGTTCCATGTGATTTCTTGCATCTATCACACGTTTTCTTCTCGTCCATTGGGATTGAGTCAATAGAATCAAGAGAGGTTGCAGTGACAAAATTTTGTCCGAAGAGTTTTGACGATTCTACTGGGAACGAGGTGCGTTGTACCTTTGCTCTCCCAGCAAGAAACAATGGAATTCTGTGAGCTCTCCTCTCTTGAAAGAAGAGTTGAACCTCTATCGTGAGATGAAAGGACTAATGGAGGACTGTATGCTTATGTGGAATGAGAATATGCAATTGGAAGAACAATTGTGGTGGCTTGAAGCTACATGTTGTTGCAGCAAGAAGAAAAGAACTAAACTGAAGATGCTCCTTCTGCAGCAAACTTCAGCACATGACCCGAGGAAGACGAAAGCCGCCAAAAACAAAACAGAAACCTCTTTTAAGGAAAGTCCAACTGGCTTTGAAGGAACAATTTCTTGAACCAAGAAGTTCCTGCATGATGCAAAAAGCATAAAAAAATGTAAAAAAGAAGCACCATTTATTGCTAATAACGGGTTTCCACTTCTTTTGATGCAGGGTCCCTGTGGATGGAAGAAAAAAATTTGCTCACACTGACAAGTTTATTTCTTTGGGTGCAAGGAGATCGAAGCGCCACTGAAGGAATTGAGAGAAAGAGTGGCAGCAATGAAAAGGCTGTGGTTGAAACCCCTTCATGACATCAAAATTCTGAAAATTTCGAGGCTTTGCAAGAGAAATTGACTTGCAATAATTATAAAAGAAGCCACAGCAATGTAAGAAGGACCAGATGTACATTCAATGGAGGACTTCTGAAAATTTTCCATGTCAGTGATGCCCACCACCTTTTTGCCATTTGCTCTGCTTCCAGAGAAGGATAAAAGGATGTGGGTGAAGAGATTGATCCCAATGAAGACGTTATCTTCCTCAAAACTTTTTGAAGAACTGCGGGAAAGGTATGAACAGCTGAAGAAGTGTGTTGAAGATTATTCTCAAGTTGTATTGACAAAATCCTCCACAATGGTATATGAATCTTTTCCTCAAAAGTTTCCTTTCTTAGAAGAACAAGATGTTGCAGTCTACTTTGCTGGAAGAACTCCAAGGGTTTATCTAAGCAACCAATGATTGATCAGAGTGATGAAGATAGCAAATCTGCTGTATATTCATGTGCAGAAATTTGTGATCAATCAATTGAGGTTATTGATGAGGAGCTTTTCAGAGAAAATTCTCATCCAAGAAATTACAACATTTCACTCCCTTGTGAACTCACGAGGAACAACTTTATAGTTCTTGTCTTTGAGCTTATTTGACTTGATTCATCCTTGCACCTTGTTCATACGAATAGTTTTCCAAAAGTGTTTGTCATAATAAAATTGAGTAGAAGCCATCTTTTGCAAGTCTTTAACCTCACATACTTTTTAGAAATGTAGGATTCACCATGGAGCTTGACAACATTTCTTGTGAGCTGAAAAGAGTCAACCGTTTGATGCACCAAAGGCGAATTTTGAAATTCAAGAGGTAATCCTTGGACAATGGGAAGATGAAAGAGATAAATCTCGTCAATTGATACACAGGAGATGGAGCATGAGGTTTTTGTATGCTTGTAGAAGATAATTTTTTTCCAAGTAGTCGTCTTTGAGGAAGGTACAAAATTTGAAAGAGTTTCTTTTGAAGACAATCATTGATTAGCCAATGCAATCCCTCTGCATCTTTCAGCCCAAGTTACAACATCCTTGTATTAAGGGCCATCTATTGGGTGTTTTTCTGTGTACCTTCAAGTTGCCAATAAGTCCTTATGTCTATTTTGCTTCTACTCATGTAACTTGTGTGCAGTCATATTTATGAGGTTAAAACAAGGTACATGCGATCGTCTCTAAGTTTCTCAAATTTCCTTGTGGCGCATGCTAAATTGTCTAAGAAAGGGTCATACATTCCTAAGCTTGTAGCTGGTTTTGTATAGTTTCTTCCTGTTAGAAGCATGGGAATATTGAGAGGGGGGCAAATCAGTATTTGACAATAAAAAACTTTTTCTCCAACTTATTAATTTTCTTTTTCACACTTAACAAGATATTCAAATCTGAAAGTAAAATGAGAGCACACACAAAAATCAAATGCACATAACACTAGGTATACCGTGGTTCACCCAGTGTGGGCTACATCCACCAAAAGAGACTCTTTGGATCTACTATCCAAATCCAGCTGAAAAAATAGTGTTTACAAAGTGTGAGCACCCACTCACAGAAGATACCGATCTCCAAACCGATCACCTATTCAGCCCTTGAATGCAAACACCATTGAATGTGCAATCTCGGATTCGAATCACCAACTTCTGGAGACACCAATCCCCAATCCGAAGCACCCACTCCAAAAATCTGCAATACAAATTAATGATAATTTCTCCTTCTATATTCTCTCTCACATACTCATACTCACTTAAGAGATTTATAATATCAGCTCACATACATATCACACTCATGCAAAATGCTCTCTTTCTCGCTCACATCAAAATGTGCACACAACACTTGCTTATATAGAAAGAAGGAGAGGAAAAACCACTTGTGGTTTCCCTAAAACCATGTGCCCATACCATGGGCCAATTTTGGCGCCTATATTGAAATTTAAATCTCCTACATGAAAAAATGCGCCATAAGGAAGCCACATCACTTGGCGGTTACAACAATATTAAATATTTGCTCCAAATAGAAATATTCTCTTACACATGTAAGAGTAACTCCTCTTACGCATCATAAACCTTCTTACACTTCCTTACACCTCTTTAAGTAACTCCTCTTACGCGTCATAGAATCTCTTACGTGTCATAAAATCTCTTATGCGTCATAGAATCTCTTATGCGTCATAAGCTGTCATAGAATCTCTTACGCGTCATAAGTTGTCATAGAATCTCTTACGTATCATAAGCTGCCATAGAATCTCTTACGCGTCATAGAATCTCTTACACATCCTGCCATGTGTCGTAAGATTCCTTGGTGATGTTGAATATTAAAATATTCAAATTTTGACATCACACTAATTTTGACATGGATAAATATTTTACGAACACTAATGTTGTAATGTTGAATATTAAACAAATATTCAAACCTCAATATTTCCATCAACACTAATGTTGTACCTTTGACATCAATGACAAAATACTCAACACTTCCGACTTCTTCCTTCCTCCCTCTAACCAAAATTTTAGCATGCCTCCTGCTTTCTTGGTATGTGTGTAATCAAAGCGGAGAAGTATGGTTTTGTCCCCTTGCTCAATCAATCTAGAGACGTATTCATGCTTTTTTCAGCCATTTATTCTAGTGTTCTTCAATTGGAAAATGGTTCTTTGAGGGAATCGACCATGCAATCTGCAAAATATAATCAGATTTAGCATATATTTCGAGCTGATATTTTGTTTCACATTGATAGAAATTATGCTCTTCTCAATCTTTTTCTATGGATAAAACTTTCTTTGTGGCTAACTAAGTGGGAGTTATTTCTAATGTTATTCTTCAAATTCAAGTTCAAGCTAAGAAAGAAAGATTGGAGTTGGACCATCTCCAGTTTCTCCTTGACCATTGGGGTACCAGCCCTTGCTCAAATCGCCGGGTGCCACTTGACTCTCTCCCCATTGGGCCCCTTATCAAGGCTGTGGAGCTCGAGGGCAAGGGCTTCACTGCTTACGAAATAGGAAGAGCCTTTCACCCCACTCACATTGGCCTTCACCCAGTGGCAGCGATGGGAGTGGCAGAGGAAGGTTTCAACAGGGTGGCGAGTATTGTCCTTGTCTTCTAGGACGAAAGTATGGTCCCTCTCTTCTAGTCCCCAATTCTTGGGTGACTCCACCTCATGACAAATTTCCTCCCTTGTCTCTTGCCATTTCCCACTCCATACAAATTGAAGAAGAAAAACAAAATGATAAATGATGGATAGGAGCCGGTGTCTGATATGGTGGATCTGCCTAATGGATGTATTGGGGGACAAGCCTTACAGTCCTCCCCTGCCTCTAACTACCAAGTTTGCTGTTGTTTCTTGATGTTCTTTCTTTTTGGCATTTGTTACCAGTGGGGCTTATATATATATATATATATATATATATATAGGCTGGAAAACTACTTCAACATGTTATTACTTAGTAATTACCATGTCTTTTCTATATATATATATATATATATAGGCTGGAAAGTTACTTCAACATGTTATTACTTAGTAATTTCCATGTCTTTTCTTAAGTTTTGGTGATTTATGATTGTTCTTGAACTTTTTAATGGTTGGATGTGATGTATTCTAGGGTGTGATTCCTCCCATTCTTTATACAATCAATGTCGTATCATATGTATGATTAATGGAAAGTGTTTTTCAATTATAAATAGGGAGGATTCTTCTAAATTTCTTAGTCCTTACTTGTGTGATGTTCTTGTCAAAATGCCCCTCACCTGCCCATGTTACCTTCCCCCATAAATATATTGCCAAACTTGTTGGATTTCTGTATCTCAAAGTAAAAGAACTCATAATGTTTTGATCTCTGGAGTCTTTTTTTAATCTAAATGGTTGAAGGTGTCATCATTGTTTTTTTGGCCTTGGTAAAATTCTTGGTGCAGACCTCCATTAGCTTATTGATTTCCTACACAATTTCATAGTGAACCTTACATCCACGAGTCACTTTTGAAATTTTTGGTGGAAATATAAAAAAATGCATAAAAAGTAGCTAATTAATCAATTTCTTTCCAAATATTGGGAATTTGTCAGGAGAAGTGGTGCCCCTTGCACTGACATGAGGTGACTTGGGTGCTGAGTACCTGGGCCCACCCAACTTTATATTGTCTTCAATCTTAAATTGCTTCCCCTCACTTTTGGTTTTTGCAATGCAAGCTAAACGAATGGCATCGTCATCAGATGAATTCAAGTTTCTTAACCATGGAAATCATTAACTTGAGCTACAATTGTTTTGAAAATCAGATCATCCTTGTTCATCACATTAAATGTCATGCTCAGAAGATGAACATGATGGGTGGGAATTGCATAAGAAAGGGGTGCCATAAGAAGACGGAGTCTGTTAAAAATTTACCTTAAAAGCGAGAACTGAAAATAATTCTTTGGAAGGATTTTTGTTGAATGATAAATTTGCTAAACACACTGAAGAAGAAACTTGAAGCATTTCAGCAAAGAGACAACATAGTATGCGGCAAAGGCTTAAATCAAATTTTAAATTGGCAGCTTGTAGTTGTCCCTAAATAGCAAAGGAAGTTTAAATAGCAAAGGAAGTTGTAAATTTCCATTTTAGATGAAGTGTAACTTTTAAGAACTGGTGGATGGAATACATTTCTGAACCTTCATCTTGGAGTGTTGACAGTGCAATAACCCTTCAAATATGATCTAAGGGTGCCATGCACATCTGACCACGGATGATTGAAATTGTTGTTTGGAAATTGTATGCAAATCTGGCTAAGACAAGCAATGCCATTAAAGATAAAGATTTATGATGTTATGGATTGTATGTTTTGATATTTAACTCAAGTAAATGGAAAAAGCCACATCATTTTATTCAACACAATAAGCTTTCACATAATATCATAAATGCTCGGTTGGTTTCTCATTACATTCACAAAAGCTTTAATAAGCTTTGTCTTCACTGAACTCACACGAGATGCAATAGTCAAAATCTCCAAGGAATTACCTTATGGGCCCAACCATCCGTGACTCACTAACATAAGTAAAGTAATGACTAACATTAATTACCACCTAACATAACATTTATTAATTCTAAATGGGTGTCTCACAAGGAGATGCATGCCCCAACTAACAAACAAACAACTAAATACAATTTGGATCACAAGATCCAATAATGGAAAGACGTAGATGGATAGCCATTATGTGTTCACTTGTTGAGTTGGGGGAATGAAAATCTATGAAGAGAGATGTTGGAGAGTTCTGGAATTTGCTTGCAGCAAATACATGATTAAAGCTACCAAAAAGGCTGCCTTTCATCTTTATGTCTGAGTTCATCCTTTTTGTGTGCTATGTGTCAACAAGATGCTTCACATGCTGTAACTGATAGGCATCAACTAGAATGAGTGATGCCTTTGGAAAGCCTCAAGCAACATGTGCTAGAGTAGACACTTTGGGCGGGTTTTCTTGTCTGTTTGAGACTTTTCGTGAGGCTAAGTTCAAGGTTTTTGGGAGGAAAAAGATTGCTATCAACAAGAAGTCGGGGTTCACTACGTTTTCTCTACTCATTACCTCAAGTAAAATGATAGCTTTGGCATGGATCAAATTATGTTATAATGATGCAAAATGCCATGTGAAGAGGAAGACAAAGAAAAATACATCCTATATCGAGGAAGGGAAGAAGAGAACACATATGTATGGAGACAAAGGTTTGAAATATAAAATGTATTTGTAATAAGATGGCCATATATCCCAACCTTCCTCTCCCATGTGTTGGTTCAAAGGCTCCTCTACAATAGGATAATTGTACATGCTCTCACTCAAAACCAAATTGACTAACTATCCTCCCTAATTAAAACTTAGGCTTATTAAGCGTGAACAAGCACAAAGCTAGATTAGTTAAATTAAAACTCCTTTAGTCTAATGTAAACATACCAACACCCTCCCTTAAGTGAAATTTAGGGAGAGGAAAAAGAAAACAAAACAATTATGGGTTCTGGGTACTTGGCTTGATAAGATACCCATGTACAATCAAAGAAAAAGAAGGAAGAACTTCATGCTGAATCACTCAAGCATCAATGGCAATTGAAGATAGTGAGGTGTTATAAAGGGTTTAGTGAAGATGTCTGCAACCTGCTTTACGGCATGCACAAACTCCTGCTTAAGAACTCCATATTAAGTGAGCTTTTAAATGAAGTGCATGTGGATCTCTATGTGCTTCGTACCGTGATGCTCAACTGGGATGTGAGAGTAATGAATTGCACTCTGGCTATCACACCAAAGAATAGCTAGATTATTCTGCAGAAAACCAAACTCAGTCAGCAACTGTAGAAGCCAATGTGCTTCTTGACTAGCCAATACAATGCCTCGATATTTTGCCTCATTGGAAAACAATGTAATAGTAGTTTGCTTCTTGCAAGTCTATGCAATTGGACCAGAACCAAGGTTATAGACAAAACTGGAAGTGGTCTTGTGAGTATCAACATCACCAACCCAATTTGAGTCGGTGAAGTCCTCAATCTCAGAAGATCCTTGTAATGTGTAGTGATTCCCAAATTGTGGAGTGCCCCAAATCTTGCATAGAATGTACTTGGCTGCTTGGAAGTGACTCTCATGAGGATCATGGGAGAAATGAGATATGACTAACGACAAAAGAGATTGAGGCGAGTATGTGCTAGATACACGACACTTACCACCAACTATCGGTACAAGGTTGAATCAACCTTTGAAGTTTTGTAGCTGGTAGACAATACCATTTTTGACTTAAAAGGTGTGGGTGCAGGGTTGCAATTAGTGATGTTGAAACGATGAAGCAAGTCACTAACATACTTCTGCTGACCAATGGAGATTTTCGCTGAAGACAGATAAATCTAAAGGCCAAGAAAATAGTGCAAAAATCACAAATCAGTCACGTCAAATTGCTCCATCAACTTATGCTCAGCATCCGTAATCATGGGGTCAGAATTAACTATGAGAATGAGATCATCAACGTAGAGGACTAGTATCAAAAGATTATCCCCTTGTTTATCGATGTAGACATAAGGATCAAAATGGTAACGGGTAAAATTAGAACTAAGGTGAAAATTGTCCATCTTCCTATACCAAGCTTGGGGAGTTTTCTTGAGATCATATAAGAATGTTGACGTCTGCATACAAGTGAAGAGTCCTTCACAAAATAGTGTGGCCGCTCCATTTAGATCTCCTCTTGAGGATCACCATGCAAAAAATGCTCATCACATCCACCTAGTATACCGACTAAATATGTCATGAAACAAGAGAAAGTACAAGATGAACATAGTCCATCCTGGCAGTAAGGGCAAAGGTTTTAGAGTAATCAATTCCAACCTGTGAGAAACCCTTAGCTATCAAACAAACCATGTACTTATCTATAAAACTGTTGGCTGGATACTTGGTCTTATAGACCCATTTATAGCACCCATGTTTTCTTCCTTTAGAAAGAGGCATCAAGTCCCATGTATTATTCTTCATAGTTACCAAGTTTGGAAATCTGGATCCATTCGGGAGGCTAAAAGATCGGAAAATTCAGAATTCTTGAAAAGGTTTGAAAAAATCATGTCCGAAATATATACATATTTTATGAGCATAATTTATAAATATGCAAAATTGACAAAAACAATGAAAAATTAATAATGAAATATAAAATGTTAATATACTTAATATTAAATAATATATAAGGTTGTTGGGTGTCTTTTTGCTGGAAAACGTGGCCAACCCATACCACATTTATCGAAGTAGGTTGAGAAATTTGTATCTGGTCAGATTTTGTGTAGATCCAGTCAGATTTAATAACTATGGCATAAGAACATACTATTTTGGTTTTCTGGTTGCCTTGGAAACAACTATGGATCTTTTGGCATATCATTGCTCATAAGAGCAACTTGAGGAGTGTGAGAGTGAGTATGACAAAGCTTAAATGGATTACTGGCGAAAGGACTGGTTGCTTGCAGATTATTATGGGCCCACTTGGGCATAGATTGAGGAGTAAGTGGGCCCATAATAAGTGGCGGTGCAAGAGCATTGTTAGTGACATCATCAGCATCGGGAAGTAAGTCCTCACAATCAGATCGAGGAGTAGATGTAAGACATCATGAGTGATAGGGTCAAAGAAGTGATAATCTTTAACATCCTGAGAATAACCAACGAAGATGGGCGGTTAGCTCTTTTTCTTGATGAACTTGCATTTGTCACTACGAACAAATACCCAAGCACCTTAATTACGAATATGCAAAATATAGATACATCAGGTTGGATACCTAACCAAGTTTTTTTGGTGTCTTGTTCCACATTGCATTTGTCAATAGGAATAAACACCCATGCCTTCCAAATATGTGAAATCTAGATACATCAGGTTTGATACCTAACCAAGCTTCTTTAGGTGTCTTGTTCTGCACTGCTTGTATGCAGTTTTAGATATAATTCACTTAATCCATTGCTTCAACCCAAAGTTCTAGTTCCATATCGTTTACCTGATTCATGGAATTTGCCATCTCTTTCAAGGTCCTATTTGTCCATTCAGCTATGCCATTCTATTGAGGAGTACAAGGCATTGTGAATTGATGCAATATGCCATGCCCAGAACAAAATTCCTGGAATTCTTTACTCTCATACTCCCCCCAATTGCCTGTATGTATCTTCTTGAGAAAGAGAGAATCGTTTCTCAACAAGGGCTTTGAATGCCTAAAAGTGCAAAGACTTAACTCTTGTATTAGAGAAAGTGTCTTGGTGTTGTTACCTTGTGAAGCCTTGCCTTTTGGAAAAGTGTCTTGGTGTTGTTTCCCAAGCATACATCTTGGAAAAACACCATCAACATAGGATTCCTTGAGAAGGCCAATCACCGAGTTCTATATACTCAACTGCTGAAAATATGTATAGTTTAGGTGACCAGGGAGTTCATGCCTTAATTTGCTCATTGAATCAACATGAGCAACAAGAGATGAACTTGATGTGGGCTCAAATATCTCAAAGTTATATAAATGTGAATGATGATCAACAACACTTGTAGCAACCGCATCCTTTGGATCTTGTAATTCCCTGATTGCAAGATTGTGGAGTGAACTCCACAATCTTCTCAGTACCAGAATGACATATATGATATACATAAAGCAAATTAGTGGAAATCTGGAAAACAAGAAGTAAATCATTGATGCACCCTCCTGCAGCTGAATTGTGCCAGAGCACAAAACAACTCTATAAGAGTTGCCAACAAAAATCTGAAAAGTGCTGCAATCAGAAAGAGATGAGATAAGATAGCTAGGTTATATTAGATGGTGAGAAACACTAGAATAAAAATCCAACTATCATGTGACACAGTCAATGCCTTGTCAGAAAGCGCTTTCATTTGCTTGAGTAGGGAGAAGAGGAGACAAAAATCTATCGGTGATTCACTGCTGCTTCTAAAGCTTCCATTTTCTTCCAACATCTATACTTAGGATGATTTTTCCTACCACAAAAGCTACAAGGATCAAACTCCGTTTTAGACTTAGAAGATTGATTTGGCTTGGTAGATTTAGGAGACTCGAAGGGGGATTTTGTGGGCTTATTAAAGGGATTAGTCTTAGGCTTAGGTTTCGGTTTGCCTCTAAGAGATCTAGCGACAATTGTGTGACTAGAACTGGGAAGAGCATCAAGAGTAACCAACTTGGTTTGCTTTGTAGTAAATCGTTCGCAGAAGAACTCAAAAGTGTGAATTTTGAACTGATCACCTAACTTATCCATGGTAGAATAGGTAGACTCAAAGACATTAAATGAACCCTTCAATTTTGACTAAATCATGAATATCATTGTCATCTTTTAATTGTCCACAAGCTTTCAGTTGTGAGTGAATGGATTTGAATTTGACAAGGAAATCTTCAATGATGGGAAAGTTAGAGGGTGAAAGAGTAGACAATTTTTGCATCAAGTCGTAGTTTCTTGAGCTCATTATTTTTTCCAAATAGTTTTTCAAACCAATTGGAACAAGTGCTCGATCTTGCTAAAGAATAGAGTATCTAACACGTTCAAACCAATTAGAATAAGTGCTTTGTCTTGCTTACAAGTATATACATACATCTCTTTCTTTGATGTGAAGGTAAGAACTATGTTTTGAATCACCGCTACAACCCCTAGGCAACAACAATTGCTGCATTTTGGGTGCCCAAGTGTGGTGATATGTGGTGTTCGGGGTTCTATTCGACGCTTTTCGGCCATGCCGAGTAAGAAGAAAAAGGCCAAAAGTAGGACACAAGAATTATAAAAATCCCAAAAGTGAAAATAAAAATGCCCGCGCCCCCCCCCAAATATGGCACTTAACAATTTCGGTCTATCTGGATGGAAGGATTAAACAAAAAAATTCACCCCTTCATAAAAATAATAAGGCCCTCCCCCTTAAGTGTTCCCCCTTAAGTGTCCCCTTAAATGTATTTATAATGAGCAAAGGGCGAAGACTTGACTGTAGATCTCAATTAAGGGCTTTAGTTAAATCATTTCTAGCCATTACATCACACCTTGGCTCACACATTATAAATTGCTGAAATTCCTTTTAAAGTTTTTAAAATAGTAATTTTTGAAGAAAAGAAAGTCACACTTTATTAAGTATGCGGGAGAGGGAGGAATGAGTTAGTGGGGGAGTGATCGACACAATGGGCCTCTAGAACAACGTTACAAATAACATAGTCAATGCATTGATGGCAATGCCAATAATTCCAAATGTTAGGTTCATGTAGGTGAAGAAATATGGATTGAGGTTGTTTTAACGAAGATCAACTATGCAACAGAGGAGTCGTTAGAGCGGTGAGATTTATTGGAGCACCGTTTGCATGGAGGATTTTGGCGACATTGTTCAACAAAATTATTGTTTAACAACACACATTTTTGCTGCCTCAATTATAATTGAACAATGCCACGTTGACATATAATAATTCCAAACATCAATGCTTGAATGGAGAAAAGGCTTGGAGGTGTCACCAAATCCAAGCGGAGGGGCGATGATAGACCAGGGAGTTGTGTAGGGTTTGGTAGCAACTTGCTAGAAGGATTGGGTGGTGGAAGCTTGAACACCGTGGCCTCGTCGACATCAATGTAACTTAACTTGCTAAAAGGATTGAGCATACAAGATCTACTTACTCAAACCGAAATTGTGTTGCCTTCGTTTAATGTTTGACAATGTTGTGTGTGAAAGTCTTTGATTTATAAGAAGTGCCCAAGTGTGGCGCTTGACCGTGATTGTAGAAGTCTTGAGCAATAGCAAAGAATTCTAGAGATAGGAGTTGCTTTAGACAACATGATGACAAGTCAGCTAGCTCGAGAGAGTAGACGACAATGTAAATAATTCTTCCACAATGCTTCTAATACCACATATTTTCACTCTTTATTTACGTAATGCCTAAATAAATTTCTAGAGCTTAAATTACACTATTATGCGGCCTAGAATGGTTGAGAATAAAAAAATCAAAAAATTATGATTGAGCTAAAGCTGAATTTAGCTACAAGCAATTCAAAGGGCACTGGCAATTGGAAATTCAATTGCTCGATACCATATTGCGGTGGAGAAGGAGATGGAATGATCCACGAGATCGACTCGGAGAGCAAAACCATCTGGAATGATAGGCTAATGCCAATACACAAAAATAATTCAATACAATATTCTACTACACACGAAGTGCATAATATATTAGTCAAGAATGTTTAAACTACAAAAATTTATCGTAGGAAACAAATTATTAGTTAAGAGTGATTAATTGTGCACTTAAGAAATTACATGTGCACTCACTCAAAACCAACTTGACTAACCTCCTAAATAGAGCTTAGGCTTACGAAGTATGAACAAACACAAATGTAGACTACCTAAATAAAAACTACCTTTAGTCTAATGTGAACACACCAACAAAAGATAAGGACATGCTACGCTATCCTATCCATTACACGATACAAAGAATAATCATTAACCAAAGAAAGGGAAAAAGGGTTAAATATACTATGTGAGGTTGACTTGTTGACGCATTAATGAGTTTGAGTTGTTGACGTATTAATCTCCCCCTTTGGCTTGTAGCATTTTAGGAGATATTGTTGTGGATGAAGTCTAAAATGGATAGGACCTAAGTGAATCTCAAGTTGGGGACTTAAAAAACTAAGGTAGACCTTGTTGGCTCATTGCCTATTTTTGATATTTTCAATGATCAAATGTTCTAAGTTGTCTTCCTCAACATAAGCTCCTCTAAACCCTAAGACCTCCTCTCCTTCTAAGGTAGATTTGCAAGTGAAAGCAAAGTGAATTGTTCGATGGTTTGTTGAAAAATGATTAATGGGAATTGATGTAGGATCATCTAGGTAGTTAAGTGATCTTTCATCACCCAAAAAGATATCTTCGTGTTTGTGGGCTTTTAACAACCAAAGACAACCTACATGGACACAATCACATGGTAACATGTACGGAAGTTAGAAAGATGGTTTCGCCACTAAGACAAGTATTTTCTGTCTCGTGGTGAAATTGTCGATCTGCATAGATCGATGGTTCCCGTGATAGTTACATTCACCTAGTAATGAACCTAGAACACTTGGAAGCTCACTTTGAGTGTTTTCAAGATATTTAGGAAGGAGAAGAGTCACCCTACAAATAGAAAGAGGTAGATGAAGGGCTAGAGATGACAAATTGAAGATGGAGGAGATCTTCAAAGTGAGTGTGGGTTCTTGTGGAGGAAGCTTAGAGGAGCAAATATTAGTGTTTAGTCTAGGAAGGGACAATGTATTATACTTACCTCGTGTTATAACTTGTAGCAACAAAGAGCGTGAGTTTGTGTATGTGTAATCTCTTTTTTTTTCTCAAAGAAAATCAATAAAAAATGTGTTTTGGTTTCTAGTTTCATATTTTGGGTTGGTGTATCATGGACGACTTCAAGGACAAGGTTGTCCTTCATTGGACCTCCATCCTTGACTACATCAAAAACCCTATGTACAAACTTACACTTTGTAGAAGTCATGATTTAGTTTCAGCCGACATCATTGGCTTGATTGATTGATGTCGGCTGAAATGCGATTCTACAAGACACCGTGGACATGGTCGATGACATTGGGTGTGCAATTTGAAGGAAGATGTAGGAACATGAAGCTAGGGAGGACAAATTGAAGCTAATGAGAAGGTGGTGGTAGGAAAGAGAATGCAACAACGATCTATCACGACATCGCACACCGATCTTGAACATACTCCGTAGGATATACACTCGGGAGACTAATACACAAATGAGTCTTGCAAAATAAACCATTAGTAAGTGAAAATAAGTTGTATATAGTTTCCACCATATACAATGTACTTTACTTTTTATGTTGTACACCCATTTGTATTCAATGGGTAATACCACCAACTCACCTTGTGGTAATTCCACCAACTTGTAGCTATGGTTCTTCATCAAGGCATCATATTTTACTTGCACGATAGGTGACCACTCGGGTATGCCTTTTGCTTTAGAAAATTGTTGTGATACATGAACTTTAAAAAGGTCGATGTGAGAACAAAATGAACATACTTTGTTGGATTAACAGCCTTGTTTGTGGTCGTCCAAGTCACTGCCTTTCTTTGAGTGGCTTTTCCTACCATTTCACCATGTGGCTCTAGGCATCCTAGATGGTGGAGTCTCCCTCCACAACTAATCGTGCATATGATTGAGGCAATTCATCCTCCTGCACATGAGGCGTTTCATCCTCCCGCACATCGTGTATAGTGGAGTCTCCCTCCACAACTAACTGTTCATTTGACTGAGGCATTTCAGCCTCATGCACATCTTGTATGGCGGAGTCTCCACAAATGTTTCATAGGAGGGCGGTAAACTATTCATATCAAATGCAACTAGTCATGATCCACCTTTTTTATGTCAACAAGCTGATCTCGAAAATCTTTCATCCGAAGATGTTTTGACAGGGATCCACCTTCAGTCATTGTAACTGAAAACAACAAATTCTTTGGGTACAAGACCCCACTTAATTTTGAAGTTTGATACTTGTTTTAGAGACTGATCCAAAGATCACCTACCACAATGGCATTTTGGACCTAAGGGATTAAATCATCTAACACAAATAATTTTAACAATAGGAGAGCCTCCTTATGACGTTTGTCATAGTCAATAGGATTTTATTAGATCTCAACTCCTTTTTGAGGACAATTTGATCACAATCATAATATTCCACAATTGTTAAATTTTTATGACATCAAACATTATACTTTTAACCAACTAATTTCTGCACTTCCAGCAGATGCAAAATTTTAATATTGGCCATTATTTTAGATTGCTCACAAAACACGAGATGAAATCACTTGGAAATCGTGAATTATGGTTTGCAAATAACATCATAAAAATTGTAGTTTTCTCTTTAGCGAATCATTCTACGGCTGGTCTGTGGTCTTTGAGAAAGTTTGAAAATTGTCTTCCCTTTTCCTTAAAGTGACCTCAAATCGATTCATCCTTCTTTCTTCAAATTGATTGTAAACCAAGACTATAAATTGGTCTAAAGATCTCTTCAAATCGTATCATGTGCCCTTGTGTCAGATTTTGCAGCCACGTTTTCTCCTCTTGTGCTTTAGCATCAAAAAAATATGTGTCTTTCTTCTTTGTGTTGCATATCCTTTTTTTATATGTTGACTGCAAATCACATTGTATAAATTGTGATTAATGCTTGGTAATACTCGTTGTGGTTTGCAAATCATGTGAAAGTCTTTCCTGGAAAGAAATTGTGATTTTTCTTTTTGGTCACATGTTAACGAAATCGGAAGTTTGGTTTGTGTTTTGTTTTCTTCCTTCACGTTTTGGACTTAATGTGATCTCCTATTGCCATTTTTCCTTCTAACTTCGATTCTTCTTTGTGCCTTGGCATGATATGCAAATCACGTGGAAAGGCTTGCATTTGGTCTTTGTTTTCAACTCATGGGTTTTTTACGTTCATGAAAGACTTGCATTTGGGCTCTCTGCTTTTAACTCGTGGGTCTTCACATTCGGGTGGATCACTTCTTGCTCATGATGCCCTCTTCATCATCATTCCTCAACAAATCGTGAAGTCTCCCTAAGTCTACAAATCATGATTTCTTTGTCTCGACCTCCCATGCCTTAGCACGATGTTTTGAATTGTGCAACTTTACGATTCGTACCCCAACGATCTTTCTAGGGCTTTCTAAAATCTCAAACCTTGAGCCCCTTCATATTATCTGCTCATACCCTTCCCATAGAGCTTCCTCGAGGAGTTTGCTTTTATAGCAATGTTAGCAAGTATGAGAGAGAATGAAGAGAAATGAAAGGCGTAAGATACACTAATATTTTGTTTGTGCTCATTTTTATCAAGCATAAAAGTTACATTTCGTGAGGTAGTTAGATGTGTTTAACTAAAGTACGTCAACTACTATTTAATTTGTTAATGATAAGAATTCAGGCTGGTCAAATAAACTCAACAATTGAATTCTATTTATCAAGTTTGATCATTACATACCATATAATAGGCTGTAATGGTTATAAGCACATGACAACCAAAATAGGGTCCTAGATAATAGGAACAACACTCTACAAAATAGGAGACACACTTACAATAAAGTGTTGGGTTAAACCAACGCAACAAGAAGACTAAACAAGAAGATATGATACTATATCCACCTAACATAATAACCTATGTGAGTATGAATTACTCATGAAAGAGGATTTACTCGTGAATTAACCTACCTAACATCCCCCTTAATTTAGCATGGTTTCAAGTGAACAAGATAGAGACTCTGAATGCCTCAAAGCTTTTGTGCAAGTGACTTGGTGAAGACATCTGCATGTGGAGCTGTTGTTGGGCATAACTAGTGCCGGATGTTGTGTTGTTGAACATGTTCGTGTATGAAATGAACATGTACCTTGATGTGCTTCATGTGCTCATGAAACATTGGATTGCAAACAAGTTTGAGAACACCTTCATTGTCAACATACAAGATGGTTGGTTGCTTATGTGGTACTCCTAATCCTTCAAGTATGCGGCGTAGCCATGGCGCTTCGTAGAAAACTCTTGCGATGTGATATTCTGCTTCAGTGGAAGATCGAGAAACAAAGTTTTGTTTCTTACTCCCCATGATATTGGACCAAATTCCAAAGAGAACACATACCCTAGAAGTGGATTTCTTGTCATCAATATTTCCTGCATGATCTGAGTGTGTATATCCTTTCAAGAAGAATTGATCTGATCATTCTTGTATTCTAGGATGAAGTCCATTGTACCTTATATGTATCTCAAAATTTGCTTTGCTTACAGGTACGAGCAATTTGCACACAATAATCTATTTACAATATCTTTCACACAATATAATAGCCTAATATATAGGTTGTAGTTTCCCTAGAATATAGGAAACTAACTCAACTAAATATCTTACCAATTTCCTATATTCGTGAGTTGTTATAACTCACTTACCAATATGCCTACGTTACAAATTAATATGAATAAGAGAGCACTAAATTAATAATTTCCTAATATTCCCCCTTAGTGTGAACATGGGGAAAACCTATTTTTATACTTGCACTTGCTTTCATGATTAGGTGATTTTTACTGCAGGATGATCACAAAACCGGTCGAATGGTTTTCAAATGGTTAACCATGAACCGAAAATGGTGGTTTTACAATTGGAGTACCACAAACCAAAAATGAAGGTTTTCAAGTGGTTTACCTACAACCACATCATGATGTGCCAAGTACTATTTTCAGCCCTCATCACATTTCACTGCAGGGAATAACATAGGAAATTCTATTGAATTCTATTGCTCATACACACAAACTGAAAATTGGAAACCCCGCCCCCTCGTGTGAAATTTCCACTTATTCTACAAACCAAGAAATCAAGAATATTGCATACCGAGATCTAACGCACACCACACGCAACGAAAAAATGTCACCAAACCTTGATGCGGCCTCGTCGTCGTGGCGATTGAGACGAGAGGTCGTTGATTGACCTCCAACCTCTAATGCCTCCGTCCTCCGATTTCATGCTACTAGTTCAATTGGATGTGATCGTGGGGTTCAATAGTTGCTAGGGCGTCGGGTAAATCTGCAAATGCGCCCGTAAGGCAATTTTTTTATATTTTTACAATATTTGACTCTTTGACTTTTTGACAATGGACCGAAAAAGACTTGATAATAACTTGATAGTGGACTTTGACAATAACGATGATATTTTGCCAACTTATGTCTTTTAGTAACACAATACTCGACTCTTTTCCAAACTTGACAATTTAATTCGACTCAAATGATTATACCATTTAAAATGATCTTTATAAAACATCAAAAAATTAATGCCCCATTAGCATAACACAATAGATACCTTTAACAAATTAATACTTTAGTAACGACTTAATTTGACATTGACTAAACACAAATTAACTTGACATGATTGAAAAATGATTTGACAACTTTTGAGTCACTTAACTAAACTAAAAGACGATTTAGAGTAATTGTAAAAATGAAAGACACTTATCTTTACACCAAACTAAAATACCAAAGACTAAATTGACACATGATGGCACTATAAAATCAAATATTGACAACTCTCTCTCAAATTAGAAACCATAGAATACCTTAAAGGAGTCCAACCAAATCTGTATTTGATTTTCTCATTGACCAAGAGTATAGACTGCACTTTGATCCTATGTGAGAGTGAAATATCCGAGAATGAATGTGATGTGACCAAAAATGGAAACATCTAGATTCCACCGTGACTTCGATCCTGGCTGCCACATAAATGTCATCAACCGATGTTTTCTTAATGTCAGCCTTATGCAACTTTCCAGTTCAACCAAGATGTAGGTAGAAAACGGAAAGATAAATTCACATGATCTACTTACTCCCTTGACATTAACGGTCAATACCAAATTTATTCCCTGACAGAACTGACCCAACATATGCAGCGAGATCCAAGCGTGAGTGTGATCAACCAGGGCATATTGATTATAAAAGACTCATATAAACCAAAAATATGCTATACGGAATGGTTTGAGGCGGAGCTCAATGCAAGATCATTACCATTGTTTGAAAGCACAATCTGATGCCAATAACAATTAACATTGAATCAGAATGTAACCATCAACTGTATATACAAACTGTTATAGGCAGATTTGATTATAGAGTACTGCCGATATGTGGTTGACTGAATGTTGCCACTAGAGACTGAGTAGGTGCAGTTTTGTATGTGCGTAATCAATGGAACATGCAAAAGATCCTCTTCCTTTCACAGTTCGTTCCACCATAGACGTACATGCAGCAGATATTCTCAGGCAGTTGACAGTCCACACGATTTGGTATGATGCCAATTAAAAAATTAGTGATCAATTGTTGCTTGAGCCTAGAGAAAACGTCCAAATCTTTGCTAGAGTATCAGCTTCGGCTCCACGTAGGATGCAAACTCTTCCAAATACAGTCAGAGCGCATCCAAGAATGACACAGGTCTGAGACACAAAATGCAGTGGAGAAGCAGCAAAATCACATACGCATGATAATACGGCCTTGGAAAAGTTACAGATCTGTTCAGAACTTATTCACCGCTAATATACTGTAAAATCTCATTCAATACTTATGAAATTCATATGCAGGGGCATTACAAGATTGGTTGCCCCTTCACAAATTAACTCTCCATACTAATCTCGCTCTGATGCCAGATGACAGGCACGAGCAATTTGCACACAATAATCTATTTACAATATCTTTCACACAATACAATAGCCTAATATATAGGTTGTAGTTTCCCTAGAATATAGGAAACTAACTCAACTAAATATCTTACCAATTTCCTATATTCGTGAGTTGTTATAACTCACTCACCAATATGCCTACGTGATTATAAATCACTTTACAAATTAATATGAATAAGAGAGCACTAAATTAATAAATTCCTAACATTCGCTACTTTCCAATGACATTTTCTGCTCTTGCATGAACTATGAGAGAAAGCTAACAACATAGTCGATGTTTGACCTAGTATATGTCAAGTAAATGAGACTCCCAATCACCTATCGATAGAGGATTACATTTACTTGTGATGATGATCTAAACAAGACAACTAAAGCTTGGCCTCCATGGGTGTGGCTATAGGCTTACAATCCATCATCCGAAACTTCTTGAGCATTGTCTTAGCATATTTCATTTGGGACACAAAAATGTGGTGCTCCTTTTGCCATACTTCTAGACCAAGATAATAGTGTAATCGTTCGAGATTTGTCATGTTGAACGATCGATTAAGATCTTTCTTTGTTGCATCAATCATCTTTAATGAACTACCGGTGATGACTAGATTGTCAACATATTCAACAATCACAATCTCCTCCCTTTGTTTTTGAAGTAGAGATTTGGATCATAAGGACTCTTCTGGAGTCCATGGTGAACAAGAGATACTCATCAATCTTTATATATCGGGCTTAGGGAGCCTGTTTGAGACCATATAATGATTTTATGAGCCTACACACCTTTTCTTCTTTGTTTTCTATGACAAAATGTTTTGGTCGAGACATGTAAACTTCTTGCTGTAGATCTCCAATAAGAAAGACGCTTTTTACATCCATTTGGTGGGCTTTCCAATCAAATTGAGCAACTAGAGAAATATCATCTTGATAGGTTTAATTTTGGTTGTGAGAGCAAATGTCTCTTCATAGTCAATGCCTTTTTTTTGAGCATACCCTTTTGCTATGAGCCTTGCCTTGTGTTTGTCAATGCTGCCATCTACTTTGTACTTTGTTTTGAAAATCCATTTGCAACGGATAGGTTTCTTCCTTGGTGGAAGATCTACAAGTTGCTATGTGTTGTTTTTCATCATTGATTGACATTTGCATTCATGACATCTTTCCAAAGTTTTGACTATAGCACTTTTTGGACCTTAGGGACAAAAACAAATTCTACCATTGTGCTCATTAGAGCCAAATTGACCTCTTTTTGAGCCATACTTCGTGAGTCCTTGGTCCAATAGTGGATGTGTTTGGGACTCATCCAATTTTGCATCTCGTATCACATTTGTATACCATTTAGGCATACATTCAACAGTTCTTGTGGTTTGTGGAGATGGAGGACTTGATTGATCATCACCATCATCCCATCATCATTGTTACTGTTAGAGCTTTGATCACCTTTAAAATTATGAACACGACTGATCTGTGCACCAGGTGAGTGTGTGGAGGGTGGATGGGTTTCACCTTTCTCATCAAACTCAACATCCATGCTTATATATATTTCGAGCTTTTGGATCCTCCAGTCTATAAACCTTTGTATCTTCACTAAACCCTAAAAAGATGTATGTCTTAGATTTTTCATTGAATTTCTCTCTCTTCTTGTTAGGATGTGCATATGAGCCTTACATCCAAAAACTTGAAGATGAGCTATTGATGGTTTGTGCCTAACCATGCTTCATGTGGAGTTACTCCATCAAGGGCTGATGTAGGTGACCTATTCATCAAGTAAACTACTGTTCTTACTGCTTCTTCCTAGTATGCTTTTACCAAACTTGACTCTTCAATCATGCAACACATCATTTCGATGATAGTGCGGTTTCATCTTTCTGCAGTAAGATTCTACTGTGGAGTATATAGGGTGGAGTCAACTAACAACGAATACCATGTTCTGTCAAAAATGTTGAGAATTCATTTCTAGCGCATTCCCCCTCGATCTGATTGAAGAATTTTGATGTTATGACTAGTTTCAGTTTCCACAAATGCTTTGAAATGTTTGAAAGGCTTGGTCTTTTGTCCTTAGACAATATACCAACATTTTGCATGAGTAGTCATCAACAAATAGCTGAAAATATTGAAACCCAGTGTGACTAGCTCTCATGGTCATGCAAAGATCGGTATGGACTAGGTCTACTTTGCCTAAAGTTCTAAAGGTACTACTGCCAAATGATGCTTTATGTTGTATTCCAGCTAGACAACTGAGGCATATTTTTAAATCTTCTTTAGTGGAGGA
Organism: Taxus wallichiana var. yunnanensis; assembly: GCA_018340775.1. Taxonomy (NCBI): domain Eukaryota; kingdom Viridiplantae; phylum Streptophyta; class Pinopsida; order Cupressales; family Taxaceae; genus Taxus; species Taxus wallichiana. The sequence goes on from CM031243.1 coordinate 603,895,756, forward strand.
AGGCCTCTTACCAATTTATGACGACTTGGTGCAACTAGGTATCCAAAACTCATGTGCCTATATTTTCGGTGCCACAAAGTTGCTGAGTTTGGATCCTTTACAAGTGTCTGATTGTTCTTTTGAACAAAATCAAGTTGGAACATCTTTCCAACTCCAGATGCTCATGCAACTATCTTTGAGTTTTTGATTTTTCTCTGATTGAGGGCATCTTTTTACCGTCTTTACATTCAAAATCAAAATCAACTTTAAGGTTGTACTCCTATAATTGATTGACAGAGTAAATATTTGGTGAGTCGTGGGACATACATGACTTCTGTGATCTTGCAGTCATGTGTGACAAGTGGTAAGGAAATGTCACCAATGCGTTGGACATGATAGGACATATTATCATCCAAAGAGGCATGGTTTCTGGAAGGTGTATCATGCAAACTATAGAACCAATCTTTTCTTCTAGTCATGTGCTGAATTGCACCCGAATCAACGTACGGATAGAACTTTGTGAAATTGATTCCTCCTGAGATTGTGTAGAATATAAAAAGTTCTTGTCTGAAGGTTTTTCTTCTTGTCTGCTATTTCTACATCATTGCCTTATTGTAGGTTCTTTTTCCAGTCTCTCTTTTATGTCTTTGTGACTTATTTTGTTGTCCCTGTGATGACTGCTGATTATTGGGCTTCTTGTTGCTTGAAGATCCTTATTGGAATGCATTGTACCAACAATCTTTCAATTCATGGTCTTTTTCACTACAAATGAGGTGTTGTTTATATTATTAGTTCCTTTATTGATTCTGCTGATTACCTTGCTTTTGCTATTGTTTTGAATGCTTCATGGGCCTTTCCCCTTCTGTTGTGAATCAAAAGCATGTTCACCTACCCCTTCTGATGTGTGCATGGATTCTTCTTGTTGCAACATGTTAACCAACTCTTCAAATGTTAGTTTTTGTTTAGTGACATTCAATGTGGTCACAAAAATTCTGTAGGAGGGGTAGTGCTCTCAAGACAATTGGTATGAGAGAGTCATTTGTCATCTACTCGCCCAATGCTTGGAGCGAGGCCCTCAAAGTTGTAACATGCCTTAGAAAGGCTTCAACTTTTTCACTTACCTTCAATTTGAGACATTGTAGTTGACTCTAGAGATGGAGGACAAGATTTTAATTTTTGGCCTCATACACTGTACTGAGCCCATCCCAAGCTTCCTTAGGTAGCATCACAAAGATGGGATCGTACCTCATTCGATACCTTGAACATAATTATCAACTTAGCCTTTTGATTGGTTTTGTCAAACTTCTGCTGCTGATCAGTGCTCACAACATGTCGGATGTAAGTGCCTTCAACAACTGACCAAATGTCCTCAAATTCCAGATGAGTTTTGCCTTCCGTTTTTCATGCAACATAGTTGTCTCCATGTAGGAGCTGAGAATCAGGCAGAAAGATTTTGAGTCGCTTGCTGGCATTGCAGAAACTACAAGACAACCTCTGCCAACTCAACATCAATTTTATGAGAGGTTTAAAGTTCAAACCACAAAGGCATCTAATGCAATATAAATTTCTATAGTCAAAATACACAATCAAAGCTCCAATGTCAGAAAGGTAAAGACTATCTTAAAGGAGGCCTTTGAAAGCTTTACAGATTTTTCGGTCCTTTTGGCTGCCATGTTTTTGCCTCCCCTTCAGTACCTTAAGTCTGTTATGTAGGGAATTCATCTCTGTTCTAGCATTTTGTCATTAATCACGACTCAAAGAGTGTTGTAGATCAAGTCTGAGAAAAGGTTTTGTATGATGTTTCAGTGTCGATTGAGACAGTGGATAGAAAGGAATCTGTCACTAGATTTGACATGTAATCTTTCTAGGCGTTAAAAGGTCCATTTGGTCTCAAAGTGTCCAAGTTTGACGTGTAATCTTGTTGAAACACAGTTATAAAATCGTTTTGAATTTCTAATGTCATTTGCACCAATTATCATTAACATTGCATCTGCTGTATTTTGGGCTCTAAAATATGACATTCTGATAAATAATTAGATCACTGCGAGGTTGAGTTATTTATCTGAGGTATGGGGAATTTACCCAAACTGTGTAAATTGATGTGATTGTTCTGGTTATTTCTGACTCTTTTGCTGACGCTTTGGAGATAGCAAGCCTAATGGATAAAGGTACTGGTAGATGTCAAAATGATCACTCTTATTTCACAATGCTTGCTGTATTTTCCCCTTTGAGATCTCCATTTTCATTGTGTATATCTAAAGAGGTATCTTTGTTACAAATTTGACTTCATACTTGCTAGGTCTGCTTTATATCTGATTGAATCTTTGATGTTGTAAGCCTGTAAGTCATGGATATCATTTGTATTTCTGCATTAGAGCAATTCTGATTTGTTTTTTATCTTGCAAGTGTGTGATTAGTGTATTATTGACACTTAATTGGGTGCTTAGTTACAATGGTCACATTTTCTAACATATCTTGGGAGTCTATTCATGTTATTTTGTGTGAGAATTGGTAGGAAGTAGGATAGTTTTAGCTCGGAAGCTACGAGCTTGGGTGTTGGAAGGAGTCTGCTTGGGGATCCAAGTTGCAGAGGGCAAGTTGGGTCTCCACTGTCAATGCAAGCCTGCAAGGAGCTTATCAATGCAACGTTCCTCCGATGTCTGCACTGCAAATGCAATGTAGGGATGAAGGGGGTCTGCACCGCAGGTTGAAGGTAGATCTGAGGGTGGGAGTACCTGTTGCAGCTCCTCAGTTTTCTCTTACAGTTTGAAACCTTTTTCTTCCTCTTTTCTCCCTAGATCAGAGGCTCTTGCATTGATACTGAATGATGATCAGAATTCAAGCTGGTCAAATAAACTCAGCAATTGTATTTTATTTAATCAAGTCTGATCATCAAATACAATAGAATAGGCTGCATTATTTATAGGCATTGTACAGCCAAAACAGGTTCCTAGATAAAAGGAACAACACTACAAAATAGGAGATGCACACCCACAATAAAGTGACGGGTTAAACCAACCCAACAAGAAGACTAAACAAGAAGATATGATATTGAACCCACCTAACAACTTTGTAATAACCTATGTGAGTATGAATTACTCACTTACAAATATCATTTACCGTGTTGAATTAACCTACGTAACAGTTAATATTTTTAATAACTTAAATAGTGAGGCTGTTCCCACCATCGAAAGTTTGTTGAACTGTGTGAGTCCCAGTTATTTAACCTTTGCCTGTAATAAAGGAGGTAATGTTGGAGAAACTATGGTTATTACACCGTAGTTCAAATGGTGTGTAGGACTTAGTAAATAGGTTCAATTGTATTAATATTTTTTTGTGTGGTTGAGTGGTTACAACACCCAGCTAAAGATAAAGGATAGTAGAGGAAGGACTGGGCAGATGTTACACTCTGAAATTTAGAAAAAAACAGTATAAATAACTCATTATTCGAATGAACAAAACATGTTACGTGTCCAATTGTTTATTTCAGCATGTAGGTTTTTGTTATTCTTGCATGGGATTAGGTATACCACTTTGGAGTAACTTATTTTGCACAGGGACAATTAGGTTCCACACAAGATTAGAGTGTACTCAATTAGAAGGCTTATCAATAAATCCTTTACTATGATTTGTAGTTTTCCAGCTCTCTTGCTTTGTGAAGGCAATTCCCACCAGGAGTAGTTTGTCTAGTGTTCTTGACTAGATTGTTATCCATTAGCTATCTGCTTGAGGATTATGTTTGGTGTAAGATCTTGTTTGCACATTGAAAAAATTGGTTGCTTTATAAAACTTTAGTACCATTGAGATCTCATCGGCGCACTTCAGTGGATGTGAGTCAGTAATTGCTATGGTAAAAGAGAATATAATAATGTTATTGAATATTCTATTCTGTGTCGGATTTCACATGTTGTCAATTATAGTGCTTGTGTTTTGGAGTATTTCCTGATGCTTCCTTAATCTACAGACTCAGTTCATTTTGCAATATATTGTTGGTAATTATTATGTCCTGTATCTAGTATTTTACTAGGAAACATAGATCATATGCTCTTTTGTTTTAGTTCTCTCACGATTTGACTAACATATCGTTTCCATTGTCCAAGGCTAGGGAATACAAATAGCTTTGGAAAACTAAGCTAAAAGAGTAATGGAATAAAATCAAACCTTGACATTGGAAATGGCAAGTAATTATTTTTTGTGGTGAACACAGAGATGTAATAGCACTCTGTGATAACTGAAGTTGTATTTTGCACAGAAATTTCTAAGTTGAAGTGACGTGTACTTTTATATAGCTCCCTCCCTAGTAAAAAGAAAAAAACAAGCTTCTTTTAATTGCTCCCCTCCTAGTAAAAAGAAAAAAACAAGCTTCTTTACAATATGAAGCAGCACCAAATTGTTTCTCATGCCATTCTACTGTTACAGCACACATAATATCTGGATCGAGGTATAACTTCAAAATTCATATACAAATAATGAGCTTTTTGACAATTGATGGAAGGAGCCTGAATGTACTTCTTGAAAACCTCTGCCAACTCAGCAACAATTTTATGAGAGGTTAAAACCACAAAGGCCTCTAATATAATATAAAATCCTATAGTCAAAATACACAATCAAAGCTCCAATGTCAGAAGGGTAAAGATTATCTTAAAGGAGGCCTTTGAAAGCTTTACGGTTTTGTCTGTCTTCCTTTTGGATCATTTTTTTGGCTCCCCTTCAGTAGCTTAAGTCTGTTATGTAGGAAGTTTGTCTCTGTTCTAGCATTTTGTAATTAATAACTTTGTCTTGACTCAACGAGTGTTTTAGTTCAAGTCTGAGAAAAGGTTTTGTATGATCTTTCAGTGTCAGTTGAGACAGTGGATAGAAAAGAATCTGTCACTAGATTTGGTGTGTAATCTTTCTAGGTGTTAGAAGCTCCATTTGGTCTCATACTTTCAAAGTGTCCAAGTTTGATGTGTAATCTTTTGCCAAACGCAGAGTTATAAAATCCTTGTGGATTTCTAATGTCATTGCACTGATTAACATTGCGTTTGCTGTATTTCGGGCTCTAAAATATGACATTCTGATAAATAATTAGATCACTGTGAGGTTGAGTTATTTATCTGAGTTGTGGGAATTTTCCCAAACTGTGTAAATTGATGTGATTGTTTTGGGTATTTCTGACTCTTTTGCTGAAGCTTTGGAGATAGCAAGCCTAATGGATAAAGGTACTGGTAGATATCAAAATGATCACTCTTATTTCACAATGTGTGCTGTATTTTCCCCTTTGAGATCTCCATTTTAGTTGTTTATATCTAAAGAGGTCTCTTTGTTACAAATTTGGCTTCATACTTGCTAGGTCTGCGTTATATCTGATTGAATATTTGATGTTGTAAGCTTTCAAATCATGGATATCATTTGTATTTCTGCATTAGAGCAGCTCTGATTTGTCTTTTGTTTGCAAGTGTGTGATGAGTGCATTAGTGACACTTAATTTAATTGGATGCTTAGTTATAGTGGCATTGGGTATCCTAACTATAGCTAAATTGAATCTGACTTAACCAGAACACAAGATCATAATAGTATTAAAGTCTACAATGTATCGCAGCACTGTTTATCCTATTATTAATGCGCTTCTCGTCAGTATGAAATTGATTCAGTGCAATGGAGTATATTTGAGAATTTGGGGCTTCAAAGCTTGATTTGCATTGGTTTATATTATACTGTGCTGCATTGTGAAATTAAGACAGGAAACTTTGATGCATGATATTGATGCTTCATAATGAGATGGTATAATAGGTTTACTCCTGATCCTATTCTGTTACTCTTCTTTTTTTGTTCTGCAGTGTTTGATGAGCTAATCACTTAAACAATGAACACTTTTTTTACTCAAAATAGAAGTAATAATTGTGTCTTCTTTTTGCAGAATCGACTTCATTATTTTCAGCTTTCTGTTTATGTCAATGAATCAAACTCCCAGGCCCTAAAAGTTTGTGAGGTTTCAAAAACAAAAGGTGACAGAACACTCTCGATAGGCGATGGATTGAAATTGACCTAAAAGACCAAAGGCAGCATGGTGCTGGAGAAAATGCAGGTTCAATTGGAGAATTGAGGAAAAGTTTTCGTGTTCGCTTTGTTCGATTGAATGGTGTTCTTTTTACAAAGACAAGGTAAATAATATTTGTTTCCTAAACATCAATGTCATCATTTTTACAAAGATGACATAAATAATACCATTTTTATAAAACATGAGTGGGATCTTTCCATGCATTTACATTCTAACAAGGAAAAGATTAGATCTGTGTTTAAGTAGCGATACAGTATACCCATGATTTCACAGGAACATTTTAGATTTTATTAGTAATATAGTGGTAATAAAATTGGAAAGAATCTCCCAAATCAGTTTATGAACACACTAATCTTGTATAACTCATCCTTTAGAGTTTTGATATAGAATAATATTTTAGAGAGGAAAAAAATTTAAAATTGTATTGATCTTCCTTAGTAGTAAACAAATCTTGAAATTTGAAAATAAATGCATTGTTTTGTTGTTTCATCTGGTTGTAGAAAGCACTCACTTTATTCGAGAGTAGGTCCTCATTGACCCAGTCTCTAAACTTAATTGACTTTAAATTGAAAATTTTATGTAAGGAAGCTCTATATGCTTTGGTATATTTTTCAGTGTTACCTAGGGATGTGTTCCCCCTTTTAACCCCATTTTGGATGCTCCAAGGACATAGTGAATGGAAAGAAATAAACCAAAAAGAGGGATATCTTGGGGAAGTTTCCCAAGTTTTAAACATTCTGGAAATCTCTCCCGTCTTGGGGACATGCTAGGGGCAGCCTATCATCCCCAGGACATCTTGGGAACGTCCGGTCATCCCTCAATTGTCCCACAGACGTCAAGATGCCTAGGACATCAACATACAAAAAAAACACAATTAAAGAATTTCTTAAAATGAAAAAATATTAACCTAAACCTAAAAGGGGCCCCCACCAATGCCCCCACACCCTCATTATTTGTGTTCATTGTTAGTTTGTAACTTCAGAAGATCATACTATTAAGTTGTAGTTGAGTTGATGAAACTTGATTTGTTGATTGTAACAGTGAATCGTCACTTTGTAATCAATTTTAATGACTAATGACTCATGAGTAATGTTATTATCATTTAATGTTGGATCATAGATGCATCATATTATTCTTAATCTAATTTCAGCTTCTTTAATGTGTTTGTAATGCTGTCTTATGGTACTCAATGTACAGAGCATTGTATTTACGCCAGAGCGTCACTTATTGTGGAAGACCTTGCCGAAAATGTCAAGCCTTTCCAGCAGGAGTCTTCCCAGCATTTTTTTGACGGCATATATGCTAAGTCATCCTGGAAGCTTTTGGACAGCACATATGTTTTCGGTGGTTGATTTTTCTGTCTCTTTCATTGGTGACTCCCTTTCCTAGTAATTACTCTCTATGTCCTGTCATTCACTCGCCATTTCCACTGTCAGGTCTGATCCCATGAATCTCCATTAAATTCTGGCAATTACTTCTCTACCTTCTCCCTCCCAAGTCCTGTCCCAGCTTTTGATAATGTCGATTGTTTGTAAATCTCTCACTCGGGCAGTTTTGGAACTGGAAAGAAGATCAAGTATCTATGTACATTCATGTCATATATGATTTGTTTTCCGGTGGGGCGGGAGCTGTAAGCCTTCTCAGATAGAAATTTACTGTTCTCACAGGGAAGGATTCTCTGCCAATCTGCCCAATTTAGAGACTGGTCCAGCATGTGCATTGGCCGATCTGTATCTCTGCCTTCTTGCATTCAACTCAATGCTGCTTTAGAGACTGTGCACCTAGAAGGATCCCAGTTTGTGCATTGTAATCATGGAATCAATTCCATATATATATATATATATATATATATATATATTTTATTGACACTTGTGGTGGAAAAATATACAGAATAAGGTCAATATAGTGTCACGTAATTTAATAAGCCTTCTCAGATAGAAATTCCCTGTTCTCATAGGGAAGGATTCTCCGCCATCTCATAGGGAAGGATTCTCCGCCATCTCACAGGTAAGGATTCTCTGCCAATCTACCCAATTTAGAGACTGGTCCAGCATGTGCATTGGTCGATCTGTATCTATGCCTTCTTACATTCAACTCAATGCTGCTTTAGAGACTGTGCACCTAGAAGGATCTCAGTTGGTGCACTGTAATCATGGAGTCAGAATTGCATATATATATAGACTGCACTGAAACGCGTTCCAGGCCCTCCTGTACCAACCCTGAAAGCGTGCCTGGTACTGGTACAGGTGCGGAAACATTGTGTGTACGCTGCTGGTACATACCCACAGATCCCGATGCAATTTCCGTGCCGGGATGTTCCTGGGGCCTGTGGGTACATACCATAGCAACGTACCACATGGTTTTAAAAAAATGCAGAAGTCAATAAAATTTGAGGGCTTGACTGGAATCAAATTTCAAAGCAACCATAATAAATTGTTTGAATTTGCGAATGCATTTGGCACTGTAGCATGACTGTAATTTTCGGCATTGCAGGATGACTGTAACATTCGGCATTACAGGATGACTGTAACATTCGGCATTGCAGCATTAAAACAGTCCAGACGTTGCTATGAAATGTCTATTGGTGTCGTGGAGAAGCCTGTTTGTTGCTCAACATGAGGTCGTGAGAACCTGCAAGGAGAAAAAGCACCGTGCAAAAAAAATGAACCTTTGTTGAAGCTTATCGATTAGGTCTATATTTTTAAGTTTAGGTTATCTTATTATACTTTTGGCTGAGTTTACTTTTATGATTATCTTATTCAGTTTTTACTGTCGACGTTATTTTATTAGGTTTAATTTATTTTATTGAATTCAATTTACTTTATAGTTTATTATTAGATTATTATATAATATTATAATCAGAATTTTTAATAAATTTTAAAGAATCTTAATTTTTAAGGTTTTATAATTTTATGTTTTTAATATGGTTATAGATAATAGTTCATTTTTTTTAAAATTGAATATTTTTAAATTTTAATAGCTTAAAATGTGTTTTATATATATATATATATAAAATGGCAGTATAATGTTTATTTATAAGAAATATGAAATTATTTAGATTTTATTAAGTTGAACTTAATTGCGAATTTTATAACTATCTTTTAGCAACGAATTTTAGCTATTATGTTATTAACATTATGAATCAATACAAACTCAAGTCTCAATTCTCAAAATATTGGAAATTTGTTTTCATGTTCTATGAATGATTTTAAGTTGTATGAGTATTAAATTTCAATAAGTATGCAAATGCTTCTTTATATATATATATAATGTACCCAAAAGCGTACTGTACCTGAGGTTTTAAAAAATTTGCCGTTTCAGCGTACCGAACCCGTACAGAAACATTCTCGATATATATATATATATATATATACGTACTGTGCCCGAGGTTTTTAAAATTTTTCTGTTTCAGCATACTGAACCCATACGAAACATTCTAGATATATATATATATATATATTTTCAAGCACACAGTTATACTGAGAGGGTGGATTGGGGTGGTGTGGGGGTGAATCAGTATAAGATAAAATTTTACTTACTAAAATTTAATATCCACAATAACAACATTTACACAAGATCTAACAATTAAGAGACACAAGATTTATGTGGAAACCCTTTTTGGGAATAAAACCACAAAGAAAAGTTGCTTGGATCTACTGTCCAAATCCAGCCATAAAATAAAATTCTTTTACAAAATTTGTAGGCACCAACCTACTGGAGACACCAATCCCCACCACTAAGCAATTTGTAGGCACCAACCTATTGGAGACACCAATCCCCACTTCTAAGCACCAACTTAGTAAGAGACACCAATCTCTTCTCTTAGGAAGCACCAACTTCCAAATGAACTTCTTCAATAGATGACAATTAAATAGATCTCCTTCACAAAAATCTGCTTTGGATGATCTTTAATAATAATTTCTCTCCTTCAGAAATCTGCTTGAGTTTGAATGATATATATTTATTATATCTCACATGCTTTCTTTTCAACTACATCTCGTTTTATACCTTCTCATGTCTTTCGAAGGGGTGCGATATCTCCCAAGGGACACTCTTTATTTTCTTAGACATGGGTTGGCCCATAATTTAAATATTAACACCAAAATAGAGGGGGGTCGGCCAGCATTCTTCAATGATCATAAACTTGTCTTTAATGCCTTGGAATGGTGTGATCTGCCCTTGAATAATGGAGATTCAAAACTGATTTTGTTTGGACAGCGATTAGTGACCTTTGGCCTTCAATGATCAGATAATGATTTCTTTGATAGCAAATTCCTATGACATCAATGTCAATTAATCCAACACACATATATTTATTTATTGACACTTGTGGTGGAAAAGCATACAGAATAAGGTCTAACAATATAGTGTCATGTATTTTAAATAGTATAATACGGATATGGTCTAGACAACAACATTGGTGTGACAGGGCAGTCTACATTTTTACGTAGTTTTAAAGAGTTTAGACTGGTCTACAGTATTATCATTATGCTTGTGGTTGTAATCATGAAAAAATGTATACAACTATTTCAACACTGAATTTCATACACCTGCCAAACAGTGTTATTTGTATGGCTGTTGTTTGCCCAGAAAGTATATAGTATTTATTGGTTGCATTTAATGGTTTTCTTAGGATGACCACTCCTCATGCCTATTTGAAGAATAGGAAAGCACAAATCAGCAGAAGAAGCATCAAAATGGTTCAAAACCAAGGAAGAAACAGAAGAATACAAAGCTACAGAGGAGAACAAGCCATAGATTATTAATAAATGGGAGCATATGGAGGGTCTGGCAGGGGCGGGCAGGGGGAGCGAGCGGTAAGCCTTCTCATAGCAAAGGATTCTCCGCCAATCTGCCCAATTTAGAGACTGGTCCAGCATGTGATTGGCGGATCTGTATCTATGCCTTCTTGCATTCAACTCAATGCTGCTTTAGAGACTGTGCACCTGGAAGGATCTCAGTTGGTGCATTGTAATCATGGAATCAGAATTCCATATATATATATACATATTGACACTTGTGGTGGAAAAGCATATAGATCAAGATCTAACAATATAGTGTCACGTATTTTAAATAGTATAATACGGATATGGTCTAGACAACAACATTGGTGTAACAGGGCAGTCTACGTTTTTATGAAGTTGTAAAGGGTTTAGACCGGTCTACAGCATTATCCGTATGCTCGTGGTTGTTGTCATGGAAAAATTGTATACATCTGTTTCAACACTGAATTTCATACACCTGCCAAACAGTGTTATTTATATGGCTGTTGTTTGCCCAGAAAGTATAGTATTTATTGTTTGCATTTAATGGTTTTGCAGGATGACTACTCCTCGTGCCTATTTGAAGAATATAAAAGCACAAATCAGCAGAGAAAGAATCAAAATGGCTCAAGAGTCAAAACCAAGGAAGAAACAGAAGAATACAAAGCTACAGAGGAGGACAAATCATAGATTATTAATACATGGGAGCATATGGAGGGTCTGGGAGGGGAAGGTGGGCAGTAAGCCTTCTCAGATAAAAATTTACTGTTCTCATAGGGAAGGATTCTCCGCCAATCTGCCCAATTTAGAGACTGGTCCAGCATGTGCATTGGCCGATCTGTATCTATGCCTTATTGCATTCAACTCAATGCTGCTCTAAAGACTGTGCACCTAGAAGGATCTCAGTTGGTGCATTGTAATCATGTAATCTGAATTGCATATATATATGTGTGTGTGTGTAGATATATATATATATATATATATACTGTAGATCAGTCTAATCTCTTTAAAACTTAGTAAAAATGTAGAGTGCCCTGTCACACCAATGTTGTTGTCTAGACCATATCCGTATTATAATATTTAAAATACGTGACACTATATTGTTAGACCTTGATCTGTATGCTTTCCCACCACAGTGTATATATATATATATATATACACTTGTGGTGGGAAAGCATACAGATCAGGTCTAACAACCAATAAATACTATACTTTCTGGCAAATACAGCCATACAAATAACATTGTTTGGCAGGTGTATGAAATTCAGTGTTGAAACAGTTGTATACATTTTTTTCATGATTACAACCACAAGAATAATGATAATACTGTAGATCAGTCTAATCTCTTTAAAACTTAGTAAAAATGTAGAGTGCCCTGTCACACCAATGTTGTTGTCTAGACCATATCCAGTATTATAATATTTAAATACGTGACACTATATTGTTAGACCTTGATCTGTGTGGTGGGAAAGCATACAGATCAAGGTCTAACAATATAGTGTCACATATTTTAAATATTATAATACGGATATGTCTAGACAACAACATTGGTGTAACAGGGCACTCTACATTTTACTAAGTTTTAAAGAGATTAGACTGATCTACAGTATTATCATTATTCTTGTGGTTGTAATCATGAAAAAAATGTATACAACTGTTTCAACACTGAATTTTATACACCTGCCAAACATTGTTATTTGTATGGCTGTATTTGCCCAGAAAGTATAGTATTTATTGGTTGCATTTAATGGTTTTCTTAGGATGACTACTCCTCATGCCTATTTATAGAATAGAAAAGCACAAATCAGCAGAGGAATAATGATAATGGTTCAAAACCAAGGAAGAAACAGAAGAATACAAAGTTACAGAGGAGGACAAACCATAGATTATTAATACATGGGAGCATATAGAGGGTCTGGAAGATGGAGGAGTGGATCACACTTCCAAGAAACCAACAGAAAATGGTGACTTGACGAGAGATTTAAGGTCAACCAGAAGATCAAAATCTATCCAAAATCTCCATACACTGAAAAATTATGTTGTGGTTCATACAACAAGGAAGACTTCTTTATGGGATAGGAACTGCAAAAGGTACTTGTATTATTAGGCCACACATGATTATAAATTGTTACCAAATCTACGTCGAGTTCACTATTTAAGGCATCTTCAATTCCATCCAAACCACCCAAGTCAAGAAAGATGACCCCAACTGTGAGCGATTGTATAGAGGACTCTCAGAATGATCATGATTGTGATTTGGAATCAACTGTTCGCTAAATTTCTTCTGAAAAGAGTTATACAGGAAAAGAAAGCAGCAAAGAAAACAATAGCACTGAAGAGATGGTTCCAAAAAAACACCAATAGTCAGGAATACCATTACCTTTTTGAGGCAAAAGTGGGCAATTTTTATTTGGCAGAGATACATGTGTAAAAAGTTATATTTAGAGAGACACATTCAAGTAAAAGAAGTTTGCATCAAAGAGCTGAAGTTACTGATCGTTGTGGCATAAATATCCCATTTACTCCTATTTGTTTTGCAGTTGGAAGCTTTAGAGGATGGTTGGATGGTGGAGATCTATGGTCGACTCTCACCACTGCCGGCAACTCTGGGTGGTTTCAGATTTATGAAGTTGAAATTTAGATACATTCTTTTTCTGCTCTTGACATAGACAAACAAGCATCAATCATTATAGATACTGATTCTATTCATTCTTCGATTGAAAATGAAAATTGGGGTAATCCTGATTTTCCCCAGAACTCTTACCCTCATTTGAGAGGACTCTTGAGCAACTTTCTGAAGAGCAAAGAATGTTTCCTTAGACAATTTGATGACAGTTCACATTTTCTGAGTTGGAATTTCCATCCAAAAGATAGTAGCCAGCAGAACAGGGGATACCTCCATGCAGAGTATTTGCCTTTCACAGTCAGAATGATTTTAAAATCAGATTCCAAGGATATCTGAGAATCATGATTATCATTAGAACTATTAACATTCTTAGTTTATGTCCAGTAGAAAATGTAAAATAATTCAGGACCTGTTGCCATTGTAAGTACACTGACCATGTACAAGTATTCCTTTATGTTTATCTACAGGCCTCCTTATCTGAATGTTAACAAAAATAAATCAAGTGCTTGAGGTAATTTTATGAATAGAGGTTTCTTTTCTTGAGGACATTCCTTCAATTTTACTGTCTAGTTTTTTTCGCTTCCGTTCAATTTTACACTGTTGGGTTCTTTTCTTGATTTTTGAATGTTTAACTACATTAAGTGTTCTCAAGTTAATGTTTTGAATTTGATTAGTGTACAATTTTAAATCAAAATTTGTCTTCGGTTAAGAGTAACTTCTATTGAAAAGCTCTAGTTAAATACATATGAATTTTTCGATTTTGATTAGTATACAATTATAAATTAAAATTGGTCTTCGGTTAAAGAGTAACTTCTATTGAAAGGCTCTACTTAAATACAAGTGATTTGATTATAATGCTAAATATGTTTATCACACTGCATATTTACAGGTGATTTTTTTACTGTAAAATGAATCATTCTTGTGTATTATGGTATATTTTTGAGATTTTCAATATATAAATGTTTTGATACAAAATTGAATTTAATCTTTCGAATTTTGATTATATGAATTTGATTATTGGCAGGTTTTAACTGAATTTTGTCTTCTGTCATGTTTATGCAATCGGAATTTGATTATTAACAATTTATAAGTGAATATTTTCTCGTGTGTAAAAAATGATCTGATTAGGGAGTTTTCAACTGAATTTTCCCTTCAGTTAAACAATAATTTTTATATTAGATTAGAGATTTTGGCAGGAAGATATATTGTTAGAACTGTTCTGGATAAACTGTGTAGAAGTAGTTGAAACTTTTGTGCAGAAAAGCTTTGACAATAAATTATATTCCTCATATTCAGCTTTTCTACAGGTAGTCTTCTGTTTAAATGTTGCTTTTGGCATACCTTACCAGGGTTATCTGTTTTATTATGTCTCGAGTGTTGCATTCCATAATCAATGTGGATCATCAAATGTTGTTTTTGTATGCTTCACATGGTGATTCAAGCAGGTATTAAGTAATCTTTTTGTTGTAAGCATTACTTAAAAATTTACAAAAATAAAAAGATGCATGGGAATAACAGAGAAATTTAATTTTAGAATACATTTTGAATCCACCTTTAATGTTCCAATAGAATTGGAGGATCACCCTTTTGTAAACTACTGCTGCCAGAAGGGATATTAAGATGACCAGGGTTTGCTCCAAGCTCTTCCTCTCCATTTAGAAAACATGTAAAATTTAAGCATATATCTAATCTACTTTTTCTTACAAACATTTTGCTCTTATACATTCTTCTCAATTCATCAATCTTCAACCATCTATATTGTAGCATACAAAACAAATCAATGTTAATATATACATTACAAAACAGTTGTATCAAAAAAATATTTCTACTATAATTTTACATTTGTATCCCTTCTGGCATACCATGCAACTCACGTGTAATTGCTATATATATATATATATATATATATATATATATATACCCATCTTCCAGACATTTCCAAAATCTAGGAAATCTCCGTCATCTCCAAAAACACATTCCCCACATACCCTCATCCCGAAACTTACGTAACATATTATTTTTTTGGAAATAATTTTATAGTGATAAATAATTGAAGCTTCCAAGGCCGGATTTTAATTAGAATTTTGTTTTAAAGTAATTTTGACTGTGTAAATTGAGTTATCTCTTCAATGGCCAATTTCCATGATTCGTCATTTTTTATGACCTTTCACTCATGTTCATTGGTAATAATCTTAAGGCATGGTGACTTATAAAGAACTCGAGCACGTATAAGAGATGTTAGTACTGAAGAGAAGGAAGATGCCAAGACACGAACACTAGGAATTCAAAGCTTGTTCCATACTGACAAAGCTTTTGGTGCACGTAATGCCCTTGGCTCACAATTATTGTTTGTCCTCCTTTTCCCTGATTTAATTTTGTGGATACTTTATTGTTTCTTGTATACTCTTTAAATCTGCTCAACAGGATGCTTGGATACTATTTAGGAGATTTTAAGAATTTGCTAGGGTTTGGCCAAGTTCTTTGGATTTTCTGGCCTCCCTTACAAACATAACTGAGCCTTGAGGTTTATTCAGATGGCAGTAATGATATTCACAGATGTTTTTTTCCCACTTTGTTGGCTTCCTGAAGGTGTATATATATGTTTCACTCATGGTGCATAGCTATTGATTGATTTGTTGTTGAATTCTGCTCTAGATGTAGGCACCAATAGTTCGTATTCCATTGAAATCTCATTATTGTTACTTGAAAGGCGTGTATTGTGACTTCATGCTAGTTATTGATAGTCAAAGTCTGATATGCTTGCCAGTTTCCATGCATGGATGTTTAGCTTTGGTTTCTTAGACACTTGGGAAGTGGTTCTTTAACATATATGGGGATTGTTCACATCTTGTTAATCATTCCAGGGGAGCAGTGATAACAAAAGTAGATGCTGCCTTAGTCATACAAATACTCCTTTTTCTGTACTCTTTCATGCCACAGTATTGGGCTGAGTGAAAGCTCTCACCCTCCCCTCTGAGGAGGCCATGATCTCCTCTCAGATCCTTTCCCATCAACAGTCCAGCCCAACATTTAGAACTGGTTTCTCAAATGGGAGTAATCAGGTCTGCAAGGATGACTTGCTCAAATTTGTCCAGCACCATGCCCAAAGAGTAATCATTAAACCCATTCTTCCAAAGAATGGAAAACCCTCCCAAGGTAAAATTTACCTTGGATGAGATGGAATACAGGCTTTTGGACGCTGAAAGAGAAATCCCTTTTCTAGGTTCATGGGCGCTTTCCCTGGACCCAAGACCCTTAGATCTTGGATTCCAAGAGAATTGGAACCTAGTTGGATCTGTTGACATTCTGCTGATGCCAAAGGGCTATTTCATAGCTATCTTCTCCTCAAAACAGTAAAAGATCAAGCTTTCCTGGTGGCCCCTGGGTCATTGAAAGATCTGGTCTTAGCTGCCTTAACCCAACCGAGGATCTATCAAGTACTGTCCCAGTTTGTGTTAGGCTTCCCCTCCTACCAAGTGAATACTGGCAGGAATCATTTCTCAGGAAGATAGGCAGTGCCATTGGACTAAGCTTTTGAGTTCACCAAACACTTGGGAATCCTATACTATGCTTGGTCTGTGTTAATATGGATTTGGAGAAGCCATCTGCCAAACAAGATACTGCTGCAAATGGAAGGGATTGAGTGGGAGCAGCCCATATATTATGAGAACATTCCTTTTTGCTGCAGGATCTTACAGGAGCATGACCATCTGGTCCGAGTATGCCCCTTTCAACAAGAGCTGGAACAACAACAACTTGCAAAAATCAATAGCAGGAGCAACAATGATGTGCAACAAATCAAGAGCAAAACAACAGCAAGATGCATCAGGCAGCATAGGAAGAGGCACCCCAAGAAATTGCCAAAAATCAACCGCTGCAGACGTTGGATAGGCCTAAACAACAAAAAGAAGAAACAAGATGAAAATAACTTCCAGCAGGCCAATGCAAGGAAGAACAAAAAGCAGCAGTCCTCTCAGGCCAACAGGTTACCCTTTCAAACCACTTTGAGGCTCTTGTTAAATCATAAATAGAAGAATACACTACCATGTCCTTTATAACACCTCAAGCCCCCTGTGAAGCAGCCCCAGCAAAGCATGAAACAAAATGCAAAAAGGGACAGCAAAGGAAATGCATAGATTTAGTGGCTTTAGTCACCTTAAAACCAACAACCAGATCTAGAACTACTAGTGGTGAAGCTATGGGAGGGGAGTACATGCGGACAGTTATCATAATACCCACTTCTAGCAAAAGAAGAAAATAAAAAACAGGAAACATGACATATCTGTCACAAGACTGCAAGGATTTCAAGACTATCAATCCCAGAACAAGGACACTGGAATGTTTTGGGTGATCATTGCCATGTGTAGCATTTATGATGAATGATATATTTAGAAATGTAGCCTGCTGATAATTAGTTACTGTGTCTTTTCTGAAAGATTGTTAAACTACGCCTATCTTTTGGAAGCTGTTCCTTTTTGTGTACTTTTAGTTGCATGAAATAGATGATCTGTTATGTTGTTTTTGTTTCTTTTGTTAATGGATTTTGAATTTTATGAAACAAAAAACATGTACTGGGATTGGGCATTCTTTGTTGGCTGTCAGAGTGAAAAACACAACATAACATGGTTTATGTTAATCTCAGTTTATCATAAATCTTCGACATGTCACTTTTTGTGGGAGGGGCTAGAGCTTTGTTGGAGTGATCAAACACCTCAACATTAATCAATGTGGTGGAGAACTTGTTGAAGAGAATTACATTCAATTCAGTGCTGCACGTCAAGATGGCATCTAATCACAGTCCATGCCTCCCAGTTTGAGATATTTTGTTCCCCAACATCTTCCCTTGAAGACTTGAAATCTTTTGTCGCTTTACCGATTTTATGCAACTTTTTCTGATTTCGTGAAACATTGGATTACATGCAAGGTTATATCTTTGTCTGATAGCCTTCTTGTTTGGAGTTGGATTTTTCCAACTATTGTTGTATGAACACCAAATCTTTTTCATCTAGCATGGAGAGTTTTTGTCTAGCATTGCAGTTGTGTGCTTTCTATCATTCTAACTGATTAATTGTAATGAATGAACTTGGATAGATAATCAGAATAATTGCAGAAGAACACCAAACAGCAAAATATTGCAAATATATTGCTAAGTCACTTCGAGGGGCCTCCACAACCTCACAATAAGAATATAATCTCAATATGATCTTCAAGTACTAGCCTCTACCTCCTACCTTACTTAGGCTATGGTTACTCCATAAGCCGACCCTAGTCATAATACGAAAACATAGAGAAATGTGATATGACAAGCTAAGAGATTATGTTAGCCACAAGTGGGCTATACATATCCCAATACATATTTCAGGTTAAGGACGTAGCATTAATGCAGGGATATGCCAATCTCTGTGATGGGATATCCCTATTACACCCCAATGCCTTACATGTGCTCTACTGGTTGTCAACTTACTTTTTATTCCTGACGATGGATTCCATAGATGAACTCAAAATGTTGAAGATGAATGTTGGTGCACTGTTCCAAGGAGGACCAGAAATGAATCCTTGTTTTTGTTTATCTCCCACATTTTATTTCCTTGTTATTTGTAAGTTGAAAATCTTTTAATATGTTCAGTTCATTCCCATATTTTCATTTCACACAATATAAAAGGCCTTTGTTGAGATTTGTAAAAGAAAAATATTAAAATTAAGACACTTTTGCGCAACATATCAGTTTCCTTTGCCTCCGACTTGGAAGTTGAGATAACTATTCTTTATAGTCCCTGGCAACCAATTTTTTCTGAAGTATAGAAGTAATTCATACTTTAGAGGTTATATGTTTCATGTATATAAATATGCATGTTGGTTAGCTCATCTCATTATGTGTGAACTTTAAGAGGGAGTGCATATATATATTATATATTTACCCCCACAGATACTTTGCAGACAAGAATGTGTTTGTATGTGCCTTTACACATCTTTTCTTGCATTTCTACATATTTTTATGTGTTTTATGGAAATAAATTTGACTTCTATTTAATGAATGTTAGAATGAATGCATTGTATCCTTTTTCTTGAACAAAATGTTACTCTGCACAATCATCTATGGTGTCATTAAAGTTAAGTATTTTTGCACAAAGTCCTCCTCTTTACATTTTGTTCTTTTATTAATTGTCCTTTGCTTTTACATTTTGCATCTGACTAATTATTTGCAGTATTTCTCAATTTTGTGCACTAATTATTTGACTTTTCTGTTGACTTCTGTATTCTCAACTGGTGCTTATGTTGTATTGCACTTAGCCTGGAGACGTTTCCAGAGGCATATGCTGCTACCATACGTGACTTGGAGCAGTTGCTTGCATTAGATGACATGTGCCTCGAAGCAGGTTTAGGCTCAGAGCATCGAAGTGGGATAGGCACTGGAAGCAGTGGGGCTGCTGGTGTACTGCAGCTTGTATGCGTCCTTATTTTCACTGTACATAATGCAAATGGAAGCAATACCGCAGCAACCAACCTATGCTGAAGTGTTGCAGCGCTCTGAATTATTGCAGAATGCGCTGACCACAGCATTTGAATGCGCAGGTCGCCTTATGCGCCGATGTACAGATGCAAATGATGTCTCCAGTAGCCCCTTTTTGCCTGCGATGCTAATTTTTACAGAGTGGTTGGCTTGCAGGAAAGAGATTGCGATATTAAGTGAAACTGATGAAAAGCAGGCAAATGCAAGGTCCTTCTTTTGGAAGCAGTGTGTTAAACTTTTGAACAAATTATATGGAAGCCAGGATCTAAATGCTGATGCTGGCTTTAGTGGTGTGGATACCCCTGAAATGCCAAATGAAGGTGGCTTTCCTCTATGGGAAGATTATGAGCTGCAAGGGTTTGGTCCTCTTGTTCCTGCTCAGAGGGGATTAGACTATTCAATATCCCCCATCAGAATAGGGCTGAAAGATAAAAAGGAACAACAGACGCGTGTTCGGCGACTCTTGGCTGCAGGAAAGGCCATTAGAATTGCATTTGATGGAACTGAAAGAGGAATTGCCTATGATGAAGTGACTGAAGGGTTTTACTTGGCTGGAGAGGTTAAAGGAAGGCATAGGAATGATGACAAAATGTCTGTAGATGAACAGATTATAGCCAAAGAGGTGGTTGAATATCATCAAAATAATTCAGGCCATGGATTCAGAGAAAACGAAGTAGCAATAAAGGACGTGTGTTCAATATCAGTAAATGGGGATGAAGATGACGGAGAATACATTGTTTTCAAGCCTGTGCCAAAGGATGTCTTCGCTACGAACACTGCTCGTATCTCTTCTGGTAAAGAATCTGGTGAAGTATCTTTCAGTGCTCCACATGTTGCTATTTCCTACACATCGACTGCATTCCAAGATAAAATTTCAGTTGACAAGCTAGAAATATCTAGCATCTGCAAGGAGTACCCATTGGGTTCTGTTTCTCATGGGTCAATTCAGTTTCCTACATGTTCCTTTTCTGATTTTCTTCCAAACACATCGCTTCAAGATGATCACACAGCTTTAGATGTTGTACCTTTGAATGAAGCAGTCACTGGGTTACCTTTTGCAGCTTCCATCAGCATGCCTTCATTGGTTGGTACACCTGTTTCTTTAGGTGTTACTGGTCCTGGACAGGTTAGTTCAGCATATCGAGAACTGCAGCCCAACAGGCAAAATAGTATTGGGGGACCATTATCTGCCCTAACCAGCCCCACACTAAGCAGCTGGGGCATCCAGAACTATGATATGATGCTCACAGGTGGAGTGGGAAAAATTCCTGGTGTTATTGGACAACAGAAGCAGGCTGATATGAGTTTGTCATATTGGAATACACATGTAGATGCAACATCCCTTGCTGGACTGTCTGGTCTCTCTGTTAATGACCTAGTATCAAGTCAGGCTGCTTGTGAGAAGTATGATATGCTGTCAAATTTCACGGGACTTACATTGCAGAGTGACAGAAACCAGCATAGTAGTATCCCTTCGAGTTTTCGTAGAGATCCTTCTTTCACAGTTGCCAGGCCACATCCATCGGCGCCTTTGCTTCCAGAGGAAAATAATGTTAATGTTCCTCGGGATATTGCCTCTAGTATGCAATACTTAATTCAAACAGGAAATGTCAGTACAGAGGCCAGAGGTACAAATTCTGCGTTCTCAATCCAGCCGGAATACTTGGATGTGAGAAAATCTTCTCCAAAGACATCTGTTTCTAAAGATAATCCTGGAACAAGTTGGATGGGACCTTCTGCTATTGGCCCACCCCCTGGTTTTGGCTCCACTAGATTCATGTCTGGGCAGAGTGATGAAGATGCTGAAGCTCCTCTTCAAGTTGATGATTATGCGTGGCTTGATGGTTACACCTCCTCTGCAATGCCTGAGATGAATAGTGAAAGATACAGAGACTGGGGCCTTCCAATGTATTCATCAGACAATGGTATATGGACATCAGGTGACAAATTACCTCTCTCGCCAGATAGCACAGGCTTTCCATTTCCAGGAATGGGCTTCTCTGGATATTGCCATGCTGTTGAGCAGCAACAGAAAGAGACGTTGGATTTGCAGTTTTATGATCAGTTGTTGCAGGACCA
Source organism: Taxus wallichiana var. yunnanensis (assembly GCA_018340775.1). Classification (NCBI taxonomy): domain Eukaryota; kingdom Viridiplantae; phylum Streptophyta; class Pinopsida; order Cupressales; family Taxaceae; genus Taxus; species Taxus wallichiana. Next base: position 603,917,754 of record CM031243.1, read on the forward strand.
GCAGACTAAATGGTTTGATTATGGCATGGAGTCAAAGCCCTTGGAATTTGGAAACCTGCAATCACTTTATGAGGCCCAGCAGCAATCTGAGTCCCAAAAACAGTTACTTTTTCTACATCAGAAGCAGCAAGAATGGTACAGGCAATATCATATGGGTGGTCCATTTGCATCATAATAGGAGGGCACATCAATATATCATGAGCACATACCTAATTGTCTCATTGGCAACAAATCTGTCCCGAACATGGAAGACATATGGGATTGCCAATCCTGTTGCTAAATGCTAACATTGATAGGTATAATCCCGCTTCGTCTTTTCAAAATATTTGCAGCTGGTCAAAGGTTTTGAATTTAGGAATTACGTTTTTGTATGTCACAAAGTTTTAAATAATACATTCCAAAATTTTGTTTCTGCTGCTCTCATTGTATTTTTATTTTAAAATAATAATAAATGTGCTGTTATCAGCAGGCAAGTTTTTTTGTCTCTGTGCTCAGAGATATTAAGCTTCCAGATGCTCTGATCATATTTGGTAGCAGTTTTGCTGAGTATGCAAGCACTTGAGCGAGTATATTTACTATCAATGTGAGCTTTGAAAAACCACTGAGAAAGTATATGCAATCAGTTGCAGTAAACCTGGAGCTGGTGATCCCGCTTGAGTCTGCTTGATGTTGTTCATGGAATCATGAGTTTTAACTTAGGACATGAATGTTGCTGATTGAGCTAATGAAGCTGAAGCTGTTTCAACCTTTTAGCTGGGAGCAAGATTTGAGACATATAGGTCGTTAATTCACCCATTATGATACCAATCTTGCCTATGTGAAGCCGCCATTCCTGAAGGCAAGTGATCCTTTTCTCAACCCAAATTTTTAGGCATGATAGATATTGTCTGCTGGTTGGGATAACCAGGTTAATAATTAATTAGCTTCTTCTGTTTAATAATGGATTTTGCTGTGTGAGAAATTTTAAGCCTGATGTTTCGGATCCAACCACTAGATATTCTTTAAGGGGAATAAAGAGTGATTGCCTTTACTCTTTATTTGCTTTGAAGATGGATCCAATAATGGGATTGAAAACGTTGTGCATAAAATCTCTCACACAGCCGATTCCACAAGAATCCAACTCATATATGGTCACTATGCATGCAGAAGCATATATAGGACTTCTACACTACTGAAAGCTGAATGCATTCCTGTACAGATAATTGTTTGTTCCTCATCTAAGCAAACTCTCTGTTGGGGATTTGAGTAAATTTCTTTAATGCAGGGAGGAGCTTTGACTTACAATTGAGCAATGGAAACTTTTCCGCCTATATTCTTCCGATCCATTTGGACCGCATCTATTGGCTTGTTGAAGAGTCTCCTAGTACTTTTAATACAACAATTTTGTCACAGATTATTAAGGCATAAAATACTTTATTTGCTTGTTCAGACTGTAGGCATCTATCACTTATATTATTTCTATTTGATTACAAATAAGTGTTTTATGTTATTGAGTTTTTATCAGTATTTATAAGATTGAATCATGTCCCATGAATAGACTTATTAATAGTTTTCATTATATTTGAACAGCTTGTATTCATGCCTATGGAAAGGGTAAAATTGTGCTTTGGCATATTAAACCGATTTATTCACATAATCACTATGAAATACTGTATATATGAAGTAAAATTGATTCAGCTCCTATGTTTTCCTTAGGTACTTTATATATTGTTTTGATAAAAGAGCTTATCAGGACGGGTTTACTTGGTTGTGAATTGTTATCACCAGTTTTTAATTGGAAGTCAATGTCATGTTTTTAGTAATTCTTAAGAGTACCAAACAAATAGATGAAACCTTATCCATGCAGCAATTTCATTTCCATAATTTCAGCTCGTTATTGATGTTGTGCTGGCTTTACAAAATGATTGCAGTGAGACAAATGGCATTTGAAGTAGGATCTAATTCAAAGTTGATTATGCTTTTGTTGTATCAGCTATGGGTTTATAGAAGATCTAAGAGTAAAGGTGGTTTATGCTCATTTATTTGTAAATTTTAATTCAAAAGCAGACATTGAAAAGTAGTGAAGGCTGTTTTTCAGTTTTTGGTTTTAAGTATTACCGTGTCAATTTTGTATTGTATCCGTATGGAGATTGAAATGAAGTTTGGTTGGGGACAAAGTGTACTAATTTTGAGTTAAAGTTCAATGAAGGATATATGGGGCATGTAGATAGCATTTTTTCGTGAGATTACTTTTAGTTTTTACAAAGATTTTCTGTTGATTTTTTTATTATATGTACATGCATCAGTTTGAGATCTGCAATACCTGTTTTTCTGATTGCCATGCACCATGAATTTGAGTTTATTGGTATCACCTGTGAAAATAAGGTCTGTTGGAATGTTGAATATATAACATAAACATGTACGGTTCCAAGCAGTTGTTAAGATAACCAACAAATAGTTGTAACTAAATGTAACTGCTCCTCTCAATAAAATGAATCTGCCTGGGTCATTCGAATCAGTGCAGTTTTGTGCATCTCTTTCTTCTTGCTGTTTTATCTCTATGCTTCTAATACTAACAGTGGTATCAGAGCAGTTAGTCACCATTGGAGGAAGCAATTGTGAGAGGTGAGGTCGACGAGAGGTACGGTCGACGCAGGGGCAGAAGAAAGGAGTTGTGTTTTTCGCTGTTGCTCAGAGAATCGTGGGTTCCTGGAGACACGTGAACAAATCGTATGAAGGCAGAGGTCGTTGGTATAAACAAAGGCAAAAGTCCTGTGGAAGGTAGTCACGCTGTGAACAAAAACGTGACCTGCTAGTATGAAAACGTGCCCTTCTCTGTGGATATAACGTGCCCAGAAATGCAGACATCCAGTTTCCTGTTGAAGGCAATACGGTTGGAGAAAGTCGTGGCAGAAAACGTGGGGCAGAAACCAGTCGCAAATGCAAAATACCAAGTCGTGAGGGCAGAGGTAAAATCTGAAGTCTGGGAGCAAAAGATTTAATAAACTATTTTTTCTATAATTTATCTCCCCTTGCCATGTATTGGCTGTTTGAATACTTGCCACGTATTTACATAACATACTTTCCCAGCCACGTATTTGCATAACATACTTTCCCAACCACGTATTTGCATAAAGTGATTTTGTTTTATTTGGTGGGCAAAATACTTTATTTCCATTTTTATTATTTTCATAATAAAATGGTGAATATTTCAAATCTTATTTTGCTTGACTCACAAAAGTTAACAGGCACTAATTTCAATGTTTGGAGTCATAAGATTTTAACGGTCGTGGAGTTTCGTGATTGTGATAAAATAATCACGGGTGATGAAAGTCGACCAACGACAAACTTCGCGGATTATGACAAACGTCATAAGGAAGCGTTATTGCTCCTCAAGTTGTCGGTGTCGAGATGATTTGATACCGGAAGTGCGGAATGCTACTATAGCAAGCACGTTGTGGACTAGTCTGAAGGATAAATATCAGACATCAGAAAAGAGTCGGGTTTTATACCTAAAAAATATGCTCTTTTCCGTAAAATTACAAGAAGGTGGATCGCTATCTGAGCACCTACTTCGGATGAAAGATCTCCAAGACCAGTTGTCTTCCATAAATAAAAAGGTGGATGATGATGATATGGTGGCTTTGGTTCTAAATAGTTTGCCTTCTTCGTATGAGTCATTTGTGGAGGCACTTCATTTAATGGCGGAGAGTCAAACTCTTACGTTTGACAAGGTGAGTTCCTACTTGTTGCAAAAGGAACGAAGACAAACACAAGCTCAAGAGTCCACTTTTGGACAATCTGAGAGTGTTTTTGCTGCTCAGTCTAAAGGAAAGTGTAAACGATAGACTGAGACATCCTCTTCCTCTCCTAAATATCAAGTAAAATGTTATTATTGTCACAAACTTGGTCATGTGAAGGACTGTTGGAAACGACTCAATGCCCTGAAGAAGCAGAAGGGGCAGGCACATGTGGCTACAATTGAACACGAGTCAGAAGAAGAATATGCTCTCATGGCATCTTGCATAGGTAATGGCAGCCCTACTCGATGCTGGTTCTTTGATTCTGGAGCATCACGACATTTCACGTGTCAAAAAGATTGGTATGTCAATTTTAATTCTTGTTCTTTTGATTCAGTTACTTTAGGAGATGGAAGATCACATGTTGTAGAAGGGTATTGGGGATGTTCGTATTATGTTAAATAATAATACCAAATTGCTTGTAAAAAATGTTAGATATGTGCCTAACATGAATAAAAACTTGTTATCTATCAGTCAACTAACTGATAATCCCAATATCTCTGTAAACTTTTCTGATAAACAATGTATTGTGTCTGACATCAAGCGAAATAACGTTGTTACCCTGGGAATTGGGCATGGTGGTTTATATAGACTTGTTGATCTTGCCACGGTCAACTTGCATGCCTTAGTTGTGGAAGGCAATACCAGTGTTTTATGGCACGAAAGATATGGCCATCTCAACCTTCAGTATTTAGTCTGTCTTCATAGAGCCAACATGGTTGTTGGTTTGCCTCCTATTCAGGAGAAACATGACATGTGTGCTTTGGTTGTTTTGTAGGAAAACAAAAGCGGAAGCCTTTTCCCTCTAAAGGTGTTTGGCGTGCAAAGGGGCTCTTGGATCTTGTACATGCAAATCTATGTGAGCCATCGTGGAAGACTCCCATAGTCCTTGGTGCACGTTATTTTCTCTTGTTGGTGGATGATTATTCTCGAAAGATGTGGGTCTATTTTTTGAAGAAGTTTGATTGTTTTGCTTCTTTTGTCAAGTTCAAGGCCTTGGTGGAGAATCAAACCAGCCGACAGATCAAGACTTTGAGATCCGATAATGGGGGTGAGTTTACCTTTAAACAATTTGTAGATTTCTACAGTAAAGAAGGGATTCAACGTCAGTTGACAACCCCTTATACTAAGCAACGAGAATGGGGTGGTAAAACATAGGAACATAACTATCATGGAGATGGCTCGATGCATGATGCACAGTCGAGTGCCCTATAAATATTGGGGAGAAGCTATTAACACAACTATTTATATACTCAATCAAAGTCCTTGCAAAGCTTTGTAGGACATCACATCGGAGGAAGCTTGGTCCACCATCAAACCAGAGGTATCAACATTTCGTGTTTTTGGTTCAACTGCTTATACTTTGTTCTGAAAAATAAGAGTAAATTAGATTCCAAATGTTCTAGATATTTTTTGTTGGTTATAATGATCAATCTAAAGCCTATAGGTTGATTGATACTTCCACTAATAAGATCATTATTAGTTGAGATGTTGATGTAAAAGAAACAAAGTCTTTCTTTGGTTGTAATCAACAAGGGGACTAGCCGAGGGGCAACGATCAACAAGGGGTCATAACAGAGTTTGGTACTCTTTCCTGGCCTGATCATGAATCCGGTTCTTCTCATACTCCTCCACAGACTTCGGGACAGTCTGTCCAATCTCCCACTGAGATTGTTGAGTCTCCAGGAAATCAACTTGCGTTGGTTTCTCCTCTAGAACTTCCGTTGGTTTCTCTTCTAGAAACACCACAACCAGCCACCACATCTTCAGTTCAGCGGAGGCCTAAGTGGTTTTACTCCACTATTCAGGATTTGAGGAAGGAAGAATTGTCTTCTCTCTTAGATGGAAAGTCTCACTGAACTGGTAAGCAAATTGATTATTCTAGCATGCTCAATTTTCTCTTACTTCTGATCTTCTTCATATTCATGAGCCACAAAAATACTCTAAAGCACGAGGCATACCGAAATGGGAAACTGCCATGCAACTAGAGTATGATGCCTTGATTAAAAATAATACCTGGAAGTTGGTGCCATTACCTTTAGGGAACACACCATTGGTTGTAAATGAGTGTATAAAATCAAGTGCAAAGCAGATGGTACTTTGGATAAGTACAAAGCTTGACTCGTTGCGAAAGATTTTTGCAACAGAGGGGATAGATTATGAAGAAACATTTGCTCCTACTATAAAGATGGTCACTTTTTGACTTCTTTTTCTTTTGCAGCTTAGTTTGGTTGGAAAGTATATCAGATGGATGTCAAAAGTGCTTTCCTGAATGGGGATTTGGAGGAAGAAGTGTATATGACACAACTTGAGGGTTTTCGGGCTCGTGGTTGTGAGCATCTGGTATGTAGATTGATTAAGTCCTTGTATGGACTTAAGCAGACTCCTTGAGCTTGGTACATCAAAATAGATAAACATCTCAAAGATTTAGGCTTCACATGGAGTCATTCTGATCCCAATCTCTACGTCAAAAGCAATGATGATGACATTGTGATTCTTAGTGTATGTTGATGACCTTGCCATCACCGACAGTGGAGATGATGCAATTCATAAGGTAAAATCAGATTTATGTGCTGATTTTGACATGACTGATTTAGGCCTCCACTATTTTCTTGGTTTAGAATTCTGGCAACTTAATCACTTGATTTTCATTTCGCAAGTTAAGTATGCCACTAACTCGCTACAAAAATTTCAAATTTATGATTGTAATTCATCTTCTACACCTATGGAGGTAGGGCTAAAACTCTCCACTCATGATGATTCACTACCCATGAATAATTATACAAACAGTTGGTGGGTAGTTTGATTTATCTAACAACTACATGATTGAATATATGTTTTGCTGTCAGATATCTCTCTCGGTTTTTATCTAAACCGAAACTCATTCATTGGGGAGCAACAAAATGAGTTCTACGATATGTCTAAGGAACTCTTGACTTTGACATTCTATATTAGAGAGTTTGATTTCGGGGTGATTGGCTATACTAACTCGATTGGGGAGGATCTGTAGATGCTGATCTACGGATATATCTTCTCTTTTGGTTCGGAGTTGATTGGCAAAGTAAACTTCACCTCTTAGGAAGCATGATACAGAGGCTTGATGATTTGGCTTGAGTTTGATTTCACATGATTTGATTGGGGAGGATCTGCTCGATCTTGATATATCTTCTCTTTGGTTCAGTTGAGTTGTTAAGTAAACTTCACCCTCTTTATTCTTTGCAAAGTAAACAAGGTTTAGTGCCGATTAACAGCGAAGCAATATGGCTTGAGTCATTTCAGGGTGATTGGCTATCTCTTCTATGCTCGAAGCATAATATCTTCTCTTTTGGTTCAGGTTGTTAGTGGCAAAGTAAACTTTAGCCCTTTTAGCTGCCTCTTCTAATGGAAGCATAATACAAGGCTTCGTTAGTCCAATGGCTAAACATGGTCGTCGGTTCTCGATTGATTTTCAATTTCCCAACTCTACCAACAACTCTTTCACTCTTTTGTGATAAATAAGGTGTTTTGAAAATGGTGAGGAATTTTATTAATCATGCCCGCATTAAACATATTGAGATTCATCATCATTATATTTGCCAGTTGGTTGATTACGGTGAAATCTCTTCACCTTTCTCGTCCTTCCTCGTAGATCGCGTGTTGATGTAATGACTAAACCTCTTGGTCCTTTGTTGTTTGTCAAGTTCAAAGATAAACTTGGTGTTGTTTCGAGGTTAGTCATTAAGGGGGGTGTTGAATATATAACATAAACATGTATGGTTCCAAGCAGTTGTTAAGATAACCAACAAATAGTTGTAACTAAATGTAATTGCTCCTCCTCTCAATAAAATGAATTTGCACGGTCATTCGAATTAGTGCGGTTTGTGTCTCTTTCTTCTTGCTGTTTTATCTCTATGCTTCTAATACTAACATGGAATAGTGTTCAAGAAATGATGCTCAAGATGTTGTGATCTATTACCATATTATTAACTTGATTTGGTAAGAGTTGTCTTGTATGATGGTATTTGTGACATTGTCACAACTAGAGTATAAGTGGCTTTATTTGTTTGTGTTTCGGTTGAGCTAGACTGATTTGGGAGTGTGGTTGCCAACAAATTCCAGTTGTGTAGTTCTTTGTATTTGAAGAATAGGCTACCAAAGCATGAATAATCAATTGCTACGTGGTGCTAATGTTTTATCTTAGGGCATCTCTTTGAGGATTATGAATTTCAAATCTAGGAAAATGGCAATCAATCTTTAGAGTCTGTAAGAGGTGCCTTCATATCTTTCGAGAAGATAATAAAATAACACCATATATCCGACTATTTAGTCACTAAATAAAATCGAATATTTCATCCTGCTAACTTGATAAGTTGTAGGGTGCTTGGGTAAGGAATTAATTAGTTTTAAATATTTTGACAAGTATGAATGGCTTATCGTGGTGAAATCATCTCAAACATTGCATGGATAGTGCCTCTAAATATGTGCCGTTATGCCTTTTTTTAGTTCATCTTGGAATATTAAATTTTTAGTTCATTTGGAATATTAATATGTTTGGTTTGTGGGCGACATGAACCTAATATACCATGATTCTTATTCTAAATGGAAGTGACCCTCTTACTAACATAATGGTTGATTGGTTGGGGATGAGTACATTAGTTTATTCGACTTTCATCCAACATTCTTAACGTGTTTTGGATATGCAATTCTATTATCTCATTCATTCATTCAAAAATTAATGAAACTTTTAGTGGTAGACTTGGACAATGGCAACGTAGAAACCTTTGATCTTTATGCCAATCGGTTTCTAGATGATTGTGTCTACTTGCACATAGGTTCCCTATGTCCCTTTGGCTTCATAATCCCATACAAATACCTTTGTATACAAAATATACTACTCAAATTGAATATGCCTCTTTTATGCATCTTGAAATTGATTTTGCAACTAAAAGTTCTTGTTGTCTAAAAAATTAATCCACATTGGCTAGTAGGCTTGGTATGTAGCAAGGTATAAATCCAATGCACCATAATGCTTATACCAATGGAGGCAATGACATAATTGAAGGATGTGATTAATATGTTTGCTTATTAGTCCTCACCCTCTTTCCTTTGTTGTTTTATCATACCAATGAAATCCTCTTTAAATATTTTAAATAGATTTTTTCATTATTACACCCATCTCTAGGTAGCACATATACATAAGTAAAATAATAATATATTTTAACTTAAATTAGACAAAATTTCCATATACATGAGAAGTGAAAAACTATCATATTTTCAAGATAAATAAAAGTTGATGTATTATTGTTAGATTAATGTTATTTTTAATGGAAAGTTGATGGAGAAATGGTAAATTATTTATGCAATGTATTTGGTGCCTAGTAAATACAAACTCAAATAAACTTGTTCAATAATATGTTTGTGCAAGTGCACCATTCAAGTTCATGCTACATGGATTCTTATTCTCACTTTCTAATAAAAATTGAGTTAACAAAATTTACTTAATATCAACATTTAGGTGATTCTTGAAAAATAATAATATACAACTACATATAATAGTAAACCCTAAAAGCATAAAAAAGAAGCAACTAGGGAGTTTATAATAAATGATTTACGAAGATAAATATTTGTTAAATGTGTTGCTAATGAGATAGAAAGCTAGGTGTACCAATTATGAGGGGAGTTGTGTGGATAGATGTGCTCGAGTTGGACCAATATTGATGGGTTATCCTTTGAGAAGTAGATGCTTCACCATATGAGAATTCCTTGGATGTAGTTAGTGTCAAGTAGACCTTAGGCCTCCCGGGAAATTGGTTCTTGAACCTATTATTTACGGAAGATGAGTCATGAAGATTGACTAGAAATTAGGTGATTTCTAAAATTGATATTACATGATGATGCACTCTAGAAACACAAAATGCATAAAAACTTTGTCTAAGTTTACAATTGTTGTATCATCGAGTTTCCAAATATATTTCTTCATATAATTAAATTAAAATTCTAATTGAAAACACTTACAACGTCTCAAGTGATCTCTATGGTAAGTGCACTTCACCTTGGCACACAATAATGAATGACACATGCTTATGGAACAATATAAACCTATAAAGCAAAAAAATATATACAATGCCATTCTCTAAGTATATGCATTTTTATTTTGACAACTTCCTATACACAGGGTTTAAGCAATCACAACATTGTAAATCAAGGCATGCTTATTTAAACACAAAAATTGCATTAAAAATTACAATAATAGAAATAAATGCTCTTATAACAATTAAGTAGCAATTCTTGCGAGTTCTATTTTTCTTAATATTTATATGAAATAAATTAAAAACTTGTACAAATATCTTAAATATGTTTATTTGATTTTTTCAAAAGATATATTATTTGATTTATCATATCATATTGATTAATATTTCCATTGTCTTATTCTTTAAATTTCCAACTAATTGGTGATATATATTATGTTAGGCTAACAAAACTATTTTGGATTGAAAATTGAGCTCCAAACTCCACCATATAGTTGAAATATTATGATTTCTTTATTATAGTCTCCAAGAAGGAAATACAATCAAATGACAGTTAAATAAACATCAATTTTAGATTAAAACTACTATATGACAATTTAATGGATGTTGAATTTAAGGTAGACTAACAATTGTTAACATCTCACAAATATTGGTCTACCACCTCCACCTTAGAATGCTCTTATATGATGCCTCTTAGTCTAACTAAGGGTACAAATGAAATAGAAAGTTAAAATGTTGATAATTCAGTTAAGAATTAACTCACATAAATGTCATATCACAATTTAAACCTGAGGAAGATAAAAATGAAGTAGTTGGCAAAAGTCTTGATAGCTTAGTTAAGAATTAGTTTACATTAAGAGATAATATGCTTCTAAATTCCAAGATAATTGAGACAATGACTACATTATAAATGTTCAGGGTATACATAACATTTAGTTTCACCAACTGTATAGGAGCTGACTCATTGATTGCCCTGTTTGAAAACATGATACTAAACATAAATAGGAAAATTTATTACCAAAATTTATAGGAAGAGCTCCGACCTCAAGAAAAATCTTACATTAAGTTTCGTGAAGAGTTTTTACTTGGGAAAAGAAGAAGATATTAATAAGCCTTTCATTTCATTTCACTTCCCTGATTATAGTTTTATTTACCGTTTTTAAATCAACTAAAACATAAGCAAAGCGTGTCAGGCCATACATGCACCATGCACCATTAGTACTTATCATTACTCTGTATCCCTTAGAACAAACATAAGATGTGTGCACCAAAAATCAATATTGAGAACTTTTCTCAAGTGGTTTACAGTAAGAATAAATTATGAAGGGAAGAAAAAGAAACTAAAAATGAAAACAAGAAAAAAACAAAAAAACTCCATCCATATAAATATTTATCAGTTGTCAAATTTTAAACGCTGGTCTTAATTTTAAGTTGAAGGCTATATATTCAGCTAATCTTTCCATTATGAAAAAGCACAACTTGAGAGCAAATTAGTTTCACACTTCATTAAAACCATATTAATTTTTATAAAGATGGGTTTGAGTCCCGATGGACTTAGGCTTTCAATTTGACGATTTTAGATCTATCATGGTCAAAAAAATTCAACTGTTGATAATTTTTCACAATCTAAAATATAGTGGAGCACAAATGCTTCTAGTATCTTCAGTTAATACATACATATCTAAGATAAAAAATTTATAATTATTTATATAGATCCCAAAAGTATTTTTAAAATATGGATGTTTGAAATTATTTGACAGGTACCTAAAAAGAGTTGGGTGTCAACAAATTTTGACTTGATAGGTATGGATAATTTGAAATTCTAGGCCTCATTGGACTCATCAAGCGAAGTATGCTATAAAAAACAATTCTTTTGAAAGCGGATTATTGCATGAAATAAATGAGTTTTTCTCCCATTATTTATAAGACACGATGCACCACATGTATTTTGAGTTTCACAATCCCCATTTTCCAACATTCAAAATAGTTTATATTTTTATTGGAATTATGGTCTTCCATTCAAACAATCAAATATTTTGGGTATTACAATTAAATAGCTTAAATAAAAAAAAATAGAAGATAACATCAAACTCTTTGAAGATCAAGTGGCTCCACTAGTATGGATCGGAGGGCTATTAGTCTCCAACTAATAAACTCCATCAAGATATTGTCCTCCCAGTTGCAGCCACATCATCAAAATAGTGTCCTTCATGATTGCAATCATCTACTTCAATTATATAAAATAGTAGTTTTTCAAAAACAATGTTTACCATGAAAATCACACGTACATAACACAATTAATAATAAGCACCCAAATCAACCTAACAAAATAACAAGATTCTAGTTAGCATGAAAAGTACCTAGATATTTGGCTTAACATTAGTTACAATTCAATGCAATTGAACTATATATCAAACATTTTTGTGCATTTGGTAATGCATATGCCACCACATAAACTATGATCTACAACTTACATAACACTTTCATCAATTGCTATGATCTTAAATGCTAAAAGTATGTAGTGCTTAGACATATTTAAACCCTAAAATTGTAGAATAAAAGAAGTCTTCATTGTTGTCAATGTTGGTAGAAGTTGATGAGATGTTTAGATCCATAACTTGTAATGAGGTTGGCGGGATCATGACAAGCATAATTGTAATACCCGGGAAGAAAAACTAGAGAGGTGAGAGAAAGTAGTGGGTTTGCAAGTATAACAATAAGATCTATGCAACAATATAGAGGCATTATAAAGGCAAAGTACGAGATCTTAAAAACATGAAATAACCATGTTTTATCTTCACATGAAGTTAAGGTAAGAAATGCAAGCTAAAATTGATGATGCAAGTTGCATATTTGTATTTAACTAAGCCTTTATACATAGATATGGTGATAGGAAGATTATAGCCATTCATGGGAATGAGAGAGTAAAATTCTTGGATTCCGAGGGTGAACTCAACAAGTATAATGGGTGGTGCACTTTTGGCATTGTTATAGGAGAGTTGTTATGTGGAGTCACTTATAACCTTAGATTCAACCAAACCGTTTGTAGGGAGAAACAACAAAAAAAAGAGAAACCATGACAACCCTATATTCGACTTGACCATATGAAGGAAGAGATGATCGACAAGGATTTTGAGGTACCATACAAAATTTTCCATTGCAAATCAATTATTAATTCGATGCTCAATTAGATACTTGAACACACATAATGCTTGTATTTTTTCAACACAATCATCATAGTAAAAACATCAATTCCTCTATCATAAATGACAATATGAATTCATATAACAACATGCAAATGCTAATTTACCTAACATTATTAAAATATATGAGCAATAATGCTAACGAAATATAGAGATTTTTCTTATTAGAAACATCAAAGAAGAGGAGGAAGGCAACAAGATCGACAAATTTGTCCAAATAAGAGAAATATGTAAGACTAAGATTTGTGACGAGGAATGATGAAGGGAAGAGCATAAATTGTATTTGTAACTCTTCACATTCACATTTATAGTTGTAAATTGTTAGTAGAGCTAGTTGATATTTTGCTTCTTGCCCTATTTAGTGTTAGAGGGATAAGGACTTGTGTGTGACTGGAGTTGCCTCACTTTCAAGCTTACAAGTTGAGCATGAAAGACATTTTTTTTGGGGTGACTTATGGGATTCTCTTGCTTTCTCATGTAAGGAGTGGATGCCCTTGTTTAATGGTGAAATAATTTTTTACAGTGGATTATTGGTTTCACTAACGGTCATGGGGCTAAGCCTCTCCTTCTTGGGCATGGGGAGGCTCCCATTATTGAATGTAAACTAACTAAAAATGTGGGGTGTCATTAGGCCGGGGATCATATATGAATACTCCACTAAACTTGTGGAAAATTGCTTGTATACTATACAAGGAGGAATTAGTTTGGAGAGAGGTATCGAGTAGGATAAATAGAGAGAGAGGGTTAATAATATGAATAGACTTTCAAAATTCACACACATCAGCTTAGATTAGGGTCCACATTCAATTAGAAGAATTCAACCATGCAATCAACAATAAGACTAAAAAATTGGAGACAAAAAGTTATATGAATTCATTAATCAAATACACAAAGTTCTTCCTTAGTTATACAAGATTACAATGCTTGCAAAGTTTGAAAGTAGAGAGAGAGAAAAGAACATAGGAAAGGAAATAGAAGAAATGTAGCTTTATTGATTGCAATAACAGTGATAGAAAGCCTAATAACTATCAATAATTAATAATTGCCAACCCTTTGGAATGGAGAAGCCATTCCAATTAATAGCTTACAAATTGTCCTTTCATCTCCCCCTCATATGACTTTTCATCTCACCACCATGTGACTCTTCAAATTCCTAGGGATGAAACTAAGTCATTTTCTTATTTTTGAAAAGGGACTTTTACAATGTAACATTAAGTCACTTAAGTGAATAAGATGAAAGAGTGAAAAAGTACATTCTCAATGAAGGAATAGAATGTTAGAGAGAGAGAGAGGAGGAGAGAGAAGGAGAGAGAGAGAAGTGGAGATCCAGAGATGGGAAAGCTCCTGCTGATGAAGAATCTACTTCTGATGGACTATGAATGAATTTCCTTTCCCTTGACCACATGTTGAATTGAAACATGAAGATTGCAAACTCTTTCTTCTATGAGACATAAACACCTTCCAGGTATTGAATAAGTGTTCATAAACACTGTTATGAGATTTGCACTTTGAGATGGGAACATGATGATCTTATTTGATCACAAGGTAGGAGTTAGGACATGGAGATCACTACCTTACTCCTATCAGCCTCGAAATTCACCTCCATGAAAAGATGTCTCCTTTATGAATGCAATCAACTTCAATATTCTCAAACATGTTCTTACTCATCTGCTCCTCATTGAAATAGGTCCTTTTCCGAGATATGAAAAATTACTCCTGAATGAACTTCTTTGCATCATACCTCTTTTTGGACCAAAAAATTGTGGTACAAGATCCTTCTTATGTGAGATGTAAGCACACTCCAAAGTACTGAATAAGTGTTTAAAAATTGATGTGAAACTTGCACCAAGTGAACTTGTGATGAATTCTTGATGGCCTTAGGTACCTCGGTAGCCTTTCTTCTCGTGACTCTCTTGAAATTCAAATTTTCCTTTGTGAAAAATACCCGAATGATTCAACCATGGTGATCCCCTTCTGTGATAATTAGGATGAGTTGAATCATCTAATTTCTTACATCCAAGCATGCCTTGCAAAATTAACCTTGAGATTGATGTTTAAGGATCATGTGAGGGATTTCTCTCTGTTTGAACCACGAGACAACTTTCCAACCTTGAAATTGTGGTAAAAAGTAATGAGATATGTGGAATGTGAGTTGATACAAGTTATTTGAGTTCAATTGTAAGAGTTACTATTTTTAGCAGTCTTGACTATGATAGCTATTTTTAGTAAGTTTTCCTAATTTTCACTTTTGATGGTCTTTGCTTGTTTGGAGTATCACAGGTGGTGAGAATTTTCAGTTTTTGGAAATTTAATAAATTTTTACTCACAAATCCCTACCCACTTACTATTTTTATATGGAGGTTTTCTAGGTGTTAGATTGTAATGAAATTGGTATCAAAAGTTTAGGTTTTATTTCAGGACCTTTCGCTCCAATTTTGAGATTTTTCATTTGTTGGAACTCCGTAGATCTGAAAAGGAAACCTTTTGGGATGTAAATTTAGAATGGATGATTAAAATTACATAGATAATCAATGACAATTCTCTTATAACCAGTTTGAAGGCATTTTTGGGAGGAGTGCACTTACAAAGTTTGATGGAAATCGAGTGCATGGTTAGAGAGTTATGAACATTTTAGAGTTTTTAAGTTTGATGTTTAGGAAAAATAAAACAAAATACCCGTTCAAAATGGAGGTTTAGGAGGTAAGAAAATAACATTTTGAAAGTTTAAAAATGACTAAGTATGAGAGGTGAGGAGATTTAGTCATTTTTCTTACAAGTTTTAACTCACCCATTTGACTTGACAACTTAACTAGGGTTGGGATATGGTTGAAGTGGAGTTGCACTTGCAAGAGGGACAAAGGGAACACAAGGGATGAAAAATGAGATGTGGAATAGATGGTGACAAGTGGCAACTTTTGGTTCCTTGTGGATGAGATTTAGGGAGTTGGGAATGGTCATAAATGGGCTGAAATTTTGTTTTCTATGTGACCGTAATGGGCTGATTGGATGAGGGTTGCAATTTTGTGTCCCCCTTGTCCCATTTTCACATAGTTAAATTAAAGGAAATCATGGGTGAGAAAGTGTGACCTAGGTTCAAGCACATGAAAGGGGACAAGGCAAAATGCAAGTTTGTGAAACCTAGGTGCAAAAGTGGTGAGGGGTGAGTTGCGAAAGTTTTTTCGATCATGGGGGTCACAATTTTGTGTCCCCTTGTAACCTTTCATATTAGGGAAAAATACAAGGGGAAAAAAGGGGTGATAAAGTGATACCTAGGTGTTCAACTATCATGAAAAGTGGGCTTAGTAGACTTTAGTCTCCCATTTGCCCACTCTAACACCCTAAGTCATGTTTTAAGTGACAAAACTTAAAATGATTGAGGGTCACACTTTGGTGTACCCATTTACCCCTTTACATCTAAGGGAAAATAAAAGGGGACACAAAGGGTGAAAAAGATTTTTTTTTTAGAATGCTGATGTCACTCGCCGAGTGCAGTTGAAATCAGAACACCAAGAATGCTTTTTCCACTAGGAGCATGGAAGGGTGTTTTGGGGTCACCTTATATTGTTTTGAATCCAAATAACCTATTGAGATAATTATAGCCATTATTAGGATCCAATTATTCTTGAAATTTAATTTTTATGGCCTATTCCATTTTTCACTTGAAGGGGCAACTGTAGTGTCCTAGATTATCACAAAAGATTTTGAAGACTTAGGAATTTTTTTCCCATCATGTGTAGGATCATAAATTTTTTCCAATGACTAATTTTTTTCTTCCCAAATCCTCTCGAGCTCATATAATCATTAGGACAAGCTAGCATTCACCATTGGAGTCTTTGTTCACTCCATGTGCCCAAAATTACCCGATCTTGCTCAAGTTGTTCCCGACTTCAATTTATTCCACAAATTTTCCCTAAACTACCTTGGAAAAATTCATTTATCTCTTATAAAACTCCCATATGGCTTGAATCTTCCCCATCGATTCGAGAGGGTATCCAACAATTGCAAAATGGCCAAAATGGCCCTTTATAGGCCTCCAAGGAAAGTTGTTTCTCCTTGAAGCTTAGTGACTCTTGAATCAACTTAGGCATAAAACCCTCGCACACATTAAAAACAATTGAAAATATTTTTAGCATGTTCCTTTGAGCCAAAATGAGGGTGAAATTGAGGATATTCTTTCCAAAGGGAGGGTTCACAATGGCTAGGAGAGGAAATTTTCAAGTGGGAGGTAGTTGTCATGGCCAATTTTTTTAATTTTGCATGACAACAACTAGATATAGCTCGAGGAAATTATACCTTAAGGGGTAATGCATATACTCAGGTATCTAATAGAATAACAAACTAATTCCTTTTCCATTGGGTCATGGAGTCACCATACTGAAAAACTAGCAAAACTACAAACACAACCAAGAAACAAGACAAACAAACACATGCCAAAGAAAGGAAACACATCACGAGATGGGGAAACACACACAAAAAGGGAAACCATGATACAAAATCCTAAATCACCTATGGTGCATGCGGGGACAACCTGAATTTCATCATAACCCAAATTCTTCATTGAAAATTTACCCATGCACGAGTATCACCAAATGCATCACATTCCCACAAATCCATTAACGAGATCCCTAAAATATGACCCCTTTCTAAATTTCTTGAGAAAGTTTACATGATTATTCTTGTAAGTGAGGGTTCACTTAGACAACTCATTTCCTTTGTCTCTTTGATGTCTTGTTTCCTTCATGCTTAGCTATTTCGAATTCATTCCAATTTTTGATCTTCTATTGTTACTACAAGAATGAGTTTTGATCATACCATGCATGTAATATTCATACCGAGGCTTGTGGGTATTTAATATGCATTTGATATCTATTTTTATTTGCTTCATCACCATGGTATCTATGGGCTGGTTCTTGGAAGATAATTTGAGATTTTGACACTTGTCATAAGCCTCTCGATGCTCTATGTTTACCAAATCCTCCAAATGGTCTTCTTTCACACGTAACAAATATTTCTTAACCTATTTCTTACTATGGTGTGATGTGCACAATGATTCATCATCTTGAAAATAAAATGAGCACAAGGTTGGGCATGAAATATGAAAATCATCATTTCCCCCATCTTGACCATTTTGAGCCTCAAAATTCATTTCCATGATGAAAACATCCTTTCCTTGAGTAGAGTCAAATTTGAAAGATTCAAACATCTTCTTATTCATATATTCCCATTGAGAAGGTTTTCATATTGAATGGAATCAACCTTGGGATAATCAAGCACCATTCCATTTATTTTTTCTTCACTGAGAGGTCTTCATCTTCTCCCAGTGGGAAAAAGAAGGTTTCAAATTCACAATCATTTTCATACTCACCAAACAAGTCTTCATGTTGAAACTTGAGTACATGATTGAAACGTGGGAATAATATGCCAAGAATTTATTTGATATCACTCCTTTATGATCCACATTGCTCATCACCTTAGGATTGCTTTGCTATAAGGAAAGATTTCCATGACCATCATCACTACTAAGTAGAAAACATGTATCCATATCAAGCAAGAAGTAAAAATATCAAATTATGGTTCCATAAAATAATCATGATGCTCTCCAAATGGCACTATCACACCTGGGTACTCCTCCATCAATATGGGAAGCTCAACATCTTCTTTGAAGCTATGAAAAAGTTTTCATACCTTAAATCTTGAAATAGTATGTTTGCCCTTGGGTCATCTGGTTTTTGAACCGTGTATTTCATTTTCCTTATTGGAAGGAGCTTAATAATTTTACCATTGAATGGAATGGTGGCATGCGACAAATCCATATGTATATCTCCGCCAACATCCCTATAAAATCTTTGGCTCAAAATATACCATACGAAGTGACATGTCTCTGCTATAAATATTTTTATCGTAATCTTCTTATATGGAATTCCGTGAAATGATACTTGGGCATATTTCACTTGGGAAATAAGAGGAACTTATTTGGTTTGTATGGAGTAACAATGGATAGTAGTAAGAGTGAGAGAGAGACCAAGGGATTTAGCAAATTTTGTGGGCATGACATTGTTAGAGGCACCGAAGTCAATAATGCAATTATTTAGTTTATACCCATTAACTAACAAGGATAAATAGAAAGGTTCTACCTTCCGAAAAGAGAGGGTGTGGATGAAAGAAGGATATGCGAAGGATTTATATTGAGGGAAGGGAGTGGTTCTTTGGTAATGGAATTTTTGGAACATGAGCTTGAACTACTTCCTTTGATAAACTAGACAAGCCTATCAAATTACTTGGGGTGAGTTTTCAAGTACTTAGATTTAGAAATATGAATTTTGTCTTTTTTAACATGGTCAATGATGTAAAAAGGTGAATAAGTTGTAGGACCATCGGGAATTATGGAAACCTTGACATGAGTAGGGTTTTTATTCTTAGAATCAATAGAAATAGAAACTAATTTTTCAAGAGGAGATGAAAGATACTTACTTGAGAGATAGATTCTTGATTGAGGTAGGCTCAATATTCTTCTTGGATGAACCCGTGTAAGTAGACAATGATGATCCTCATTTTGTTGTTTTTTTTTCATAGAGTGCCCATTTGAGGATTCAAATGCTTTACTTTGTAGCGAAAGGAGATGAATCTTTCTCTGTTTATGAGTGAGTGAACACTGCACAAGAGTAGCTATCCATGGATTATTCAAAATATTTGTCTAGTGAGTATTCAAAATACCCAATCTGGCACATTCATCTTCTTCATTCTTATTATTCAATTTATGATTCAAAAATTTCTTCTCCTTCATCTTCACAAGTTCCACATATTGCATTAACTAGTGGAGCTTCCAAGGCAAGCCTTCGGGTGTTCCCGTACATTTGATTCTTGCTTCGATTTTGGTATGAGGCATGTTGAGAAATTTCCTTCTTCAATGAAGTCAAATCATTGACTAATATTTGCAACAATGAATCAAATATTTCATCTTTAGAACTCGTTATTATTCTTCGCCAAATAGTTCTTTATTTTTCATGACATGATAAGGTCATATTTCACTTAAATGACAAGTTCTTGAGTATTTTCCAAAGTGTTTGGTTGAGTTCTCCATAGTATGAAACCAAATTTAGGTAATTGAGCATTCATGAAGACCCTCTTCTAATTACATGTAATAAGACAACCACAATAGGAATCTTGTTGATCAACTTATTGAATTTTTCTACAAATTCTCTCATGGGCTCTTGTAATTCTTTCTTCATCTAAGATAATTGAGCAAGGAGGGAATGAAAATATTCCGCATGATCTTGAATCTTGCTTCAAACTTGGTTTTCATGTCATCCCAATTAGTAATTGAATGTGATAAAGTAGTAAAACCATTCTGCAATGACATCTTACAATAACTCCATGAATAGTCGAATGATGACATCTTCATGTCCTACTCTAAGAATGCCAAAGGCTGTAATAAAATTTGTAATGTGATCATCTGGACATTGCTTTCCATCTCCATAGAATTTAGGAAAGTTCTTTCTTGATCCATTTTTTAATTCATGAAGTGGAGGAGCCAATGCTAGTATACCTGTGTTTTTCCCCATGGCATAGGTGCAACCATTTATTATTAATATTCTTTTGGAGGAAGGATATTAAGTGGTTCTACAACTAATTCTTCAATATGATCTTCACGAGGAAAGTTAGGATCAAATTCAATAGAGGAATCTTGCCTTTCCTTGTCACCTAGATAATAAGAATTATGAAATTAGCTTGTTGTTGTTCTTCAAATGTGATATCAATAATTCCACTTGCACGATTATCTCGAGTGTATCTCTTTTCTCGCTAGTTTGTAAAATATTTTCCAACATGTAAATGACAATTTACATCCTGGAAATGACAAGTTTATAGAGAAATCAAGATAGTTAATTTTCTAAAATGAGTTTCCATATTTATGTTTATAGGAGAAATCCTTTCATCCCCCTCACATGAATTTTTATCTCAGTAGTTAATTTTCTAAAAAAGAGTGAGTTTCCATATTTATGCTTTTTTGTAAAATCTTTGATTTTCAAATATCTATTTTTTGTTATTTTGTACTGCGAGATATTTTGAAGGGTGGTCATAAAGGAAGATCTTCCCAACTCCTCTTGGCCTTAAAATTCACCTGAGCTAAAAATTGTTATTGAAATATTTTTTTATGATCCTCACCTTTGTAAATAGGCCATTTTCTAGATTAGTTTTCACCAATGGTTAACTCCCCTCCTTCTAGTTGGACCGGTATTGGAGGCTCCCATTATTGAATGTAAATAAAATAAAATTTGGGGTGTGAACTTGTTAGGTTTTGATGGCCTTAGGGTTCACACACAAATACTCTACTACATATCATGTGTTTCAAACCATGGTCCTCTTATAAAATCTACAATCATCTAGTTTCCTCGCATCCAAGGAACTATTTTGGAGAGAGGGAAAAAGTAGGAGAAGGAGAAATAGGGAGAGATGGTTAATGGTGTGAGTAGACTTACACATTCACACACATTAGCCACAATTGGTCCACATTTAATTAGAAAATTAAACCATGCAATCAAAAATAAGACTAACAAATTAGAAGACTTACTATTTTTAGAAGGTGCTTACTAGGTTAGCTATTTTTAGTAAGCTTCCCCAATTTTCACTTTCACTTTACGATGGTCTTTGCTGTTTGGAGTACGCAAAGTTAGAGAATTATAAGCATTTTTTCAGTTTTAGAGAACTATGGAAGCATTTTTAGCATTTTTAAGCTTGATGTTGTGGGAAAAATTAAAAAAATACCTACGAAATAATGGATTTTAGGAGGGAAGAACACAAAATTTTGAAAGTTTTAAAATGACTATAGGCGAAGGAGAGTTAGTCATTTTTCTTTCAAGTTTTAACTCACCCATTTGGCCCGATACCTTAGCCTAGGTTGGGATATGGTTGAAGTGGAGTTGCACAAGTGAAATAGGGAAAAAGGGGACATAAGGGATGTAAAATTTTGATTTTCACTAGATGGGGACAAGTGGCAACTTTTGGTTCTTTGTGGATGAGATTCAGAGAGTTAGGAATGGTCACTATGGGTTGAAATTTGGTTTTCTATGTGACCAAGGCTAGATGGTTGGATGGGGGTCACACTTTTGTGCCCCCTCATACCATTTTAACCTAGTGACATCTAAGGGGAAAAATGTGTGGGAAATTGTGACCTAGGTTCAAGCACATGAAAGGGGACAAGGAAGAATGCAAGTTTGTGAAACCTAGGTGCAAAAGTGGTGAGGGGTGAGTTGCGAGAAGTTTTCCATGATGGGGGTCACAATTTTATGTCCCCATTGTCCCATTTTAACCTTAGAGACATGAAAAGTGGAAATTAGGGGTGAAATAATGTGACATAGGGGTTCAACTATCATGAAAAGTGGGTCTGTAGACTTATCTCTCCCATTTGCCCCCTCTAACACCCTAAGTCATGCTTTTAGTGAAGAAAATTCAAAAATGATGGGGTGTAAAACTTTGGTGTCCTATTTGTCCCATTTTAACCTTAGGTACAATAAAAGGGGACAAAAATGGTGAAAATGTGTGATAAAGGAGTTTTAGAATGCTAATGTCACTCACCGAGTGCAAATTAGGACACCAGGAATGAATTTTCTACCTAGGAGCATGGAGGGGTGTTTTAGGGTCAAACATTATATTATTTTGGCTCAAAATACAATTTTGAGATAATTACATACATTATTAGGAGCCAATTCATCTTTAAATTTTATTTTTAGGGCCTATTCTATTCTTGACTCGAAGGGGTAGCTGCAGTGTCTTGAATTATCACAAAATATTTTTAAAGACTTAGGAACAAATTTACATTTTTCCATAATGTAGTGGATTCCAATGAATACTTTTTAATTCCCAAATCCTCTCGAGCTCCCAAAATCATTCGACAAGTTAGCTTTGACCAAACAAGAGCCTTCTTTCCTCAGACCAAAATTACCCAATCTTGCTCGAGTTATTCTTGATTTTAATTTATTCCACAAATTTTCCCTAAAATACCTTGGAAAACTTAATTTCTCTCTTATATAACTCCCAAAATTTGAATATTCTCTGTCACGGCTTCTAAAGGGTATCCACTGGTTGTAAAATGACAAAAATGACCCTTCTAAGTCTCCCAGGAAAGTCGTTTCTCCTCGAAACTCAGTGACCTCTTCAATCACCTTAGGCATACATCCATGAACATTAAACACGCTTGAAACTATTTATAGAATGTTCCTCCGAGCCAAAATGAGGTTGAAATTTAGGATATGTCCGGCTAGATGAAGGGTTCACAGTGGCTGGGAGGGGCAATTTTCAAGTGGGGGCTTTGTTGTCATGGCCAAAATTTATAATTTTTCATGCTAGAAATTTAGCATAACAATACCTTGCATATGAGTATGGTATTCTAGCCTTTGACCATGCTTTGATCATACATTTAAGAGTCATCATTCCTAAACCAAAATCTTTTAAAAATGAATATTGGGATGATGGGTTTGATTATGAAGGATTGGAAGTGGTACTTTGGCCATCCACTTCTTCAATATGAATTATAATGTATGTATTTTATGCTACACTAGAGACACCCTTTTTCTCCACATTAGGGATTTTTACATATATGAAAGATAAATGGATTTGTCATCTACATATTGTTTGGTCATTTCATCTTTCCTATAAGTAGAAGAGTGTTTTCTTAGTTATCTATTTATCATGGGATACCCTCTAAGGCTAGGATGGGTAAGAGTGGTTTCATCAATGTCCTTTTTCCTATTTTTCACCATTCGAAACTATAAAGAATATCCTTTAGGAATTCCATTTTTATAGACAATGCTGGAGATTCCTTGAGGATCAATATTCAATGTTACTTCAAAATATATTTCAATGGTGTTCTCGACTTGTTTGGAGAGAGTTGTTCTCATCTCTCTATGTTTTCTAAAATATGGCACTTCTTGAGGGTTCTATACCTATTTTTATTTTGAATAATTAGATGCAAGAATGTTTTTGCTCAAGAGGATAATTCTTTGTTTCCTTTTCTTCTCGTGGAGAGACAAAATCCACCATTATCTTCTTGCCAAAGGTAGGTTGTTGATTAAGGATGCTCATTCCTTAGACCCTAAAATATATTATGATTTGATTTAAGCTCTTATTTCTAGTAGAACGAAGTTATGATTATAATTGTTTATACATTTGTTTTGTTGTTTAACTCTTTGTAAAAAAACTATAATAATATTTTGTATCTTAAAAAAACAATAGATTACTATAAGTATACACACTAATTAATAAATAGAAAGAACACATATAATGTTATTAGTTGTAGACACTTCCATTTGGTCTTTGAGACTTTAGAAAAAGTAATTTCAATTAATTTGACATTCTTTGGCACACTTGGATAATTCACATATATTTGACTCTTGAACACACTTTCCCTATCACTCCACCCATCCACTTTCTTAGCCACCTTTATCTCATTAATCATATATATTAATGACCAACCTAGTCTATAGATGAACACCTTAAAATCTTAAACATACACTATCTATATCTCATATCATCATTCTACACTACTAGGAAACTACTTATAAAATAATGCCCATCATCAAAAGGAACATCCTCTTTCAATAATGTCTAAGGGCCTTGAACTGCTACTTTTCAAGTTGGTATTTCTTTGTTAGGGGCTTAGTCACATTTCAATGGTCAGTTATTGTGGGAAATTAAAAAAGAGTCTTCTATATATGCAAATCATTTTTAAGGTCATTACTCACCTTATTCCCTCTTAGACACCTCATGCTCTCTTCAAGTACTCTCACTGCATTTATGATCATTATTAATGCACAATAACATTTATGAAATCTTCAAGGAGCAACACTAGATAAATACTTGATGTAATGCCCATAAAATTCAATAATAAAACACTTTTTTTTTCTTTTGAAGGTTTAATTGTAGTTTACATGAAAATTAGAATATATGACCTTCCATGCATTTAATTCGTAATGGGATATCACATTCCTTAAACTGATTTTGGGTTAGACACACAAATCTAACATTACTTTTACAATTTAATTAATTTCTTATATTAAACACATTAATAAATACACTATTGCTTATCTCTTTAATTCCTTACTAGCTAATTAATAGTCACAACATTCTAACTTGGTAAAATAACTTACTGATAAAATATATGAGAGCCCTCAACATAAGTTAAAAAGTAGGATTATTAATTGTAAGCTAGGTTTGAAAAAAGACTAACTCTCCTAAGTCACTTTTGTAGGATTTAATCTAAGCCTTTAAATTAAATTAATCTCAACTCTAGGATATAGGTATTCAAAATGTTGCCTAAAATTTCTCTTTGGAGTAATATAAGTTTTTTTTTGATATTTTGTTCCCATTTTGGCCTCTTTTGTTTTTGTAAGTTATTGAAGGAGTTTAATGGATTTTTAGCAATATTATTATGGAAGCTTGTGAGGGTGTATATACACATATATACATTTTTCACATATTTATTTATTTATTTTTAAATGTATATATATACATTTACATATAAAACTAAAAATACTTATTTATATGTATATATACTAATGTGAATATGTCTATATAAAAGTATTACACACATATATAAACCCTAAAAAGAGTATACACTCTCACATATACTCTCTCTCTCACACACACATATACATATGTACACACACAAAACACACACACACACATAATTTGACATACTCACATGTATATTGTAGACACCTAAATTCCACTTTTGCAATCTTATTGCTAAAAACACACTAATCACTCTCATTCTTACCATTTCCATTATAATTAGTGATTTCTGCTAATTAACTAACATTTCTTACTATTTTGGTTAATTAACAACGCTTTGTTGATTACCTAGCCTCTTTCACATTTAGGATGCCAATTTACGACACATCGTAAGTCAAAATCCTCTTCCAAATAGATAATTAGCGATTATTAGCTAATTAAGCCTATTTTACCATTGTTTTGGTTAATAAACCCTATTATTGGCTTAAACCCATCTTCCAACCATTCAAAATCACCCCACTTCCCTCCACAACATCTCAGAAGGCTTCAAAATCTTATCCTAGCCTCCTAATTAACCCTAAGTGGTTGATTAAGGCTCCTCACATCCTAATCACTTGTTAATTCACTAATCATGATTAGCAAACCTTAATCTACTTTGTGATTTTAGTCCCACATGCACCAAGATGCAATTTTTCCCCAAATGAAAAAATATAAAAAGGACTAACCACATACCTTTAAACTTTACACCATGCTTTGAATTGCATATCATATAAGAAATATGATTAAGAGCCTTACTTCCTTCTTGGATTAGCTTGCTCAATCTTTGCCTCCAATCTTCATGTTGGTTAGTAGAGGGATATCTAATATGGCCTTGTAGCCATTGTTGGAGATATCCTCTCACCATTTGTGAAGTAGCAAAAAACCCCCATTTGATTGCTCCTAGATCTATTTAGGTCTATGTTTAGAAATTGATACTAAGTAGGCATGCTCTAGCTAAGATTGATTGATATATCATGTTAGTTATTTCAAGCACTCCATTAAGCTTTAATCATTGATGTTACTATTGTTAAATTCCTAGCATTGTTAATAGAATATGTGGTGTTAGTCTAGTTGTTTAGATTTTCTAGAAACTTTTAGTAGTCTTCATTTAGCACGCTCGGTGGGACCTTACCCGGGTAAGTGCAGCAAGTTGGGGGACAAAAAGGGGTCATAAGTGGATGTCATATTGTAAAAAACAACAAAATCTCAACTTGTAGGGATTATTAGCAATATGTACACTCAAAATTGAAAAAAGTTATATAAATATGAATCATAGCATCCGAATATAGTTTCTAAACTACTATTTTTTTAAAAACGGAAAAATTTAGCTATATTAAACACTCCAAATTCTATGACTTGGTTTTATTTTTGAAAACACCTATAAGATTGTAGTCTGTTTGCCCACGATTTGGATGACCAAAACTTGTTATTTTTTCCCTTTGGTGAAAAGTTAGATATCACTGTTATCTATATTGGGATGGATTTTATTTTGTATTTTTTTAACAATATTTTTCAATGATATTTTCTATGAAAGTGGTTTGAAAAAATTTAGAAAACGGAGAGACTTTTGGTTTGCTCCGCCATAACTATAAAAATATACCAAAATCAAATAATTTTTTTGTTTAATGTATAGAATTTTTCCACGCTCGGGATGGTATAAGATTTATCACATTCGAAAAGTGAAACAAAAGTTACGGTCTTAAATGTAGACATGAACATTCATGGAAAAAAGTGTCTTAAAGACCTATTGTTAGTAAAAATTATAAAATGATATTTATCTTATTCTATTCACTTTAAAATCAATATTTATACGAAGCTAACATTCTCCCCTACGTGATGGTACCATTTTTGTGACATGTTTTTGATTTTTCGGCATGGTTCAAGTCTCGAGGAAGAGAAAATTTGAATTTTTGGCCTTTCACATGCCATAATGACCTCCCAAAGCTTTGGTTCGGGAAAAAAAAAGATTTCTTGAGCCTTGAGGGTCGGATTTGATGATCTGACAATAAGTGTGATCGCGGTGTTAAAATGGTGGGAAAAATGAGGGTCACAAATGTTTTTTGGTATTAGAGAACCGCGATCACGCTTTATAAAGCGCGAGCATGGTTTATAAAGCATGAATGTGCTTTGTAAAGTGCGATCACACTTTTAGGTTCAAAATTTCCCAAGTCTAGGAAAAATAAACTGTGATCACGGTTTTTAATACCATGATCATGGTTTATAAACGTGATCGCGGTTCATAAAATTTGGGATTTGATGTCCACTTTTTTATCCCCCAACTTGCTACACTTACCCACCCCATTGCATTCATTTTAAAGCTTTTTAACTTAGTTTCAAAGTTTTAGTTTCAAGTTTTCTAGATTAGTTTCAAGCTTTCTAGATTAGTCCCTCAAGCTTTTTAGATTAGTTTCAAGCTTTTTAGAGTAAATTTCAAAGTTTTGTAGATCAATTTTCAATTTTGATAGTTTTTTCAACTAGATTAGTAGTAGATGTTGTTTTTGATGTTATTTGTAGGAATATAAGGAGGTAAAGTGTTGTCAAAATTCCATCAAAAAGCCAAAGATTTGAGCTTTATCAAAATTTTCTTGTCAAAACCCGTGTTTTGACCACCTCTGACAAGGTGCGCTCCACGTCTTTAGGCTATACCCACGTTCATAGATGTGCTCTCACATCTTCAAGGTCACGCTCACGCTCTAAAGGCTGCACTCACGCTTCATTGCCACGCCTGCGTTCTATTAAGTTTTCATCATCGTGTGTGGCCGTGCTTTGTCGCTTAGAAGTGCACGCTTACACCTCTCGGGCCGTGCCCACGTAAATTGACTTTGTAAATTTGACAAGACACACCGATGCTTTTAAGGCTGCACATGTGTTGTAAGAGACACACTATTAATACAAAGGACACATCTTGCTTGTGCTAAGGGCGCTAACGTTGACGTGATAAGGTAAAGTTGGCTCAAATTTCAAAATTTTAACTTCTGGTTTTTGTGCTTCTGTCATTTTCCAGGGGTTTTTAGCTATTGATTACTATATATTTTCTGATTTAGAGAAGGTTTTCTAACATATTAGCTTAGGGTTTGATGAATTAATTTTGTTTTCATGCTTTGTATGAGTTTGGAATAGGGTTGTGTATGCTCTTCTCTTGCACTTTGTGTGATCTTGAGAAACAAAATCAACCTTAAACCTTCTTTTGCTAACATTAGAGTAAGTGGGAAACTTCATTATTCATTTTTATGCTTAAGGGAATAAACTTTCATTTTGGGCATGTATATGATCTTTTAGTTTAAGAGATTTTCATTTGATAAATAACTAAGGCTAAAGCTTGTGTATGCTCTTCTCTTGCACCTTGTGTGATCTTGAGAACTAAAAACATGTGCAAGCTCTTACTTGCCAATTGGCAAGTTTGGCTTCACACGTAAACAAGGAACAACCGAAACCGTTAAAATAATCTATACCAAAGGCTAAACCTAAAGCTTCATACCATGAGTTCTAAACAAATAATCTTCATCGAGAGACACGAAAAAGAACCCTATGAGGACCTTTTTGCAGAGAATAAGGGTGGGAATACACCTATATTCAACCCTTTATACATGACTACGCCACCCACACAAGACCAAATCTTCAATCAAGAATGGTCCACCATGAAGAATGCCCTTATAGCATTGCAAGAAGGCAAAACTAGTAACAACAAAAAAGTTCCAGTTTGATGAGTTATGCCCTTATCCATTTGATAGAGCCATGTTATAGGTACCTTTCGATGATATTTTGATTGTCAGAATTTTGATAAATATAATGGAAAATGTGATCCCCGAGATTATATCAAAGACTTCTATATGGCATGTCAAGAGGTCGTGTATAGGCGAAAACTATCTTATTTGTCTCTTCCCACTGAGTTTAGGAGGACAAGCGCTAGATTGGTTTTTACACATCCCCAAGGGATCCATATCTACATGGCTGAAACTAGCAAAACATTTTGTACGTCACTTTTCTTTTAATATAGAGAGTGATGTCACCATGCTAGATCTATGTAATGTGAAACAATGAAACAACAATAACTTTGCTGCTTTCCTATAATGATGGAGAGGGTTAGCTAGTTGCTTCCCTTGCTCCATACCTGAAAAATAAATAATAAGTATATTTTTACCCAACCTTCACCTTGACATTACATTCCACTTACAAATGCATTGTGGTAACACATTCGAAGAGGTGATTGAAAAGGGGAGTCAAATCGAAAAAGTGTTGTTAGCTAGAGGGACCCTAAAACCCTTTTCACGCGATCATAACGATTCCAAAACTAATGACAAGACAAATTTTGTTCCTAATAAGAATAAAAACATGTTGGTGATGGAATAATAGACTCTAAATGAGTACAAGCCATTCAAAACCATGCTCCTTTAAAGATTACAAAGGGAGCTCTGCCTACAGAGTACAAACATCGTGCTTTCACCCCTCTATCTGACTCAATATCATCAATACTAAAGCAGTTAGAGGCCATCAACATGGTTCAATACCTTGAAACAACACCTTATGGGGATGACACACCTAAGCCATCATGGTTTAGGGAAAATGATTTTGTGGATTTCACCACGTTAAGGGTCACAAAACCGACAAGTGCTTGAAATTAAAGCATTACATTTAGGACTTAATCGACAGTGGCGATGTAGAAATAGATTCTTCCACCCCTACCAAATATCCAAACACAAACATGGGGATTTTTAAGAACCTTTCCCCAAGCACAAAGGAAAGGAAAATCAGGATCAGGGACAATCATCTCAAAATAAGAGTACCAATTATGTATCAAAGACAGACCATTTTGATGCCTTAATAGGTTGTGTTGATTCACCTGTTGAGCATATCAACACAATCAAGATTAAATCAAGGAAGTGTGTTGTCGCAATAAGACCAGCTCACCTTTTATTTCATAACCTGCTCCCCCTCCTCCTCAAGAGATTCATTATGACATATTAGATCAATTAGAGAAAACCACAACTAATATTTCAATCTTAGAACTTCTTAAAATTTCTAATGTTCATAAGGAAATCCTTTGCAAAACCTTACAGGGATCAAGAGTGTCCATTGATATAGACCCAACATGCTTATAAGAAATGGTAGCACAAATCACTCCTTTAAAACACATAACCTTTAGCCCCATGGAAATCCTAGAAGAAAATCCCTCCCATAACCTGCCCTTACATATTGAAGTAATAATCAAATGTAAGAAGGTCAAAAGAGTTCTTATGGATGGCAAATCGGGTCTAAATATTTGTACTCTTAAACTAGTTTGATAACTAGGGTGCACAGAAGCTGATTTGGAGAAAAAGGTCATCACCATAAAGGCGTATGACAATGAAGAACAATATCGATGGTATGATCACTTTCTCACTGGAAGTAGGTCCTATAAATCATGATACAAAGTTCCATGTCTTGGAATTGGATCCCTTATAAAATATTACTCGGTCACCCTTGGATTTATGTCATGCCAACCATACCTTCAACGTATCATCAATGTTTAAAGTTACACCATGAAGGACATACCCTTACGATATAGGGGGATCCCAAACCATTTTCTCATTACAGAATTGTTGATATATTTTCCCCATCTACGAGTGTCCTTCTATAGAGATCGTTATTCTTGTTCAATCAAAGGCCCTCGCTTTACGAGTGGATCTAGATACCTTATCTCCCAATGATAATGGTGCTTCCACATCAAAAATCCTTTCATTGCATGGGAGATGAAGGTTAGACCAAGCGGATGTGGAGAATATGATTATAATAGGATCTTCTAGTTCACAACATTCCTCTATCTACCAAAGCACATGGTAGGCCGTGTTACAAGTTTCAAAGATCAAGGAGAACTAACCCTTTGATGATTTTACCCTTGGTGGATTATTATAAGATGAAAAATTACTCAAAGATATCATCTTTTGCCATGAAGATGATGAAATGGATCTATGCTACCAATCACCTAGATATGTTATCCCCAATCAAATGATGTTTACTATGGGGTATAAAGGACATGACTGCGGCTGCAACGAACAAGGTATGCTAGAAGCCCTTCCAATAACTCGATGAATAATGGGTAATTCTAGCATTGACGTCCATTTGTATGAGTCTCACCCCTCTGAGATCAAGGATACGTCTTATTAATGCAAAGATATTTCATCCGAAGGTGAAAGCAAAACAAATTCCCAGTGTAGTCTTTACGAAGACCTTGCCTCCACGAACCTATTTTTTGACGTGGCTATCCTAACTATAACCCCCACCATATCCCCTATAACTCAGAAACTAAACCTCATTTACCCATCACTCATGAATTGGGACCAACAACAACATGTGTCAATCAATGTATTTCAGAATGATGAGGCTATTGGTGAGTTCCTTGGTATTCGTGATAATATTCCTAGAAATGACCACAAGAAAGGCTTCTCCATTTAGCTCAACACATGTGCATACTTTGGGGAGGAGGTAAAGTTGTGTGGTCACTTAAGTAAAAAAGTAAGCAAGGGAAAAAGTCCTATAGAAAATCCTTACAGAAAGAAAAATTCCAATTCCTATAGAGAAAACCTCTTTGAGGCGCTTGTGGATAAACAAACATAAAAACCCATAGTTAAGATAGTGGACCCACTTCAAGATGAAAATCTCTTTGAGCCACTTGTGGTAGAAGAGGATCTTAATCTCCCCTAATCCTATGTGCATGGAAGATGAGTCCAAGTTACTTGGTGGAGGAGACAATAGATGTCAACATTGGCATGGAGGAGCTGCCTAGAATGGTTAAGTTGGTAGCTTCACTCTCTCAAGGAAAAAAACAAAACATTTTTACGGGATTTTGAGAGAATTTTCAGATATCTTCACTTGGTCTTATGAAGACATGTAAGGACTTGATCTTGCATTAGTGGTGAACAATATTATTGTACACCCGAACGCGAAACCAATAAAACAAAATATCCGAAAGATGCATCCTCTAGAGCTAGAAAGGTTAAAAAGGTTATTAGTAGGCTTCATCGTGCTATCGAATATTCAAAGTGAATTTCCAATGTGGTCCTAGTTTAGAAAAATATTTCGGTATCAAAGTGTGTACCAATTTTTGAGATATTAATAAATCTTTTCTAAGGATGACTTTCCTCTCTCCCATCATCGACATGATTGTTAATTCAACAATTGATTATGAGATTCTATCACTCATGGATGACTTATCGGGATATAATAAGATAAAGATTTCTAAAAGACCAACACACAAAAATTTTATTACCCCATGGGGGACATTCTATTATCAAGTCATTCTCTTATGCCTCAAGAATACGAGTCTACCTATCAACAGGAAATTACAATTATCTTTCATGATATGATCAGTGACATCATGGAAGATTATGTGATGACATATTGGAAAATACAAGACTCATGAAGAGCACCTAGAGATTCTATGACATATTTTTCAAAGGTCTAAGGGACTAAAAGTCCGACTAAACCTGAAGAAGTGTGTCTTTGGCGTGTTATCTAGAAAACTACTAGGATTCATTATTTCAAGGAGAGGAATAGAAGTAGATCCTACAAAGGTTGCTGCTATAACATAAATGCCTCCTCCTACCAATATTAGACAACTACGAAAGATTACAAGGAAAGATCCAAGCCATTAGAAGGTCCATCTCTCATATAGAGAAAGTGTCACACCTTTACACATCTACTCAAGAAAGATGTTAGTTTTCACTAGGGACCAGTAGTAAAGCAAGCATTTTCTTTGCTCAAAGACTATTTAGCTAAACCCCCTGTTCTAATGCTACCCATGATAGGTGAACCCTTGTTACTCTACATCTTTACCACACACTTTACAATTGGGGCATTGTTGGCCCAATATGATAAGGAGCAGAGAGAAAAATTTGTGTACTACTTAAGCCGAACATTGATAGCTTACGAGCTCAACTATCCACAAATAGAAAAGGCTTGCTTGGCTGTAGTTTTTTCCTTTTAAAAATCATGTCATTATCTACTCAACAATAAGTTGAGCTTATTTCAAAATTAGATCCATTAAAATACTTATTGTCAAAATCCACACTCATAAGAAAGATGGCTAATTGGATCATCTTACTCAACGAGTTTGACATTGAGTATGTACACCAAAAATTAGTGAAAGGACAGGTTCTAGTAGATCAACTAGCTAAAGCTCCACTACCAGGTACCGAACCTTTGAGTTTGGAACTCCCAAACACATCTATGATGTACCTCGAGGAATCTATCATATGAAAACTATACTTTGATGGCTCCTTTACCTTTCATGGTTTAGGTGCCAAAGTTGTGTTGATCACTCCTACAGGAGACTTGATCCCTCAGGAATTTTGACTTGGGTTCCCATGCACAAAATAATATAGCAGAGTATGAGGCCCTTATTGCGGGGATGAAGCTAGCTATTAAGTGGGATATCAGACAAGTAAATGTAATCGGTGATTCCATGCTGATTATAAAACATGTGATAGATGAATACAAAGTTAAAGATGAGAAACTTCTTCCGTACAAGAGAATGGTTGATTATTTGAAGGAGTTATTTAAGAAAATAACATTTGAAAAAATACCAAGAGAAAAAACAAAGTAGTGGATGCTATGGCCATAGTAGGGTCCATGTTGAGCATCCCACCTAGGAACAATGATATGTCGTTCTTTGTTGAACATCTACGAATGCCAACATATGACATGCTAAATTCCCGTTTGGTATAGGAAGTTGTTAGTTCCTTTTCCCGTGGTATTGTGACATATTTAATTACCTTCACGATGGAACCTTTCCCGTAAACAATTCTTGTACCAATAATGAAACCTCATTCAACGTATAGCCCATTATACCCTACTTGGGGCACCCTCTTCCGTCGAGGCTATTACGAGAATCTTTTACACTATTTAAATTCAGACTAATCCATCCTAGCTATCAAAGAGGTGCATGAAGGCATCTGTGGGGCTTATACTAATGGGATCATCTTAGCAAATAAGATACTCATAATAGGCTACTATTGTCCTAATATGGAAAATGATTACTGCAAACATGTGAAGAAATGCTTGGATTGTCAAAACTACGACAATTTGATACATGCACCAGTGTAATCATTACAACCTATCACGACACCTTGGTCGTTCTTAAAGTGGGGTCTCGATCTTATAGGTAAGATTAACCTTGTCTCCTCATATGGCCATAATTTCATTATCACTACTATTGAATAATTTACAAAATGGGCAGAGTTATTACTCTTACCTATGTTGAAGGTGCCCATATATCTAAATTTATAATGAACCATATCATCTGTCGATATGGTATCCCCTCTGCCATTATCATTGAAAATGGTAAGCCCTTTAAAAACAAAATTGTGAAAGCGTTATGCAAACATTTTCAAATCTCTCTCAAGTTTTCAACCCCCTATTACCCTCAAGGTAATGGGAAATCAAGCTTCTAATAAAACCATCATCCATATTATGGAGAAGATGGTGAATACAACATGCCATAACTAGCATTTACAGATTCACCCTGCCCTTTGGGCATTTAGAACGTCT
The DNA here is from genome assembly GCA_018340775.1 of Taxus wallichiana var. yunnanensis. Taxonomy (NCBI): domain Eukaryota; kingdom Viridiplantae; phylum Streptophyta; class Pinopsida; order Cupressales; family Taxaceae; genus Taxus; species Taxus wallichiana. The sequence continues at coordinate 603,952,815 of CM031243.1, forward strand.
ATCCACACTCCTACAGGTGCCACTCCATACTCCTTAGTATTCGACATAGAAGTTATGCTACCCCTAGAGATCGAGATCCCCTCTTTGTGTATCGAGCTAAGAGATTACCTGAATGAAGAAGAAGACTACATAGTAGCTCACTAGTAGAGTTAGAGCTATTAGATGAGGAAAAAATTCACTGTTAGGAAATAAGGGATAAAATATGTGGAATAATCCCTCACGAATCGCACCAATAGAAACTAATATTCGAAAATATTACGGATCTCAAATAAAATTGTAAAAAAATAAAATAACACAACACAAAGAGACAATATTTAACATGGTTCACCCAATTTAGGCTATGTCCACTAAGAATCACTTGCTCATATTTTATTACAAGCCACCACTCTCTCAATACAATACCCATATCTATTTGGAGCTATGTTTAACAAAATCTATAGAATTCACAACCGAATTCAAAACACATCTGCAATGTTACATAATACCTACCATATGCATAAAACCATATAAGTAGACAACTGCTTAAGTAGTTTTACAAAACCATGGGTATCAAAACCATGGGCCAAAACCATCCCATAAACCTATGGGTCAAAATCCCGCCCATATGAGAAAATCACATTTCCTGGTATATCGGGCACGTTTTAAGGCCAATTTTTTTCTCGGGGTTACGCCCCCGAACCCTTGTATCGGGGGTTGCCCCTAGAACCCCACTAGGGGCCGACCCGACCCCGAACCCCGGTGAGACAAATGTGGAAAGTGTACAATACTCTTAGTGTATAGTCTTCAACACTTTCTCACATGAAAATAAGCTCCACAACCTAATATTCATGCCCTAAATCACCTTAAAGTGTATTAGGATCAAGTATGGATGAAGCAACAATAAAAGAGTGATACCTCATCAATTTGAGGTAGGAGACTTGATGTTAAAAGAAAATCAATTCAACACCATAAAGGACCAAGAAAAGAAGGGAAACTTTGAGCCTAATTGGCTAGGTCCGTATGTTGTGGTTGCACAAGTTTTAGTTCAGAGCCTATAAGATTACCTACTCAATGGTCAAGAGCTTCGGGAACCCATGAATACAATGCATCTTAAGCATTTCTATGCTTAGGTGTGGGGTCCCTAAAATATCATAAAATGATAAAAAAGTATAAAAATAGAAAAAGAAAAAGAGAAATAAACAAGTGCGTCCAATAGTGAAAACCACGCAATGGTGGCACTTTGGATAAGTCCTTTGGTGAAAACCAGTTTCGGTGCCATTGGAGGGTCTATTTTTCACAAGAATTTTAGGTCTAGGAGTATGATAACTTTGTCCTAAGTTAGTCTTTACCTTCATCTAAGTCCCTTGTGAGCTTGTCCCTCTTTTCCCTGATATGGCTGATCCTACTTTTGAATGCGAAGAGTTTGACTTTGAATATTCCCATCTCATGCCTTTGGGAAACTTCACATCATTACTTCTTACACATAACACATGGCATTTTGCCCTTGTACATCCCATCTAACACTAGGGGCATCCATGTTTCTTCATTTCCTTGCATGTTTACTTTGGAAAATTTCTTAGAAAACATCAAAAACATTTGTATAACTTTTTGAAAAATCCCAAAACATACATATATGTTAGTTGAGAAAATAAAAACATTCAAATACATTTTGTAGAAAAATCCAAAACAATAGAAAATTATCTCGAGATAATACCAAAAACAATGGAAAAATGTTTAGAAATTGTCCCGTGAAAAACAAAGCAATAGTTTGATTACTTTTAGTTGTTGGCTTATATGGTTTTAGTTGCATTGATTTTTTTCTTGTGTGAGTTTAATTTGGATAAATTTTCTTATTTAGATTGAGTGTTAATTTTAATCATAGGCATTATATTGAGCTCATTTTATCTTCTTTATTGTTAAGTATGGAGCTTAATTGCTTCACAAAAAGCTTGTTTTTACATGTTGCTAGTTTGATGGTGGCGATGAGGACGAAAGTAACCGAAAACGGTCGAAAAGTAACCGATGGTCAAAGTAACCAACGATGATGGTCAAGAAGTAGACAGTGATTATCAACCAACATGGGTCGGTGACCAACACCGGTCGTAGTTTGACTTATTAACCAACATGGATAGTGCTTTCTTTTGGTCGATAATTAGAATAAATATTTTTCTTTAAAGATGATTTCTTGATTATAAAATCATAGTTAGTTACCCAAAATAGATATATATGCATGTATGCATTGTATGAGGGTATGAGAGAAGAAAATAACAATTTCTTGCATGTTAGTTTTCTTGGTGAGAAAGAAAGAGTAGACTGAGTGAGGAAAAACATTGAACATCTTGAGAGGTGTTGGAAGACAACATGATATTCATTGTATTTCCTCTGTAAAGCACTGAATAATAATATTGGCCATTTCTTGGTGGACGTAGCCCACACTAGGTGAACCACGTTAAATCTAGTGTTATCTTTCTCTTGTTTATTTTATCTTTTGGCTTATTTCCGTATTCATTGCTTGTATGCTTTATCGATATTAGATATGTGCAACATTATTATATGGTTTAACCCCAACAACTGGTATCGAGATTTGTTTGGAGGTTTTTGATAGGATTTACTCACATATGGTTTTATGATTGAGTGGGAGCATAACAATGGCAGAAGATAGTAAATAATGAGTAGAGAAATTTGATGGTCGTAATTATCAACTATGGAAGATGTAGGTGGAGGATTATTTGTATCGAAGGATCTATACTTACCATTGGATGAGCATGCACAACTAGACATGATGACTGATGAATAATGGAAGGTTCTTGACAGAAAGGCTTTGGGATCTATAAGATTGCCTGGCAACATCAGTGGCTTCAAATTTTATAGATGAAAACCACGGTAGATTTGATGAAATCTTTAGAAAATTTGTATGAAACTCCTAGTGCTTCAAATAAGGTTTATTTGATGAAAAATTGTTTAATTCTAAGATGCAAGAAGGTGGATCTATATCTAATCATTTGAATGATTTCCGGTCTATTGTAAATCAATTAAAATGGTAGAAATTCCATTTGATGATGAAGTGAAAGAACTTTTATTCTTATGCTCTTTCTAGATAGCTAGGATAACTTGGTAATGGTTGTAAGTAATACAACATCTACTTCTAAAGGTTTGAAATTTGATGATGTGGTTAGTGTAATCCTTAATGAGGAAATATAGGAAAAGCTCAGGAGAAGCATCATCTGGAAATGCTTTAAATGTAGAAAGCAGAGGAAGATCTAAGGAGAGATCATCTAAGAGCAAGAATAATGGGAGATCAAAGTCAAGACATGGTAGATCTAGATCTAGGTACAGATTTACTTTGTTGGAATTTTGGAAAGAGAGGACACGTAAAGAAGGAGTGTTGGTCCAAGGAAAACAAAGAGAATACATCAGAAAAAGGTAAAGAGGCAAACGTTGCAAGTGAGGTAAAGCAAGATGCCCTTATTCTCTCCTTGGATAATAAATTAGAATCTTGGGTTTTAGATTCTGAGCTTCTTTCCATGCTACCCCTAATAAGGGTTATTTCAGTAATTATGTTCAGGGTGATTTTGGACAAGTTTATTTAGGAGATGATGAGCCATGCAATATTACTAGTAAAGGTGATGTTCATCTAAAGTTATAGAATGGAAATCCATGGGTATTGAAAGATGTGAGGCATGTGCCAAGCCTCAAGAGAAATCTAATATCTACATGGAAACTAGGTGAATCTGGATGCGTGGTTACATTCACAACCAACTCTTGGAAGGTTACCAAGGGATCTCTTGTTGTGGAAAGAGGTAAGAAGGTAGGAACTTTATATCTGTCTACCTATGTTACTAATTACTTTTCTGTGCTATCTACTACAGTTTCAGATGTAACCATGTGGCATAATCAAGGCCATATGAGTGAAAAAGGAATGCAAATCTTAAAGGCTAAGGGTAAGTTATCAGATTTGAAACAATTAGATCTTGAATTTTGTGAGCATTGAATATTTGGAAAGCATAAGAGAGTGAGATTTTTCAAGGTTGGGTTAACAAAGGAGTAGAAATTGGAGCTTGTACACTTAGATGTGTGGGGACCAACTCAAGTAGCTTCTATTGAAGGATCCCAATGTTATGTTACTTTCATTGATGATGCCACAAAGGTATGATCTATTGTATTAAGCATAAATCGATGTTTTGAGACTTTTAAAAGGTGGAAAGCCCGTGGAAAATGAAACAAAATTTAAATTAAAGTGCCTTAGATCTGAAAATGGTGGTGAGTATTATGTAGCGGGGCTTTTAATGATTATTGTTCAGTGAATGGAATACGAAGAGAAAGAACGGTTCTAGAAATCCACAGGAGAATGGAGTTATAGAAAAAATGAACAAAATAATCATGGAACATGTTAGAAGCATGGGATACATGTTAGTTTACCTTTGAAGTTTTGGGTAGAAGCATTGGATACAATAATGTACTTGATCAATCGTGACCTTCAATAACTTGGATGGTGGAATACCAGAAGAAGCTTGGTTTGAAAAGAGGTAGATTTTTCTTTTCTTAGAGTTTTTGGCTTAGAAGATTTTGTGCATGTTGATAGGGAAAATAGGAAGAAGTTGGATGCTAAATCTAAGAGATGTACTTTCATTGGTTATGGATTTGGTGATTTCGGATATCGATTTTGGGATTTATAAGATTATAAGATTATTAGGATTCATGACGTTGATTGGAATGAAAAAGAATGTACAGGGATCAAGTTTTGGTTCCTAAACATGAACAAGTTGATGAGATTTTGAAGGAAAATAAACTTCGTGAGCTAAAAAAACATCCATAAACACCGATGTTGGTTCTACAAAAACCGATGTCGGTCAGGCTAACCGGCATCGGCAGACAAGATCGGGTTCGTCAAAATAGAAAACCGGTGGAACCGACATCGGTACTCCTCGAATCGATGTCGTAATGAAAACATTAAATCGGTAGAAAAAGGAACCATGGTTGGTTACAGAACCATGGTCGGTTAAATGTGACCGAGCATCGTCACCGACGAAGAGATTGACATGAATGTGCAACATGCACAAAATGAGCCCTAGACACCCCAAATCTCAGTGAGAAGGTCACAAAGGGTAAGTAGACCTCTAGAGAGATTTTCACCTTCCTTTTCTTATTTATTATTGACTGATAGTGGTGAACCAAAAATATTTGAAGAAGTAATGTAGGTAGATACCCACAGTAGTGGGAGCATGGCATGGATGAGGAGATGGAATCCTTGGAAAAAAATTAGACATGGGATTTGGTCAAGTTGCTAGCAGGTAAGAAAATACTACAGAACAAATGGGTTTAAGGAGAGGAAGAAGAGGTGTTAAAGGGGATTTGCACAGAAAGCATGTATTGAATTTGATGAGATATTTTCTCCTATAGATTAGATGAATTCTATTCATAATTTTCTAAGTTTGGATGCTATAGAATATTTGCATTTAGAACAACTTGATGTTAAGATGAATTTTCTTCATGGTGATTTGGAGGAAGAGATTTATATGCAGCAACCATTTGGTTATGAAGTCAAGGGTAAGGAGAAACTTGTGTGCAAATTGAAAAAGAGCCTATATGGGCTCAAACAAGCTCCAAGGAAATGGTATTTGAGATTTGAAAGTTTTATGCATGAGCATGGTTATATGAGATGTGAATCTGACCATTGTGTTTATTTTAAGAAGCTTGAAAATAAGAGCTATGTTATTTTGTTATTGTATGTGGATGATATGTTGATTGTAGGATCTAGTATGCAAGACATTAGTAAACTCAAAGAAAATTTATCTCACACATTTTTAATGAAGGATTTGGGAGTGAAAGAAAATCCTTGGCATGTAAATTCACCGAGGTAGGAAAAATAAGAAGTTGTATTTGTCTCGGAGGTTTATATCAATAAGGTATTGGAAAGTTTTAACATGTAGAATTCAAAACCTGTTAGTATACCTATGGTTGGACACTTAAAATTGAGTAAAGAGCATTTATCGTTCATCACACGAGGAGGTTGAGTACATGGCATGCATGTTCCTATGCTTCATGAGTAGGAAGTCTTGTATGTATGGTCATGGTTTGTACTAGACTAGACATTGCATGGCAATGGGTGTTGTGAGAAGGTTTATGGCTAATCTAGGTAAAGAACATTGGAAAGTAGTTCAATGGATTCTTAGGTATTTGAGAGGGACATCCGACATGGAGTTATGCTATGGAGGGTCAAATACTTATTTATGTGGATATGTTGATTCAGATATGGCTGGAGATTTGGATGGCAGGAGGAGCACCACTGGATATGTTTTCATAGTAGGTGGAATGACAGTTAGCTAGATTTCAAGATTGTAGAAGGTTGTGGCTTTGTCTACTATAGAGGTAGAGTATGTTGCAACTACAAAAGCTAACAAGGAGATGATATGGATGAGTAGGTTCATGAAAGAGTTGGGAAAGGAGCAAGAGGATTGCAAATTATACTTTGTGATAGCCGAGAAAAATTCATCGATAGAGAACTTGTTATCCAAAATAAGCCCATGCTTGTTTTGGTTAACTTGCCTTCATTCTTCCCTCATTTTTTTGCAGGTAGATTTTTTAAAGCACTCAAAAGTTCCTGGAGATGGATTCATTAGATAGGATTTTTCTTCCCCTTTCCAAAAAGGTAAAGAAGTCCTCCTAACTCCAAATATTTTGAAAGTTATGGCTCGACGGAGGTGGGATGCAAATTTTGCCCAAGGATGAAGGCGGGTTGAAGAAAACTTGACACTTATCCCTTTTGGCTAAAAGGTGCAAAGTCACAAGCCAGCCCACGGGCCCGCGGAGGGGAAGGAAGCAAGTTGGCGAGAGGCACGGAGAAATTGTTGACACTTAGCCTCTTTGGCTAAAAACTCAAAAGTCCAAATTGGCCCATGAGCCCGTGAAGGAGAAGGGAAAATTTGGGCCGCACCTCCGTCTTGAACCAGCCGACATGTGTCATTGGGAGAGCGGGGCACAGATATTTTTTGGGAAATTTTCCCAATTTGAAATCAAAGGGAAAAAGGCGAAGTTTGAGCCCGTGATCCCATCAACGAATTGGGAAGCGCCACATGTCATCGGAGGAGCGGGCGCAGAGAGTTTTTGGGAAATTTTCCCAATTCAAAAAAGAGGGAAAAAGGCAGGTCTTCGGCCCGCGGATCATCCAGAAGGTGCCACATAACCAACGGAAGTGCGGAGATGCAGAGTGTTTTGGGAAATTTTTGCAAAAGTGCAAAAAGTAAAATTTGGGCCCGTTTTTCAAATCTGATTTGCCACCATTTTTGACCTAATTCATGCCTTGAAATTTGTGCAAGATTTATGCCCTGATTTTTCCCTAAATCTTTAGATGGGCATATCTTTCGATCCAGAGATCAGATTTGGAAAAATTAGACTCGTTGGAAAGATCTTGATCTCCTCTATGCATTGGAGGCATAAAAACATCATTTTTTTGAAGGTTTCGAGAAGAAAAATCCAGAAATGTATTTCATGCCTTTAATGCGAACCAGATTGCTTCGAATGAGTTATTTTTTGCTCAATCCGCCATGGTTGCCTTCTCCCACACGCCAAGGATGAAGAATCAACTCGATTTGATGAGGGAAAAACCCTAAAATGTCTTCTCATGCCATTAATCCAAGATCAGATTGCTTTGAGAGTTGTGTTTCACCAAATTCATCATTTTTTCTCCAACACGCAAAAAGAAGTAGAGGAGTCAATTCGACGAGTTGCAGGCTGATTTGAAAGGAATTAATGGTGGATTGTTGAATTAGAAGATCTGATTTGCTTCCTCCTCTGTTTTCTCTCTCCTTGCTTCAGACTATAAATGGAAAGGATTCGATCCTTTGTTTTGTTGGACATTTTGTTCTTGCAGGCTCCCCTTTTCTCCTTAGCAAGTGGATTCGTGGAGTTTCAGACCTCTCATATAGGTTGCAACACATATTTTTTCCTCCTTGCCATTGTAATGCATCGTATTAAAAACTGGGAATGATAATGCATGCTCTGTGAATGATTTTTCAATCCTTTCATGTGTTATTATTGTCTTCTGATCCTTCATTATATCTTGGCAATCTGTGCATGTTCTGTGTTACATTCTTATGATCTGTGTTTATTTTCAAAAGCAGTTCATCACTCCTTTGGTGTATCACCGTTTTAGCTTAGTTTTGTTTCCCCTTTTTGCATCTTCAACTCTGTCTCCTTGGAATTTAGAGTAGGAATTAGTATTGAACCTCTGCAAAATTCATGCATACACCTAAACAGAGGGGTAAGAACCAACTTTCTCTGGAGAGTTTTCTCACCTTGCAAGGTCCCACACCTTGGAGAAAACTCAATGTTGTGCAATCACACTAAATGACCCAATTATGGATTGCAGATCTAAAGGTCATTTAGGGGGTTCTGTAGATTTGCACTAATGAAACTCAACATTTCATTCAAGAATGAAACACATTCATTTAAGGTATCACTTCATATGATAGGTGTTGGAGGATGGGCAACTGAATTTAGAGAATTTAAGAGGAAGAAATGGGCCAAGGAAAAGGAACCGAGGATGGTGATGCACAATACAATGCAACAATTGATCTCCAAGTGGGAGATTGTTAAGTATGGAGCTTAATTGCTTCACGAAAGAAGATTTTACATGTTTTCGGTTTTGACAAAGACTCGTGATAGTTAGAAAGTAACCAAGTGACGGTGAGAAATTAACTTAGAAACGGTCGGAAGTAACTTAGGCGATGGTCGGGAAGTGGCCGACATTGGTCAGTTATCAACCAACATGGGTTAGGAAGTGACCGACGTTGATCGGAAGTAATTGATGCCGGTTAACCTATGCAATGGTGCTTTGTTTTTTGGCTGAGAATTAGAATAAATATTTTTCTTTAAAGATGATTTCTTGATTGTAAAATCATAGTTAGTTACCCGAATAGATATATATGCATGTATGCATTGTATGAGGGTATGAGAGAAGAAAATAGAAATTGTTTGCATGTTAGTTTTCTTGGTGAGCAAGAAAGAGTAGCTGAGTGAGGGAAAAACATTGAACATCCTCAGCAGATCTTCATTTATTTCCTTTGTAAAGCATTGAATAATAATATTGGCCATTTCTTAGTGGATGTAGCCCACATTGGATGAACCACGTTAAATCTAATGTTATCTTTCTCTTGTTTATTTTATCTTCTGGCTTATTTCCGCATTCATTGCTTGTATGCTTTATCTGATATTAGATCTGTGCAACATTGTTATATGGTTTAACCCCAAAACTTACATGTTTATAGATAGTTTTATTACTTTGGTTAGATTTGATTAATTTGTGCTTGTTATTTTCTTGTATAGTTTATTGTCATTTCATCATCATATCATCTATCATCACATCTTTACATCATTATATCAATAAAGGATAAGCTACATAATCATGAACATGAAATTAAACATGTATGCTAAGCTAACATCATATAATATCGCCAAGAGGGGAAAGAGGGACCACCTTTTGACCCCCTCGAATATAGACCATAATAAAAATGTGGATTAAACATGTTATCTCATACAAAAAATGTGATAGGTAAAACACAAAGTATCTCATCAACATACAAAGTGATATCATCAGATGCTATATCATAATCTAACAACATGTGATACAAACATAAACCACAATAAACATGTAGATTAAGCATGATATCTCATAAAAATGTGATACATTAGTAATCCATCAATCATCATACATCATCATAAATATAAATGTCCATGTACAAAATCAATGTGTCTCGATACATATCAGATACAAAATGCCATCATGGGCATGGGTAAAAATGTGCCTTCATCACGAGGCATAATAAAAAATAATACATAAAGTACATTTGTACCAAAAATGTGCCTTCATCATGAGGCATGATAAAAACAATACATATACATTTGTAAAAAGTATGCCTTCATATCGAGGTGATACACCAAAAATATACATCTAGTATATCAATAAGAGAGTCAACCATGACTCTCACCCTCTTCAGACTACTTGGTTTAGTCTCTATTGCTAGGTGGGGAATTTGCTTGAGATGGCCATGTGTGAAGGCGCTGCACCATGTTATGATGATCCATGCTGATATGAGGCTTGTTGTGCGAAATGACCATGTGCTGATCAAGATGGCCTATGTTATCTAGATCATGACATACTACCAGCTATCTAACTATAGTCTAGATCTCTCTTCTCAATTGGGATGACCACATGATACTACATCCTACAGAGGTGGCCTCCTACCGTGGAAGCACTTTGGCCAATCAAAATATGTACTCTTGAAGAGGCACCTACCTCTTGAAGTGTATAATGCTCCCCTCTCATAAAAGATAACTCTACCTACAAGCTGGGTTTTTCCGATAAAGCCTAATCCCTCTCACCTGCAGCTTGTTCCCTCTTTGTGGCTGCATGATCCCACTCTATCATGAGTTGATATCTCTCTCAACCTACGAGCATACCACATCTCATCACTGGGAATAACTTGAATGAGACCAAACTCGCTCTGCTAGACCATCCACTCTATACTACTCAAGGATATAGACTCCTAGTCCCAAGAATGAAGTAATCAACTATAGTGGTGCTCGACTCAATTACATCCTAAGGCCATTGATATAGCCTGTATGGCTGCCATGTAATCATATGGGGTTGTAGCTCGTATAGAGCCCACATGTAATAAGGTGTCTCTCTCATATGACCGTGAATATCATCTCCATCTAGAACCCAACCCATGATAGATGACTCACCAAAACTAAAGCTCATAATGCTCATATGGGGCATCCTATGGTGATATGATCCAATCCCATATTTGTAACAATGTAGCAGGAACCATGGTCTTTTGACTGGTTCGTTATCAAATGAATATTTGTATATAAGTGAGCTAGTATACACTTTGCCCACAACGGTAAACTTCTCCTGAATAAGGTTGTGTATCACTCCAATGAGGCCCAAAGGAAATTGAGCACTAGTCTTTTTAGGCGTGTATATGCCACTTTGAAAAGGGCTATTAGAAATACGGAATTTATCCCAACCGACTATTTTACATACACCCGATAACGTTAATGGATATAGCCCGACGAGGTATGTTTACCACTCTAAACATCTCAGCTACGCTCTGCCAATATGGTCCTGACGACCATCATAAATAATCAACTAACCACCGGATAGGAACTCATAGAATCCACCAAACATCCTCTAATGTAATGCTCATCTCATATGTAAGAAGGAAAAACATCTAATGCTCACTGCACATCTCTCAGCTAAGGTTGTGAGCAAGCAGTGATTTAAGGTAATCAGGCATATGAGCCACGTATGATAAACCAATCACCTTTAGTGTAATCTCCAAGAAAATCTGGTCACGCATCTAAATGTTACCTCATAGGCCCAAAGCTACACATTCACTCTCGTGTTGCCAATGGAGGTATCCTAATCTACAAAATCGAGACACAACACATGTTAAAAATCATTATTCTTCTATTTTCATCATCTTATTCATTTATTCTATCATCTAGTTTTTCTAAAGAGATTCTTAATTTCTAACTAAACGCTTCATGCCACATGCCCCCGACAACACCAAAAACCTCTTCTTTACTGGGATCCCAAATGCCAACGTCCCCTTTTTCACATCAGCACATACGTTTACACGCATGTGCATCCTATTCTTCCCCTCTACCCAAGTACTACACCAACACATCTTAGACATCACTAACGCACCCATCTTCACACGTATGCGCAAATGTTCGTGCCATACCACACTTTGCACAAGAGCTCCCATGTTTGAGCACCAACACCTACACACCTCCATGTGGTTAACCCATGAGTGCCCACACTTGTGTGCTTTCACTCCAAAGCACATCCCCACAAATGCCAAAATGCACCCAAGGGCTGCACTCTAATATTTTCACATCCATTTCCTACCCTAATTAATGCGATTAAAACATAACAAATGCACTATAAAATGGTAGGGCTGTAAAGTTTAGGTTTATGTACCTATGGGCTATCCACTGGAAATATCATGTAGTCTTGAACGTGATTCACATGATGTTTCTGATTTTGTACCCTCCCCATTTTATCTCTTGTATGCTAGAGCAAATTCAACACTAACAATGGTAAAAGTGGGTAACAAATGAACTAGTTATGATGGTTTTTACCCCGTGGTGTGGTTTATGTACCCGTTTTACCCTCCATCATTTTTATGTCATCTCCAAAGTGCCATAGACCATCATAATTCTTCGACACTCGCCACGATAATTATTTTTAATAAATAATTTTTTACCTATGTTGGGGGCATATTTTATCTTCCCAGTGACCCTTTTACGCTACTTGGGGCATATTTTTGCCTTCCAACGTCTTTTGGTGATGGCCCATGATTTTGTCATTTATTCTACAATATTTTCTTCCCAAAAATTCAAAAAATCAAAATAGTATGAAATTTGTCAAAAAAAAAAAAAAAAATTGGTAAAAATCATTACAATTCAAAAAATTGTAAAATTTTAATTTTTTTCAAAAATTGGTAAATGACATGCATGTAGCTGAAGCATGTATCAAATGCATTATCCTCAAACATCAAAATTTGTCCTACAAAAATATATTTCTTAGGTTTTTGCTTGTTCTTGTCTCAAATGACTTGTGGATCATCATGATCTACCTCCATTAACAAAGCCGACTTGCTTACTATGTCGGTACTCCCATGTAATAATGAGTTGTTAGAGACTATGTCATAGTGCATGAATGCTTTTAATGGTACTTCTTGTGCCATCCTCTCTTCCCCTCGCATGTATCCTTGCTTGGGGCACCATTTTTAACCCTTGTCATTACAACATGAAAATTCGGGAATTAAAGCCGGATAACAAAAAGATTAGTACAATTATCTTGAATGTTTTTCATTTGAGTATGTGTGATTTTACTTGGTTCTCTTTTAGGTTAGTTGGTTTAATTTATTATAGTACATTACATTATGTATGTTGCGATGGAGTTAAGCATTTTTGACAATGAGCAAATGTTAATAATATACTTTTCATGTTATTTTACACTTTCATTTATTTTAATAAGGGTCGATGATGTAGATCATAGGGGCAACATGATGAAACAAATTTTCTTATCTAAGATTGGATGCAAAGAGCTATTCCTATTCTCCACTATCATATATTATCACTATTCATTTTTCTTCGAAAACACCCAGGGCAATAAACAATCATGTTTATCCCTATCCTATTTCTTATATTCATTTCGATCATATTTTTGATTGTTGATTGAATTCTTCTATCACCCCATCGAAACTTGAGGGGGCATCCTTCATTCTACTATTTTTCTTCAAAAATTTACTTGTTTATGTTTGTCTACTATGTTTGAAGTGACATCACTTACTTCACCTCAAACATGGGAAAATGTAGACACCTAAATTCTACTTTTGCAATCTTATTGCTAAAAGCACACTAATCACTCTCATTCTTACCATTTCCATTATAATTAGTGATTTCTACTAATTAACTAACATTTCTTACCATTTTGGTTAATTAACAACACTTTTTTGATTACCTAGCCTCTTTCACATTCAGGATGCCAATTTATGACACATCGTAAGTCAAAATCCTCTTCCAAATAGACAATTAGTGATTATTAGCTAATTAAGCCTATTTTACCCTTGTTTTGGTCAATAAACCCTATTATTGGCTTAAACCCCTCTTCCAACCATTCAAAATCACCCCACTTCCCTCCACAACATCTTAGAAGGCTTCAAAACTTATCCTAGCCTCCTAATTGACCCTAAGTGGTTGATTAAGGATCCTCACATCCTAATCACTTGTTAATTCACTAATCATGATTAAAAACCTTAATCTACCTTTGTGCTTTTAGTCCCACATGCACCAAGATGCAATTTTTCCCCAAATGGAAAACTATAAAAAGGACTAACCACATACCTTTAAACTTTACACCATGCTTTGAATTGCATATCATATAAGAAATATGATTATGAGACTTACTTGCTTCTAGGATTAGATTGCTCAATATTTTCCTCTAATCTTCACATTGGTTAGGTAGAGGAATATCCAATATGGCCTTGTAGCCATTATTGGAGAGAGCCTCTTGCCATTTTTGAAGTAGCAACAAACCGCCAATTTGATTGCTCCTATATCTATTTAGGTCTATATTAGTTAGCAATTGATACTAAGTAGACATGCTTTAGTTAAGATTGATTGATATATCATGTTAGTTATTTTAAGCACTCCATTAAGATTTAATTGTTGATGTTACTATTATTAAATTCCTAGCTTTGTTAATAAACTATGTGGTGTTAGTCTAGTTGTTTAGCTTTTTAGAAACTTTTAGAAACTTTACATATACATAGTCTTCATATACATATATACATATACATACACACATACACATACACATATACATACACATACATATACATATACATATACACATATACATACACATACACATATTACACATATATGCACATGTAAATATGCAAATGCATATTTGTGCGCACATATATAGACACACACACATGTGTGTAATTAAAGTGTCATAGAAACAAAATAATTTAATCAAAATTTCAAATGTATATAAATTGGAAAACTCTATAGGAGAGATGTTTATCGAGATCTCTCTTTATTCAAACAAACTACTTTATAGCCATACAATGGAGAATATGAAAATTTTCTAAAAATAGAATATGGAGGCTTCCATATGGGAAACAAAAGGTCATACTACATAGAGACCATTTGTATCCACCTTAGGGATAGATTCAAAAAAATAGAAGTGGAAAATATATCCTAGTATTACTATTATTTTTTCCTTGTTGGGGTAATCTCTACTAGCTCGTTGACCCAATTTGGGAATTATTAGAAATATGGCATAGAGAATTAAAAAAATGTTACAATGATATAATTTTTTTCCATTGTGGAATATTTTGAAGCCCATAAATACTCAAGACCCCATAAAATGTAAAATATTAAAAGCTTCCAAAATCGCTAAAAATAAAATCTTAAGAATTTCCAAAAATGGATTTTCAGAAATCCTGTTATGGATCAACTATCATATTATATATCACATTATTGTTTCTTACTTTGGGACATACCTTTATAATTTACTAGTTTTTCTAAGCGTAAATCACTCATTTGGGAACCCTCTTTTGGCATCCTTCTCTCTAGATGATTATAACCTTTATTCATATACTTTTGATTAGAGTGTCTCATTTCCGCTAAGGATCTTGTATCGTCTGTGAAACCTTACTTTTTCTCTATCCATATTCACTCCCTTTACTCCAGTTAATGGATATTTATAATAGTTGACCATGAATTTATTCATTTTTATCCTTCCTATCTCATGCTCAACATTTCCTAGTCGTGAGTACGATTGTAAGTATGTGATGGCACCCTAAGCTTTACAAAGAAAATAACAAATCTAATCAAGGAAGGCTAACACCATTTCCACCTAATAGTTAAGGATTCTAAGTCTAGGAATGCAACATTAAGATAGAAGCTAAAAATAATGCCTAATTAGAATGAAAACAATGCAAAACTAACTAAACATGCGTACTAATATGATTAATCTACCTAACATGGGCCTAAATAAGCCTAAGGGGAAATCAAATGGTTATGGTTGCTACTCAAAAAATGGTGAAATGACCTCTCCAAATGACTTGTTAAATCACTTTAGATATTCATTTGCTAACCTTGTTGAAGGTTTTAAGCAAGGATTGGACTTGGCTTAGAAATCATATGTATTATATGAGATGCAAATCAAAGCATGGTGTAAAATATAAAGGAATGAGGTGCACCCTTTTTATAGTTTTTATTTTGGGAGAAACTTGTATTTTGGTCCATGTGGGACTAAAAGCCTCAAATTTGATTAGAATTACTAATCATGATTAGGCCTTGCTAATCAAAATTAGTGAATTACCAAGTGATTAAGAGGTATGAAGCCTTAGTCAACCACTTAGGGTCAACTAAGAGGCTAGGATAAGCTTTTGAAGCTTGTTGAGACATTGTGGAGGTGAATGGGGTGATTTTGAGTGGTCATAAGAGGGTTTTGAGTCAATACTAGGGCATATTGACCAAATCAAGGGAAAATAGGCTTAATTAGCCTATAATCACTAATTGTCTATTTTGAAGAGGGTTTTGGCTTATGATTTGCCGTAAAGTGGCATCCTAAATGCAAAAGAGATTACACAATCAACAAAGTGCTATTAATTGGCTAAAGTGGTAAGAAATGTTAGTTAATTAGCAAAGATCACTAATTATAATGGAATTGGCAAGAATGAGAGTGATTTGTGTGCATTTGGAAATAAGATTGCAAAGCGCAAAATTTAGGTGTCTACGGTATGTCGTCGACTTCTTCACCAATATTTACTCATCTATATGCTCCATATTTTCTCCTCCTAGTCATGACATTATATATAAGTGTTTAATATCTTGAGAAAACATAGTGTAAGTATTAATTGTGATTCTATTTTTTTCAATGTTTCCTTTTAGCACATATTATGTTTACTTTTCCTAGGTCTTAGATTTCATTTGATATTTATTACACTTCTTTTTTAATTTCTTTGATTATCTTCCTTGGAGTTATTAAATGTCTTATAGCCCTCATTTTGCACATATTTTGATTTCTTTGATCTCCTTCTTATATTTTATTACGTATATTAGATTATTTTAGTGTGTTTTTTTATCTCCTTGACTACCTTCTTAGATTTCATGATATACAATTTTATCTATGCCATTTTTAACACATATTTTATCTATATTTTCCTATCTTTTTTATTAGATGTCCAATTTTAGCATTGATCTTATTTTGTACCTTTTCACTTATTATACACCATATATATCATCATAGTTGTGCAAACATAGAAATGAAAAGATAGGTAAAATGTAGGTAAACACACAAAGACTAAAAATCCCATATTACCTGTACACATGGGCCAAAATATTGTTATATATATATCAGTGTTTCAAAATGGGTACATAATAACATCATTATCATATAATATATAATATCCTATCTCTCACAGTCCTTATCCCCTCGATTAGGAGGTGTTATGTTTTGTGAAAATGGGGCTTTTAATGACTACTTGGGTAGCGCAGGCCAAGGATTTCATAGATATGGATCCTGCAGCCTCACACCTCTAACCTAATGATCGTATCTCTATAGTACATGCATTAACTAACCGCTCGACCTACTCCACTACTAGTGCTTATTTGATTCTATCCTAACATGCATATAAGACACCCATATCTCCTTGCACTATAACTATGAGTGTTACTAACTATTGACCCACATCTCAAACCACCACCTCTCTAACCAACTAAAACATACCCATGTACTCTCCCACTAAGGGCAAACCAAATTTGACATCAATGTAAAATCTATCCTCTAGAACATTGGGTCCAAAATATTATGGTGCATCTCTTTTATCAAGACCCTCCAATTAATTGTAGGGTATTTTGAAAATCACGACACAAATAACAAACATTAGGAATATATTTCATCACTCTACTTACCAACATATACCATCATCTAATGTAGGAAAGGGAACAACTCAAATACAAAATATTACCTCACGAATCGAGTAGATCCTCTAATATGAATGCCATGTATCCTCATCTACATAAAAAAATGTCATCCTCATCATCTTGCCACCTCACAACAACTAATTGTTTCCATCTCTCTCATATCCAGTATCACGGGTGCCTTTCTCTGTGTTTGTGTTTTTCTCACTATATCTTGCACCTTAGACCTCCTCTCTTGGTCATATCAATATCCAATCTCAATTCCAACCACAAGGTCACTATATAAACTCTTCCGGACTTGTGGCATCCCTCTTGGGGTTTTTACCACCTCTATAATCTACACCTACCCTACAAGCCCCTCTTCTCTCCTTCATTATCATCTCCTATGATATCACTTATGCCGACATGGTTTTAATAGTGGTACAATGGCCTCTATTCCATCCCTTTCTCATCCTCATGGATCTCTAACATGCCTTAGTTGATACAACAGACTAGAAATGTTGCAATAAAATGTGGCCTCCATAACTTCCTTGACACTTTATCTACAAGATGTATCTATCAAATAGTGGTAGTGACTTATGATACTAATGATTTCCTATGTCACGATGTCATGGGACATGTGTCCTATCCATATTTCAATCCCGCATATAGGGTCCATATACACAGTGATCTCTTTACATGGTGTGTAGTACTAGAAAACCAACTCTATCACTCACTACCTCATTGTTGGTGTGTGGGATCCTATGTGTCCTCCACTCACATATGGAGGGTCATCTCACATGGGTTAGGTTTAGGGTTTGCTTGTGTGTCATGCACTAGGGTTACTCAACACCCTATATGTATCCCTTCATTTGAAATTTATGAGTATGCCAAGACACTCCGTTATCTTTTCTCTATGTGCAAGCTTTGTTCTGTTATGCAAGTTCTTCCATTGATTGATCGATTCCTCCTTGTGATTACGTTGGAGCTATTATGTTTCCTTTAGAGTGCAACTTCATCATGGTGCATAGTTTTCGATACGATTCTTGCAAACTCTTTCATGGTATCAGAGCTGAGATCGGGTAAACGTGCATTCGTCATTTGAGTTGTGATTACTCTTGGTTTCATTTTTACTCCTCGTGTAAGTTTTTTCGATCATTATATTCTGGAAATTTATTGCTAACATTCTTAACAAGTTGCTCTTGGAAAGTTGTTCGGTTTTGTTGTGTTCTTTGTGCATGTGCAGGTATTCCTGAAGCTTTCAGGGGTTTTACAACTACATTTAGCTAATTGCAGATAAATTTAGCAGATCAGCTAAAAAGAGGTTATTTTCTAGTTTTTTAATTTTTTATTAAATTGATTTTTTTGTAAGATATTTGTTTTTTGGTCTTCAAGTTTTTTTGCATAATACAAGTTTTTCATTTGTGGCTTGGAGGTTCAAATTTCAGTGTTTGGTGGTTTTGTGCTCACCACCGAGCTCCTTCTACACCTCCTTCGAGCTATCTCGATTGAGATACAACCCCGGCGAGATGCTCAGCCAGCTCTCTCCTCCAAAACCTACGAGCGAGCTCTTCACTACTCACCGAGCCATTCTCCCGAGTTTCCTTGTGTGTGAGTGCTTGAGCTCCACCGCCTTCTAGCCCTTAGCGAGCTCCTTCCTCCTCCTCGGTCGTGTTTTAGCTCGAGCTCGTTTATTTGCTCTGGCTGAGCTCTGTTTTCTTTTGGTTGAGTCGGTTCTAGCTCTCCTTTCTCGTGTTCAAACCTGTAAATTCATTCTCTTCCCTGAGCTCGCCTTTTGCGTGCCTCTGTTTTCCTTCCACGTACCTCTGCTCGCCTTCTGCTGCCGAGCTTGCTCCTCCTGTGCCTCTCTCTTCTGGACTGTGTGCTCTGCCCGCTTGACCTGCAACTCACAAGCTTGGCTTCCTTTGCCTCACGAGCTCTCCCCTCAATGGTCTTCCATGACCTATGCCGAGACCCCCGACAAACCGACCTTCACAAAGCTTGCCACACACGAATTTCCCAATGTCTCCTCAAAATCGGGATTTCCACTAACGGTAAGTTTGGTAAGTTTCTTAAATTTTATTTGGTGGGATTTTGTTATATAACGGTAAGTTTAATTAAATCTTTTGGTAGGATTTTTAAAGTGGATGTTAATATTACTTAAGGCAAGTTTTTTTATAAAATTTTTTGGGGAAATCTTTAAAGTGGGATTTTTTTTAAGAGGTGATCTTTTTGGGGATATTTTTAAAGGAGTATTTAAATATTTAATTAGGATTTATTTTTAACTAGATCTTAATTAGAATTTCTTCGTAATTAATTAGATTTAATTATATTAAATCTATTTCTATTAATTATGACTCTAATTTGATTATCATTTACGATTAGTAAATAATTAAAATCGTCCTTTAAATCAACCCTTATTGTCATTTTTTTCTCCAATAGCTTTAAAATTAGCTAAATTGGGCATTTCAAAATGGTAATTTTAGGCGTTATTGTCGATTTTTTTTACTAATCGTGCACTCAAGTGTGCAGTAACACTTTGAGATCCTATTTGTCTTCCACGTGCTTTTTCTAGAATTCTGAAGATCTCTCGGACTCATCTTGAGTTCATTTAAAACATTGTATTTTACCCTTATTATTGCTTGCAACTAGTGAGCGCATCCACCATAGTTTGCAGCAGGGGGTATCCTTTACGACGTGAGACACTTTTTCTCACAACCAGGATTTGATTTTACCTCCTTCCTAGTTTTTGCATTTGTGCTTGTGTATGGTGTCACTTTGTTGTGCTCCACAAAACATGATTGTGGTCTCCTCTCTTATGCATTATTACACTGTTGATTGCAAGGTGAGTTACCAAGTGTTTCAAGACGCATGCTCGGACCCGATTGTATTCAACGCACTAAACTATAAAGTGCTAAAAGTAGGGGTTATTATATTGTCTTAGGTGGTTGTGATTCTTATGTTTCTTTTCTACATTCTCTCTCTCTCTCTCTCTTCACTATGGATGCACTTTCAATTCCTTTGCTTATGTCGTTCAACTTCTTTGAATGGAGATCAAAAATAATTATGAAACTAAGGGGTAAAGGGTTATTTTGCATCACCATGGGAATTGAAAATGAACCAATGATGACCCTAAAAAATCTAAGTGGTTAAACTGTAGTGATGAAGCTTTAGGTCTTATTTGCATGTCTGTTTCTCTTGACTTGCTCTTCCACATTGAGTCATCTAAAACACCTAATTCTACGCATGGAAAACATTAGATGAAATGTTTGGACAACAAGATGACATGAGAGTGCATGAGTTGGAAAATGAACTACTAGGGTTAAATCCTAGTGATTTTGAAAACCTACAAGCATTCTTCTCTAAGTTTGTCCACACTAGATTGTTGTTAAAGGAATGTCAAGTAGAGAAGAAAGATTCTCAACTGATCTTGTCGATTCTCTCTAAGTTAGGTCCTAATATTTTGTATTTTGTGTCAACTTTTTATGCTACAAAAGCTACCTTGGGCAAGGATTGGAATATGCCCTCCTTTGACTATTTTTCATCCCAACTCATTCGAGAACATGAAAAACTCATTCAAATGGGGTCTCTCAAGTCCAAGTCACATGCCCTTGTAGCAAGTACTAGTAAGGAAAATAAGACTGAAAAGAAGAAAGAAAGAAAAAAGGATCAACCTAAGAAGGAAACCAAGATCAAAACTAAATTTAACAAAACACTTCTACTTTAAGCCTAGAGCACAAAAAGACAAGTATTTGTGTTCTATTGCAAGAAGCCTAGTCATAAAGAGCATATGTGTACGAGAAAAAAATTGATCACCTTACTCATTTACTTGAGAAAAATCAAATAGGTGTTCCTGAGTCTATCAAACAAAATGCTCCAAAGGTTGAGTCTTCTACTGCAAAAGGTTCTAAATTTAATAAGAAGAAAGGAAAGGCCCTTGTAGCCAAAGTTTTCTCCTTCATCGACGTGGATTATAGATTCCGGTGCCTCACACCACATGGATTCTTCACATGTTGAGTTCTCCAACATCGAGCCTTGTGGTATGTCCCAAATCACGATGGGTAATGACACGATAGTGTTGGTTTCCGGTAGTGGATCGGTAGAGATGGATGGGGGAACATTCAACCAAGTGTTGAGTGTTCCTGATCTCTCTACCAATCTCCTATCGGTTTACCAAATTACTCACCTTGGTGAAGGAATGTGAGTGGAATTTGGTCCTAACTTGGTGATTATTCGTGAGCTTAATGATGACACTACAATGGCTGAGGGAAAGGTGGATCACCATTCATGGTTGTATACCTTTTCCCACTTTACTTATGATTCTACACCCACTTCCTTGCTCACTCATGCAAATGAGGTTAGTAAGCTATGACATGAGCATTTCGGACATCTAAATTATCACTACCTTGAACAATTGAGCCAAAATGAAATGGTCAATGGGTACCTTGCATCAAGTTTTCTAAAGGTTTTGTGAGGGTTGTACCCTTGGAAAGCATCCTGAAAAGAACTTTGACAAAGGAAAATCCTGGAGAGCTACTCATCCTTTGGATCTTGTTCACAACAATATTTATAGTCCATTTCCATCTCCTTAGTTTACTAGAGCTCTTTATGTGCTGACCTTCATTGATGACTATTCACGATATACTTGGGTATATTTTCTTAAGCAAGTCTAAAGTCTTTGAACATTTTCATGACTTTAAGGCTCTTGCTGAGAAACAGGCAGAATGGTCTATTAAGGTTCTTTGAACCAAAAATGGAGGTGAATATGTAAATAATAGGTTCATGGATTTTTGTACTTTTGAAGGGATCTCCTTGCAGCATATAGATTTATAGCCCTTTGCGAGAATGAGTAGCAAAAAAGAAAGAACCGTACTCTTAAGGAGATGACCACTTGTATGATTCATTCGAAGTCTCTTCCTCCACAGTATTGGGATGAAGTAGTGAATTGTGCTAATTACATTCAGAACCATGTTCCACACAAGGTAGTAAGAGGGATGACACCCTTTGAAGCCTGGTTTGGATGCAAGCCTAATGTTGAGCACTTTCAGTCTTTGGATCCAAGGCTATGGCTCAGATTCCCAAGAAGAAACGTAAGGCATTGGAACCACAATCCAAACCTTGTATCTTTGTAGGGTATCCTGATGGCGTGAAGGGATATCGATTGTTGAATCCTACTTCTCATGAGATTTATATTGAGAGAAGTGTTAAGTTTGATGAGTCTTCTTTGAATTTTACTTCTCTACCTATTGAGGTTCTTCAACTTGCTGATTCAGATTCTGACTCATCAGATGATGATGTTGTTGAGCGTGCTCCTCTTCCTGATCCTCCCGACCATCAGACCCTTGAGTCTTTTCCATTCGACAGTAGTGATGATGAGGACTATGTCCCTTCTCACTCAAGTGATGAATCTTCCAACTCAGAGCTTGATCCTCCTGGTCCTCTTTGGGCTAGGAAAAATTTACAAAGTGTTGAGATTTAGTTGGAGATACTTCGGATATGAGACGTACTCACTCAGATTTCATTGGACCCCACTCTTTCTTCACCTTTGCCTCTAATCCACATAGTCTTTTTGGGAGGCTTATGGTATTCCTAAGTGGGATTCTTCCATGGATGAGGAGTATTCCTCTCTCATGAAGAATGATACTTGGGATATCACCCCTCTTCTGAAAGGAAGAAAAATCATTCGGTGTAAGTGGGTGTTCCAAAAAAGTATGGAGTAGATGGAGATGTCAAAAATGTTTAAAGTG
This sequence comes from Taxus wallichiana var. yunnanensis, assembly GCA_018340775.1. NCBI lineage: Eukaryota > Viridiplantae > Streptophyta > Pinopsida > Cupressales > Taxaceae > Taxus > Taxus wallichiana. Next base: position 603,976,034 of record CM031243.1, read on the forward strand.
TGATTAGTAGATAAGGGTTTCTCCCAGATAGCTGGGGTTGATTATACTGAAACCTTTGCTCTAGTTGTGAAGATGACTTCTATTCGACTACCCCTATTACATTACCGCATCAAAGATGGAAAGTCCATCAAATGGACGTTAAGAGTGCCTTCCTTCATGGGGACCTAGAGGAAGAGATATCTTCATGGAACAACCTCTGGTTATGTCCATGATCCATCCCTCATTTATAAGTTAAAGAAGTCTCTTTATGGCCTTAAACAAGCCCCTCGGGCTTGGTGTGCCAAGATGGACTCCTTTTTACTTACATTAGGGTTTACTAGGTGTCATTCTGATCCAAATGTTTATATTCTATGAAAGATGACTCCATACTCATTCTTGTTCTCTATGTTGATGACTTGTTGATCATATGTAGCTCTTCCTCTATCATTGATTCTATGAAGATCACCTTGGCCAATAGGTTTTCCATGACTGAACTTAGGTCTACTTCATTACTTTCTTGGGATCCAAATTTCACAATCTGACTCAGGAATTTTGATTTCACAACCTAAGTATGCTCTTGACTTGCTTTCTCATTTTCAGATGTCTGATTGCAAGTCTTCTCCTACTCCTTTTCTTTTAGGGTTAAGTTGGTTTCTAATTGCTCTACTCCCTTGGTTGATGGTACCCTTTATCGATAGTTGGTGGGGATCTTGATTTACTTGACTCACACTCGACCAGATTTATCTTATGTTGTTGGGATCGTGTCTAGATTCATGCAGGAGCCACATGAGCTGCATTGGAAAGTAGCTAAGTGGATCCTTCATTATGTTCATGGCACCTATATTGATGGCATTCACTATTATGGAGGGGTGGATATTGAATTGATTGGGTTCACATATTCTGATTGGGCTGGTGACTTAGATCATCAAAAATCTACCTCTAGCTATAGTTTCTCTCTTGGTTCGGGTCCTATAAGTTGGTCTAGCAAGAAGAAAAATGTAATTCGATATCTTCTACAGAGGCAGAATACAAGAGGAGCATTTAACGCTGCCACAAAGGTTGTTTGGCTATAGGGTATTCTGACAGAGTTTGGCATCCACTTTCGTGGCCTACCATTATCTATTGTGATAACACGAGCACTATCTCAATTTGCAGAAATCTAGTTTAGCATCAACGGAAAAAGCACATTGAGATCCATATGCACTTCATACGAGAGCTTATTCATGATGGTATCATCGACATTTAGTACATTCAGATAACTGATCAGATTGTAGATATATTCACCAAGCCCTTCACTAAGGTGAAGTTTCTTCACTTGTGGTCTCTTCTTGGGGTGAGGTCTTATGCAACTACTCATCTTCTTTGAGATATATAGTCCTTCTCTTCTTCTTCTTCTTCTAGGAAGATGTTTTTTGTATATGGGCACCTTATCAGGCCTTTAGTTGCTAGGCCCCATTGACACATCTTTCTTATTTGTTTAGGAGTGTCTTCTTTTTCTTTCTAACTCATCATAGCCACTACCCTAACTTCGATGAAGGGGGTATTGGTGTGTGGGATCTTATGTGTCCTCCACTCACATATGGAGGGTCATCTCACATGGGTTAGGTTTAGGGTTTTCTTGTGTGTCATGCACTAGGGTTACTCAACACCCTATATATATCCCTTCATTTGACATTTATGAGTATGCCAAGACACTCCACTTGTCTTTTCTCTATGTGCAAGCTTTGTTCTATTATGCAAGTTCTTTCATTGATTGATTGATTCCTCCTTGTGATTACGTTGGAGCTATTACATTTCCTTTAGAGTGCAACTTCATCGTGGTGCACAGTTTTCAATATGATTCTCGCAAAATATTTCACTCACCCCTTTCCTAATCTAACATCCTTGGGCACCCACCTCTATTTAATGAAAACAAGGGATACAAACTGGTCTATACATGGGAAATATCTCATAAAATGATGATGAAAACACATTGTCACCCAATCATCCACTATTATCTAACTTTAACTCTATACAAATCGTGAGCTAGTTGTACCCAAATAGCTATGTCCCAAGGGTAAATTGAATAACATGCTTTTATGCCTTCTTACACCCCAAGGAAAATAAGGGTACTCCCATTTAATTTATGACATAAAATCCATGTCACAAGTATTCCAATCATGTATTTTTAGATATCCAAAATGTTTAAAACATATACAATAATGAGTGAGTGGTGGTGATAATCCCTTTCACATGTAGCCCATTGTGTAAGATCTCTCTTGTCATATATATGTGTTATGTACATCACAAAACATGCCTTCCCCCTAAATCATAAGTCCCAAAATAACATGGACATCCTCCAACTTAAAAATCATCTCTATAATGTCCCTACCATCATCTCACCTAAAAGTGTTGGCATGGTACTCCCACAAAATTTATTAAAATTTTCTTCAAATATAAATCCAGGAGATATATGCCTTTTGAATGATCTCTTTAAATCATAATCCATGTAATTGGGTCCCATATATACAAATGAAAATGTCTACAATAAATCACAACCATGTCATGTCTATTTATCTATAGCTTTGGATCCTTTTCATAAAATATCAAATAACGAGGCACCCATTATACTTAGTTTAATAAAACATCCAAAATAATCAATCACAACATCATAAATTATCAAAAGGTAACCAAACATCATCTAAAAAATGTTAAACAATCATACATCATGTAGACATGAAATTATGCACTTAGGACTATTAAATCATGCCTTTGGTATGTAATTATATGCGTAATTCTTAAGAAATAAAAATAAAGACATTGACAACAATTATTTTCTTTACTTTAGCATTGTTTTATCCTCATATGCTTTCGTCCTTTTCTTTTATGGAATTATTGCTTTTCTTTTAGACATTTACTCTATGTGTTACCCAACTTAGTACTTATTCTTTTTTTCTTTGGAGCTCCCCAGGACACTAGCATATAGTAGGGACATGAGCACCTAGGCACTAGTGTCCCCTTTGAGTGATTCTTGTCCTTTCCCCTCTTTTCTTATGCTTAAAATGCCATGTCGATTGAGAGCATATTTTCTTAAACTTCTATTTATCACTTTTGGTTGGATTTTAGGGTTGTGAGCGTATACTACAAATAAATGTAAGGATTCATATATATACATGAATTACTAACTATTCTAAGGGGAAAGAGGAAACTAGGCAATTTTATATTACTTTCTATATACTTGGGTAAAATGAACAATTGAGACTATATTTGGGCCACATTATTCAACGCATAGGAAGGAAACTTCTAAATTACATCACATACATGATATTGGGGGAAAAGTATATATCCCATTATCTTGATGTGGTTCATCACAAGGAAACCTAGCTTGAGGGACACAATTCTATCAAACACACACATGATAACTACATTGAGTCTAAAATGTAGTGCATCGTTAGGTTGAGTGATCTGTTAAGGGTGACCATAGAGGTCAATTTGACTCAGCGTATGCATATTTTAATCCATATAATGTGTGCTTGAGCCTTGTGTAGATATCGATGATTTGGTTTGTAGGTACATGTGCGATAGGAAAACATTACTGACTAAGTTGGGGTGACACAAAGTGAAGTGAAGGTGACATGATTAGATCCTAAAAAGAGCTAGATCTAGACTCACTGCTAGGACACTAGTGCCCATTATATGACATTATCACTTTACATACTTTCAAGTAAATTGTAAAGAATTAGTGCTTGAAATTTAGTACTTAAAGAATTATGGGTATGTTGGTGAATTAAATCCATATCTTTTATAACATAGTAATTCCATTTGAATAATGAAATTGTTATATATTTATTTTAACCTTTATTTAATTTATTCAATATGCATGTATGTTGATGAATGCCTTAAGGTTATTAACAATAAGCTTTAGAGGATATTCAAAAATTTAATATAGAATAATTTTCCATCCAAATCATTCCCAAATTAAAGTATAGACTACCTAGTAAACATTCTCAAATCTGGAAATGGTGATTAAGAGATATGTGACTAAAAATGAATGTAGTTCTTGGTGATGAGATTCTTAGAATATTTTTCTAGTGGTTAGGTTTTATAACCGAGTTATCAAATAGATCTTTTAGTTTTTAGAGAATATGAAAATTAAAAATAACAAATAAATATGTATAAATAGGTATAATGGATGAATTATGAAAATTGAAATTGAAACTGTGTTTGAATGAGAAACTAATGGTGGTGAAAGCTATGTGGAATTAGCTCAAAAGTAAAGGGTATGTCAAAGACAAGATTCTAACATTCACGAGGATCTCCCCCATTTACTAAAAGATGTCAAAAATATTTTTGTAAAATACCTTGGCCTCACGTAAACAATTAAAGATGTTCATAAACAATTTCAAATTGGCTTTAATATTATAATATTGAAGCTAATAAAATTATCTGTAATATTCACTCAATAAAGACTAATAATATTAGTTTATAAAAAATGGTTCCATCCTTAAGAGAACAATTTTATCAATTAGAATTCAAAAATATCTAGCACTATATGGCTATCAAACGTGGATAAAATGCGGTTGTTGATCAAAGACCACACAAGGAGTCTACGTGGGATAGAAGGCCCAGAACTAAGGCGTGGGAGGATAGGGAAGGACCCACACACGGAAGGCAAGTTCAAATTTAAAGACTTAGCTGATTTTGAGCATGAAGACCTATTTTTAAAAGATGGCATGCGGAAAACATCAACGATGCAAGACGTGCGTGCATCATGCATTGTCTATCTTTGGAGAAGCGGATCGAAGCGTTTATGCATGGAGACAAGCTGAGAATAGAATTGACACTTCAATTAACTGTAAGAGGAATATAGATAACACACTTGCATGTGTGGCTATGATTGTAAACGGCGTGTGGCTATCAATAGCATGTGGCCTATTTCTAGAATAGATAAGCGGTGAAGGGAAAGTCCCCACCCTATATATATGATGTTAGGTACATAGTAGATGGGTGGTAAGAGATGTATGTATGTGTAACTGCAGATAATATACGCATATTCTTGAATCATTGAATCGGTTCCATACATGCACACATCGGATAAGATTGACAATCTTATAAGATTTATGTATTTATTAATAGATAGAAGATATTGGCTAAATCTAAATGTCATTTTATGTGTAGTTGAGTAGTGCATGTTATTAATTCAATCATGATTATTGTTTAAGCTTGTTCTTTCATAGATTTGAGGGTAGCATGCATTGTAGAATGATGGATTAGTTATGAATCTATATGTTTCTTCCTTCATCATGTTAACATCCTATTACAACAACCCTAAAGAGGGCCTGGTACCTTTGTGTGCTTAGTGAGCACTCAGTCTAGGCTGAGTGATGTGCCAGCGTGACTAGGGTGTTATCTAGTAAATTCTAGGCTGCATCATTGGTTCCATTTTCAGGACCTCTTTTTCAGTTGTTTTCAAGATGGTTCGCGATGAAGACATATCGGTTAACTCTAGCAAGTATTGAGGAATGGATACATGATATGGAGGAAGAATATGCACGATGGTTTAGTAGTGGATTTGAGTTTAACGCACGCACTTGGGTAGAACATAACATGTATGACAACTTATATGAGAGATTTTTCACTATCTTTCCAGTAGAACTATATGAGTGGCTTACTGCTTATGCATCTCAATGGAATTGGAGGTATCGCACACTTGTCTAGACATAAGAAGAATTTTAGGCCCTCTATGATGCTATATGATATGGACTCATGTGGTGGATACGTGGTTTAATGGTGCTCTAAACAACTATATTTTGGAATATTCAATTTCAACGTACTCTTTCCTAGAGGTAGATGAATTCCAGTTTTTGCGGTATCCAAGAGGAACATATTTACAAGGTATTCCACTAGCGATCAAGATCTTAATGGTAACTTTGAACCTGGAGAGTAAACCGATGGCTAACTAAACTTCACCACACATGAGAGAAGGAACAAGTTTGGTTTAAGATGGTAGACCTAGTGGTAGAGAACAAAGAGAGAGAAAGGTGACTTAAGTATAATGAGGCACGCGAGAGGGAGATAGAGAAGCAACATTCCATTGTAGAGAGTATGGCATGGAGGAGAGAGATGGCTCGTGAAGGATTTATAGCTCACGTAGAAGATGTGGAGCCAGAGCATCAGGAACTCCCCCATCTTGGAAAGCATGATAGAGATCCCCCTTGGCCTCACATAGAAGTGCGCCAGTAGAGACTACTTGGACTACGGGCGTGCATCTTAATCCACCTAGTGACCTAGCCCTTGTGCTTGGTTTTTCAGTATCTAGTATGACAAGTAACCAACAAACTAACTTGGGAAGTAGGAGAGCAGGAGTAAGTTAGGGATCAAGTACATCAATGGACAAATGAATTCAATGTCATTTGGAGGAGCATTCTTAGGCGCATCATCCACACAAAATGTTGGATTCACCTCTGGAAGTATAACTACCTCACAGACTATAGGAGTTCAGGTATAGTACTATTGTCGAGCACGGGGTGGTACATCTACAGAACTATTCCAACTACAGGTGGCGGATCAAGAGGTATAAGTGGTTCTAGTTTTGGTGGATCTGGTGGTTCTGGAGGTAGAGGGAACACAAGAGGTTCTAGATCAGGTGGTCAAGGTCCGCAACAACCACATAATATCTATATGGAGATGTCTCTTCATCTCTCGAAGTATAGAGGTATAGAGGATGCTTTGCCGAACATGTGCATATGTGTGAAATCTTGTGGTGCGCTAAAGGGATCACAACTAAGTTAAAAAAGGCAAAGTCAATTCATCACTACATTACAAAAGCGTGCACACACGGTTGGTATAGGAAGTTTGACCACTGATTAGACTTGCATTAATTATGCAACATTGAGAGATGCTTTCTTGAAAGAGTTCCATATCCTTGAGTTTGAGCAGAAGAGTATAAGTGTGCTCAAGGATATCAAGCAAGGCACTACTGAGAGTGTACGTGAGTATGATGCTCATTTTAAGACACTTTTATCTAAGCTATCTTATGATATTCGTGCACTAGAAAACATGCACAATGGTTTTTGGAGGATTGATTACACCTTTTAGAAGGGAGTTGTCACATAAGACATACATTTATCCAAGCAGAAGCACCGGAAGCAGCTTTACGTGCTGAGGTAGTTGGGAGCATTGACACTGGCATTAGTCCATTCCTAGAGGCACAGATTGCAGCTATGGAAAAGTAGTTAGAGAAGTTATCAACAAGTTCAGCCCATGAAATGTGCTCGGGAATATGGTGTAGAGATTGTGAAGTGGAAGGTCACACTAAGGATAGTTGCCCTTGCGGATCATATGCTCATTACTATTGGATTGTGAGATTTGTCATTTGAATCATGATGCTAGCCACTATCCTTTGTTACAATGCGTGATAAGGAAGAATGTATCTTGCTTTTGCAAAATTTACAGGTCCACGACCCATGATACTAAGGATTGTCAGCTGATTGGTCAGATCCAGGATGCTATAGACCTTGGGGTACGATAGATAAGTATAACAGATAGTTCTAAGGGTAAGAATGAGCACCAGGATCGGGATCATAATCAAATGCGCTATGACATGAATGAGGGCATTTTGAAGGAGGTCATGGAAGGGGACATGGATATCATGGTGGATATGGAGGATGAGGCCATGGTGGAGGAAGAGGTGAGTTCCCTCGTGGAACATGTTATACGTGTGGATCTCCTGACCACTATAGGCATGAATGTCCTCAGAATATTGCATGTTCTTTTTGCGGAAAGAACCATATTTATGAAGAGTGTTTGGACTTATAAGAGCATTTGAGTAAGTAGCATAAGCGTGAAAAAAGGCGCAGGATGGTTAGAATCCAACGTGTGGTAGAAGATCAGTGGATGCCCAAGATAGCAAAAGGACTTGAGGCATTTCCATTGAAGATTAATACACGTGTTGACGCATCACGCACACGAGAGGCATTGCACTGAAGTCTATGATCACCAAGGAGGAGGTTTTACATGTGAGGTGCCCGGATCCTAGTCATCGAAGGAAGTTTACTAGGATACCATGGAAGTGCTAAGGAATCTTGAGGGTGAGATACATTACCTAAAGGAGAAAAGAAAGCATCATAGACAATCCAAACTGATATCGATGATCTCGAGAGATGTGCGAGATGTTGCGCTAGAGGAGAACATTATTCCACTATTAGGAAGTTGGTTAAAAGGAACACTCACGTGCACAAGTCTTGAGACCGGATGGGATTCTGCATGCAAATCTTCCCCTAATATCCTTGACTATGACAAAGAAATTACTCTAAATGTTGTTTGTTGTGGATGGGTGGTTGTTGAGCAACATATTGATCAATATAGGTACGAGAGGTAAATGTGCTTGACATTAGATGCATGGGTACAAATGGGAGACCTCCATTGCATCCATCATCTAATGTGTTATTTATGGAAAACTGTGACTAAGGCCACTCCCATAGGAGTTTTTAAGGATGCATCTATAACTATACAAGAGGCCAAGTTCACTTTGGGGATTTTAAGGTATTAGCACTTGCTTCCATCCTGCTTGATACCCTTGGTGTTATGTGAATAATGCTGACTTGAGATTCAATAAGGGTTATATCAACTTTGAAAACAAGGATGCACACACACTTGATTTGTATATGCGTAACTACATAGAGAAACTGGATACTGGCAATATTTGACTACGGTATGATCTAGACTTTTGACTACTTCTCGACTAAACCTCCTATAGCAGAGGCATTAAAATTTGTCAAGCACTTAACTATGGGAGATAGTGCAAAATTAGAAGAGCATATTCAGGAATTGTTCAGTGAGGTAGAGTTCGAGCATGTTTTGAAAAGGAAGAAGAAATGGACTCCTTACTACTTGAATGCACTTTCCTTGAGAAAGAGAAATGAAAGATGGTTTACGTCGTGGATGACGAGGAAGTTGAGAATTGGATATTGAACATTCACATGGGGTGCACGAGGTCTTGGATAGTGCAGACAAGGATATGCGTGCCTACCACGAACCCATGAAGACAAAGAAGGTGAATATATGTTCGGAGGCTAAGCCTAAGGAGGCCATAATTGGAGATTATTGGTCATATTTGGAGGTAGCAAAGATCATCGAGTTACTTAGGGATTTTCAGGACTTATTCCCTCGAGGATATCATGAAATTAAAGGTGTGCATGAATCACTTGGGGAAATGAAGATAAAATTTAAGGACGGTGCACGACCAGTTAGAAAGAGACCTTACAGAATGAATCATAATTTACACGAAAAGGTAAAAGAATAAATTGATAAAATTTTAAAATATGGAATTATCAAGCCTCTTGATGAATCATAATGGGTTAGCCAATGGTGATCGTATCAATAAGAACATAGATTAGGATATGTGTAGACTACGGGAGCTTAATGCTACATGCATCACGAGATCCATTCCCTATGTCATTCAATCGAGGAAATACTAAGGAGTTGTAGGGTGCAAAATATATTCCTTCACGAGATGGATTTTCGGGTATCATCGAGGTTAGGATTGCTCGGAGAATCAAGAAAAGACAACATTTACTACTTGAATGGGGTAGTTTTTCCTATACTGTTTCCCTTTGGATTGAAAAATGTGCTTGTTGTATTCTTGCATAATAGTTGTTTAGGCATTTAAATATTTTATTCACGACTTCTTATAGGTCTACCTAGATGATTGGACAATATATGGGCTTGTGAAAGATCATTATGACAATCGCACTTGATGTTCGACGATGCGAAGACAATTGAGTATCTCTTTGAACATCAAGAAGTGCATATTTTCTACACCATTTGGGATACTATTAGGACATATAATATGCAAGGAAGGTTTGCTAGTTGATCTAGCCAAGGTTGCAGTCATTTTAGGCCTGGAAGCACCTACTAGTCAAAGTGAGGTGCGCGATTTTTAGGTCATACAGGATATTATAGAAAATTCATAAAAGGGTATGCCAAAATTGCCGCACCCTTGGAATAATTACTAAAGGGAAAGGTACATTTTATTGGGGAGAACCACATCGTGTGCATTTGAGATATTAAAAGAGAAACTTACTACCGCGCCCATTATGTGCTTTCCCTCATGGGATAAACCATTTCATGTGCATGTGGATGCTTCTAGTATGGCCATTGGTGTTGTGTTAGCTCAACTTGGTGAAGGTATTATAGATCATCCAATCTATTTTTCTAGTAGGAAGTTGACTCCTATTGAATGAAATTATACAACTATAGAGCGTGAAGCTTTGTCAATGATCTATGCATTGTAAAAGTTTTGACAATACTTATTAGTAACACCATTTGTGTTTTATACAAATCACATGGCATTGAAGTACTTGGTAAACAAGTTCATCTTACAGGGGAACATATGTAGATGGGTGATCTTATTTCAATAGTTTGACTTCATAGTTGTGGTGAAGCCAAGGAAATGCAATTTTGGACCAGATCATTTATCTAGAATCAATTTAGGAGAGGATGCATAGAAAATTGAAGAGACAATGCCGATGCACAATTATATAGGCTATAGTGCGCTCCCATGGAATTATAAGATATTGTTTTCTTTCTATGAATAGGTATGGCATTAGAAGGAATGAAAGCATTAGAAAAGAAGCGACTGTTATATGCAACACCATTTATGTTAATCAATGGTGACCTCTACAAGCTAGGCATAGATGATGAAGTATTACGTCGTTGTGTATTAGAGCATGAGCGTAAGGATATCATGGAAGAAGCTCATGGTGGTATTGTAGGAGGCCATTATGCAGGTGATGCAACTACCCGGAAGATCCTACTTGCTAGATTATGGTGGGAGACATTGTATAAGGACTGTAAAGAATATTTTAAGGCATGTGATCATTGTCAACACCTAGGAAAACTAGGGCAAAGAGATGAGATGCCTTTGAGACCGATTACTAGTGCCGAACTATTTGAGAAATGGGCCATTGATTTTGTAGGACCTATTTCACCATCTGCATGTAGGAATAGGATCGGACTATATCATTACTTGAATAAATTATCTCATGCGGTTGGATAAAGCAACACCTACAAAGGACTTTTACATACACATCTACATCAACTAGGTTTATGTGGGAGAATGTTCTTACAAGATATGGATGTCCCTTAAGCTTGACAAGTGATAGATGTACACATTTTTTGAATGAGACAATCAAGATCCTATTAGATGAGTTTATGGTTGCACACCATAAAACTACACCTTATCATCCTCAGGAAAACGAAATAGAACTGAGGCCTTCAACAATATTTTGAGCCAGAATTTGACAAAAAAATTGTGATGTTGGAAGAAAGGATTGGGATGAAAAAGTATCAGCTATGCTTTGGGCATATAGAACAACTTACAAGAGATTGAACAAATCCACACCATTTTAGTTGGTGTTTGGCACAAGTTGTTCTTCCTATAGAATTTATGTTACCTTCTTTGCACATTACGCGCGTTGGAGGTCTAGCTGATGAACAAGATTTATAAGAGCGTATCGAAAAGATGATTCAACTGGATGAGCACCGATAACATGATGGAGTCAAAAGTAGGATAAGGCCAGGCTAAAGGCATGGCATGACGAAATATATGGGATAAGAAGATTGAGATTGGACAAATGGTATTTCTTTATGACTCAAAGTTCTTGTGCCATCCGGGCAAAGCTCAAATACATTGATTAGGGCCATGTATGTTATCACTTCTATACTTGAATCAAGTGCTTGCTAGTTAGAAGCACTTGATGGAACATGACTACTAGTTACTTTAATGGAGTAGGTTGAAGCCCTACTATAAATAATTCTTCTTGTTGTTTGTAATAAGGTAGTATTGCCATTTAGTATAGGTTTTCAATTATGTATTTCCTTCATCATATTTCCTGATTTGTCAATTTAGTCAATTGTTTTTGTGTAATAAGTGCGCTTGTGCACCTGAAGCTAATTACTGTATGAAGAATGTTTATGGGTAGAGGACTGAACATACTTTTCATGTGGGGTGGTTGTAGTTATCCAAGAAAAAGACTATGGGAATTGAAAGGTGAAAAGGAATAATTTGCTATAGGTGTGCTTTAAGTGAAAAGAAGATTGCTTTCCAAAAGTGACCAAGGATGGAGATGATCGAAAGAACAATATAACGTGCAGGTGAGTAGAGGCCATGTAACTACCAGAGAAGGTACATTGATGAGGTACTTAGGAACATGAGCGCGTCTTTGAAGAGAAGTATGTGACTAGAGGGTAGGAAGGTGAGCTAGAAGGTTATAACTAGGTACAAGATGTACTACGGAATGAATGGATTTGGTCAATGAATGAGGGGATATTTGGTAGGTAAAGGAGCAATAAATGCATCAAAATTTGAAAAATTTATATAAGGATGGGATGCAAATTCATTTTTACCATTGCGACTAAGAGAATTTGAAGAAAGAGACAAGTGAAAAAAGCTATCGAAAGGTGCTGTGAAACCAAGCATGACAATCCAAATCTGTGTGATAAGAAGCTTTCCTCGTGGTGAAGGGTTTGAGTGAAAAGGAGACATAAAAAATGAGTTAGGTTATAAAGTTTCCACCTAGGGCATGATTGAGTCGAGCAGGGTTTGATTCACCCTAGAGTTGAAAAGAGACATTTGAAGGTAAAAATGGCACCAAAGAAGGCATCTACAACAACACTTAAAAGGAAAGATGAAGGTGGTCATCGAGGAGGGAGAGATGGCACCCGTTCCATTTTATGGAATCAATATCCACAAGGTGCATCGTTGTGCCAAGAATGGGATTCACACTTTCGTGAAAGAGCAAAGTGAGTGAATATAATCATAGGTTCGTAGAAATGTAGTTCAAAATGGGGGATGAATAAACAAAATTTCATATGACATGCCATATATGAAGATGCATGTGAATTTTTTTGAAGATAATTGGCTACCATGTATGAGATTCCATATTTCGAAGGAATGAACCCTTTAGGTGGCTCATGGCGGTAGTGCTGTGAAGACTTCTACTACTTTGGTGCATAGTTTATTTATATAGAATCTCATCTGTGATTGTCTCATTAGTTTAAGTTTGAAAAGGCCACACCACCAAAACATATAAAGGTGACGTCAAGATAAAGCCATGATTGAAAGACCAAATAGGAGTTGGAATACAGAAGGGTCCGCAAATGGACAAAGACAAATTAAAGAATTTTCCGATTGTACAAGCTAAAACAACAAACCTTGACAAGTTAAATGATTAGGAGCGGTGTCACAGTAAATACTATGTGGCTACATGTGGACGTAAGATGTCAATGGGACAATCTACAAAATACAGGCTATATTGTAGATAAAATACTTGACTCAAGAATTATATGCAATAGGAAGATCAGACTTTGGGGTTATTCTAAATATCACTTGATTCATGGAGATCGGAGTTACTTAATGGGAAGGAGAAAGTATGGGAATACCCCATGGAGAACAATTCCCTAGCTGAAAGATTCAACAAATACCTATGTAAGGGGCCAATGATAGATTATGTAAAGCAAAGGGCGTAGAAGTGCTATGTCATTTAGTTCATTTGTTTTGTGTAATAACACGTGCACGTTGCACCTAAAGCTAATTACGTATGAAGAATGTTTATGTGCACGAGAGAGATTGCACATACTTTTCATGTGGGTTGGTTGTAGTTATCCAAGAAAAAGGTATGGGAATTGAAATGTGAAAGGAATAATCTGCTATGGGTGTGCTTTAAGTGAAAAGAAGATTGCTTCTCAAAAGTGACAAAGGATGGAGATGAATGAAAGAAAAATATAACGCGAGGTAAGCGAGGCCATGATAGCTACCAGAGAAGGTATAATGATGAGGTACTTGGGCATAGGAGCACGTCTTTGAATAGAAGTCCGTGACTAGAGGTAGGAAGGCACGCTTGAAGGTTATAACTAGGGAGAAAAGATGTATTACATGGAATGAATGGATTTGGTCAATGAATGAGGGGACATTTGGTAGGTAAAGGAGCAATAAATGCATCAAAATTTTAAAATTTTATATAAGGATGGGATGCGGATTCATTTTTACCATTGTGACTAAGAGAATTTGAAGAAAGAGCCAAGTGCGAAGAGCCGAGTGATCGAGTTAAGGTCCTGTGAAACCAAGCGTCACTAACCAGATTGCATGTGATAAGAAGCTTTCCCCTGGTGAAGGGTTTGAGTGAAGTAGGGAGACAAAAAAGAGTTAGGTTATAAAGTTTCCACCTAAATGATTGAGTCGAGCTAGGGTTTGATTTGAAAGTTGCGAGTTGAAGAGGAGACATTCAAAGGTAAAAATGGCAAAGAAGGCATCTACAAAACAAGTAAAAGGAAAGAAGAAGGTGGTCATCGAGAGGAAGAGATGACACCTCAAATCCATTTTTCTAGATGTAATATCAACAAGGAGTCATCCCTAGGCCAAGAATGGATTCACACTTTGAAAGAGCAAAGTGAGTGAATATAATCATGTAATTTAGAGAATAAGGAGTTCGATTCCTTGCTCATGATGTGTGAAAAGGTGCACGACATATGACATGCCAAAGTATATGAAGATGTAGGTGAAATTTTTCAAAGATAATTGGGGTCTACTAATTGTATGAGATTACATATTTCGGGGTATGAGCCCTTGTATAAGTGGCTCATGAGCGTTTGGTGCACAAGATTCTTCATACTTTATATTTAGAATCTCATCTCTCTTGTCTCATCGATTTATAATTTGAAGGCCAAAGAGAAGACATAAAAATTGACCTCAAATGATAAAGCCACAAAAGATGGAATAAAGACCAAATAGTAGTTGATACCTAAAGGGTCCACGTGGAATGGACATAGACAAATTAAAGATTTTTCCAGTTGTAAAATGATGTAAAAACCTTGTTACCAAGTTAAATGATTAGGAGAAGTGGTCATGAGTAAATACTATGTGGCTACATGTAAAATTTCCAAAGATGTCGAAGGGACAATCTACAATACATTCTTTAGGCTATATTGTAGAGCAAATAGTCGATAAGTGGACTAAATGAGGGAAGATGAACTTTTGATAATTATTCTACTATCAACGGTATTCATGGAATCCTACTATACCATAAGTCTTCTTGGAGAAAGTATGGGAATACCCCATGGAGAACAAGTCCTAAGTCAAAGATTCAACAAATACCTATGCAAGTATTTCCATGGTAGATTATGTAAAGAAAAGGGCAGAGAAGTGGTATGATAGGCTCAGAGTGTCATTTTTGTGTAATAAGCGGACTTGTGCACCAAGCTAATTACGGTATGAGGAATGTTTATGCGCATAGAGGACTTCACATACTTTTCATGTGGGGTGGTTGTAGTTATCTAAGAAAAAGACTGTGGGAATTGAAAGGTGAAAGGAATAAGCTACTACGGTGTGCTTTAAGTCAAAAGAAGATTACTTCTCAAAAGTGACCAAGGATGGAGATGAATGAAAGAACAATATAACACGAGGTAAGCGGAGGCCATGATAGCTACCAGGAGAAGGTATAGTGATGAGTACTCGGGCACGGGAGCATGTGCATGTTGAAGAGAAGTCTGTGATGAGAGGGTAGGAAGGTGCGCTTGAAGGTTATAAGATGGGCGCGAAGATTTACCGCATGAGAATGAATGGATTTGGTCAATGAATGAGGGGATATTTTGTAGGTGAAGGAGCAATAAATGCATCAAAATTTGAAAAAATTATATAAGGATGGGATGCAAATTTATTTTTACCATTGTGACTAAGAGATTTGAACAAAAAAAGCCAAGTCAAACCTTCCCTAAAGTAAAGGTCACTAAGGGTGTGAAACCAAGAGTGACAACCCGATCCTATAAGAACTTGCGCTCCCTTCTAGTGAAGGGTTTGAATATGAAGCGAGATAAAAAGGGTTAGGTTATAACCACCTAGGGCATGATTGAACATCGAGCCCTAGGGTTTGATTGCGTATGTAGAGTTGAAGAGGAGACATTTGTAATGTAAAAATGACACCGAAGAAGGCATCTACAACAACATCGCAGGAAAGAAGAAGGTGGTCTATCTGAAGAGGAAGAGATCACACCCCTCCATTTTTCGAGATGAGATCTTATCCTAGTCATCATCGGCCAAGAATGGGATTCACCTATCGAAAAGAGCAAAGTGAGTGAATATAATCATAGGACTTGAGAATGGGGTTTGATTCCTTGCTCATGGCTAGAATAAACAAGCGCCTCTATGAAATGACATGGAGATAAAAGATGTAGGTGAATTTTTTTGAAGATAATGGATGCAAATGTTGTATGAGATTCCATATTTCGAAGTATGACCCTTTTAGGTGATGAGCAAGTGCAAAAAGACGTCTTCTACTTTACATGGTCTCATTTAGAATCTCATATAGCTTATCTTGATTCTGATTTCATAACTAACCACGAAGAAGACATAAAAGTGACCTCGCAATGGCTAGAAAGCCGTGATTGTAAAGACCAAACATGAGTTGATACTTGAAGGATCCGCATGGAATGGACATAGAAAAATTAAAGAATTTTCCATGGGTGCCCAAGCAACATTGTTATAAGTTAAATGATTAGGAGAAGTGGTTACGGTAAATACTATGTGGCTACATGTGGCAAGTGACGATAAGATTTCGTAAGGGACAATCTCAAATACAGTAGGCTATATAGTAGAGAAAATAGTCAAGAAGTGCACACATGAGGAAGATCAACTTTGGGGTTATTCTACTATCAATATTCATGGACACACGGAGTACCGCAATTACTTTAAAGATAAAGTAAGGGAATACCCCATGGATAACAAGTCCCCATCTTGGTTTTCAACAAATACCTATTGCCATTTGATAGATTAGGTAAATTTAAAGGGCTAAAGTATTTCTAGTATGATAGGCTCAAGTTTAGTTGCATTTTTGTGTAATAAGCGGACTTATGCAATGAAGCTAATTATGGTATGAGAATGTTTATGCGCAGAGGACTTGCACATACTTTTCATGTGAGGTGGTTGTAGTTATCTTTTTTTGGGAATTGAAAGGTGAAAGGAATAATCTACTGGTTGTGCTTTAAGTGAAAAGAAGATTGCTTCTCAAAAGTGACCAAGGATGGAGATGAATGAAAGAACAATATAACGTGAGGTAAGCAGAGGCCATGACAACTACCAAGAGAAGGTACAGTGACGAGGTACTTAAGGCACGAGAGCACGTGCTAAAGAGAAGTCTCAGACAAGAGGGTAGGAAGGTGGGCTAGAAGGTTATAACTAGGTGCAAAAGATGTATGTGCGGAATGAATGGATTTGGTCAATGAATGAGGGGATATTTGGTAGGTAAATGATTAATAAATGCATCAAAATTTGAAAAATTATGTAAGGATGGGATAAAAATTTATTTTTACCATTGTGACTAAGAGATTTGAAGAAAGAGCCACTATGCAAAGAGCTTAATTGATCGAGTTAAGGTGCGAAGGGTGTGAAACCAAGCGTGACAACCATATCGCATGTGTGATAAGAAGCTTGCGTCCCTTATGAAGGGTTTGAGTAAGCTAGACAAAAAAAGAGTTAGGTTATAAAGTTTCCACCTAGGAGATGATTGAAAAAGCTAGGGTTTGATTCAAAGTTGCATAAAAATGAAGTGGAGACATTTATAAGGTAAAAATGGCACTCGAGAAGGCATCTACAACAACAAAGAAAAGGAAAGAAGAAGGTGGTCATCGAGGAGGAAGAGATGGCACCCAATTCCATTTTTCGGAGATGCAATATCCTCTAGGTCATCGTCGTGCTTGATTCATCTTTGTCGTAAAGAGCAAAGTGAGTGAATATAATCATAGGACTTGGAGAACAAGAAGGAGTTCGATTCCTTGCTCATGAACAAATAAGTGCACAAGATGAACTACATTGCCCTATATGAAGATCCATGTGATTTTTTTTTGAAGATAATTGGGGTCCACCAATGAGTATGAGATTCCATATTTTGGGAAGTATGAGCCCTTAGTATCGTGGCTCATGAGCAAGGTGCATGAAGACTTCTTACTTTGCAGTTCGCTTGTTAGAATCTCATCTTACGCTTTTTCATCCACTAAAAGTTTGCAAGGACACAAATTGGTAAAGACATAAATGACCTGGAGATAAAGCCGTGATTGTAAAGACCAAACAGAGTTGGGATACCTGGGACCAGTGCCTATGCGGAATGGACATAGACAAATTAAATAATTTTCCGATTGAAGCAAAAAACCTTGTTACCAAGTTAATTGATTAGGAGGTCGGTGGTCATATATAAATACAATGTACAAATGTTAAGATGTCGAAGGGACAATCTACACCATTCTTGACTATATTGTAGATCAAATAGTGGAAGAGTAGTATGAGGGAAGATCAACTTTGGGGTTATTCTACTATCACTTGTATTCATGGAGAATTAGTACCATGCACTTCAAGGAGAAAGTATGGGAATACCCCTATGGAGAACAAGTCCCAAATTGAAAGATTCAACAAATACCTATGTAAAGGGGGCCATGATAGATTATGTCAATTCAAATTTCCTTAGAAGTGGTATGATAGGCTCCGCGTGGAATTTTTGTGTTATAAGTGCGCTTGCACGCACCGGAAGCTAATTATGGTATGAAGAATGTTTATGCGTGCAGGTACTACACATACTTTTGTGTGTGGGTGGTTGTAGTTATCCAAGAAAAAATACTGTGGGAATTGAAAGGTGAAAGGAATAATTTGCTACAGGTGTGCTTTAAGTGAAAAGAAGATTGCTTCTCTAAAGTGACCAAGGATGGAGATGAATGAAAGAACAATATAACGTGAGGTAAGAAAAGGTCTTGATAGCTACCATGAAAAAGGTACAAAGTGATGAGGTACTTCGGGCACATGAGTGCGTGTTGAAGAAAATTTTGTGACCGAGAGGGTAGGAAGGCACGGCTAGAAGGTTATAAGTTGGGCATGAAGATGTATTGCGGAAATGAATGGATTTGGTCAATGAATGAGGGGATATTTGGTAGGTAAAGGAACAATAAATGTATCAAAATTTGAAAAAATTATATAAGGATGGGATGCAATTCATTTTTACCATTGTGACTAAGAGAATTTGAAGAAAGAGCCAAGTGCAAGAGCCGAGTGATTGAGTTAAGGTGAGAAGGGTGTGAACCAATTGCAGACAACCATATCTATGTGACAAGAAGCTTGTGTCCCTAGTGGTGAAGGGTTTGAGTGAAGAAGGAGACATAGAAAAGAGTTAGGTTATAAAGTTTCCACCTAGGGCATGATTGAGTTGAGATAGGGTTTGATTCGTTGAGTTACAAAGTTGAAGAGAGACATTTACAAGGTAAAAATGGCACCAAAGAAGGCATCTACAACAAAGAAAAGGAAAGAAGAAGGTGGTCATCGAGGAGGAAGAGATGGCACCTAAAATCCATTTTTCAGAGATGCAATATCCAGAAGGAGTCATCGTCGGCCAAGAATGGGATTCACCCATCAGAAAGAGCAAAGTGAGTGAATATAATCATAGGACTTCAGAGAACAAGAAGGAGCTCGATTCCTTGCTCATGGCTAGAACAAACAAGCGCACGAAAGATGACATGCCAGTATATGAAGATGCATGTGAAAAACTTTTGAAGATAATTGGGGTCTACCAGTTGTATGAGATTCCATATTTCAGGAAGTATGAACCCTTGTATCAGTGGCTCATGAGCAGGGTGCACGAAGACTTCTTCTACTTTTCAGGACGCAGAGATAGAATCTCATCTTCCCTTGTCTCATCAGTTACAGGTTTGAAGGCCATAGGAGAAGACATAAAAGGTGACCTCGCAGATAAAGCCGTGATTGTAAAGACCAAATAGGAGTTGGGATACCTGAAGGGTCCGCGGAATGGACATAGACAAATTAAAGAATTTTCTAGTTGTAAAAGCTGTAGCAAACCTTGTTACCAAGTTAAATGATTAGGAGCGGTGGTCACAGGTAAATACTATGTGGCTACATGTGGCACGTAAGATGTCGAAGGGACAATATACAACATTGTAGGCTATATTGTAGAGCAAATAGTCGATGAAGTGCGCACATGAGGAAGATCAAGTTTTAGGTTATTATACTATCACCGGTATTCATGGAGATCGAGTACCAGACAGGCCATCAAGGAGAAAGTATGGGAATACCCCATGGAGAACAAGTCCCATTGAAAGATTCAACAAATACCTATGCAAGGGGGCCATGATAGATTATGTAAAGCAAAGGGCAGAGAAGTGGTATGATAGGCTCCGAGTGGCATTTTTGTGTAATAAGTGGACTTGTGCACTGAAGCTAATTATTGTATGAGGAATGTTTATGCGCAGAGGACCCATATACTTTTCATGTGGGGTGGTTGTAGTTATACAAGAAAAGACCGTGGGAATTGAAAGGTGAAAGGAATAATCTACTACGTGTGTGCTTTAAGTGAAAAGAAGATTGCTTCAAAAGTGACCAAGGATGGAGATGAATGAAAGAACAATATAACGCGAGGTAAGCGGAGAGCCATGATAGCTACCAGAGAAGGTACAATGACGATGGCGAGGTACTTGGGTACGAGGAGCGTGTGCTAAAGAGAAGTCTGTGACAAGAGGGTATGAAGGCGCGCTAGAAGGTTATAACTAGGCGCAAAGATGTACTCACGCGAATGAATGGATTTGGTCAATGAATGAGGGGATATTTGGTAGGTAAAGGAGCAATAAATGCATCAAAATTTGAAAAATTTATATAAGGATTGGATGCAAATTCATCTTTACCATTGTGACTAAGAGAATTTGAAGAAAGAGCCATGTGTGAAGAGCCGAGTGATCGAGTTAAGGTGCGAAGGGTGTGAAACCAAGAGTGACAACCATATCTCATGGCGATAAGAAGCTTGCGTCCCCCAGGTGGTGAAGGGTTTGAGTGAAGAAGGGAGATAAAAAAGAGTTAGATTATAAAGTTTCCACCTAGGGCATGATTGAGTCGAGATAGGGTTTGATTCACAGAGTTGTAGAGTTGAAGAGGAGACATTTGTAAGGTAAAAATGGCACCAAGAAGGCATCTACAACAACATTAAAAGGAAAGAAGAAGGTGGTCATCGAGGAGGAAGAGATGGCACCCAAAATCCATTTTTCTTAGATGCAATTCATCGTCGGCCAAGAATGGGATTCACCTATCGAAAGAGAAAAGTGAGTGAATATAATCATAGGAGTTCAAAGAACAAGAAGGTGTTCGATTCCTTGCTCACGGCTAGAACAAACAAGCACACGACAGATGACATGCCAAGATATGAAGATGTAGGTGAAAAACTTTTGAAGATAATTGGGCTCAACCATTGATAGGATTCCATATTTGGGGAAGTATGAGCCCTTGTATCATCGTGGCTCATTAGAAGGGTGCACAAAGACTTCTTGTACTTTACGCAGATGCGAGAGTTAGAATCTCATCTACGCTTGTCTCATCAATTACATGTTTGAAGGCCATAAGAGAAGATATAAAAGGTGACCTCGTAGATAAATCCACGATTGTAAAGACCAAACAAGAGTTGGGATACTTGAAGGGTCCGCGCAGAATGGACATAGACAAATTAAAGAATTTTCTAGTTGTACAAGTTGTAGCAAACCTTGTTACCAAGTTAAATGATTAGGAGCGGTGGTCACAGGTAAATACTATGTGGCTACATGTGGCACGTAAGATGTCAGAAGGGACAATCTACAACATTGTAGGCTATATTGTAGAGAAAATAGTCGAAGAAGTGTGCACATGAGGGAAGATCAACTTTGGGGCTATTCTACTATCACTGGTATTCATGGAGATCAGTACCAAATGAGATCGAAGGAGAAAGTATGGGAATATCCCATGGAGAACAAGTCCCAGTGAAGGATTCAACAAATACCTATGCGAGGGCCATGATAGATTATGTAAAGCAAAGGGAAGAGAAGTGGTATGATAGGCTCCGCATGGCATTTTTGTGTAATAAGCACACTTGTGCACTGAAGCTAATTACTGTATGAAGAATGTTTATGTGGAAAGGACTGCACATACTTTTCATATGGGGTGGTTGTAGTTATCCAAGAAAAAGACCATGGGAATTGAAAGGTGAAAGGAATAATCACTACGTGTGCTTTAAGTGAAAAGAAGATTGCTTCTGAAAAGTGACCAAGGATGGAGATGAATGAAAGAAAAATATAACGTGAGGTAAGCAAAGGTCATGATAGCTACCAGAGAAGGTACGATGAGGAGGTATTCGAGCACATGAGCGCGTGCTTGAAGAAAAGTCTATGACGAGAGGGTAGGAAGGTGTGTTAGAAGGCTATAACTAGGCGTGAAGATGTACTGCACGGAATGAATGGATTTGGTCAATGAATGAGGGGATATTTGGTAGGTAAAGGAGCAATAAATGCCTCAAAATTTGAAAAAATTATATAAGAATGGGACGAAAATTCATTTTTACCATTGTGACAAATAGAATTTGAAGAAAGAGCCAAGTGCAAAGATCCGAGTGATCGAGTTAAGGTGCGAAGCGTGTGAAACCAAGTGTGACAACCATATCTCGTGCGATAAAGAAGCTTGTGTCCCGGTGGTAAAGGGTTTGAGTGAAGCAAAGTGAGACCGAAAAGAGTTAGGTTATAAAGTTTCCACCTAGGGCATGATTGAGTCGAGATAGGGTTTGATTCACGAGTTCTAGAGTTGAAGAGGAGACATTTATAAAGGTAAAAATGGCACCGAAGAAGGCATCTACAACAATTGTAAAAGGAAAGAAGAAGGTGGTCATCGAGGAGGAAGAGATGGCACCTGAAATCCATTTTTCAGAGATGCAATATCCAGAAGGAGTCATCATCGGCCAAGAATGGGATTCACCTATCAGAAAGAGCAAAGTGAGTGAATATAATCATAGGACTTTAGAGAACAAGAAGGAGTTCGATTCCTTGCTCATGGCTAGAACCAAAAGCGCATGACGAGATGACATGCCGAGTATATGAAGATGCGAGTGAATTTTTTGAAGATAATTGGGGTCTACCCGGTTGTATGAGGTTCCATATTTCGAAGTATGAGCCCTTGTATCGAGAGCTCATGAGCGGGGTGCACGAGAAGACTTCTTCTACTTTGCGGGACGCAGAGAGATAGAATCTCATCTACGCTTGTCTCATCGATTCTGGAGTTTGAAGGCCATAAGAAAGACATAAAAGGTGACCTCGCAGATAATGCCGTGATTGTAAAGACCAAACAGGAGTTAGGATACAGAAGGGTCCGTGCGGAATGGACATGACAAATTAAAGAATTTTCCGAGTTGTACATGCTGCGGTAAACCTTGTTGCCAAGTTAAATGATTAGGAGCGGTGGTCACGAGTAAATACTATGTGGCTACATGTGGCACGCAAGATGTCGAAGGGACAATCTACAACATTGTAGGCTATATTGTAGAGCAAATAGTTGAAGAAGTGTGCACATGAGGGAAGATCAACTTTGGGGTTATTATACTATCACTGGTATTCATGGAGATCAGAGTACCAGATAGACCGAAGGAGAAAGTATGGGAATACCCCATGGAGAACAAGTCCCCAGCTGAAAGATTCAACAAATACCTATGTAAGGGGGCCATGATAGATTATGTAAAGCAAAGGGCAAAGAAGTGGTATGATAGGCTATGCGTGGCATTTTGTGTAATAAGTGCGCTTGTGCACACAGAAGATAATTACTTGTATGAAGAATGATTATGCATGAGAGGACTGCACATACTTTTCATGTGGGGTGGTTATAGTTATCCAAGAAAAAAAAGTCATGGGAATTGAAAGGTGAAAGGAATAATCTGCTACAGGTGTGCTTTAAGTGAAAAGAAGATTGCTTTTGAAAAGTGACCAAGGATGGAGATGAATGAAAGAAAAATATAACATGAGGTAAGCGGAGACCATGATAGCTACTAGGAGAAGGTACATTGACGAGGTACTCAGGAACAGGAGCGCATGCTAAAGAGAAGTCTGTGACCAGAGGGTAGGAAGGCGCGCTAGAAGGTTATAAGCGGGCATAAATATGTAATGTGCGGAATGAATGGATTTGGTCAATGAATGAGGGTATATTTGGTAGGTAAATGAGCAATAAATGTGTCAAAATTTGAAAAATTTATATAAGGATGGGGCCTTGAAATCATTTTTATAATTGTGACTAAGAGAATTTGAAGTAAGTGCCAAGTGTGAAGAGCCGAGTGATCGAGTTAAGGTGCGAAGGGTGTGAAACCAAGCGTGACAACCAGATCTATGTGATAAGAAGCTTGCGTCCCCGATGGTGAAGGGTTTGAGTGAAGCATGGAGACAAAAAAGAGTTAGGTTATAAATTTTCCACCTAGGGAATGATTGAATCGAGCTAGGGTTTGATTTGCAAATTTGCGAGTTGAAGAGGAGACATTTGTAAGGTAAAAATGGCACTGAAGAAGGCATCTACAACAACAGTAAAAGGAAAGAAGAAGGTGGTCATCGAGGAGGAAGAGATGGCACTGAAATCCATTTTTGGAGATCAATATCCACAGGAGTCATCATCACCAAGAGTGGGATTCACCTATCGAAAGAGAAAAGTGAGTGAATATAATCATAGGACTTCAAAGAACAAGAAGGAGTTCGATTCCTTACTCATAGGCTAGAACAAACAAGCACACGACAGATGACATGCAAGTATATGAAGATGCGAGTGAAATTTTTTTGAAGATAATTGGGGTCGACCGGTTGTATGATGTTCCATATTTCAGGAAGTATGAGCCCTTGTATCAGTGGCTCATGAGCAGGGTGCACGAAGACTTCTTCTACTTTGCAAAGCACACCGAGTTAGAATCTCATATGCGCTTGTCTCATTAGTTACAGTTTGAAGGCCACGGAGAAGAAATAAAAGGTGACCTCACAGATAAAGCCACGATTGTAAAGACCAAACGGAGTTGGGATACCCAGAGAGTCGCGTGGAATGGACATAGATAAATTAAAGAATTGTCTAGTTGTACAAGCTACGAAAACCTTGTTACCAAGTTAAATGATTAGGAGCGGTGGTCACAGGTAAATACTATGTGGCTACATGTATGCGCGTCTGATGTCGAAGGGACAATATACAACATTGTAGGCTATATTGTAGAGAAAATAGTCGAAGAAGTGCGCACATGAGGTAAGATCAACTTTGGGAGTTATTCTAGTATCACCTGGTATTCATGGAGATCGGAGTACGAGACAGGGCCAAGAAGGAGAAATTATGGGAATACCCCATGGAGAAAAAGACCCCAGTGAAAGATTCAACAAATACCTATGCAAGGGCCATGATAGATTATGTAAAAGCAAAGGCGAGAAGTGGTATGATAGGCTATGCGTGGCATTTTTGTGTAATAAGTGTGTTTGTGCACTTGAAGCTAATTACTATATAAAGAATGTTTATGCGCGAGAGGACCGCACATACTTTTCATGTGGGGTGGTTATAGTTATCCAAGAAAAAGACCGTGGGAATTGAAAGGTGAAAGGAATAATCTGCTACTGAGTGTGCTTTAAGTGAAATAAAGATTGCTTCTCAAAAGTGACCAAGGATGGAGATGAATGAAAGAACAATATAACACGAGGTAAGCGGAGGCCATGATAGCTACTAGGAGAAGGTATAGTGACGAGGTACTCGAGCACAAGAGCACATGTTGAAGAGAAGTCTGTGACCAGAGGGTAGGAAGGCGCGCTAGAAGGTTATAGCTGGGCATAAAGATGTACCGTGCGGAATGAATGGATTTGGTCAATGAATGAGGGGATATTTGGTAGGTGAAGGAGCAATAAATGCATCAAAATTTGAAAAATTTATATAAGGATGGGATGCAGATTCATTTTTACCATTGTGACTAAGAGAATTTGAAGAAAGAGCCAAGTGCGAAGAGCCGAGTGATCGAGTTAAGGTGCGAAGGGTGTGAAACCAAGCGTGACAACCAGATCATGTGATAAGAATCTTGCGTCCCCATTGGTGAAGGGTTTGAGTGAAGCATGGAGACAAAAAGAGTTAGGTTATAAAGTTTCCACCTAGGGCATGATTGAATCGAGCTAGGGTTTGATTCGCAGAGTTGCAGAGTTGAAGAGGAGACATTTGTAAGGTAAAAATGGCACCGAAGAAGGCATATACAACAACGGTAAAGGAAAGAAGAAGGTGGTCATCAGGAGGAAGAGATGGCACTGAAATCCATTTTTCGGAGATGCACATATCCACAAGGAGTCATCATCGGCCAAGAATTGGATTCACCTATCGAGAAAGAGCAAAGTGAGTGAATATAATCATAGGACTTCAGAGAACAAGGAGGAGTTCGATTCCTTTCTCATGACTAGAACAAACAAGCGCCTGACAGATGACAAGGACAATATATGAAAATGCAGGTGAAAACTTTTGAAGATAATTAGGGTCTACCAGGTTGTATGATGTTCCATATTTGGGAAGTATGAGCACTTGTATCGGTGGCTCATGAGCAGGGTGCACGAAGACTTCTTCTACTTTGCAAGACACCGAGTTAGAATCTCATCTGCGCTTGTCTCATCGATTCACAGAGTTTGAAGGCCACGGAGAAGAAATAAAAGGTGACCTCACGAGATAAATCCACGATTGTAAAGACCAAACAGGAGTTAGGGTACACTCGAAGGGTGCACGCGGAATGGACATAGACAAATTAAAGAATTTTCCAGTTATACAAGTTGCGACGAGAAAACCTTGTTACCAAGTTAAATGATTAGGAGCGGTGGTCACATGAAAATACTATGTGGCTACATGTGGCGCATAAGATGTCGAAGGACAACCTACATTGTAGGCTATATTGTAGAGAAAATAGTCAAAGAAGTGCGCACATGAGGTAAGATCAACTTTGGGGTTATTCTACTATCAACTGGTATTCATGGAGATCAGTACCAAACAGATGAAGGAGAAAGTATGGGAATACCCCATGGAGAACAAGTCCCAATTTGAAAGATTCAACAAATACCTATACGCAGGGGGCCATGATAGATTATGTAAAGCAAAGGGCAAGAAGTGGTATGATAGGCTCCGCGTGGCATTTGGGGAAGAGTGGTGCATCCCAAAGGACCTACCAAAGTGGTATGGAAACAAGTTCAGATTTGTTGTATATCAGCCTTCACGCATCGCATGCTTCCAAATGAAAGATGGAGTCTGGAGCCCTTAGTGCAAGTTGCCTTACACATTTACTCATGTAAGGTATTTCCAAGCATCTATTCATAGATTTACAGACATGCGCCGAATGGTCTTCAATGCGAGATAAGGTAGACTGCGACTACCATACATTGAGGAAGAAGTATGTGTATCCTAGTAGAAGCACCTATACAAAGAGGATCATTTTAGAAGTATTGAATATCAAACTAATAATTTTGGTTGTAGCAGATGTGGGGACGATATTGGTGTATTTCCGCTTAAATCGAAGATGGAGAATAACAAATATGTGGAAGGTGTGTTCGCACTTCCAGCGCCACCAAAAGGGAAGCATACAGTGGAGAACATCCCAACGCCTAAGCCTACAGAGCCAATTGAAGTGTAGGATGAGGAGGAGGAGTGCGAAGATAGTGGTGGTTTGGAGCATAGGGGTAGGAGACATCCTATAAGTAAGGGTGAAGTTGAGCGTGTTGTTACACCACCTCAAAGCAACAATAGGGGGATGATGAGGACATGAATGCGATCTAAGGGGAACACATGTTTAAAAGGGTATTTAGGGGAACAAGGACCCAAGGTGCTACTCAAACCACTGTGTGTAAATCACTCAGACTCTCTCCATAGAAGGAGGTGGCCGCGTAGAGAAGGAGGAAACTGAAGTTGAATGAGGAGGTGGAAGAGTCAGAGGAAAGCGTGCCTAATTCTCCTACACTTTCAAGAGGACACAAAATAAGAGGGTGAGGCATCAAAGGAAAAAGAAGAGGATGAGAAAATACTAGAGGAGACAACTATAGAGGATGTTCAAGACATGGAGACACAAGTCCCGATTTGAAGGCTGAAGTTCCTAAACAAAGAAAGGTCTAGAAGAACAAGTGGAGAGAACATTCCACCAGCCATGGGGTATGCAGAGGACGCAGGAAAAATTGTTCACGCCCGCTTCCAGAGCACGATAGCGCAAAAGGATTTATTTGGCTAGGAGTTAATGGATGAGGATACGACGATTGTGCACACTCAAAAGTAACTATCGTGGTCAATGCACACCCACATGGATGAGCCTAACTTTGATGTGATGGAAAATTCATGTGTTTCAAGACGAATGAAGAAGGTGCCTCAAGCTAGACACATGACATTAAAACCTCTTTGTCCATGTCGGATGAGTAGGTCAAATGCATTGGTGAAGGTATCGCTAATGTGGCTTGAAGAAACATGGACAAAGCTGCCACGATCAGAGCGCTGCGTGAGGAGTTGAAGACAAAGGACGTTGAGATAGCGTGCATAACATGGGAGAGGGACTTACGTGCGAGAAGAAGAACGATGTGTTTATAAGCATTGCGAGAGGAGATTGGGGAGAATGTAATCAAAGCAAGGCCACACTTAGAGGCCGAGTGTACCAAAGACATTTCCTTCGATGATACACTATGTAGGAAAGTTGGTGGGCTTATTACTTGAAGATGAAACTCTCGTCTGCAAGCGCTAGAACGCTTTGAACAAGATGTCGATCGAGAGAAAGCATCTCATGATGAGAAAAATTCATCTTATGAAGGGTTGTTACAAGCATTACGGGAGGTATTGAAGAAAGTAGACCATGTTTTAAATGTATGCACACTCCGAGGTGCTTATCAACATCAAGACCCTCAAAGAGAACAATGAGGTTTAGAGAACGATGAAAGATGAGACATTGGGCTGCGTAGAGAGGTTGTCAATGGTTAAACGAAGCGCAAGGCCCGATGGCAGAAAAATATCCGCACAAGACTCAAATAGAAGAGATTGGAAAGCTAATTGCGTAGAAGATGGACCTTTTAGAAGGAAGAATGACATCAATGTCCAGTGTTGTGTTGGTTCTACAAAATGAGAAAGGAGAGATTGTGAGGGATGAGTTAGAATCCATTCTTTGTGGATATCCCGAGAAAAGCGAGCAAGCAATGCACCGACCGACCCGAAGTGTTGGAGCGAAATAAAGGAGTATCCAAAGTTGATACTACAAATGATACTGAATGGAGGTTTCCTAATAACCTTATAGAAATTATTTATTTATCTACATTCTTTCATTCTTATTCTTTCCATTCTTCTATTCTTTCCTTAAATTTTTTGGAGATACCCATTGTCGAGATGACAATGAGATTAGTGTGGGGTAATGTTGATAAAAGAATACTTGTTAAAGACCACACAAGGATTCCGCGCGGATAGAAGGCCCAGGGGCACAAAGGGCGGGAAGGACCAGCGCGCGAAGTCAAGTTTAAATTTCAAGACTTAGCTGATTTTGAGCATGAAGACCTATTTTTAGAAGATGGTGTGTGGAACACATCAATGATGCAGAGATACGTGCGCGCCATGCATTTTCTATCTTTGGAGAAGCGGTTCAAAGTGTTTATGCATGGAGACAAGATGAGAATAGAATTGACACTTCAGTTAATTGCAAGAGGACTATAAATAGCACACTTGCATGTGTGGCTATGATTGTAAACAGCGTGTGGCTATCAATAACATGTGGCCTACTTCTGGAATAGATAAGCGGTGAAGGGCAAGTCCCCACCCTATATATATGATGTTAGGTACATAGTAGATGGATGGTAAGAGATGTATGTATGTGTAACAGAGAATACACATATGATTGAATCACTATATCAGTTCCATACATGCATTGATATAGATTGACAATATTGTAAGGAGTTTATGTATATATTAATAGATGGAAGATATTAGCTGAAACTAAGTGTCATTCTGTGTGTAGTTGAGTAGTGCATGTTATTAATTCAATCATGATTACTGTTTAAGCTTGTTCTTTCATAGATCTGAGGGTAGCGTGCCTTGTAGAATGATGGATTAGTTATGAATCTATATGTTTCTTCCTTCATCATGTTAACATCCTGTTACAACAACTCTAAAGAGGGACCTGGTACCTTTGCGTGCTTCGGGTGAGTGCTCAGTCTAGGCTGAGTGATGTGCCAACGCGACTAGGGTGTTATCTGGTAAAATTCTAGGCTGCATAAACAATTTCTCCGTAATGTTCTAGAGATATATATCAACAATATTAATCATCTAATTTATTTATACAACTAATTTTAGTCATACCTATAACAATATAATATGTTTTAGTTTCATAAAATATTATCTTGGTGCTAGAAATAAATGCAAAGAGAAGTATAAAGGAATATTTGATTATTTAGAATCATGGAGACATTCATCATGAAGATGCAATACCTTGGAACACCGAGATATCTAGGTGAGTAAGACCTATCGAAATTAAATTCATGGATAGAAAATGTTATCAAGAACTGTTAGTGTACTCTCATGTCATAGTCGGTTAAGGCATTTATAAAATTTTAAATAGGATTTAATGTTTATTTGAGGAACTTGTTGGTTAGTGATGGTGATACGAAAAACATTTTTATTTACATAAATTTTATGCGGTAGGAGGAAACAACTAGCATTCAATGAAACCCAAATAATGCAATAATAAATTGGAATAACACAAAAATAATTCTCTCAATTATTTTTGTTATCTAACCATCATTATGAAGTCTCTTCGAGGTTGTATAACCTTTTTAACCAACACACTAAATATGATGGTGTGTTACTTGAATATTACAATACCACACAAATCATTAACCCTTATCATTTTCAACACTTAGTAAATTGTTAATGCAAGAAAAACTAATAACATATTTTCATTTTCCTCACAATTATCAAAAGCTTTCCTTCAATTCTTGTAATTAATTTGGAATGGGGATCTTCTTTTGTACTTCGTAGAGCTATCAAATTCGGTATTTAATGTAGACTTCTATAATTCATTTTAAGAGACTATTAACAATTAAATCAATCAATGGATGGAAATTAGAATGGGCGTGGGTGGGAAAGTAAGTTTTAACCGGGCGACTCAAGGCATTCCATGGAGTGGTTCGTCTCCCTAAAAGTTGTTGCTGCATCGTTGGCTAGCAAAGTAGTTGGGTCTCATTTAGAGTCACTGACCAATAAGATTCTCCCCAATACTTTTCTCCTTCCCTCTTGGGATGAGGAGGGTCCTTCCCTCTTGATCCTTGATGAGGTTATTAATAGATCTAAAACTAGATTTAAGCATGCTCTATTGGGAAGATGTGTAGGCTCCATACCTAACAACGAGGCCATGAGAAATTGGACTCGGAGGAAATGTAGGCTAAAGGGCAGCACTGGAGGTGATTTATTCTCTGGGCAGAAGTCCCTTTTGTTTAACTTTCTCTTTGGAGGAAGAATTTCTTAGAGTTTTCCTTGAGGGCCTGGTTCTTTAGGAGGACAATTTTGAATCTGATCATGTGGAGTCCTAAAAACTTTCATGGATCCATTATCGGTGCATATCCTATATGGGCCATATTACTTGCTCTTCATGTGGAGTTTTGGGAACAAGATGTGATTAAGGCATTGCTAAGGCATTGGAGGGGCCTTGGTAATTGATCCAACTACTAGAGATTACAAAATGATGATACATGTTAGGTTATGCATTAACATGTGTGTCAATAAGCCAACCCCTACATCCATCAGACTTGTGACAAAATATTGTGTTTGGAATCACAAGCTTCTATATGAGAATTCAAATGTCTTTTGTTCCAATTTCTTGCAAGCTGGCCACAGATTTGGGCGTTGCCTAGTTACTAAGTCATGCAAAAGAAATGGTAAAGGAACAAATATGCTAACTATAAGGTTT
Organism: Taxus wallichiana var. yunnanensis; assembly: GCA_018340775.1. Classification (NCBI taxonomy): domain Eukaryota; kingdom Viridiplantae; phylum Streptophyta; class Pinopsida; order Cupressales; family Taxaceae; genus Taxus; species Taxus wallichiana. The sequence goes on from CM031243.1 coordinate 604,007,767, forward strand.
CCTTGGTGGCGCAGGACCAGAGATCTTGGGGTTCGAATCCTTTTAGAACACGGGTCTGTCCTTTACAGAAGGGGGCAAGAAAATCTAATACTTTCTCCTTGCTGTGGGTTAAGACAACTGGGTTTATACCCGACAAGGGAATTTGACTACTGTCGGGTCTTTTGCTTTTTCTACGACTGGTTATCCTGCACAGATTTATGTTCTCTCCTCAGAGTCCGCTGATGGCATGGATGTGTTGCATGGCTTGATGGATCCTAATTCGGAGGCCATGCTTTGCTTGGCATCCCCTTCTTGCAGGCCACAAATTGAGGGATTTTGAAAGTAGAGAGATAGGAGTCGACCATGTCCCCTATTCAAGAAAAGGACAAGCAATTTGATGCTGAAGAGTTTGATGGGGATAGTCAAGAAGAAAATAGTAGCTCGTCCCCGAGGAGGATGGAAGCTCAAACAAGGAAAATAGCTTGCTAGATGGGGAAGAAGTGGAAGGTGGTGCCCCAGAGAAATAAACAGTTGAGGAAGTGGCTGATGATCTTGCATTGGAGTTTCGTGCCGCGGGGATGTATGAGGTAGACGGTTCGCTCCTTTCTGACTCTGCTCTTAGCCGAACTGGGTGACCTACAACTATGATTGGCCTCACTTTGGGCTTCAATTTGAGATGGAATTCCTGCCTTTGAAGAAAAATAACTGAATATCATGATATTGACTGGGATCCTCCAGTGGAGTTGTTGGCTATAGTGGAGGAGGAGAGTACCATAGAAACATTTGAAGAATCAAGATGGAAATTGGAAGAAGAGAGATTCTCAAAAGGTAAATTAGAAGTTGTTTTGATTTTTGACATTCGTGAAGTTCCCAAACCACTCTCTAAATCTGGCAGTGTTTCGCCCCCATTTCAGTTGACATTGTCTCTATTAAAATACTTGAGGTTTGGGAGGACCCTTGCTATAAAGACCTCTTAAGGATGACCTTGACTCAGGGGAGGATCTTAAGGATATGTTTGATGAAACTCGTTGGAATCTCGTCCGCTACGAAATTCAAGTTGAAATGATTGTTTAGTCTTTGGTTTTGTACTATTTTCACACTCGCTCTGTTTGTCTTTGTTGTTCTTCTTTTGGTCTTCAATACTTTATCTTGACATTTGACCTTTTTTGTTACTAGGTAGGGTCCTAGCCAAATAACTTTTATCCTTAATTAAAAAAAAATTGATACTATTGACATCCACAATGACGTGCAATAGGTGGGGAGCCAACAACAAGGGTAAAATTTGTCAAAAAGAAAGCTTAATTAATCTACGGGCAAGAAAAATGAATACTTAAAAAGATGGCATAGAACCACTAGTATATAAATATAATTATAGTAAACCTAGAAATGTAAAATATGCAAGGGGGATTAAAGCCTAAATGGCGACTAGGCAAGCTTGCTAGGGCGCCAACATTAAGGAGGTGCTTAAATTATTATTTTTCCATTATTTTAGGTTATTATTATAACTTAATTTTAATATTTTGTTTTACCTAAAGTCAATATTAATTGACCCTTTTATTGATATTATTATAGAGTAATATAAATTTCATGCGTAAACTTAAAAATGTACTAAAATATTTTTAGAAGTAAAATAAATATGCATATTTTTAAGCTCATCTAACTTTTTTGTTATTATAATCCTTATGCAAATTCTAAAAAATGATAATGTATGTGGCTTTTATTTAGTTATTTTATGGGAATAAATTATTAATTAAAATTTTAAGAAGTGGGTTCACTTCAATTATTGCATCTGGCGTTCCTAACCTTTAATTCGGTCTTGATATGCATAAGAGAAGGGAAGTAAACAAGGGATATAAGGGCATCCCGAACATGTCATAAACAACCACAAAATATTCCAAATTTCAAATACTACTTGATAGAAATAGAAAACAGGCGTGTTCACCATGTTAATTGCGTGCGATAAAATTTATATAAACCTGCTAGTCAAAGAATACGTTTGGAAACCTAAACGTATCAAAGCGTTTGAGAATATGTGGGAATCAAAGGTTAATGGTTCCATCGATGAGTGGATTATTTTGATTGTTCGAGTCGTACAAGAAAAATTCCTCTCTTGACCAAATCATATAAAACATGCCTACTTGTATCATTTTTAAAAATGAAATGTGCATGCCAACTTCAAAGAATATACATTAAATGGTTTTGTTTACAATTTTTTTAATATGGCATTTGAGCTACAAATCGCATAAATAAGCTAGGGGATCACTCTCCTCTCCTTTTCACTACCTCTTATTTTTCTCTATGCTTTAGAGGATAGCAATATGTTGTTCAATGTACAATCTTTTTTGCCCACACTAAAGTTGATAGCTTTGCTTTTAAAATAATAATAAAAATATAAGTTTTACAAAAACAAAAAACTATGTTAAATATTTACAGTAATATTCATAGATTTTTAAAAAAATAGAATAAATGCGTTCCAAGTAAATATATGTTATAATTTTTATTATTATTTTAAATATTTGCACTATATGGTAAATATTTACAGTAATATTCATAGTTTTTTAAAAAAATATAGAATAAATGCTAAGTCATAACAGTTGTTTGTCTCTTAGATAATAAGAATGATTGATTTAATTTAGTTAATAAATATTTAATTTATTTTATTTTTTATTCGGTATTTATTAAACATAAATTGTATTGGCACATTTGCTAAAAAAAAAAAAATAGTTTATTTTGTATTGGTTATTAATTTTATTTAGTAATGATGGAACATTAATGTTATTAGTAGATTTGTCTGATTTCTATGGCTCAAGCACCTTTTTCATAAACATAGATTTTCTATTATTGTGGGTTAATTTGTGAATCAACAGTGTCGTGTTTAAATTTGCTTAATTATAAAATTTTCAATATTATAATTCCTTTTTATTAAAGATTCACATCGAATTTCTAAATATCCTTTACTATAAAAACACACATGGAAATTCTAAATATTTTACACAACTCTCACACACTAAACACATAATTAAACAAGTTTTAGAGAATTTTTCATTTATTTTTAGCTATAATTATTATGTATTCCTTTCATTAGGTATTTATAAGAATATATATGTACTTGAATTATATTGCGATTCAACCAATAGTTCTCCACAATTACCAAAAAAAAATAATGAATCGAAACTAACACAAAGATGAATGGGAATCATTGGTTGACAATTTTTTGGAGATGTTTTCGAGCATTAATTTATTCTAAAGCTTTTCGATTAGAGGAGTGTTTAGTTCCAAGAAGCATTCCATTGTAAGTTTGTAACATGAGACAATGTTAGCAAGTATTTTGTAACATGAAAGATATTTTCAGAACATTTACTAGAAATACGGTTGTTGAATATATAAATTTTATTGGGAAATTAATTCAATGCTTGCAGTGTATGTATGTTGATGCACATAAGCACCGAATTTATTTGGTAAATACAATCCCACTTAGTTAACCCACAATCTCGTGAGAAAGAATGTTTTAACAAACTTCTCTTGTATTCATTCATTAATTAGGTTTGTATGCCTAGGTATATAAATCAATGAAACTGCTCTTTCCTCTCACCACCTGACAACTGTCAGGTTTCCTTTCGCATTCAGTGCATGATAAAGTGCATATTTAATAAATTTATAAATTATTATAATTAATAATGAGGACAAAAATGGTTCCGTCTCGTAATGCTTTCTTTTAGGTCTAATTGCTTTCTTCTTTGAGTTGCAGATCTACCTGTAAATGAAAAACATGGAAATAGATGCCAAATGAAGGTGGACAGACATTTTTTTGTTTAATTTGGTAAATATATTGGTTTCAGGGACCCAAAAACCCCATAGTCAGAAATGGATAAAATATATAACAAGAGGGACAAAAAAGCAATCCCTATCAGGCAGAATAAGAAATGAAAATTCCAATTCACTTCATTTTGAAATTCAAAGATAGAGATATGGGAGAAAACACCATTTTAGGAAATCATTTTCTTTTCAAGAAAGCGTTAAAATAAGGTTTCATATAGTCATGTGTTTGTGTTTAGACGGTTTCTTAATAGATATTTTTCTTGGATAAGGTCATATGACGGTTTTCCTCATTTAGTTGTATAAGTCTCCCAAAAGTGTCTAATTTATACAAGTAGTTCAAAATATGTGCTCAAAAACTATCTACGAGACACAAACACACAAGTAATCAAGACTGAAATCCCTACCTACTCCCTTATATGCAGGGAAACACTAAGAGTTGACGGAACTCGGAAATGGTGAAATGAGTTCAATTAGTGCCCATATTTCCGAAGTTACCGATAATAAATGCATCTAAATGACCTTGTCACCAAACAACCGGGGGCCTACAAAACCCACCTAGAAATATAGTTTGTGAGATTTTTTTTTGGAACTAAGGTTTGGTAGCTATTGGCATGAAGAAATACAAGATTCTATTTCTCCACCTAGGACCTAAAAGGGTCAAAACCAAATCACACATTTAACTTTCACGCTTGCGATTGTCTAAGGCTACGAAAAGGATCAACACGACTCCTAGAGTGAGTGACAAAAATGCACGAATGGACGTCATAGTCATTCAAGGGTTCGATACAACACTCCATGTGACGAGGAACGAGGTCAAAACTTGACCTTCCCATTCTAGAGTTTGGAGAGGTGTTTAGCGCATCACCAAAGTAACATTTTATTAAATTTTGGCAAGGTAATCACAAGGTAGTTTTAATCTAGATGTTATGTGACTAAATCCATAAGCTTTAATTATTTAAGGCTTGTTAAATTATTAAATAAAAGTTTGAATTGAGGATTTTTGTAAAACAACATTTTAATAAACTTAGGAATTAATAACCCGAGCATTTGATTAAAGGGAATTAATTAAAATCAAAGCGTGTGGAACCATTGTGTTGGTTCATAACGCCCATGGAAAATTTATAAAAGGAACATGAATTCTTTTGAGAGAGAACATGAATGAATTATTATGAGAGAGAAATAATTACAAGAGCGTCACGAGGACTTTGTAAATTGAATCTATGGAGTAATTCCAAGGTCGACAAAGGTACAAACATGCAAAGGCGCAAGAGAGGGGCACATGAGGTGTCCTAATAGGGGTACAATGTACATTCTTATATGGTTCATGGCCAGGGAAAGGTGAACATACATTGGGTGTATAACATTTCCTCTCAAAAGTATAACCATAGTCCGATGTTTGTTACCTAAGTGTGTATTGAAATTTTGTATTAGAATTCCTAATCATTGTCGCAGAGATAAGTTCTCCTCTCGTAAAACTAAGTAATTCCCATTGATAGATGATAGAAAGAAGTTAAAATTGATATATATATATATATATATATATATATTTAGATAAACGTGCAAGTGAATGTATTCAGTTTATTTTGTTATGTATATTGATGAAATATGTAATTGTTTTATATAGAACAACGAATTGCAAGATTTTAGATATGTATATACATTATTTTAAGAAGAATTCTATAAAGTAATTACCGAATAAGAATTCATATATATATATATATATATATATATATATATATATATATATATATATATATATATATATATATATATATAACTAACAATATTATATAGTCTCGCTTGTATCTGTCTTTGTCTTTCACTACGTGTTTTCTATTTTCTCTGTTGTGTACCCAAAAGATTTCCTTGAATACGGTTAGTGAAAGGACCAATAAGAAGATTGTTCCAAGCGGTGATCTCGATGATAATAGCACACCACATTAGATTTACAAACTAAAGAGCTAAAATACCATATATGGAAATCTATCATAATCCATAATACTCAATACATTACAATACAATGACTTGAATTACTCAATAAGAAAGATGTACATATAGGAGGAGGGAAGTGCAACTACTACCTAAATCAGTGGTGAAGAACTCCCACTAACTGATACTGGTAGTTAAGTTAACTCTAGAAGACTAGTAAATTAACTCCACATAACTGAGAAGCTAACTCAACACAACTAGTAAGCTAACTCCACACAACTAGTACACCTAAGAAAGCTAACCCAACAAGTGTAGGGCTAACACAAGTGTAAGAATTATCCTAATAAATAAATAAAAGGATAAATAATAACCTACACTAACACCCTCTCGTAAGCATAACTTAGGTGGTGAAAAAGAAGGTGGGTCCCGACAACAAGGCCTGATGAGGTACCCACGTACAATAACTAGGAAAATTAGACACCGCAAGGTACCCAAAACCAGTAATAAAAAAGTAGAGAGAGCAAAATCCCGCTGCAAGATATCCTAAGAAGCTCGGCTCCAAAACTCGTACAATGTTAAAGAAGTGTGGTGTGCACTATGGTATGAATCCACTGCTCGATCATAGAACTCAAAAACAACTGACACTGGGCTTCATCAGAATAGCTCCATGCAAGGAGATTGTTAATGGAGTGATTTCGAAAGTGAAAAAAATACCAAACATAATTTGATCAACTGCTACAAATAGGTGTGCCACGATCCAAGAACAACCAAGGCAACAAGGCAAGGACACGAGATCCAAATAAATAGGAGTGCCACGATCCAAGAAAATCCAAGGTAACAAGGCAAGGACAAAACCCAAGAAGTAGTATCAACATGTATTAACACGAAACCCAAAGAATCAAAAGATTAACACCACACTCTCCCATACTACCGAATGGGTAGAGTGACTTGACAGAATCATGTATGAGTTTCCAAAATCAACTACTCGAACACTAACAAACTAACACTGGGCTTTACCTGAATAGTTCCCCCACAAGAGAGACTGTCAACATGCCAAAGAAAAAGTGTCGAAAATACAGATCCAAAATATCTCAACAAATAAGAGAGATATAAATGTATACACCCATAGATACAAGAATGCAATACCCAAAATTTTAGGACGTTGGGCTCAACCGAAATTGCGTCCACAAGTGATTACAACACCCTCACAAATTTGACACTTTATAATTGAGTGCATGTAAATATTACAATGAGTAACAATACCTTTTACATTTGAAATATGTGTTTAAAAATGTCACCAATGTGTAGATCTTGAAAAATACACAATTTCAAAAAAGATCACCTTAATCCGAGCTACAGATCAAAAGTTATGAGCTCTAGAAGGTTTTGTTATTAAAATAATATTTTAATGTTGATCTTTTTTTAAAAAGGTACACGTGACACCCAAATGTCCAAAGGGTAAAAGAGTGCATCCACACGATACATGCTTGCGACCAAAGGATAAAAGCTCGCACAAAACCTAAAATGTCCAAAGGGTAAATCATTGCATCCAGAGGGTATATGTCGAATATCAAATGGATAAAAGAATGCACCTGAGGGTACAGATCTCGTCCAATGGATAAAATACTATGCATCTAAAACAAAAATATCTAGAGGGTAAAAGAATGCATTCGAAAGGTACACACTTATATCCAATGGATAAAATAATGCATCCAGAGGGTACAGATATGCGTCTAGTGGATAAAAGAATGCATCCAAAACAAAAATATCCAGAGGGTAAAAGAATGCATCCGAAAGGTACACACTTATATCCAATGGATAAAAGAATGCACCCAAAGGGTACAAATCTATGTCAAGCGGATAAAAGATTGCATTCAAAACTGAAATATACAGAGGGTAAAAGAATGCATTTGGAAGGTACACTTATATCCAATGGATAAAAGAATGCACCTAAAAAGTATAATTGTTAATACAAACTTTGATTGCAAATATCTCTTTTTCTGGCACCTGTATCAAAAAATAGAGAGAAACCTAGAATTTTCTCAAAAAACCTAGAAAGATGATATAATTTTTGAGTCAAAAATATGTCTGTACATAATTGTATGATTTTTTTGAGAAATGTGCCAAAAAACCTTTAAAATGTCTAGATTTGATTGTCTCAAAACATGGTTGAGTTTATAGTCGATTCTAGGGTTTTGGCACCTTCCAAATCCAATGGCACACTCCGTTTTGCATAAAAATTCATGCTGTAGAAAAGTGCTAACAAATTCCAATACATGAAAATAATAAACCCTTGTTTGCAAAGAAAAACTTACAGATGGATGTCTACATCATCTATAGCTCTAATACCATGAAAGGAATGATAAGAAGATTGTTCCAAGCTGCGATCTTAGATGATAATAGCACACCACATTAGATTTACAAAACAAAAGAGCTAAAATACCATATGAAATGGAAATCCATATCTAATCCATAATGCTCAATAATTATAATACATTGACTTGAATTATTCAATAAAAAGGATGTACATATAGGAGGAGGAAGTGCAACTACTACCTAAATAAGTGGTGAAGAAATCCCACTAATCGATACTTGTAGTTAAGTTAACTCCCAGGAAGACCGTAAGTTAACTCCACACAACTAGAAACTAACTCACACAACTAGTAAGCTAACTTCACACAACTAATACACCTAAGAAAGCTAACCCAACAAGTGTAGGACTAACACAAATGTAAGAATTATCATAATAAATAAATAAAAAGATAAATAATAACCTACACTAACATAGAATATGATTTGAAGAAATCTTTATAAGACCATTGTGAAGTTCTAGCTAATGCAAAAAGGCACGTTGAACTTGAAAAATTTAATGAAAAAATGGAAATTTAGTTTCTAGCTTATGAAGTGTGAGCCAAAAAAACGAAACAAAAAAAGGATGCTCCACACTCTTCACATATCATACTTTTGTTAACTTGGCTCACCTATGCGTGGAAATAATCCAGATGTTCAAAACATAGATGATCTTTCAAATTCATGAAGATCAAAAAAAATGACCTTTTTAGTTGTTAATCATTAAGAATATTGCTTCATCCATTCTATTTTGATTTTCGAGTAATAATTTCATGATGTTTTTATGTCCCAAGATTGAAGTATAAGACTTGTCCATGTTTTTTCGTAATTGTTTCCCTTTGATATAAGTGAGTGTGAAAATGGAAATCCATTAATAGAGCTATGATGTATGGTTTTAATGGACATTTTTCTATTAAATGATGGCTTCAAAATAGAATGTTTCCTTTGTTCCAGTGCATGTACGAACTAATTAAAAACAATAACCATGATCAATCCATCTCTTTCCTAGTTTCAAAAGTTGGATATCCTTTGCCATGTAGATCAAATTTTGTTTTTAAAATCCTTGGTTAAATGGATCCCACCTATTCCGGACCCAAAAAGTATTTGTCTTTGATTAATTCTTAGAAGGAGTTTAGAAATAGATTTTCCCTCGGGTAAATCATGCAAAAATCTCACATGTCTCACCTTTTTGATACATTTAGATTTGTTAAAGTAATTTAATTAATCACATTTAAATATTTAATTAATCATGTTTATAGATGACTTTAGAAAATTAGTAAATTTATTTATTTATATTAAAAATATAAAAACATTGCTTAGCTATTTAAATGTCATAATATGAAAATGTATAAAGTCTTCCACAATAAGATATTTTATAAATAAAATGAGATTTCATTTACTATCGGGAGAAATTATCGTAATTTTAGATGTTTATAAACTTTGTGATGATGATGCATGAAAAATATTCAAGAGATTAAAATATATTATTGTTAGTCAAATATTAAATTTTCTCAAGAAATGAATTGCTCATACACAGAGGAGAATACGAATAAATTGTAGACGAATGGATTCTCGAAACAAAAAAGGATTACACGGAATTATTGCAACGCCAAAACCAACAACTAGGTAGGGAAGTAACTCATTTATTTGAACAATTAGAAATGTTGAGAAATCAATTTAAGAAGCATGGAGTGGAGTAAACCTAGTAAACTGTGATAAATGTGTGGCAGAAAATAATATAAATAAAATAAATCAAAATAGGATAACATGAGGAATCGAATTCTAGTTCTTCTAATCCTTTGATTCTTCTAAAATACAGATTGAAAATTCAAATATGAATTATAAGGAAATAGAATTTTTTTCTCAAAATGTTGAATTAGTTGAATATGAATCTTGGGAAGTAGAACAAGAGATAAGTGAAACATGGTTAACTAGTTTAGGAAAATATTTTGAATTATGCGTAAAACTAGTAATTTGATAGAACACAAATAATGTACCAATTGAAAAATGTCACCCATTTCAACTAGTGGGAATCTTCATTGAGATCTAAAAAGCATACTTAAAGCTCATAAGGTGGAATAAGTTTAAAAAATTTCTTAGAGGAAGTATTTGTCTTGTGAGGAGAATTAATAGAGATTGAATATCTCTCACCTTATATTATTCAAGAAGCATTATTTATATGAAGGAGAAATAACAATACTCCCAAAAACAAAGGAGATTATGATCTAGGAGAGAATAATGGAATAAACATAAACAAACTCTCCTAATTATATAAAACAAATCCTACGTATCCTTATGCTAACATTCCCCCTTATTACATTATTCTTGCAAATGTGACCCCTAAAAGTTCAAATTTCACTTTTCCAAGAGATTTTGTGAGAATGTCAACTACTTGTGCTTCTGTAGGACAATACTGGAGCTAAATGTGATGGTTCAAGATGTGCTCTCAAATGAAATGAAATCAATCTCAATATGCTTTGTTCGTTCATGAAAAATAGATTCTGCACGAGCTTCAACACACTCTGATTATCGCAATAGAGAATAGGTGATTATTTTTCAGGAATTCCTAGGTCATCCAAAATGTGACGTAACCATATCACTTCGCACACACTTCTCGTGTGGTGTGATATTCTACCTCTGTGGATGAGATAGAAACAATATTCTTCTTCTTTCTTATCCACGAGATAGGTCTAGATCCAAGATGAAAAATGTATCCTGTGGTTGAATTCCTCATCATCATAGATCCGGCATGGTCCGAGTCGACATATCCCTGTAAGAAGAATTGATCATTCTTCTTATATTCCAGACCATAATCAGTTGTTCCTCGACATATCTCAAAACATGCTTTGTTGCAATCCAGTGACATTTCTTTGGCTCCTGCATGAACTGGAAAGATAGTTGACAACATAGCATAGATCTAGTTTGGTATATGTCAAATAGATGAGCCCTCCAACAAATTTCCTAGAGAGTAGCTACTTTGAGGTGAGTCCTGGAATCTTGAAAGTTGCAAGCCTTTTCCATGGGAGTGGATATAGGTTTACAGTTGACATTCTATATTTTCCAAGAGTGTCTTGGCGTACTTTATCTAGGAGACAAAAATGTGATGCTCCTTTTTCCATATCTCCAAGCCAAGACAATAATGTAGTAGCCCCAAATCTATCATGTCAAGGTTCTTTTGAGATCATTCTTAACAATATCAACCTGATCTTCTGAACTTCCAGCAGTGATCACAAGATCATCCACATACACAACAAGAATGACAATTTCTTTTCCTACCTTCTTTATATACAAATTGGAATATGAGGGGCTACGAGTGAACCCATGCTATAAAAGGTGATCATTGATCTTGATATACCATGCCCTTGGAGCTTGTTTCAGTCCATACAATGATTTGATGAGATGACATACCTTCTTAGGATGTTCTTCATCAAAAATCCTTCAGGTTGGGTCATGTACACTTCTTCTTTCAGATCACCATTTAGGAAAGCACTCTTGACGTCCATCTGCTGAAGTCTCCATCCTTTCTATGTTGCTAGTGCGTAAACAACTCTGATGGTCTTGATCTTCACAGTGGGTGCAAAGGTTTCTTCATAGTCGATGCCCTCTTTCTAGCATATCCTTTTTCTACAAGTCATTTATGTTTGTCGATGGATCCATATGCCTTATATTTTGTCTTGAAAACCCATTTGCAGCCTATGGGTTTCTTTCCTGTAGGCAGATCGACAAGTTCCCATGTTTGATTTTTCTTGAGTGAGTCAATTTCTATATCCATGGCTTCCTTCCACTAGGTTGATTGAGTGCTTCACAAACATTATCAGGCTCGAGCTATTAATCAGTGAACTCATGAGTGCAAATTTACCTCATTTCTTGTTTGACTCCTTATTTTGACTCTAGATGATGTATCTTGGGAGTTTTTGCAAATGTGAGTCCTTGATGGTGCTTTGTACCCACTTTAGACGAGAACTTGGATGCTTTTGAGAAGAACTATGTCATTTCCATGTGGATTGATGTGGAGTCACATTCTCCAGTTCTCCAAGGTCAAAAATAGCTCTCCTGGCAACACATCTTTTCTCTGAGTAGTCTCCTCTAGCTGATCATCTGATTCGGAGACTAGTCGGTGAGAGGTGGTTGGTAATGGTTCTACGTTGTCACTACTGAGTCAAAGGATGAATCATCACAAACCACATCTCCGAATCTCATATATTTTCTTTGTCTCAAGATCCATGAGATGGTATGCCTTCGAGGTAGTGTTATAGCCAAGTAGGATGCACGGGAGCGTCTTTGGCTCAACCTTCTTTCTCTTCTGAGTTGGGACATGCATGTATGTTGTGTAACCAAATACTCGTAAATGAGAAATTGATGGCTTTCTACCACTCCATACCTCTTCTGGCATTTTATTTTGTAGAATATTTGTTGGTGCCCTGTTGAGAAGATATACAACTGTCTATACTGCTTCATCCCAATAATGTTCCTCTAGCTTTGTTGTTGTTAGCATGCAATGAGCCATCTCCATCACTGTGTGATTGTGATGCTCAACAATGCCATTTTACTGGGGTGTGTAGGGAGCAGTCAGTTTTTTAATGCCTTGTTGGTTCAAGAAGGCCAAGAACTTATTTGATGTGAATTCCCCCTCGATCTGAGTGAAAAGTAGAAGAAGTGGTTGTCTGTCTCTTTCACAACACGATGATAGAAATTATGGAAATGTTGAAGAGCCTCACTTTTCTTCTTTAGGAAAAAACACCACATCTTGCGAGTGGTCATCCACGAACAATTGGAAGTACTTGTATCCTAAAATGAAGCAGAAGAAATGGGCCATTCAGATTGGTATGAACTACCTCCAGATGCTTCTTGGCATGGAAGGTGCTCACTTAAATGGATCCCTATGTTGTTTTCCTGCAAGATAACCAGGGAAAATAGGCAAGGAATTGACAATTTGGGTAGTCCATGGACCATTTCTTTTGAACTCATCTGATGCAATGAACTAACCGACAAGTGACCATATCTAAAATGCCAGAGGGTCTGTAGATTCTACTATTGAGGCAGATAAAGCTACTCAGAAAGATGAAACAATATCTAAAGAAATAACTTATCTTTTAGAAATTCTCTAGCAATAATATACCTTGTCTCTGGAGATTAAGCATGATTTAATGCCATTTTGAAAAGAAATTATACCTTAAGGTGATGATTCAAGAGTGAGTCACTGATAAGAGGTTGCTAGTCAAGCCAGAACATATAGTACCTTTGTAAGTGTACATTTTCATGTGGTCCCAGAGGAATGGTGACATTTCCTATTCCTTCGCAACGTACTCTTTGTCATCTACTATCCGAACCTCGATCTCCAAAGTGGGTTGTTCATTCAGTGAATCAAACAGTTTCTTGTCACCGACATATGCTTACTTGCCCTTACCGAGTCTATCAACCATAATTTCTTCATGGGCTGAGAAGTTTGAGAGACGAGTACAAGGTTCTTACCACAATTGGCTCCTTTTGATGTCTCTTCATCAGATTCATCATCTTGTTGGGTTGCGAGATGTCCCTTCTTCTTTCTCTGGCGGGGACGTCATTTGGACTTTTAAAATCTTTCATGCCCTGATGTGCTTGTTTGACTCGAAGACCCTGTTTCAAGCCATTGTACTAGTCAATGATCAATGTCATGAGTATTGGTTTTGTAGATTTGACACCATCGCTTGGAATTTTGAGCTTGCATGGATTTTGATTTTGATCTGCTTGTGATTACTTCACTGGGGGACCTTTTCGATTCTTCTAGCCATGTTGGGGCCTTGAGAAAAGGGATTTTCCTGGGCCTCATCTTGGACTGAATTGATTTCCTCTTCCTACGCTATAATAAGTTCACGAGTTCTTCAAATGTCACTACCCTGTTGGATACATTCAATGTCATAACGAAAACTTGAACTGAGAAGGGAGTGCCCTCAAGGTGATCGGAACCAGAATCGTATCTTCTACCTTCTCACCAAGAGCTATTAACTCCATTTGCAGCTCGGACCACTCGACGTAAGAACTCCTCAACTTTCTCATCGGACCCCATAGATAGGGTATGTAATTTTGACTAAAGATGGAGAACCTTAGTCTTATTCTTTGCCTCAAAGATGGTAGCAAGCTTGTCCCATGCCTCCTTTGGTTTCTCTGCATCCCAAACATGTAGTTGCACGTCATCGGTGATACTCAACATTATCATCATCAATGCTTTAGCACTTGCGATCTCATATTTAATGAGCTCATCAGGGTTTGTTGGAACTTGTGTGGACCCTGTGACAATGCTCCATAATCCCTCAAACTAGAAGGATTGTACGCATTTTTGTTTTCCAGCCGCATAATTCAGCCCTTTAAGCAACTGAGCATCTGAGAGTAGAAGCTTTGGTGCAGACATTGTAAAAAAATATTTATTTTTAAGATTTATTTTCAAGATTTTACAATTTTACTCATTGATGAGAAGTACTTGGCTCATAGATGCTCTTGATACTCACGTGCTGAGAGACAATGACGCTTTGTGGGGCATTCTTCTTCGTCTTCACAGTTGGCATTATACCCGACTTCTAATTCTTCCCGAACTCACTTTGCTTGGCAGCTAACGTCGAAAAGGAAATATTCAAGAATTCCTCTTCGAACTAGCTCATCGAAGACTAGATCATTAGTGTTTTGAATCTCATTGAGCAAAGAAAAATTAGAATCACGGAGCTCTCGGAGATTCTTCATGGTGTTCTCTGGCTTGTGAGTCTTCAGATTGGCTCCCGACAGTCTCGAAATGTTCATGCACATTTGACATTCAACAAAAGTTTTTTTTGATGATTTGTGACTACCAGGATTCACACAACTAATTATCCTCTCCTCGTGTTGCACTAACTTTTCACATAGTATTAGCACAACATCTTCCACATGGAGAAATTAACTTTATACAACAATGAATGAATCACACACAAGAAAGAATGGTCTTCACGTAGGTATGAATGGAGTTATCGCAGGAAAGGATAGTCCTCACGCAACAGCTTCTTCAGCGAATCTTGATGCTTTGATTATCAAACACATCCAACAGAGAAGAACATAAATAAATGTGAGCATGAAGTGGTTTTACCCAGGTGCACTTATTGCAACAAAAACGTCTAGGATGTTTGGGGTTTGCAGTAAAGAAATATTGCAAAGGAAATGACCCTTCCATGCTCCACACAACCCTTTCCACATTCCACGTCTTGTTGGTAGCGCAAATTCTTTCATGCAGAAAGCAGTTTGGTGGTCTATTCCTCCTTCATGAAGGTGTATAGCTCCTCCACGTAGGTGTAAAGAAACTACTTCCAGCAGCAAAAGAAGACAAAACACAATGAATCAGATTTACATCCTTCATGAAATATGTGTAACCTGATATTTTTTCACGTGGATAGAGAGTCTCCTTTCCACGCAGCAGTAGTAGTTCAATTTCCACGTAGGAGTTCTGGGAATATCCTCATCTAGGAAAAAAAGTAATAATGCCTTCAGATTTTCAACGCAACACTAGTAGCAAACACGTCCAGGCTGAAAAACAATGCAGACATGTTCACTTCTACGTAGCAACAACACCTTTCTCAGGTCACTGGAATTATATGCAGGTAATAAAATCCTCCATGCAGCTTCACATAGGAAGGTCTCCTCACTCTAATTCCACGCATCATGCAGACAAAAATAGTCTGCAAGCTTCTAATCTCTCACATAGGTCACTCCACGCAGTAGGTCAGAAATAACTCCATGCAGAGCTTAGGAAAATAACATGCTGGTGTTGGCAGCATAAGAATTTGACACAAAAATTAAAACAAAAACTCCTATGTATAGCAACAGAGAATATCTTCTCCTTCAAATGCACACACACAGGTCAAAGTCTTTGATAGCTTTATTACCAAATTGTGAGGAGAATTAATAGAGATTGAATATCTCTTCACCTTATATTATTCAAAAGTGGATACATTATTTATAGGAAGGAGAGGTAACAATACTCTCCATAATGTAAGGGGAGATTATGATCTAGGAGAGAATAATGGAATAAACAAAAACAAAATCTCCTAATTATATAAAACAAATCCTACGTATCCTTATGCTAACATGTCTGAACATTTCTTACAACAAAGGAAAAATGAATTCTTTGATTTAAAACAATGTTTAAAAATGTCAATGAGTACAAACAAGATTTTGAGAATCTAAATAGATTTGTACCTTTCATTTCTAGAACAAACAGAGTTGTTATATTTATTAATGGTTTAAGAGAGAAATATAAGGAAAGTGTATGGTGTGGAAAACTTACTTGTCGTTGAGGCTGCTCAAATAGGTGAACAATTTGAAAAATATAAAACTTTTGTTCATCAAAAGAACAAAGATTATAAGAAAAACAATCCCAAATTACATTTTAAAAACAGAAAAAGGCCATTCATTGCAACTATTAAGTGTAAACATACTTAGATTAGAAATATAAAAAGAAAACAAGATCATGTTAAAACTAAACTAGAAGAAATTAAATGTTGGAATTGTGGAGGTAACCATTTTTCTAGGGGTTGTCCTCAGAAAAAAAAAAGAGTTGGGATACGAACAAAAATAAGAAAATTGATGATACACCAAAGGAAGTGACCAAAATATGAATGTTTATCTTTGTTGTTGATACATTTACTATACATAAACAAGTGTCATTGATCAAAGTAAAAGGGAATTTTAATAATGCAATTTTTTTGATTGATTCAGGTAGTAGTCATAGTTTTATATCACCTAATTTAGATGAAAATGAAATTTTTTTCCATAAAAATAAAACCCGTAGCTATAGAAATGGCTAATGGTCGGATAGTAAGACAAACAGAGCTTTAGTGAAAGAATTACATTTTCAAATTTATAATAGTGTATCTTGCAAATTTTTTTATGTACTTAACTTAGGTCAATATGATGTCATTTTGGGAATGGCCAAGTTAGAAAAGAATCATGCTCTTATTAATTGTGGAAATAAACAAATGTGTATTCAATACTAATATGAAGTTACTCATATTTTGCAAGGAACTAAAAGAGTACCGCATTTGAAAACTATTTTTGTTTTTCAAATTAAAAGAAGTTTTAAAGAAAAATGTAAATTTTTCTATGCTATGATTATGAACACAACGATAAACTACAAATATATATAGATGTTCATCCGGTAGTCCAAGAATTTATGGATGTTTTCCTTCTAATGTTGAAGAGTTACCATCTAGGATATCTTTAGAATATGTTATTGACCTCATTCCTGAGCTAAACCAGTATCAAAAGCACCTTATAGACAATCTATACCTGAATTAGCTAAGCTTAAAATACAATTGAATGAATTATTGAAACAAGGAAAAATTAGACCTAGTGTTTCTCCTTGGGGTGCACTAGTGTTGTTTGTTAAGAAGAAAGATGGTACCATGAGATTGTGTATTGATTATAGATAGTTGAATAAACTAAATATTAAGAATAAATATCCTTTACCTAGAATTGATGATTTATTAGATAAATTGAATGGTGTTAAATGTTTTTCTAAGATTGATTTACATTTTGGGTATCAATAAATTAGAATAAAAGATGTTGATATTGTAAAAACTACCTTTAAAATAGATACATACATTATGAATTTTTTTACTATGCCTTTTAGATTAACAAAAAACCCCACCACATTTTTTTATAATTAGTAAAAAGAGGGTTTCTCAGGGGCCCTACCCTAATATAGAGGGGAGCTTTATTCTAGATATTATATTAAGTACTGAAACAAAATAAGACAAGAACAAGAGACAAAGACTTGAAGAAAACAACAAAGAAATGTCCAAAACCAACAAGAGACTAGCATGAAAGCAACTATACCATAACCCAACAAGATGACAAATTACAAGCACCATAAAGCACCGCCAGGGATGGGGAGCAAGGTATTTAGATTTCCTTGTCATGACATGTGCCCAAGACTCTTTGTCCTCCGAGAAAAATGCCAACCGAATCTATGGGTCCACATGTTTTAATGACAATCTCCTCGTATCCGGAACCCTCCCAGAAATCTAATATTTTGAGGCCCTTGAGAGGAGAATTTTTTTGAAGCGAACCCAAATATTTTCCAATATTCAAAACAATTTCCAATACTCCTCGCATGGTTCCATTATGTTTTCCATCATTTGTTAGATCGACATTCTTTTGAAGACCGAAACCTGCTCAAAAATGATAGTTATGGTCTTCACCTACTTTGAGACCTAATTTTCAACATTGTTCATGGGAAAGGGGGTAGCTATATATGGTGAAAACTCATCAATGTTGCAATATTTATTGGAGAACACCTTTCCCAAAGATAGAATAACATAGCCTAAACCGTCTTCCACACCCATATTTTCGGAGTAGCCTGAGCCGAGGAAAGCATCCGGGTTTCAATTTTGTGGGTAAGGGAGTTGCAATATGGGCAAGCCCCGTCTTATCGCTCAACAATGCATTTGAGATCATTGTCTCCATAACCAAACCCCAATCTGGAACCTCCTTTAATAACTTAGTAGTCACCTCCCTCTCCAACATTTCAAATGCCGGTATCCAAAATCCACCCGAACGAGGATTCAATGGCAATGGAGATATTTATCTTATTTCATTCCCGGGTTAAACCCAAACAACCGCTCGAGCCATGGCCAACAGCTTTAAATTTTCCACAATAGACGGGTGAGTTTACATAAACTTAAGCTTGATAAAAAAATGGAAATAGGAAGGTAAAGTCTTTCAAGTAGACATATTGACACACGTCACAAAACTAATCATACGTGTGTGAGAAACAATTTTAAGATCAACAATTAATAGATCCCCAAAGGCTTTCATAATCTCCTCAAGGATATCCCTATCCTAAAACTCAAGCCCTGTGGTAGGAATCCCGATACAGCATAAGGAAGACACAAGGCAAACCAGATCATGTCAAACCTCCTTCTCCAACAAGAAGGAGAGGAATGCAACCCCCAAAAAGTGTTGAGATTTTCAACCATGGGAAAATGTGGTGAGATCTAATGATAACCTTTATCAAGCCGAGTAATTCTAGAATTGGGTATCCACGAACCAATTCTAGTCCATCCACCAAGGACGGGAAGGATGCATAAAGATCTTATGAATCATATGATCAAGAACAAAATCAATGATTTTAGTGATACTAGCATGATCATGGGTGAAAATTTTGTATCGAGCTTTTAGCTCATTTGAAGGACACCCTTATTGGATGTGCTTGCAATAAAGGTCTTGAATGGAATGAATTCATACTTTTAAACATAATGTGCGTTCATTATCTTTCTTGCGAACTATTAGCTTTCCATCATCCCGGATTTCACTTAGATCACCTACTTCTCATAGGCATGTGGTTCTCCCAATCACTGTTGGGCCTCTTACTATCTCTATGCCTTTCTCTATTATATCCGAGGTTATGCATTGTGACATGGTCTTAGGAATTCCTTGCGTAAGGTTGCCCAAATCCGTCTATCCATAGTTCATTTATTTCTTAAGTTCGTACATGAGCATCACATTATCACTATTCAAGGCATCCCACCGTAGACCCATTTATCTTTTCCACCTATCCTCGCCACCTCTTCAGGTTTATAATACTACTAAGGAACTATACACATAAAATTAACATGAGATTCCCTATGTACGCAACTTCTCGAGGTCATGTTGAGATCTCCAAAGTGTGGAAGATTAGGTGGGAACAAGATATGTAGCTAAAGGATAATAAGAGGCTATGAACTGGTAGCGTGAATTTCTAATAACTAAGTTGGTCAAAGGATAATCAGAGGTTATGAATGAGTAGTGTGAATTCCTAATGACTAGGTTTATTGTTTCGATTTCAATTACTAAGCTACTTTAAATCCTAGTTTTAACTAAATAATGGAAAAAGTCTAATTTAAATAAAATACAAGTGATTTTAATATTTTAATTAACTAAATTCCTTCCTAATTAATTAAATAAAACAAAATAAAATTTCTATATTCTATTTGTTTGTATTCTAACAAGCTTTTAAAAGAAATGAAATTGAAAGAAACTAATTAAACAACTATTGATTTTGTATTTTTCAAGATTAAATAAAATAAATAAACAAAATTACTTCTACTGAGACACAAACACGAGAGAAAGAATTAAAAGTAATTTTTAATTCTAATTAAAATAAAACTAAAACAAAGAGTAGCCGGATGTGGCTATTCCTTTGTTGCAGGGTTGTTTGATAATGCTATTCTAAAAGTTTGCGTTCAAAAGTTATTAATCTAAATACAATAAAATAAAACTTCTTCTGGAAAAGCTTCTACCTCAAGTTTTCTGGAAAGGGAAAAGCTTCTCAAAAGCAATTTCCTCTTTTCCATATGAACTTTCCTAGCAAAAGTAAATCTAAACTAATCAAAATAAATAAATAATAAAAGAAGTGCAGATTTCTTCGCTTCTTACTCCATTTAATTTCCCGAGCATATCCACAGGATAAGTGAGAAATAATTTATCAAGGGAAGATTTATGTAAGAAATGATTTGAAATAAATACTAATAAAATAATGTATGTGGGAAGTGATGGAGTCTTCCACTTCTAATAATGTAAAGACACAAATTATTCTCAATAACAACTATTCAAATCTTCAAATAATTTAAGTACAACCCACCTAGTTACTAATGTATTGTGGTTCCCAAAAGTGAGATGTGTTTGTTGTCTCCTAAGATTTGTTGCCTCTTCCAAAGATGAAATCTAAATGATCCAGTAACAAAGAAAACCAATGACTTAGTTGTGGCTAGCTTGGTTGTAAGAAATGGTTGAGAGCATATAACAAGAAAGAATAAAGCAAAGAACTGGTTGTCTATGTGGTCCCTCTAAATCTCAAAGATCATAACACTTCACCAATAATGTAAGATATCCAACCCATCATATGAGTAAAATTTTGATTTTTATAGAATGTTGGGAAAGAAGAAGTCAATCTACAAGTGTAAAATAAGTGACAAATCATTCGAAGGAGAAGGATTCAACCTTCTAAATTTAGTAAATGAAGAAGAGGAATTCAATATGAATCTAACAAGCCCAAAAATAGACAATTTGGTTGAGAAACAAGGGAGAAAATCACACCTGAAATCAAAACACGCGCTCAAAAAGACATGTTTTAATTTTGTGTCAACGTCGAATGGTGACATGACCACTTTTATTGATATCGGGCGGTTGCGTAAGTTCTCGTGGCTGGTTTGAAAATTCCCCTATTACCATAGGGGAGGTTTCTGCAACCTCTACTCTTTGGAAAGTGATGATTGCACAACCGTCCGGGTGGCTGCACAACCGCCACTTAAAAATAATGCTAAAATCCAAAAAGTGGTCTTATAGGCAAAATTGAAGTCTGGGGACAAAGTAGAAGGGTTGATTTGAGTCAAAGGAGGGATGAAAAGGAGAGAGGGAGGGATCTGATCTCATTTTTACCTTGGAAGATGGTTTTATCGTCATAGAGATATATCACATTTTCCGTGTTACACCATGTAATTTTTGGGTGCGTACATATTACCCTCATAAGATCATTTTAGCCATGAATGGGATAAAACATGATTTCTAAGAATGATGCTTCCAAAATGGGAGGGTTAGAAAGTTACTTGATCCAAATGTGTTGAAATGATGCTCACCGATCCTCTCACCACTTGTAAAAGAAGGATGAGAATCAAGTGTAATAGTAAGATAAAATCAACAAAATGTTTTGAAATGAAAAGATAAAATCCTTTACCATTTATGCATGGGTAAGAAATATACTTGATCTTCCATCGCTAGTGCTACAAAATATTTCCCAAAACGGTGCTAGAAAAACAAAACTTCTATATATATCACCATTTTAACATGTTTTAGAAATCATTTATCACATATGTCTTTGTTATTTTTGGGGCTCTGGATTTCTAGTAACCATTTCACACACGATCATAGTCAAATCAGCAGGATTTAGACACAATGGCAAATGTGAATCAACGATAATGGATGGGGTCAAGAATAGGTTAGATACAAGAAGTTTGTTCTTTTTCATTAGGATCAGGTTTTGCTTTTGAATGAGATCGTGGGGATTTATAGAAAATATTTTATAGCTGAAGCGACCGTAAGAGGTCTCGAGAGGTGGATAGGAAGAGTACCTTTATTTCTTGGTCTCATTTTTTTAAGTGCATATCATTTTTTAGGCTTTTGGCTCATGATCGAGCGCTTTGACCAAACTTGCCCTTCAAAGGATGATATTGTGCACTAATACATTAGCATACACACACACACACATTTTTGGCTCGACATTCCTTTGCAAATTTATCTAATGTATGGTTAGGAATGTTCGATGTTTTTGCAGTTTTTAAATGAATGCTATGGATAATAACATAATGTGATAAACAAAATGATTTCTTAAAATTACATACATAGTTACAAATCATACTTAGGAAACTTTATTTTTCAAACAATGTTTAAGTGCTCCATTTCATTGGAAAAATATGTTGTAGATGATAAATGATAAAATGATCTCACTCCATTCTTGACCCCATGCAACTAGTAAGATGTGAGGGCTCATCACGAGAGCCAAGAAGGATGTGAGATGTATGATGAATAATGTTTCGAGATAAGAATGATGATCAAAAGACAAGAATTTTGATAAAGACTTATTTAGGAACCTATAGCTCAACCTCAATCAAGATTAACTAACCAAGTTCAAGATGATTTTCACTTATAAGCCTTGACTAGACTTAGATATGTGGATGGCCTATTGATTGACAAGATCTAGTTAAGGAATGATTGTCTCTCCTAACATGAGCATCTAAATCATTTTCTTGGGAATTCAAGCACTCTTTTTTTTTTTTCAAAGCTTTAAATTTGACATGACAGCCTACATCTTGCCCCATACTACTAGTAAGAAGCATGGTCTCATCATTGAGGAAAAAATGTAGGTGAGTAAGGGCATCTTCCTCCTTTCCCAACCTCATGTTACTAGTAAGAAGCATGGGCTCACCACCAAATACTAGGAGGGATGGAAAAATTGGTTATTTGTAATAAGAATATATGTGTTTTTCAATCTTGCCTTGCCTTGTATTAAGCTTGTTGGGAGGGAATGTTTCCCCGATCTAAACCCACATAACTAGTAATATGTGAGGGATCATCACCAAAGACTAAGATAGGTGAATAATAGTTTTGGGTGAAGTGATTAGAATATTTTTTTATGGAGAGATATTTTTAGGGAGGGATATACCATCAGGAAGCTTCTACAAGACTATAGGAAAAAAACATCTCAAGCGGAAGAGACCATAAAATGGGTGAAACATGTAAGTCCTTATAGGATCAATATCAAAATTTATCTCATGATTGGAAATGATGATGCAAATTATATAATTTGAGAGTGTGAAGAAATTGTAGAAATGTCATGATTGAGAGATTTTCCAATGTTTGAAAGTTTAAAAATCATTTGAAATGTAAGTTTCTGTAATACAATTTGAACTCGATGATAATGCAAATGACACAAATGATGAGAATGCAAAAGGATAACGTGGAAATGAAATGACTATATACATAAATGTTTTAGGTGACGCGAGTTAATGGATTCACTAAACTCCTCACCTTCCAAGGTGCATAGATGATAAGCCACATTCTTGAAATCTTCATTTGTTTGACTATCCTAGTAATCTAGGTTTAAACTTACAACCTTTTCCCACTATCTTAACTATTCAAATATATAATCTTAGAGCAAGGTCTCCTACTTATATAGGACATATTTAAACCTCTTTGTTATGTCATTGACACATTATTTCTGCATGGATTTGGTGATTTTGTTCCTTATATAGGAGGTGTGGCCATGTTTGACGTTTTTCGTACTAAGGGTTTGTGTCTCGTAGACATGACAAATTTGGTTTTTGGAAATTTGCATCTATACGAAGGTTGGGAGAGGGAGAAACCATAGAGATGGCTTTGGTGGAGATACATCCAAAAGCTTTTCTCATTTTGCACTCAATATCCTCGTGATTTTGGAGGTATTCCACACTCGGTTTTGCAAACACCGGAAACTTGATTGAGTGTCCGATATGTTGGATCTTTTTCATTGTCATTGGTGTTGTCATTGTTGTCAAACCGCATTGATGGCAAAAGGTGTTGGGAAGGTGTTGTGTGATGTTAACGAGTCTCTAACAAGCTTCAAGAAGCAAGCGATGCGAAGGTTGATTGGTAGTGCTAACTCTTAGAACGGCTTCAAGTTGTTTCAGTTGATTTAGGGTCTCGCAAGCTTGGAAAGGAGATTGAAACACATGGGAAAGCTCTAAATGGTTAGATCATTTGATTCTAGTATTTCAAAGGATAGAACCTCTTTTCACGTATCCTAAGTACTCATAATTTGCATGAAGAAAATAAGAGCATTTTTTCCTTTGGATTTTTTTTTAAAAACTCGTGTTTTTGAGTGTCTTGGAGTGTTGTGGATATCCTTGGTGCGGATGGAATAGGGTCGTGAAGAACTAAGTTCTCCGCATGGCTCTTAAGACCGTAGAAGGAAGGATTCCTTTAAATTACAGAGGAGTTAAGTATGGGCACTTTGAGCCTCACAGAACAATTCCAAATTGCTTTATGTTCCCCTTAGCTTGTATTTAACGGCTATGCCTATCTCTCATGCAAGTTTGCACAATAGGGAAAAAGTATTTTCCGTCATATGTCGCTTAGGTTTGACGGAATAGGTTACCTATTCTGTCAAATTTCCGTTTGAGGTTTTTTAAAAGGAACCGGCGCCGTATTGTTTCAAACGTGAGTGCACAGCAGGATGGTGGGGCATGGGGGTCGCAAGTTCGAGGCCGGCTGGGTGCAAGGATAGACCGCACCGGTCAAAGTTTTGTGCAGGTTCACGTTGACTGCAAACCTGCGTGATAGATAGGCACAACGGTATTTACCCTGCAAAATGAAAGTGTAAGGGGTATTACGGGTATGGAACGTGTTTTGGGCACCTTAAGCGTTAAAATAACGAGTTCTTTGCTAATTGGTGTTCCCTGCAGCCCATTTTGGAGCAAAAAGCAAAGAATTGCATATAGTACGGGTCCAAGGTCCAAATCAGGTTCAAGGATTTTGGAAACCGGTTCCAAGTTTCAAACAGTTATCTGCATCATTAGATGGGCCGCAAAGTAAATTTTGGTGTAGTGTGGATGAATTGATAGTTACGGGCAATCAATGAATTATAAGAACTAGTGCCAATATGTTATAAGTTCTCTGCAAACGTTAAAGAGCCGAAGTATGTATTGCGGGTAGGCGTGATATTTCGGGCACACGAGCTTTTAATAGAACTTAGTCGGGAACTTGATGTTATAAAAGAACATGTGCCAAATGTTTTATGGCTTTCGGCAACTGATGTGCAATGGAAATACAAAGGACTGCATGTATTGCGGATCATTTAAGGATGCGGGCACCGAGTGACTTAAAATAACTACTGCAAATGTTTAAAGAGCTCCCTGAAAACATGTTCACTCCGCAAAATGATGGTAATGTGCGGGTCAAATGGAAGATGAGGGTTCTAAATGAATCATAAGAACACGTTCTATCTCATTAACGGTTCTCCGCAGGGTTATATAATCCGCAAGGTGAAGGATTTAATACCGTACGTATAAATTAAAGGATGCGGGTACACGAACTCTCAAAAGAACTTGTTCCATGGGTGTTAGCGTTCTCCGCAGTATCTAATGAGCCGAAAGACAAGGACCTAGGTATTTGCGGAGGATGTGAGCTGTTCGGGCACAACGAGCCTCATAGGAATAGGTTCTACATTGACAAGGAATCCCAATGTACTGTAAATTGAGCCGCAAGTTTAAGAAACAAGAATGTTGCGGGTAAGTCAAAAGATTCAGGCACAATGTGTTTCAAACGAACTCGAGCAAAGAGATCAACTGTTCCCTGACGCCAAGAACGATCCGAAATACGAAATAAATGTGTGTTGCTGACGAGAAGAGGTCCTCAGGCACCTGAACAAGTTCTTTTGTTTCTTTAAGAGCCCAGAAAAGCCGATATTATTGTATTATAAAAGAAGCGAAGGGTTTGAGCATTATGCAGATCAAATGGAGTTCGCGGGCACAAGTGACATTGTTGACACTGTTCCGAGTAGAATCAAATTCTCTGAAAACCAGATAACTCAAAATACGAAGGAGAAGAGGCAATGGAGTATTGTGCGAGATTTATATGCTGTGGAGGAACTAAGCATACGTAGTACCAGTTCCATGAGTTCCCAATACTGCAATAATATCTGATTTGAACTGAAAATTAATTTAAATGGTATTTTATATAGTTTAAAAGGCAAATATTAATTGTGGCTGATAAAACTTGTTCCCCACGTGCTCCCTACACCCGCACAACCATATATTGAGCCCCAGGTATTTATTTTTCAAGTTCTTATACTCGTTGGAAAGAGAATTCAATTCTCTAGACATAAAAATAATAAAATTCAAGATATGGAGCAAAGTCTAGAAGGAATAACCAAGAACAGATGGCACATTGTTAATGGGCAGATTTGGCAACATTCTTTTGAATTCTCAAATCAAGTGTAAAGGTCAATGTAGAGAGAATAATCAGATGATTTGTGGCACTATATTGGATGATTTATTTACGAGTCTAATTTTCATTCTATTCAAATTTGGGGGTACAAGATACGCAAAGGATGAGAGCAAGTCACTCAAGTGTTTTATAAAAGCCAACTCCATGCAATATAGAAGCTGCTGAAGGAGGAGAGAACTTGTACAGTGTATATTAAGGAGAGCCATTGGGCCAAGTATTGAAGCTCAGACAAAAGATAATGTTAAAATGATTCCAAATATAAATATTCTGAGCTGTAAATAGAGAGAAATGAGCATAACGGTGTTCAAGAGCTGCTGAAGAGATGTGCATTTGCTAGATAACTTTTATAGAAAAGGGAAGAACACTTAATCCATGAATATCCTCCAACTGAATCAGAAAAGGGAGCCAGAGAGAGAACATATGTAGAGCTATTGATTGAACCATAGCCTCAAAATCAGAGAACCAAGTCATGTGATTGTTGAAGAACCGTAACAGAGACACACATAATGCTGAATATCAAAGTATGCTATAGAAAAGTGGTTATAATCTATTGTACAAGCAATCTAGAAACTAATTGATCATTAGTTTGCAATATTTTTCTTTAATATGGTGCTTAGATTTTAGGGGTGGGTGCTCCTTGCAAGTTGCAGCTTGCTAAATAGTTGAGTGGGTGCTTAGCATTTCTTCTAGTGGGTGCTTGAAGATTTTGAAGTAGGTGCTTCATAAGTTGAGTGGTTGCTCAATTGAAACCAAACATTATATGCTCTGGAATTGGTGTTCCAAATAAAAGCATTGGTTTCACAATGGGTTTTTCTCCCGTTAAGGGTTTCCCACATAAATTTTGTGTTGTGAGTTGTTATCTTATTGCATATGGTTGATTGAATGCATATAACACATTGTTGCAATTAATTAGAGGTTTTGTGTATTGAAAGAACTAAAGTTTTTAATCCACACTTTGATACACCTGACCCCCTCTCGGTGCTTGTAATCTCTAACACGATAGTCATTGGGGAAAATGGAGTCTTATACACTAATTTTAGAATTTTCCTCTCGTTCCTCTTATATTTATACCATGCATATATCAATGAGATCACTAGCAGGAAGAGAGACTATACTTTGAGGAGATTGCCAAATCCTTGTAGGTCAAAGGAAGGGTGATTAATGAATCATTCTCTAAAATTTTTACAATCTCTCTGTGGTTTTTTGGACACGCTTTATACAAATGCAATATTATTCTCATCTATTTTTTCCACTTCAATTGTTTTTAATTTATCGACCTCAAATTTCGAACCCCCTTGGTGGTCGCAACCAATTATTTTGAGAGAGGTGGCTTATTTAATTGGTTTGCATGGAGTTCAAACTCAGAATGGATTCCAAGTTTCTTCTTAAGGTTCTCCAAATGTATATCGAAGGGCTTAGGATCCCCTTGAGCAACGAAGACCTTTCTTAGATGGAGGAATCTAACCTCTTGGAACAAAGTGGAAGGAATGGCCTTCATCCTGTGAATCCATGGTATTCCCAAGATCATGTTGTAATTTGTCTCCTTATCGATGATGTAAAAATCAGTTAGAACAATTTTTGGCCTAAGGGAAACATGCAACTGAGGTAGCCTTAAGAATGTCATATCCTTGCAATGTGTTTCTACTAGAGGAGTAATTAGTCTTCCCATATCCCAACTTATATAAGAAATAAAAGGGGACTACATTCACAACAACCCCATTATCAATCATGGCTCTCTTGATGCAATTATTATAGACCCACACTTGCAAGTATAATGCATGATCTCCTCTTCAGGCTATTTTGGCATCGGAGGGCATCTTGCTTATATCAAACACAAACTTGATATCCGTATCGCTTATCCAGAGGATGTATGTCAAAGTCTATATGATTTATTTAAGCCTCGGTGGAAGCATAACATGGATTAGATGACCAATCCCCAATGCATCTAGCAACGCTGAACAATGCATTGGGGAATTTTTCAACAAATATAGAAACGGAATGTGAGAAAAGGCCTTGTTTAAATTTGAAATCAAATCATAAGATCCTATAAGTTTTGGTACTATAGGAGTGTCATCTGCAAAAGGGAATGAGTGGGAAGAGGTTGCAGAGTGTACTCCCTTATTCGAGTCATAGCATTGATCTCTGGCTCAATTTCTAACTTGATTTGTCCCAAAATCTTTATCTTATTTCTTAGATATAGGTTGGGGGAAACTCAAGAATTTTTATATGTCAAGGATTCATGATCATTGGTCCTAATAGGAATACCCTTTTTTATGTTTTGAGGACCTAATTTTTCATTTTCGGATGTTTAGGGAATGGATCCCGATATATTCCTAAATTTGTATTATGATGTGCAACGGACCCTATATAACCTTGTTGCGAAGATTCTTTAGGGTTTGATAGAAACATGTCTACAAAGAGTTGCCATTGATTTTATAGGAGTCTTTGAATGAACTTATTATAGTCTCTATAAGAGTATTCATCATAGGCAACAACACTATGAAAACCACAATATAGATTGGGATTTTAGTCCCTCTTCCTTTGATTCAAATTTTGTTGTTGGTTATAACCCGGGTTGATGTTTTGAAACTAATTATTATAATTGTAGTTTTTACCCTTGGCTAGGATTTTGATATTTTTTTGGCCTCGGTTTGAGCCTATCAAAGAGGGGGTGGTTGAAATCAAATACGTTGACAGAGGGGATAGAATTAGGACCTATTTGGTTCTTGATGTTTTTATTGTGGTTAGTGTTACCATTGTTTGTAGTATTTGTATTCTTTTCTTGGTTGTAACACCCTCCATGGTAGCACCACGATTACGATTCAAGACCTTGGGACCTTGGTTATTGGTTCCATTATTTTGATACTTTCCATTTTTTTATTAGGAGATACCAATTCTCCATTGAGACCATAGGTCTTACATCCACTATCAATATCGGTTTAGTGAATTTGAAGCACACCTTCCAAAACTTCCTCATAGCTACTGAAAGGAAACTTCTACACTTCCTCCTTAGTTTCTTGGTTGAGAGAGTGGAGGAAGAGGTCACATAGTTCCATTTGGTCCATGTTACGCACATTTATGGAAGAGTAAATAAATTTAGGCCATCTCTGAATGAAATGAGTGGCATATTCGTTTTGTTCAAGTTTAATGTGCAAGAAGTCTCTAATCCCCATTCACAACAAATTGTTTATATCAAAGGCTTTGATGAATTCATAAATAAGTTATTTAAAGGAATGTATGGAAGCCTCAAGTATTCGATAGTACCAATACAAATTGATTGCTTAGATGGTCTTCAAAAATATTGTAGCCACTATTTCATCCGAAGGAAACATCTCTTTGAGTGTAGTGGCATAAGCCTTGATATGAGCATTAGGATCCCCTTCTCCTTTAAATTTAGAAAGTTCGAGCAATAGATGTGAAAGAATAACACACCGGATGATGAAATCAAGCGGTTCCTTCAAGTAACATAATATTCCACCATTGAAGCTCCCTAATGAAGGGGGAGGAGGACTTAGATAAGTTGCAATGTAAATATTGGTGAGACGTACGAAGTTCCTTAGAATGGTGTAAATGAACTAGGAACTAATATATATATATATATATATATATATATATATATATATATATATATATATATATATATATATATATATATATATATATATATATATATATATATATATATGGTTGTGGGGATTTTGAGTACATATGCAGGTAAGGAGGAATATCATTAGGAAATGCATTAGATCGTGTGTCTCAGTTATAAAATCCTGCAATGTTGGGAGCAGTGTATGGGAAATAATTTCCAACTAATCCTCAAGCTTGAGATGGTGAGGACCCATGAGACTCAAATCTCGTGGGAAGATAACTTGGGTTCGATTGAACTAGATGAACTTATTAAATAGGGTGTTGCATTTATTACGTTTTGGTAGGGGTGTATCCTTTGTTGTCTATGGGATACCCCATGTCCTTCCCTATTGCGAAATCTAGTTGGTTGCAAAGTCCGGGAAATCTCTAACTTTCTAATCCTCCCTACTAAGGTATAAATAACATCATTTGGTGAGGATTGAGTCCCTTTTTGGGTGCATATTATGTGGGGTTTGGTTGACGGGATGTGTGATACCCTGTTATGAATTTTTCAACATTGGTATTCTTATTTTCCTTGAAAGTAGGAGTTTTAGGGCTTGTAACCACTACATTATTGTTGAACATCTCAGAGGTACGAGTCTTCATCCTTTCCAAAGACTCATCTATTGTGTGAAGTGGATCAATGATTCATGTAAAATTTCATTCTCATCACATGCATGCTATGTGGGGTCTTGATAAGACCCTAGTGTAGGGACTAGTTTCACCCATAAAAGTCATATTATTCGAATTGGATTGATTGTCTTGAATGTTTAGGGGTGTTCGACCTCCTCTATCCTCACATGATTGGTAGGATTTGAAATATATCTAGGGGAGGCTTACATGTTATTGGTGTAGTTGTCATCCCATCTTGGAAGGGAAGGGGATCATTGAGGTTGAACATGGGAATAATATCTATCAAAGCCAAATGGCCCATCAAACTCTCTTCTAGACATATTTAGGGAGGTATAAAATACCCACCAAATAGGGGAATAGGGGGAAAGGTGGAATAATGGAAATGGAACTAAAAATAAATAAGAAGGAACTAGTCCTTCACGTCGGCTTCACTAGAATTTTTACATGAAAATTGACACGAGATTCCCTATGTACGTGACTTCTCAAGTCATGCTTGAGACAACCAATTATGGACGATGGATGACAACATGATAGGTAGCTAAAGGATAATCAGATGTTATGCCTTTGGTAGCGTGAATTCCCAATAGCTAAGTTGGTCAAAGGATAGTCAAATGATATGAATAGGTAGCATGAATTCCTAATGACTAGGTTTGTTGTTTCGATTTGAGTTCCTAAACTACTTTAAATCCTAGTTTTAAATAAATAATGGAAAGAAGTCTAATTTAAATAAAATACAAGTGATTTTAATCTTTTAATTAACTAAATTCCTTCCCAATTAATTAAATAAAACAAAATAAACTATCTATTCTATTTGTTTGTATTCTAACAAGCTTTTAAAAGAAATGAAATTAAAAGAAACTAATTAAACAACTATTGATTTTGTATTTTTCAAGATTAAATAAAAAAAATAAAAAAATAACTTCTATAGACATAGACACAGAGAAAGAATTAAAACTAAATAATTGCTTCTAATTAAAATAAAACTAAAACAGAAAGTAGTCGGATGTGGCTATTCCTCTATTGGGTTGTCTGATAATGCTATTCTAAAAGAATGTATTCAAAAGTTATTAATCTAAATAAAATAAAATAAAACTTCTTCTAGAAAATATTCTGCCTCAAGTTTTACGGAATATTCTCGGAAGTAATTTCTCTTTTCCATATGAACTTTCCATGGTAAAAGTAAATCTAAACTAATCGAAAGAAATAAATAATAAAATAAGTGCAAGGATTTCTTCACTTCTTCCTCCAACTAATTTCCCGAGAAGATCCATAGGGATAATCCGGGAAGAAGTTATCAAGGGAAGATTTATGTAATAAATTATTTGAAATAAATACTAAATAAAGAATGTATGTGGGAAGTGATGGAATATTCCGCTTCTAATAATCTAAATACACAACTTATTCTAAATTAAAACATATAACAACTATGC
This sequence comes from Taxus wallichiana var. yunnanensis, assembly GCA_018340775.1. NCBI lineage: Eukaryota > Viridiplantae > Streptophyta > Pinopsida > Cupressales > Taxaceae > Taxus > Taxus wallichiana. The sequence goes on from CM031243.1 coordinate 604,040,049, forward strand.
AAAGCTTCAAACAATTTAAGTAAAACTCCAACACAGGTTACTACTGTACTATGGTATCTTCCCAAAGGTGGGATGTGTTTGTTGTCTCCTCTTCTAAATATGAAATCCAAATGATCCCGATAGAAAATAAAATTGATAACTCTACTATGGTTGGTTTGTTGCAAGAAATGACTAAGAGAATATAACAAGAAAGAACAAAGCAAAGAACTGGTTGTCTATGTGGTCCCTCTAAATTTCAGTAGCATAACACTTCACCAAAAATGTAAGATATCCAACCCATCATACGGGTAAAAGTTTTACTTTTATAGAATGTTGGGAAAGAATAAGTCAATCTACAAGTGTCAAACAAGAAGTGACAAATCATCTGAAGGAGAAGGATTCAACCTTCTAAATATAGTAAATGAATAAGAGGAATTCAATGAATCTAACAAGCCCAAAAATAGCCAATTTGGTTGAGAAATGAGGGATAAAATCATGTCCGAACACAAAACACGCATTCAAAAATGAGGGTTTTAATTTCACATTGGATGGTTATATGACCTCCATTGTTGATAGAGGGGAAGTTATGTAACCACCACAAAGGTTGAAGAACCATCATTTTTTCCAGAGAGGTAATTGCACAACCACCACTCTTTAGCAAATGATGAGTGTGTAATCGATGGGGTGGTTACGCAACCGCTGCTCAAAAAATAATGCTAAAAGCCAAAAAGTGGTCTTACATGTAAAATTAAAGTCTAAGGATAAAGAAAAAGGGTTGATTTGAGTTAAAGGAGGGATGTAAAGGAGAGATGGAGGGATTTGGATCTTATTTTTACCTTGGAAGAGGTTTTTATCATCATAGGAGATATATTACATTTTTTCGTGTTGCACCATCTCATTTTTGGGTGCTTATAGGAAATTAATTCTAATTTTTTTATTCTAGTCCCATGGATTTGGCATGTACTACTATGGAATCTAGATCTCCAATCACTCCTTGTGTGTCTCTCATACCTCCACCTAGATATCATATACATACGAGTTCTTCTTCTCTCCCACGACGTCTTTACTAGTACCATAGCCCTCCCCATAGGGATAATTCTACACACAAGTTACATGCCCCACATTATACATTTAGGCCCACTTCACGGTATCATTATCCACATGTATGACATAATCCTACTCCGCACATATTGAAACATGCACTTTCACATGATAGTTGGTCCTTAGATCATGTCCACATGTGTTCCTCTCTCACATTAGCATATAGTGGCCCTTGCCCTCTATCTTTATTGGATATATAAACTATGGAATTCATACTTAGGGGGCATACAATTTCCCCATACCCATTTACACACTCTTGTTCTAGGTTCAAACATGATTGTTGAGGGTGCAATTACCTACATGAACCTCACTTGGCTCATACACTGGGGAAAATGTAGATATGAAATTATGCACATAGTAATACTACACCATGCCTCTAGTATGTCATTATATGCATGATTCTTAAGAAAGAAAACTAGACATTAGACAACACTTGTTTTACTTTACATTGGCATTGTTTTATCCTCTCATGCTTTCATCCTTTTCTTTTCTGGAATTATCCCTTTACTTTTGGAAATTACACATGTGTTACCCAACTTTGTACTTCTTGTTTTATCTTTGGGGCTCTCCATACACTAGCACCTGTAGGACAGGAGCACCTAGGCACTATTGTCCCCTTTGGGAACTTCTATCATTTTCCCCTCTTTTCTTATGTTTAAAATGCCACATCAATTTTTATCTTTTCTTAAAATTTTATTTTAAGAAAATTAATCGCATATATATACATGACTTACTAACTATTATAAGGGGTAAGAGGACAACTAGGAAATTTGGGCTATTACTTTCTATCCAATACTTGGGAAAAGAAACACTTGATAATTGCATTTGGGCTTCATTATTCACTACATAGGAAGGAAAATTCTAAATTCCATCATGCACATGATCATGGGGAAAATTAGTTATAGCTTTGTTATCTTGGTGTGACTGGCATAAGGGAAACCTAGCTTCAAGGGACATAATTCTATCACATACACACACTTGGAACTACAATGAGTCTAAAATGTAGTGTAGTGCTTGGAAAAAATCACATCGGGTGACTTCCAGGTCATTCTAACTCAAGAATACACACATTTTACTCCATATAATGTGTTCTCAAGCCTTATGTGGGTAGTTAGGGTTTGTTTTGCATGTACATGTGTGACATAAAAACCCTACAAAGAAGTTGGAATGACATAAAGTGAAGTGAAGGTGACATGATCAAACCCCGAAATATCTAGTTCCAGACTCAATGCCCTGGACACTAGCGCCCAATATAAAAACTAGCACCTAGGGTGGTCTTGTCCCCTTTTGAGCACTTCTATCCAAAGCATAATCGTAGATCACTATCTTCCAAATAGAGCATGCGCACAATCCAGTTGAGCATATTCCATCATATTTCAACCCCAAATCCGATACAAACATCGAGTTATCATCTAATTCACTCTCACCCTTTTTTTGCTTGTGCTTTCTTGTTATTGCATGCTATATCTTGTATATTTATGATATTATCTTATTGATCTCATTCCTTTGATTAATATTTAGCTTTGATTGATCACAAAACTACCTACACAACATCGAACCTCTTCTTTAGCGACATTGGCCCCTATCAAATATCAGACATCATTATTTTGATGACATCATCCCTCTTTCCATATTACATCATCCCCTTTCAATCATACCTACAACATTGACCCTCTTTGTAGACAACATAAACCCCTATCAAAAACCTAATTTCATGTTGACGGTATTGGCCCTCTTGACATTTAAAATCGTCTATGTCAAACTTTACCTATGACATTAGCCTTTGCCAAAAATGGTATCAACTACACAAAGTATTTTTACACCATTGACTACCCTAAAACATTATATTCCTAACAAATTTGATGTCATCCATAAAATTCTCTTACACCTTTCTTCCACTTTTTCTCAAAAATCAACCTAATGACACTTAAATTCAAAATGCACCCATATCCACTTATATATTGACATGATCTATATTTTAATTATTTCTAGGGAAATTTCACTAACCAAATTTTCCCCATGACACTTTTTTTCTATTTTCTCCTTTCTCCTAACTACCCCTTCCCAATTTAAATACAAAATGTACTAGATGATTCAATGCATATTTCCTCCTTAGTCATCACCTTCACCACAATACTTGTACCTTGAGTTCGGCCATCGGGTCTCATTTCATCTCTACTAGATAAACCAAAGTCAGTGGATTCCAAAACAAAAAGTGCACAAAATGAAAAATGAAACCCATGCCTTACTATTTATAGTAAATTCTACATACACCCCTTATAATTTCTTGATTTCAAAACATTATATCTTGTTAAATGTAATTCTGATTTTCATTCTAGAAGAAGCGTCATGATCATACTATCAAGGTGATCCAATGAAATATTACACGTATTTTCTAAAAGTCTTTAAAGTTTTCTTATTTTTCAGGCCCAAAATCCCTATTCATTCCATTTCTGTTTATGCCTTCTTACACTTCCTCTCACCATCACAATGTACTCGAATCTCTCATCCTCACATTAGCCCCATATTTGACTAGGGTTTATTGCTTGTATCTAATTTATAGTGTAATGTTTTTTTTTCATTTGTGCTTGGATTATCATAACAACTCTTTCTACACTCTAGTTATTCAATATATAAACACACTTTTGGGAACGTAACCATACATGTAGGTATTATTTATTTAATTTCATGCTTTCACCCTTTCTTTCTTTTTGTTCTCGCACGCATGTCTTTCAACATTTTGATTTTAGTGTTACAATTATTTTCTCAAATATCATCTCATATACACTTGTTTTGACATGTGATGATTCGTGGTTAGGGTATATGTATACACATATTTTTTTACTTTACTAAAAAAATTATACACAAGCACCATTGGTGAATTAACTTCCCCAGAGGTATCCCCAGGATATTTATGTGAGTGAGGAGTGGTAAAAAATGGTTGTGTGTCCTTCACATAATATTGGGTTGGTCAACAATGGTTCCTTTTAAGAGAATTCTAATGTGCAATATGATTATATCACATATCAAACATGTTGGAATACCCTTTACATGTCATATTTTTCATCATGTATAGTCATCTTTTAGAGTCTCCTTGCAACATCATCTTATTATCTCCTTGTGTTCACTCTTACACCTACTTTCAACACACCCAAACCTTCATCACTATCTCTCTCATTACTCTAACATCTCTTCCTAATAGTTTAAACTACTTTATTGGATTTCTAACAATGGTTCCTTTTAAGAGAATTCTAATGTGCAATATGATTATATAACATCTCAAACATGTTGTAATACCCTTTACATGTCATATTTTTCATCATGTATAGTCATCTTTTAGATTCTCCTTGCAACATCATCTTATTATCTCCTTGTGTTCACTCTTACTCCTACTTTCAACACACCAACACCTTCATCACTATCTCTCTCATTACTCTAACATATCTTCCTAATAGTTTAAGCTACTTTATTGGATTTCTCATGTCTTCATTTCCCTCTTAGATGAAATAGATCATAGTCAATAGCATCTATTGGGCACATTTCCCTTATTGATCTCGTCTGGTTAATATTTTCATAGTGAATGGAATTGACCTTATTCTACACCATCGACTAGTAAAAATATTATTGTATTGAAAATGGATAGGATTACAAAAATTACATTGGGAATCTCTGGATGGACATGAGAAGAGAATAATACCTTCTAAAAAATCCCAAAAATCTTAGATTTCATCAATATACTTTCTCCAAAATCTAAATTTATATTTATTGATCAATTTCTAGAGGGAATCTACTATGCCCTTAGTCCTAGGTCATATATTAGGATATGTATAGCCGACGTGTGGCTAACATTATCTCCTAACATGCCATTTTATATTTATTAATACTTTCATGTACTTAGTAGGTCCAGCCTTGGTGTTTTACATCATATTGTAGGGTATATATAGGAGTTAGTAAGTGGTATATAATCATCATATTGAGCACTTGAGTCTTATTTTATGGTTTGGAGGATGCCCCTCTGAAGTGGATAAGTCATTCTAATTTCATATTTTGATAATTTCTATATATCTTGGTGTTTTATTGTTGTTGATATTTAGATCTATCTAAGTAATTTAATTACAGTAGTATCGATCATCGATCCGGGAAATTTGTAGAATGAAACCTACTTTTAGTGATTCACCTATATATTGAGATATACTTATGTTTTTTTTCAGATTTTTTTTTGTGTGAAGTGGAAAAATAATGCAAGATATTGACACTATAAAATTTAGATTTTTTGGAGTTGTTTTGAGAAATATATTTTAGTTTTAGGGTTGAAACCCTAATTTTAATGGTTTTTATATATCTTCTTAATGGTGGTGAATTATTTAGTGATTATTTTTTTGGTATGTTGAATTTGATTCATGGTGAAACTCTATATTTAAAAAAAAAAATGTATTTGGTTTGTTAGATTTATTGCATTTTTATGGTTTTTCACAAATTTTCTCCATAGGTCAAAATATTCTAATTTTTTTATTTATTTATATTTTCAAAACCTCTCCAAAATATAATTAGGGTTTTCAACTATGGTTACTCAACTGACATATGGCTGAAAAATGTTGGAAAAATATTGATCAAAATTTTATGTCATGAAAACCTAGTTTTCATGGATCGGAAGTTATCCTAAAATGTCTACACAAAATGATGAATTTATAAATAATATGGAGAAGTCACTAGAAAAAATGGGGTTATTTTAGGATGGATAAAAATGGCATGGAAGAAGAGAAATAATTTTATGATTAAGGATAAGATGAAACATACGATAATGATGATGATGATGAGGTTACCAATGATGTAAAAAGAGAGGAAAAAACATATCAAGATAAGAGTTCATATAATGCATCTCTAAAGAAGGAAGCTTCAATATTTCAGTTTGAAGGGTGCATTCAAAGGAATAAGGTAATTGTTTCCATAAACCCTAGCAACAAGTATAACTTCATCAACATGGATTTAGCTCAACATCTGCATGTTCTAGAAAAGAATATCAAGGAATCTCAAGTGGAGGGTAAGAAGATTCAAGCCTTTGAAGATTTAAAACTCTCTATGGATAAATATGTTTTGCATTAATGTTTTTATGCTTTAGATATGAAATATATGGATATTGTTCTTGTATATACTTGTTTAGAGACCTTGGTAAAAATAAATATTAATGTGCAAAAGAAATTTATGAAGATATGGTACAAGAGAAATAAGGTTACCTTGCAAGATATCACACTTAGCAAGGAACAAAGTAATGTCAAGATGGAGCATGAGGATGAATTTGAAGATGGTGAAGAAGGGAATAAGGATGATTCAAAATGATAACATGAAGAACATGATGAAAAATAAGAAAATAATTATTCAACTACATAAGAGAAAAAAGAAATAACAAACAACAAGGTGAAAGATGAAAATAAAGATGAGGAAAAGGTTGATAATACTAAGGTTGCATTATATAGAAACCCACATTATCATGAGAGGAAAAAAATCATGAAAGGCATGTTAGGGAACATGAGGGTATCAATCTCTATGGATATAAATGGTATAGACACTCAAATTTTGTAATTTGCACCTTAGAAACTCTTGATTTGATTTTGCACTCTTGCTTTATGATAAATACTTCTCCATTTCTACTTAGAAATTTTTGATGTTATCCCGTTTATCCTTGCATGCTAACACATCAACACATTTTGAGAATACAATGCACAAAATAAATAGAAAAAACATTAGTTTATCATCTCCAAACTTCATGTGGCATATTTCTTTCTCGATTTAGGATCGTATAATTTGGTCGAGAATTCATATCCGTTCTTGGCCCATCATGTACATGGTTTGGATCGACACGTATTCCGATATACTTTCAAATTAATATCATTTTTGGGGTATTATACTTCATCTAGGTTGGCCTTTCTTAGATAAATCATCTACAAAACCCTATATAAATAAGTAAACACTACCTCATTTGCTAGCTGTTGTCCACTCAAAATTCCCCTACTTTTAAGAAGTTGAAAATTAAAATTTTGAGGTTAAGTGTCTTTTCTGTTATCCTGGTAATGTGATAAGTCAAGAAATTGGGAAAATCTATGTTTTTTGGGTCATTTTGTGTGTTTTTCGGGCCTGTCGGACATTTTTGTCCCACGTGTCCCAGGTTCATTCGGGCTCTCTGTTCCCCGATCGGCCGGTTTACCCGAAGTCCGTTCTTTTCGGGCCCGTCGAACTTTTTGTCCCAAATGTCCCAAGTTCGCCTAGGACCCGTTGTTCCCTTTTCGTCCGATTCGGCCGAATCACGTATTCTGCGTATACTTTCATCCCGCATGTCCCAAGAACATTTGTGCGTCTTTTCCCCGCATCGCCCGAATCGGCCGAACCGCATACTTCACGCTTTCACGTCCCTTGTGTCCCAAATGAACCAAGTGCCATTCGTGCTAATTTTTCCCGCTCTACCCGAATATCTTGCTTTTCAATTTGGTAGATGTGTATTTAATGCGCATTTATTGTCTCTCTCTCCTAAACGGCTATATAATGAGCTGCCCCCTATGCGTTTTTGCACACTGCTTTCATGCTATCTATTGCTCGTACCCTTGCGACCAAAATTTTGTGTGCGTATCCATTTCCCCTGCAATTCCATCCCAAGTCCAGCCTGCAGCTCTTTGCTCTCCAAGTTACTATCAACATGAAGATTAAATTCCAGGGGCAGGAACAAATTTCACCACTCGAGTCTTCGTTCCCGATATCGGGGACAGTGAGGTTCGCCACCTCGACTTTGGAGATTTTTGGGCAAGAATGACAGACGTGAACCCTTCACCTATGGCGCAGATGATTCATGACAGTGGTTTGGCTTTCGCCGGTGGATTCCCTATCTCGGTAAATGCGAACCGCACAGGTGCTCTCTGCGGGCTCATTTCAACCCTGACTCGAGTGAGTTGACAAACGTGCATGGGGAGCTCATCGCCAAACTTGACGCTGCCGCCATTGGCACTGCACTAAGGATTCCAGAAACGGACAATGCTATAGTTATCTCCCAGAATCAAGCACAGGCCCTTTTCGATCAAGACAGTGAGAAATATAAGGCGCGCGAGTGGCGAAGTCTGGCTGAAAAACCTAAGAAGGGGGCATCTCATCTGTCCAAGACTCTTTTCCATGCAGATTTCAATGAAGAATTGTCGGATTTTATAATCCCTCTTGGCTCGGGTCATGGGTTTACCCTCTACAAATGAGTTCCATTTCGGATGTGCCCACTTATCAATATGGTGTGCGAAGGAACTCGAGAATATCAATTGGCGAGAGATCATTAGTATGAACCTAGCGAGCAGGTTATCCAATGTACAACAGTAGACCAAGAAATTCTATATGACTTCATACTTGATGTATACCCTAGCAACATCAAGGCAATGGTTTGGGTTCTCATGCATTGATGCTCATAAGGGTGACCACATGTATGCCTCTTTGCCTCAATTCACCTTGAAACTAAGCAATCACAATTTCAGAGGGTGAATGATGCTTTCACCATGTACATTGTCCGGCTCTTGAAAGTGACACGGCGAGGAGATTTTCTGATGAAGCTATGAGCCTGATAGCGCATTACGGTGCCTATTTCATCCAATTTAGGAAATTTTCCTATATAAGGCTTGCAGGCTATGAGAGCACTCCTCTCAAGCTTCCTATGTTCTGCAATGATAAAAATGGCCTTAATAGAAGTATGCGGGCACTTTGGATAAGTTGCATGAGAACCCGCAGGATAAGAAAATCAACGCCTACACTTCCTATCATCTTGGGAAACTACACCTGTAAAACAGCCCTGGATGCACAAAATATAGAAAGAGCCCTAGCTCCCATTACTGTCCATTTCTTCAAGCCAAGAACTTGTTTTGACTTGAAGAAGTTTATTGAGCAGAACATCAAGATCACCTATCATCATAGGGCAGACACAGAGGACTATTGGGCTGACTGTGCTTTGATGATTTTGAAGCGAGAAGAAGACATTATGGCAGGTTTTCCCTTCAATTAATCCAAGAGCTTAACCTGTACCAAGTTCCTGAAGGGCTCCAGGATGACAATTCTGACCTGTACTCATATGAGTATGACAACGTGGTCAAACACACCCCCTTGGAAGACTTGGATTGGTTTAAAAAGGAAAAAGATGATTTGGCTGAAATCCTAGCCCCGGTCTTAGTGAGGACCAAGATCTGGTTTGATAAGAAAGTCCGTGAGCTTAGGAGGCACTCAGGGGAATCCTCCTCCAAGGATGCTTCAACACCAAGGAGGGAAGCTTTAACACCCAGATCGGAAGCACCTGTGCAGACCCCTCCTGCCTCGTCAACTCAGGGACCTACAGTCTCCACTCCTTCCTCGTCCACCCAGGTATATCAAAAGAAGGTCAGAGAAGTTAAGAAGGAGCCTGTGGAGGAGGATCCCCTAAGGAAGCATACTGAATTGTCCTCAGGCCCAGAGAACATCATTGTTCTCAGTGAAAGCGAAGAAAGTGAAATGCCTGTATCTACAAACGCTCCAGAAGCCCCCATGGATAAAGAAAAAGAGGTCCAAAGTACTGAGCTTCCTGGTGCCAGTGACCCCTCTGTGTCAGAAGCCACAAGCGCCCCACTTATATCTCAATTAGAGGCAACAACAGTACAAACCTTGGGTGCCATGAGTTCTCTGTCTCTTGGCCCTCTTGCCCCACCTTCTTCCTCCTCTTCCTCTTTTGCCTGGGTGCAACCTCTCGTTGACAGTAGGAAGAGAAAGTCTTCCTCCCGGATCTCAGGACCAAATTTTGATGTTGTGGCGGCCTTGTTAGGCACTACTCCTCCTTCTCAAAAAATCCAGAACTACCTCCAGGATAGTGTCTGATGCTCAGGGCCAACAATTCCTGGAGATAGCCAAGCCTAAGGTAGACAAACCTGAGCAGGATTTGCAGGCATCCGACCTTGAACTCTCAAGAATTCCCATGGGAGAGTCTACCCCTGAAGGTGAGATCCACAATCTTCAGGAAACAGTCACCAGAGTCATTGGGAGGGTAGAGAAAGGGCAGCAAACCATTGAACAGTTGGAAGAACAAGCCCAGATTCTTACGAGTTTCATCAAGTCCCTGTTGTCCAAGGATAAAGTTTTGGATCCTACCCCATTGACTACTCTTCCACCACCTGTAATTCTGAGCCAGGATGAAGTGCAGAGTATCAAAGACATGCACAAGTATTCTATATATGGAAGGGCTATGGAGGCCATGGTGGATGATATGCTTGGTTGCAGGATTAAACTTCATTGATGAAGCCTTCAAACTCCATGGGAAGGTGAGTAATTTGCAACAGAAGCTCTCCTCCACTATTGGGAGCATTGATAAAGAACTTAAACTTTGGGGCAGTTGCATAGTAGACCTCCGTCTAATGGGACAAACAGATGAAAATATTTTGACGGAAAGCAAGGTCTTCGAGGATGCCAAGGATAATTTGTCAAAGTCCTGGGTCTACATGGAATGGAAAATCAAGGTGTTGGAGGAGGCTTTGGGAGAGTTAAAGAATAGCTGGCAGAAGGGTGAGGCCTTCAAAACACTAGTTATATCTGCCTTCAAAGATATACATTGCCATCTTCATGATGAGACTTCTGGTGTGCCTCTCACTTTACAAGAAATCAAAGCTCAATTCAGAGCTTTTGTCAAAGGTGATCTATTCAAGGAAAGCTCCATTTCCAAGGAAAAAATGAAGGAGATCTGCTCTCTTCAATCTGCCATAGAAGAAGCAAATAAAGATTATCATACTCATGTCGAGTTCGACAAGGAAATGGAGAAGTGCCTCGGATTTTGGACTCAGTCTACTGCCAACACATCAGTCCCACGAGGCAGAGACATAGCAGAGGCGTTGAAGAGATTCAGACAACGGATCTTAAAGTCGGTGGGTCCCTCCCAGTCATGAGCACCTGTCTTCTTCTCCTAATTCTTCTCTTCTCTTCCCCCTTTTCCTCTCGGATTTGTTGTAATTAGTTGGGGTATTGCGATTAGCAGCCCTTTAACTAAACATTAGTTAAAAGAAGTAGTTACCAAGAGTAACTAATTTGTAAACTATATAATGGCCTCTCCTCGCCATTTTGAAGGAGGAAGAACTTGGCTTATTTCTGAAAGTGTAAATAAATCATAAAGAAATCAATACAGAAGGATTTTTCATTCTTTGTCTATCTGGTTTCCTTTATTCTCAAGCTATTCATTTAATCTTGTTAGATCATTTGTCTGTATTATGCTGAGAAGCTTTGTATTCTTGCAGATGTTATTTACAGAACTTTGTGTCTTTTCAAATTTCATCTTATTAATGTGATACAAATGATCTTATTCCAATTCGTTGTACCCTCGCATGCATAAGGAATTACTCTGTCATCTATAATTCTGAATGGTGCCTTTCTGCTCGTTCTCGCATTTTCATTCCTCAGTCCTTTTGTGATTGATGATCCTTTTAGAAAACACTTTCATAATATCCAAGTTCCATAGTAAAACCATGCTTTGTATATGTGTAAATAGGTTCATTTCTGAATAAGGGAACCTCTCCCATTAAAGAGGAGGGACTTCTTGTCCCCTGACTGTTGCTCTTCTTGAAGTCCTTTTTGACGACCAACACTAACCTAGACTCATAAGGGAATACACTAAAGCACACAATTCATACACTTGCAAAAGGTATCAAAAAGCTCCTAAATCTCAAAATATCACATATGAAGTCATTAGGACATCACCCACATCATGTCGAAAGATAAACTCAAACATCCTTTCTCTAAGTATTTTAGTAAGAGCAAAGTCAAAGCAAACATGATCAAATTAAATGCCAAATGTGATTGTCTATACGAGAGAAATACTACATAATAGAAGAAAGAAAACAATAAATTACAAACCTAGTCCTTATTTATATCTCCTTAACCTTGAGTGAGGTTCTTCAAAGCTGGAATAAAGCACTTATATTTTTTAATCTCAATGTTCAAATGTGTGTGGATGGTCCTAAGATGTTCGAATGGAAGTAGATTTCGAGTGCGAGTAAAGTAATTAAATGGTGATTTTATTATTGAATTCATGATCAATTGTACAATGTAATGATGTGTGAAATTGAATGACAATTTGACATAATAATGATGCAAATTTCAAAGCTTCCAAAGATGAAAAATGGAGAGGAATGAGTGTTTATTTATAGATGAGGGAAGAGAATCCCAAATCCTTGATTTTTCTACGATCTGAAGTTAACTAAAGCATGGTTGGATTTTTTCAGTTGAGTTTCCAATTTTATGGAGGATCTGAACTATTGTTTTGAATTTGATTGAATGAGTTATCGTTGATTTGGAAAAGGTGGCATGCCTCTTGAATTTTTTTAGCTTTTGTATTGAAATATTAAATTCATGTCTTTTGTTTTATTCACCCAAAAAAGTGATGTGACTTTTAGCTTTAGGAGATTTACTTTAATTTTGGAATGTCATGCTTTATGGGATATGTTTAGTTAACTCAAATGCATGATTTTATTTAATCTAAACTTGTCTTCTTGCATATATTTAATGATTTTATCTTTAATTAATTTTTTTCTCTAGTTAACTTGAGATGTTAATGTTGACCAAATTCCCTCTTTCACTTTCGATTAGTGAACTAGTACTAAATAAAATAAGTAACTAAAAATATATGAGGGTTTAAGGTACCTCGAGATGTGATGACAATGTATATGGGTGTAAAATGAAGATCCTTTTCCACGATGAGCAAAGTGACTTGGGTGCGTCAACGGTGACCCAAGATAAAGAGAGGGTCGATTGATGGTAATGGGACACATTAACTAGAACATCGATGTAAAATGTAGATCTAAAGGATTTAGAGGTAGATTTGAATTTGATGATGCACTTTGAGATGACAAACTAGAACTTGCAAGAGATCTGGAACAATATCTAACAAAAAGGATGAAAAAGTTATTAAATATGATGATGAATGTAATAAAAATAGGTTTGGTCGATGGCGACTAGATGAGTCGCGATGGCGGGATGGACAAAAAATATACGAGATGGTAGAGGGTAGAATGACAAGATCTAGATAATGATGGAAAAATGATAAGAGGGCTTAAAAAAAACAAAGTGCCCAAGATCTCCACAATGATGAAAGAGGTCTTCAAAAGGGTCTTCAAGATGAGAGAAACTACTGCTGAGAAGAGGAGAACCATACAAAACAAGCCAAATCCAAGACCAGGACCCAAAATTCCATCCCTACTGTAGAAGGAGGTAAGGTGGATTTATAGGGTCGATGGAGACCCGGGTAAGTCACCGGAAACTATGGAGATCCATCCATTCATGTGGTGGAATGATGCCCAATTCGAGACAAAATTATCCCAAATAGATCTGATTAGGGGTTTGGGTGATAAGGATGAGCTAGGGTGTCTAGGGAAGATAAACAAGTAGGTGAGAGGTGAAAGCATTAAATAAAGGCAAAGGGATGATGAAATTATTAAATGAGAGCCTAGGGATGGAAAATAGAGAGGTTTAGGGAGGATAAAAAAATTAGGTGATGATTAGGATTGATTAATGGAGATTAGGGATAATTAAGATAGATAAAATAATGGGATGGGTAAGATAGGATTAAAGGTGGGAAATAATAATAAAATGGAATAAATGGGATTTAGAGGGAAAGGGAAGATTCGAATAAGTGCATGCATGTGAGAAAAGAGCAAACGTGGGGTGAGGGGTGGTGATACCAAAAATTGGTGTCTACAGGTTAATTAGTAAAGTGAAAGTGAATAAGAGGTGAGGTGGAAATGGATATATGTAGGATTTATTTAATTATTTTAATATGAAATTAGCTAATAAAATTAGCTAATGGGATAGGGGATGAATAATAAGAGTGATAGGATTAATTAATTAATCCTAGGAATAGGATATGATTACAATAAGGTTCATAGTACGAATATTTAATAATTTGAGACCATGTGTGAGTGATAGGAATGATTAGGGGAGTTGTGAGACAATGTCATAAAATGTCATTAAAGGTCATAAAATAGTAAAATATATCAAAAGTGGTTGAAAATGGTTGTAATGTATTGTGAAGTAATTACATAATGATTTCAGAAGTTTAGAATGCGTAAGGTGGTATTTTAGGGTGTCTACTGATTAATCTATCTAGATATCACATATTAGGTGGAGAATGATGTGTAGTTTGAGGCCTCTTTATATTTTTATAACATCGATGGGACACGAGTTCACACAACCCTTCTAATGTTTCTTTTAGTAGAATATTAATCCATGGCTAGGGTTTGAGATGATGACCATTCCATACATAGATCCTTGTTACATGTGTGACAACTAGGGTTTGATAGAGACGAGAAAAATCTTGGAAGATGGCCAACCTAGAAATTATCGAGGCATAGAAGTAGAATAGGTACAAGACCATAAAAATTTGGCTAAACCATATGGTATGGTACTTACTAAATGTACGGTCATAACCCTTGTGGATTCATAGGCAAAGTTCTAGTTCTGAAGCTCATTCAAGCTCATATTACCCATTTCCAACAATGTACAATCCTATATATCTCCAAAAGTTTTTGTAATGAACTAAGTTCCTTTATACATATGTTTTGATCCTTTAATTACATGTTAGGTTAATTTTTATATGCTATATTCTTTATATTTTATCTAACTTGTAAATATGAATTATTATTTTTGTTATAAAGATCTAGAATCAACTATAACCTAATCAAGACCTAATTAAATTAACCCAAAATTTAATTAAGGGTTAAAAATTTTGGTGAACCCACTTTTGATCGAACCCTTCACCTAATGTAAGATAGTCTTAGTACTTTTTGTATTAGTACTATTGATCTCTAAACCCTAGTTGATTTTTATGCTTCTTTTTTCTCATCTTCACATCTTCTTCTCTTTCTCCATCTATTAGTCTTGATGAATATGTTAGATTTATCCTATTTTCTAAGATATCTTCACTGAACCTTAGTCATATCCATCTTCATATTAACACATATCCTAAATATGTCATGGCTATGGTGCTTAGACCTTTCTCCTTCTAATATGAGCCTCCCTTCTATCATAAGAATAGGTTTCCTCATATTCTATCACCTCAAACATATTTTGGGGATGTATTTTTTTAGAACGAAACCTGATACATTAGATACCATTTGAACTCAACCATATGTTGGATATCACTCTACCTTGTAAAATGAAGAGATGATTTATTTTAAATTGTGTACTAGTGATGATCCTCGCCTTTTAATTTTAGTCGTCATCCTTAGTGCCTCTAAATGGGATGATATATAACATGTTTTGGAATATTTCCACGACCTCTTTGTTTTGACTTATAATGACATGCCCAACATTAACCCCTCTATTACCATACATAATATTTTTTTGCACAATGATACCAAACCAATAAGGAAAAAAATCGTAAGATGCACTCTGAGTTAGTTTTGTTTATCAAAAATAAAATTTAGGGACTTCTAGATGTTGATTTTATTTTTTCCATTTATTAACCCCATTGATTTTATAATATAGCACATGTCATAAATCTAATAGAAATATCCATCGTTGCACCAAATTTTGTGACCTTAATAAGGATTTCCCTAAAGTTAGTTTCCCACTCCCCCATATTGATATGATTGTGGACTTGACCACAAGGTTTGACATGTCATCTTTCATGAATGGGTTTATTGATAGATCCAAATTAAAATCAACCTGCGCATCAAGAAAAACATATTTCACAACCCCTCAGGTACATTTTCTCCATTGTCTTGCCTTTTGGGTTAAAGAACGTTGGTGCTACTTACCAACACACCATGACACATCATATTTCATGATCACCTCCATTAGATTATATTGATGATATATTGGCCAAATCCACTAATCACCACAATCATACCCAAGATTTGTGCTTCATCTTTGAATTTTTACAATTTTATAATGTTCACTTAAACCCACATAATTGTGTCTTTGGGGTTACCACAAGTAAGTTACTAGGGTATATTATCTCGTAGTCACGGAATAGAAGTTGACGCTAAAAATATTCAAGATATTTTTGACATGCCACCACTATGAAATCTCAAGAAATTACAGTCCCTCTAAGGAAAAATGTAGGCCATTCGATGCTTTTTGGCCCAATCGGCTGATAAAACACAAACCTTTACACAAATTTTAAAGAAAGATGTAGCATTTACATGGGATTATACTTTCTAATAAGCATATGATGATATTTAACATTATTTACTCAATCTACTAGTGATCGTCTTGTCCCATATACCTAAAAATCATTCTTACTCTACATTTCTTCTCACGAACACACCCTTGGTGGTTTTTAACACAATATGATGATGCGATCATGAGCACATTATCTATTTTATTATTTGTACACTACTTCCATATGAGCTCAATTATACCCCCATTGAGAAGGTTTGCCTTGAATTATTCTTTTCTACATCTAAGTCATGTCATTATATGCTCAATAATGAAGTACAAGTCATTACCAAGGTGGACCCTTTACATTATTTTCGACATGCACATACCTTTACTCGGTCATATTGCATGTTGGGTATTTCTCTTAATTGAATTTAACCTCAAATTTGTGGCTCAAAATCAATTAAAGGACATGTCCTTATAGATCATCTTGGCAAAGCCATGATTTTTGACTCATCCCCATCAATGATGAATTTCACGATGAGTTTACTTCCTACAACATTGATTTTGAATATACCATGTACTTTGATGGATCCTAGTGTGCTACCTGGGGATGGTGCAAACATCGTATTTATAACACATGAGGAGAGACTCTACCCTTTTCTTATCAATTAGGGTTTTTGTACACTAATAACATCACCAAATATGAAGCATTAATCTTGGGATTGTATATTGATTATACATTAAATATTCAACATATACATTTTTGGAGATTCACAACTTATTATCCATCAAGTACATGATATTTATAACACAAAAGAAGAACATTTAATTCTATGTAAGACACTTGTCAATAATTTTATCCCAACTTTTAACTCCCATTCCATTACTATCATACCTCAAAAATATAAGAGGCATGTTGATGTTATGGCTAGTGTTTCTTCCTAGTTCATTTGTACATTCTTGTGATTGTGTCACCTTTACTATTCAACAACTATATTAGGATTTTTTTTCTCTTACCACTACTTATGCTCTCAATGTTTTAGTCTCCACACTCGGTGCCGATAATCTTGCATGCTTTACTTGACATGTATAACTACCTCTATTAAAAAAACTCCCTAATGATGTTTCACCTCAAAAATGTCCCCATTTACACTTGTGAGATCACTCCTATGTCCGTATAAGAGGATATTTGTTTAAATTATCTTTTAATGGCTTATTATTGCACTCTTTAAGGACTCATGATGTCCAACTTGATTTATCCCAATTGCGTGATAGTGAATGTGGTGGTCACTTTAGTGGCAAGGTTATGTCTCAAAAATTATTATGACACGAGATATTATTGTTCCACCATGAAACAAGATTGTCATGAATATGTTAAACATTATGATCAATTTCAATGCCACAATAACCTCCATCATGTCCCATCTCATGCATTAAAACCTATCGTACCCACATGGTCATTTCTCATATGGGGATTTGATTTAGTTAGCAAGGTTAACCCTAAATTTGCATAGGGGCACAAGTTTATCATCACAACCACAAAATATTTTACTAAATGGTAGAGGTCATATCGGTAGAGTCTACTACTAGAAATGATATATGTCATTTTATATTGATGCACATCATAACACATTTTGGTATCCCTTATGTTGTTGTTATAGACAATGGCCCTTCTTTTAAAAATTGTGTTTTCAAGAAATTTTATGTGAAGTTTCAAATTTATCATAATTTTTCTACTCTTATTACCCACAAGGAAATGGCCAAGATGAGGCCACTAACAAAACCATTGTCAAGATTCTCCACAAAATATTTTCTAAATATGAATTTGAATGGCATAAATAGATCCTCTATGCCCTATGGGATTACATTGTTAGTGTTTATACACCTACTAATGCCACCTTCTTATGTTTTTCCATTAGAATTAGAGATTCATTCACTTCATATATCTTTAAAGGATATCATGAAGGGAAACGCGATTACCATGAGAAATGTTTACATGATTTAGAAGAGTTTAACTCCCATCGAGTGTAAGTGTTAGAACATTTAATTATGTATTAAGAATGCATCAATAATGCTTATAATAAAAAGGTAGAATCCCGTGCAGTTTAAATTAGGTGATCTAGTTCTTAAAGAAAATCAAAATAACATGAATGCTAAGACAAAATTGAAAGGAAAATTCAAACCCAATCAACTAGGCCCATATGTTGGGCCCCTAAAATATTGACCAAGTACACAAAGGTGCATGGGTGCGCAAGGCCTAAGTTGAAGAGTGGCGTGTAAGGAGAAGGCACGCAAGGAAAGGTTCTAGGAGGGTTTTAGAAGAACCCGTGTTACGCACCGGCAGAACAAGGTCTTGGGACTTAGCCGTATTTGGTGTTTCGAGGTAGAACACAAGAAAAGTGTGACTCGACTGCGCATGCGGAGTGGATAAGGTACTTGCTTGGCAACAAGTTGGCCTAGGAAGGAATTTACTCTGCGATGGAGGCTTCTAAGGCCATCATGGCAAAGAGTGGAGAGCTCGGGCACTAAAGGAGCATGTGCCCATGGAGGACTACATTCGAAAACTTGGCATCGGATCTAAGGATGTAGAAGGATGAGTTGGTGCTTCGGGGTGCCTATAAATACAAGCGCCCACAGAGAAGGAAAATGTGTGTGTGTGTGTGTGGGTGTTGAAAGAGTTAGTTAAGAATATAGATTAAATGAGAGCGGAGATCTAGAAATGGATACAAGTATTATATTGTGTTGGGTAGATAAACTATAGGATATGGATGTATCGGGGCTTGGGGTTATAAAAATTCTTCTTGGGAGATAAGGAAAGTAGATCCAGCTATGATGTATGACTTTGGTCTGCCATACTGTGATGTTCTGTAATGAATCTAATGGATGTAATGAGGTTACAAACTTATTTGAATATGATCATTAATGATTCTGGTCCATCCTTATATCTTCATAGTTCTGTTTCATATATGTTTATAAGATGAATATGAATCCCTATGCATTTTCCTTTTTGTTTTGATTGAGTTCTTTAAGTATATTAAAGTATCTCTGTCTGTAATGACTATAATGGTGTAGAGCCATTTTGAGCTCTATGATGTTTGTATGTCTCATTCCCACTCACTTTCTTTAAATTTTGGATCATAGATGATGTTTCCCCACTCAACTCACATAAAAGAGAGACTCGGTGCTGCGTATGCCTCGGGTGAGCGCCCGAAACCCACTGGGTGATAGGCCAACGCACATGGGGTTCCCTTGTTCTTTGGTGGCTGTAAAAATGACTACATCTTGGTTCCATTGCCAGGACCTCTTTTTGAAGTTGTAGTGGGAAATAGCATACATCATGATCTATATAATGAGTGATGACAGAGCATATAACTATGGAAAGTGTTGAATCATGGTTTAAAGCACCTTTGAGGATTAGTTTTCTCGGAGAGATTCAACACTAGACCTGAGTTTGATGCTCACATATGGGTAGAAGAGTGTGAGCACAACCCATATTTAACACAACAAAAGATATTCTATTCATCATATTAAAGAATTACATTCGCAAGCTATTATATAGCCATATCAATAGGAAAACCAACTTCCTACAATATCTCCTAAACTCCTATATTTGTGAGTTAGTTCAACAACTAAACTCACGTACAATATAATAGTAAACTATAAGAGATATTATATTGTTATTTCTAACAATATTTACCGTATTAACCATACGGTTAACAACTAACATTATTATTTATCTTTCGGTAAATATCAACATGTTACTATTTATCTCTCGGTAAATCACCCACAAACATGTGAACATTATATTTCCTAACATTCCCCCCCTTAATGTTTACATGGTAACAAAAACTTTCACACTTCCTCTGCAGCTTTTCGCCTCTGCGTGCTCATGATCTTGGCACACACTCGAATTGAAGGTAGAAGAAGGAACACATCAACTTCTTATCGACCATGTACTCTCAGGAACACATCTGACCGACGAGGATGGGAACACGCTGGGAATCATCTTTTTATCAATAAGTCACTCCAGGGGAACACATCCGACCTAGCGGTGTGGGAACTCAAGCGGAAACACTATAATGAAATTACTTGTATAATTCAGATTAGGAGCAACAATAGAGCACCAAATAACACAATATTTCGAATAATGATCTCAATATGCAATTAGAATAGCTTTACCACTTCGAGGGGAAACCTCCAAACCATATAATAAGACTCAAATGCTCAAATGATAATGAAATACTACCTATAATCCCCTATATATACTATTCATATGCTATGGCCATCACCAAGGCCGACCTATTAAGCATGAGAAAGTATAAATGATATAATAAAATGATATGGTAAGCCATGATGAGCTACACATATCCTAATACAAGTAATAGGTTAAGGGCGTAGCATGCCCTTCCCCTTGAAACCAACGTTGTCCTCAACATTGAATAAACTGGATGTTCTATAGAAAACCTTCATCCTCCCGGGTGGCATCTTTGATGCTCAAATTCTTCCACTTGATCGAGATATTCCTTAATGTCTCTAGTTCTCGACCTCTTAAGTACGTGTTTGCAGAATCTTCTCGGCTCCAAATGATTCTTCCTTCCTCGTCAAGTTACGGTAACTCATTTAGGCTTCAAATTTCTGTCCAATAACCTTCTTCGGGCATGAAACATGGAATCTTGGGTGTATGTGTGAAGATGGAGGCAACTCTAGTTTATAAGCAACACTACCAATTTTTGTAGAACTTTGATAAGGGCCATAATATTTAGGAGCAAGTTTGTTTTCCTTTTACTGTTGCTTTAGGACATCTTTTGTAAGGTGAGACGTACAAAACCCAGTCACCAATTTCAAAATTTCTTTCACTACGGTGTTGATCATTGTTTGTTTTATCTGTTTTGTGTTAATGCTAAATTCTCCTTCAAACTAGCCAAAACACATTGTTGATGTTGAATGTGTTCCTCAACATCTCTAACCTTAGTTTGCACCCTCAAGGAGGAAGTGATAGAAGGTGTATGGTAACCATATAATGCTAAAAATGGGGTCATTTGAGAAGAGGTATGAAAATATGTGTTATACCACCATTCTGCGAGTGGTAGCCATTTAATCCACCTTTCTGCTTATCTGATACAAAACAACGTAAATACTCCTCTAAGCATTTGTTGACCACTTTTGTTTTCCCATTAGTTTGAGGATGATAGGATGAACTGTGAGCTAGGCTGAGTTCCCAAACATGAAAATAATTCCGTCAAAAATTACTTGTGAAAATAGGATCACGATCACTTACAATTATCTTTGGGGTTCCATGTAGCCTTTAATCTGTCTCCAAAAAATAGTTGTGTATCTTATCGGCTGCAAATGGATGTGATAGGGCACAAAAATGGGCATATTTTTGAGCCTATCCACAATCACCAAAATAACATTCTTACCCTCTGAACAAGGAAATCAGGTGTGATGAAATCCATGGAGACCTCCTCCCATCTCTGGCTAGGAATTGGTAAGGGTTGCAATAGACCTGGTGTCTTAATTGTTTCCCCTTTGTTATGTTGGCACACTAAACACTCTGATACAAACTTTTGTACATCCCCTTGAGTCCTTCCCAAAATAATTCTCTTTTTATTCTATGATATGTCTTGAAACCCAGAGTGTCCTCCAACGGTGAGGCATGTAGCTCTGCAAGAATCTTATGCTTCAACTCGGAATCTTTACTCAAGTATAACCTATTCTTGTACCATAGGGCATTACCTTTCCACTCAAATTTTTAGATGTCATAGATCCTTGTTTGATATTCTGTATTAGAGATTTTGTATCCTTATCTTGATTCCCTTCCAATCTTGCTTCATCCACCCAATCGGCCGTCAACATGGACATTCCACATAGAAGGCATATGTGGATGTATCCCTTCCGACAATGCATCAGCTATTACACATTTTCTTTACCCTTTTTGTATATGATTTCAAAATCATAACCCAACATTTTTTGTTACCCACTTTTGTTGTTCCTCAGATGATAACCTTTGCTCCAAAAAGTATTTGAGACTATCCTGATCAGTTTTTACCTTGAAGTGTGTACCCATGAGATAGGGCCTCCATTGCTTGACAGCATGAAGAATAGCCATCATTTCTTTCTCATAGATAAAGGTTTGAGTAGATCTTTTCTTTAAATTGGTGACTCTCAAATGCAATTGGTCTTCCTTCCTGCATTAGAACTGCTCCCAATGCTGATCCTAAAGCGTTACATTCAACAATGAAGGTTTTTAAGAAGTTAGGAGTAGCCAAAACTAGGGTGTTGCACATGGCTTCCTTCAGCTGCTCAAAGGATTTAGTGGCTACTTCTGTCCAATGGAAGGCATCCTTCTTTAGCAATGCAGTGAGTGGGGTTGTTATTCTACCATACCCCGCACAAATCTTCAGTAGTACCACTGTTAGTCTTAGGAACCCACGAAGATTTTTGAGATTTTTGGGCCTTGGCCATTCCACCATAGCTTTGATCTTCTAAGGATCAACTTTGATGCCTTCATGGGATACAATATGACCCAAATACTCTACCTCTTGTACACCAAAAGAACATTTTGATGGCTTTGCATAAAAGTATGTTTCTCCAAAACTTCCAACACATTATTTACATGTTGTAAGTGTTCTTCCCATGTCTTCTTTGTAAATCAATATGTCATCAAAGAAAACTAATACAAATTTCCTTAAAAACGGACTAAAAATAGTGTTCATCAAGCTTTGAAAGGTTGAGGGCACATTTGTAAGACCAAAAGGCATTACTAAAAATCATAATGGCCCTTATGAGTCCCGAAAGCCGTTTTATGAACATCTTCCTCTTTTATCCTAATTTGATGGTACCCCGAACGAAGATCTAATTTTGTGAAATAAACAACACCATGCAATTCATCAAGTAAATCATCAATTACTGGAATAGGAAACTTATCTTTGATGGTGTACTTGTTGAGTTCTCGGTAATCTGGACACATCCTCCATGTTTCATCCTTCTTACGTACCATGACCACTGGTGAAGAATATGCACTCTGGTTATGCTTGATGATACCTACCTTCAACATTTCCTCCACCATTTTCTCGATCTCACTTTTATGGGAATATGGGTATTTGTATGGTCTGATGTTAGGTGTTTGGTTCCTGAAATCAACCGAATGGCATGATCATGATCCTAATTGGTGGTAATCCCTTTGGAATTTCATCAAAAACAAATGAGTGAGCATCCACAATCTTCTGAAGATCGGGTGGCATTGAAGATTCTGTATTTTGTACTTCTATGGAAAATAGCTTTGCTATAAAGCCATCCACTCCTTTTTCGAGAATCTTCTATCTCGATGAGAGCTAATAATGCTGTGGAGACTTAGCTACCATCACATTCAATTGTATTGTCCTTCCATCTGAATGAAATCGCATGAACAATTCTTGGAAATTCATCTCTATAGTACCTAAGGTTGTGAGCCATTGGACCCCCAAAACAATATCTCCCCTCCCATAAAAATAGCAAACATAGGTGAGTCTAACATGTAGTCTCCTCATGGAAAGCTTGATACTATGGCACTTTCTGTGCACTTGATTTGTCTCACCATCTGCAATCATAACTTGGATTTACGGAGTGGGTAAATAAAACAATTGAGGCGGGAAGCTAACTTACTATTTATGAAGTTATGAGTACTCCCGAGTCAATCAACACCGTCACCTTCTATTTTTTTATAAATCCAATAACCTTGAGTGTTTGAGGAGTAATAATACCAAATGCATGGCAAGAAATTGTAGGTTGGTGATCCTCTACTTCATCTTCTACTGGTTCCTCAACCTCTCCTATAATTTCAGCTTCCTCATCATCCTCATTACCTCCGTCAATATAGAACAACTTCTTCTTAGCACATTTATGTCCCGGTCCATATTGGCAATCACGCTTAAAACATAATCCTTTTTCTCTCTTTTCTTCCATTTGTTGAGGAGTCAGTCTAATTGGCGAGCAAATGAAGGGGAAGAGATACTACGGTCTCTGGTGTTAATGAAAGGTGGCCTCCTACTACAAAGAAATTTTTCCTCTGCATGATGTGCCATGATAATAGAATTAGAAAGCTTGAGTGGATTAAACATACGTACCTCATGCTCGATGTGGTCCTTAAGACCCCCAAGAAACAGTCATTCATTTCTCTTACCTGGAATATTCTCCACTCTTAAGGATAGGTTTTGAATTGATGCACATAATATTTGACTGATCCTTTTTGCCGTAACTTTGCTAATTGACTAAATTAGTTCTCTGAAACACTGGAACTATAGTGCAATTGTAACTCCTCGGTAAAAACTGTCCAAGTGACACCTAGACCATTCTTCTACCTCTGAGCACATAACCAATGATACCAAACAAATTGGTGGGTTCAAGATATAGGGATGCCAATGTCACCTTTTGTCCTGATGGTGTTTGATGTAACTCAAATAATTTCTCCATTTGATTTATCCAATTCAGGGGATCCTTACCATCAAATTTACACATATCCACTTTCGGCATCATGTTCCGTGGTTGCGAATAAGTTTGATTCTAATGGACTGGAAAAGTGATCCAATATGGTTAGTTTTCCCATGATTTTGAACCCAGAAGGTCCTCCTTGGTTGCTATATGGGCTGGATTTGGGCCATACCCGTGGAGGTTACCCTTTACATGTTGCATGATATCATCCAACCGATGATTGATTTGGGCTATGTCTCCTTTAGAGGCCATCTCAGATTGTACATTTCGCAACTCATACTCAAGTTGGCTCACCTTATGATCAACTGAGGTAAACCCTAGTGCTGAGGAATTTGTATTTACCCCTTCTGACTCCATCTCTTCAATCACTACCCCATCTTTATCTGGGGTTTTACCTGGAGTAACCGGATTCTTTTTTGCTCTTGTGGAAGGCCCCACCATGATGTCAAACCTTAGGGTTTAGGGTTTCGATACAATTTCGGCCGAACAGAAAAAAGAGAAGATACTAATACTATTTTTTTAGAGATTTCCGAAAATGTAAAGAACTTGAAAATTTTCCACAATTTGCACCCTAGGAGTGATTTTATGAAAAACACTAAATTTGTAATAACTTTTGCAAAAATAAATCAAAAAAGTCTGAAATTTTCAGGAAAACTTAATTAAAATGTTTCACAACTCTGTAAAAATATCTCCCACGACCAATACACTCTGGTTCGCAATATGTGGTGGAAACAAAAAAGTAGGGTTTTTGCCTAATTTCGGCCCAAATCGCAGCTCTTATACCACTTGTAATGAAATTACTTGTATAATTCAGATTAGAGCAACAATAAAGCACCAAATAATACAATATTTCATAATAATGATCTTGATATGCAATTAGAATAGCTTCGCCACTTCGAGAGGGCAACCTCCAAACCATATAATAAGACTCAAATGCTCAAATGATAATGAAATACTACCTATAATCCCTATATATACTATTTGTATACTATGGCCATCACCAAGGCCGACCTATTAAGCATGAGAAACTATAAATGATATAATAAAATGATATGGTAAGCCACAAGTCGGCTACACATATCCTAATACAAGCAATATGTTAAGGGCATAAAGAAACACATCTATGCATTGAAATGGTTTTCAAGAGGCTAACCACAAACCTAGGTATCGAATGAACACATCCGAATATTCTACCTCATCAAGACTCATGATGCTTTTCTTGCCTTTCACCTGTATATCTATTCTTTACTATGTTTTTGTATTGGGGAAATAGGAATAGCCACATACTCAATCGAAAATGGAAATGGAACATTGATCATTTTGATCATATTCCCCCTCATGTGAAATTTTCACTTATTGAAAACTACAAATTGTAAAAACTGAAGCACACAACTGAAATCAACTACAACGCTGAAATAAAACTCACACACACACACCGTACCACAGCCTTGCGGCCTCGTCATTGGTGTGGACTGACGAGAGTCGTTGGTTGTCCTCACCCTTATGATGCCTCCGTCCTCCATTATCATGTTGCTAGCTCAGAAAAATGTGAACATGATGCACATATGTTTCCACATTGAGATTATTCTTTTCTCTCCCCCATGAAAGTGAAATGCTTTATTTTCCTACATCGGGTAACACCGAAAATGCATCCGTGAGGCAATTTTTTTTTACAATTTTCCTAATAATCACCTAAATGATGATAACAAAATGACACAAATATATTTTTAACACTTTGAATCTGATTATTTTGACAAGACTAATGAATCAATTTTTGACTAGAATTTTGACACATGACTTAACATGACTTACAAGTGATAAAATGATGACGACACTTAACATTTGACAATGAATGACTATCATATTTTGTTGACACCATTATTTTGATATTAAAGACAAATAAGATATGATGACACAAGACTTGAAAGAATAATTGACAATATTTATTAAATCCCTAGACCCTACGCCTATTTGAATTTTGAATATTAAAAGCAATATCATAAATGCCTTTAAATATTTTGACCAACTAGACATTGACACAAACAAATAATCACAATTGGCATTATTGACTCGCCTTATACAAAATGCTAATGAACGGTGAAGTTAAAACTTGGAGATTTGAATGAAGATACTTGGGACACGTGCCGAGGTAGCAGAAGATTCAATGTAAGTAGACAATAGAAATAGAAACCATACCATTTTACCATGAATATTTGATAACGGTGGTTTTGATTTTAATTTCCAGTGAAGAAGACTTGTAGGAGGCGGTTTCAATGTAACTTCAGAGATTGCTTCAACAGCGGAAAATGAGGATCAATGAACTGAGATGTTTCATTACAAATCACAACCCAAGACGTGGAAGACACGTGTCCGGAGCTTTGGTGGTAGTGGGCATGGAGCTGTGGCCGACGTTGGTGGCTCGACTGGAGTGAACAGCTACTGTGGTTGTCGCTTGACTGCACCACAATGATCTTTGTTTGGGAGGTTCAGACGGTGCCTTCAATTTCTAAGCTTGGCCATGAAGACTTGTCAATTACACACATATGAAGAAATACGTACTGCTGCCAAATGTTTATATGCACATCTGCCAATTGATTGAGTGATCTCTTAGAATTAATAAAGATGCACATAATGACTATGGAGAAGCATGTGTCAGGTCTACGTAGCAGGAAGAATGAATACACCTTGGCTTGCTTTGAAGGTGATAATTCCAAAGCAAGAACACTAATCAAACACTCAGTGAGAGAGAAGTCATGAACTAGGACACGTATAACTGATAGTGTGCATGCATAAATTAGAAACAGAACATACACAGCTGAAGCATCGATGCACAAAAATATCTATTCACTAAAATGACCTCTAAGATATAAATTAATCACTCACCACTCAGGAAAATTTATCTATAAAGTTTCCTTATGCTACTCATAGATCTGAGGCAACTTTATGGACTATAACATTGCCCCATTATCATATTTTAATCCTCCATCGCAAGACTGCACCTTGCTCTGATACCAAATGTGAGCACAACACCATATTTAACACAGCAAAAGATATTCTATTCATCATATTATAGAATTACATTCACAGGCTATTATATAGCCATATCAATAGGAAAACCAACTTCCTACAATATCTCCTAAACTCCTATATTCGTGAGTTAGTTCAACAACTAAACTCACATACAATATAATAGTAAACTATAAGAGATATTATATTGTTATTTCTAACAATATAATATTAACAATATTTACCGTAAACCATACGGTTAACAACTAAAATTATTATTTACCTTTAGTAAATATCAACTTGTTACTATTTACCTCTTGGTAAATCACCCATAAACATGTGAACATTATATTTCCTAACAAAGAGAACCTCTACCATGATTTGTATGAAATGTTTTTCTTGCTTCCCAGGAGAGAATTTGTATGAATGGCTCTCAGCATATGCATCTAGATCAAGCTGGTATTATAGATCACGTGCGTGGACCCAAGAAGAATTCTAGAGGTTACAAGATGTAGATCTGACGTGGACTCGTGTTGTGGATCATTGGTGGAAAGGAGTACTAGCTAGCTACACTCTAGAATACACTATTTCTATGTATTCTTGTCTGGAGGTTGCTAAGTTCGAGTTTTTACGAGAGCCCAGAGGATCATTTCTACATGTTATCCCTTTGGCAAAGAAGATCTTGATCATGACCATGGGTTTAGAGGCATTTCGATGGCCGGCTAAAACCTTCTTGAGCACTAGGTGAGGAAGCTAAGGTGGAGGAAGATGGAAGACATTGCGATGGAGAAAGAAAGGGAGGAGAGATGACTCAAGTATAGTGAAGCACGTGAAAGGGAGATTGCTAGACAATGCGAGGTTGCAAGTGTGATGGATATATGGAGGCAGACATTGTGGGAAGGATTTGAGGTTCACGCAGAGGACATGGAACCTGAAAGCAGTCTATGCTACCCCATCTTGGAAAGCACATAAGAGAGACCCCTTTGGCTTCTGATGAGATTTCATTGTGTGGAGAGAGAAGATTCATTGGCACATCTAAACCCACCTAGTGACCAAACCCTGGCACTTGGTTTTCCAGATCAAGGAAGGAGTATTGTTGACCTAGTTGGTATCAGTGGAAGTGATAGATCTGCACCTAGGAGATACAATTTTCATTTCCCACTTCTATGGCTACACATACTATTCCAAGTATTCGGAGGAATTTTTGACAAGGAGAAAATATACAAGGCTTGGGTAACACATCGGGGAGTGGCACGGGACACACATCTGGCAACAACACAATCTCACAGACAGTTGGTGTGTAATTTAGTGGGACGTTGGGGACCCTAGGCATGACCACTTCGGACCTCAGTGGATCTGGAGGTGGAACTGGTGGATCTATGGAGGCATAGGACCTAGTGGATCTAGTGGATCCGGTGGAGGAGGAAACACCGGAGGAAGTCAAGGAACTGGATCAAGAGGACAAGGGCCTCAGCCACCTCCTCAAGTCTTCTTTGAGATGTCTTTACATTTTCCAGATTACAGGGGTATTGAAGATGTTGCGGAGCATGTTCACAAGTGTGAGTTACTATGGCGTGCAAAGGGGATCACAACCCCGGAATGGAAGGCCAGTCAGTTTGCAATGACGTTGCAAGGATGCGTGCATAGCTGGTATAGGAAGTATGACCCCCATCAGACGGTGGTAGATTACACCACATTGAAAAATGCCTTCCTAGTAGAATTCCACATCCTTGAGTTTGAACAGAAGAGCATCAATGCCCTTAAGGAAATTCAAGTAGGGAATGGTGGAGAGTGTGCGGGAGTATGACACGTAGTTTAAGACTCTCCTGTCAAAATTTTCATATGACATTCACCCTTCACAACATGCTCAATGGTTTTTGGAGGGTTGATAACCCCATTTAGAAGGGCTTTATCTCATAAGACTTTCACATACCCGTGTGAGGCGTTGGAAGCTGCTTTGTGCACGTTGAAGTTGTTGGAGCATTGACACTTGGTGTTAGCCCATTTTGGAAGCTCAAATCACTTTATGGCTAAGCAGCTGGAAAATTTATCTGAAACTCAGCTCATGAGACTCGCAGTGGAATGTGGTGTACAGATTGTGAGTAGAGGGCATGCCAAGGATAGTTTCCCCGAAAGATAGTACGCGTCGTAGCAGTAGACTATGAGATTTTCATGGGGACCATGATGCGAGTAGATGTCCCTTGTTACACACGTAATTTGAGAAGAATGTGTCTTGCTACTGTAAGATCTGCACCTCTACGACCCATGATACCAAGGATTGTCGGCTTATTGACTAGATCCATGAGGCCATTGATCATGGTGTGCGCCAAACCAGCATTGCCAGTAGTTCTAAGAATGATGACCGCCATTATGAGGAGTGCACAGATGGAGGTGCACATAGAAGGGGATTTCGCGGAGGATTCCATGGTCATGGTAACCATGAGGAGGAAGAAGTGAGTTCCCACGTGGAACCTATTTTAATTGTGGGTCTACAGACCACTACAAGCGCTGAGTGCCCAGATTTGTTGCAGTGCTCATGGTGCGGGAAGAAGCACAAGTATGAGGAGTGCCCTGAGTTGTTTGAGCATATGAATCAGTAGCACCGGAAAGACAAGGGCATTGCAATGGTAAGCATTAAGAAGGCTGACACATAATGGATGCCACGGGTGACCCGTGATGTAGGCTTGGAACCTATTATGGTAACAACAAGAGCGAGGCCACACACGCAAAGGAAATACCAAGGTAGAAGAACCTAGTTTCAAGGGAAGAAGTGGTACATGGGAAGTACCTAGACCCTGCGCATCAAAAAGAGGTATATCAAGAAACCATGGACATCATTCGAAGTTTACAAGGAGAAATCCAATGTCTAAAGGAGCAGTCCAGGAGGGAGGAGCAAAGAAGGAAGGTCAAGACACCAAAAGATGACTGGATGAGGTCAAGGAAGTATGTAAAATGCTAAGGCAAGAGAATATTATTCCCTTGTTAGGGGCATGGTTGAGAGAGAAGGTACCACGTGCCGAGAGAAGAGCATGAGAGGTAGGTCTTGCATGCAAACCTTCCCCCTCACATCCTTGACTATGATAGGAGATCACATTAAATGTGGTCATGGATGGATGGCTCCTTAGTAATATCCTCATTGACACAGCACGGAGGTCAATGTTCTCACCTTGGATGCATGGCATCAGATGGGAAGACCTGCATTACACCATCTTCGAATGTGTTGTATATGGCGAAAAAAATGAAGGAAATGCCCATCGGTGTCTTAAAGGATGCAACTATCACCATTCGAGGGCTAAGTTTACTAGGGGACTTTGAAGTCTTGGCACTCACCAAGGTAGACAATTTCCCAACATTACTTGGGCACCATGGTGCTATAAGAACAATGTGGATCTTCGGTTCAACAAGGGATACATAAGCTTTGAAAATGAGGAGGAATGGGTCATCATACCCCTGGCTGATGGAAAATCAACACCCTATACTTGAACCTTTGGGAGAAGAGGTCTGGATAGAATATATGTGCACTCAATCAGGGATCCAGAGGTAATCCATCCCATAGAAGGAGTTATCCAGTTTGAGGATGCTCAGTCCTTAAGTGACACCACCAATATAACATGTGATAATTGGGCACATGGGACCTATGAGTTAATCGGATGGCATTTGAGAGGATCGGTGACAAAGGTGACAAAGGCGCATATAGTCCGGTGCACTAGGGGAAAGGAGCTACCTAAGTACTCAGGAGGAGCCTTCCTGAGGTCTTTTTGCAGGAGATGGAAGCTCAGTGGAAGAAGGAGAATGAATGAAGAGGGATGTTAAGTTATGTCCTACTTGGAACTACTTGCACACTGGTGGGTGACACATCGGATAACCTCTTGGAATGGCATGAGGTGAGAATTTCCTTCTCTCTGTAAGGTTTTGCAGGAGCAATGCGCCCACGGCTATAAAATACTACCATGGTAAAGAGATCTGCTTCCTTCCATATCCAAGCATGTGAGACAGCTTGGATGGGAAGCACAAAGCATTGCCACCTTCATTATGGGTTCACAAGTTGTATTCCACCCTACAAGGTTGTGCGCACATGCATGGTACATTCATTGTGAGACACACCACCAGATAGGGAATTGGCAAGAGTTAGCGGCTGATCTCATTCAAGCATTCAGTATCGGAGTACAAAACCCTTGGTGGATAAGGATTGCAGGTTGTCAAGCACCTTACCATTGGGGATAGTGCCATGGCAGAAGATAGGCTCTTTGGAGTTGCTTAGGTGAACTGGCCTAGAGACACACTTTGAGGAAGAAGAAACAGAAGAGATACAACTTGAGCGCGCATGTTTGGAAAAAGAAAAAGGAAAGATGGTGTATGTTATTGATGGAGAAGAAGTGGAAAACTTAGATGTTGACCATTATGTGGGGACGCGCGAGGTGTTAGACAATTTTTGATGAATGGGTGCACACCTATCATGAACCTTTAAGGAAAAAGAAGGTTAACATCGGCTCGAAGAGAGCCTAAAGAGGCTATCATTGAGACTATTGGTCGGAGAAAGAAGTCTCTAAAATCATTGATCTTTTACGAGAGTTTGAGGATTTATTCCCATGGGGTATCATGAACTAAAAGGCATTCACCATTCCTTGGGGAAATGAGAATTAAGTTGAAGGAGGGTGCGCACCCGGTCTGAAAGAGACCATACCGAATGAATCCTAACCTACGCGTGAAGGTCAAGGAAGAAATAGATAAGATGATAGCATCGGTATCATTGAAGTTGTTGAAGAGTCAAAATGGATAAGTCCAATGGTAATTAGCATCAAAAAGGATGGAAGGATAAGGATCTGTGTTGATTACAGGGACTTGAATGCAGTGTGTATCATTGATCCTTTCCCAACCCCATTTATTGAAGAAATTTTAGAGGGAGTGGTAGGACGTGAGGTCTACTCTTTCACAGATGGATTTTCGGGCTATCACCAGGTAAGGATCGAAGGAGGACCAGAGGAAGATGACTTTCACCACTGAGTGGGGAAGTTTTTCCTATACATTCATGTCCATTTGGGTTGAAGAATGCACTTGTTGTGTTCTCATGCATTGTGGTACAAGCTTTCCAGGACTTCATCCATAAATTTCTTCAAGTCTACCTAGATGATTGGACAGTATATGGGTTAGTGAAGGACCATTGTGACAACTTAAGGTTAATGTTTGAAAGGTGTCGGTAGTTGAGGATATCCCTCAATATTAGGAAATGTGTCTTTTCTACCCCATTTGGAACATTATTAGGACACATCATATGTAAGGAAGGCCTACTAGTAGATCCCACTAAAGTTGCAATAATTGTGGGATTGAGGGAGCCTACTAGTCAAAGCGCAATGTGCATGGATTTCTTGGGCATACGGGTACTACAGGAAGTTCATCAAGGATATGCCAAGATCACACGCCTTTAGAAGAGTTTCTTAGACATAAAAGTTCCTTTCATTGGGGAGAGGCATGCAAAAGGCATTTGACACTTTGAAGGATAGGCTTATCACCACACCCATCCTACATGTTTCCCTTCTTGGGATAAGCCTTTCCATGTTCATGTGGATGCCTCAGGAACCACCATTGGAGTAGTACTTGCACAGCTTGGTGAGGGATTGTTGATCATCCTTTGTGCTTTGCAAGCAGGAAGTTGACACTAGCGGAGCAGAATTATACTACAACTGAGCGCGAGGCATTATCAATGATCTACGCACTTCATAAATTTAGACAATATTTGTTGGCAACCCCTTTTATATTTTACACTAACCATATGGCATTGAAATACTTGGTGAACAAGCCCATTCTACAAGGGCATATGTTGGTGGGTACTATTGTTCCAAGAATTTGAGTTCACGGTGGTTGTCAAACTAGGAAAAAGTAATTCCAGACCTGATCATTTGTCTAGAATCGATTCAGGGGAGGACACAAAAGCATTGAGGATACCATGCTAGATGCACAACTATTTAGGTT
The DNA here is from genome assembly GCA_018340775.1 of Taxus wallichiana var. yunnanensis. Taxonomy (NCBI): domain Eukaryota; kingdom Viridiplantae; phylum Streptophyta; class Pinopsida; order Cupressales; family Taxaceae; genus Taxus; species Taxus wallichiana. The sequence goes on from CM031243.1 coordinate 604,073,700, forward strand.
GCGGCACACCCTCAGACTTAGAAGATATTGCAGTATTTCTCAAAATGGGTGTGGCGCCAGTCGGAATGAAGGCCTTGGAGAAGAAGAAGTTGGCCATACGCGTGCGCCCTACATGCTAATTAGTGGAGATCTTGTACAAAATGGGTCGTGATGAGATTCTGCATGCGATGCGTGCTAGAACATGAGTGCATTGCAATTATGGAAGAGGCGCATGGTGGGATTGCAGGAGGACACTATGTGGGAAATGCAACCACATGGAAGATTCTACTCATAGGGCTTTGGTGGGAGACCATTTATCAAGATTGCATTGAGTTTTGCAAGGCCTGTGACCATTGCCAATGCCTTGGAAAACCTAGAAAAAGGGATGAAATGCCCTTACGACCAATAGCCAAGCATGGAAACCATTTGAGAAATGGGCTATCGACTTTGTTGGACCAATCTCACTAGTGGCATGAAGGACTAGTTCATGGTATATCCTCACTTGCACTGATTATTTGACAAGGTGGGCAGAGGCAGCACCTACAAAGGATTGTACAATGGCTACAGCTGCTTTAGATTTTTATGGGAAAACATAATCAGTAGGTATGGATGCCCATTGAGTTTAACAAGTGATAGAGGTACACACTTCCTCAATGAAATGGTCAGGATTCTGTTATCAGAATTCATGGTGGCCCATCACAAAAACTACTCCCTATCACCCTCAAGCAAATGGAACTATTGAGGCATTTAACAAAATACTTAGTCACACGTTGACTAAGATCTGTGATGTTGGTAGATAGGATTGGGATGAAAAGTATCAGCCATTCTTTGGGCATATAGGACAACCTACAAGAGGTTGAATAAGGCCACACCATTTCAATTGGTGTTTGGCATGGAGGTTGTCCTACCAGTTGAATTCATGTTACCTTCTCTGCGTATAGCACACGTAGAGGAGGATTAGATGATGAACAAGTGCTTGGAAGAAAGAATTGACAAGTTAATGTAATTGGATGAAAGATGATCACTCACCAGGTGGAGCTAGAAGATGAAAAAGAAAAACAAAAGGCATGGCATGATCATCACATTAAGAACAAAAAGTTTGAGGTTGGGAAGATGGTGCTTACTATATGATTCCAAGTTTTGCCATCCTGGGAAGTTAAAATCCATTGGTTGGGTCCCTACATCATCTCGTACATCCTTGATTTAGGCATGCCGATTCTGAAGCGCTAGATGGGATGGGATGAGATTGCCAAGACATTTCAATGGGAGTAGGTTGAAGCCCTACTATAAATAAGTCTTCTTGGTGTTTGTAATAAGGTAGTATTGCCATTAGTTTAGGATTTCCTTTAATGCATTTTTTTTTTTCTTGTGTTTCCCTTTCTTGTTGTTGTTTTGTGTTGCACCTTGGGCATCGGTAATCTCATTACTTTTTGAAGGTTGTGAATGCGCAGAGGACCACACATCATTTTAGTGTGGGGTGGAGTAAGGTGGAAGAAATTGCAAAGTGTGAAGCGCCAGGAAGGATTGCATTGGAAAGCCCGGTTGGATGGCCCAGGAAAGTAAGTGCATGAGAAGGAAAGGTGAAAAAGGATGGTTGGTGTCAGGGTAAGGCTACATTGTGGATCCACGTACAAAAGAGGAAGAAGCGCAAAAGCAACACATGAGGTAGGTGAGAGAAAAAATCATGATGGAAGTACCTTCGGTGCGGTGACACACGTGCAAGAGTCTCTATCAAGATGGATTGGTTGCGTGCCAAAAGGTTGGGGGATTGTCCACGTAGGATTGGGCACGTGAGTTAAAGCACTAAAGTCGGTTTTGTTGAAAAATCCACATTAAGTGTTGAAGTACGGTGGTAGGTAAGGTAGCATTTAATGTTAAAAAGTGGGAAAAACTATAAATAGAAGGTTGGACACTTCATTATTTACATTGTGAATACGAAGAAGGAAGAGATTTTGTGAACTAGGGTTTCCAGAGTTGATCCATGTGAAGAAAAATTGGAGAAATTTAACCATGAGTGACTAGTTTGGATCTGCAAACCGGGGGAATAGTTCACGGGCATGGAGAGAGTTGTGGAGAAGCATCATCTTGTGAAGGGGATATTCCAGTGAGGGTTTGGCAGCTAGGGCATGGGTTGGAAAGGAGTTTCTTCACAAGTTTGAGATCTAAACTTGGAAAGGGTAGAGAAGCAGAGCAAGAGAAGTTGAAGTGCAAAGATAACCTACACAATGGCACCCAAGAAACCAGTTGTAACACCTAAAAAGGGCAAGGGCAAGGGAAAACTACAACAAGAAACCACCACAAGTACAAATGAAGAATGGTATGCAGAAATGTAGTACCCAGATGGGGTTTTTCTTGGAAAGGAGTGGGAGTCCCATTTAAGAAACATGACAGTAAGTGATTATAACCATCACACAACGTGACTAAAAAAGAGATGGTGTTGGAGTTAGTGCACCCAAAAAAAAGGACACCAGAAGGGTTACCCATTTATAGCGAAAGTAAAAGTGAAGTTGGAGAAGGTGGGATTATTGCAACTCTATGAGTTTCCCTACTTTGGGAAGCCTGAGCACCTCTATCAGTGGCTGATGTCACGCGTACACAAAGATCACTTTCACTTCACGGGGCACAAGATGCACATAACTCCTCAGCTGATTTCAAAATTCACAGGTCTCATCTGTGAAGGAGAAGATATAAAGGATGACCTATGTGACAAAGAAGCCATCAAAGAAACCATCACACATATGCATACAAGAAGGGGTCAAGGTACTTTGATATTACGGATATCCAAGACCGGTGATGAGAATGGCCATGCGCACAGTAACAAAACTTAATGACCAAGAGAGATGGATGCAAGTGAACAAAAATCATGGCTCAATGTTTGCAGAAGAATATCGAGAGGGCACCATCTACAACTTGTCCATATACATCATGGATGAGATCATCAGTAGTGCGCAGGAGGGTGATAAGATACTTTTTGGCAATGTCCTCTTAACTATTGTATTTTTAGAGATCGAGAGTGCTAGATGTGGCAGATAAGTTCATGTGGGAATACCTAGAGGAAGACCCCTCACCCATAAAAAGATTTGAAAAATACTTGCGATAGCATGATGGCCATTCATAAGGCATCTTGAGAAATGGTATACGCACTTGAGGAATGCATTCGGGGTAGAGTGGAGGATCCCAGAACAACTGCCAAAGCTCACGAAGGAGAGAAGTTGAATTCACAGTATACCAACACTTCTGCATTGGAATTTAGGTTGGTTGATGAAAGCATGAGCCCATGGTGTAAACTTCCATTTTCTTTCACCACTCAGTACTTCCAGGTGGGGGTAAATAGATTCAAGGAATCCAAGAAGCTGAAGTTTGACCTTGGAAGTATGGATCGGGACCACGGGAGATGCGCAGGACGTTGGTCTACCCCAACAAGCATGTGTACATGGAAAAGTATGTGTCACATGAAGTTTAGATGATAAAACCCATGACTCTACCTATTACGGGGGGTCCATGGTGCGTGTATACCTTCGCATAAGGCCCAAGTTTGAGAAGGGCTTATCTTGAGAATGAGATAGCTATACCTGAGGACCTAACAGGTAGGAAGAAGACCACACCCAAGAAAAAGGAGATGGAAGAGATAAGGAAAAAGGCACCAAGTGTCCAAGATACTCAAGTGGTGGGCACCCTGGGAACAAGTGCTAGAACAAGTACTTACACACATAGGGGAGAGAGGTCACCGGTCGAGAGAGGAGGGCTTAGAAGGAAAAGCTTATCACAGAGGAGAAATCACCAAGAGGAGGAAGAGAAAGCAGAGTCTCCTATACTGGAATCCCCAGTTAGGAAGAAGAAATAGAAGGTGATGGAGGAAGTCTGACTCGGAGGAAACAAAGAGAGCTTGGAGAAATACATGGGTGAGAGGGATGACGATGAAGAAGATGATCTGAAGGGGACCAAGAACCACTTGTTTTTAGCATGCACGATTCGGAAGAAGAAGGCAAGAGGAGAAGAATGACTATCACTTTGTGTGAAGGAAGGGAAGCCAGGAGGAGGAGGGCACCAGGACATGGGAGGAAGTGAAGAGGTTAGCACAAGGGTCGAAGACTCCAAGCCTCACTAAGGATGAAGTAAACAGGTGGCAAAAAGAGAAGCAATGAAAATCATTGAAGCCTTGGTAGAACAAGAGTTGGAGCACAACGCTGATATAGTGATGAATGAAGATAAGGAAGAAAGCGTAGGGAAAGATCACGGCAGACGTGGGAGGCCCCAGTCTATCGGTAACTATTCCTAAGGCACGCACATGGAGGAAGGTGCATGGAGATCAAAAGACAAGAATGGACTACATTGATGATCCAAACAAGGTGTTGCGCGCATGCTTCCAAAGCACAGTCCCAATAGATCAACTCTTGGAAATGAAGTCATTTGATGAAGAAGGTGCATACCCTTGGATGAGGAAAATGCTTTCTTGGGAAATTGAGTCCCACATCGATGAGCTAGAGTTTGAGGTAAGCCAAGGAGCACTAATGAAGATGCCTGAGTCAAAAGGAGATAACCCCTTGGTGAGCACTCAACAGCTTTTGGATGAACAAGTCTGCAATGCTTTAAATAAGGTCTCGGTTGAGCTGGAAGCTAGGTTATTCGGAAGGAATGACAGGGTAAAATTTCTAGAGGTAGAGCTAGAAAAGAGGGAAGAAGAGCTAGAAGAGAGCACCAAGAACTTGAAGCAGGAGGAACTAATTAGCGCGCAGCTAAAGTGTGAACTTAGGGAAGAAAAGGAAAGGGTGTGTGAGGTATATAAGAAGGTAGAATCCATCACAGATGCCATTATTTTGAAGCATCCAGACCTACACCCACACACAAAAAAGTATGGATCTTCCCTTGAGTGCCTTGAAGACTTAACATGCATCCTCACCATGGAGAGGCAACCTCTAGCCTTAGAATCCATGGAAGAAATAGCAACATGCACACGGAGAAGGAGGAAAATTAAAGGTTGTAGCAATCATTTCCAAGTACAACAAGGTGCTTGTTGATGTGAAAATTGCTACCCATATTGTTGAGGCCACATATGATAATTGCGCATAGAGATAAAGTGGTGAGTATTCTAGTCACCACTCACGAGGTAGAGCTCAAGGAATTCCAAGAGAAGAACAAAGGAACAGAAGCGAGAGTGGGAAAGGATCCTGGCCGAGGTCGAGAAAAATTCAGAAGCTATTGAAACCTTACGAGGTTCAATTAAAAACCAGCTGAAGGAGTTGTACCCACAGATTACAAGAAGGATGGATGCGCTTGAGGACGTGGGCAAGGAATTGGAAGGAATGGTTGAAACATTGAACACTCGAGGAAATGGATGGGTTTTGAGGAAGTAAGCACCTAGTCGGTGACCTCTGCTAGAGAGAGTGCAAAATGAAGTTGATGCCTGGAACAAGTTGGAGGCCGACTTGCAAAGAAATTTTCCTATCTTGTTGCAATAATGACAACACTCCCCATTCTTTCATTTTTTTCCCAATTCTTCATTCCCTTATTCTTTTTCCAAGGTCGTTAAGCCTATTGTAATTCTTTCTTTAAAGAAGTGTTCCCACGGGTGGAGAATAGGTAAAGTGTGGGGTGATGTTGGGCCCCTAAAATATTGACTAAGTACACAAAGGCACATGGGCGCATGCAAGGCCTAAGTTGAAGAGTGGGCATGCAAGGAGAAGCACACAAGGAAAGGTTCTAGGAGGGTTTTAGAAGAACCGTGTTACGCGCGATAGAACAAGGTCTCGGGACTTAGCGTATTTGGCATTTTGGGTAGAACATGAGAAAAGCATGACCCGACTTGCATGCGGAGTGGATAAGGTGTCATCCTAGGTGACAGGATGGCCTAGGAAGGAATATGCCCTGCGATGGAGGCTTCTAGAAGGCCATCATGGAAAAGAGTGGAGAGCTCAGGCCTGGAGGAGCATGCGCCCATGGAGGACCACATTCAGACACTTGGCGCGGATCTGAGGCCACGTAAAAGGATGAGTTGGCACTTGGGGTGCCTATAAATACAAGCACCCATAGAAGGAAAAGGTGTGTGTGTGTGTGGGTGTTGATAGAGTTGGTTAAGAATATAGATTAAAAGAGAGCGAGCTCTGAGAAAAATGGCTGCAAGGATTCTGTTGGGTTGGGTAGATAAACTATAGGAGATGGATGTATCAAGGGCTTGGGGTTATAAAATTTCTTTTTGGAGCTAAGGAATGTAGATCCAGTTATGATGTATGACTTTGGTCTACCATACTGTGATGTTTTGTAATGAATCTAATGGATGTAATGAGGTTACCAACTTATTTGAATATGATCATTAATGATTATGGTCCATCCTTATATCTTCATAGTTCTGTTTCATGTATGTTTATAAGATGAATATGAATCCCTATGCATTTTCCTTTCTATTTTGATTCAGTTCTTTAAGTCTGTTAAAGTATCTCTGTCTGTAATGACTGTAATGGTCTAGAGCCATTCTAAGCTCTATGATGTTTGCATGTCTCATTCCCACTCACTTTCTTTAAAGTTTGGATCATAGATGATGTTTCCCCACTCAACTCACATAAAAGAGAGACTCGGCCCCACGCATGCCTCGGGTGAGCGCCCAGCGCCCACTGGGTGATAGATAGCGCACGCATGGGGTTCCCTTGTTCTTTGGTGTGTTTCCTTACATTCTCATCATTGGGGACAATGCCTCTACATTTTTAGGTGTTAATATTATATTATATTTTCTTTTCACTTCCTCATTTAGATTTGTTGTCATGCAATATGTGCAACATTAAAAAAATTCCCAATTTTCAAGCATGACAACGGACCCCAGTGTCAAAAATTTGCATTACAAAAACCTTCCTAGGCACCCCTCCGTGTTAGCCTATCCTCTTGTATTAGTACTATCATATCCTCCTAATGGTTCATATGTGTTTTATAAACATTTCCATATGTGATTTAGGGAAATTCAAGATCATTCAAGTACTTCCAAGGTAGTATATCTCAAGTCGGACTTTCAATCATGCTTAAGAAGGGCTATTTTAAGCTTTTTGAGGATGGTGTACACCCTCCGAAGTAGAGGAAAACGATAAAACTCGTCAAGGAGTATGGAGGAGATAGGAACATTATGAAACTTGTTTTGGAATATTTTAGGAAGTTTAAGAGGTTTTGGGAAAATTTCAACGAAAGCGAGTCTCCGAGGGTGAAGCAGCTTGCAGTGCAAAAAAACCTTGAGCTTCAGGAAGTGATTCTGGGAGCTCCTAAGGATTTGGAGGAAAAAAATATTATTGGAAAGGTATTTCAATTCTATAAGTTATGCTTTGTCTCAAGTTCTTCACAAGGCATAATCAAATTTTCCCACAACTATTTTTTACATGCACAACCGTAAATCCTAAGAAAAAAGGGGGTATTATTTATGCGGTTGCAAGTAGAATCAGAGGATGAGACCCTTGCATTATTCTAAAAATGTCATTTTCAATTAAAATCATATAAATAGGTTCTAAAAAATACCTCCGGATGCTCAAGTTATGCCTCCGAAAGCTTCGCTCCAAGGTATGCATTCGGGAGTTAGTCAATTTTTTGGGTGGACACATGTCACTCCCAGGTTCAAAGTGAAATTTCTTATCCCAAATGTCTCAAAAATTTGGTGCACGTGGGACAAAAAAATGTGCCCAACCCATATTTTGGCCCCTAGACCATCATGTGACCTCCATTGAGCTCAACCAAGCCAATTTAACCCCCATGCTCTCATTTCTAGCCCTCACCCTCATCGAACCACGGGTGCCACTTCTCAAACCTAGGCTGAGGGAGAATTTTATTTCACTATCCATCCCAAAATTTTGGTGCACTTGAGACAAAAATTTCCACCCAAGAACAATTCTAACCCTAGTTCTCCACATGACCCGAAAAGGTGCTCTGAAGGCTTATTTTCAACCCCCTCTCCTCTCTGCCTCAACCAATGACCATCCGCCACATGTCAAGCCCAGGTGAGGGCACATTTTTTTACACAAACCATCCCAAACATTTAGGATTGTTGTGATACAAATTTTCACCCAAGCCTAGCCCCTTCCCATGTCACCTATCCGACCCAATTCCAACCCCCAAGTGTTTTTCACTCACTTTCTCTCTCTTTCTCTTCATCTGCCAAAGAATCCCAACATGCCACTTGTCAAGCTCAAGTTGAGGTGAATTTTTTTGCACCAAATGTCCCAAACACTTGGGACACTTGTGACATGAAATTATTCTCAACTCCATGAAGATTAAAAAGTTAAAAATTGCAAAAATTCCAATTGGTGTCTTTGTTTCTACTAGTGTGTGTGAGAAAACTCACTGTCAGAGCAATGTTATAAAATCCATTGGTATTATTCATTTATCATTTTTGATTCATATTTCTATGGTCCATTTCTGAAAAACCACTATGAAACCTGCAAATTCTACGGACACCATGTCCATTCATCGAAAAATTGACTTCGTAGCCAAAAACATAAAAATGTTCATATCTCATAATCCGGTGCACGATCAAGGCAAGATTTTTACAAACTTCCTCATTTTCAAAGGCCTTCAAGAAGCATGTCAAAAATTTTGAATGATGCCTTGAATTATTAATGGTAAAAAAATCCCCACTTCTTGCCCTAGTTTCTTCTCCTTTTGTTTCCCATTGATCCGCATTGGGTGAAGTAAAAAATGTGAGCACATACTTCAGGAGAAAACCCTATACTAATGGAGTTGATTTCATTGCAATATGAGGTGGGAAATACCATGTTAAAACATTTTTGACTCTATTAATGGATTTCATGGTAGCTTTGTGCCTGAAACTCTCACTAGGAAAAAAAAATCTAAGCTTTTCCAAAGTGAGCGAAACACAATGAAATTTGGAGCACGAGATCGCGACAAAGAGACAAATCCAAAAATATTATTCCCATCACAAACTAAGGCCATTTTTTAATTCTTACTAAAAATATCATATTCCATGCTAAAAATAGTAATTCTAAAATTGGTAAACAAGTCAAAAATGACAATTTTCCCAAAATAGCAAGTCCAGAAAAGCAACATGCTAAAAATAGAAATGTGTTAAAAATAACAATTCACTATTAATGGAAGAGGATGGAATATGCTAGAAGGTTTAGAAGGTGAAATTGGAGAAAAACAAGTGATATGTCCCAAAATAGCAAGTCATGGTCTCACATTCTAAAAATAGAAAGTCTTCGTTTTGGGTGCAAAAAGTTATAGATGGCTTCATTTTCACTCATATTTCCACTTTTTGGACTCTCCACGGGATAATGGGATGATTTAATGGTTCAAATAGAGAATTGAAAAAATCACAAGGGTCTTGGAAGCATCATCTTAAGCTCAATTGTTTTTAGAAGCAAGGTAGAACATCGCAAGGCGCAACAAATGAATCTATTGTCATCTCTCAGTGAGATGGGAATTTTGAAATGAGTTGGTTAGGGTGAGTTAAATGAGTTAAGGATTTTATCAATAAAGTGTCAAGGAGGATCATCAGAATAATTTTATGTGTTCATCCCGATATCACATTGGGAAGTCTCAAAAATGTTTCTAAAACTCATTTCATGGTCTAGGATGTCCATGCATGATCATCATCAACAAGGTATTCATCAACGACGGAGGTATCTTCATTCTTGGGAGCATCTATTCTTTCCCCTTCTTCCTCATTATTTATTCTATTCTCTGCCCCCTTTATAATTCTTTGTTGTGAGAAATCATGACGTTCGTCTATTCATTAATGTGACTATAGTCTAAAATGTAATAAGTTTCCCTTAATTAATAAAAGGGGACTTAATTTTCTTTCCTAGGAATGTCAAAAGTCACAAGTTGTGAGGAAAAATGAAAGGTCATGTGGGGGTATATGAAGAGTCTTCTCAATGTTATAAATTGTAATGACACCCTCATTCTTAGGGGTTGTCAATTTTTGTATGCTCAAGTGTGTGGTCAATTTTGTATTGAAGGAGATTACTACTTGGTGAAATATAAAAGAGATAACATTATTCTATTTTCCCAACATATGTTCTTCTTTTCCTTTGCTTTATACAACTTGTGGAGATATCAATCAAGGAATGGATTTTATACCTTCCAAGATGTATGAATGTGTGCAACTTTGTATGCATGGTTTCCTCTCATCGATGTCATAAACATAGTTGTTTCTTTCTCTAATTATGTATGTGAAACTTCCAGTTACTTTGGAAAGAATTTTATTTTCTACTTGTAAAGATAACTATTCCCCCTAATTTCTCACTCCCTTCCCCATCATCTAGAAAATTCCTCCCTTACAAGAATTACAAGAATTTTCCACGGCTATAGTGGAGTGTGCCTATTGGATCCCCAGAACTCTTGTCCATCAAAAATTTCCCTTTTAGTTCACTCACAATAAATGGAGCTGCACCATTCAAGTAGAGGGACCTAGAGTCCCAGAGCATTGGCAAGATACCCACCAATTTTTCTACCTGACAAATTTTCTTACCAATAGGTTTTGATGCCCACCGTGGGGCATACTTGCAATATGTACCCAAAATACGATCAAAAATCTATATATATAATATATATATATAAATATATATATATATATATATATATATATATATATATATATATATTAAAAAAATGATAAAAATGGAAGTTCATTGTTAAAAATCCCATTGTTGATTCCCACAGTGTCCTTTCATATTCCCATTTTTCCCAAAACTATCTAAAAGGAGATATGTCAGCTTAATAGGTTAAAAGGAGTTGTTTATCCCAATTTCAAGGCTTTGCAAAATCAGTGAGAAAAATCAAAGATAATCTATATTTCTTCTCTCAAGCCTCATCTCCTTAGAATCTTCAAGTGGTACCCCTTGAAATCTTATTCAAACTCATATCAATAATCCTCCAATAAATTCTCCCATCTTTCAACCACCATTGAACATTGAATTCCCTAGTGAAGGAGAACAAGAATCAAAAGAATATTTGAGAGAAGAATTTGTAGAAGAAAGAGAAGAAGCAGAATTTGAGGCTGAATAAGAAGAAATAATGGTGGATGAAGCAGAAATACCCCAACCTATTGTTCCATGGGGAAGTAATATAGGCCCACTTTCTCTTGCACCCCTCTTCACAATCTACCAACAAGTTCCCATAAGAACTTTTCAAATTTCAAAGGTGATGGTACTCAAATTCCTGAAGAACACATATCTTCCTTCATCACATCATGTGAATTCTTAGAATCAAACATGAAGATGTTGTTGCAAGACTATTTGTAGAATCCCTATAGGAAAAGGCATTAGAATGGTTTTATCTCATGCCATATTGATCCATCACTAGTTGGAATGACATCAAGACTTGCTTTAAAGAAATATTCAAGTCCACCAAAGATTATCAAGATCTCTTGGTGTAATTGGTGTAGATGAATAAATATCCTAACGGTGTAGATGAATTTTTGTAGCTTAACAAACCAGATGATCAAAGTGATACCTATTGAAGCCTTACCTTCTGATGAAAAATGAAAATATTCTTCATCAATGCTCAATTTCCTGAAGTAGTATTCTTTCTTTTGAAGAGTTCAACCAAGGAATCTCACACAAGCTCAAGGAATGGCCATTGAAGTTAAAGATGACCTCATCCTATCAAGAAAAATAAAGAATGCTTCAAAGGGTAAGGCTCAACATCCCAAAGATGAGAGAACATATCCATTGTTGTAGAAGTTGGTAAATGAAGTGAAAATGGTGAAAAGGGAATTTTCCCAATGAGAATACCCTCAAAGTCCTAACAAAAATAAAATTATGGGAGTAACTTGAAGGATTTCCTTATATGCCCCACCTATAAATGCAAGTTATAGACTTCAAGAAGACAAATAAGGACTTGAACAAGAATGTGAAGAAGGTGATTTCCTAGAGGTTGAAGAAGTAGAGAATGATGCACAAATCATATTTTGTGAGTATTTTGGAGGTGATGAATATGATGGTATAGATGCACCCAGGTGATCTCATGTGCAGTGTTCACATGCTCTAAGTCTCAAAAAGGATCTTCTTCCTCCACTGTTGTTGTGCAAAGAATATTGAAGATCCTCCTGTGGCGACTCTACAAAATAAAATAACTAGTCAAGGATCCCCGCTTGCCACCTTCCATGGAGCTTGCACCGGTGAACTTGATCATGTACAAGAAAGAGGTCACCTATTAATCCAAGTAATTCTTGTAACACTCCTTCTAATTCAAATTTTGTTTTTATAAAATCTAGTCCTTTAAAATTTCCTAGTGTACCTTTCAAAATAGCCTTCGCTCCACAAGCATTTATCCTCTTGCCTCTAATCCTATCCTAACTCCAAAGGTGGTTCCTTCATCCACCTTGTCCTCATCTTATCCTTTTGATATCATATAACATGATAACAAAATTAAAGTGTAGATTTCTTAAACTTAATTTTTACGACTCACCCCAAGTAATTTGAAAAAACTTTCTGGCATATCAAGACTAGTAGTTCAAATCTCAACACCAAAAACCCCATTATTGTGATTCCTAGTTATAAAAACTACTACTAAACCCACCTACACCTCCATCATAGAACATGCTTAATTTGATTGCATAAAATACCAATAAGGTCGATCCTTTCTATGTCTCCCTTCTCTTTGGAGAATACAGGTTGAATAATTACATAATAGATTCAGGTGCCTCTGATAATGTAATGCTTGTGAAGGTCGCCAACACCCTTAAAATTTCCTTTAATCACACCGATGGCTATTGTTACTCCATGGATTCAAAGGAAGTCCCACTTGTATGGAAGTTTGATGATGTAGAGATGGCTCTCACCAAATTTCCAAATAAGGTGTCAATGACTATTTTGGTTTCCAACATTTTAGCTTCATTTGGAATGTTGTTGACTAGAATATTTTGTTAATAGTTGGGAGCAAAAATATAGATGAATTCTTCTTCCAAGGGAGATATGGAAAATTTTCTCCTAGATAATAAAATGAGATATACAATAAAAGGCGGGAAACCCGAGACCAACATCTTCTATACCAAAATAGTAGGAGGATGAATGATTTTGTAACAACTTTGAGAGGAGGATGATATTCCCATCTTGATAGGACGAAACATCCTTTTTCAAGGGGCTATTAATATTGAAAAAGCACTAATAAATATTGAGTTGCAAGAGGATATTCGTGAGTTGTCATATGATACTGAGCCATGAGTAAGAGGAAATGGTTCTAATGAATTTCAAGTTGAAAATTATCTTATGTGTTTATCCATGATGAGGAGGTATTCTCTTTCCCATTTGGAGATGAAGATGCTCTTGATCATGTTATCCATGAAGATACAAATTCAATTTGTGATGAGCTCAAGAGATTAGAAAGAATACTATGTGCAAAAATTGTTAAGAGTCATGGAATAAATAGAGGACCCTCAACTCAGTCTTGAACTCCCGATGCAAGCTATGCATCTACAAAGAAAGCATGAATACGATTTGGAAATATCAACCAATTTGAAGATTGGTCATGATGAAATAAATCAAGATGATAAATCCGATGTCTCTCCTAAGCCAATGGTTGATGGATGTGATGATGAAATTGAAGATTTTTCTTTCCCATTTGAAGATGAAATTTTCTATGATGAAGAAGTTGAAGCAAGGAGTTTTGAGGTCCTTGAAGCTAAGGCTCCCCTTGATAAAGAAGTGGTAGAATGTGATGAGCTTTAGAATGATAAATAAATTCCTCTTGAAGTTTGCCTTGATTTTCAAAATGAATATTCTTCAAATGAATGTAAAGGTGAACAAATAGAAACTTCAAAGAAGGCTCTGTGTAGGAAATCTTAGATGTAGTAGAGAGTGTGGAAGATCTTGAGATAATTCTTAACCTCTTAGCTCATGTTATGGCCATACAAGATAGGTATGAGGTTACTTTTGATCCTCTAGTCAATATCCAAGACCCTCATAATGGAATGAAGCAAAAAGATGAGTTCAAGGTTTCTTGTGGAAAATATGTCAATGAGCACAGACTTGGGAAAGAAGAGAACTTAGAATATTCAATAAATTCAATCAAAATCATCCCACAGGGAAGTGATGAGATGCTAAAAAAAAATCAGCAGTGTGGGTGAACACGGAAGGCAATTTGCATTTCGATACTAATTTTAAAGAAAGTAAAGGCAATGCAATTTCTTAGCGAAGCTCTGAACATTAAAGATATCGTGTAGGCTCACTCTTCCCAAGTATATAGGCAGTCATGAAATCACTTGGTGTTCATACGTAGTTGAGGAAATGAGGATAATTTCTTGAACCATTCAATGGATTTGTGGAATATCATCACTTAGTGTTACTCATTCAGGGGTATCCTCTGAAAAGAGGAAAGTACTACGTGAAAGTGAGTTGTCCCCACATTATACCATAGATTATATAGGTATGTTTCCTTTCCTTGTTGTGTTTGTTTTTCCCCTTTTAGTGTGGTGTGTTTCCCTTTCTTTTACACGTGTGTCTTTCTCTAAGTATATATCTTACAAGTTGTATGACTCTATGAATCCCAATGGAGAAGGCACTAGCCCATGAAGTATACTGAGATTATGGGATTCCTCATGATATGTCTTTGTTGTGCTCGATACACATGTCCCAAGCTAGATCCATCTACTTTCATGCAAATGTGTGACATGAAAATTCCCAAATTTTAAGCATGACAATGACCCCAAAGTCAAAAATTTACATTACAAACATACTCATGACCTAATCAGCCTATCCCCTGTATCAATCATATCCTATCCTCCTAATGGTTCATATGTGTTGTGTTAACATTTCTATAGGTGATTTATGGAAATCAATATCATTCAAGTACTTATGAGCTAGAATATCTCAAGGCAGACTTTCAAGCAGGCTTAAAAGGGGCTATTTTTAGCCTTTCTAAGGTTGGTGCACACCCTCCAAGTAGAGGAAAAGGTTGAAACTCATTGTGTAAATATAGAGGAGATATAAACATTTTAAAACTATTTTTGGAATATTTTGGGAAGTTTCAAATGGTTTTGGGACAAGTTCATGGAAAGTGAGTCTTGGAGGGTGAAGCAGGTTACGGTACTTATGGTTCTATGGTGGTAAATTTACATGGAGGATTTGATGCCCACGCTCAACTCCTACACAAGTTACCATCTCGTTCATCCATTCCCCTAGCATTGGGATGATGTTTTCCTTCCTCGGCATCCTACATACCTCCTTTAGATCATCTAAATTTTTCTATGGGAGCTCAATATTCTTTGTGCGTTCCCTCTCATGTGCATACTCCTCTTGGCATTTAATATCACCTTGTAAATATATAATCACTCCCATGGTTTCTTTTTATACCTCCTAATGAGAATCGTATGGGTACTTAACATGCATAATTTCCTCTCTCTTTATAAGTGACTTTGTTTTAAGAGGATCACACATGCACACCGCTTGCACGTGTAGTAAATAATAAAGGTTGAAGTTCGGATCAGTTGTATTCTTATACATCCATTGTTCATTATTCATGTAATGTACCTTGATCATCCCCACACCTTTGCCCTTATTTTTATTCTTACACATATACTCATAAAGGTCTGAAAATTTTTCAACTTTGTGTTATTTTCCACAATACGCATAGGTGTGGTTCTTGGGACACTCATGTTGGTAATGAGTTGGGTAACCACAAGTATAGAAAGTCCCACACATAAACCTTCCTCTGCCACCATGGCCTCTACTCCTATATCCACCTCAAACCCACCATATCCATTATTTCACCCTTAATTAGGTTGGGCTTCCCAGTGTTTAAGAGCTACTTACCACCATGGTTTGCTGCAATCCATTCTCACATGCCTCATGAATTTCTTTCTATCAATTGGAAATTAGTTATATCATAGGTATGTGCATCATAAATCTTGTAGTATATAGAGACATTATTCATTTTTACACACTACAAGAGGTTAATTTTGAACATCATGATTTTTGTGGAAAATATCACAAGACTATAACAATGTGTGCACATTCTTGCATAGAAAAACTATGCTTAGTATGCCCTTCCATGTTACAATCGGTTAACCATAACCCATTTCATGTCTCATGTGCTGAATTGGAAGAAAGCTTCTCCAAATTTTTAGCCATAACTGTTATTTTTGCCTCAAGAAAAGGGCTCACTTATTGCCTACACTCCTAATTGTTTCAACGTGCGAAAATGGATTCCAAATCCTTTCGCAGATTAGTAAATGTTTTATGTGATAAGGCCATTCAAAATGGAGTCAATGAGCCTCTAAAAAAATGTGCATGTTGGATTTGATGAATATCATAAGATATCCTGAGAAGAGATTTTTAAACCATGCATCATACTCCCTCACACTTTTAGATAAGCCTTGTTTAATGTCTTTGAGCACACTAATACTTTATTACTCAAATTTAAGAATGTGAAAATCAGCCAAAAATGTAAAGTGAAACATCATAATCCATTATAGTCTAATGTGGGTCATACTTTTTGTACCAACTGTGTGTGCACCCTTGAAGTGTGGTGGAAAATTGACTTGCATTTTTATCGAAGTTGTTATGCCCTTATCTCTCCATAACAATTCACACTTGTGCACATGCTCGTATCATCTTTCACACCTCTATATGCTAGCAAGTGAAGATACATCTCAAAGAAAACTTGGGTTGTTTGTTGATGTGGTTGTTGTGACTGTAATTATTACTAGGGTGGTTTTTAATGAGGTTGTTATGGTGGTGGACCCTACCTTGGTGTAGTCTCATTTTCCCACTGTATCTAGACACGTTGGCACTTCATCCAAACATATTTGGAAGCTCACCTAAAGCACGCGTAGCCACCAGGTCCCTCCTTTGCTTTTCTTATCAAAATGTTAGCATGCATGTTCACCATAACCAAGACATTCATTTATGCATAATAATCATCATAAATATGGTAGTTGGAAACACATATAATAAGGAAACAAAACTCTCATGATTAATAACACTTAGAATTGCATATATAATTAAGAAGTCTAAATACATAACTATCAATCATCATCACTTATCCATTACGAACACAATAATCAATACATAAATAAGTAGTTGATTACACCATGGTTCCATGTATCCATATGTTGGACCAAGCGTGCACCCATATAGACTTAGATTATACTCAAATCAGTATCTTTGTACTCACAAAAGATAGACTCTCAACTTTAGAACCCCAAAACAATTATACATCATCAATATTTATAGGGTGGGAACTTGTCCTTCACTACTTACATGCTTTATTAATAATACACATGCATACAAAAATAATTTGCATGTTTTTACAAAAGTTGATAATAATAAGTATCCTAAATATACATCATGCTTTAATCCTATTATTAGACATCCTCATATGCTTTTCTTATATTTTTTTGCTACATGTGCATTTTCCAAATATAGCCCTTACTTAGTCGTCAAGTCACCTTTATTTTCACTATTTCTAGATCTTTACTTGATCGACACTCAAATTTTGGTTTTCTAATTTTATCTCTGACTCCGGGAAAAATGGTTAAGTCCTTACTCTTGCACATAACCCCACACATCGACCTCGCTTTCCCACCGCATGTGCCCCTTGCACATTATTCTGATCTTGCATGTGCAAGCACCTTGTGTGTATCCTTTGTGCTTAATTGATACTTAGTAATTCTCATGACCAACATTACCCCACACTAGGGATATTGTTCATCCTTGGCAACATTGAGTCAAAAATGCCTTCAATGAAAGAATTAAAGAATACAAATATGGCTTGTGCCAAAGAATCAAAGAATCGGGAACTTATGTCTCTTTTGGGTGGAAGGATCCCTGAAATTCCTTATCTATAATTTTCTCCAACTCCTTCTAGCCTTCTAACTCCTTTATTTCCTTGATCGGCACAACATCAACGATATCGTACTTATGCGAGTCAACTCATCAATCTTCCCCTTAAGCTCCATTATCATCCTCTCAAGTTGTGAGGTTGTATCATCCAACACATGCATCTTATGCGTTACCAAGAGAAATTTTTCCTTCAAAGTGTGGCCTTTAAATTTTTTATCAAATCTCTCTTCTACTCCACCGCATCCAATACCTTTTCCCATTTGGCACTATTGTTCTTCATTTTGGCATGAATCTCCCTTAACTCTACTTCATCATTGGAGGCATGTACATTCATTACCTGTTCAAAATATTAGTGGTTGTAAAAAAATCTTGCCTTCACGCATCCTATTTAGCCTTTACAACTAACACCTCATATTGTGCAAGATGTGTCTCTATTTTTCCTTATCACCCTTCTTCTTTATGGTTATATCCTCAGCAGTCGTTCTTATACCCTTCCTCATCTCATGTGAGAGCATCCATGCCACGTCCTCCAAATAATATATGTTGTCTCATATTCATGTTTTTCATGTGCAACAAGGATCGAGTACGCGGTAGTGATAACATATACAATGCACTCTATTTTCTTATATGCCACACACATTCTACCCTTCTCTTCTCTTAGCTCTTGTTTGAGCTTCTCAATATTATAATCCTTCTCTTAGGATTCCTTGCACATTCTTTTGATGGTGGAATCCTTGTCAAAAATTCTCACTCCAACCTCTGTCACCAATTTTTTTAGCGCATTGCATACTTGTTTTTCAATGAGAATCTATGAGTTGACCATTAGGAATGCCTTTCCTAGTGCATACTTAAGCAAGTCTCTAGAAAAGATTTTGCACTTACCTCAAACACTAAATCTTCCATGTATTACTATAAATCCTCAAAAAGCATCTTCCTAGTGTGTGGGAGGGCCTCATTTTTTTAAAATAATGACCAATAGTATAGGCCTTCGTGGCCCCTGAGTTTTGGTACCTTTCTCATAGGGATTTTGTAGGATCATCATTGTATTGCAACAAAGGGCCCTGGGGATATGCCTTCATTTTCTTACCTTTCCTCTCGTGACCCTTTGGAATCTCTTACACAATAGAGTGAAATGCACCACTCGCTTCTCCCATACTCGTGTCCACTCCTATAATGGTTTCCATATTTGTTTCTTCCTCCTCACACTCAGCGTCATGTTCTTCTTCAAACTCTGGTATCCACCTACGTTCTCCATTAAGGGCTCATCATGGCCTTGTTCCTCTTCACCATCCTTCCTTAGACATTATTCCTCACATGCATCGCACTCCTCTTCATATGTGTCTTCCACAATGTGAATGATCATGGGTCTTGTGGTACCTCCTCTTCATCGAATTCCCCATGTCCTATGTTTCTTCACTTGAAACCACTCTTGGTTTCTTCTTGACCGGCCGCCTTCTTCTTGAGGCTTGGCTTCTTCTGAGACTTTTTGGAAATTTCCACGTCATGGCCTGCTTCCCTATGATCTTGTTGTTTATTTTTCCTTGCTCTCTCGGTATAGGATAGTCTCCTCTTCTCCTTCCGCCTCCTCTTTTCAACCTCTTCTTCTCGACAAGGAGGGGTCTTTTTCACGTGGTATTTTTGTGGCCACCATCTATTTTCCTATTAGGGTCTTGTAAGTGGGAGGTTTTCCTCATCATTGTACTCTCCACTCATCACTTTAGGCCTCAAATATATGTATACATTAGTTGTTTTCTTGCCTACCACAAGAGTCTTAGAAGTGATATCTATGTTACTTGACTCCATTGTCTCCGCATATGCTAACTTTCTAGGATATATATATGTAGTGCGCAATGTATGGCAAAGTTAGCATCTACTTTTTCTCGCATTAAACTTAAACTTTCACATATCAAACATTATATTGAATGATGCTTGGAAATACTTTGAATGAATGTGAAGGGTAGCTTGCACCATGGGCTCTTATCTCCAGCCATGTAAAATTTCCTAAGGTAATAGTGTTGAAATGCTTTAAACTCTTCCTTTCCTTCCAATATCAAGGTAACTCCTTGGTACATGCCATTTATACTCAAAATCTTCATGCATCCACTTGTACCATCTATCTACTCGGATCTTATAAACATTATTTATCCCACCATGGCAAGTATACTCTATGAATCTCTCAGTATTGAGACTTATTCTCCATCGGGTATTTCCATACCTTATCACCAAAACCATTAGGTACCCTATCTCCTAAAAAAATAAGTAAAAGAATGGCACCCCAAGTTATCTTTTCTCCTTTGACAAATTCCATGTGTGCCTCCTCAACGATTCCTAAAACACTAAACTAGATGATGTTGTTTGTAGTTTTGTTCACCATCTTTTGCATGACATGGATTCACTTCTTATTCACTTGGTTCCACCTCTCTAATGCACCTAACTTATAATTAACTAAGCATGCATCAACTCTTATAGTCGGGTCAATAATATTCACAATATCCATAGTGCGACCTCCCCTCATATATTTGAAGGTGATGGCGGTGGCTTCTACCACCGTGTCATCCTCTAAGTCGGATTATCTCCCAGCCTAAACTATGCAATCATGTTACCCTGTTAATCAATTATGTGGTGATGCACATCTTTCTTCCCACAAAGTAAAATTAGTCCTCATGGACCCGTGACAACAACCAATGATACAAGTACTCAAGCTTTTCCAAAGAAATGAAACTCATAGAGTTGGAGGACTCATGCGCTCTCCAAATCCTTTAACACTTTGTCATCATTGTGTACTAGTATTATTTTTTCCTAGGTTAGATTGAAAGCAAGAAACTACCACCTAAAATAGTTCCTTAACCTAGCTAAAAACAAGAAGAGAGTACCATCAAGATGAAGAAATGATCAAGGCCTACATTAGCATCATAACTTTGAAATAATGAAATCAAGAATAATGCAAATCAAGAACTCTATTATTCTAATTGCCTAACTAAATCAAGTGGACCTATGTAGTCCAATGAAATCAACAATATTGCTTGTTTTGATCCTTTAAGGATGCTTGGGTGTGAGGCCTAGCTCTTCAAGATGGATGATGGGAGGGCTTGAGAATGGCAAAAGACTTTTAGTGCGAGACTATGTGCTTTCATTTGCTTTCTCAAGGGAATTAGGTGTAGGTATAAAGGTAGAAGGAGGGCTCTTATATAGCCCAATGGATAAAGGAAGCACTTCATCTCTTTACATGTAGGATAAAGGTAAGACATGATTAGGAAGGGATAAGATTGCTTTATTAAAGGTAACCTTACTTTAGAAGGGTTTAATTTATGCTTAGCAAGTCATGGGAGTTAGGGGATGCCTTAATTAATCCAAGGTGATTAACTAATAGGTAGGTGTAAGCTTATAGAATAAATTAGAGGAATATTAGTACGATTTAGGCTATTAGGAGGGGATTAAATCAATTAAATATTGATTTACTAGTTAAATGAAGGGGAAGACTAATTAATTAATAATAATTAATTAATCTAGATAGAAGAGGTGATTAATTAATGGAAGGTCGTTAATTAGGGTGTTAGTTGGATAGGTGACTTAATCAATTAGCGTATTGTAATTAATTAATGACAACAAGAGGGAATATGAGCACTTTTGACGATATGTCGTTGATTTGCGAGAAAGGGGATAATTAGCGTAATTTAAGTATTTAAATTGCTTGGGCGTAATTATAGGTGTCTACATTTGCCCCTCTTTGAGGTGGCGTAAGTGATGCCACTTTAAAGATAGTAGACGGAAAGAAAATTTTAAAGGAATAGAAGAAAAATTAGTAGGAGGGAGAGATGCCCCTCGAGTGTCGATGGGGTGATGAGAGAAGCCGATCGACGATCGAAAAGGTGAGAGATAGGAAGAAGAATGGGGAAGGGGTAGGATGCCCTGGGAGAGAGAAGATTAGGGTGAAAGGGAAGTGATGCGAGAAGAAATATGGAGGAGGGGAGAGAAGAGCTTAGCCTCTAGCCCTGTTTTATTGGAATAATTAGGTTGTCATCATATTGCCACAAGAGCTACGTCATCGGTCCTTATGAAAATATAAGCATACGACAAAGGTAGAATGACATGAAAATCCATACTACACCAATTGTCCATTGCTAATATACTAACTCCACGCAACATACAACAATGTAGTGTAATATGAGAAGGAAACAAGTTCATTTAACAGGGAAAATAAGTACAAATGCACATATCCAACCCAATAATGGTCAAGACAAATAGTACAAATGTTTTTTATCAGTCTAAAGAGATCCAAAAGTTTGTGATTGATTTATAAGGGTTAAAAATGATGCCCCGAGAAAGGATACATGCAAGGGGAAATGACAATGGACATAGGGTCCAAGAAAAGTGTTTGTGCACAACTGAAACAACACCAGGGTAAACACGTGCCCCGAGTGCATTTGGACAAAGCAAGCAAATGCGGTTAGCTATGTGAATGGTTGTGAATCCGGTGATCAGCGAGTCGTATTAATCGGGGAAGATGTGAGACAAACCAACAAGATATGGAGAAGATACCATGCGAAAGACACAAGTTTCAGCTGTAATAAGCAAGTTACCATGTTTGTAGGGTTTTTTACTTGTTAGGATTTTTTTGAAAATTTTGCCTTGTTTATGGATTTTTGACATATATCTTGGTTTTATTGTTTTTGTTTTCCAAATTGTGGTGAATAGTAAAAGAAAGTAGAAGAAGAAAGTGAAGGGCCTAGGGGCAACAGAAAGTGCCCTAGTGGAAGAAAGCAAAATAAAACGAAAAATAATGTCCTTGTTTGTGGAAAAATTAAGAAAAAATAATTATTTGAAAAAAATTATTTACGAGAGTGTGGAAAGAATAAAAATTGCCAGGAGGAATAAAATTGTCTAAGGGAGAAGAAAGGGGTATCAGACAACAAAAAATGCCCCAATACGGTGAAAAATAAGTGAAAATAATTATTTAATAAAAATAATTATTCCACAGTGAATAGAGGAGAAAATGGTGATCGAAACGGGCCTCCCGGCCCTCCTAACGGTGAAAAACGAGTTAATATACCCCACCGGGGGGTAAAAACATCATGACTAATTCATTTTAATCGAGTTATTTAGAAAATTTACCATGAGGCTCTGATACTAAGGAGAACCATGGTGATCGCACAAGACCAATTGAGGTGTGCGCAGATGCAGTCCGGGGTACCAACGACACACAGACGATGGCCCCTTTGTGAGTATCGAACCCTAGCCTAGTGATTTTGGTCATTAATGCATTAAATTAGGCCTTTAGCCATAGGAAATCGTGTTGACATGCCTACGCGTAGGTGTAAGCGTCGATAGAGGGCACAGTGCCTTTTTGGGGGCACAGGTGTCCTTTTGGGGCGCATGCACCAAAACACATACGCGCACATGCGCAGCACATAAAACACACACCCACACGCACGCACACACACAAACACATGTGTGTGCACACACGAGAAATGGGGCGCACACGTGAAAAGTGTGGCGCAGGCATAAAAATGTGGGTGCACACACATAGAAGCATACGCGTGCAAGCGCAAGCACCAAATGTGTGGCGCACACGCCAAAAGGACGCGCGCACTGCCAAAAGAGGGCACAAGTGCCAAAAGACACATGCGCAAAGCGCAAGTGCCAAAAAAGAGGCACACATGCCCACCGCTGCAGGCGCCTGAAGAAAAGATAGGAAAGTGTCAAAACATGACACTTAGAAGAATTTTTAGGATTTTTTGGGTTAACCCTAAAAGGGAGATAGATTTTAGAAGAAATGTTAGGAACTCGACTATCGCCGTGTTATTTTGTAGAGATGATTACCGGTGTTACGGACACGGAGCGACATACCCAGTTGCGGGCAGCTAGAGGGTAGTATGCACCGACGCGACTACCGAATGAGTGATGGCATAGTTCTTGAGGCAGTAGGGCTAGGCCCCGTGTCTCGGATGCCTTCTATCACACTCGGATCACACCTACTAACCTTGTCTTGCTAGCGATGGCATAGCGAGAGTCAGTGTTTTAGACTACCGACAGGAGAGAGATGACCATCACCATCGAGGATGTATGGCGGATTCTTCACGTGCTGATGATGGGCACCTTGATCGAGTACAACTCTGATGTAGGGCTGATTAAAGTAGCTTGCAGTGCCCTTTTTGGTGTTGATGATATACCACATGACGAGATGACCATAGTGTTGCATGAGTGTATCTCCGATCCCACATTACATCGAGGGCCTCTCTACATCATGTCTCTTATCAGTGGGTTCCTACTCACTGATAAGACAGGGACCTCATTCCCGAGAGAACTATTACCTTGGTTCATGGAATCTATAGTGGCGAGAGATATTGGGCTTGGGGGCATTGCATATTAGCCCACCTATACTAGGGATTTACACTTGATCACATACCACGGTCAGAAGATGGTGGGTCCAACCTCCTTATTATAGATATGGTCATGGGATCACATTATGATCGGATGCCCTGTGGGCCCTTTCCGTGTCTCGAAATCCTGAGGAGCCATCGTACATGGCATGGGTAGTAGCTGGTGGGGATGTACTTGGCCATCTTAGCAACCTATTCGAGATATATACGCAGAGTTTGATGAGCTAGTAGAGATAAATGTCATCCGACGGCCATACGAGGCATTTTCCAATAGGTGGCTAGAGGATGCCACAAAGCTCGGCGTGTGCTTGGTGGAGCATTTTATCATTGGCAACAACAATTATATTATGGATCAGATTGAGTATATAGTTCCAGTGGGTAGCTTGGCAGATACAGGGGTCCCCACCAGATATTTGGCATGCACGTAGGGATTCAAAGAGGTAGACCATGGGCCTTGCATACCGGTGGCCCGAGCTAGGGTGAGTTTCACGCAAGTGGTCCCACAGGTATGGGACCCAGTACGATAGGTGAGAGATCCAGGGACCACAACTGATTATGTAGCTTGGTATGCTACAGTGTTACCCCGATGTCTCACCATTCTGAAGGAGGCTTGGGCAGCAGGCATTCGCCCACCTGTAGAGATATGGCATGGTGCAGAGCACAGGGTGAGGGCAGTGGCATAGGGCCAGACCCAGAGGATCCTTTCGATGGTATTCCACATGATGGGTAGGGTGCCTCACAGCACAGGGATCGAGGCCATAGGGGCTAGTATAGGCAATGCAGTGCAACAAGAACCATATAGAGGCAGGGTGTTAGAGCAGGAAAATCATTTAGAGCACCTCGGAACTAGTCCCCGAGGCACGAGATAACCTCTCCAAGCCAATGGTATAGATAGCCAAGTATAGTGCCAGAGCTTCTGAGTCATAATCGAGAGAGACGTGCAGCCGGAGCAAGAGAGATGAGACTCGAGGCTGGTGTGTGACTACCACAAAGAGCGTGATGAGGCCCAACCTCACATTGTTACCTTACTTTCGGAGCGGGATCGAGCTCGGCCTGGCCGCCCAGAGATGATAGAGTGGCATGGCGGAGCTAGATTCGGGAGACAAGCATAGGGGCTCAAATATTGAGCCTTCTTCATCGATCCAATCACATTGCCGCAAATGGTTATGGCACGAGAGATCATGTATATGCACGATCACAAACACTCCTTGCACATGTGGACTAGTCCCGTCGAGCCGCGAGACTATTACCACAGAGAGAGACCGAGATGTACTTCCTCTGACAGCCGAGGCGCACTTGGGCCGAGTGATAAGCAGCGAGATGTCGCCCTTCGAGCAATGCTCACTTTCGGAGATTCCGACCTAATATGTGATGCCACCAGGCTTGGTGAGGCCTTATTTTATAGGACTACCTATTATAGGGTAGTTCTAGAATAGTGGGTAGCATTGCCACAATAGTTAGGTCGAGCACATCAGCTCTCGATGGAGATCGAGCTAGTCCACTAGATTAGTGAGACAACCCATACTAGAGCAGCTTAGTTGGACCGGTGGTCCATCCCATCCTCTAGTGTTCCATCATTCGTGAGGATAGATCTGGGAGCCCTGGGCGAGGGCGAGATCTGCGGTTGAGATCTACATTTTTGTTGTATAGATTATTTGCATGTATGCCTCTTATGAAGGCCATTTTGATGTACAGTCATGTATTACATGTATTTTGATGATGCCTCATGATGAAGGCTTGATTCTTTCTGATACATGCCCCTTTTTGATGGCATTGTGTATCGATGATGTATCATGTTGAGTACCGATTTGGATAGCGTATACTTGTATAGATATGTGGACATTTTTATCTAGCATCTTTGTTTGCCTCAAATTGAAGGCATTTTTGATATAGAGCACTGATGTGTATCCATTTTTGATATAGATGTATATTGACACACATGTATATATATGAGGATTACTTTTGGGCTCAGATGCACATGTTTATGAGATGATGTACTTGTATTGTTTTTGTGTCCTGATGCATGTGACACGAGTGGGATAATTTTATGATGTAAAATACCCTTTTCAGAAATTACTGTATATTGATTCTCATTGCACGTTGTGTGTTTTGATTCAGCACTTATTGTTTTTGTGTCCTGATGTATGTGACACGAGTGGGCATTATTTTATGATGTAAAATACCCTTTTCAAAAATTACTCTATGTTGATTCTCATTGCACATTCAAGCGTGTTTTGATTAAGCACTTATTGTTTTTATGTCCCGATGTATGTGACATGAGTGGGCATTATTTTATGATGTAAAATACCTTTTCGAAATTACTCTATGTTGATTCTCATTGCATGTTGCGTGTTTTGATTTAGCACTTATTGTGTTTGTGTCATGATGTATGTGACACGAGTGGGCATTATTTTATGATGTAAAATACACCCTTTTCAAAATTACTCTATTTTGATTCTCATTACACGTTGCCTATTTTGATTCGACTTATGGATGCGTTATGATGTTATCTAATTTTGTACTTTATATGTATCGATGTTGAGATTTGATGTATACACGTCTTGTGGATGTTAGATGATAGATCCTTAGATGATATCAAATGCATTTCTCATGTGTTTTTGTAGATGTATATGGATGGAGATGATATGATGATATTGGTGCGGGGGATAGATTTTTTCATCATGCGCAACCCCTCTTTCCCCAAAGTGATGATACGATATGTGATGATTAGCTTAGCATACATGCATGATGTAAAACTTAGCATTTTGTTTATATATGATGTATAGATGATGTTAGATGTGATGATAATGATGGTAATGTGATGTGAATGATAATAAACTAGTGCACATGTAATAAACACAACCAAATGCTAACAAAGAACACCAGAAATAATACAATACACCATGGTTCACTATGCTTTATTAACATGTAATAAACATAATCAAATGCTAAGAAAGAACATAATGAATTAACACATTACATCATGATTTCCCAAGATTCACTAGCATGCAAAAACATACCGCAATATGCACAAGCAAAATAAATCTAATCTAAGCAAAAAAAGATGAATCTTAGCAAATTATGCCCAAACAAAAACAACCCAAAAGGCGTAAAACACAAAATAACTATACAAAACAAGGAAAGCGAGAAACAAGACAATGCAAATAAATGTTTTTTATAAGATTTGTTTTCATGTACCAATTTTCTATTGTTTAGGTTTTTTGAAACAATTTTCTATTGTTTTTGGTGTTTGTGAAACAATTTTCTATTGTTTTTGGTGTTTGTGAAACAATTTTCTATTGTTGTTGGTGTTTGTGAAATAATTTTCTATTGTTTTTGGTGTTTGTGAAACAATTTTCTATTGTTTTGGTGTTTTATAACAGTTTTCCGAGCTATGTGCGGAGTAAGCAAGAAAGCGTGGATGCCCCCAACATTAGATGGGGAATATATAAGGGCAAAACCCATGCACTTAAACAAGAAGGTGAAGTCATTGAATTGCCCCAAATTGGTAAGATGGGAAATAGAAAAGACCATACCCTCACAAACGAATAAAAGAAGGCAAAGCGTGGATCAAGGCCCGATAGGATGTGGCTCACGGGGACTCTCGAAGGTAGAAACGAGAGCTAGGCCAAAGAAAACTACCCTCCGCAATAGGATACTCGTGAACAACGAATCCTCCCGAGGCGCGGAAACCAATTTTCACCCAAGGACTTATGGATTTGTAGGTGCCGTTTAACTGTTTTGCTAACCATCTTCTCCATTATCCTTACCAAAGTCTTGTTTGTGGCCTCAACTCCGTCCATTACCCCCGATGGGAAATATGGTGTGGACCATTTTAACTTGATTTAGAACCGTTGACAAAGACCTTTTACATTTTTGTTCTTAAATGACTTCCCATTATCTATAATGATGGTTTCAGAATACCATATCAACAAATGATGTGATTCATGATAAATTTAGAAATCTAGGCTCCCGTGACATAGGTTAAAGGGATAACATCCACCCATTTTATAAAGATATGTGTATGACCATCGATGAGGTAGGAGTAAGTTTTCCTATTAAATCAAGTACCCACTTGAGAATGGCCATGGGGTAGTGATAGGTCAGAATGGTTACGACAGAGCATGAATGAAATTTCCATATTTTTGGCAAAGTACACATTTTTTGACGTAATTACAACAATCACTCCATGGTAGGTCAATAATAACCTACTCTTAACAATTTCTTAGCCAAGACCATTTCGTTGGTATGCGCTCCGCACACCCCTTCGTGCACTTCTTTGACCACCCGGATTGACTCTGTCATATCTAGACAACGTAATAGATTCCCATCGTAGCCATGATGATAAAGTGTACCTCCCAAAAGGGTGTAACATGCTATCTAGCAAATTAGGCTTTACTTTTCGAATGGGAGATATCGAGGGAACGTGTTGTCCTTAAGATAGGTGAAGATGGGTTCATACCATGGGAATTGGGATCAACAACCTCACAAGCCAGAAATATTATGACATGTCATATGCGGGCTGGCATAGATTTTATACAAAGAATGACATGTCATTATTCCCTGGTGGAATACAAAGCATAGACCCCACCATTGCCATGGCATCTGCCGATCTGTTCTATGCTCTTGGGATTTGTTCAAAGGTAATGCACACAAAGTACTCCTTTAGAGTTTCTACTAACTTTTTGTAAGGTATGAGCTTGTCATTCTTAACCTTGTATTCATCATTAACATGTTTGATGATTAACTCGTGAATCACCTACAATCTTGACATGATGAACATTCCACTTGATGGCTAGCTTCATTCCTGTAATAAGTTCCTCATATTCTGCAATGTTGTTTGTGCAAGGGAAGCCAAGGCGAAAATCCTGCGGTATAGGATCGCCATAAGGAGTAATAAGGACCACTCCTGCACCTGAACCATGAAACGTAAAGGATCCATCAAAATGTATCGCACATACGATAGATTCTTCAATGTAGAGCAAGGAGGCATCCGGCGTGATCCAGTTTCAAAGGTTTCGTGCTTTGCAAAGGTGCTTCATAATGTGCCGCAAGCACGTGTCCTTTAACCAATTTTTGATGGACAAATTCTATGTCAAACTCACTGAGTAGAATGATCCAATTAGCCATTCTACCTATGAGGGCGGGTTTGGACAATAAATACTTGAGTGGGTCAACCTTGGATATTAGCTTGGTCTTAGTATTCAACAGGTAATGGCGAATTTTTTGAAAAGTAAAAACAACGGCCAAGCAAGCCTTTTCAATTTGAGGATAATTGAGCTCATAGGCGATGAGGATGCGACTCAGATAGTACACCACTTTCTCCTTGTGACCAAGGTCGTATTGGGTGAGTAGCGCACCAATAGTAAATTGTGTAGCGGAAATATAGAGCAAGAGTGGCTCTCCAGAGTGGGAGGCATGAGGACAAGTGGATTAGCCAAGTACTATTTAAGAAAAGCAAAGGCTTGTTGTTGCTTAGGTCCCCAGATGAAAGCGATGTCCTTTTTAAGCAAGTGGGTTAATGAGTGACATTTATCTACTAAGTCGGAGATGAAGCGGCGAATGGCTTGAATTTTCCCCCGTAAGTCCAAGCGCTTGCTTGATATTCTCAGGTGGAGGCATTTCAGTGATAGCAGACACTTTAGAAGGGTCTACCTCAATACCTCATCTTGACATAATAAAGCCCAATAGGTTCCTTGATAGCACACCAAAAACACAATTCTTTGGATTCATTTACCTAACTTGGTACTCACGCAAGCATTCAAAGATACACCTCAAAATGACAGGGTGATCCTCTCTTGTTTTAGACTTTCCCAGGATGTCATCCACATAGTCCTCCATGATATCATGAATCATATCATGAAAATTACTTGTCATTTCCTACTTAGCTCTTGCATTTTTAAGGCCAAATGGCATTACCTGATAGCAGAAGGTGCCCCAAGGAGTCATAAAACCTATTTTGTGTTGGTCTTCTTCAGCTATCTTGATTTGATTATATCTTGAAAATCTATCCATGAGTGATAAGCATCTCGTACCTTGTTGTTGAGTCAACAAGAGGTCCCTGTCAACATAACCAAAATGTAGTCTTTTATTTTATCAAGTGTAGTCTTTTATTTTACCAAACATCCCAAGGCACACCGCCACATCACTCAAAGAGAATAGAGCACTCACCAAGCACACAAGAGTACCAGGTTCCTCTTTTATGGCAGCTTGTTCAAGGAGTTAGCATTATCATATAAATATTCTAGATCCACAATATTCTTGCAGCAATAAACCGTAATGATCTAGATCATAACCATATGCAAGAATAACTTATACCATAATCAAGATTAGGTTTATCATACAAGAACCAATCACAGATATGTCAACAACCAATATCCAACCACAAAGATCCGTTATATTAATTGTTGTAAAACAAAGAAGCTAAATACATACATAATCATTTCACCATAAGTCATGCTCAGCATATAAACTAGCAACATAACTCTAGTACAATATGGATCATCATAAACCGTGTAAATCAATACATATATATATATATAGGGGTGGGGACTTTCCCTTCACCGCCTATGAACCCTCAAAATAGGTTGCATGTTAAGAATAGCCATGCGCTAACTTACAAGATAACTATAAAAGCATACAAGCTTTCCTAATAATAGACCTTCAATAGATAAATTTAGTTCACATCCTTTTATTATCTTAGAAACTATGCATGTCACTTTATATTCCTTGGCATGAGATCTTTTCCCAAAATAGACTTTGCTTGAACTACAAGTCTTCTTATTTTAATATTATCTTTATACTTTGTTTGACCACCACTCCAACTCTATCTTTATCTTCTTGTCCCAAAAATGGCCAAGTGTTCGATCTCCCATTCCATCCTCCTATGCACATTCCTATTCAACTTTAGCGTGCATATCCTATCCTCCTCACGCATGCATCCTCATGCGTGTTTCTTCTCTAATGTCTCCACGCACACTAACCTCTTCTTGGGTACTTAGTCATTTTTCTATGCTCAACATTACCCCACACTAATGATGTTTTCCATCCTCGAAACATTCAACTTCTCCAAGAAAGAATAAAAGAATAAAGAATAAAAACCCATGTACCTAGCTTGCACCAAAGAATGAAAGAATTCTGACTACTGTGTAAGGAGGATGGGGAAATCCTTATTTAATGATGCCTCCATGGAATTCCATCCCTCCACTTCACTTATGCACTTGTTTAAAAAAATCCCCAATCATGGCACTGACTTCATCAAATGTCAACTCTTCTCCCTTGGCCTTGAATGTTTCGACCATAGTTTCTAGTTGTTTGCCAAGGTCTGTCAACGCATCCATTTTATGCGTAACCTAGGGATATAATTCTTTCAACTTATTCTTAATAGAGGCCCTCAAGATTTCAATTGCCTCAGTATTCTTCTCCACCTCTACCAAGATCTTGTCACGTTCCGCCCGATTTCCCTTGTTCTTGGTCTAGAACTCCTTCAAGTCCGCCTCGTGTGTGGCTACTAGAAAACTTACCACATGATCTTGGTCTTCGCAGTTATCATAAACAACCTCCACCATATGAGCCATGGTTTTAACTAATGCAAGAATCTCTATATATTGAGTTATGGTCACCTCAATTGTTCCTTCTCCTATTTCTTATATCGTGTCATAACTTCTTTTTGCAAACTCTAGTGCCAAGGGTTATTTTTACATCGTGATTATGCATGTTAAATCCTCTAAACAATGGAGGGTTGTCTCATACATCTTTTCCGAGGGGGTTAACTCAGCATGCTAGTATGATAGAATCTACTATCAACTCTACCTTTTTATAAGCCTCGCACAACCTTCCCTTTTCCTCCCGTAGCTCAACCTTTAACTACACAATAATATGTTCTTTCCCCTTTATCTCCCTATCTCTCTCGATAATATCCTTATTCTTCTCTTCTAACTCCTTTTCCAATACTTTTATTATGTTATTCCTCCCAAACAATTTGGCCTCCACTTCCACTGATACCTTATTCAAGACATTACATGCTTGTTCCTCGGTTATTGTTGAGAATCCACTACCAAATTCACTTCCTTAGAGCTCGGTGAAGTATGGGTATCTATTAAGGCTCTCACACTAACTTCAAATTTAAGTTCATTAACATGGGGTTCAAACATCTAGGATAACATCTTCCTTGTGTATGGAAATGCACCTTCCTTATCAAAAGATGACCAACAGAAAAATTTGGTCTCATCAATATTGTACTTTGCAACGAGCATGCAATACTTTGTTGGGATCTACATCATAATTCATAATGTGTATTTGTCGTGTACGCGCGTCTACTACTACTATGCGCACACTCGTTGGGAACCCCATGTGCAATCTCTTGTTTCTCCTCCCATACTCCCATCTTTATCTTCTTCTTCTTCTTTTTCCATGTTGCGCTCTACCTCCTGATTGACCAAGTGTTATATGATACCAACGACTTCATGTTCTACCAAGGGGTCTAATTCTTGGCTGAAACACGCACGCCTCTTACTCATTTGTGCCAACTTCCTCCTCTTCATCCTCCTCCAAGTCTCGCACTTCTTCAAAGGGAACACTCTTCTCTTCATCTATCTCATGCACAGTATATACATGAGGGTCCCCATTGGCACTTCTTCCTCTCCTTTTTCCTCGCCCTTCTCTTCACGATTTAAACTCTCTATCTTCTCAAGGTTGAAATTTTAGACCACCCTTGGTTTCTTCACCATTGAGGACTTCTTCCTTCGAGTATAAGTACTCATACTTGTACTGTCTCATTTAATCCCATGGATGGCCTTCACATGTGCTCGGTGCTCTACTCGTTGTAGGAGTCTCTTCCCTACTTCTCTTCTTTGTCTCCACCTTCCTTCTTGTTAAAGGCTCTACTAGGATACTCACATCAATTTCAACATACACACCTTCAAAGAAAATTAGGTTGCATGATGAAGATATAAAATTGTTACAAAGTGGTCTTAAAAATCGGTATTGAAACAGGCTTGAGCATATGTATGTCATGTGAGACATATCTTTCCACATAGGCGTGCTTCTTTAGGTAGACCAAGGTATGATACATCTCATGATGCTCCTGGTCTACCTCACTTAGATCAAATATTAACTTCTTTGCCTCTTTAAACTTGTTGACCATGCTTTGGAAGTATTGTATGGTGAATGCAAATGGTAGCTTGCACCACAGCCTTTCGTGTCATCAACCAAAGTGAACCTACCAATACATAAATGTTGGTATACGAAACTCAAATTCATCCTTCACCGTAGTGGTAGTTTTTCTGGAATCCTCCATTCCACCCTAAAGGCATCGTGGCATGCGCTTATACCACTTATCAATGTGTTCCTTACATGTTATTGTCATTCTTTCAACAAGATAGGCAAGTAAACCTTTTAGTGGGATGGGTCTTCTTCAGGGGTACTTTCATATTCTATTATGTGTGTAACATCCCCATTTTAAGATACTAGAACAAGGGAAAAAAAAAAAAATTGTATAACGTTCCCTGTTATGAATTATATAATTCAAACACACGTTCAAGTTTTAATAATTGTTCTCTGCCCAAACAATACAGCTTTGGAACACACAATTTCCTTTTAAAACTAATGTTCTCTGTTCACATATTTGCAATATGGAACACACATTCATGCCATTCAATCTTATAATGATTCTATATGCTTGTAAATGACTCAAGAACTCGCCGATCTCCCATTTTCATGGCTCGGAGTTTCAACGATCTCTCATTTCATGACTCGGCAACTACCGATCCTTCATGTTCATTCATGCATAGTATATTATATATACAAGTTTTCTTAACCATTTCCGGTTATCGAAGTGATCCATTTAAGAAGCCTATCTCGAATATCTCACATGATATTCATCTGACATCCTGCATCTTAAATTAAGTGATTAGGACAACGCAACCAGCACTTGCGATACTTTGGCCAAAGATTTTCACATGCTTTGCATGATCATATTCCTAGATGTGATACACACCAATGGAATACGTCCTTCACCTCACTTCACCTGTTATCTAGAATGGTCTTTCCTGGTTCCTACCAGTCCTTTCAATTTAAGGTCAAATTCCAACTTCCAATTTCCAACTAGCAATATGAACGAATATAGGAAGGCACTCATGGTAACTAAAGATACGCAGACATACGGTGTCGTTCCCCACGACTCCGTGTGTCTAGTTATCTTTAGTCCTCCGAGTCACTCCGTATACGTGATCATACTCCTATCCCCAGCCAAGAACTTAACATTCAGCCTATGTATTCTTGATGTTTTAATTCGGGAGGGCATTGTAATATGTCAGCTATAACATTGTGTCGTCATGAAGACCCCGTCTTCATGAAGACACCGTGCTGTAGCTAGCGTATGTCAATGTCCTACGGAATCCTCCCATCGAGAGTACACATCCTGCTCAAGTGATTTGGATATGATCTTAATATTTAAGATCAACTTTCAGCAACCATGCTGATCCTTTATCCTCATTTCTCATTATAGTTGTATGTAGCTAAGAGAGACTAAATCCGTCTTCTAGCTTACTATGCATCTTCTCCTTCGTACCGAAGGGTTGCATTTTCTCTACTTGGTTCTCTTCTTAATCATTGGATTAAGCAGCCCGTTACCGACGGACGTGATAAGTTTAACCTATTAAACTTAACCAAGTTTTTCCAACTGTAACTAAATTCAGAATTCCAGCTTATTAGACGTCATTTAAACGAGGTCTAATTCCCAATAAATGTATTCATTTATTCTCCTTAACCTTACATAGTTAAGGTCCATTAGCCCTGGATATATTTATCCCATATCCTTTCTTTCTGAATTTAACATACGAGGCTATTAATGGAGTTCGAAAACGAAGTTCGGCTACTCCTAAGTTAATTGATATTCCTTAGCTTCCAAGCTAATCCTGAATACCTATCAGTTGTGGAATCATATTCTTCCTAATCCCTTTAATGTCAATTAAAAATTCATCTTAACCCAAAGTATGAACTAATTGCACATTTCAACTTAAAAGTTGCATTTAGGTAAGAATAGATATCAGTTCCTTTTAAATCCATCCAAGGACAATTAAATAATTCCCAATCAAGAAATAACATTATATTTCCAATTTAATCAACAATATCAAACTGATATAGTTATTAAAATATCACACTTGTATTTGTATTCATCAATCCATTTCATAATCCATACATCGCCAATCCAACCGACTAGTGGACTTTGTTTATATAAAACATCATTACAACTCATAGATAGAAGAATGTACTTTCTTCTTTTCACAATTCCTCGTAGAGGAATAATAACTAACAAATACAATTCATCTTCAGACAATCAAAAGAAGCATCAGAAAACAGCCATGTCTTCGTTTTAATCAAGTTCCATCTGCAAAATTACTTGCACGGGTCAGTTCAATGAACTGAGCATATTAAGCACTTGTCATTAAAATGAGGTGCTTCTAATTAACTGTCTCAATAAAAGAACCCTGCTTTTATGAAACGACAGTATGAACATCAATCAAGAATTAAGCATCAAAAGAATGAACAATATGACAACTGAACCATCTAAATACCATCCCAATCAGCCCAAGAATTGCTGTCCTATTTCCCACATAACCGTGTAAGACGAATTTCCTTCAACAGCCTTCAGACACAACATTTGTAAAGATTAGGAATACAAGTAATCATACCGTTATTATAACATAACGGCTATCGGGCCCATTTCCTTTCATTAGTAATAAATGCAAAGGATAAAATCTAACTGAAATGTAAACCAATTACTTTCCTTTCAGTTCATGCATCTCATTTGATTCCAAGCAATCAAGTACATACGAGAAAGCAAACAACAATAAATATAGTTGCTTATACTCAAGCAATACAAAATTCGTTCTTAAACGATTACAGATTTCCAACTGTATGAAAGAAGAAAAGATCATTTTTCCAAGTTATCCATCCACATTCCTATTTCTTTCCTCATGACTGTCCTAAAAATTGAATCCAAACGAGACACAAATCAAGATAACGATTCAGTGAAACTTACAAAATCCACTCGAATTCACTTTCCAACAAAGAAGAATAATTTCATTCATAATCAGCTTTAGATGAAAACAAGGAAGAACTTATCATCCTTATCAATACTTCATTTAATTCAGCTCATACGAATGCCATAAACAGTTAGTAAAACATCGATTATCATAGAATAAGCAAAAGATAACGATGCATACTATGTACTTACTGTACTAGAAGACTCCATACTTCTTTCACTGTATTTTTAACCAAATAAACAGTTATACAATCACGTAATCAATTATTTACATGACCTTCTATATCCATGAACGCATACAGTTCATAAATATTCATTTGCACCTTGTTGTTACCTACAGCAAGTCCGATTCATAATGCACAGTAAAGCTCTAATGCTATTTCCAGAATTCAAACAGCAAGAAGAGAAGAATTCATTCCTTTAACCATTTCAATAAGAAAACAACCATTTTCTTCAAACTCAACAAGAATTATTCAGTTGATTTCATTTCTTTTAAATGACTGTGCAAAATCAGAATCATACGAAACCTTTCAATATTTCGTTTGTACAGAAAAACACAGCACTCAGGAAATTAATCAAAATATCACTGTCACTTCCAACAATCTGAACTTATAAAGTTCAATAAACCCAATTACTGTTTCTATCAAAATCTAAAACAACGCAGAGAAAGGAAGAACTCGTATCCCTCTACCTTCAATAAAGAAACAATCATCTTCTTAAAAATGTAATAAAACACCCAAATCGTGTTTATCTTACCATGACAGCTCAACTCATAATGACAACTGAACAATCGTTCAACAATGAATAGCAAACTCACATAGCCTGAACTGTTTCAATTCAATATACCATAAGCAATGAATACCCAATTTGAATTCCTTGCCAACAACCATTTCTACCCGAAATCCATTTTTCTATTCACAATGATGTACAGAACCCAAAATGCAATTTTCATACAACAATACCCTTATTAATGAAAACCCGCATAGGATATCAGATGCACAACAAGGTACAGTCAAGACAGACCCAATCAGCCAGCTTATTTCCATAATTTTCCATTCATTGTACAGAAATAAAAAGCCGAGTTCTTATTCACAACTACAGTCCGAACTGGAGATCAAACCGCATCAAATAAGACACAACAAAATCAACTTTCCACCAAGGCAAGAGAAAATACAGTTCATTTATAAGTTCAGAAGGAAAAACAGTTACTTTCCTTAACTTTCACGAATACCCACTACGTATTCGTTCATTTCTTATACAAGAAGAAGGCACAGCCATAAAATATTACTATTACTTCCTTCAAATCGAGTTCATAAGCTCAAATAAAACTCAAATGCCAGTTCCTTTAAAATCCAAAAATGCTATTACCTTCTAAACCCAAAACAAGAAGGAAAAAGGGTCTTATTTCCTTTTTTAAAGATTTCAGTAAAGAAACAACTTCAACAACTCGCACAGCTAATACTTTCCATCATTCCAGTTCGTATTAGCAAAAGAACGATTGTTTCAATAATGAAAACAAACTCATACAACATGTACAGTTTCATAACACACGTGACGAATTCCCATTCTTATCACAAACAAACCAAAGACAAAGATGGAGGTGTTTCCACTCAATTAAAAATGCAAGGACAGTTCGAATCACAATAACAAGAAAACGATTCTACCCATATCATTTCAAACAATGACAGCAAAATCAAATAAACCCAAAACCCAAGAGCAGGGTTGTTTTAATGAGACGCTTAAGTAAAGCAAGTGTTTTAAAGAGAAGGGCTTAACATGCCTGGTATTCTTCCTCGAAACTCGAAGAAAACCGCATCTACAGAAGGTGTTTCCTTCCACGGCGACAGCACGAGCTTCCCAACAATCACCTTCCTCTACAGGCTCAACAAACAGCCTCCAATTTCCAAAGAAACAGTGATAAAAACCAAACGCAACTGGTTCGACCGAACCAAGCAAAACCAAATGCAGAGCAACTTCTCAAAAATCCGAACAACACAATAAACAATCAAAATTCCTCCATACTCTTTCCAAGGCAAGATGGTTGTGAAGACCGAGAAATTAATTGCATTAAAGGCTCTTCCTTTTCCCTATTTTCTCACGCCACCGCCGACTTGGGTTGGTGAACCATCAAATTCAAATTTTGCATGCAAACCAAGTTTAGCTTCATAACCAACTAGATACCTCTAGTTTTTCCCTGTTCCCGCCAAACTGGCGCTGTCCACGTAAGGACTTCACATTTATTGCCATTAAATTCCCTTTCATCCTTATCCTTTCCCATGGGTCTGTGCATCCCCTTCTAGGTTAGGATTAGTTTAGGATTCATAATAGTGTTCAAACCTAGGTCACCGCCTAGTCTTTAGGTTAATAGAACTTAGGTCTATTTTCACCATTTAGAATTTAAAAATCCACTTAGGATAGTAGTTTAGGATGTAAGGTAGAACTTAGGATTAGATTAGGATCTAATTTCCCTTTAACACCTAACATTAATCAATCAACTTCCAGTCAAGTCTTCCCGACTGACTTCCAATTTCAACACTGTACAGGACATTTCGTCCTTCGTTAACATACCTGAGCCACCCGTATCCAGGCATTTCTCGCCTTACGAGGTCTCACGTTACGACAGTGTATGGTTCGTGAATCGAACCTTTTCGTTGGCATCTACGTGCCAACTGTTCATACCTGAAATCAGGTGCTGCACATTTATATCAACCTTCAGTCCGGTTTAAGAGTAAATCGACAAAGCGATTACAAGAAGGCCACAGCAAATAGAGTTCAGCAAGCATACGACAAATTTGTCGTCACATCAGCAAACATACAAGCAATAATAACTGTTGTCCCATATAAACAAATTACGGATGCAGAATCCAGATTAGCAACACATTCCCTTAAGATCAAAATATATATCTTAACATGTTTGCCTTCATTTCAACAAAGCATGACATTAAGAAAGTAATCAACATGATAACTTGTAAAATTCGTATGCGTACAATGTGGCCCATCAAGCACCCCAAACTCAAAAGACAATCAAAAGAAGGATATTTCTATACATGATTTTCGCCCCATCCCATACCGCATCAATCATGTCTTCTGCTATAAAATTTGAGATGTTATAGATGGTTCCTTCAGCTATCCTTCGCATACATTTAACCATCTTTTGTTCACTTGGGTCCACCTCTCCTGACCACTTAGCTTTGTAAGAAGGCACGCAACCATCTTCATCACCAGATTATTGATCTTTGAAATATCAAAGGCGCGCCCACCCTTATTGTATTCATACTCCTTGGTTGTCTCCTTCACAACTTCATTGTCACTCAGATCATTGTCGAATAAGTTCATCGAGTAGATGAGTCCAGTGTACTTATTGATCAACTATGGGGTTATGCACATTCTCCTTCCCAAAAAATAGTAGTCCTCATGGACGTGTGACATCAACCACTGGTATAGGTGCTCAAGATTCCCAAAGAATGGAATCTTGTATAGCTGCAACAATCCGGCCTTCTCTAACGCCTTCTTTACTAAATCATCAAACATTGGCTTTTCGTCACCATTCTCTCCTCTATAGGTTGAACTAGTTCCAAGGTCATGTCCTTTTTAGCCTGATCAATTTGATGGTTATAATCACTTATAACCATTCTCCTTACATGGGATGTCCAATCCTTTCCTAAGCGGTACCCCATTTGGGTATTGCATCTCTGAATACCACTCCTCACTGAAATTTGCCACCGCGCTTTGCTTTTCTCTGCCCTTTCCTTTTTCTTGGTTGGTGTGGTTTTTTCCTTCTTGGTGTCATTTCTCTTGTGTATATTCAATCTTCTACCTTGTACCTTAGTATTTTTACCCCTCCGAGTGCTCTGTCACACTCTTCTTGCACGAACCCTATACTTTGTGCCCTAGTTTTGTAAAACCCTAACCAGAGAACCCTTTTCTTCTTGTGAACTTCACACTCCACCTCTCAAACCATAGAACCTCCTTTACCAACTTGTTCTGCGCTCAGACATGTCCTTCGTTCCAATCTGGTTCACAAATCTTTAACTTCGCACATAATTCTTTGTAATTTCTCGCAAGGATGCCCTAGTTCACAAGAGCTCTTTCACAAATTATCGTAAGGTAAAAATGAATTACCACGACCCTTTATTTATAGGTTTTCAATTTTTACCCACATTAATTACACCACCACCTACCACCGTACTACCACAATAAATGGATTTTTCCCGCTTCTTCGGCTTCCATGAACGCAACATGTGCACTCACCGTGCACTTAAACCTACAACCTTCTGACGCACAAACTACCATAGTCATAAAACTCCTTTCACACGCTCCCAAAGGCAAGCATATAACCTTTTGCACCTCAATCCTTGTAGTTATCCTTTCTTTTCGCCTACCTCACGTTGTACTCTGCACTACCCATACGTGGCTTTTCCTCTAGCATTAACCTATTTTCCCACATTCTTATGACCACCATCTTTCAAAGAACCAATATCACCAACCATAAACACTTTTGATCTCTACCCTTCGTGTTGTTCTCCATAAGACTCTAACTCTATAATTCCACCCCACACTAAGGTATGTGTGGTCCTCTATGCATCAAATCACTTATAATGTAATCACTACTAGTGCACAAGCATGCTTACTACACAAGACACTGAACTAAATTGAAAAAGCATAGCAATGATGAAAAGAAACACATAGAAAGGAAATTAATTAAAGGGAAACCTAATCTAATGGCAATATTTCCTTATTACAAACACTAAGAAGACTTGTTTATAATAGGGATTTAGCCTACTCCCGTTGAAGTAATCAGGAAACCACGTACCATCCAACACTTATAATTGGCAAGTGCTTGAATCAAGTATGTAAGTCACAACATATGGTCCCAACCAATGCACTTTGAGCTTTCCAAGGTGGCACAAAAACTTGGAATCATAAAGAAGAACCATCTGTCTAACTTCAATCTTCTTATCCTTAATATGCCTATCATGCCATGCCTTATGCCTGGCCTTTTCTATCTTCTAACTCCATCTATGGAAATGGTGTACCTTTCATCCAACTACATCAGTTTATCAATGTGCTCTTCAAGTGCTTGCTCATCAGCCAAACCTCCTACATGCGCAATATGCAAAGAGGGTAACATGAATTCTACAAACGAAACAATTCCATGTGCTAAACACCAACTGAAAGGGTGTGGCTTTATTCAACCTCTTATAGGTTGTCCTAGTATGCCTAAAGTACAGTAGAGACTTTATCATCCTCATATTTCCTTCCAACATCACAAATCTTAGTCAATGTATGTCCCAATATATTGTTGAAAGCCTTAACAGCTTCTATTTGAATGTGAGTGATAGGGTGTTGTTTTATAGTGTGCCACCATAAATTCTACCAATAATATCGTGATGGTCTCGTTAAGAAAATGAGTACCCCTATCACTTGTCGAACTCAATGAGCATCCATACCTACTAATAATGGTCTCCCACATAAACTTTGTTGTAATGTCCCCTTTTCTTGCGCCAAAGGCCTAAGGGCCAAGTCAAGTCCTAGCCATGGTCAAACCTGGGGGTTGTGACACCGGAAGCTTTTAGAAGGGGCCTCGTGGTTTTAATATCCTAGTTTTGCATTAGGGTCACTTTTGACGAGTGACTCAAAAAGGGAAAAAGTAACTATAGTTACTCTTATTTTATTGGCCCCTCCTTGGAATGAAATGCGCCTAGGGTTATGGGGCTCATTTGCCGAGGATAAGTATATAAGGATTCGGGGAGGAAGAAAAGGGACTTTTGGACATACATTTTATTGACCCCTTCACGCGCAGCTATTGTTGTCACGCATCTATAGCTTGTGGATTCAAATCCCACAGGGACCCTAGCTTTGGTGGTGAGAGACTCGTCCCTAGCTAGCAGGGCATTCTTCGGTAGTGAGAGATCTACCCTAGTCTGTCATTCCAGATCCATTTTCAAGGTTGTGTGGTAGAGACAATATCAGAGGTCGCAGAGAAAGGTTCTCGCAGATATTTGGTGGCATTGGGAGAGGATAATCAGTGGGCTCAGATCCAAATCCTGGCAGCAGATCAAATCCATGGCAGCCATCTGGGCAGAGCGGGATAGTTCGTTGGAGGCATCTCATGAAGGATTTCATGGGTATTGGGGGCGTTTGGGGAAGACAAGTAGAGGGGCCCGATCAGATTCATGGTAGCCTTTTGGGTTAGGTGTGGCAGCACGCTGAAGGTGCGTCCATCATTTTCCGACCCCTTCACCAAGCGTGGCGACCTGCAGCCTTTATTTGGGGTTTTTCCAGTCGGTCGTTTCAGATCCAAAGGTGGAAACATTATTGCCTATATCTATTACTGTTATTTCCAAAGACCCTTATTTTTGCTCTTGTATTAGAGGGACACGAACCTCTAAAGTTTTACAGCCACCTAGGGCATTCTGTACTTTTTCTAGCAGTAGTTTAATCTCTGTAAAATTCCCAAAAATAGTTTTATTATGTCCTTTATATTAATGTCAAGCTCTCTTTAAGTTTTCATGTGATTCGAGTGGATATCTTGGGAGATATTGATTCTATTTAGTTTGTTGTCCTTACTATAAAAATCGCAAAATCGTATTTTATGTGGTCTGCAAGTTTTCTACATTTTTTTAGTGGTATCCCATCGGATACTTCAAAGGGTATCATATTCGTTGCTCCTCCAACCCGTGTGGTTAAATATGGTAGTTTAGAAAGATCTCAATATCAGTTTTATGAATGAAATGTTCACCAACATGGTGAAACAACAGAAGCCACTAACTCAGTATTTAAGTCAACTCACTCAGAATTTGAATCAAAGTAGATCTAGGGACAATAAGGAACATGGTGAGAATAGTGATAAAGGGCGGCCAATAGAGGTGATTGATGAGGATTCTTGTTGGAGGAAATACCAATCTTTGAGTAAGGGTTTCAGAGATAATATGTCATTTCCATATTATTGCATGATGAAGATTGGTAGCAAGCCCAAGCAAGATCATCATATGTCGGTACCTAAATTACAAAAGAACTCATTTGTAGAAGAAGCTTCTAGACAAAAGGGTATGATTTCCATTGAGCAAAATAATTGCATTAGTGAAACTTTTCTTGTTAGAGAAATTATTCCAGCTTAGGAGAAGAAATTTGTTTATGCAAGCAAGGAGGATGTAATGG
Source organism: Taxus wallichiana var. yunnanensis (assembly GCA_018340775.1). Lineage (NCBI taxonomy): Eukaryota > Viridiplantae > Streptophyta > Pinopsida > Cupressales > Taxaceae > Taxus > Taxus wallichiana. The sequence goes on from CM031243.1 coordinate 604,117,037, forward strand.
AAACTCTTAAAAGGTGTGAGGAAGGGAATAGCAGAGCTAGAGCTACTAGGTTGATAGCGACTCAAGCAAGACAACACTTACAAGAGTTCAAGGAAAAGATGTGGGCAAATGATGCAAGGAAACCTACACCCACGAAAGAAGACTCTATGGAGTAGTTGGAACATGAGGAGGAGCCTCACATGGACATTGGTGTAAAATTGCAGCCTACTGTAATTTCCAAACTAGCAACTTTTGATCAGCTTTCAGATACTTTCAAAGCACTTAGGCAACAATGTTGGGGACAGCTCAACATATGTCTATCTTGAACACACAGAGGACATTGATGGCCTTGAAAGGTACGAAGGGCACACTAATGTGTCTTATTTATTGTTGCCTATTCTGATTTATTTCCATCATGAGATGCATGGTAAGGTAGATGATGAAGTCTTCATCATGGAGTTTGTTGGACCATTGCTCCAACTATGTGTATATGAGCATCTTGAGGATGATATATGGTGGCAAGTTGTAGCTCACTTAATAGATACAAGGGCTCATGGGCATTATAAGCTATGGGATCCTAGTAATATGTGGCCATTATAAAAAACTATCAATTTTGATTTTGAAAACTTTGTGATGGAGTTCATAAGCAAAAGAAGGAATTCAAATGTGTCTTGTGTTGGCAAGCATGATTCCTTCATTGGGGACTCCGGTTCAAGAAGGGAGAGTAACTCTCAAGGTACCAACGTTGGTTTTCTGATTGCTAAAAAGGGTAAGAGAATATTTTTTAATCATCTTCAACTTTCTTAGATTGTGTATAACAACAATCATAAAGAGAGGAGAAAATGTTTTATTAATAGAGCCCATGACTGATTTTTATACCAGCTACATGGTGGAACCCTTGGAAGGGTTAGTGGGGGAATTTGGTCCTCAAAGTGCTCAAAGAATCAAGGTGCACTTTGCTATTAAAAAGAAGAGTTGAATTCAAGGTGCATTCATGACTTTAGCATCCTAAGGTATGAGAATGGTTACCATATTCCTAGCTTGTTGAGTTCTTCTATGTTGTTGCCATGTTTCTATTATTTGGGACAACATTTACATGCTTGGATGATTGAGGAAGACTATTTCATAATCACGTTTCAAGGTATGCTAGATGGAATAAACACATCTTCCATTCACATTGCTCTTGATTCAGCCAATAAGCATATGTTGGCAAAGAAAATAATGCAGGGGCCCATGATATTGAAAGGACATGAGGTATGTGGTGTATTTATTGTGGTTGAAATTGCTAGAAGTAAGGTTGTTTTTGGGATGCCATGGTTGCATGATGTTAAGGAAAACGATGATGCATGGGTTGAAAAATCAAAGGAGAATGAAGATGTTGATCCTATATCAGAAATTTTGAGTTGCAAAGGCATGATGAGCAGCCCCAATTATGCTATTTCCGATGTGTTGTCTTCTCTCATGACGAGAATCAATGGGTACAACAAAGGGTATGAAGTTCCTTATGATAAATTTTATGGATGCATGAGTTCTAATATTGATTTCCCTTTCTCTTGCATTTACGGTGAAATGAAAATATGGGGAAAGAGAATAAAGTATGATGAGGGAGCAGCCATGTGTATTCCCAACATACAAGGAATTGATGGGTTATGTCCATGGAAAGATATGTCTTGCACAAAGAAGGTAACTCATTTCTTTATTGTCAATAAGAGATGTGAAGTACTTGAATGTGTTTGTACATTTGGGTTACTTGAAGTTGGAATCATTCATTAGACATATTGGCTTCCATCTTTTGGGAAATTTGCATTCATCCCTCATGTGGATAAACTAAAAATTTCAAGGAAAACAAAGAAATCAGATTTCGGGTATACAAGGGCGATCAAAAAGATGTGATTGGTGAAGAAAGAAGCATGTCGTTGCAGAGGTAAAATTGTGAAGGAACACAACCTCTTGTGGTTCATGGTGACATCACAAGGTATGAGACAAGTGGGATATTTGATGACTCCTATTCCGACGGGTTGTTTGTTGCAGACACAAAGCACACCAGGATGACTTATGAGGAGAGAAAGGGTGACAAAGGTGAGGAGATAGAGACTCGCGAGATGGATGATGGAGATGGGGTTGCGTTGGATAGTGCTGATGTGGGGCAGGAGGAGGAGACTTTTCCTTAGAAAACTATAGCCACATTGTCTAGTACTCTGATGTACAAGGCATTTAGGATTAGAGGAGTTATGCAGGGTCAACGAGTTGGGGTACTCATTGATAGTGGGGCAACCCACAACTATATTGATGCCTCATTGTTTGAGAGGTGAGGACTACAGATAGAGGATTTTGAGGGCCTCAATGGGGTTGTAGCCAATGGAGAGTCTTTGAGGTGCACACGACGGGTTCCCCAAGTGAGCATCATGATGGGTAACTATACAGTTACCAATGATTTCCACATTGTTGGTATGGGAGTGACCAACATAGACCGAGAGTGCAGTGGCTTCACTCTCTTGGTGAGTCTCGGACTAACTTTCAGATGATAGAGCTGAAGTTTAAGTCCAAGGGCAGGAATGTGTTTTTGAGGGGAGTATCTACAGGAGCACCAAGGGTGGTTACAACTGAGGGGAAGGAGAGGATGATCCGGCATGGTGAGGAGTTTTATTATTGCAGATCGATGTGGAGTATGATGGATGTGGGTGTGGCCAACAATGTTGCACATGAGGTTGTTACTGAGATTGGGATTACAGGTTCAGATCATCCGAGCTTATCATTATGTTGGTTATCTAAAGTTTTGGTAGACTGGAGACCTCATTTTCTTGTTGAGTACTCCAAGGACCGACACACTTGTGAGATTCTGGATGGTCACATACAGGATGACAACTACAAGTTGGAGGATGAGATGCTCCTCTATCAGGGAAGATTGAGCCTTGTGTCAGATTCATGGTTGTGGATGGAGATATTGCGACATGTGCATTTTCCTTCCATGACTGGGCATTTGAGCTGCGATGAGACCTACAGGTTCATGTCTGAGAGGTTCATATGGCACAGGTTGAGGGAGGATATCCCCAACTTAATACAGGCATATACGGTTTGTCACTATGACAAGTCAGAGCTTACGGGTTCATCATTTGTTGAATCGACATGGGACAACACTCCTATGATTTTTGCTACTTCTATGCCCGGTGAGCACTTCACCCACGTGTTAGTCAGTGGAGAGACGAAAGTGACCCATGGTTGTTCAATCGATTCACATTCAGCACAGGAGGTGGACTACGTGGTGCTGATGTTACCGGCCGACTGCTCTACACGGAGTCTTTGAACTTTTCCTCCACATTTCACATCGAGATACAAGATGATGAGGATCCTAGCTCTCACATGAGTGCAGGTCGTGAGAGAGTTAGCACCATTTTTACGTAAACATGTTGTTTCACAGTGATACGGGGACTCTACAGATTTAGAGTGAACTTTCATACATAGGGGTTGATTGAGAGGTCGTGGGTGATTCCATGATGACATCCTTGTATTGGCGAGGATTGGACCGATTGAAATTTCGGTGTGGGTACCACTGGAGAGTCATTTGGGTATCATTCTTCTTCACGGATAACATTGCTCTCAGTACCATATGGAGGTCATGATGACAACATGGGGTTTCTTGGTTACTTCAGATTACACGGATCCTTGGTGGACGACAGGGTGAGATGGAGAAACTTACAACATGTGGTATTCACTACCATGCAGAGGACAGATAATGCTTGGGGTCAAGCATTTCTCGGAAGGGAGGACTGTAATGTCCCCTTTTCCTGCGCCAAAGGCCTAAGGGCCAGGTCGAGTCCTAGCCGTGGTCAGACCCAGGGGGCCGTGGACACTGGAAGCTTTTGGGAAGGGGCCCCGTGGTTTTAATATCCCAGTTTTGCGTTGGGGGTCACTTTTGGATAGGGTGACTCAAAAAGGGAAAAAGTAACTATAGTTACTCTTATTTTATTGGCCCTCCTTGGAATGAAATGCGCCTAGGGTTATGGGGCTCGTTTGCTGAGGATAAGTATATATAAGAGCCTAGGAAGAAAAGGGACTTTTTGGACATACATTTTATTGACCCCTTCACGTGTAGTTATTGTCACACATCTATAGCTTGTGGAGTCAAATCCCACAGGGACCCTAGCTTTGGTGGTGAGAGACTTGTCCCTAGCTAGTAGGGCATTCTTCGGTAGTGAGAGATCTACCCTAGTTTGTCATTCCGGATCCATTTTCAAGGTCTGTGTGGTAGAGACAATATCAGAGGTCATAGAGAAAGGTTTTCACAGAGATATTTGGCGGCATTGGGAGAGGATAATCAGTGGGCTCTAGATCCGAATCCCAACAGCAGATCAAATCCATGGCAACCATTTGGGTAGAGTGGGATAGTTCGTTGGAGGCATCTCGTGAAGGATTTCACGGGTATTGGGGCGTTTGGGGAAGACAAGCGAGGGGCCCGATCGATTCACTGACAACCTTTTTAGTCAAGGGCGTGGCAAAGCAATGTCAAGGCGCGTCCATCATTTTCCAACCCTTCACCAAGCGTGGCGACTTGCAACCTTTATTTGGGGTTTTTCCAATCAATGCTTTAGATCCAAAGGTGGAAACATTATTTCCTATATCTATTATTGTTATTTCCAAATACCCTTATTTTTGCTCTTGTATTAGAGGGACACGAACCTCTCGAAGTTTTATAGCTACCTAGGGCATTCTCAGCTTTTTTTTTGGCAGCAATTTAATCTTTGTAAAATTCCCAAAATAGTTTTATTATGTCCTTTATATTTTTTTTTTTATTGGCAAATAGTTTTTCGAAAGGGACTATACCTTGTAAAAGGCTCGAAGCCCAAAATAAAGCTCGAAAAAAGGATCAACATCCCGATATAACAATAAGGACCAAGTGCGTAACGCATGAACACAACAAAGCAAATAAACATCCTTTATATTAATGTCAAGCTCTCTTTAATTTTTCATGTGATTCGAGTGGATATCTTGGGAGATATTGATTCTATTTAGTTTGTTGTCCTTACTATAAAAATTTGGTAAAATCAGTATTTTATGTGGCTACAAGTTTTCAATATTTTCTACATTTTTTAGTGGTATCCCATCAGGATACTTCATTTGCTATCCATAGTTGTCATGCAATCCTTTGTAGAGCGCGCCGCTTCGCCCACCTTATAAGATAATTTGTATAAGTTATAATGTAGTGCAATCTAATCCTATGCGTGGGTGGGGAAATAGGACCCACAAAGTCAATTTCCCATTTTTCAAAAGGTTTTGCACTAGAATTGGTCTTAAAGGCATCTCATCTCTATGCCCAGGCTTTCCAAGGCACTAACAATGATCACAAGCCTTACAATATTCTTTACAATCCTTATACACAATTTCCCACCATAGGCCAACCAATAAAATATTTTGTACAGTAGCATCTCTTGCATAATGTCCACCTGCAATCCCACCATGAGCTTCCTCCATAATACCTTCATGCTCATGCTCAAGCACACGTTGGTGCAAAACATCATCACATCCTATTTTGTATAAATCTCCACTGATCAACATATAAGGTGTGATGCGTATGGCAAGTTGTTTCCTCTCTAAACTCTTCATCCCTTCAGGTGCCACACTAGTACGCAAAAATTGTTAGGAAATTAATGTGTTAATGTGAACATTAATAATGTTTGTGGAATTATATTATCCAAATGATAATATAATATTGTAATAGTTAGGTGAGTGTGAGATATTATTATTATATTTTGGGCATACATGAGTTGTAAGAACAACTCATTTGTTAGATAGTTTGTGAGAAAATAAAGGTGGAGAGAATAATGTTCAAGATATTACATATAAATAGGTAAATGGCATCCTTAGTATAAGGAGTCTAACCATATCACATATTAATTACCCAATCCTCACTTATCTCTTCAACATGATTCTCTCCACCTTTATTTTGTCACAGATTATCTAGAAATGAGTTTTCTTACAACTCATGTACACCCAAAATATAATAATAATATCTCACACTCACCTAACTATTACAATATTATATTATTATCTAGATAATATAATTCCACAAACATCATTAATGTTCACACTAACACATTAATTTCCTAACATTCACCCCCTTAGTGTGAACATGGGTGAGTTCTTTCTAGTACCTGCTCATGTTCTACAATCCGATGGCTTTCAAAGAGTACCATCAACTCCAACAGTTTTCTAGTGGAACCATTAACCATTATGTATGTGATTTTCTAAGAGATTCACAAACTCTCAAATTGGTTTTCTAGTGGACCACCAACCACTTTCATAGTAGTGTACACATTTCCCCATCCACATTTTACAAAAGAGAACAAAATATAGGAAAATATGTTCCTAACTATGAACAAGAATTATCCATCTATTCTTATTTACTCTCACACATGCTGAAAGCAAACACACAAAAATAGAAAATAAATGATCACCAATATAATGAAGCAATCTCTTTGTTGGTGACTAACAAGAGATGCTTATTTTTCCTCCATCCTCCTTTGCCTCTAGCCTCCATGAGTCACTACTCAGTATAAGTAGTCATCTTCATCCTCCTTTTGTTCAGGTTCATCTTCTTCTTCAGTGCTTTCTTCATCAGCACATAGGCCTCGTCCATCTTTAGCTTACCGGATAAAATATCTTTGGCACAAATAGTATAGAAAGAAGACTTGTGTCCCTTTTCTTCGCAATAACAATCTCTCCTCTAAGTCAAAGGGTGTGTGGTTCAACATAAACAATTGTGCATATGGCATTGTATCCCCAATGCTCTGCATGTCCTCGCTTTGAATTAATCCTTGACAAATAATCTAGTCTAGAATTGCTCTTGCCTGTTTAACCACAACTATAAAGTCAAATTCTTGAAACAACATAATCCAATGGCATACATGCCCCTGCAAAATGGTCTTGTTTACCAAATACTTAAGTGTCATGTGATTTGTATAGAATATAAAGGGTGTTGTCGAAAGTATTGTCGAAACTTATGCAATGCATAAATCATGGACAAGGCTTCACACTTTGTAGTTGTATAATTCTATTCAGTTGGGGTTAGCTTCATGCTTGCAAAACAAATGGGATGATCAACAATCCCATCTCCAACCTAGGCTAACACCGCTCTAATGGACATACCGGAAGCATCGACATGTACATGAAATGACTTATCCTAAAAGGAAAACATAAAATAGGAGTTGTAGTAAGCATTTCCTTCAATGTCTCAAACACATGTTGTTGCGCTTCACCCCAATGGAACTTTCCCTTACTCTTCAATAATTCTTCCAAGGGTACAAATCCGAGCATAACCTTTAATAAACTTCCTGTAATAACTTGTGTGCCCCAAGAATCCGTGCACTTTTCTCTGGTTAGTAGGTTCTTCTAAGCCCAAAATAACAACCTTAGCATGATCTACCAACAAACCTTCTTTATAGATAATATGTTCCAAAAAAGTTATAAAGGGTGTACCAAAAACACATTTCTTAATGTTTAAAGAGATGCTTAACTATCGACACCTCTCAAACATAAGTCTTAAATTATCACAATGATCTTTCACTAGCTCATAAACTATCCAATCATCCAAGTAAACCTGCAAGAACTTATGAATGAAGACCTAGAATGCTTGCACAACAATGCGTGAAAAGAATGCACACACATTCTTCAATCCAAAAGTCATAACTATGTATGCAAACTTCCCCACTCATTAGTGAAAGTTGTCTTCTCTTGATCCTTTTTAGCAATCCTTACCTGATGATACCTAGAAAATCCATCAGTGAATGAGTAGATCTTGTGCTCTACAACGCCTTCCAAAATCTCCTTTGTAAATGGTGTGGGAAAGGGATATATTACACATGCAACATTCAACTCCCTATAATCCATATAGATTCTTATCCTTCCATATTTTTTTATGTTTATCACCATAGGGCTAACCCACTATGAATCCTCAATCGGCTCAATGATCCCGAGATTCCAACATCTTATCAATTTATTCCTTTACCTTGACGTGCAAATTAAGATTCATCCTATAAGGCCTCTTCCTAACTAGGTGTGCACCTTCCTTTAACTTGATCCACATCTCACCCAAAGGGTGATATACTCCTTACAACTCATGATAGCCTCTAGGAAATAAGTCTTAGAAGTTGCGCAGCAACTCAATGATGGTCTTATTGGGTTATACATTTGTCCCAATGTTGACGTTCTTCATTTTCATGGGATCATGGTACGTGTGTGCCTTCTCATCTACATTGTCTAAGACCTCGCACGTACCCACAGTATGGTCAACATCCAGATTATCTACTTCTTCATCATCAATCATGTAGACAATTTTACCTTTTTTCTTTTTTTTTGGGCGGCGCGCCCAAGTTGTTCTACATCTATCTCTTCTTCTTCAAAGCACGCCTCCATATCGACTCTCCTAAGAACTCCCAAATAAGTTCCTTAGCCTTTGCACTACTATCTCCCATAGTCAAGCAATTCATAACCTATAATGCCTCATTCATTGGAGGTTTAGTGGAAAAATAGTCAAAGGTTTGAATCATACCTACAATCAATTCTTGTCAATTCCCTGTCTCTATTCAATTCTACATAAACATATCATACGTGCACACAGCCTCACAAAGTGAAGTAGAGCTTATGCACCCATAATGAAGGTGGTAAGGCCTCCTACCCCTCCATCCAAAGTCTCTCACACTACTAAACATGATGTGAAGCATAATTTTCCCATGGAATTCACATGTATTGGTAGGTGCATTTCTCCGAAGAAATCTAGAAGAGAAAGCAATTCTCACTTCTTGTCACTCTAAAATACCATCTATGTGTACCATCCACCAACACATTGTTGTCCCACATAGGGTATACACTAGCATATTCCTTCTTTCCACTTAGTTTGTCCACTAGGGCTTCCATAGCACATAAAAATACTTCAATATTTCCTTCACTAGTGTACCTTGGTACCTAGTTACTGCCCAAATGCCTAACAAAGTGCGGCTTACTTATGTGCGTACCTACACTCTTCATCTCGAGCTCAATCATTTCATAAGTTACATGTGCCTAGTTTTCATAAGCAACGATGGTTGTATCACTCATAAACTATACATCATCCCATTGAATAACTCCTTCCTTTGATGGTTCAAGTACTTCAAGATCTCTAATGGTGCACACATAAATTCTGTTCAAATCCTCTTCACTCAAAGGTTTTACATAAGGTGTAGCTTTTCCTTCGTTAAAGGAATGATGACATGTTCCTCCTTGTTCTCAAAATTGATATATCCTTTATTAAAGCACAAATCAATATTATTCACATAACACCAAGGGCACCTAAGTAATGATGGAAAACTATTTGCCTCTATAAGCGCTAAGACCTCAAAGTCCCCAGTAAACTTGGCCCTTGTATAGTAATAGTATCATCCTTCAAGACTCCAATGGGTGTGGTTTTAGTCATGTTTTCCATAAACAACACATTTTAAGATGGTTGTAATGGTGGTCTCCATATCTGAATCCACGCATCCAAAGTGAGCACATTCACTTATGCACCTATATCAATCAAGATGTTACTCAACAACCATCCATCAACGATCTATTTAAAGCAATTTCTTTGTCATAATCAAGACTATGAGGAGGTAGGTTAGCATGCAAAATCTATCTCTCGCACTCAACTCCAGCGCATGATATCTTCCCCTTAACCATTCCCCAATAAAGGAAAGATGTTTTCTTGTTGCAACATCTTACAAACCTCCTTGAAATCATCAACATCCTTCTAAGGAAGCTTAACTACTTTTTCCTGTTCCAACTTTTGTGACTACTCTTTTAAACATTATATCTCACCCTGCAAGTTTCTAATCACTTCCATGGTTTCTTGATAAAATTATTTTTGATGAGTACGGTCTTGATACTTTACATGTAATACCTCCTCTTTCGTAATAATAGGATTCTACTTTAGAACTTCCTTAGCGTGTGTAGTGACTAACACATGCAATATCTCAAGATTAGGTGCTACCTTTGGCATCCACTGATCTTACACAATATAATGTACTCTAACCATTCCTGCGCCCTTATCCTGTTTGTGCTTCTTGCTCAGGTGCTCATAAAAATATGGGTATCCTTCATAATTGTGGTTCTTTTGTAAAAGGAGAAAATAATGTTATAAGGGAACTTGTGCCTATAATGATCAGGGGATCCACATGTATAGTAGGTTCTATGGGGGATTCACTTCATTCACCATTTCCACCTCGACCTCTGAATCCTCCACGGTATCCTCTACCTCAACCATCTCCATTAGGACACCCCTCATTCACGACTATGATTTTCAACTTGCTCCTTGGAATTGTTTCCAACATTGTTCTATCATACACCAATCTCAAAGGCATCAAGAATGTGATCAATCAACTCGTAATTCTCTATATCATGAGTGGTAGATCTACAAATCTTATAGTAACATGACACGTTCTTCCTTATTGCATGTTGTAATAGTGGGCACCTACTTAAATTATGATCCAAGTGACAGATCTCATAGTCCAACAACATGGTGCACACTGATTTACAGGGAAAGTATCCTTCGCATGTTCTTCTACTTCACAATCTGTGCACCAAATACCACTGCGTGTATCATGAGTTGAATTGGTTGACAAATTTTCCAACTGTTTTTGCCATCGATGTGATCTGAGCTTCCAAAAATGGGATAACTCCGATCCATGCTCCCAACTATCTTGGTGCATAGAATTGCTACCTCAAGCACCTCACACAGTCTCAGTATAAGTATTATGTGAGAGTTCCCTCCTAAAAGTGTGATCAAAGCTCTGAAAACCATTGAGCATGTTGATCGAGGTTAATGTTGTAAGACAACTTTGATAATAAAGTTTTAAAGTGGGCATCATACTCCCTTACACTCTCAGTCATGCCATGTTTGATGTCCTTCAACGTGTTAATGTTCTTCTGCTCAAACTCAAGTATGTAAAACTTTCTAAGAAGGCATCACACAACATGGTATAGTCCACACAATTCTTATTTAGATCATATTTCATGTACCAACTATGTGTGCACCCTTGCAAAGTAGTTGCAAACTGATTTTCCTTACGTTTTGGGGTTATAATCCCCTTATCGCACCATAATATTCCACACATATGTACGTGCTCACCGCATCTTCAATTCCTTTTTATTCTGGGAGATAAAGAGACATCTCAAAATATAATTGTTGGGGTTGGTGCAGACCTTGCCCACTAGATCTAAAACATGTATTACCTCTTATGTTTCCTTCACCTCCGTAACCAATCCACTAGATCCACCACATATCCTCTTGATCCTCCTTATAGTAGGAAACTAACCAAGGATGTGTTACCTTATGTCCCAACAATTGTGCTAAACTAAACTCCCACGGTCTATGAATTTGTATTACCTCCATACGTAATACAAATATTTTACGCCCCTGTTTGGTGTTGATTATGCACAAAAATACACCTCCAACTAGACCTCAAATAACATAGAAGATGATTATGCCTCCATAGATGAATAAACTACCTGATTAACTCTTGAACTTGATGGAAAATTAACTCTATCTATCATTACTCTATTGCTCACACTAGCTTGCTTACTAATGACTATAAACTAGAAAACCAAGTGCAAAGGCCGGCCACGGAGGGATCAAATGCATGCCTACGGTCCTTGTAGCTTCCACCGGTGCACTTTCATCTAAGGTCAAAGAGGGTTCTCTACCATGTTTACCCAAATGGGGAGTTTTAGATGCTCTGGCTCCACGTCCTCTACGTGAGATCCAAATCCTTCGCGAGTCATCTCTCTCCACAACACCATTCATTCCACAATTTCACGTTGCTTCTCCAAATCCCTCTCATGTGCCTCATTAAACTTAAGTCACATTTCTTCTCTTTGCCTTTCTACCTTCAAGTTTGCCATATTTTACCACACCTTTTCCTGCCCTCACGCGTGGTGGGGTTTAGCTAGTCATATGTCATTTTTCCAAATCCATGGTTACAATCAAGATCTTAATCACTAAAGGGATAATGCCCAGATAAGATCCTTTGGGTTCACACAAGAACTAGAACTTAACAATATTTGGACATGAATAACTAGAAACTATGTACTCCAAAATGTAGCTATTCAAAACACCTCTCCACTAATGATCTACGCAGTACATCCAAGTCGATCAGCATCACGCAGCCTAGAATTTTCTTGTGTCCAAATAATTATCTGAAACCTCTAATTTCTCTTCGATGCATAAGCTACCAGCCACTCGTGTACAACTCTATGGGGAAATAGGTAAAAATGTATCATATAGCTCATGATATAGATTCTGTTCAACCCACGCACGTGTATCAAAATCGAGATACAGTGTTAAATCTATGAGCATACTCTTCCTCTAGATTATCTAACCAATCCTCAATATTGGCCAAAGTCAACCGGTATGTCTTCATCATGCAACATCCTGACAAACAACTAAAAAAGAGGTCCCTGCAACAAAACCAAAATGTAGTGTTTTATTTTACCAAACAGCCCAAAGCGTGTTAGCACATCACTCAGCCGAAGTGTTCAAGGGTACCATGTACCTTTTTATGGTGGCTTGTTTAAGGAGTTAGCATAATCATACAAATATTCCAAATCCACAATATTCATGCAAAATAAAGGATAACAAATCTAGATCATGAATATCAAGATGGAGCGAGGGCTGAGCTAGGGTTTTAGATTGAGTATGTCGTGAAGGATTGTGGCATCCATAGTGTTGTGCGGTGGGAGCTGGCGAAAGAGTACAGCGAGGTGGTGCAGTTGGAGTTTCTTTGTCATTGTTTGGTTGAGCACTGCATGGAAGGATTGTTGATTCATGTTGTTCCACTCAAGGATAGGCTTGAAAAAGGGCTTTTTGAGGAAGCTCGTCAGTTTGTTGGTTTCCTCCTTTGCCAAAATGTGAAGACTTTCCTATCTCTCGGAGTGGTTCAGTTTCATTTTGTTTAAACCTTTTCCTAGTCGAGGTTCTCGTGTCGTCGAGTGTTTGTCAAGTTTTATTCCTGCCTTCATCAATCACAGGAAGAGATGAACATGGAACCTCCATCCAAGTGGTTTTGCAGTTTTTAGAGCTCTACCTAGAGTGGAGGTTCCGGGGTAGAAGCAGATGGGTTCTCGGCCCCGTTCCATCATCCTGCCTAGTTATTTTTGTTCCTACGTTCAATGGAGGCCATGTGGTAATGATGGGAGTTGCGGCTCGGATTTGGTAGGGGATGTTCTAATGGAGCGGTTGTCTTGAGGTTTTTTTCCTTTTCTTATCTCACTCTCTCATTCTCTATGGAGGAAGGCGCCTGCACAAGTGAAGGGAGGCGGATCTGTGGTTTTTCCTTGCAAGGGGCTTGTTTCATTTTCATTTTTCTTCTTGATCAAAGGTCACCCGACATAGTTCCCTAAGCATCGTATTAGGAAGAAATCCTCACTCCTTTTCTCTCCCCCTTGGTTTGATCTATCTTATGTTAGGGCATGGTATTTTTCTGGTTCCTTGCATAGTGGTTTTGACTTTTGTGGATTTTTAGTGTTTTAAGTCCCTTATGCATTCGTTGGTGGTGTTTTGTTGGGACGGGGGATCTTTGGTTGTTGTTGGGCTATTCGTTATTACCGCTACAACACTCCACGACTTCTTGGTTTTATGGCAAGGTTCTCCTTTGGTTGTTATGGTTGTGTGTTGTTGGGTCGTCATTGCTAATGATTTTGCCCGGTTTTATTGCAATCGTAGGCTTTGTGCGTGGGGTTTCTTTCAGCTTTGTGGTGCCTTCTTTCCTGGAATGGTCTCCTTGTGGCTTGTAGGTTTTTCTATTGCCTTTACCTCACACATGTTCCCATTTCGGTGTGGCTTCATGTGAGATGTGTGGTGATCCTCAGTAGTGGAATTTTCCATTCGGTGTCACCTGTCTAGTTGGGTGCTTCGGCTTCGCTGGTGTAGTGTCTTTGGTCATTTTTAGGTCTCTGTCATGGTTTGTTTCCTTTTCTCTTCTCGGGTTGATGTTCTAGCCCTTTCGGTGTTAGCTTCTATTTTTGTTTGTTCTCTTCATTTGTATTGGTGGGGTCCTAACCCTCCGGTTCATAGCTACGGTCAAAAGTGTTTAATAATTTAAAAAAACAAATCTAGATCATAACCATATTCAAGAAAACTTATACCAGAATCAAGATTATGTTTATCATGTAAGAAATAAATCCTAGATATGTCAACAACTAATATCCAACCACAAAGATCCATTATATTAATTACTGTAAAACACATAAGCTAAATACATACATAATAGTTTCATCATAAGTCATGCGTGTATATAAACCAACAACATAACTCTAGTATAAAATGGATCATCATAAACCATACAAATCAATGCATATATATAGGGATGGGGACTTTCCCTTCACCACCTATACACCCTCAAAATAAGATGTATGCTAAGAATAGCCATGCGTCGCTTACAAGATAACTACAAAATCATGAAAGCTTTTCTAATAATAGACCTTCTATAGATAACTCTAGTTCACATCCTATTATTAGCCTCAAAACTATGCATGTCACTTTATATTCCTTTGCATGAGATATTTTCCCAAAATAGACTTTACTTAAACTACAAGTCTTCTTGTTTTAATCTTATCTTTATACTTTGTTTGACTGCCACTCCAAGTCTATCTTTAGCTTCTTGTCTCAAAACTAGCCAAGTGTTTGGTCTGTCCATCCTTCCTCCTTCGCGCATTCTTGTTCAACTTTAGGTGTGCACATCCTATCCTCCTCATGCACATGTCTTCATGCGTGTTTCTTCTCTAATGCCTCTGCACACACTAACCTCTTACTAGGTAGTCATTTTTCTATGCTCAACACCAAGAACAACATAACGCACACTGGCACATCACTCAGACATATCTGAGCACTCACCCAAAGCACAAGGGTACTAGGTTCCTCTTTTATGGAATTTTTTTCAAGGAGTTAGCATGAAAAGACATATAATCCAGAATCATAACAACCATGTCCATAATAACCATGCAAAGATAAACAATAACTAGATCTAGATCACAACCATATGCAAGAATAAGCTAAACAAGAATCAAGATCAGGTTTACCACACAAACCAATTACATATAAGTCAATAATCAATATCCATCCAAAAATATCCATTGTATTAATCACTGTAAAACAAAAATTTGAATACATATATAAAATGATCACCATAAGTCATATGCGCTCATAAACCCATAGCATAATTCTAGTACAAAAGTGGAACTACTAAAACCATGCAATTCAATACATATATATAGGGGTGGGGTTTTCCCTTTACCACCTAATCATCCTCAAAATAGACTACATGCTAATAATAGCCATGCGCCACTTACAAAGATAATAAGAGAGCATGCAAGCTCTTCTAACAATAGATCTCTTATATATAACTTCGCTTTCACTACTATTTTTAGCTTAATTCAACATGGCACTTCATCTTCCACCCGTTTAAAAGTGGCTTGGTGAGAATTCCAAGTCTTCTTATAAAAATATGCTCAACACTCAACCCCATCTTAGCCTATGTATGCAAAATGGCTCAAGATTGATCTTTGACTTCCTTGGGCACAAAAATATAGGGCATAATTTTTTTCATCTTATGTGCCTTCAATACTTAGGCAATATTTTACCTTCCCAACAAGAATGGTTCCATAGTCCAATCAATTCTCTACACCACCATTTCATCCGCACCAAAAGGATAAAAGAGGCATTAAAGCGGACTATAGTTTCAACCTAGGAACTCATGTTCCTCCTCAACCACCTGAAATCTACATGGCCATAAATTTTTCCCCATGTGCTCCAAATTTAACAAAATTGGTACCATTAGAAATGTATCTTCATCCTCTACATCATGGAAACTATAAATCTTAATTTTGTGAGGGTAGGTGGGTAGAAAGTAGAAAAAAATCTCCAGCATTAAAGGATACAATTCCTGGTAGCTCAACATCCACATTTTATGAGGTATGGTGCCCATTCCTTCTCCTGCAAGCAAAGTATCATGGGGGAATGGTATTGTAAGGCTACCCATACCTATTTTCAGAGATTTAATGCATGTTGTTAGTGGGTGGAAGTAAGAATTTGAGTTCTTCTATTTTCCTCTTCCCTCTCTTTCCCATTCCATATATATTGTAAATAGATGCTCATTTATAAGGGTTGTACATTCTTATTATGTCGATGCACCCTTCTACAAGTGTTGCATGTGGATTTTTGAGTTACAAACCTTAGATTTGAACTTTTATAGGGTGATTCTTACCTTCCTCCTTCATTGTAATGAACTTTTCATCTATATGAAGCAATAAAATTCATGTTTTCTAGCTATCATCTACCCTAGCTTGTGTTTTATTACATTTTCTCTTATTTCATTACATTTGTAGGTCTAATGTGCATATTTTTATTCTTCTCATAGGGTTTGAATATGTTGTGCTCCATGGAAATGGTGATTTGAATGTTGTTTGGGACTATGGAACTCATGTTTTCCCTCTCCTTCATTTTCCTCCTACTTCACTCATCTAAGAGTGTCTTTCCCCCTCTTCTTGGTGTTATCACCTTCCCTTAGTTTAGGATTTCCATTTTTATGCATTTTCCTCTTCCCATGGTCCCTTGGATTGTTAAAATAGGGTTAGATAGTTGTTTTTCCTTCCTTAGGAGTAGTTTAGCATTAATATTAGGTAGAGGAACTAGCCTTCTCTCGATATTTATATCAAGTAGCAAGTCCCACAACTTGAAAGACAATCCCATTTACCCAAAAAAAACTGGTTGCTCATCCATACATTTATGAAAAATCAAAGGGTGTTGTTTTTGGTGATAACATGTTGTTACCAAATATTCTAGCTCTACTATGGAGTTAGGGGGTAAAGTATGATACAAATATAAGGCATCCTCAGTGAGAGTCTTGGCCAAAAGATTAGTGGCAGTGTAAGAGTTAACTTTAATCCATTATTTATAAAGATTACTAAAGGATTTGATGTGGAGAGTGGGATCGGTTGATCCATCATAGGAAATGGAAGGGGCAATGCCTCCAATATCCATGCTAGCAATATAGGGTGTTAGAGGATCTTGTTGGACCACCCATAAAACTTTATTGTGAATAAGAGGTCGGTTAATGGGTTCCTAATTAGGTTCATTAGGTAAGGGAGGGGAAATTACACCCCCAAAACCTGGGTTGGGATGGTTAACCATTTAAACCATGTTAGTTTGCATTTGGATAAATTGAGTTATAGTAGCGGTTTGTTGTTGGCTCATTTTGTCTATAAGATGAAGGATGAGATTAGTAGGATCAAAAATAAAGGCATTCTCAGATGAGCCTACCATATTAGCCTTCCCGATATCTCTACGCTTTGTCAAGTTTCTTAAATACAAAGTCAAGAAGATGTTTGTGGATTAGTGATTTGGGTCCCCCTTGTATTTAGAAATCTTGTCAAGGAACTTCAATCTCGTGGAAGATCATAAGTATATCCTCATTTTGATCCTCTTCCAATTAATCACCTAAGATGTTATTATTATAAGTATTGTAATTCTTTCTATTAACTCTTATCACACAACAATCCGAGTAAAAAGAAAACTAGATTTTGGGTGATTGGTTTCTAGAAATGACTGCACATTAGAATTGGAGAGCCCTAGGCCCAGATACTCCATGATGGAGTGTTGATCTAGCCTAGAAAGAACCCATAAATATAGGCTACTAACAAAATCAGCCCTACAAAAAGGAATACATAGGGGCAAAGGCGTATGGGAAATTTTTGAACATAATAGATAGGATTGGCCCCGCATGCAATTCACATAGGGGTGATGTGTTAGAAAAGTTGATTTTTGGGATTTTTCTAAATTTTTAAGGATTGAAACAAGATAAAACTAAAAATTAATGCTTTTTAACGAGTTGTTTTTATCGGAAGGTAAAAAGAAAGATTCACATCAGGTTCACCAAGGATGTATGATAGGCAAAAATGTGTCTAGACAACATACACTCTCATCATCCGTTCAACTAGGGTATTGAGGCAACAAGTAAGAGACATACCAAGACCAACACATAACAAATATAATTCAAATGGGATATAAGGACCATTAATCGCATACCCAAAGGGAAGTAACCCTTACACTAGGACAACCTAAGGTTTCCAAGGCCCTAGGTTGAAGAAGAGGAAGGAACCCTATTGAGGTATCAACACTATGGGGGTGATAATGAACAAGATAAACATGTAATATCTATGCTAACTGAAGTAAAAATGTAACATAAGATAAGGAATCTAAATACAATATGATAACCTAACATGTGCATAAAATACTAAGCTAACATAAAGTAACAAACAAAGATAACAATCTACTTTATACAAAATGACAACTTGAGTTAGAGCACTCACCTGTTAGGGGGTGGTTGTTGATGCATCTATTTTCTAAAGAACCATACACCAAGAGAGAATAGATTTTGGGTGGAGAATGGGAAACAATCCAGTCCTAACTCACTATAGGTGACCCAAAAGTGCAAGAAAACCAATCAAATCAAGAAGAAGCTCCAAGCCAAGAGTCAAGATGCAAGAAATCCAAGAATTGAGCGAAAGCGAGATGTAAGTTGGCGCAAAATAAAAAAGCTAATGGTGAGTTCCTATGTAATTTTTGTTATATGTTATGTGGTGAGGATGTCTTTTCGTCTTTATGTCGATGTCATCGCCATTGGGTGAAGGCATCACCAGGATTTTGAAATAGTGCTAACGTAATTGCCTACGGGTGATGGCGTCGGGGGGGGAATGAGAAATGTGTGTGTGTAATGTGATGGACAAAGGGAATGTAAGGCAGAAATAATATGGCCATGGTCATGTAAGGTGTCAGAAGAATGTAAATAAAAACAAGAAGACAAAAAGAGGTGGATAAATAGGACCAAAAGCTTTTCTCTCTCCATGTATCATCCCTAACCCACTGGTTACGTGAATAACCATATCTCAATCCCAAACAATCCCCTTAAAGCACCCATTACCAAAAATAGATGCATTGGTGACCTTTCACCTAGAAGAGAAATTGTTAGTAACATGTATGAAAATAGAAAGCATAAAATATTAGGTGTATACACATTATTTGCTTATATTGGTTGACAATGTTTGCTCCATGTTTACCGATTATTGACTATTCCATGTTTACTAATTAATGATTATGACATGTTTATCGATTACTAATCATTACATGACCACTAAATATTAAATAATTAATTACATAATTATTGCATGATATATGCTTCATGATTACTTATTTTCTTATTACATGTTATGTCTTATTGTTGGTGTTGTGTTAAGTCATATTATTATCAAGTCTAGTTAATTATTGTGTTGGGCATGTGTTCATGTGTTAAAGGATTATCTAGCCATGTCAAGTCGTGTTTGCTTACATTCATCTTGACTATGATACTTATTACAATACTTATATGTGCTCGTTGTTGTGATTTATATCATGCCCATCTTGTTGAGTTGTGGAGCACAATTACTTAAGTTTAACATGTTTTATCAACTTGCTGAAAAACATAGTAACCGACATTGGTTATGTAGGGACCGACATCATTCACCTAGGACCAGCATTGGTCAGGCAAGTGGGAACCACCATTAGCTATGGATAACTAACATCGAGTTATCCGTGTGATGACCTGTTTATTTAACTCACGGGAATTATATCTAATTTTAGTATTAAAGAAGATCTATTGATTGTAATTGCATGGCTAAGTGCCCTAAGTTTATATAAGGTATATATATCTTGGTAGCTAGGGTTAGAGTAGCAAGAGGAGAGAGAATTGATGATTATTGTGTAAAATAATTGTGAGAGAAAATTCTTGGAGAAGAAGGAGAAGCTTGAGAGAAAGAAAGTATTGTACATCATGAGAGGTGTGGAAGATTGTAAATATTCATTGTATATCTTCTAAAAGCTTTGGATAATAGATTGGCTTGTTTCTTGGTGGATGTAACCCACATTGGGTGAACCATGTTAAATCTAGTGTTGATTTATATCTCTTGTTTTGTATTATTTTTCCGTAAAATATTTGTTTTATTACATGTATGCTTAGATCTGATATATTATATATACAACCGGTGTGCTAACCCAACAACCGGTATCGTAGATTTGTTTGAGGGTTTTGTGTGTTGATAGATTGATTCACATATAGGTTTTTAATTGAGTGGGAGCTATAGTAATGGCAGAAGAAAAAAATACAAGGTAGAGAAGTTTGATGGCCAAAATTATCAATTATGGAAGATGTAGATTGAGGATTATCTATATCAAAGAGATTTGTACTTACCATTGGATGAAAATTCTAGACCTACGAAGATGACTGATGAAGAATGGAATATTCTTGACAGAAAGGCTTTGGGATCTATAAGATTGATCCTAGTAGCATCTGTGGCTTCTAATATTACAGAAGCGACATCTATGGTAGAGTTAATGAAATCTCTTACTAATTTATATGAAAAACCTAGTGCTTCAAATAAAGTTTATTTGATGAAGAAACTATTTAGTTCTAAGATGCATGAAGGTGGATTTGCATCTAGTCATTTGAATGATTTCTGATCTATTGTAAATTAATTAAAATTGTTGATATTTTGTTTGATGATGAAGTGAAAGCACTCTTATTCTTATGTTATTTGTCTAATAGTTGGGATAACTTGGTAATGAATGTTAGTAATACAACATATGCTAATAATATTTTGAAGTTTGATGATGTGGTTAGTATAATCTTGAATGAAGAAATTTGTATGAAATGTACAGAGGAATCATCGTCTGGAAATGTTTTGAATGTAGAAAGCAAAGGCGAGTGTAGAAGGAGAGATCGAAGAGTAAGAATAATGGGAAATCAAAGTCCAAGAATGGAATATCTAAATCCAGATGTAAGGGAATTACATGTTGCAATTGTGGAAAGAAAGAACATGCAAAGAAATATTGTTGGTCAAAGGATAAAGAGAACTAACACCCAAAAAAATGTAAATAGGCAAATATTATAAGCAAGGTAATGCAAGATGCTCTTATTCTTTCTTTGGATAATAGAATAAAATAACGGGTTTTAGATTCAAGAGCTTATTTCCATGCAACCCCTAATAAAGGTTATTTTAGAAATTATGTCCAGGGAAATTTTGGGCATTTTATTTGGGTGATGATAAACCTTGTAGTAATACTGGTAAAGGGGAAGTTCATCTAAAATTGTAGAATGAAAATACATGGGTATTGAAAGATGTGAGGCATGTGCCAAGCCTTGGGAGGAATCTTATTTCTACAAGGCAACTAGGTGAAGTTGGTTGCATGGTTACATTCACAACCAACTCTTGGAAATTCACCAAGGGTGCCCTTGTTGTGGAAAGAGGCAAGATGGTAGAAATGTTATATTTGTCTACCAATGTTATTGATTCTTTTTCTGTATTATCTACTTCAGATTCAAATGCATGCATGTGGCATAATCGGTTGGGTCATATGAGTAAAAAAGAATGTAAATCTTAAAGGCTAAAGGTAAGTTATCATATTTGAAATATTTAGATCTTGATTTTTGTGAGCATTGTGTCTTTGGAAAAAAAAAAGAGTGATATTTCTCAAAGTTGGGGCAACTAAGGAGTAGAAATTGGAGTTTATACACTCATATGTGTGGGACTATACGGATGAAAAATGACATGCAACCTTTAACCGCACTCAACCCCCGAGCTCATGGCGGAGCAGCCGATGTTAAATGTGTGTAGCTAACTATAGGGGGTAAGTGACTAAGATCTAGTAGTGTGATCTCCCAGGTAGCTGAGTTGGCAAAGAGGGGGTTTAGAGGCTATGAATGGTAGCATAAATCCCCATGGTTTGTTTGCCTAATGAATTAGATCTAAATGTTGATCTAGTTTGAAGTGACCAAATTAAATAGATGGAACTAACAATCTATGCTACTACCGAAAGAAAACTAATCTAAATAAATCACAAAAATTGAAATATTACAATCACAAACAACAATTTGCTTCTATTCTAAATAATTAAAATATTTCTACACTAAAACTAAACAAGCGAGATAACCCGATGTGGTTATTCACCTATGCTAAGTGTATTGAAACTAAACTAACTTAAAACAAGGAAATTTTCCAAATGATTTGTGATATATAGACAACCTCCTACGATATTCTCTCCTTCCGATCTACAGGGGATGGGAAAAAGAGAATCCATCACCGAGGGTTGCTATGAAAGATTCAAACCATCTTGGAAATTAACTAATTACTTAAAAATGAAAGGAAATTGATTTCTACTCTATTTGATATGATGTAACAATGATAAATTACAATAATGAAGGAAATCAAACAACAAATCCAACCTAGAATTCATAGAACAAAGGTAAATCCATATGTAGTAATTTATCCCCGGTCTATCCTTTCTTTCTATGTGTGTCCATATGAGTCCAAGGAATTAGGAATGCAAAGGTAGCAGATGAGAAGGCGTTTGAGAAATGGCAAAATTGAAGGTAGTCTGTTTGTAATACAAGTAGAAGAGAGATAACACAAGAGATCAAAGCTTGGCTATGCAATTCCCAGGCGGGATTGTGGCAACAATACTATGCAAGATACACAAAATTCTTAGGCCCTTTTTCTTGAATACAAGCATGGAATATATAAGAATTGGGGTTGGGATGTGCCTTCATACAACGCAAGAAGAGGCAAGCTCCAACTATAAACACCCTAATTTCACATCTCTCCTAAATCAATTAATTCCCCTTCCTCATTTCCCACAAAAATACACTTCAATTAATCAAATATAATTTACTTAATTATCCATTTCAAAATCCAAAAAATAACCCAATCCTCACCACATGTCATTATTCTCCATGTTTTTCTACTATTGAATTAAAAATTTAAATTCAAATCCTCACCCACCCTTCGTGGCACCCACTCACCTAAAATCCTCTACTTAGAATTAAAATATAATTCAAATCCTCACCCATTCTTCGTGGCCCCCACTCATCTAACCTTGCCCACATTCTCAAACCACTCACCTAATCTTGCCCACATTTTCAAACCACTCACTTAATCTTGCCCACATTTTCAAACCATGATTACTTAAATTACTCTAAGTTAATCACTCCCCAGTGCTATAAATACAACATTACCCCTCCTCTAAAGATACAGGAGAATAAGCTCGAATGTCATATTTAAGTTCTTGCATCCTTTGAGCAAAGAACATCCTTTTGCCTCGTCCTAATGCCCAAATAGCCTCATAATCCTTTTTCCCATCTGGTGCAAAGTAAGAGGATCGTTGTTGCAGGAAGGTCTTACTCCGTCTCAAGAAAATCACCTACATATCACACAATCAGGGCTCAATCCAAGTTTCCTAGCCCATTCCGAGGTTTTCTACGAAACACGAAGGAGGAGGTATGATTATTGGTATTTTACTTCCTTGTTAGTAGTGTATTTTTCCTAGCTTACATTCTCTAATTGTATTTTTACGCCCTAAGGTTATTTCGATCTATTACCATTAATTTCCCAATTAGTGGTTTTATCTGTTCTTTGTTTATTATTGTTCGTTATTATTTCTTTTTCTATTCCTTATGGTCTTCTTTGGTTAACCTTCACGCTTTGGGTAGTGTTTTTGTTGTGTGGTGTCTTATGGTGTATCTGCAGGTTATAACAACAATGAAACTATGACGCTCATCATGTCTTTGATCTCCTCGGTGCTTGGTGTTTAGTTCCCAGTTCTAATTTTGCTATTCACTCATAGTCTTTAGAAACACATAAAATAGTCATTAGTTTATCATCTTACTATCATGGACAACCAATCCGGAAAATGCATTTATTTATTTACTTTTCTGAAAAAAAGCTGCTTTGTAGGAAGTTAATCAAAAAAATTCTTTTATTTTAGTCAATCATTTTGTGATCTAACTCTTTATTTATTTTTATTGTTCTTTTTAACCTTTGTTGTCTAAATTTTAGCTTCTCGGGTGAAGTACGTGTCAAAAATAAAAAAACTAGCTCCTGGACATTTTTCTCACGTTTAAAATTTTCGCTCGTAGTTACACAGTAGCCCATCTTCCTAAGCCATAACTTTTGCTCCCGAACTCGAATGACTTCATTTTTTTTAACGGAAAGGTATCAAAAATATCTATGCAATGGAAAAATAATTTTTTGATTTAGACTTATAGAATTTTTTGGTTTCATTTCTTCTAACACCTGTCTTTTTAACAAAAACAACAAAATTATAGTTTATTTTATTTTATTTTTTATATTTCACGTAACAACCTCACATGTATGATCTTTCCTCGCACTTCAAAAGTGATCTTGGAAATCAGAAACGTGAGGCCACCCGAGCTCTGCAAAACAATTTTTTTATTTTTTTATTTTTTTTTTGCCTTACATTTCAATTTTCCACGACAACACTTCTAGGTAACGTTTTCACACTCTTCTTTCATTGTTTTTCTTTTTTGTGAAGATAATCATTATCGCTATTTTACAATCATGATTAATTTCAATAATTATTAACATTTTAAAAAAACTATTCTAATTGTATCCACGTATGCTCTTTTCTTGCGCCTTCGAGCGATCTGGAAAATCAGAAACGGTCACAATTTTTTAGTTTCTTGTTCTAACATTGCAGATCCTCTAGCTTTGTTTTCCAACTGTCATTTCAATCATTATTTTCCTTTGTCATATTATTAATATTTGTTTGGTTGTTGGTTGTGTATGCTCTTTTCCTGCGCCTTCGAGCGATCTGGAAAATCAAAAAACTACCACGATCACTTTTCTAACATTTTGTTTGCAGGATAACTACTAAGTTGTTTTCTATAGAACCGCGTTCTTTGGAATATTGTCAAAAACAAAAACAAAAAAAAAACAAAAATCCCGCAAAAATACCACCATTCAAAGAAAATTGTTGAAACCAAAAAAAAAAAGTACGCCAGTACGCAATTATTTTCTACTAGTGATTTATTTCAAGTTGGAAAGAACCTTGCATTTAATCACTTTATCATTTTATTTTTACACGTAGACAAGGTGGATTTCATCACCACCAAAGCTACACCGGTGACGTGGACTTGACTACCACGCACCAATAGCATTTACATCTGCATTGCACTTTGAGACCTAGTCTCATCACGGCGGTATATTTACCTCGCCCTCGCTTTCACTTACAGTAATGTTGTCGCACGCATGCGAGTCACACCTAAATAGTCAGAATAATGAAGCCGGGCATCGTCCCTGTAAATCTTTAGGGAGTTATAAGGACACCATACACATTCATCCCTCCATCACCTTCCACCTTTTCACAAAACCTGTTTTGGACGTGGTGATTCACTCCGAAACAGGCAAGTAAGAATTGGTGAGTCTCCTCCAAAGGTTTCTAAGGGTTCCCCGCACCAATTATGTCCCCGTCATGCAATTAGGTATATCAAGACTAGGGTATATCGGAGGATGCATCTTCTTGGAGTAATAAGAGCCTGCATCCACCATTTCACATCATACTTGTATGATTACATGAAACAATGATCATTCCTGAAGAATTTACCTCATAAGCCAAAACAATTGAATCCACATGATTGCTTGTTGTTTGAAAACAAAATAGTTTAGCATTGTTTTATCATAAAACTTGGCTGATATCAATGTGTTCATTGTAAAAGTTCAGACCCTAGTTGTGTTCCACAAAAAAATTAGTTCTCGACCAATTCAATACCAAGCGAAAATATCCAAACAATCCAACAACATAGACCAAAACATCGCACCAATTTCATTAGCTTGCTTCATCCAATAATATATCTCGCATAAGCTTGTCTTCACTATATCCAACGATATTGAGTGACTAACATTCACTCCCCATATCGGATTGTCAAACATCCTTCATAGCTTGTTTCCAGCTATATCAAACTAATATTGGGTGACTTGTTTGAGTTCACTCATTATTCTATCCACCATCGCATTTATCCAAATCACAGCCAACACAAATCCTTTCATAACTCATTTTGAGTTATATCACAACCATATCACGATTAACCTGTTCAGGTTACTCTCCCAATAGTCCAAAGCTTGTTTAAGCCAAATCTACACAATGTGCAAAATCCTCTAATAACTCGTCTCGAGTTACATCATCATCATATTGAGATAACTTGTTTGAGTTACTCTCCTTATCAGTCATCACGATCTTATTCAAGCTAAATCCAAAATAATCGAGTTCTCATTTCCTCACACTTGTTCAAAATTCCTACCCACTTTTCAGCTTAATCAGACACATTTCATCATGGTATTCACTCGCAGTCATAATCATGAAAATGACGATGAAGAAGTCGCACAACCAGAACTCACCAATGAAGAACAAGAACAAGTCAATAGGGTGATAGAACAAAACAAAAATGAATATCTGTTACGCATCCTAGCCATGGGGCAAAACTACCCCTGACTTCGGGACGAAAATTTAAATAAACTCATCGACAACAGTGAATCAAGTTATCACAATGAAATACCAAACAATCCAAATGGTTCTTCGGCCGAAGAGTTATTCACTAAAATCCAAGACTTAACAAAGAAACTTGAGGAAGCAACGACTAGAGCTGAAAGATTAAAAGACCTCAATCTAGATTCCAATACTCTGACATGTTCGATAAACCGTCCTCCGCTTCTCCATTCGCACAAGAGTGAAAACTTATGAAAGAAACCATTCAAGGACTACAAAAACAATCAAAACAATTCAACTTTGAAGAATTATGTCCTTATCCATTTGATACAGAGATATCACGATTACCATTTCCGTCATCCTTTGAAATCCCTAAGTTTGATAAATACAAAAGCAAAGGCAACCCCCGTGAACATGTCAAGGAATTTTACATGCAATGTCAGGAAGTTTCCTATCAAGACATGTACCTTTTATGATTATTCCCCCAAAGTTTAGGAGGAAAACTTTAGACTGGTTTTTCCATCTGCCCAAAGGGTCAGTCACGACATTTGCAGACTTATCGGAGAAATTTGTCAAACATTTTTCCTATAACTTAGACTCAGAAATAACCATGCTTGATCTTTGCAACACTAGGCAAAGGCCAAATGAAAATTTTGCCTCCTTTTTACAATGATGGCGCGAAATTGCAAGCCAATTTCCTCGCTTTCGCACTGAGAGACAACTAGTTAGCATTTTTGTCCCTAATCTCAATGCCGAATTATCATTCCACATGCAAATGCATTGTCTAAATAGTTTCAAAGAAGTCATCAAAAAGGGCACACAAATCGAAAAAGCCCTCATTTCTAAGGGCTTACTTAAAGCACCCTTTAGAGACCAACCTTATCGAGACACTCCTCAGAACCAAGACAAATCTAAATTCTTTAACCAGAATCGAAATATCGTCAACGATGGCATTACTGATTCCTACCATGTCTAAAATGTCCAAAACCATCCCACCAACACATTAAAATCTAAACAACCAATCATTATCCCTAGAAAGGAAGTTCCTTCTCGGGATCGATGAAGAGAGTTCACTCCTCTTGAGAAAGTCTATCTAGTGTCTTTCGTCATTTGGAAAATGCTAATATGATTACATATCCCATTGTCAGACCCTTCAAGAAGGACAACCCAAACCAAATTGGTATAAAGACAACGAATATTGTGATTACCATCGCATAAAAGGGCACTCCACAGATCAATGCATGCAACTCCGCCATTACGTCCAAGACCTGATTGAACGTGGAGACATAGAAGTTGAAAATACTTCTGAGACAAAAACACCTAATGAAAAACTTCACATGTTCAAAAATCCGTTCCCTAACCATGATAACAATTCAAAAGATAAGGGTCAATCATCAAGCAATGTCGAGTATGACTCAGTCATCTCGACCATAGATTATGACCAAGACTTAGTGGCAACTATAAAGATCAGAACTGACTGTGCAATCACCACTAGACAGAAAAAAATGTGGGTCCCTACAACAAAAAAATCTGCCACTTCGTCCCCGACATCACCTCCTAATCCACCATCTAATTCCGCCACCAATTCCTCTCCACAACCTACGCCATCATTTAATATTGTCAAACAATTAGAGAAGACTCCCGCACAAATTTCAATCATGGAACTACTTAATTCTTCTCCCGCACTACAACGCATCCTTATGCAAACATTGAATAATGCTCGTGTCCCTGAGGACATCAATTCACAACAATTCCAGGCTTTAATTGCACATCTTACGGTCCCCAATCCTATTTTATCTTTTGGTCCTGCTGACCTGCTTAATCCCAACATCGCTAATAATCATTCTTTATACGTCGAGGGTTATGTAACTCATCGTAAAATCAAGCGCGTCTTAATCAACAATGGATCAACATTAAATATTTGTTCCATGAAACTTTTCGTTGTCTAGGTTACATGAAAGGATTTACAAAACAATATCATAACCATTCGTGGGTATGATAATAATGCGAAAGAAAAGTACGAAGGCACAATCATGTTGCCTCTCCAAGTTGGACCCATCACCTTAGATACGGTGCATCATGTGGTAGATGTAAAAAGTTGCATATACATTCTCGTCGACCAACCATGGATTCATGCCATGAAAGCCGTCCCCATCAACATTCCACCAATGTATTAAGTTTCCTCATTTGGACAAGGAATTTACATTACGTGCAGATCCCCAACCTTTTGAGTATTGTAGATTCCTCGAAGGACGGTATCGACATGATCACTATTGTCCATCAACATATAAATATGCTCCACCTCGCATAATCCCTAACGAAGCACACATTAATCTGATACACTCCGTAACAATGATCCAAAACCATCATCTCATAACCAAAACACATTTTCCAATCCACTTTGCTAATCAACCATCTTCCACCAAATCCTCCTCCCACTAATCAATTATCTTCTTCCACTAATCAAGCTTCTTCTTCTAGAACACTTATTTTTCCACCACACCATCTTCTTCTTCACCTAGCCAATCTTCTTCAACCAACCACACATCTTCTATTAAGATACCTCCTCCTGCGAATAACCAACCTTCATCCTTCACTCCACCCCCTTCTTCTTATAACACATTCTCTTCATCTTTTAAGACTACCAAACTAACTTCCCACCACATGAGGTACCTAGTGGTCCCCCATCTCACACATTTAAAATCATTGACACGGATGTGGTGAATATCAATTTCAAAAGATGGCGACTCTTTTTATATCACCAAATCCCCCTATAGCTATGGCAAACCTAACGCTTCACATCTCGAGAATCCATCCCACTTACCAAATGGGATAGTCGGTTTGGAAAAGTTTGGTTATCTTGACAACGAACATATTCCAAGTTCTTAAGGATCTTGGTTATATAATACAACTTTGCTCCATGTTATGAGTCCCCTCAATTTACCAAAGCTCACTCGAATAATGAAAACATGTGATGGAAGGGTAAAGGACTCGGTCCAAATGAACAAGGTCGTTTAGACCTATAAATTACACACAACATCATGGTAAACATGGTCTAGGTTTCAAGGTGTTTGATGTCACTCCCATAATAATTTCAAGTGACAATGATGACACCAGTTCTAATAATGACATCAGGTCTCCATGTAGTATTTTTGAGGACCTCGTTGAAACACATCTTTCCTTTGAACATTTATCTATTAATGTCATCAATTTTGAGCCTACACATCCGAGTCTCATAGACCATGGCCAACCACATCATGTAGCCATGGACATGTTCCAAAATGATGAAGCCATCGAAGAATTCCTTGGAACTCGCGACCAAATCCCTACTTCTGACCATAGAAAAGGATTTGAAATCAATCTAAATGAATCAACCTATTTTGGTGAAGAGATAAAATATTCAGATCCTTCACCCTCAGAAAATTTGGATCAAAAGCGCAAACAGAGGATTTCCCATAGTCAAAACCTCACACCACCCTATCCAACAAACATGTCAACAAAAAGTTCCAACAAACACCCGACACTGATGACCTACATCAACCATTAGCATCGTTCTCCGAAAAGGATACATCTAAAATGCTTGTAGAAGAAACAAAAGACATAAACATTGGCACCACCGAACAACCAAAAATTTTACAACTTGGCATTAGTTTCTCTGACCAAGAATGCATGGAATTCAAAACACTCCTTATTGAAATCCAAGATATATTTGCATGGACATATAAGGACATGTCAGGCCTTGACCCATCTCTTGTAGTACACCATCTTATGGTACATCCTGGATGCAAAACTTGTAAAGCAAAACTACGCAAAATGCATCCCCAAGTTGTATTGCTTGTTAAAGCCAAACTCGAGAAACTCTTGGAAGATGACTTTATCAAACCTATTGATTATTCGGCATGGATATCTAACATAGTTCCCATCACCAAGAAAACTCCCAAAGATCGGAATATGCACAGACTTTCGCGACATCAACAAGGCTTGTCCCAAAGATGACTTTCCCTTGCCAAATATAGACATGATTGTTGATTCTACGGCAGGCCACGAAATGCTCTCCTTAATGGATGGATTCTCTAGTTATAATCAAATACGTATTGCAAGGGGGTCAACATAAAAGCGACATTTAATAAAACGGCATTTACTACACCATGGGGCACCTTCTGTTATAAGGTCATGCCTTTCGGCTTGAAAAATGCTGGTGCCACCTATCAACGAGTAATGACTGTCATCTTCCATGACATGTTACATGATATCATGGAAGATTATGTTGATGATATATTAGCAAAATCTAAAACACGAATAGGGCATCCAAGTGTGTTGAGATGCATTTTCGTTAGATTACGTGAGTATAAGGTTCATCTTAACCCAAAGAAATGTGTGTTTGGAGTAACCTCTGGTAAATTATTAGGGTTTATTGTCTCACGAAGAGGCATAGAAGTGGATCCTGCCAAAGTCAAAGCCATTATGGAAATGCCTCCTCCTCAAAACCTAAAACAATTACGCAATCTTCAAGGAAAGATACAATCTATTCGGTGTTTCATATCATAGTTGGCTGACAAGTGCCATCACTTTAATTAGTTACTCAAGAAAGATGCACACTTTCATTGGAACCACGATCCAAGACTCTTTTGCTAAGTTAAAAGAATACCTCTCTAGTACACATGTTCTTATGTCACCGCTACTGATAAACCCATGTTGTTTTATACATCTCGCCATCAATATGACATAGGAGCTCTACTAGCACAACATAACGATCAAGGAAAAGAACATGTTGTATATTACCTTAGTCGAACACTTATTGAGCACAAAATACGTTATTCCTAAATCAAAAAAGTATGCTTAGCGATGCCTTTTCATTCCATAAGTTACGTCATTACTTTCTCAATCACACAACTAAGTTGATTGCTAAAATTGATCCTCTCAAGTATTTGTTGTCCGGACCCATTCTCACGGAAGAATGTCTAGTTGGGTCGTATTACTTAGTGAATTCGATGTCGAATTTGTTCCGCAAAAAGCAATTAAAGGAAAATCCCTTGCAGACCAACTTGTTGAGGCACCCCTTCCCGGGCATGTAAGCACTTCGATTCTCTTTTCCCGATGAAGATATTCTACACATAGACATCGCGCCGACTTGGAATCTATTTTTGATGGATCTTGTAATCTCCAAGGCCGAGAAATGGGTATTTTGCTTATCACACCTAGCGGACATGTTATCCCCAAATCATTTCACTTAGCATTCCCATGTACCAACAATATCGCAGAATATGAAGCTCTCATCGCAGGATTAAAATTGGCTATATCTTGGAATCTTACAGAATTAGCTGTATTTGGTGATTCTTTACTTATCATCAAGCAAGTTACCGATGAATACTAGGTCAAGGATGAAAAACTTATCCCATATAAATGCATGGTGGATAGTCTTCGAAGCTATTTTCGATTAATTAGCTTTGATCAAATTCCTAGAATTTGTAATAAATCTGCCGACGCTATGACAACCATCGGATCCCTATTAGAAATCGCATCTAGTCAACCCTAGGCACATTTTCTCGTTGAACATCTCTTAATGCCTACCTATGATCTTCCTGAAAACACTATGGTATGTGAGATCGTGGGTCCGAATAACCCTTGGTACCACGATCTTTATACCTTCATTCATGATAAAACATTTCCTGCCAACATGAAACCAATGCATAAACGTGCTTTAGCACAACGTGCTTCTCGTTACACCATTTTAGCAGAAACTCTTTATAAACGAGGATATGATGGCACCCTGCTCCGATGTCTTAATCAGGAAGAATCCTTGAGTGTCTTAGCTGAAGTCCATTCTGGTATCTGTGGAGCACACACGAATGGTATCGCCTTAGCCAAGAAAATCCTGCGAGTTGGATATTATTGGCCCACCATGGAAAGTGACGCATGTCATTTTGTCAAACATTGTCAAGCATGTCAAAAGCATGGAAATCTTATCCATGCACCTTCCTAAGCATTACAATCGATAACCACACCATGGCCCTTCTCTCAATGGGGACTTGACCTCATTGGTAAAATCAGACCAACATCTTCCGATGGACATAAGTTCATCATTACCGCTACCAATTACTTCACTAAATGGGTAGAAGCTATGCCTCTCACTTATGTTACCGGTAGCCAAATATCGAAATTTATTTTTAATAATCTCATCTATCAATTTGGTATTCCATCCGCTCTGGTTGCAGATAATGGCAAATCATTTAAAAACCAAGATGTAAAATACCTAGCCAAACATTTTCACATCAAACTTAAATGGTCCACTCCATACTACCCTCGTGGCAACAAAAGTGAAAGCAACCAATAAGACTTTAAAATCCATCATGGAAAAAATTATCAACACCCATGGACGTAATTGGCATACTCAAATTTACCCCGCTCTTTGGGCTTACCGTACATCTTACCGCACGCCTACCGGAGCCACCCCATTTTCCCTTATTTATGGTTGTGAAGCCATTTTACCTATTGAGATAGAACTCCCATCCTTGAGGATCTCCCTTAAAGATGTAATTAATGAGGATGAATACCGACAGTCACAGCTTCAAGAGCTTGAGCTTCTTGATGAAAAATGACTTAATGCTCTCAATCATCTTCAAGTCTATCAAAATCGACTGCAACGTAGTTATCATAAAAAGGTAAGACCTAAAGAATTCGAAATTGGTGACCTCATTTTAAAATAAAATCAAAAGAATACCACTAAAGAACGAGAAAAACAAGGAAAATTTGAGCCTAATTGGTTAGGACCCTATGTAATCACAGCTAAATTTGGCTCTGGAGCCTATAAATTGGCCACTGAAGATGGTCAAGATCTTGATGAACCAATGAATGCAGTTCATTTAAAGAAATTTTATCCTTGAGATGTTCACTATTTGGAAAACAACGTGTACATTGTTCCTTCTGTCTTGCTTATCTCTGAATAATTTAAATTTATTCATTTCCATTGGTAGATATTTTCTTTATCAAAATCACATCTTCATATTTATCATCATGAGACAAGTGCTAATATAAATCCTATTAAGTTTGTGAGCGTCATACTTCTTCCATTTTCAGTCGCTTTCATCTATGGTCATACCTAAAATCTTATTGATGGTAATATATTCCCTTCAAAGACATTCTCTCTTTTATAACAAAGCTCTAAACTTCGTTACCCGCTTCGTTTGGTCGCTATCTCTTTGGTGTTGAACCCTTACGTCCTACTAGTCGTGTGGGGCTGAGATTGGGGGTAGACGTTTCTTCCCAAATACAAAGCACTATCATAAAAATCCATCAATTTAATCACTTATGAATAATTCATCGTCACATCTTTCATCCTTCATAATCTTTGGTGTTGAGCCCACACTTCTTACTGGTAGTGTGAGACTGGGAATGGAGGAAGGTGCCCTTACTCGTCTACGTCTTGTCTTCGGTGATAAACCCTTGTCTCTTACAAGTGGCATGGGGCAAAGCGTAGAGGGTCATTCTCATAAAATCATAAAAACATTGCAAAATATTAACAAACATAAAAATAAAAATAAAAAGACAAAAAGGGAATTCACTCGCCTATGTTTTGCCTTTGGTGATGAGCCCTTGCTTCTCACTAGTAGCATGTAGGGCAAGGCATAAGAGTCATTTCAAAATACAAAATCTTACAGTGTTTGTAAATTATAAAATCCCCAAAGAAGTAATTTAGATGCCTAAGTGAAGAGAGAACTATCCCTTCACCTCATATCTTACCAATCAACAGGCCACATAATTGTCTAAGTCTAGCACGTGACTCATAAAGTGAAAGCCATTTTGAAACTGGTTCAATAACATTATGAAGAATGGAGTCACAATTTCCCAAAGGGATTGTTGTTAACATTTGTCTCTATATTCATTATCTACCTCCTACGCCCTTCTTGATTCTTGGTGATAAGCCCTCACATCTTACTAGTTGTGTGGAGTCAAAAATGGAGCCGGACTTCTTTTCATCATATATTCACCACCATATCTTGCCAATGGAAAGAGAATTTGTGTTATTCTGAGCATAAGTTACAACACGGAACACGGTACATACGGATAATATCCTGGTTTATCGCCTCTCAAAACTAAGTCTGCACTTTGGTCCATAAATTGCCAATCACAATGTAAAAATCTAAAAACATTTGAAAATTGTCAAAATAAAGTAAAATCCAAAAATCCAAAAACATTTGAAAATCGTCAAAAATCCAAAAACAATGTAAAAATCTAAAAATCCAAAAACATTTGAAAATTGTCAAAAACCCAAAAACATTAGAAACAATCGTCCAAAATCCAACAAAAAAATTAGAACTCATCAAAAATCCAAAAACATTAGAAACACTCGTCAAAAATCCAAAAACATTACACATAATCGTCAAAAATCCAAAACCATTAACAAGAATCGCTCAAAATCCAAAACATTTGAAAATCACGTCAAAAGTTTAAAATAATTGAAAATCGTCAAAAATCCTAAAAACATTAGAAAAAATATATATATATATATACATATATATAATAAAAATCCACAAAATCGCAAAAAAAAAAAAAACTCTAAAATAACCAACACAATTTAACCTTTGAACTATTATCCCCAACGAATGATCCAATCACCTTATGACTACCAAATTCAAACCACTTCTCCTCACGTGAATCCTCGCTTGGGGCAAATCCGGCTCTCATTGTTTCCTTGTTTGAGGACAATGACCCAATACTTTACTATGTCCTCGTACCCCTGCTTGGGGGCACATCCAATCAATCCTCACTGTGGAACACGTTAGGGACATGTTTATTGGTTCTTGTGTTGCATTATTAGTTGTAAATTATTAATTACTTTCTTGCATCTTGATATATTACAGGGGCATCTTGATTTTATGTATCCTGGTGTTCTCTCTAATATTCTTACGTTATCTGATTGCATGTCGTACTGGGGCATCATACTTTCTTGATGGCCTCTGTCTATGCTCTCTTCCATTTGCATATCATACTAGGGCATCAAACCTTTTTGATGGCCCCTATCTATGCTATCATGCATTTTACATTCTAGTCATCCTGATCTTTTATATCATGATGCATCTTGTTATGTGTTATATTAAAATTAAGATGCTTTTCGTCACGTGAGTATCTTCCTGCATGATCAACATCTTACTTTGCACCCCATCCATTCACCCATACTAATACATTCCCCAGTTTGGGAATCCTACTTGATCACCGTTGTAGTTTGCGAATCCTACTTGACGATCTTTCTCAAGTAGCATTCACTATCCAGTAGCTCCTTCTCCCCCCACCATGATCACCATGTATTTGATCCATTCATCCTCACTCCTCATTTTTACTCCTTTGCCACTTATACCCATATTACCCTTCTCACCATTCCTGTCCCCTCTCACCCATTTGTATTCTTTCCTTTCCCCCTTCTCGCTTCCCGCTTGACAATCTTACTTAATCACCCCTTCTATATGAGATCCCTGGAGGTTTACTCTCCTCCCTAAGATATTCCCATTGTAGAAGCTTCTTCACCACCTCCTCTCATCAAACAACAATCACCACTAAACACATCTTCCCATTCCACCTCTTCTACTTCTCATTTTCGCATCATTACTCTCACCATGCGGGCATCCCGATTAAGGATTCCCCTCACACTCTCCGCCCTCCACTACATATATTCCTTCATCCATTCATGTTACACTCCTTTGTTTCATTTCTTTCTTGTTATCACCTCATCTCATATCATATACCACTCACGCATACCTCACTCACTCTTTTCTCATCCTTCCCCACATCCATCTTATGCCTAGTCATCCTACTTACACACTCTCGTAGTATGGCAAATTCACTTGAGGGTTCCCCTTCAGTCCATTTTGTCATACCCTATTCCCACCAACTCTATCATCATCCTTATTCTTCTCCTGTCATGCGATCTTATTTAACCATTTTGGCCGCATGGCAATCTTACTCAAGACTTCCACTTAAGGTTGATCTCCGCCTATGGCCTTCCCGACCCCATCATATTTGCCCCATCTTATTTCTCCCGCCTCTTGTCACGATCATCTTCTTCAACCTATCATTCCACCCATGTCCCCAATATCATCTTGTCTTTCTCCTTATATCATCCTCGCTTCGGTTAGGTGATCCTACGAAACCTCTCCAACAACATGACGATCTTACTTAAGAGATTCTCTTAAGCATGACATGTCATCTTACACTCGCCCATCACTCTACAATCTCACCATCCATCTTTCCTCTTCATTCCCCATCATCACATATTTTTACCACCACTATCACCCTCCTCTGCTTGGTAATCTTACTTAACTACTCACCCTAAGCATGGCGATCTCACTTAAGAGTCCCTCTTAAAGATGATCTGTCTCCTTGCCTTTCCCCATCACTACACACCCTTCACCCTTCATTTTTTCTCGGCATTCCCCATTATCACATCCTTTCACCTCCTTTTCGATTCTCGCAAACACCACTTCTCACTTGACCACTTGTCATCTCCAGTTTCGCTCACATGGCAATCTTACTTAACCACTTCCATCACATGACAATCTTATGTCAAGGTCCTCCTTACACTTAACTTGTCATCATGAAATTTTCCCCGCCTCATTCTTCGTTCACTTCTCGCCGATCGCTTCTTCCACCCGATATCTCCTACTTTACCCAATTTTTCCTCCTACTATTATCCTTTCTCCACATATCCTCTTACAACATACATCTAATCTCTTCCGCCTACAATCACGTTCTTTTCCCCCATTTTCCCTTCTTGATCCATCATCCTTCATACCATTTCTTCCCATTCCTTTCATGTCTTGGTTCCTCATCCTCACTTCGTTCATCCTCATCACCTGCATCCTCTCCTCACTTTCACCTAGTCCCAACTCATCCCTCCCATTTTCTTTACTCTTTCCACTTCATCTTCTCAAATTCCCCCACATTTCTACCCACACACGCATTCGCCATTATTATTAACACTCCTATATCATTCTTTCCTCATCATCTTCTCTTCCCGCTAATAATTATAAACGGGTTTTCCTAAAAACATCAATCCTCATTTCGCACGACCTCATTCACTCCTTGACCTTCTAGAGTTTCCCTTCATTCCTTCCCTCCTCCAAGCCCACCACTCATTGTAAAAGGGTTTTCCCTAACGTCCCTTTGTTGGCGTTACCCTTTCCAATCCTCATTACCTTTCTCCTTTTCTTCATTTTTTTCTCTCACCCTTCCCCACCACTCATCAGTAAACGGATTTCCTAATGTCCCCTCATTGGCATTGTTTCTTCTCTCCCCGCTCTCTTTTCTCTCCTATTCTTTTCCTCAATCCCACCCTTTCTTGTCGCTTCTTACCCATCTCTCCATCTCCTCTTTTCCCTCTTCAATATCTTTAATGTCTTCATCATACATCCTTTTCTATTTTCTCGTCATCTTAGTATCCTCATTTTATTCATCTCCGCATCTTTTCCAATCGATGTCATTCCTCCCCTCTTTCTTCTCTCGAACATTCCTTATTATATACTTGTTCCCTTTCCACTTATTACCCCCTTTCGTATTCCCTTCCTTCTACATCATTTTCTTTGTTATCCTCTTCTCTCTCCTACTCCTCGTCTTATTTTCCTTCCCCTGTATCGTTTTCTTCCCCTTTTTCCATCACGTTTCCTCCTTACTTCCCCATCGATAACCTGGCTCTTCAATGTTGTCCTATCTTTTTTATCATACCACCCTCCACATGCATCTCCATACGGTCTGTTCCATATTCTTTGCCTTGGTCTTCCTCGCAATGACATGATTCCTTCAATCTTCTCCCTTTGTATTCACTCTATCTTCCTTTCCTCTCCCCTAATTTTCACGTTTCTTCTGACCACTTCTCCTTTTCTCTCTACCACCCCTACCTTTTCGCTCTTCATTTTGTATTTGTTTCTCTTATTTTCTTTTTCTTTTTCACATTTTCCTCACCCTCATAGTTTCTTTTTTTTTTCTCCGTTCTACTTCTTCTTTCGTCCTCTTTCCATTTTCATCCATTTCACCCCTACTCCCACCTCGTTTTCTCCTTCTTATTTATCATTTCCTTTTTTGCTTTTCACTCTATCATTTATTTCACTTCCATGCATCCCTCTTTACTATCTCTCGCTTCCTTCATTTTGCACATCTCTCTATTTCATCCCTTCACCCTCTCCTTTGTCATTCTCCTATTTTTTTCTTTGTTTGTCCTTCATCATTTCCTTCTTCCCCTATCATCCCTCTCTTATTTCTACCTCTTTCATTCCTTTTTCCCCTCCCCTATCTCCCTTACTCTTTTCGTAATCAACCCCCAATCCTATCCATTCCCTTTTCTCTTTCCCACACACCCTCACACCTAGCATTCACTGGCCGATTGAATCCTTTCTCCATTTGCATCGTGCGGTCATTCTAGTCTCTTCCACTCCATTATCGTCCTCTTCTCCACAAACTTCATTTCCCTTCTTTTTGAGAGTTATGTCATATATTTCCTTCTCATCGGTCCTCTCGAGGGGGCATCACCACATCTATCCATAATCACATCTTCTCATGACATTTTTGTCTTGGAGGATACCATGACATCCGTCACTCACCACTTTCTATTCTCCCCAACAAACATTCGCTATACCTTTTTGCTTAAGAAAAGTAGATTGAATGCTTCCCCCATCCGCCTACTTTCTTTGAATGGACACTACTTTCATAGTACCTTCCAAAGAGGGGAAAATTTAGACACCCTAATTTCACATCTGTCCTAAATCAATTAATTCCCCTTCCTCATTTCCCACAAAAATACACTTTGAATTAATCAAATATAATTTGATTAATTATCCATTTCAAAATCTAAAAAATAACCCAATCCTCACCACATGTCATTATTCTCCATGTTTTTCTACTATTGAATTAAAAATTCAAATTCAAATCCTCACCCACCCTTCATGGTCCCCACTCACCTAAAATCCTCCACTTATGAATTAAAAATATAATTCAAATCCTCACCCATTCTTCGTGGCCCCCTAAATCACATACAAAAATAGAAGAGGGAAGGAGAAAAAAATCAAACTATTTTTAGACAATTTGGCCCACATATGCATGCTAAAAGTGAAGTTAAGTGAATCATCATATGTTAAAACACGCATGACAGAATCTAAAAAGTTGTTCAGATCGCGGGCGGCGGTTCGGACTATCGCCACCTGCCACGAGGCGGCATGGTGTTCTTAGCACTAAAGGCCAAAACATGCGCAAAAAGAGGCAAAAAGCTGGAAAAAGTGTGGGAAGGCTAAGTAAAGATGTCTAGGCAAATATACATTGTGAATGGGTTTTGGAGCTCGAACACCTTCTTGAAAGGACTTGAATCATCATTGGGGACTTTTGTAACCATTTTCGACAATGTAGCACATGTAATTTTGGGTGCATACATATTGCCCCCTTAGAGAAGTCTTAGCCATGAAAAGGCGTAAAACATAGAGTTTGAGTATGGTGTTCCCGAAATGGGGAGTTAGAAGTTATACATGACACACGTGTGTCGAAATGTCACGTTGCCATCCAAACTCCCACTACCTGTAAGAGAAAGAAGACTCAAGTGCAGATAGACAAAATATCAAAAAATAAACACTAAATTGAAATGAAAAAAGGACTTACCATTTGTGCAGGGATATAAAGATATACATGCATTGGCGCTCCAACCCACATGTGAACACATACACTCAAAATGAGGTTAAAACATATATATATATATCAAAAAACAACTTTTTTTTAAATTCATTTATGCATATTTGATTTGGTGAATTTGAGCTCTAGATTCACGGTGACCATTTTCGATGAGAGTATAGTTGAAACGAGCGTTACAGATAGTGATCATGCCTCCACGAGTGGGAGATCGACCAACGCGGTCTAAGGTTGGTTTTTTCACTTTTGCCTTTTCATACCTAAAATGTAAAATGTTTGAAAAGTTTACCTAGGGGGATTATTTTCCAAATTTTTGTTAAATGAGTCTTTAGGGGGCCCATAGGGCATTCTTTTATTTTGTCGAAATGGTCATTTTTTTGCATTTTTGAGCATTTTTAGGGTTAAGGGCACGTTTTGGAAAATCGGCTCAGGACCGCCACCACTGCACTCAAGCGGTGGTTCTAAACAGAATGACCAAAACATGCATTAACTTGATTTTTTTGGATTTTTGATGTTTTGTCATGTTTTTGGTGAGCTTATCTTCTTGTATATGTTACTAACTTGCTCTTTTTTCCATGTTTTGGTGAATGTAGAAGGAGGAGTACATCCGTTGGAGCCGAGAGAGGGAGTGTGATTGGCTCCTGGGATCTTGGATCAGTTGACTCAGGCGAGAGGGACACCCTCCAGAGGGTAGGCATTTGGAGGATTGCATGTGTTCCCCATGTTGCCCCTGCTAGTCACATATTGTGTGACTTATTTTCTTATTGGATGCATGAGACCAGAACACTTTCCGGTTTCCAGGTGTTAGGGGTGAGTGGACCATCACCTTGGAGGATGTATACCGCATTCTTGGGCTCCCGATACTTGGGAGGAGACTAACTCTGGAGACAACAGGATCCAGGGATGAGATGACTCAGTGGGCCACCTATATGGGAGACATTGTTTGTCTCATTTGGTTCAAAGAAGGGAATCAGGGTCCGTCCATTGCCACTTTGCTCCTATTCCTATCATCGTAGAGCCATCATGGGCATCTTTTCCTCCGATTGATCGGGGACAAGGGAGGTGACACCCTTCTATATTGTTGGGCTCCTATCATTACACAGATCAGGCACATGGCCATACATATGCCTGGGGAGAAGACATCCTAGGGACTACCTACCATGACTTATACAGGGTAGTCAGATTGCAAGGGCAGTCACTGAGTCACCCCACTCTTGTTATGAGTTGGTTTATGAGTGCATCACCCCTATGGGAGGGGAGTACAGTATTGGATCCAAGGGCTATCCAGGCAGCGAGGTGGACAGTTATGTCAGTTCTTAGGACACCTCATCAGCCAATGGCTTCTCTGACCATGACATACATGGTTGTCACTCCCTACTAGGACATGGCAGGGTTATGGGGATAGGAGGTGACCACGGTGGTAGCTTGCTCTACCACAGGCTAGTTAGTTGATAGGGCCGGGAGAGTCGAGACTCATCCATTTGATTGGTTCCTCAGCAGTTTGGCCTCCCATATGTTGACATACTTCCCCTAGTGGTATTGGTCTATAGGACCATTCAGGAGGCCCGAAGGGCCCTAGAGGAGATCCCGGCTAGACAATGGTTACCCTAGGGGTGCCTATTGTAGTTAGGCATGTGGTTCGTGCTCAACGGGCAGCTGGTGCCCCTCGAGTGCCTTTGCTTTAGATTGTGTCTGCTCCTCACTCATAGTGGAGAGGAGGATGAGCCCATTGACGTAGACTCGATTTTGAGGAGCACACAAGAGATGAGACTGAGGAGGAGTCGGTTGGGGAGGAGGATGGATGAGGGGGTTAGTGTTGAGGTTGACAGGGGAAGCCCATATGGAGGAGGAGGAGAGCGACCCTGAGTGGCATGATACTCAGGATATGCTTGAGAGTAGCGCACACATGAGGAGGTGAGTGCAGAGAGAGAGACATTGGTCTCAGAGGAGACACTTCCTCGAGGTGGGGAAGGGGATGATGAGTCCGTGATGGGAATGTTTGGCCTCTAGCTTTGGGAGGCCCCACAGCTACTACCATCGGCAAACAACAACCACTAACCCTACCTGGATGCTAGGAGATCCGAGTATGTTTAATACTCTTTTCTCGACTTTGTTACTTGAAAGCATTAGTTTGGTACTTTCTTTTTATTTGTGTTTTGTGGTTTTCTAACTTATCGTTTCTTCTTCTTCTTTTTTGCTTGCAGCGACTACACAAGAGTGGCGAGAGCTTATCCAATGGGTGTGCATGGACACCTATTGATTCCCTTGGGGAAGACCCAAGCCAGATTAAGAGGATTCATGTCAGGCCAACCACTAGCTGCCGATAAACACACTGTGGCGTGTGTTTGCTCTGTTTGGAGGATAGCGAGGTGGTGACCTCCCTTCATACCCAGGTGGCTGGATATGAGACCACTTTGAGTATGTGATGAGGTGAGCCATTC
Organism: Taxus wallichiana var. yunnanensis; assembly: GCA_018340775.1. NCBI lineage: Eukaryota > Viridiplantae > Streptophyta > Pinopsida > Cupressales > Taxaceae > Taxus > Taxus wallichiana. Next base: position 604,159,487 of record CM031243.1, read on the forward strand.
CTCGGTGAGACCATAGCCAGCCACGAGCATTCCACCACCATGAGCATTCACACCATTTGGTTCATTCCCACATCATTATAGCCATAGTAGGAGCCTGGACGTGGTTGTGCACCATCCGAGGGATCCCACAGGGATTGACAAGCCATTGGGCCGTTTATTGCTTTGTTGCCATTTTTTTGGGCACTATATGATTTTTTTTTGTATATTTCGGGCTCATTGTGAGTGTTTTGACCACACTTAGTGTGTGATGGCATTGTATACAAACTTGACTCACCATGATATATACAGACTTTTTTTTTTGTTCGGTAATCCATTGTATCTGAGTTGACTTTCTTTTGGTTTATTTCTCATGTGTACTCTAGATGTTTAGAATTTCCATTTTTCTATGCTTTTCAGAATGCATGCAGTGGATGTGAAATGATAATAGAATGATTTCTTTTTGTATTTTATAATGTTGATATATGATAATGCGAACACAATGTGATGTTGAACTTTAGTTTCTTTAAGCAATCTTTGATACTTCATATTGTCTTGGCAAAACATGGTGATACAATGATATGATAAGTAAATGTACTTGCCCCACTCCCAACTCCACATAACCAGTAGGATGCGAGGGCTCAACACCAAGAGCCGAAAAGGGCACAAGTTATGAAAAATTGTTGAATGGTAATGATGAGGGAAAGACAATGGTTTGACAGACCAAATTGAGACACTACAACCTCACCCTACTCAAGTTACTTCATAGTTTAGAATGTGATTTACTTTCCATTTTATCTAGACTTAGATCCGTAGATGGCTACTTGGTTGACAAAATCTGGTTTTGAGGTTTTAAACTCTTTTGGAATTTTGGACATCTAACTCACTTTGTTTTTTACTTATGATTTCACAATATTTGAATGAATTGTTTCTAACTTTCAAGTTTATCAAAGAGACCCCCTACACCTTGCCCCATGCTACCAGTAGGAAGCATGGGCTCATCACCATGGACAAGGAATAGGCGAGTAAGGGCATTTCTCTCCTTTCCCAACCCTACATCACCAGTAAGAGATGCAGGCTCAACACCGAAGGTTGGTAGGGAAAAGAAATGTGTAAAATAAAAAATTTCATGGATTTGCATTTGACTTACTCATCTAGGAAAAATGTTTAGTATGTTCTTATTTCCAAAGAGATATTTATGGGATAGATGTGACACCATGAAGCTTCTAGAATAGACTATAGGCAAAGACACCTAATCTAGAAAGAGACTATAAGCAAGAACCAAGTATGCAGCCTTGGTATGGTTACGGTCAAAACTTTGTCTTATCTTGTTTGAATTGATGAAATGATTTGAAAACAATTGATGATACCATGAAAATTTGAAGAGATATGATTTGAATGTTTTGCCATTATTTTGAAGTTTTTAGGAGTTGTTATAAGAATAAGTCCCTTGATCACAAATTTTACAGAATGAACTGGAAATGAAAGTGCAATGCAGATGCAATAATGTACATATGAAAATGCTAATGGATCATGCGTAATACCTCTTTAGGTGAAGAGAGTTCACATATTCGTTAAACTCCTCACCCTCTAGTGTACACAGTGAAATGCCCCATTTTTGTAGTCTTCTACTACTCGATATGGACCCAACCACCTAGGTTTGAATTTTCTTCCTTCACTGGTCTTTTTGTCTATCCGGATGTCAAGTCTTAAGACCAAATCTCCCTCATATATTTCACTCGTAAACCTTCTTGTTGTATTGCAAGCCATCCGGTCAGCGTAAACATTGTGTCGTTGTTTCAGCGTTGAGTCTAACCTCATCAAGACTTTCTAACTAGAGAGTCACGCTTCTCGATAACCTTCTTCTCCCAAGATTCCTTGCAGTGAAAATATGAGACTCGGTATTTCAACCTCGAGTGGTAAAACTACTTCCACACCAAATACCAAAGAAAAGGGGTTGCCCTGTTGGTGTTCTAACGACATCCGATAGGCCCACAAGGCCGAAAAATCTTTAAATGCCAATCTCATTTGTTCTCCTTAACGTCTTAAGGAGGATGGACTTTAATGTCTTATTCAGTAGCCTCAACCTATCCATTGGCTTGAGGATAATAAAGAGAAGTCCATGTGATGACTTATCTTGAACTTTGCACACAATTCATACGTACCTCATCATTTTTGAAAGATGTGCCATTATCTGAGATAATGACTTGTGGGACCCGTACCTACAAATGATCTGGTTCAAGATGAACTTAGCGATCACAGACCCGGGTATAGTGGTAAGAGGCATGGCTTCTACCCACTTAGTAAAGTACTCTGTGGCCATGATTATGAAGTTATGGCCATCTGTTGATGAGGGAGAGAATTTCCCTATCAAATCCAGGCCCCACGTGGAAAAGGGCCATGGGGTTACAATTGGTTGCAGAGCTTGTGTTGGTATGTGGATCTCATGGGAGAACTCTTGACATTTGTGGCATCTACGCACAAACTCTACTACATCATGCTCTAGAGTGGGCTAGAAATAGCCCATCGATGTATCTTTTGAGTAGTGGCGTGGCCACTGAAGTGACCTCCACATACTCCATATGTGATTCATAAAGAATCTTTTCAGATTCTTCTAGTGTCACACATCTTAACAACATTCCATCGAAGGCTCTATGATAGAGCACTTGCTCCAAAATAACGTACTTAGCGGCAAATGACACATAACCACCTTCTTTGTTGCGATGTTGCCCCTTCGGATATGTATGGTCCACTATAAAATTAATGATGTCAATATACCATGGACACGCAGAAATGGGGGGCCTAGTCTCGATGAAGTATACACACTCATCGGGGAAGTCTAGATCTACCAGATCACCTCCATCTAATGGATTATCAACCAACTAGTCCATAATGATTTTCCTTTGATGGATTTTTATTAACAAATGTTAACTCAAATTCACCCATCAGAGTTATGAAGCACTGACCTTCTTAGATAAGGATCCTTGTGTGAGGAATGTCCACAAGTGATCTGACTTAACAATAACCCTCATTTCTTGATTCAACATATAATGTCTCAAATGCACTTTGTCATAAAGACTATGGCAAGGCATTCTTTTTCTACCTGGTGTAACATGTCTCATAATCAAGCAACGTTTGACTAATAAAATAGACTACACGCTCTCATTTATCATCATCTTCTTGAGCCAACATGCAGGCTAGTGAAACATCTATAGCTCATGAATACAAGATCAAAGGGTGATCTGATCTAGGTGGCATGAGCGTGGGAGGGGACAATAAGAATTGTTTAACCGACTCAAATGCCTCATTGCATTCATCTGTCCAATCAATGCATAGAATCCTTTTTCAACAAATTGTTGATTGGGTGAATAACAAAGGTCAAGTCAGGGATAAATCTTCGGATTGCCCCAAGTTTTCCAAGAAAATATCTGATGCCAGACTCATCCGTTGGTGGAATCATTTCCAATACAACTCGGATTTTGGTTGGGTCCACATCAATTCCTCATGAAGATATGATGTACCCCAAAATCTTGCCTCTTGTTACACCAAAATACACATTTTTAGGATTCAATGTGACGCCGTATTCGATTAAGCGAGAAAGGATGATACGAAGCACCTCTGGGTGATCACAACTTTCTGCCTTAGCCAAAGGTCATCCACGTAGGATTCCACAATCTTATGTATAAGATCATGGAATATATAAGTCATCACTCATTGGTATGTAGCACCAATGTTCTTAAGCCCGAATGACATAACAACATAATAATAGGTTCCCCAAGGAGTTATAAACATAGTTTTGGCTGATCCTCTTCAGAGATTCTGATCTGATTGTACCCAGAGAATCCATCCATGAAGAGACAACAACTCAAAACCAGTTTTGTCAACAATAACATCGATGGATGGTAATGGGAAATCATCTTTGGGACAAGCCTTATTTATATCCCGAAAATCTATGCAAGATGTGGATCTTTCCATTTTTCTTGAGAATGGGGACTATGTTAGACACCCATTGTGAGTAGTCAAATGGCTTGATGAATCCCACCTAGAGGAGTTTCATCACTTCTTCCTTCACCATGAGGGCCACCTTTGGCTTCATGGGCCTTGAATTTTTCTTAATTGGCTTAGCATCTGGTTTGGTGACAAGATTGTGCACCGCAATGTGTGATGTAATCCCCATCATTTCTTTAGTTAAACATGAATGCTTTTTGATGCTCCTTGAGAATACGGGTATGTATTTCAACCTCCTCGGAGTTAAAGAGGACCTAGCTTCAAAATATTTGGTTCTTCCTCGGTCCCGATATTTATATCGATTGTTCCCTCGATTAAGGAGGTTTTCCTTCCTCAAACTCAGGCGGGGCCGGAGGCAACTCTAAATCCCCTCTTCTCCTACCTCCAAATTTTGAGTTCCTTCCCAGGGGAAGATTCTATCATGGGATTTCCAAAATAGGAAGAAGAGTGTGGAATTAGAGAAAGATTAACCTCGTGATGTGTAAGATGTAATTCTGCGAGAGAGCGTTTAGATATCCTAGAGTTTCTTTGTCAATGTCAATGTGATCTGCAATGATAGACTCGCTCTCAGTCTCTATGTATGTCAACATTGGAGTTATCGGTGTCTTATGAACCAAAGGTTCTACATGAACCGAGACCGTGAAGTTTGAATCTTCCAACTCACTGCTTGGAGTAAAGCGAGAAGTGGTTGCTATCGAGTCTGCGAGGAGATTTTCTCTCGTGGAATTGCTTTGATTGATATGAAGTCAAATCTCTTTGTTAGATTCAACACTTTTTGTTTTGTAGAGTTGTAAATGCTTAGCTCTAGTCTCATATACTTTGGATATCTGATTTGCAACAAGTTGTGAATCACCCAACACCCTAATATTAAGAGCACCCATTCTTTTGGCTACGATGAGACCAAGTAGAAGGGCTTCGTATTCAGCCCCATTATTTGTGCACTCAAAGTTTAATTTGAAGGAAAAGGTAGAATCCTTCCCTCGGAGAGGTAAGAATCACACCTGCCCTAGTGCCAAAATGACATTTGGCTCCATCAAAATGGAGAGTCCAACAGTTACTTGGAAAAATGGATGTTGGATCATCTTTTGAATCTTTCTCCTTTACTTTAGTTACCTCAACCATACAAACCTCATTTGTTGGAGAGAACCGAGTCCCAGGGTATGTCCCATGCCCATAGAATCGAAAGGAAGGAGAATGGGTAAATATTTCTCCAATAGCTCAACAATATTTTTCCGTAGTTCCTAACGATATTGTCTCTACGATGATGGTTTCATCTTTGACTTCCTGGAATGCCTTCGATCAAACCCATGACTTCTAATTCTATTGTAGGAACCAATTTTCCTCTAGTATTGAGCTTGCAGAGGTTTATTTAAATGATTTGTAGGAAGCTCAAACTCAAAGTGGATCCCTGGCCTCTTTTTCAAGTTAGCTAGGTGTATGTCGAAGGGTTTTGGATCACCTGCGCCCACAAAGACCTTCCCTAAATGTAGGAACCTAACTTCTGAAACAAAGTGGAGGGAATCACCTTCATGCGATGAATCCAAGGATGACCAAGGATCATATTATAGTTGGTTTCTCGATCTATAATATAAAACTTGGTTAGTATCTCTTAGGTCCAAGGGTGACCAAAACACTATAGTTTCATATTGACGTTGCTTTGAGGTTGTCGTAGCCTCTCAGTGTATTTCGTGTTGAAGAGAAATTGGTCTCTCCGTACCTAGATTTTGAAGGAAAGAGAAGGGGACTATGTTGATGTTTCCCCATCATCAATCATCACACGCTTTACATAGTTGTTGTAAATCCAGACTTGTAAAAACAACATCGGATCACCTCTACGAGCTATTTCAACATCTATGGGCATCTTGCTGATGTCGAATACAAATCCAACATCTCTTTTCAGGCTTCTAGGAGGATAGACATCAAAGTCCACATGGTTTATTTGTGCTTCTGGAGGAGGGGTGACATTAGTTAAATGACCAAGACCAACACTTCTAGTAGAGGCCTTATGAGTAGGGGAATTCTTTAATATCCAAGAAGGAAATGTGAGAGAAGTCTTAGTTAAGTCATTGATCAAATCATAAGCTCCTATTGGCTTTCCTTAGCGTATCATGAATGTCATCTGATGTAGTTGGGTAGATCGGGATAGGCTGTGAAGAATAATCCTTGGTTCTAGTGGCAACATTAATTTGAGGTTCAATGTCCAACTCCACCAACCCCACAATTTTTGTTTGTTGGCGACCATCCAAAGGAGGTGCCACTTGTGGGTTTGACAAAGTTGAGGCTTCGTGATCATGGGTCCCTATTACAATACCTTTGTTTGAACCATTGGGATCTATTCTACCATCTTTTGGATGCGTGGGGAGAGGATCGTTAAAGATTCCAAGTGGTGTGTTATGTGGAGATATCGGTCCCATGTAGGTGTTTTGAGTGGGTGTTGTTGGGTTTTCCAAAAACATGTCAACAAATAACTGTCTTTGATCCTCTGGAAAACACTGTTGTAAAAACTTGTTACAATCGTGGCATGTTCTTGTGTCATGCCCATGAACCCTATGGAAACCATAATATAAATTAGGATCATAATCTCGAGGCCTTTGGTTTGCACCTTGTTGTGGTCAAAATTACGATTATTGTTTAGTTGTTGATTGTTATAGTTAAAATTTGGGAACCCTTGCCCTTGGTTTTGAAATTGGTTTGGATACCCACTTGGGTATTGGTTAGGGCCTTGGGTTTGTGTTTGTCTTGATTGTTGAGGTTGTTGTTGTTGTTGTTGTTGATGGTTAAAATCTACAACATTGACTAAGGGTGAGAAGTTATTGTTTCTTTGATTGTTTCCATTGTTATTGTTGTTGTTTGAAGTGCTTGTATTGGGAGCATTAACAACATTAGGTTTCTTAGGTTGGTCGTCACCCCATCCGTCGTGACTCCATGATTCTTATTAAGGATTTTTGGTCCTTGATTGTTATTTGTGTTGTTGGAGTAACTGGGGTTATTTTGATTAGGGGTGACTAACCTTCCATTAGCTCCATAAGTCTTACGACCACTGTCAATGGCTGCTTGGTCAATTCGAAGAGCACCCTCTAGCACCTCTTCATAGCTCCTTAGTGGGAACTTTTGAACCTCTTCCTTTGTCTCCCTATTGAGAGAGTGGAGGAACAAATCACAAAGCTCCATTTGATCCATATTTGGAGCACTTGCAGAGGAGTAGAGAACTTTTCACCACCTTTGAATGAAGTGGGTTGCAGACTCATTGTGCTCTTGCTTGATATGAAGGAATTCCTAATTCTGTTCTCAAAAGTTTGTTCATATCAAAATATTTAATAAATTCTGATACGAGTTGCTTGAAGAGTGTATTGAAGCCTCTGGTATCCTATAGTACCAATCGAGAGCAATACCTTCTAGCATCTTAGGGAAAATCTTCACAACAACTGCATCCCATGGGAGAAAGCTCTCGAATGGCCATTGTGTAAGCTTTGATGTGGGTGTTAGGATTGCCCTCCCCTTTGAATTTTGAAAGATCGGGAAAGGGTCTTAGGAGCATGACTGTCCGAATGGAGAAGTCTAGAGGCTCCTTAAGATATTCAGAATAGGTCCCCATTGCGTATGTTTCCACCATTGAAGATCCTTGTTGGGGAGGTGGAGGTTGCATCGGTTGTTGAAATGGGACAACATAGACATTTGTTGGGGCGTATGGCATCCCTGCGGTTGTCCATATGGACTTAGGTAGGTGTACATATCCCCTGTGGAGATTTAGAATACATGTGTACATAGGGGGTTGATTACCTTGATATGGAATCGAAGGCACAAAGCCAAGGAACGTTGCATTTCCGGTGGGTATGGCATTTGAGAATGCACTTCCTGGTTAGTGCCTATTACAGATATCCATATGTGCGTGAGGGGGCATACCCAAGGTGCCCATCCCCATAAGCAGATCTCCAGGGTTTGGAGTACCCATATAAACTGGAGGATTCTGTGCAGTAGGTATTTGTCCATAATTCTACGGGATAGGGAGAAGTTCGTGCTTGCCTGCGTATGAATTTTGAGTATTTTGGGAAAGCTCTAGCTCCTTGACTTTGTCTACCAATGCCGAGATGACATCACCCATTGATGGGGGTGGTGCTTTGCTTAGGTGCTTTTTGTTGAACCCTCGGAGGTTGTTGAGGAGTATGGTATCCTACTATGAATTGTTCACTATGTTTCCACCCCTCATTAGTAGTATTTTGGTTGGTGGAGGGGTAGCGTTATTGTTTTGGAGTAGAACATCACCTTGTCCTTACAACCTATCAAAAGCTTGGTTCATGTTCTGGAAGTGTTGTTCACTCCTAGCATATCATGTTAAATATTCCTCATCTAGATGTGGAGTTGGTCCGATTGCATGCTAATGGGCTTGTTGAAACAATACTTGAGGAGATGAACTTTCTTCCTAGTGAAATTCATGTTGTTTGAACTTGATTGTTCATGAGGATAGGTCTACATGATTTGGTCAAGTTCCTCAATATATACAGAGGAACCAACATTGGTTCCTGAAGAAGAGGGTTTTGAGTAATGAGTGGTTTGTCCGCCCATGTTGAAAGTGAAGGTGATTGTTGTGGTATACTTGATTGGTAGTTGTACATGTCAAAACCTAGGATGGGTCAACCGTACTCATCGTATCCCGACATATTCGGGGGTATAAGAATACCTAGAATAAAGGATGGATGAAGAAAGCAGAAACATTTAGAGACTAGCTCTTCACGTTGGGTTCACCAATTTGTACGGATGAAAATTGACATGCAACCTTCAACCGCACTCGACCCCCGAGGTCGTGCTAGATAGCCAATGTTGAATGTGTGTGCTAACTATAGGAGGATCAATGACTAAGATTTGGTAGTGTGATCTCTGGTAGCTGAGTTGGCAAAGGGGAGATTTAGAGGCTATGAACGGGTAGCGTAAATTCCCTATGGTTTGTTTCCTAACTTGGATCTAAGTGTTGATCTAGTTTGAAGTGTCCAAATTAACTAATGAAACTAACAATCTATGCTACTTCTGAAAGGAAACTAATCTAAACAAATCACAAAACTGAAATATTACAATCACAAACAAACAATTTTCTTTTATTCTAAATAATTAAAATATTTCTACACTAAAACTAAACAAGCGAGATAACTCGGTGTGGTTATTCACCTGTGTTGAGTGTATTGAAACTAAACTAACTTAAAACAAGAACTTTTCCAAATGATCTATGATATGTAGACAACCTCCTACATATATTCTCTCCTTCAGATCCACAGGGATGGGAAGAAGAGGATCCGTCACCGGGGTTGCTATGAAAGATTCAAACCCTCTTGGAAATTAACTAATTACTTGAAAATGAAAAGAAATTGATTTCTACTCTATTTGATATGATGTAACAATGATAAATTGCAAGAATGAAGGAAATCAAACAACAAATCCAACATGGAATTCACATAATATAGGTAAATCCAGTATGTGTAGTAATTTTCCCCTTAGTTTGTCCTTTCTTTCTCTCATGTGTCCATATGATTCCAAGGAATTGGGAATGCAAGAATAACAAGAAGAGAAGGTGCTTGAGCAATGGTAGCTTGAAGGTAATCTGGTTGCAATGCAAGTAGAAGAGAGATAACACAAGAGATCTGAGCTTGGCTATGCAATTCCTAGCAGGATTGTGGCAGCAATACAATGCAAGATACATAAAAATTCTCAGGCCTTTTCTTGAATACAAGCATGGAATATATAAGAATTGGGGTTTGGGATGTGCCTTCATGCACAAGGCAAGAAGAGGCAGTTCCAACTAATTAAAGCACATTTAAAAATAGAAGAGGAAGGAGAACCAAACAATCAAAACTATTTTTAGACAATTTGGCTCATAGATGCATGCTAAAAGTGAAGTTAAGTGAATCATCGCATGTTAAAACACACATGCAATGTTAAAAACATGGCGGTCCACGCATGGCCACTGTACGAGGTGGCGAGTGGTGGTTTCAAGACCTCCAATGTTTTTAGGGAGCGGAAAGGACTTCCACCATTTCCCGACAATGTAGCGGGTGGCGGTCCTGGCAACTAAAGGCCAAAACATGCACAGAAAGAAGTAGAAAGCTGGAAAAAAGTGTGGGAAGGCTAAGTAAAGATGTCTAGGCTACAAATATACACTGTGAATGGGTTTTGGAGCTCAAGAACACCTTCTTGAAAGGACGAGGATTCTAAAATTGTTAGGATTCATGACATTGAATAGAATGAAAAGAGAATGTACAGGGATCAAATTTTTGTACCCAAAGACAAATTGGTTGAGAAGTTTTTTTGAATGAAAATGAACTCTTAGATTTAAAATTCACACTACAGGGGTTACACGAATGGCAGGTGTCGCTTTATCCACGACCGACATTGGTCAATCGAACCGATATCGCTTATAGCAAAACTAGCATCGGCTGCAGCTTGATCGATGTCAATCGCTATCGAATTGGAAACAAATGTCAAATATGTTCAAAATAAGCCTCTCTGTACCCCAAACTCCTGTGAGAAGGTCACAAAGGGTAAGTAAACCTCCAAAAATATTTACACCTTCTCTATCTTATTTATTATTGACTGATAATGGTGAACCAAAAAGTTTTGAAGAAGCAATGTAGGATAAAACCCATGTGTAGTGGGAGCATGACATGGATGAGGAGATGGACTCCTTGGAACAAAACCAAACTTAGGATTTGGTTAAGTTGCTAGCCCGTGTAAGAGGACATTGCAAAGCAAATGGATTTACGAGGATCCGTAAGAGGGTGGATAGAAAAGGTACAAGGCAAGGCTTGCAGTAAAAGGATTTGAAAAGAAAGCAGGTATTGAATTTGGTGAAATATTTTCTCTTGTTGTTAAAATGACTTCCATACATATTGTATTGAGTATAGTTGTAATACATGATTTGTATTTAGAGAAACTAGATGTGAAGACAACTTTCCTTCATGGTGATTTGGATGAAGAGATTTATATGCAACAATCATTTGGGTATGAATTCAAGGGTAAGGAGAAATTAGTGTGTAGGTTGAAAAAGAGTCTATATGGGCTCAAGCAAGCTCCAAGGCAATGGTACATGAGGTTTGATAGTTTCATGCATGAGCATGGTTATTTGAGATGTGAATCTGACCATTGTGTTTATTTCAAGAAGCTTGAAAATGGGAGCTATATTATTTTGTTATTGTATGTGGATGATATGCTTATTGCAAGATCTAGTATGTAGGACATTGGTGAGCTTAAGGGAAAGCTAGCTCACACATTTGCTATGAAGGATTTAGGAGCTGTAAAAAGAATCCTTGGCATGCAAATACATAGAGACAAGAAGAACAAGAAATTGTATTTATCTCAAGAGGATTATATTTATAAGGTGTTAGAAAGGTTTAAAATACGAATTCAAAACACCGTAAGTACACCTATGGCTAGACACTTTAAATTGAGCGAGATATCAGTTTCCTTCATCACATGAGGATTTCGAATACACGACATGAGTGCCATATGCTTCAACAGTTGAGAGTCTCATGTATGCTATGGTGTGTACCAGACTAGACATTACACAGGCAGTGGGAGTTGTGAGTAGATTTATGGCCAATCCAAGTAAAAAGCATTGGAAATCAGTCCAATGGATACTCAGGTATTTGAGAGGGACATCTAACATGCGGTTATGCTATGGAGGTTCAGATATTTCTTTATGTGGCTATGTTGATTCGGATATGGCTAGAGATTTGGATGGTAGGAGGAGCACTACTGGATATATTTTCAAAGAGGCGGGATGATAGTTAGTTTGGATATCGAGATTGTAGAAGGTTATGGCTTTATCTACTATAGAGGAAAAGTATGTTGCAACTACAGAGGCTAGAAAAGAGATGATATGGATGAACAGGTTCATAGAAGAGTTGGGAAAGGAACAAGATGATTGCACATTGTTTAGTAATGACAACATAGTGCAATTCATTTGGCAAAGAAGAACTCAAGTGTTTCATTCTAAAAATAAATACATGCAAATTGAGATATCACTTCATACGAAAACTATTGGAGGATGGGCGGTGAAACTGGAGAAGATTCATACAAGTGAAAACCCTGCGGACATGCTAATGAAGCCATTAGTAAAAGAGAAGTTGAGCTACACTCCACTTCTTTTGGTCTTCGAGTTTGAGACTTGAAGAGGAAGAAACAAAGCTAAGGAAATGATCCAAGGATGACGTTGTACATGTATAGTGCAGTAATTTATCTCCAAGTGGGAGATTGTTGAGTTGTGGAGCTCAATTACTTAAGTTTAGCATGCTTTATCAACTTGTTGGAAAACACAGTAACCGACATCGGTTATGTAGGGACCGACATCGGTCGTCAGTGGGAACCACCATTGGTTATGGATAACCTACCAACATCGGTTACACAATGCGTGAGTGTTTTATTTAACTCATGGGAATTATATCTAATTTTAGTATTAAAGCAGATCTATTGATTGTAATTGCATGGCTAAGTGCCTGAAGTTTATATAAGGTATATATAACTTGGTAGTTAGCGTTGGAGTAGTAAAAGGAGAGAGAATTAATTATTATTGTGTAAAATAATCATGAGAGAAAGTTCTTGGAGAAGAAGGAGAAGCTTGAGAGAAAGAAAGTACTGTACATCGTGAGAGGTGTGGAAGATTGTAAATCTTCATTGTATATCTTCTAAAAGCTTTGGATAATAGATTGGCTTGTTTCTTGGTGGACGTAACCCACATTGGGTGAACCACGTTAAATATGGTGTTGATTTATATCTCTTGTTTTGTATATTTCTTCTGGTAGAATATCTGTTTTATTACATGTATGCTTAGATATGATATATTTTGTGATGAGTGATATGCAAGAATCGTATTTATCCATGATTTCAAAAATGGGGCATATAGTGGGGTATTGCAAATATTTAAACAAGTTTCATATAGACTACTTATGTACAATTAGATTGAGTGACATTGTAAATATCTAATACTAAGATTTTACAAATCTAAGCCAAGTCTTTGCCAATATAACCAAGATTTTTATACACCTTCTCAAAGTGCTCACTCAATTTTCAAGATTTTAACCCATTTTACCTGTCTTTCACACATTTTTCAAGAATTCAACCCACCTTACCTAGTGTCTCACCTTTTCTTTTAAATATTTTTACCTAGATTATTTGGTGGAGCAATACATATTTAAATTTTAAATTCAGGTTTTATTTTTACAGTAATGAGATACCATGGCCTTAATAGCCTCTTTTTATAGTTGTTTGGCCTTAGTAGTCATAATTACAACCTCTCAATTATCAATATCTCCATTTTAATGACCATTGCTACATGACCTCTTCCTTAACATACATCTTCCCCTTCCGCCCCCTCTCTCCACGAGCATTTATGCATGATATCATCCTTGATATAGGTCATCCCTCGATAAACATAATTACATTACCTCTTCCTTGACATAGCTCACCCCCTCCACAAGCATTGTTGGTTGACCTATTCCTTATTATAGGTCACTCCCTCATTGAGAATTTTGTTTAACCTCTTCATTGATACAGTCATTCCTCCATTCCAAGTTTAGTGATTTGTGTGACCTTCTCTTTGTGAGAATGGTCACCATCTCCATATTGAACACCATTCCTAATATTTAAAGTATGGACCAAATAGGGCACCACACTCCAAGTCAACAATTATTCCAAATGGGGTATGTACACCCCATTCCATTCTTCAAAGCAATCACTATTGTGGTAGTATAGTTCAATATACCAACCAGGGTAGTTCTTGTGCTCATTCATTTTAAGTTTTCAAAGATTCAACTATTTCAAAATTTCAAGTTTTGAGTATATACATATTTATTGAGAATTAATCTACTTTTTCTTTCCACATGTTTTCCAATTTAGAAGCTGGAAAATGACATTTTTCAACCGCAATCATCATATGATCGAGATTCTCATGTTTGTATTATTGTTTCCTTTTAATCCAACATTTATTAATACTAAATTAAAGGGGGAATGTGTTATACACTAAATTTTTCTAAGGCATTTTACAACAACACTTTGAGCACCTTCACAAAAATTTAGTCCATTAATATATATTTAAATTTATTCACACATATTTCCCCATTACAAACACTCTCTAAACCATTAAGGCCATTCTACGCTTGAAAATCACCACGTGATTTCAGAGGCACGCGACCTCCCGAGGTCGTGCTGGGACAATCGAAACGAAATGGGAATGTAGTGGGTAAATGGGATATAAGTGGGATAGATGAAATAGGTGATAATGGCGATAAAGCAAGTCAAGGAAAATGAATGTTTTCAATGGAAAAATGGGTATTTATTCGTTGAGAGTAATAAATGTTTGTCTAACTTGTTCAGGGGTGATGCTACGATCGAGAATGATAGTTGTACGTAAATTGTGGTTAATATCGGTGGAATTGAATCAAACCTGACTTGGTTGGGGGACACATGGAAACTACCCTTCTTCCTCTATGTATTCCTCTCTAAAGAGAATTATAAAAGCACAAGAGGAAATGTGAAAAGACAAGTCAACGATTATGAGGTTTAGTCTCTACTTGGTTAATTAGCCTAGAATTATTCAACGGTATCTACCTCGTTGTTTAAAGCAAGAAAAATGGTGCGCGATATCGGTGGGATTGGGGTAGTCCTAAAGATAAGTTGACGTAATCCTTGGTCAATGTCTGTCAAACATGTGTTAATATTTGGTTGTGGCATAGTTGGATCAAAAAATCTAAGTCGTGGTTGTCGTGGACCCTGAATGGTCATGTGGGCACAAACTAAGCAACTACGAAAATAAACAAAATGCGAGAAACCAAAGGGATTGAATCTAAGGTCTGGTAACCTAGGTCGTTATGGAAACGAGGGGTTTTTGTTCATTCCAAATATAATTAATCTAAGTTCCTACCTTTAAATAAACAAAGCAAGCAAATCTAAATTAAATAAAAGTTGATTGATTTCCCTTTTAATTCAATTAAATCTGATTGTAAGTATTTAATTAAAGAAATGTAAAACAAACTATTTACTTGTTTTTAGTATTTTCAAAGGAGATTTTAAATGCAAATAAATAAAATAAATCTAACTAACTTCTAATCTATGTTTTTGGGTTTTCTATTTACTTTGGAAATAAAATAAAATAAAATCTACAAACAAGGGAAATTGCTTCTAAATTAAAAAAACCTACTTTTACACTAAAATAAAATAAACAAGGAATAGTCGGATGTGGCTATTCCTCTGATTGTAGGATGTGAAGCTTAATCTAATTTAAATAAAGGTATTTTCCAATTTGTAATTGTGGATTCCTATTTCTTCTAATTGCTTCACCTCAGAATCATGGGAAGAAATAAGGCTTCTCAGAAGCAATTTCCTCTTCCCCTAAGACTTCCCCGATAAAACAAATAAAATGCACAGACTAACTAATAATGAAGAATTTAAATAACGAATGCAAACATAGAAGCTTCCTCAAGATTTTTCCCTTGCATATCCACAGTATAAGCAAGGAAAAAGTTATCTATGGAAGATTGCTCATATGCATACAAATCTGAAAGTGAAGAAATGAAAATGTACATGTATTCTAAAACAAGCAAATAAAGAAATTATTACATGAGAACCTTCCTCCGAATTCTTCCCGGTAAATCCACATGGATGAGCCAAGAAGAAGATATAAACGAAAGCTTCTTACGACGTATAAATTCTACTACTTAAGACAAATGAAAGCTTTAAAAGAATTATAAATGCACCCCAACTTGGATATGTAGAACTATGACAATCTCCAAGTATGGTGATGATTTCTTTAGTCTCTTAGCTTCCTTTCCAAATATGAGTACAATTGATCTAGGGAACAGTGTTGGTTGGTCGTAGAAGAAATTGTGAAGATGTTGGAGCAGACGGTTGCAGCTAGTTGGTTATAAATGCGGGAGGAAGCAACAAAACAATTATTTGTGTTGTTTTGTACTACTTAACGAGGATTTCAATAGAGTAATAATGTAATCAAAATAAAAAATCTCCAACCGATGCTACGGGAAAAGCTTGGTTTTTATATAAAAATAGTATGGAAAAAGTCCAGCATGACTTGTAATCAAGAAATGCCATATCACACAAAAAGAGAGGCAATCAAAAATCTAATAATAGTATGTAAGGAAGAGGAGTTCCACACGTATCCAACAAGCTTGAAATTGGTGGAAATGGTCAAGAAACATGCAAGAAATAAATTTAAAAGCTTGCAACACACGTATAGAACACATAGTTTGGAGTTTCATATTAAAGCGCATAGAATTGTGGTCCGCACGGATCGGAGTTTACGCATTGATGCATCGATTAGAAACTGCCAATCACGTAGACCAGCGATTGCATAACCATCACGGTGGTTACATGAATTAAAGGCACGATAACCCATAAATGAGTAGAAAATGGCTCGAATAGATAGAAAACTTGAAGACAATGGTAAATAAAGAAAAATATGCATCTTTAAAAGATAAAATAAAGGATCTGGACTTCATTGTTTTTCTGGAAAAGAAATTTATCATCATAGGAGATTTTTACCATTTTGTTAATGTAGCATCGTGCAATGTTGGGTATGTACAGTCATCCCCATCCTCCAACCAACACTATCATTACCACTTATAGTTTGTACAAGATCTTTGCAAACTTCTAAACATGCATTCTCCAACTTCAGCTTCTAAGTTTTATAATCTCTAGATAGATTCATGGCCCTCAAAAATTATGGACCCAAACTTATCCACCTATCACGAACCCACCCTTTGCTACCAAAAATCATATTTTTCAAACAAACAACTTGTCATATTCAACCTTAGCAAGATTTTAGGACTAGTTAAGTGGGAGAGCTAATGAAGGGTCTTATATAAATACAAAGGCACTCTAAGCTATTCAAACCATTTGGGCATCACCTCACTACTTGGAGAATCATTGCACACAAATAGCATATTGTTCCTAAATTATGCAAGTGTAATCCTATATTACTTGAGAGAAGAATTATGAAGAATCTGAGGTCTCAAAGTGCATGTTGCCAAGTGTCAAGTTTAAGTCAAAGGTTTCATATAAGTGCATATTTTATATTGTTAGTTGCATCTCACACAAGTTGGGAGAACTATGATGGTTTCAACCCTCTTTGGAGTATTAATATGTAAGCAACACTCAATCATTATAGGGGTGTGTGGAGGCTAGTCCAACCCAAAAGGCTAAGCTAGGGTTTGGAAAAGAAGAAGATAAACCCATATTCTATTGCAATAATCACAATATTTTAGATATTCAAAACAAAATACCATATGTAGGAAAACCTATACGAGAGGGTAAACATCATCGGAACTTCCTATGACCCCTTCATAGCCCTTGGATGCATTCACATCTAAACTTTTATGAGGCAAAGCGACCATCCTTATCTACCCGTTTCAAACCCATATTTTGCACATCATCATATTGTGAATTTTCATGATTGTGTCGATGACTATTTTTCCATCTTCCACTTTGAACATTTGAGCACATTGTTTCATCTTCTATGAGGTTGTTTGGGTGATTTCGTTCCCTTTTCATACCCCAATAATTGTTTATCAATTATCTAGATAAGTAAAATATCGTAAACCCTTAATATTACATAATTCATTTTGATTAAAACTACCCATTATTGAATCATCAAATTATTATTATTATATCATACCTATGATTTAATTACGTAGAATGCATTTCTCCAAACCGGACCTAATGTGTTTTCGCCGACACACACACTATAACCGAGGGCTTAGATTCGTTGGTCGTTGATTGAATGGATCGTGGTCGTCGATTGTTTTTATATTTTTGAAAACTCACAACAACCTCCACACATTTGTCCACTCACTCACACTACATAATACATAGTTGTTGTGTGTCGGTTGTTTTCTCACTCACAAAACTTTTCTTAGTCACTATTTTTTTGGTGTTGATTGTTTTCCCACCATAACTTTTCCCAATCAAGTTAACTGTCGATTGAGCGACCCCTCCATATGGTGTATAATGTTATTATTAAGATGCAATCTAGGTCGAATGGAAAATGAATCAAAACCAAGTCCTAAAGCTAAAATATAACTTCTCTATGGATTTATCACCCATTTCATGCTATCAAATACCTTTTGGTGGTAAATCAAAACTGGATTTTCCATATTTTTATGAGGATTTTAAACTAGTAAGCTAGTGAATTGCACTAAGCTTATAATTTGTGGGAATGAGAGAGGAGATATGGCATATGAGTACTCAAAATAAATCTATCAACCTATTTAAACACAATCACAACCTCAATTAAGCCTTACATGGAAATTAGACCATTGTTTTGGCTAAAATACAATTTTGGGCCTCTTCAAAGGAAACACACATATGCATAAACAACACAAAATTCCATGGGATGAGCTTGGCTTTCTTATTACTCAAAATTCAGGTCATAAAATATCACAAATGGTCTTATTTCATACTTAAAAACATTCTTTTGGGCTAAAACACTTTATTGGAGCTTATAGACATTTTTACAAACACTCGAGCATATTTTTACGTCTTAATAATCCGTACACGTAAGAATTTATCTTGAGAGTATTTTTTCATACCTTTTACATCAAAACCTATCACTAGTGTGGGTTTAGATCTTCTCATCATTTGCTTAGTCACCCCAACCAATAACTCACCAAAAATGCCCCTTTTCCTCTCTTTTTTTTTCACTTGTTTTTCCTTCTCCACTTTTTGGCTGCATTTTCCCATCTCTTGGGAATACCAAAATGCCCACTCATTAATAAATCCAAACAACTATTGTAAAAAACATTTTTTGTCCTCCTGCGAGTGTTTTTGGGTTAATTTTCATACATGTGTAACTCCATGTTTAAGCCTTCTTTTCCCAAACGGTTTTGGCTACACCATGTCCTTATAAAAACAAATAAACCCATATAATTTTTTTTTTTTGAGGTCACCCAAGACCCTCCAATCAATAACATGCATATGCCAACTATTTGACAAAATGCCAACAAGAGAAAATGAGCCAAATTTGATTTTTCTTTATTCTTTTATATTTTTTTGGCGATGCAAGATTGCTTGAAACCTTGGATGCTCCTACTCAATACTATTTTTATCGAGTTACTAGTCAATACTTATTTCATCGTATTTACCAACAAAGATTCTTTGCTTATTTTCTTCTCGATATGGAATATAGTTTAATTGAAGCCTCTAGATATATGTCAAAATATCTTCCCAAATTTGTCACCCCATAAAAATAAAAAATAATAATATTACTGAATGAATGGATATAACATATTATTGTTGATGTTAATCTACACATCCAAAATATTTGATTTTTTTTTTTAAAAAAATCCTTACTTTGACATTCATCTTCAATTAAGAAATTGATGATTTATGATGTCTTATGCTTACAAAATTAAGGAATTCATGCCAAACAAACATGTTTCACTCCATTGTATTATGATGGAATACGCGTGTCTAGTTACATCTTTCAAAACTCTCTCAAGAGTTCAAATTTGGGCTTAGGTTAGATGTTTTGAACTGTATTGATTCCCCCGTTATGCTTGTGCATTACGTGAACAATTATGCTTTTGGTGGGAATGCTTTGTGACGGTTCATTAACAACATCACATGGAATTGTTTGAGCTCCTTCAATTCACTTGTGAGATAATATCTCCGCTTCAAGTTGTTTTGTTTTGTGATTCCATCGCACCCTTTTCATACCTACACCACCCTCTTCCTAGTTGGGCCAAAAGGTGAGTTTAGAGCAGAGCATAAACATATATCAAAGCTTAATTAAAGGTGGATGTTTTAGATATAATTGCCAACACAAGGGGTGGAAAGACCCCATGTTCCAATCTTTTGTTCCACAACCTACCACTTATCACATGATAATAAAAACAAACCCGTAATTCACAAATCCTTTAATGCATCAACAAAACACATATTGTAAAAGAAAACACCCACCACCTTATGATGACCATTCTCCTTGATTATTTTCCCATATAAGTAAGGCTTCCATTATCCTTATTGTAATTGAGGTTCATTGGACAAGTTATTACACATCTTTAAAATGAGGCCACCAACATTCACAAGTAAAATATTGTGTTTCTTTGTCAGAATTCAAAGGCTTGTGTTCTTTAAGCTTCTAAATGGTTGGTTTACACTAAATCTTGGTATATTTTTCTTCACGTCCAACTACAAATGAATGAACATGGGCCCTTCACTTATATATACAAAAAAATATGCCAACAATGAATTATCCACAAATAATACTACACGATACTAGTTGTCGACTTCGTAATGATGACAAATAATTACGTCAATAACCATTTTTCCAAACTAGACCAATGCAAACAAATTTTGACTAGGTGTAGATATCGCACAACTATAACTTCCTTGGTTGTTTGTGTGCAATTATATCGATGTCATTCATGTGGATTTGGTTATTAGACCCCACCAATTCCTCCCGCAATCATGTGCTCTAATTATCTATCACAACGATATACTTGCATCCAATATTTTGTAGGAAAAACAAGTCATGGGTGGCAAGACTGTCACTCCACCAACTTACGTTGTCTTAGTATCCATCATATCCACTCGTTGGGCGCAAGGCACATGACTAAAGATAGAGGTTAAATTCACCCCTCTACAAAGTCTTCAAGTTTTAAAATTTAAAATACACGTGGCATGTGGAAGGTATAATTGAGTGTGCTAAAGTGTGTGCATGGCCAAAACTATGCTAGAAAACAGGAAGCACCTTTCTTATTTAAACGCCCATGATCAATACATGTCATTGTCATCCACCAAACTAAGTAGTCATTATCAAGACTCTCTTGTGAACAAGTATAAAGAGCTTATCATTTATGATAAAAGGTCCTGTGAAAGGGTCCCACATACTTCACACTAGAAATATGATTAGATCTAGAAAACTAGATTTCTAAGTCAAGCAATTGAAAGCGTTTAAGAATTTGATGTGCACTAATTTGACATTTAATCATTATATGTGTAGCATGCGATAATGAGAAGTGGAAAGACGAGTTGCTCTCTCTGTTGGGGTGTGGAGCCTATTTTTGGTCTTCTTGAATCAATGTTGAAGTGTTGGAGCTTGAATGGTTAAGTTTGGAGACTTCAGGAGCATTCTGCAGTCATTTGTTGTGACGTTGTTTGTGTAGTATTTGTGCCATTCTTTCATGCCGTTCTGTTACATGTTGTTAATTGGTTACATTAGCATCGTTAACGCTGGACTATTTTTCCAACCATGGGAAGTTGAAAGATCATGACTTTCAAACTTCTAGGGTCGGCTTTAGGACTTCTTAAAAGGATTGTAATCCTATAAATAGAGGTGTTAGGGTATCTTGAAGATATCTTGAGTGTTCAAGAGGTCTTGAGTCTTAATGATCAAGAGGTGATCAAGAGTGATCAAGGTTAAGCAATTGGGTGTCAATTGTGGTTTAGATGTGGTTTAGCATCTTTGGAATTCTGTTGTGAGTTCATAACTGAGAGAAGACTGTGAGAGTTGTTTTACTCTTGTTGATAATAAAATCTGAGCAAGTTCTTGGTGGACGTAGCCCACATTGGGTGAACCACGTTAAATCTTGTCTTGTCTTCTTTTGTGCATTATTTATTTATCTTTATTATATTTCTGTGAAGTATAATTACGCTATATAGTTTCCTCTTCTTTATGGTTTGAGGAATTGTTTCCGCATATTTGTTCTCTAATTCCTAACACTCTCCTCCTTCTTGGTGGTAGATGACTATCGATATGCCATTAATACTCTTACATGAATTCCACCTAAAACACATTACAATTATTTCCACCCCTTACAATATTGCTTATTTCCTCTCAACTACCCATGGACAATCCCAGAACAAAACACTTGATTTTTTTTTTTGTTTTTTTGTTTTTAGATACCACAAGAGTTAATGACCCATTGACTTGGCACACTTCATGACACGCTAATGCAGGGTGAGTCCTCCCAACCAACTATGTAAATACAAGGGTAACCGATTATTTCCACCCGTTCAATATTGCTTATTTCCTCTACAACTACCCATGGACAATCCCAAAACAAAACACTTATGATTATTACCTAACACTAAATTATAACCTTCAAAAACATTCATTATTTGTAACCTTAGATGAGCTAGAGCCGGTCCCAGGCACACATGCAAAAACTAATTTTCCTCCTTTGTGAATGCCTCAAACATTAATTCCGCTAATATGCATGCTAAATGGAAGTCTCGGTGGCTATGCTTAACACACGTCCAAGAAATGAAAGGTCGAGGTTACGTGTGGTGGTCATTGACAAATGACGTCATTACGACTGCTTGATGAGGGAAACACTAATTACTACCTTAATACCCTAATCAAAAATTTAAATGGAATCGATGACAAAAGGAACCCAAAATGCAAAGTTTATGTATTTACCAATTTGTAATGTTTGGAGTTCAATCATATGCAAGTTTATCTTACCAACAATGACAAATTCAACCAAAAAGTAGGGGTCATGAAAACTTTGTTTGATATAGATACACACGACAATGCTTCACATTTAATGAGTGTTAAGAACCTCAAATGTTGAGGATGCGATGACATATACATATCAAAACAAACAACTCTTGTAGTTGATATTTGTTGTTGAATATGCAAGTCGCAAAGAATGACCTAAGAAGATGGTCTATAAAGATGGTGCAAAACCACTTGGCCATGTTTTGTGGTTATCACATTTGATTACTAGATCAAATCAACTTGGGCTACCAGGACACTCCACACATCTCTATCTTTAAATTGTCCCATGACACGCTCACCTAAATTTCCCTTACATCAAATCATGTTCTACCTATCCACAAGCCGCAAAGGTTTCATTGAAAACATAAACTATTTACAATGGAAGTACTCATCAACCACTCATTGCTTTATGAGATATTTCCAAAGTATGTTGTCTCATCGATCTACACACCACGCCCCATTTTTCCTTCGAAGGATTGATAAAAATAACTTGTGGATCATATGTAATTGATCCTAAAAAAGAAAGGTTCCACATTTTTCATGCCCCTAAGTTTCTGCTCCTTCAAACCCCTTCATCATCAACCCCTTCCTCCATATTTTTCTCTGAAGCATACCTTCTTTCACTCACCCCTTTAGCGTCTCCATTGCACTCTTTGCCTAGGTTTGCTAGTTTTATTCAAACAATTTATCACACAATTATATTAAAAAAATTTCACGGTACACGGCAAATCTTCACCGTTAGATCATTTTGAACCGTAACCCTAATATCATCGCTTTCATATTTCAGACTAAAACCCTCATATCCAAACCCTAATTCTGCAGATCGTCACTCGCAATTTTGGAAGAACCAAGAAAGGTTAGTGTTTTTATCTTGTCACTTCAAATACGTGTATATTTTTATCTGTAACAATCGATTCCTTGCAGTTTAAGCTTTAATTGGTGCTCAAAATCGTCGTTTTTCACGAACTTGAAGGATTACGAAGGATTTTCTTCCCGTCCGTAACAGCTATCAAACGTTTGTTTTTAATATATTTCTAGGGTTTTTTTAGTTTTTGTTCCTCGTGTTTTTATTTCCTTGCATTTTAGGGTTACACGAGGATACTCTTCGGCCCTATTTCAGTCTCTTATTCACAATAGTTTGTTGTCATTTGCCTGGATTTCGATTTGAGATACGGCTGGTAGGAACCGTGTCTACTATGTGCATATTTAGGCCGCTGCAAACCTTTTGGAAGCTATTTTAAGCTCTACTTTCTTGTGTTGTTTCTCTGTTGTTCTGTTTTCACTGTAATTTGAGATCTGAAATGTTTCTATTTAGATCACTTCGTTTTTTTTTCTTTTGTAATTATTGGACTGTATTGTTTATTAATGTTTCCGAGATTAACTTGAGTTTAATCTGTAAAACGTTTTGCAGAGGATTGATTGCATCGACTTCTTTTCGTCAAAATGTCGATCGACGAGCTTGCCTGCACTTATGCAGCTTTGATTTTGCACGATGACGGAATTCCTGTAACTGTATCCTTGAAAACCTAGTATGTTTTGAAAATCTCTGTAAATTATTTTTTTAGCAAGATATTATGAAGTTATTGTAGGTTTGTTATTTATCCTAGCTGGAGGTCCATCGTATCAAAATATTTTATATACATTTTTTTGTTTTGTAAAGCCCAAAACATTAGATAGCTTCAAGGTACAGAAATTCTTTGGAAGCATGTAATGTCATGCTTAATCGTGTAATCCACGGGACTGCATGAAAAGCCAAGTATCTAATTCACGGGACTGCAAAAGCCAAGTATCTAATTCCTTGTTTACTAGAGATCTTTGTTAACTTAATTTGTATATAATCTGGATGTCTATTCTTCTTTTCATAAGTAAGAGTAGCCTTGTGGGCTTGTTTGTGTGTACATGGACATTTTATCTTCAAAAGCATGGTACTTAACTCTGTTGATAGGCTGAGAAGATTACCACGTTGGTGAAAGCTGCAAATGTGAAAATAGAGTCTTACTGGCCTGGTTTGTTTGCCAAATTGTTGGAGAAGAGAAGTGTCGAAGACCTTATTCTCAGTGTAGGATCAGGTAAGCTTACGCCATTCCTCTTTAGGATTTAGGTAATCCTATTTAGGGTCAATAATGTAGTTGAATATGAGACCAATTTCTATATGTTTTTTTTTTTTTTTTGAGATGCCCTCAAAGCATACATTTGAGTAAAATAGGGGATCTAATTTAGAGACAATATTCTACAATAGACTATTGAGTGATTCTTTTATTTTAAAATCAGAAAGCAAGTTCTCCATGGAAGGGCTGCTCTTGAATTTTCTTAGCGAGTGTCGCAGGGAACTTTAGGGGCATTAGTAATAAAAAATGGTCCCATGATAGAAAAACTTCTGAAAATGCTACGATTAGGAGATTATTTGAAACTTCAGTAATTTTTTTGAAGAAACATTTAATTCAAATTTGCTAATTTATGAAACATAAATTGGGTAATATATAGAAGTGGGTGCTGGGCAACCTCCACCTCCTGTTTGCCACCCTGTTTTAGGAGAAAAATTCTCATATTTTTTATTTACAAGAAAAATTTGAACTCAGTATGCTGATTTATTGATTGTCATTTGGTAAAATATAGAAGTGGGTGTGGGAAGCTTCCAGCCCCTTTTATATGCCACTTGCTCAAACAATGTCCTAAAAAAAGATAAATTCTAAAACATCATGTTTTGATGTTTATCTTTATCACGAGGCCATCCAATCATTAAATATTGGAGCCATAACCCCATCTGTGGTACTACTCCTTCCTTAAGGAGTATATATATGTATATGTTATATATGTGTGTGTGTATTACTGGCTAAAATTCGAGGAAAATTCAGATTCACAATTTGTGCATTTTTAATTCGCAAATATAAACATCTATTTTAAAGTTCAACAAATTTCTGTAAAATGCTTAATTGTCTTTTAGAAACTAGATGTGAAAATTATATACTCGATGGAGTTCATTTGGTTTCTGCTCTAATTTTGATCTTTATTGGACAGGTGGTGGAGGTGCTGTGGCGGCTGTTGGAGCAGCTCCTTCCAGTGGCGGCGGTGCTGTTTCCGCTGCTCCTCCACCTGAAGAGAAAAAGGTAACTTGTTTCCTCACCTTCTTTTACCTCCTTTTAATTGAGGCCAGTTTTGACATTCCCTGATTATATTCTGCGGGTTATGATGTTGGAGTTGGATTGCTATTTTTGATTTGTGCTCAACAGGAGGAGCCTAAGGAAGAGAGCGATGATGATATGGGATTCAGCTTGTTTGATTAAGCTCTATTTTTGGGAAAATATTTCCCTTTAGTTAGTCTCTTAAGAAAACAAAATGAAGAGTTTAGTTTCCTGTGCAAACTGTGCGGCATGGGCATAATAGAGTTGTAGAAGTCATTTTCTTGCAAGATTGAAATAGTATGTGCTCAGTGATTGGTTTTTATAGAATCTCACCAGTGGCATCCAAATTATCTATTCATTTGAACTATTTCATTTAGATTGGTTCTTTACTAGGGTTGAATCTTCAAGAGTTATTGTGACAAACATTAGTACAATGTATTCCCCTTTGCCTTTAGTAATTGTATGAAAAGTTTTGATGGATTGTTCCTTTGATAACCATATGAAAGTTTTGATGGAATGTTGGATTTAAGGTTCAGTTCAATGTTCTTTGAGAATTTGTTCACGTAGCAAGGATTTTAATGTTTGATAGATTAAACAGTTGATTGGCTACTTTAGATATTGGCATGTGCTAATATAGTAAAGTATGGTTATGGAACTTGTGGCTAAAATTAGTCTTTTTTAATTAGAAATAGTTTAGGGATTTTTGTGGTTGCGTTTCAGGCACTGAAGTTGTCTAAATGATTCATTGCTTTTGTTCAAGATTCTTCATTAAGTATTTGAAGATATTGCCGTGTCTTATATGACATAGACGTAGCCTTTCCTCAACCTAATGTATTTTGTGGATACACATGCTCTCTATCGTGGCATTTTTATGGTGAAGGTGCATGTGGGTATAATCATTTTTGCATGCAAAGCTATACATATCCAAATTGGTGTTTGACCTGTTTTCTTTTATTCTGTGTACCACTAATAACTAATTTGGTGGAGCCCAGCAGTACCTAGTAAAGGTCTTATGTTACATGACCATCAATGCCCAGTGGGTAGGGCAAAACCCTCTTGTTGGGTATGCGGAGGTGTCCTAATTGTAGCTGTTACCTGGTGTATGTTTTGAGGGCAGGGATGTTCTGCCTGGGCCTGTCCATGTGTTAGAGTGATTGTGAGTAGCTGAAATGTGGCCCCAGTGGTAGTGCATATTTGGGGAAACTTCCGAACAGTCGAGGATCTAATTTGGAGGAATAAGTCTGTACATGCATTGTCCTTTATTGTCAACTGCTAGGTAATTATTATGCATGAAGTAAAGCAGGTGGAGTAAATATAATTTAGACTGTGCATCAAGGTTATCTGTTGAAAATATCAGCTGCAAAATTAGATTATGCAGCTTATGATCTACAAGTAGACTCCCCCATATTTTAGATGGAGCAAAGAATACTGCCGGTTTTAAGTTGCATAGAACTTTGCAGGTGTATATGAACTATGTTCATTTGCTTCTAATGCATCCTTGTGACGAGCTGCATGGATGAAGTCAAGCAGGTGGAATAGATGTACTTTAGACTGCACATCAAGTCTATAGTAAGGTTATCTGTTGAAAAGATCGGCTGCAAAGTAGATTATGCAGCCTATCATCTACAAGTAGTCTCCCTTATGTTTTAGATGGATCAAAGTATGCAGCGGGCTTTAAGTAGCATAGAACTTTGCAGGTGTATATGAAACATGTTTTTAGCTTCCGAGGCATCCTTGTTATTGGGCTGTATAGTTATTAAATTGATTTTGGTGGGGTTTCTTGAGTAACGTCAGCCCTGCTATTGTGAAAAATGTAGGTTTTGTAAAGAACTACAGCTCTGTTGCTCCTTGGAAAAATTGTTTTGTTAAAGAACTTTAGCCGTGTTAATAAAATGAAACTAGTTCGGGTCTCAAATTGTTCTTGAAGTTTCTTTTAAAAAAACTTGTCTGGATGCAGTGCACTGCATGTCTGGGTTTTTCAACATTTTCTAAATTAGAGCTTTGACCACCAGGGCGTTCCCTGTGCTGACACCTCCAGATCACCATCCCTCGTGTGTGTTTTGCTTAGGTTTAATATGGCCTGCAAGCAATCTCAGGAGCCTTGGGAATATTTGTAACACATACTATATATAACAGGGTGGTTCAACCTTTAGAAATTGCTCCTACATGTTTGCTTGCAAGATGTAATTATTTGTCATCTTTCTGTTACTGGCAAGATGTCTTCCTTACCCGACTCCTGGCTTGCTCAGAATCATAAAAATTATATATTTATTCTTTACAAAGCTAATAGAAAGGATTCTTAATGTTTATTCTTTTTACGAGCGATTAGAAAAAATGTTCGCTAGCAATCAAGTTAATACTACAGATTTAACGCTGTTGAAGATAGGCCTATGATCTGGCTTAAAAGATAGGCCTATGATCTGGCTTAAAAGATAGGCCTATAGGCATGGGTGTAATTTTTCAAAATGTGAGAATAATAATAAGTCTAATTGTCCCTTGCCAAACTAATTGTTAAAGTTACAGTCGTGGATGCGCAACTATATGAGACTGCAAGGCATAACAAACAGACAAACAGGGGTTTGGTACCGGTAATTGATTGTGAAAAAGGGGTTGATTGTGGACTCGTGGAGGCCTCAAAAGTTAATGACGTTTGTAGAGGGTATCAACCCTCGATGATGGATAGGAGGATCGGTCAAAGGCAACATACTTCATCAAGTGTATGTCTGATGCTTGCAATTCAACAGTCACTAAGAGATGTAGGTATATATGCGTGTGGAACTTTAACAAAAGAGAGTATATTTGTCTTCTGCATGCAGCCGTAATGAATTTGATCTTTTCTTACCTCACTTGTTTAGTTACTGTTTAAAGATTTGTGGTAGTGGTAATGCCTGCTTTTTTAATGTGCTAATTATGCTGAAGGCGTTCCTCCTATGGGAAAAGGCTTTGTGGGCATTCACAGGGCTGCTAAATTTGACGGCTTAAATGATGGTTTTGACAGGTGTGGTGATGGTTCAGCTTTTCATTGAAGAATTTGATACATGATTTCCAATCTAAAACTAATACTGCTATCATTCACTTTAAGGATGTGGATTATTTTCCAAATATTGCAAATGAAAATTAGAATGGTGATCAAGGAAGTAAGATATCCATTTGAAAAAAATATCCATTTGAAAAAAATTGAGTTCTTATTCACATTAAGTTGTAGGTTCTCCAAACCCTTATGTCAAGCTTGATGTGTGTTGTACACTTACTAGGAACTCTAGGAGATCTTGTCAATCTTCCAAGAGGTGTAGCTTTACCAATCACTCTTAAATTGTGAGATTTTGAAATTTTCAAGGAGGTTCCTCTTAAGGTTAGTATTCTTTTTGTCAAAACAATTAGTGAAATAATTTCTTAGCCAACCCTTTGACATATTTGGCTTGTACTCATGTTGTTTTTTTTGTGACTATGGACTCATGTATGTTTAACCTTGTTTGTCATCGTTGTAGCCCTTTTTTTTCAGTCTGTTTGAATATGATATGATTTATATATCATTTTAGATAAATACTTTGCATCTTAATTACTTCTTCTCAGCTAAATTTGATTCTTTTGGAAGTCTCTGGGTATTTTCATTACTCTTACACAAGTGGCTTGGACAGGGTTTGATTTATGATCAAGTTGTAACAATTTTGAAATGTAGAGATACAACCTTTAAAGGTAATGTTTCATATATATTACTACACTTAAAAATCAATAACACTCATAATCAACATGAATTACAAAAGTAATAACTATTTCTCTAAATCAAATAACACATACCGTTCGGTGTTCACATTGCATTGTACACATGCAATTGCTAGTTGCGTATGCGCTTATTACACCAAAGCGCTCCTTTATGGAAAAGGGCTATGTTGACATTCATGGGTCTATGTCAAATTTGACTACCGTTTGGATGTGTTTTCAAGACATTAAATTTGAAGGGCATTTTCACTTTTTGTTGTTATTTTTAACAGTTTTGCTTTTTCCACCGTTGATTCATGAACGAATGGGGAGTTGCAGTTCAACTCCTCTCCACACGGAAAAAGATCACTCTGTATAAGACTGCATGGAAATGCCAAATTAGGCATTACATTCCAATGCCAAAAACAACAGTGCATGAAAATATGAAACACATATTTAAAAATTAGTACGACTTTTGTGAGTTATAATAGTAAAATATAGGAATGAATCAACCTAATCGGAAGGATTCTTTGTTATAGCGAACTTCTGAAACAACGGTTGTAGAAGGTTTTGAAGATGAATGCATGGTCGTAGAAACATCATGCAAAGTTTCGCGTACCTACGAAAAAAAGATAAAAAGGAAGAACTTTTATTGCTGCAGTTGAAAGTGCAGGTGAATCGCACTTGGTTGAAAGTAAATATGTAGCAAGGCCAGACGATAGAAAAACCAGAGAATGACAAAGAGACTAGGGTAAGTATTAGATGATACATTTTTTATATTTATTTTGGCTATTGTAATTTTAGTCCTACGATGACGTTTCCATCGTATTAGTCAGTCACAGGAACCTTGTCTATTGGAATTTAGTTAAACTAGATACAAACGTATAAATAGTCTTATAGTTACACAGATTAAAGTATTTGGGGATGCAACTAAATTTGACATAAATTGATATGTCATAACCTTGCACCCCTAACAACCCCATTGCATAGCATGGATTCCCTTTTGGGTTAAATGTTTGATTTGAAGGTGTAATTATTCTGCTTGGACTCTTGCCTAGCATTGCATGGATCCCCTTTGGGTTATATCTTATATATTTGATTTGAGTTATTCTGCCAGAATTTTCTAGGACTCTCACCTAGTGTCATCCCTCATTTTGCCATTTGGAGGAGAGTTTGGATGAAAAAATTGTAATGAGGAGTTGAAATATTGAAGATAGATTATGATTTTCACTGTCTCTTATGATTAGAAATCTTCTTGTTAAAAAACGTCCCTACAAGATAATAAGTGAGATATGTTGGCAAATTCTGCATACCAACCCAATGTCAATTTTAATTTTTCACTAATAAGCTAAAATAGGAAAAATATCTCATTGCTAAAATAGGAAAATGTATCTCATTTGTTGTTAAGATTAAAATTTCAAGATGAGCATACTAGGTTCGAATTCAAGCTTCTCTCCAAGCATTATCCCATACACCATCTGGTACATGTTTGGATATCTGGATTCAGAACAGGGGAGTGAAGGGTTTGGTTAAACAATCATAGAGATGTAGATTCGGGAATTTGCAGTAAGAGTCTAAATCCCCTTCATTGCTTTGGCGGTTTGTATGTGGTGTATCTGGAACTAATGGATCCCATTAACTCATTAATTCTGAACCATGTAGAAATTGTAAGTCTCACTTCACATCAAGTGTTACGCGGGGACGCGTCCCCCCCCTTTTCTACACGTCCGGGACGTCCCGGGCCTCTGAGGAGCGGGGACGTGGGGAAACGCTTTCCCCACGTTTTTTTAGCGGAGAGGGCGAAACGCCCTGGGGACGGCGGAAGAGGGACAGAAACGTCCCGGAGACGTTGGGGACGGCTGGGGGACGGCGGGGACGTCCGGACGTCCCCGCCGTCCCCCGCGGCTTCTACGCATTTAAAAAAAAAAAAAAAAACAGACTTTTAATAGATTAAAACACTTTTTTTTTTAATTGTATATGTCTAATAACATAAAAGTGACATTCCTAACCTAACCCTAACCCTAAAAGTGCTATTTTATGTTATAAATTTACAATATGGGCTCATTTCATATTCACACCAAGCAAGAGCAAGAGCAAGAGTGAGAGCAAGAGGAAGAGCAAGAGTGAGAGCAAGGGCAAGAGGAAGAGCAAGAGCAAGAGCAAGAGCAAGAGGGAGCAAGAGGTATTTATAATTTTATTTGCTTACAATACATGTTAAAGTTTTTTTAAAAAAATTTAGAATTTAGATTATATTTGCATTTGTTAGGGGCTGTTTTTTAGCATTTGCATCTACATTCACAATGTAATCATGCATATGCCATATAGTTTGTAGGATTTTTAAAAATGCATATTGCAATTGCATAGGGTTTGGTTATACAAACTACAATGTAAATGGTTACATTTTTTTTTTTAATTACATTTTTATTTCTAGTTTAAAATTTATATTATTTTTGCATTTTTTAGGGGTTGTTTTTTAGCATTTGCATCTACATTCATAATGCAATCATGCATATAGTTTGTGGGATTTAAAAAATGCATCTTGCATAGGCCCTGAGGCTAGGGTTTGGTTGTAAAATTTAAAATTTAAATGGCTACGTTTTTTTAAAAATTAATTCATTACATAATCAATCAATCATATAGTTATGGTTGTTTTTAATTCATTGCAGCAATCATCACCATGAGTTCTTCTACTGAGACTGAGTATGAGTATGAATCAAAGCATGAATCGAGCAAGAGAGGGTTGAACAGGGAAGTTGAGATAGGTGGCCGTGGAAGAGTTGGTGATGCCACAATGGGGGAGAGTGAAGAAGGGGCAC
Source organism: Taxus wallichiana var. yunnanensis (assembly GCA_018340775.1). Lineage (NCBI taxonomy): Eukaryota > Viridiplantae > Streptophyta > Pinopsida > Cupressales > Taxaceae > Taxus > Taxus wallichiana. The sequence continues at coordinate 604,191,604 of CM031243.1, forward strand.
AAAATGTAGTGGCAACGGTAACTGGTAGTTCAATTTGGTAGTGCTATCAATTGCCCCTCTCAAATGTTGTCCAAATTTGCCATTGGACCATTTGATAAGAAGAAGCCATTGCAACAATTTGCCCAAATAATTGATAACCCCAAGTCTGGAGGGGGGAGCAAAGTATGGAAGTGCAACATATGTGCACTGACTTGGCATGGTAGTATCACTAGGACCAATGCACACTTGTTGCATCTTACAGAAGGGGTTGGCACTATGTAAGGGTCTTTCACTAGAGCGAGCGCCGAGATGGTGAGAATCTTCAATGGAAATACCACGGGCAATGTGCCGTAAGTTCGTGGTTCTACACGGCTACTACTCCATTGAGCACTCATAGGGACTCGACAAACTTACTAATACTCTACCCGGGTTCTAGTTTTGAAGTGTCGAAGTGGAAAAGCAGAGGGAAGAGAAAGGCCATGGGGGCAGCCCCCAATTTAGTTGTCGACATGTTTGATTCAAAGGCAAGGGAAGAGGTCGATGATGCTATTGGGAAATTTTTCTATGCTGTTGGGATCCCATTTAATGTTGCTCGCTCTCCTTATTACAAGGAGGCTATGGCTAAGGTTGCAAAGTACAAGTTATGTGCCTCCTGGAGACACCAAACTTAGGACAACAATCTTGGATAGAAACTATTCCAAGGTTAATTTATTGATGGAGGAGATGAAGGTCACATGGGTGTCACATGGATGCAACATTATCATGGATGGGTGGACGGATATTAGACACCGTCCCACTCATCAATATCATTGTCTCTTGCAAAAATGGACCGTACTTCTTGAGAGCAATTGATTGTTCTGGGAAGCGAAAAGATGCTGAGTTTTAGTTTCAGATTTTGAAGGATGCCATTGAGGAGGTTGGACCTTCAAATGTTGTACAGTTATCACGATGCACTTTATGTGTGCGAGAAAGAAGGAAGCTAGTGGAGCGGGAATATAGGCATATTTATTGGACTCCATGTTGTGTGCATGCCATGAACAATGCACTGAAAGACATAGGGAAGATTCAGTGGGTTAATCAGATAGTGACTGATGCCAGAGATGTGCAGAAGTTCATATGCAATCACCACACATCATCGGGCACTTTTTCAAATTTTTCAAGAAGGAATTTTGAAACCAATTGACACCCGCCAGATCCTATTTTATTTTGTTGGAGAGGATGTCCGAGTTGCAGGAGCCCCTAAATTATGATTATGACACGGATTGGACTAGGTGGCGTGAGTCCAAGACGGATCAAGGAAAAGAGTGAAGGAAGTGGTGTTGCGGAAACATTTTGGGTTGATATGAAATACATCATATCAATTATAGCTCCATTTTTAGTGTCATCAAATATGGGGATTCTAATGTTTGAATCTTGGTGAGATCTACGAGTGCATTGATAGCATGCTTGGGCAAATGAAGGCAAATGCTATTCGGGTGAGGGACCCCACTTTGGAGTTCTATAATGAACATATACACCCATTATTCAATGGAGATGGGAGAAGTTGAACACTCCTCTTCATATGGTCCGTATTTCATGCACTAAATCCCAAATGGTATGTGCAAGAGGCCGAGCGAGTTGTCCCATTGATGATGAGGTGAAGAAGGGCCTTATGAAGGCTTTTAAAAAATGTACACTCCACAAGAGGCTTCACGGATCGAATGGAGTGGCTTGACTTCACCGAACTCGATGGGTACAAAACATCAAAGAAAGAAAGACAGTGGTAACATTAGCACAGGAGAAACCAGTTGGCGGCCGTATGGGCTTCCAGGATTGTTGCGACCACTTGCCATTCGCCTCCTTTCCCAAGTTTCTAGCTCCTCTACCTCTCGAGAGGAACCGGTCTCACGTATGGTTGGATACACTCTGTTAAGAGGAATAGGCTTACCTCTGCGAGAGCGGAGAAGCTTGTTCTTTGTGACCAGGTGCTTTCGTCTTATAGATCGCAAGACACTGAGTACAAATAGACTCCCGACATTACGGTGGGATGTAGATCCCAAGGAGCCGAGGCGTGTTGAGGACAACACTGTGCGGCGAGGATTGATTGGGCTTACCTTTAAGGGATTTGCGAGGATACTAGTACCAGGTGAGGAGGAGTTCATGGATATTGCTTCAGATGGAGATTCTGATTTTTAGGCTGATACTTGTAGTTGTCCTCTTTTTTTGTAATATTGACAATAGACAATTGTTGGTGTATTTGGCTATGAGATTAATGATATGAATATTAGCTATTGTCACTTGATCAATCGTATTTTAGAATGGTTATATGAAATTTCAAATTTCAGCTTGTCTCATATTCAAGAATCAAAATTCAAATATGTATTATGAATTTTCAATTTATGACATTAACATATTGATATTAGACTTTATAGTGTATTTGATGTTTATGAGTTCAAGTTTCACCTTATTTAAATCTCAAATGGTTTTATTTCAGCTTATTTATATAATTTAGTCACTATATCTTTTTATTTTAAATATTTATATATTTTTTAATCAGCCGTCCCCTCGTCCCCAAAATTTAGAAATTTTTGCCGTCCTGAAACCCCGTCCATGTAGTCCCCCGTCCTGTAACACTTGCTTCACATCTAACAATAAGCAAATATAGGAATCAATGTTCAACCTTCATATTGCTTGTAGACATTGGACCTGTGAATGTAAGATCACTTTGTAAGGATAGAATACAAAAACGTAGAGCCTAGAAGAAGAACCGTAACATATATTTTTGAACCTACCACTGTTTCCTTGGGATTTGAAAGGAATTTGTATATTTTTCCCAAATCCCATCTTCATAAACGGATTAGCAGAGCCTTGGTTTTGGACTTTTAAATTTTTAGGATATTTTGACAAACACTTGGCGTGCAAAGTTCTGAAACAAAACAAAATCTTGTTGAAAATGCCTTCTAATATGGTAACAATAGAGTCCATGTCTTTGGGTCGGTATTGTAACTTTGCAGCTCAAATGGGTTAATAGTATAAAGGTGCTTCTGATATGTTATGTAGATATGGTTGTATGATATAAAGTGCAGCTATATGACTGAATAATATGTGGCAGGAAGTTTAATGTGAAAATGTGAACATTTCCAATGATTCTATCATGCCTCTTTGCTAACAATAAAATAGACTGCAAACTAACCATGTCCATTCTGTGTTTTCCTGCAAACCTCTACCTGCCTCAGTCCTCCACACTTACCCTACACAAAAATTGTTGCCATGAATCCTCTTTATCCCAAGGTCTACTTTTCTCAATGGATGAGCCGATTTTCAAGTAAACAATGACCAATTTTTCCTTTAACAACCCAATTTTTTTCATATTGGGAACATCAAGGCTTAATGAGAAATTTGATGTATATAATTCTGTCAAGTAAACAATGACCAATTTTTCCTTTAACAACCTAGTTTTTTTCATATTAATTCAATCCACTGATTGCCATTATTTCGGATTAAGTATAAGTGGATTCCCATGAGTCCTCTCTATCCCAAGGTCTGATTTTCTCAATGGATGAGCCAATTTTCAAGTAAACAATGACCAATTTTTCCTTTAACAACCCATATTTTTTTCATATTAATTTAGTCCACTGGGAACATCAAGGCTTAATGATAAATTTGATCTATATAGTCACAAAATTGTTCTTTTGGAGTTGATGGGAAGGAAGTTGTGGACAATAACTCAAATTTGCTTCACTTGGTAAGATTTATGTTTGTTAATTTTAATATAAGTGGATTCCCACGAGTCCTCTCTATCCCAAGGTCTTCTTTTCTCAACGGATGCGCTGATTTTCAAGTAAACAATGATCAATTTTTCCTTTAACAACGCATATTTTTTTCATATTAATTCAATCCACTGGGAACATCAAGGCTTAATGAGAAATCTGATGTATACAATTCTAGCACAAGTAAATTAAGAACTAATTTTTCCTTTAACAACCCATATTTTTTTCATATTAATTCACCACTAGAACATGAAGGCTTAATGAGAAATCTAGGGTATACAGTTACATAATTTTTCTTTTTGGAGTAGTTGACGGGAAGGAAGCTATGGACAAAGAACTCAAATTTGCCTCACTTGGTAAGTTTTCTGTTTGTTAATTTTCTTTTGGAGTTTACATTTTAATGCTTGCTGAAGTGTTTGTTTAAATGACGAAGTGAAATGTGTGATTTCATGGACTGCCATGATTTCGACTTATGTTAAGTATAAGTGGATTCCCACGAACAACCTAATTTTTTTCATATTAATTTAGTCCATTGAGAACATCAAGGCTTAATGAGAAATATGATCTATACTTTATTACAAAATCATTCTTATGGAGTAGTTGATGGGAAGGAAGATGTGGAGAATAACTCAAATTTTCTTCACTTGGTAAGAATTATGTATGTTAATTTTCTTTGGGATGAACTGATTTTCAAGTAAATAATGACCAATTTTTCCTTTAATAGCCTAGATGTTTTTCCTATTCAATTCAATCCACTAGGAACATCAAGGCTTAATGAGAAATATGATGTATACAGTTATAAAATTGTTCTTTTGGAGTAGCTGACGAGAAGGAAGCTGTGGACAATAACTCAAATTTTCTTCAACTATAAACCACATCAACTACAAAAGAAATTAACTATCCAAAACAATATCAAATGTATTCATGTTTAGATAAAAAAATGGCCACAAAAGGCTACCACTCATGATATTAAATCTGCACAAAACAAAAGTCTTCATGTATTCATGTTAAGTTCAAATAAAATAGTCCGCAAAACGCTACCACTCATGATATAAGATTTGCAAATGTATATGTACGAATTTGTAACAAGTTTGAAATGTAGAGAGAACCTTTAAATGAAGTGGTTCATCTATATTTCTACACTTATAAAATCAATCACACCCCTTATCAACATCAACTACAAAAGTAATAACTATCCCTCTAAAACAAATAACATATACCGTTCGACATTCACATTGCATTGTACACATGCAATTGCTAGTCTAGGTAGTTACTATTATTGTCCACACCCGAACATACCTTCCCCTTAAAATAGGTAATCAAGTGGCCCCATGGAGTTATTAAAGGAATTGGATTAACTTGCTTGCACCATAATATCGGTGAGACTCGTTTCTCGATTTTTGGCCGTTGGATATTTTAATTGCAAACTAATAAATGTACATTGAGATGATAAGGAATCGAAGGACGATGAGAAAGAAAAACCAAATTCTACCAATTACCTTGTTCTATCTTTCAACATCTTGTTCTATCTATCAACATCTTTGTATAGGATGCATTTTATTCCACCTCATTCGAAAGTGATCTTCACTCTTGTGATATCGGTTATCCTTGGTGACAAGCTTTATCTCATATTATTGGGTTTATGTATCCTCTCAATCTCCATTGTGACATCTATCACTATATCATTAAGTTTAATCATGTGATGGTTTTTTTATATAGGTAAAAAGGCTTATTGCCTAACTATATTTATACTTAATAAAAACTTGAGAAGATGTTATAGTTATGAGTTTAAGCAACCTTGTTGGTGTTCTTATGGTTCACTTTTTTTAGCTTGCACAAATGAGTTGTACATTTTGAAGCCATCAATACGAGTGTTCCACCATTCAGCCATGAGGGATTCTAGAGAAGGATCTTTAAGCCACATTAATTCAAATTTGAAAGGTCTTCTTGTCGGAGGAGCAGAGGGAGAGCTTGTTAATTGAATAGGTTAGTGATTGGAGCCCACAACCCAAGAGCTTTCAGATTCGATCAAAATACTTTGTTGAATCCAATCCTCACTGAGGAGGAATCTATCCAAGCATTCAACTACATAGTTTCCTCCAAGTCTTCTATTCGTCCAAGTGAATTTCCCATTTTTGGGAAAGATGTCAACCAACTCACAGTCCTCAATAAATTGGGAAAATTTGGAGGCAGATTGGGTGATGACACCCGACCCACCAGCTCGCTCGAGAGGGAAAATGATTGAATTGAAGTCTCCTCCTAAGATCCAAAGAAAATCAGGGTACAAAGATTTGAGACTTTTTAAAGATAACCAACAAGTTTCCTTAGCAGTGCTGTTTTGAGGCCCATAAACATTACAGCAAATGAAGTTCAGAGGTTGACCAAAAACTTGAAATTCAATAGCCTACCAATTGACACAATCATCAATCAATTGGTCGAGACTTAGGCAGGGTTCCAAAGGAAAAACAAACCTCCCAAAGCACCTATGGCATCCCTAGAGACATGTTTGTTGTTTTTCCACAAATTCTGAGAAATAGAGCTGAACTGAGAAGCCTCCATCTTCGTTTCTTGAAGAAGGAGAATGTCTGGGTTCTTGTCACTAATAAACTATTTTAACAGTCTTTGTTTGTGTGGGGCATTGAGCCCTCACAAATTCCAAGAGAGGATTAACATTGGGAAGGCTTAGACCCTTGCAACCGCACGTGACCGACCATGATTGATATTTCTTATCTATTTTGGGAGAAGGACCTTCTTTTTTACGCCCTTTGTCCTCAAGGGTGAGCTCCCTAGGGCATGAATTTATTTGTCCGTTGTAGGAGATTTCAAAAGAATTTCTCGGGATTTGCTTTTGGATACGTATGCTAATGTTGATTTAGGCTTCCCGACTACACAAATTTGAGAGGGAGGGCACCGGTCTTGCCTTTAGCACTTTGAAGAGAATATTAGATTCCTCTATTTTACTTTGATCTTGATTGTTCATGATGTCTTTCAACCGGTCATGAGTAAAAGCTTCCTCTTCACCGATTGCCTCCTCCTCTTCGGATTCCATAATTTCTCCATCTTTAGCACCCATCCCATCCAGCTAATCACTTAAGCAGAGCTAGGTTCTTTCTTAGGAGAGGATTCCTCAAGGGTATTCAAGGCATTGAACTCGTTTTGGGTGGGGACCGCAATGGTTCCAACCAAGTCAGGGTTTTCTGCCTTGTTCCATTTATTTTTAGCATTCTTCTTCTTCTTCTTTTTTGGGCTTGGAGAAGCCATTATCTTCTGAGTCTCTGTTTTCTTCATTTCCGGGCATCACGCACAAAGTGACCATGCTTTTGGCATTTTGTGCAATGGAATGAGACATTTTCATAGTCCAGATCTTTCTTCCATTCTCTAGTTTCCGATTGATACAAATAACACTAGGCGGGGTTTTGTTATATCCAGTTAACAAAGATCCTAGCATACACCACAAGGACCCCAATTTTTGTTGGTTTTTATAGTACAAGTGAATTTCCCAGTGTGTTTCCCACTTGCTCAAAGGTTATTTCACACCGAGTTCAAGAGGGGAGATCATATAGGCGGAACCAAAAATTTGGTTAGGGATTCAATTAGGGTTGAAGTTTTCGACTCGAGTTTCATGAAGAGATCGAGTTCTTTCCATGAAATAGGGTCCACATCTAAAAATTTCATCTTGATCAACAAAATTGTCAAATAGGACTTGGAAGAAGCCTTGCGAAAGGAGCTTAATTTGACTTGGAGAGGAAATTTTCAAGACATTTGTAGCTAGCCGAAAAGATCCTATGCATTAGCCTAAAAGCCAATGAACTTGCAAATTAGGGCGCCCTCCAAAAGAATGATGATAAAAGAGTCCACATTCACATCATTGATTGCATAACTCGAAATTTTAGCAACCTCCGGAGGATGCCATTAAGACCAGCCATAGAGATCGAAAGTGATGCTTGGGGGACACAAGCCCCAAGAGGTAGTCAACAAAGAGAGGATCGAGATAATGCGTAAGTGCACCAATTTGGGGGGCCAAAAGGGGGTCTTAAGTGGACACTTTTTTTTGAAAAATAAAAATCTTCAACTTGTATGAGTTATTTGAAATAGTTACACTCAAAATTGGAAGATGTTGTAAGAACATGAATCGTAGCATTTTGAGTCTAGTTTCTAAGCTATTATTTTTTTAAATGGTTAAGTTTAAGTGGGTCAAATAACTAAAATACCAACATGTGCTCCTGTTTTTGTTAAAAACATAGTAGATAGTCTTTCGTGCCCCACCATTTTTGAGCACTATTTAGTATTTTTGAAAACCCTTTGGTAGAAAGATAGATAAGAGCATCTAGTTTGGGCTAGGATTTTTTAGATTTTTAGCGAGTATTTTTTAATGATTTTTCTAGTACAAAATTTTAAATTTTGAAAAATAACAGAGCTCACTTTGCCCCCTAACTACCTCAAAAAATATTGAAAATTAGTTTTTTTAATATGTATAAAATTAGTCCTAGTTTGGGCCTAATTTTTTTTATTAAATTTAGTCATATTTTTATTAAATGTATCGATCGTTTTAGTTTGATTTATCATGGCGAATAGCCATTTGACCCATTTTATGCAAAAACACGATGTTTGCTTTGTGTTTTGCAGTCCATGCTCTCAAGCTTGGGATCCAAACCGGATCTAAGCCTTAGAGACATGTTTTGGAAAAAGGAAAAACAAACAACGTGCGTACACATTATAACAGTATGCATTCCACATAGTATAGACATTATATGTCTTTTTGGCATGCTTCTATTTACAAAAATAAATGTTTTTCATTTATTATAAGTTTTTCATTTATTATTATTTATATTTTATTATTTCTTATACTTTAAATTTATTTTAGTAAATATAAGAAATTAGGGTCACTTTGCACCTTATGGAACTAGTCTCATAGATCCATGAGTCATGGTTTAGGAGATAATTTTTATAATCTAATATGGTCAATATATTGGTAAATTTTCAGGATTTCAGCATTCAACCTAAAGCTTTTAGTGTTTAAATTCTATAATTGATGTCTATTTTGGCAATGAATATAGTCATTGTTTAGGTTTTGGGGCCTTTTGGATTGTTTATTGACATTTGTAGGAGTGTTAGATGTGTCAAAATTATATTTTACAAACCTCACAACTCTCAAAGGAAACAACAACTACTCAAATATATGCACTCATGAAATGCCAAGTTATAATACATAACAAATCAAAACACATGTGTTGGACATAATGTCATTGGTGTTATCATTGATGTCAAGTTGCATTGATGGAAAAGGGTGTCTAGGTGGCATAAGAGTCAGCATGAGGTGTCAATCATCAAGAAGCATGAAGGTTGATTAGTAGTGCCATGTTTTGGTGTCATGAAGTGTTGCATTGGTGAAGTGTTGGTTTGGAACCAAAAAGGGCAGCTTCATTATTTTGAAATTATTCATGACACCTTCAAGCCTTAGAGAAAAATGGATGTCTCCAACATGTAGAGGATTTATGTAGCTTTCCAATGCCTATTTTTTCTTCTAACTCCTTACAGAGCTCTAGAATCTTCCTAGAGAATTTAGGTTTCACCATTAGAGTGTTTGTTCCCTACACCTAGAAAACCCGATGTTGAGAAGATAGTCCTTGAATGATCAAACCTTTCCTAAATCTTCCTAAATTACCTTCAACACTTCCAATATTCTCTTGACATCACCTATGGATGCTTAAGATCTTTCCTAAACTCTCCCGAGAGGGTGTTTTAATAGCTCTAGAATGGAAAAAATAACTAGCATCCAAAAATTGAAAATTTTGAAGCATGACAACTAAGCCCTTAATTGAAAATAAGGCTTCTCAGTCACTGTGCATCCTTCCTCTAGTGATGTAGGAACATCTTGTTAATAATCAATTTTGGCTTTCTTAGGTGACTAGGGGTATCTTGGGTCCACTTGAGATGGTCATAGCTTGTAATAGTCCATTTGGACTCCATAGGAAAGAATAGGAGTTTCCCTCCAAATGTATAATTTGAATATTTGAACTAGCTCTAGGTATGTTATAGGCTTAGGTGTTAAGTGACACAATCCTCTCAAACTGAGATATCGATTTGGAGGTTAGAGACTATTTTGTAAAGAATTTTCATGAGTAAATATATTGTTTTGGATTGTCTTCTTATCTATAATGGTGTTCAAGGATTCATGGAACCCTCACAGTGTCCAGGGAATGGAAAATAGATAGCAAGACTTACTTAGACTAGACTATACCTTGTTTTAGAAGTTTAGTAGTATGTAGCATGAACATAATGATTCAATGGAATCCTTAAGTCTATTTCAAGGCATTGATCACAAGGACATGGTGTTGCAAAAGTCAAAAAAGGTAATAAACCATCTAAAGGAGGATTTCTTAAATTAAATTTACATTCACAATCCTAACTATGTGTGCCCAATCTTAAGGGCCTAGAGTAGAACATTCATTGTAAAAGTTAATAATTATGCCTAGTAGAGTCCTTGATAAGTGTGGAGGAAGGTAATAAGAAGACCAAGAGTTTCAAAATCCCTAGTACATGTTGGAATAAGAATAAAAGCAAAGGAATGTGCAAATACAATCTAGTAGTGTTAATGCCCAGTTTGAGGGCTAAGAAATATGTACTTTTAGAAAAATAGCCTTTATTCCATGTGATTGAAGTTGGTTGAGCCTCTAACAAGCTGGAGGAATGCTTAAGGGCATTAAGGACTCATAAAATCATGACATAAGGACAAAGTATTGAGTGGTTAGTAGGTAAGGAAGTAATGTACAATAATGTTTATTTCTTGTGATTGTCAAGACCAACCTTGAGAAATAGATGTTTTAGGAAAGACAATCATAAGGAAGTTGTATCTATCATTGAGAGAGTGGTGTTAGAATGTTTTGAATCCATACCTGCTCCAAATAAACACCTTTTACATAGTCACCAACCTATATCTACATCCTAAAGCTTATGCGAGTGCCCAAGAACTCTCAAAAAATGCTCTCCATCATGTCAACATGCTTCTCAAGCAACCAAGAACTTCATATTACCATGGACTTTCACCTAGGAAAGCTAGATCACCTGATTGGGCTTGCAAGAACAAGCCATCCTCACTGAATCAACCTACTCAACCATGAACATGCTTGAATCTTCATATCATCTTCATTTTGAGCATCACCTAACCCTACACCACCATCCACTTTTTCATTAACAAGGTTTTGCATCAATGACAACACCTATGCAACAACATACCAACATATCTAATAGGGAATATTGATGATTTCACTAATGGTTGACCTCTATAAGGATTGTATTGGGCATTATTCAATCAAGATGGTAGCTCATCAGAGGTGAATATACTTGATTTATCAAGTGGTTTTTTCTTATCATTAGGATCAAATTTTTGTTTTCTTTGGAGTCATCAACAATTTTTACCTTTTTGATTATCATTTTTGGAATAATATTTAGACCGAGTTTGAACTACATTCACATCAGAATCAACAAAACTACACATTTATGAAATATTCTTACCTTTCACAAATTTTCTGACTTTTTAAATTATCTTTACATGTTTCAGGATCATGATCTAATTCACACACTCCACAATACATCTCTTTAGGTTCAATTTTAACCTTTCTTGATTCAGTTTTAACCTTACTTGATCCAACAGAAGTAACTTTTGAGGATGATGGTTGGTCATTTAACTGTCTTTTCACAACAACCAACTCATTACCCAAATTCTAAATGACATTTAAAATTTCTATATTCTCTACAGAAGCATTAGATGATGTTTTATCTTTGAAACCAATCTTCTTTAACTTCTTTTCATATGCCAAACAAAATGTAAGAGTCTCCTCAAAATCATAAATTTCTTTATCTTCCAACACTAACCTATACTTTGATGACAAAACATTACAATAATACAATTGTGCAAGATTTTTAGGAGGTTTGACTTTTGTAGGTATATTTTGTCTCAATTTGGTGAAACGAATAGTAAAATGATAAATGGTTTCACTAGGGTCCATGGTCATATTAGAAAGTTCATTTACTAGTTCAAACTCATCCTTGTCTTTTCCAAAGCAATCCTCTAGCCAATATTCTATGTCAAACCATTTAGTGAGGGATTTAGAAGGTAAAATAATAAAATATTTATAGGCTCTCCCTTCAAGTGTTTGTGAAAAATTCTTAAATAAGATATTTCATTGGTTACTCCTATGACAACACATATCAGTTTGAAAGAGTCAAGATGATCTTCCCATGAAGAACCATATTCACCAAAAATTAGGAAGTTGAATACCCTTTAAGGATGGAAGCTTTGGAGGATTTCTCCCAATTTCAATAGGGTTTCCTTTAAGCCAAGGAATAAGGTTCTCTTCATCATTATTAGAAGCTTCATCATCAATTACATTATCTCTATTACGTTCAAATCGGGATTCTATTTCAATTGTGATTTGGATTAGGCCTTCTTTCTCTTTCTCCTTCAACATCCATATTGAAAATCAAAAAGGAAATAACAAAGGAAAAGGAAGTTTGTCTAACAAAAATGTTTAAGAATCTTTTTATCGTTAGTAATATCTAAAGGCAAGACTTTAGATTTATTCACATATTTCAAGATTACTTCTCTTTCATTTTTAACTCATTTATACTTTTCTATGATGTCTTGTTGGGTTTGGATATTAGACCTTGCAAGCCTTTGAATATCAAGAGCTCTATCTTCCTCATCGTTAAGAACTTCACTAGCTTGTGCAAACTGTGAAACATTAGTAGATCCCAAAGTGTAGTTCGAATATCAGAATTGATGTCTAATTGAGTATTCCCAATGAGAAAACCAACTTGGTCAATAGGATAAAAACCCCTAATGGTCATTTGAAATATGATAAAGAGTAGATAGTTAGAAGAAATATACTCTTGCAGTAGAAATAGAAATGAAGGAGTGGATAGTTAGAGGAAATCCACTCACATAGAAGAAATAGAAATTGGTTTCCCAAAGTGGAGTTTCCAAATTTGTTGTCAATAAAAAGTAGACCGAAAACTAATCAACCTCTACTTTGATGCAAAATCTTAAGTTGGAATCGAGCCGAGTTTAATCATGAAAAAACTTAAGGATAGCTTAAGCGTGGGTAGTTTAAGTATAGGTTAATCATAGACCAACCTAAGATTTTGGGAAAATTTCTATCTTCTAACAACAAAGGGATATACAAAATAACAACAAAGAAACAAACAAACACATAACAAAAAAACACAACAAGACCATTTATTTTTAAATCGATATGAAGTTGAGATCATTTGAGTATCTTAATAATCTTCCATCAAAGTTCATATGAAAATAATAAATCACTTATTAATAGGACTGATTTCTTTATCAAAGAAATTGTTATCTAACCTTTATCCGACAAAGTGAAGTCTATTAATGAGACAACCTCTTGAAAAGGTGAATTAAATAAGTGATGATTTATTTATGATCTCATAGTGTAATTATTGGTCATGTAATGTAATGATCTTGGAAACAAAACCAAAACAACAAACAAAAGAAAAACAAACACAAACACATTATTCACAAGATATGACACATTTGCACAATTTGTAAGATAAAATGAAGATAAATATATTGAAGAGAAACATATTTGTATTTATGAAATGTATAATGATTTCCAAGACAACATCTAACAAGAGTCATGATCAAATAAAAAAATCCAACATGGCTATCAATCTGCATTTATCTCAAGATTGGAGTGAAAATGTCTTTCATGGCCTACTCTGGATATGACATATCAAAATATGCAATCAATTTAAGATGAGATACAAAATAATAAAATCAGATAATCAATAAAATAATATTAAAACTGGATATACATGTTGTATCATAATTTCATACTCAAACCTCAAAACAATGTCATCATAACACATGTAAGATCACTTATCTCAGAAAATCATTTGCATAGAAATTATTCCTTATGAAATAAGCTTCACAAATTGCTTACAATACTGATTTATCCTCATAAAAATGTATCCTCCAAGTCCTTTATAATTCTTCCCTTTTTAAAAAATCAGTTACAACTGATTTGTCTCCAAATTATAATTAAATTTATAATAAAATATTACACTTCATCTTTAAGTGAAAATTTATTATGTTTATTTAAATATCAATTGAGAAGGACTCGGGTAACTATCTTTTAAAAATAAAATATGACTTTTAAAACATTGAGGAATGAGACAAGAAAAGGGATGGGGCCACCTAACATTAAATACACAACATAACCATCTAGAATTAAAATCATTCAAACCATAAATACTCCATCATATCCGAAAAAATCATCAAAATATAATCCAACATATAACCAAGAATCTGTAATCAACCAAAGCTAAATATATACTTAAGTTCATAAAACCAAGTTATCATATATCATCAAGTGTAAATCCATGATAACTATCAAGTGCTGAAAATTATTTGTTCAAATCCATGTCTAAAATAGAAAAAAATCATATCATGATAAAGTACTAATAATCTCCAGTGAGGTCAAGCAATGGTGTCCCAATCTTAGTCATCAGTTCTACATACTCATAAGGACCAACAGGAAGAGTAGTATGAGTAATGGCTCCTGACTCTTCCTCTACCTCCAAATTCACCCTCTTCAATGCCCTAGTCACCATAGGAATAACAGAAGAGGACTTAACACGCTTAGGGAAAGGGTATGAGTCATGTGAGCGGGATGGTTGGGTCTGCCCAAGCAACAAAGGTGAGTTAGCAGTGGCTAAACATTATGTGAAGGCAAATTATGAGATAGAGCAGAGTGGACTAAACAATTGGAAGAGGAAGGATTGTGATCAACTTGAGTGCGGTCAATGTTGTCATGGAGAGGAGTATTATGAATGCTTTAAGAGGGTTGGGTATGAGGATATAACTCGATAAATTGTAATACCTCATGCAGAAATGGTTCATTTGTGAAGACTCTGCAACACTATTTTACCAAGCACAAAAAATAATCCGCAACAAATAACTAAAGAAAAGGAACTCAAAATGATATTAAATCGCAGGACTCTTCGAGGAGGAAACCTCCTTTGAGAAAGCTCAATACAATATATTCGTGGATGCTTCATTGAGCCTCAACACCTTCTTATATACTAATTCCTATCTAAGAAACTACTACTTCATGCACATGTGGGATTATTCAAATATGATGAAGGGATGACTTATAAAGCATATGTGTCCAACGTAACTAATCTATTATAAAGAAAATAAAAGGGTAGGAACATAGGTTCCTAACATCCCCTCTCTCTTGGAAAAAGCTTTGTCCTCAAAGCTTCAGATGGAAATTGGTGCTGAATTTGGAGAAGTGGTTCCCATGTTGCGTCTTCTAGATGCATTCATGCCATTGGATTAGGACTTTTGTTATGGAGTGGGAACAAAGTTGGCGGGTCCGCTTGTCTAGGATGGCTTCTGGTTCAAGAAGGATGGAGCCTTCATTATTGAGTTATGGTAAAATTGTTTGTGTTTTGACATTTGTTCCCAAAACTTTCTTCAAACAAGAGACATGGAAAACGAGGTGAATTCGGGAGGAAGGTGGAAGCTCTAGCTTGTAAGCAACCAAACCAATTTTCTGGAGGACCTTATAGGGCCCATAAAACTTTGGAGAAAGCTTATGACGCCCTTTGAGCTTCAAGGATGACCGCTTGCAAAGGTCGAGAGATGAAGGAAGACCATATCGCCTCATTGGAATGTGTGCTCGAGTGGTGCTGATCATCCTGCTGCTTCACGTAGTTCTGTGCCATGTGGATATTGGCTCGTAGAGTGCTAAGAATCTGATCCCGATTGCGGAGAGTAGTGTCAACTGCATGAACTCTTGAACTACCAGGGTTATATGGAAGAAGGGTTGGTGGCTTTTGACCATATATTGCTTCATATGGGGTCATTTTAGTAGAAGTGTGGTATGAGGTATTGTACCACCACTCTACAAGGGGAAGCCACTTTGTCCACTGGTGTTGCTATTCTAAAAAAAAGCAACAAAGGAATGTTTCTAAACACTTATTGACAATTTCAGTCTGGCCATCCGTCTAGGGGTGATACCTAGAGCTCATCTTCAGTTGGGTGCCTATGTTTTGAAAAATCTCTATCCAAAAAGTTGCATCACGATTAGAGACAATAGAGGAAGGAATGCCATACAGATGGAAAATATGATCCACAAAAATATGGGCTGACCGTGGAGGCTTTATATGGATGGGTGAGGGAAAAAATGACTATATTTGGAGAGACAATTGACAACAACCAAGATAACTAATTTACCTCCTACCAAGGGAGACCTCGATAAAATCCTTAGAGATATCTCGTCCGATCCTAGTCAGAATTGGCAAGGGCTCTAACAACTCGGGAATTACTTGTTGTCTCACCTTTATTGCATTGACAAATATCACATTCTCGCCACCATATGTGTAATAACACCTTCATTCCTTTCCAAAAGAAGTTTCGGCGTGCCCGCTCATAGGTTTTGAGAAATCCAGAGTGTCCTGCTGATGGAGAAGCATGAATTTCATAGAAGATAACTTGATGAAGGTTTGTGCAATGGGAAGCACCGGATGACCCTTGTGGAATATAAATGCACCATCCCATGAATAGTGTTGTATGACTGCGGGATCATTGGCTAATTCTTTGGATGAGGTGTTGTGACGAGGGATCAAGTGCATACCCCTTTTTTACAGATTCTATCCAATTTGGGATGGGAATGGAGATGGCCGACAGGGATGCCTGGTCCTCGAATGCACGTGAGAGAGCATCAACCACAATATTGTCTTTACCCTTCTTATAGGTTATCTCATAATCATACCCCATGAGTTTGTTGACCCATTTCTATTGTGTTGGGGAGGAGACCCGTTGTTCCAGAAATATTTCAAACTCTGGTGATTTGTTTTGATGCAAAAATGATTCCCCAGTAGGTATGGCTGCCATTTTTGTACTGCATGGAGAATTGCCATCATTTCCTTCTCATATGTAGACAAGGCTAAGTTTCGGCCCGAAAGAGCTTTTTAATGAAGGAAACTAGGTGACTGATTGAAGAAGGAAAACACCCAAACCATTCCCACATGCATCACTTTCAATGGTGAAAGTTTGAGTGAAGTATGACATGGCCAAAACTGGTGTGCCACACATAGTCTATTGAAGAGCCACAAATGCCTAGTTAGCTGTGTGTTTTCAGGAAGAAATCCTTATTTGATAAGGCGATCAAGGGGGCTGAATCTTTCCATAGTCCTTGAAAAAATTGTGGTAGTACCCAGTAAGGCCTAAGAAACCACAAAGGATTTTGAGATTTGTTGGCGAGGCCATTCTGCGTTTGCACCGATCTTGTCTGGATCTACATGGACCCCGTCGATAGAGACAATGTGCCCGAGATATTCCACTTCTTTGAGGCCAAAGGAACACTTGGATTATTTGGCACATAATGTATTGTCTACCAAAATTTGTAATGCCCTGTCAAGGTGCTTTGGAGGTGGTCGGCCCATGTGCGGCTATAGATCAAGATATCGTCAAAGAAAACTAGGACAAATTGACGGAGGAAAGGATGAAATATTTTATTCATGAGTGCTTGAAAGGTGGAAGGGGCATTTGTAAGGCCAAATGGCATGACCAAAAATTCATAGTGACCATCATGAGTGTGGAAGGCTATTTTTGGAATGTCTTTAGGATGCAATCAAATTTGGTGATAGCCAGAGCGAAGGTCCAATTTGGAATTTTTTTTGCCCCATGAGCTCATCTAGAAGCTCATCAATGACCAGAATGGGAATTTATCCTTGATGGTGAGGTGATTAAGGGCATGAAAGTCAACGTAGAGCCACCATGATCCATATTTTTGTGGACAAGAAGTACTAGAGAGGAGTACGAGCTGGTCTTAGGAGCGGATGATGCCAGATTTGAGGAGGTCCCGGACTAGGTTTTCAATTTAAGTCTTTTGTAGATATGGATAGTGGTAGGGATGGATGTTGGGGGATGCTTCCTGGAAGGAGTGGGATGTGGTGATCTTTAGGCTGTGAAGGGGGCAAACCCATTGGTTCGATAAAAATAGTAGCATGTTTTTCGAGGATGGCTTGTAAGTCCGTAGGGTTGCGAGCGGTAGTGGGGGTTGGAGTTGGATGGAGTGTAGATGGGCAATTATCCCATGAGAGCCTTTCTTCAAAATATTTTCCATGCGATGGGAGCTGATGACGAAAGCGAGATCTTGAAATAATCTCTTTAGGTGTGCTTCTGCGATTATCTATGAACTACATCTAAAGCTCAGAAACATCCCATAGAATGGGTCCCAAAGTGTAGAGCCATTGTGCACCTAAAACCACATCACATCCGCCTAGAGGTAGGGAAAACATATCTGATCGCAGAGTGTAGTCGCCTATCACAATGTGTACATTCCAACATTTCCCTTTACAAGGTAATTTTCCCCCATTAGCAATCATTACTTGAAGCTAGAACAAGGGTACACAAAGCTATTTTCCTCCTTAGCAATGAGGGGATCGATGAAATTGTGTGTGCTTCTTGAGTCAATGAGGATTGTGAGAGGAATATTTTGAAGAACCCCTTGACCTTAATAGTTTGTGGGGTGGTAACACTAGTTAATGCGTGCAAGGAGATTTATGGTTGATCCTTCTGGGGTGTGGAATCCTCTATGGGGGCTTGGTTATTTGGAGCATCCTTGAAGTCCTAACTATCGACCTCACTGTCTTTCTTTGGTGGTGATTCCACATCTAGTAGGTAAAGTTTTTGTGTGACGCACCTATGACCCTTAACCAATTTATCATCACAGTTGTAACATAATCCTTTCTCCTTACGTGCCCACATCTTGGCCTCGGTGAGACGCTTGATCTGGTGTGGGACATTGGCCACTGGTTGGTTGGGTTCTTAGTTGTGGATGATAGTGGGAGACGATGCTTCACCGAGATTTTATCTTTATCCAACTTAGCCAGCCCAAGGCTTCCTTCATGTTGGTGGGGCAACAAATTTTCACCTCTCGAGTAGATTGGTTCCTTGAGACCACTAACAAAGTAACTCTTAACGAAGTCTTCTGTTAGCCCTTTAATGTGATTAGCCAGTTTCTCAAATTCCTGGTAATACTCCCAAACGGTATCGGTGTGACAGAGTTTGGTGAGAGCTCCGGTGAAGTCCTCAAATTTAGAGGGATAAAATCTGCCCAAAATGATGGATGTAAATTTCTTCCAATCGTGTTCATCATTTGCTATGAGATACCAACGATACCATTATCGTGTATATTTTTTCAAATGGTAGGAGGTGATTGGGACTTGATTGACAAAATAAGTGCATGAATGTTGAAGAACTAGCTCGCCCGATAAATCCATCCTGTAGGATCTGTACCATTAAACTTGGGGAAGTCCAACTTAGGCCCACGAGAGTGGTTAGAGAAGGATTTTTGTGAGGACTTCATCGTTTTCCGCTGTTTGATCAAAATGTCATGCTATTGAGTCAATCCGTGCCTTTTGAGCCAGGTGAGTGACTCCGAGATTTCAATGTTTCAAGTTCTTCCTCCATGAATTTGGTGCCTATACGGGTGACAACCATAACCGGGTTTTTTTTTGCAATGGATAGAAAAACTCTTTCTAAAACACATTTAGTAATGGAAATTTGGGATTTGAGCTGAAAAAAGGGTGAGAATGGATTTGGACGGGGTTTTTGACACTTTTTGGGCAATTTTGACAAAGGAAAAATGTAATTTGGGGGTTGTAATGGTAAGAACTTAAAACTTGTTCCTTGAGGAAAAAGGAGTGGAATAGGGAAAGGAATAATGTGTGCAAATTTTGGGGAAACGAGTAAAAATGAAGAAATTATGGAAACCCTATTTTTTTTTTTTTTTTAAATGGTGATTTACGAGTGATAGAAGTGGAATTGGGTCTTGGATCCTCAACATATAAAATATGCAGAGTGGGGTTTTGGGTGTTTCAAGAAATTTTAGAACAAACAGAGCTACAATACGAGAAGATAAGGCTAAAAAAAGAATTTCCAATGCCTTTTTAAAACCCTTAGACTGCGTTCTTGAACAGGAGGATTTTTTTCACCCTTGACTCGCGTTCATGAACAAAGGATTTGTTTCACCCTTGATTGTGTTCATGAACAAGAGGATTGTCACGCATCCATTGAAGACCCTACACACAAACCAAAAATGAAACCATACCTGAAATCAAGAAAACAGAATGATTTTGGCCTGATTTGGTTTGCACAGAGAAGAATGGTCTTGAGAAAATGATGAAGGATGGTTTCTGAAGCTTGTGGTTTGGAAAAGGAGACAACCACCTAGAACTTTCAAGGTTTCCTAGCTCTAGCCAATGCCTCGTGCCAAGTTTCGTGTGAAAATGAAGTAGTGTACGTGGCGTGTGAAGAAAATGCGAGTGAAATGTAATATTATTGAAATGACACAACTCACAATGCTACCTAGATCTGCGAACAAAATGCAAACAAGATCTAGACAACTTTATGATCACCAAGATCCTGTTTGGGCGAGGTGAGAGCATATAGTGGGTAGAATTAGATTGCCACGATTTACTGAGAGAGAAAAAAATGGCCATGAAAGTGCTCGATACAGATGTGAAGACCTTACATCACTATTTTACCAATCACAACAAAATAACCTACAACAAATAACTAAATCAAAGGAACTTGAAATGATATTAAATCACAGGCCTCTTTGAGGAAACCTTCTTTGAGCAAGCTCAATACAATATATTCATGGATGCTTCATTGAGCCTCAACACCTTCTTATATATTAATTCCTATCTAAGAAACTACTACTTCCCATACATGTGGGATTATTCAAATATGTTGAAGGGATGACTTACAAAGCATATGCGTCTAACGTAACTAATCTATTATAAAGCAAATAGAAGGGTAGGAACACAGGTTCCTAACATCATTAATGTCAAAATGTACTAAGAGACATGAGTAGGACCATTTCTCATAAAAGGCCTCCTACCCCAAAGCGTACTAGTTCCCCTTCGACCACCCCTAGGTGAACCTCTCTACCATTGGGAACGACCTCAAAAGTTATTATGACCCCATGAATGATGTGAACTTGATCCTCTGGAATTTCCCCATCCATCCCAACTTGACATGCTTTGTAATAACTAAGAAGAAATGATAAATTACTAAGCAAATTCAATTGAAGATAACTTCACAAGTTCACATATTCTCTCAAGACAAAGTGAACTAAAATTTCCCCATTCATATTAACATGCAAATAAAATGATGACAAATGACATCCACTTAACCAAGGAGGTTATTATTAATAACAACCGAAAACACGTAGTAAGTAATTTTAATCATTATTTCAACAATCCAAACTTTAATAATTCCAAGTTTAATGCAAAACTTCACCAAAATTTTAACAACACTTCAAAATCATTGCATTTTCTCTCCATGATTCCATTTTAATATCTCTTCTTTGTTTAAACCCAATTTTTGCAAATGACAACAACCAAATCGAACTCAGAAAATAATGATCGCATTGAATCACAATATTTAAATAAAGTAAATTGAACCTTTGTTTCTGAGAAATAATTTATATTAAAATAAATCAAAACAAAGTGAATATTGAAACCAAACTCCATGAACAAAAACATTCTTCAGGTAAGACTGATACATCGCCCATTTATATATCGTTGCTAACGAACCATTACATATTTCAAATACAGTTCTTGCCTTGAAATGACATGAAAGCTTATTATAGGAAAACTAAAATTTCAGTACCCATCATGGATTCAAAATTGGGCAACTTCGATTGCTTTATCAAATTCATATTTTCATCGAAATGAGCCACACAAGCATAAAAGAAACAACCAGTGCCAAGAATAACTCAAATCATCCAAAAATCTATGGCCAAATCAATAGAAATATGAGATTAGATAAGAAAAAAATAGAAGAAAAGATTGCATGCTCCACTTTCATTTTCCTTAACACGTCAGGGCTCAATGGGGTTTTAAAAAAACTTGCATTCAACTAAATATCGACCTCATAGCCTAGAACTTTTTTGCCAAACATGCTTTATCCATCTCATTGTTTGTAAATATTGGAAGCCTTTTAAATGTGGTTAATGAGAATAATAGACCAAATGTGAGCAAGAGACTTCAATAACCACACAACATTGGTTTTATCAAAAACTACAAACTTGTAGACCTAAAAAAATTACACGCATGCATGAAAACGACCCAAATTTGGGTAACTTCCTCTTGTTTTATCCAAAAGATACATAGATGCGAAATATCACCACATATTTACTTTAAATGGAGGACCCAAACTCACAACACCATGATCAACAACTCGGCGAGTTCACAAACTAGAGTACTCAAGCAAAAAAACCACAAGAGCTCGAGCTTCCATGTTTTGCATAAATCAAAATCATTTACGAGGCACAATTAATGTAACACATACACATTCAATAAAACCACTACTAGTTTAACAACAACACAATCACCACCTAAATGGTTACCAATCACCAATTCCCAAATTACTTCAAAAATCAACATATCTACTATAGTCCAAACCAATGTAAAAGCGGTTACGATCAACATAGTGGCCATCTTAATATTATCACCTTCTAACCACTTAACATGCCATCCATATATCAATTGACATTCAAAACAAATGCAAAGTGATATAACACCATCACCATAGGGAAATAACAAATTCCCAACTCATGTATACATCAACCTTTAGGTTAAAGCAATGCCAAATGATATGATCAAAATCACATAACAGATCAATGAAACTTATTAAAATGGTTGAAACCAAGTCACAAGCTTATCAAAATGTGCGAAGTGGTACTCTACCAATGAAATCAGACAAGAAAATGATCATTTCAAAACTCACCAACATCTTCATCATGTTACTTAAGCAAATCATTTCCAAAATGGAAAAAAGAGATATTATTATGCAAGTTTGAAAAATTGAAGAATGATATCAAAAAATGAAACTTGATCTCCATTATTGAAAACATGTAACCAATTTAACAAACAAGATGCCATATATATTTTTTCACAAATCAATAATCAACCAACAGAGTATAAGAATGCCATAAAACCACTTAATGCTATATAGATTAAATAATGCATTAAATGTCAAGTGGCCCCCACCTAAATTATCATAGATGCATGCGACAAAATTTCGTATAATGAGCACATGGAAGTTTTTAAATGATTCTTTTTTTAAAGGGGTGTGTTAAATTTTGTCAATAACGAGGACCCTCCAACCCTATTTTATCGATAAAAAAGTCATAAAGAGAGATAATGATAGGTCAATTGGGATTGGGATGTGCACACAAGTCATGCTTAAGGTGCAAGGATAATTTTATCATTTCCAAATTTAGGTGTCTACATTTCCCCCTATTAAGTATGAAATAAAATCATACCTGATTGTGTACACACACTTTATCTTCATTCGAGTTGATGATTTCACTTGAGTGTTGGCATATTGTATGATGAAACCTTTATTAGAGAGTTTATTCAATGTGCATAAGAGAAATTTATCGTAACTCAACTTTGAATGATATACAATTTTGAAAATTGAATTTTCATTTGTAATATTGTAAATCGAGAGACAAAAGCATAAAAGGAATACACTTGTTTTCTTTTCCAAAGGAGAAAATTTGGGATATGTTGTGGGTGGACATTGAGATTTTGAACTAAACCACATAAGGATTGGGGACCGTAATTATGTAGACATTTTAACATATTCTTGTGAAGGAAATCCTCAAACCTCACATCCTTTAGAGTGCCATGACATAATACTCAAATTAAAGAAACCATGCATCGATAAAAAGATAAAATGAATGCAAGTTGGAGATAGTAACACAATTTGGGTGATATTATTCATAGAAACAACAACGTCAAACCAATAATTCAGCCTTTACTCTTGGGTAAAGTTATTTTTACACTATAATTATGGTTATTTAACATCATCATAATTTAGTGAGAATTGATCTCACATCCATAATGTACTCTTAAGATAGGTGTGAGTTCTCCCACAAAAAAACATAAGATGCTTTCATATGGAAATTGGCTCTACTTGTATATCCATTCATGCCACCTCATAAGACTCTTGGTTCTATGAAATTAAAATGAAAGGATTAAAGGATAAAAATTAGACCCAAACATAACCAAGCTTCCTTCTATGAAACTTGTGCTTACAAACATTAAATTATTCAAAGTTCTTAGCTCAAACATAATTACGAAGAAAATATTGAACACTTGATGATTGTCTAACAAACCAAACATTATGCATAGGAACCACATACTCCACAAATATTGTGTGATGGACTTGCGTACTCAAAATAATGCAATATTGTATTACATGGCTCACCGTAAATGTAATTTTTCCATGCGTGGCCAAAAAAATATTCCATAAAATGCAAATATCACTAATTCGATTCTTCGACAATTTTGGTTGATAACCGATTGTTTGTACACTGGATGCTCTTACATCATATACCTCTTCTAGTTTTGAAAGCTTAAGCTCCTACTCAAGGAATCAATGGCTTCAACATAGAGTAAGTTCATAAGACCTTAATTTAAGAAAAGAAGGAATCAATTTGACCTATTTGACTTGTACATTACATAATACAGTTTGAAGATATTATTAGTAAATAATCATAGATCAATTTTTTGTTAACAACGTAAGAATCATATTGAGGACTCAATTATTGATGATTATTCACTCATCCCCTACTTTTTACCATTACTTAAGTGATATCAAAATCATGCTACAAAAATGATATGATAACTTAATCACCTTAAAACCCCGATTTCTATACACCCACAGTCCTTTCCTTTGTCCACAGAGATCATAATAATCATTCCATAAGGTCAAGAACCTTTCTTAATTTAGCTTGTAAAAATGATCTTAAGAACAATGATGCACACCCACCTTGAAATATGTCTTCACTTATTCTCTTGCCAGGTCTACTACAAAAATAACAAATAAGAAATATTGCCATATCAAGATACTTTCATACAAATTTATGATTGAATTAAGAATTATATTATCCCAATACGCCTTCATAAGATATATTCGCCAAATGAATTTTTTTCTTAAGGTATTTGGTTGATGTTTCCAACCAATATAATGGATTATTGTCACCTTGATTCAACGTTCTTTCTTTCTAAATACAACCAACATTCAAAAGTGAGAGATCAATACTATTTACAATTTCTTTTCTAGGATGGTTAAATAACCTCCTTTATTCTTAGATTGCTGCCCAATTCCTTCTCTAGTGACCTTAGATGTCATAATTCAACGTCATCTTCTTGAAAACATCTCCCCAATATCCTTTAACTTGTACAAATCTCATTGACAATGTTGAGGACTCTAATGTGACCACCTTTCGCTTATCATCTACCGATGAGGAAAAACCCACGTATAAACATAAACCTATATTCTATCCTAATCTAGTTATAATAACCTCATAAACTTGATTGTTATACAAGAACATAATTTCAAGTCATTATATTCTCTTTAGGTCTCAACTCTTTAGTCCATTTTATTTAACCAAGATACTCAATTCTCTATACCTCTGCTCTCTAAAGCATGATCTGTCATGGTAATCTAAATATTACTTTCTCTCGATCATGACCCTATGAAGCTCTAATGTATATTTTCTTATATGCATCACGGTTATCATTTGACTCACCAATTTCTAGTCTTATCGTTATAATTCTTTTGATAGAAAATCATCTTGAAATTATTTCACCAAGACCTCTCTCTTACAACTCTAGTGTTACGAATCAACTTAGAGTTAGTAGGTCTAGTTTAATACATATTTACACCTAATTTCCATATAATTTATCTTTTCTCCTTAGTGTTAACCTTTCTAAATACCCTTTATCAAGTTTGGGAAGATCGCCAAGTTTTATCCCTCCATTCCATGCGGGTTTTGCATAATTCACATTTTACTAACTAGAATTAGGCCTTAGGCGAATTATAATATGCTCCTTGAGGAGTGTAAGGGAGATCCCACTTATGTAATTATGAAACATTATAAAACCTTTTACATCTTGAATTAGACCCCCCCTAGATGATTTGTACCATTTTTTAGCTTCTGAGGTTGTTTAAAGAGTGAGATATAAAGATGTTATTTTAAACCCTAGTTAAGGGTTACAGTCAAACCGATAGGATAGAAATTGCTTTATCTCATTTTGTCAACTTTTCAAAGCCTAAACCTAGTTGGATTAGCTCTGTAATGCTCCCCTACGGTTTTTCCTTCAAGGATTGAAACCTACAAGTGCTTGTGTAGGTCTATACACTAGGATTTGTTTAGAATTCCATTGCAAATGATTAGAACACATGTGTCTTTTGTAATTTCAAGATATCTTTTTTCGGAAATAATTTCAAAACAAACCCTTAATATTTTAAGATCTGTATCAATGTGGAGAAACTATCTTCTTTCATAAACTTGTTCCCAACATGCTCCTACTTGTTGTAGACTATAAAACTACCTAAACTAGTGCACACCCCACGGACATAAAACAAACATGCACTATCTTATATAAATGACAAACATCAACACATATGAAAAGACTTACTGTATGGATAAACTCAGTAAAAGGTTCTCAATTTATTCATAAAACATACCTCTAACAACAAATAGTTTCTTTCTTGATCAACCACATACTTTTCCTTTACAAATTATAGGTCTAGAAGCCTTCTTCCTCTCCTCCCACTAACACCTCATGTTCTATCTTATTGATTATTCATCCTCATATTTTGTAGTTTATCTTGTCTCCACTGATCTAACAATTCAACCCTATCATGAACAAATCCATATTTCTAATAATAATTTACAGTTGAAATCAATCCCTAAACTCCCTAAAAACCTTTTACTTACTACGCAAGTTTGCTTATTTTAGCTTTAGGCATACCAATTCTTCTTCGGATTGTTCTTGACCGAGTTTGAGGGTAGAATATGACATTACAATAGTAATTTGATCTTCTTCACAATTTACAACTTGCCACAAGGCTTTCATGCCTTCACACATACAAATTTTACCTTTTTTGAGGGAAACTTAAACTATGCTTATTTAACTCAAGCGTAACAAAAAATGAAGCATTCAAGAACTTCTTATTGACTATGGAAGACATACTTGATAGACCCTTACACCATGAATGAGTTCAAACTACAATATTTACATCATGAACATAAACCAAATCTTGATGCTTTAAGGCAGCTAGGTACTCATATCGCAATGCGACCCTTTGTCTAGGATACACTTTTTCAATAGAAATTTTACTTCACAACCGCATCGCCCAAATCTAACTCGTATATTGGCGGATACCCAATATTAATATAGTGGTCAAAAGATCCCCATAAGCCATGATCACGTACCTTATTCTTGGGGCTACATGATTTCAATGAGCCGAGTGATTCTCACTCATACAACAAAATAATGTTATTATGTTTATAAACTTTTCCTCACTACAATGAAACTTCAAACCCCCACCGTAAGTGGTAGGCCGTGTGTCACATTATTATCTCTGGACCAACAAAACAATATAACAATTTATCATCTTATACTCAAAACAATTTCTATCTCACTAGTAACTTTTAAATTTTACTCTTTAGAATATATAAAATAATGCTACTTTTACATTATCAATAAAAATATAAAAAAGTAACTTTACATCTATTTTAATGTATAATATATATTTATATTATTTTAAGTATATAAGTTTTTATTCTTCATACTTCCTTGTTAATTTACACATTTATTTTATTCCCTTATTTTTACTTTTTCTTGTCTATTCTCTCTAACTTTGTGTAGGTGTGAGTTAGATGTATATGGAAACATGTAAGATGATAAGGAGCATCAAGTCAGGGAACCATTGTTTGTTTTGCATGGTCTCCCACATGTGGCTAGGGTTTGAGATCTTATTCATAATGTTCAAAAGGATGAATGAAACTTAGGGTTTTTCAAAGTGATATACATTTACAGGTAGGTAGATGACATTTCCAGCTTAGTTTCTAGCTATAATTTTTCAGTATTAAAGCATTATGAGGTCTAGAAGCCTCCGCCACCAACTCACACTACTTGCGCTCTTTTTGTTCCAGCTATAAGAAAAATAACTAAAAGTTGTTTTATTTGGTGGAAACATATATATACCATTTTATAACTTTGGATTTATTATCCCTAATGTTTATTATTCTTGCTGAATTAAAAAATATTATGTTGTTTTTAATAACATAGTTGGAGTTCAAATTTTTTTCTATTTATATAAGCTCCTAATTCTTATATGAAGTTCATAAATTTTACGTATATATATACAATTAATACTTTTCTTCACAAATTCCATGGTTACAATTGGGAAGAAACCAATGGATTCAACCTAGAGTAAGTTCATCGATCTTAATTTAAGAATTTAAGAAGGAATCAATTTGACATATACATTACAAACTACATTTTGATGGTTTTATTAGAAAAAATCATAGAGATATTTTATGTTAACAATGTAAGAATCATATCGAGGACTCAATTATCAATCATTGTTCACTCATCCCTTGTTTTCTTACCATTACTTAAGTGATAACAAACTCATGCTACAAAACCGATATGATAGATTATTCACCTTAAAACCCCGATTTCTATACACCCACCGTGCCCACAATCCTTTCATTTGTCCACAGAGATCATAATAAGCATTGCATAAGGTCAAGAACCTTTCTTAATTTAGCTTTCAAAATAATTTTAAGAAATTGAACAATGATGCACACCAACCTTGAAATATGTCTTCACTTATTCTTTACTAGGATCTATTAGAAAGATAACAAATAAGAAATATTGCCAACATCAATATTCTTTCATACAAATTTATAATTGAATTTAGAATTTATTATCCCATTACGCCTTCATAAGATATCTTGGCCAAGTGCATTTAAACGAATTTGTTTCACTCTTTGCCCAATTCCTTCTCTAGTGACCTTAAATGTCATCATTCACAATCCTCTTCTTGAAAACATCTCCTCAATGTCATTTTACTGCACAAATCTCATTGATAATGTTGAAGAATCTAATATACCCAATTATCATCTATGATGAGGAAAAACCCAATTATGAACATAAACTTGTATTCTATCCCGATCTAGTTATAATAAACCTATAAACTTGCTTGTTATACAAGATCATAATTTTAAGTCATTATATTCTCTTTAGGTCTCAACTCTTAGTCCATTCCATTCAACCAAAATACTCAATTCTCTAGAACTTTGCTCTCTAAATCATGCCTGTCATGGTAATCTAAATATTACTTTCTCCGATCATGACCTTATGAAGCTCTAATGTATATTTGCTTATATGCATCACGGTTATCATTTGAATAACCAATTTCTAGTCTTATCATTATAATTATTTTGATACAAAATCATCTTGAAATTATTTCACCAAGACATCTCTCTTACAACTCTAGTGTTTTGACTTAGCTCATAGCTAGTAGGTCTAGTTTAAGACATATTTAGGCCTCATTTCCATATAATTTATCTTTTCTCCTTATAGTTAACCTTTCTGAATACCCTCGATCAAGTTTGGGAAGATCCCCAAGTTTATCCCTCCATCCCATGTGGGTTTTGCACAATTCACATTTTACTAACTAGATTTAGGCCTTAGGCGGATTATTATATGCTCCTTGAAAAGTGTCAAGTAGATCTCACTTTTGTAATTATGAAACATTATCAAACCTTTTGCATCTTGAATTAGACTCCCCTAGATGATTTGTACCAATTTTTAGCTCCTTAGGTTGTTTAAAGATTGAGATATAAATATTTTATACTAAACCCTAGTTAAGAGTTATAGTCAACCCGATAGGGTAGATATTTCTTTATCTCGTTTTGTTAACCTTTTCAAAGCCTAAACCTAGGTGGACTAGCTTTATAATGCTCCCCTATGATTTTTCCTTCAAGGATTTAAACATGTAAGTCCTGTGTAGGTCTATACATTATGATTTTTTTAGAATTCCATTGTAAATGATAAGAACACAAGTGTCCATTGTTGTAATTTCAAGATATCTTTTTCGGAAATGATTTCAAAAGTACAAACCCTTAATCTTGTAAGATCTATATCAATGTGGATAAATTCTCTTCTTTCATAAACATGTTCCCAAAATGCTCCTATTCTTGTAGACTATAAACTTGCTATAAACCAAGTACACAATCCACAAAAATAGAACAAACATGCATTATCTTGTATAAATGACAAACATCAACACATGAAAAGAGCTTACTATATGGATAAACTTAGTAAAAACTTCTCATTTTATTCATAAAACATACCTCTAACAGCAAAAAGTTTCTTTACTGATCAACCACATACTTTTCCTTTACAAATTACACACCCAGAGGCCTTCTTCCTCTCCTCCCACTCATGCCTCATGTTCTCTCTTATTGATTATTTATCCCCTTATATTTTTGTTGTTTATCTTGTCTCCACTACGAATGATCCAACCTATCATGAACAAATCCATATTTCTAAGAATAGTTTATAATTGATTTATCAATCCCTAAACTTCTTCAACAAACCTTTTACTTACTCAACTTTGCTTATTTTAACTTTAGGCATACCAACTCTTCCTCCATATTGTTCTTTACTGAGTTTGAGGGCAGAATATGATGTTACTATAGGTAATTTGATCTTCTTCACAAGTTATAACTTGCCACAAGGCTTTCAGATCTTTACACATACAAATTTTGCGTTTTTTTGAGGGAAAATTTAAACTATGCTAACTTAACTTGCTTAAGAACAAATGAAACAGACCTACTAATACACCCTTACATCATGAATGAGTTCAAACTATAATATTTAAATACTGAACATAAACCAAACCTTGATGCTCCTACATCATTGAGGCAGCTAGGTACTCATATCGCAGTGCGACTCTTTGTCTAGGATACACTTTTTCAATAGAAATTTTACTCCATAACTGCATCGCCCAATTCCAACTCGTATATAGGTGGATACCCAGTATTAATATAGTGGTCGAGAGATCCCCATAATCCACGAACACGCACCTTATTCTTGGGCTGCACGATTTCAATGAGCCTGAGCGATTTTTACCCATGCAACTAAATAATGTTATTACCTTTATAAACTCTTCCTGGCTACAATGAAACTTCAAACCCCCACCGGACGTGGTAGGCCGTGCGTCACATGCTTGTCTGAACCAGCAAAATTCTATATCAATGTTGCCGCACTTGATCGTCTTTCGTATCTTTCCTTCAACATGTTCAAGTTCTAAGATGTTACGATCGAAGCGTACCAAAGTTGCGCCCATCTTGTCTGTTTTCGCCCCACCAGCTATGACTGCGCGTACGTGGTTACCCTTGATAACCTTCCACTCTATGTCGTTGGAAGGCTTAAAATTCTGTATCCAGTTCCCCAGACTGTACACTATCCTCCTCGCTGAAAGAGGAAGCAGTCGGTCACAGAGGAAACGCGTTGCCCGGCAGAAGAGCAGATTGATGTAGCCGTACACCAACACCCTCAGTGCTGTGTTAAACTCCATGACTGCGGACGTCAAACTTAGCAATGTGGGAATCAACCAGTGCACACTTTTGGTTTGCAGGAACAATCCTACCAAGTTTAGAGCCTTCAAGAGCTTCTCCTCACTCACTGACAAATTCACAGGTAGAAGGACGCCATCGGTAACGTTGATAATTTCCTGGTTCTCGAGTATCACACAGTCGAGCACTTCGAACAAGTCCATCACACCGCCTGTGGCTACTCCTTCCCAGAAAGATTTATAACCTTTAAGAATCACCATATTCTTCTCATTCTCCATGTCCTTTGCAACTAACAGCAGGAAATACCAATGCGAATTCGTAATGTGGTAGCACGGGCACCTGCTTTCATTGACGTACAGAGTGTTTTCATCAACTGATCTTTTTCTTTCCAGATGGAAAACACCACCCAAGTAAGATAATTGAATCTTATTCTCAGATGTGTCGTTGTTGAACTTGGACAGATCCCCTGCCTTCATCACGTTGAAACGGGCCTTCTTGAAAACGTGGCCTGGGAAAGTATTGAGTTGGGCATGAGTAGAAGAGAGAAAATAGCCCACAAACGGCAGCAGCCTAAGCAACCACGCAATTACGGCCTGTATTAGTCCTCCAACTGGTGTCAGTTTTGCGATCTGCCAAAAGCCAAGGCACAGTTGCAACACCAGCAACCCCGAACTCAAAACCGACTTCAGCGCTGTCATATTTCTCTAACAAAACAAAACAATCTGTTTCTTCCCACAAACGCCCACATTTTACCTCTTCTTATTCTCTATATTCCATCTTGTTAATCTAGACATTTTCTTTCTTTTTCTTTTTCCTGTTCTTCAGTCTTTCTAACTTTACCTTCTCTTCTTCCACATTCTCTCTAACTTTACCTTCTCTTTTCATTTTGCTCGAGAAATCTTCTCGATTCTTTTCTTCTTTATCTTGGTGCAGGTGCCACATGAAAGTTATGGTGCTACAAAACATTCCACAGGGCCCCAACGAACAGGATGACATGCAGCTTACAAGTTTGAATACTTACGAAAAGAATCCAAGGTTTAATCACAACTGTTTAAAAACCATAGACCTCTCAAGGTACCATGATTTAGCTTTACAAATCTAATGAAATTTAAAATTTCAAACATTTCATCAACTCCGTTGCTTGTCTCGGGCTGGTTTGTTTTTACTTTCTTCCAGGTTTTCAGGTTGGTTTGGGCTTCGTAGCGTTTTTTTCATAAAATGAATAGTTGTATTATTTTGTTTTCCATGATATAGTTTATATTTCATGAGAAAATAAAGGTGAAGATGATAGTATAAAAAGCATTGTCTAGCCATTCATCAAGCTATAAATTTTATGACATACCAAAAAAGGGATGAAGTCAAGATTGTACTTAGAGTAAAATTGATGGAATGTGTAACACCCACATTTTACACACAAAATAACACCACAAGGGCTCCAAGTAGAGAAACTCAACAATGCATAAGACACTTACATAAGTCATCAACTCACATAGACACATGACAACACCATATACATGTTGATGCCACACTTTCCCCAATGAACGAATGCTAGCAATGACCCAACCACAAGAAAGGGACCCAAGGATTGGCAAACCCACAACACATCATTACCATGATTACATCTTAGTTACGATTAACATTCCAAGAACATTATTGTGCAAGGATAATTTTATCCTTTTTCCACCTACAAATTCTTAAATTCATTTCACATTCAACTTACAGTTCGACCATTTAAGTTGGCTCTTTATCCCTTATGACAATCTCCATAACTTACATAATTATTTTCCATATTTCAAATTGCATACAAAGTTCCTAATTCTCTCATTCTTATGTTAAGATTATGCTTCTCAAACATTTATTCTGTAAAAAGTTTTTTTACCCTTACGACAATAATAAGTGAATCGACGTGATGTCAAGAAATCTTTCCTAATTCTCTGATTTAAGGAGATTTAGATTCAAATACCTTTTTCCCATAAAATTTTCTTCGATCACGGTATATTTATTTCCTACCATATTTAATATAGTTCAATAACTTGTTGAATCCATTCAACATTTCCACATCAATAAATTTTATTTAGATTTATATATATCTTTTTTGTTTCTCAAGTTTGATCTCACCAAGGCAATTCATATTCTTTCTAACACATGAAAATGTTTAATTGAGTTATAAGGACTCCAAGAGTGACATTATTCCTAACCTCAAATCTCATTTTACTCTTATATGCTTTACTCTTACATCACACTATGGTCTCATTATTAGCATTGTTTTATAACAATTGTAAACAAAATAACACATACTTTTCACTAATGGATTTGCACTACTACAAGGAGTGTAACCTAGCACAAGACATCCCATTTCTTTTCTCTTATACACACAATGTGTTAAACACATGTTACAACCAAGACATCCACTTGTGTCATTTAAATCCCACCATGAGATCAATCATAGAGTATCACCTAGTTCCTTTGTTTGGTTTTGGGCCTCTCACTAGGGTTTAAAGGGCAACTAGGCACATGGGGTTACGAGACCAAATTTTTAGTTTCTACACTTCTCTTAAGTCAACATATTTTAAATACAATTGCATTTGCTAAGAGTTATGTACAATTTCCACCATAAGTTAACCCCTTAATCAGCCAAGGTTTGGTTTAATTCCAATTGCACCTAAGGATCTACGCCCCAACTATATATGAGTTTAAGGTGAGAGGACATATTTATGCTAAACAACCTTCATGAAAGACCAAGGTGTTATGTTGTTAGTAACCAAGGTAACACATTTATCTGTGAGGAACTAAAGAGATCATTAACAAGAGTTTAAGTCATAGAACAACTATTTCACTAGCTCCATTTGTGTCGTCTGGATCCCACAAGGAATTCATTCATTCAAGAAGTTAATTTCTAGATCTAACTTTGTAAAACTCATTGGTAGTCCACTAGGATACTAAGGAGGTGTTAGTTCTACATACTCCATATATGGTAAGGTTACACACATAGTCATTGCTTTGAACAATGACTCTTAAGTTATAGAAATAATCTATTGAATACATTTCTTAGGTGTAGTACAAAAATTTTAGTTGTGATGATTAATTATCTCTTACGATGATAGCATTTTTGCAAACTAATGTGGCTAAAATGAGAGGGAGGGTACAACAAGTGTTAAATATTAACTTCATTAGTAATCCCAACTTCTAAAGGTGACTTTCAAGAGTAGTTGGCAATGTTTTCCACCTAACACGTAAGTTGGACCTGAAGTGGACACATTATCCTTACTACACACACAATAATCACTATTGGAAGGGTACCACATAATCCAGATAAAGTTTGACCATGTCGTTCCTAATCGTCGAGTTCACGAGCGATGCTACTAAACATACCGGCTATGACGATGAAACTCAAAATTGGGCTCTTATTTACTTACTAGAAGGTTCCATAGAGTGAAAAAGTTTAAGTTCATTTTACGATTTCAATTTCTTTGTGCTAAGAAGGTCATGCGAGAAGGGTAGATATGCACTAGTTTTAAGCTAAGGTTGATTGTTATATTTAAGTTTCTTTTCTATATTTTCTAGTTAAATAATTCAACACTCTAGAGATTCCATCATAAATTTCACAACGAGAATGCACTATAAAATAATAAATTTGATTTCATTTAACATACATATCCAACCCTTTTTTTTTAAATATGGAAATATGAATCAAAATGGCACCTATGATTAAATGCACATTTCCCAAGGCATTCCTAAAACTAGCATCTCATGCATATTACCAAATTTCAAATATAAAATTTTATGTTACATTGCAATTACATTAAACATATATACATTTTCCAATAAAATATAAAAACTTACAATAATAAATAATGAATTACACCACAACCTTTTCACCATCTTTCTTGCATCCTGCAAAACCATGTGAGCATGAAATCAACGATAAATCGTTGGCATGGCATCCACCTAGATCTAGCATAATTAAATTTTTAGTTTTTCCATTTACATAATAATAATAATTTTCATTCGAAAGGAGAGGGTTAGAGACACATGTTTATTTCATTTCAGTTCATTTCTTAACCAATAGAGAGAAAAAAATAGGGAAGAGAGAAAAACTATTTTGCCAAAAGTTCAATTTCACACAACAAGTCACACAGTAGAGTTTCTAACAATTATTTACAAGTGTCAACAAGTTTCCACGGTGGTTTGGTAACTAGACGGGGGTTCTACAAATAACGTTTTATGTTTTCCTCCTAGTTACAAAGACGTTCAATTCAGGCTCAGAGGCTAAGAAACCACTTTCAGACGTTGTCCTCCAATGAGAAAACACACCATGAGTAAGTTTCTATGTGTCCTCCTATACACTAAGAATTCACAGGAACTGATGGAATTTAGAACTAGAGAATAGTTTACGATTGGCGGCCAGTTTTCCAAGGCCATCGGTCATAATTGACCTAGTTTCAAATGATCAAAATTTAGCTCAAGGGCTCAGAAAACCACGTCAAAAATTTTTTTTCATGGATGAACACACAAAAAGAAATTTCATACAAGTTCCCCTATATATGTATAATTTTTTTACAGAGTCAATGGGGACCGAGAATGGTAAACATGGTTCAAATGGGATGGTTTTTTTCTTGAGCCACCGGTCGTAATTGTCTAGTTTTGACCTAGTCAAACTATGACCAGAGGCCTACAAAACCTATTTTCCAAACAAACAAGGAGTGTGATTTTCCCGAGATGAAGGTTCCAAGTAATTTTCTAGTAAAAATAATAGAGGGTTGCAAAGGTGGATAAGCATTTTGTTACTCTGGGTTCAAATGATGAGATAAGAAACCCAACTTTTATTTAACTTCTTACAACTACAAAATGGTGTAACAGGGCTCCTAGAAGGGCGTAAAAAATATCACAAATGATCATTCGAGGTCAATCCAAAGATTGAAGTGACTCCTCACATAACAAGGTACATAAAGGAAGCTTAACATCCCCTTTCGGAGTTACGAAGGTTGCTTTGTGAGTCTCTGAAAATCACCATTTATCTATTTAAATAAAGGAAATGGTCAACATATTTACCGGGAACTCAACTTCAACTTGTAAATAAAAATGGGTACTGTAGTAATCTAGTTTGGTCAGGAAGTTTGATAAATCACCTCAAAATGAGGGTTTAAGTTCATGGTTGACTACAAAGGGTTATTTTGATTGCGTGAGTTACGATATGAAATTTAATTGTTTTGCAAACAAGTTAATATAAAATAATTAAATGTATGATAATCCTAAGGTTTTAAAAATTATATTTTGTTGCAAATGAAAAAAACTAAAGTATGAGAATTATGAAAGATAAGGAGAGATGAAGCATGCCGGAATGATGAGCAAAGTGGCTATGAGGTAATCCAGAAGTTTCACTCACACTACACAAGGCTCCTCTCTCTCTCTCTTTTAACATTTCATCAAATAGTTCATGCAAGCATCCACAACTCCACCATTTTTCCTTTTCTTGATATTAGTTAATAATTGAGGTGGGCTCGAGATTATGAAACGGTGAGCCACAAAGGTGAACGCATGGCTCAACAAGTGTTGTATGGAAATCTCAATCACCTCTCTAGCATGCCAAGTTATATTATCTCGATCATATTTTTCTAAGTGTTGGGATGATCAATGAGAAAACCCTCAGCATATTTGAGTTGAATCAAAGAAAAAACATAACAGGACGAACCCAGGGAGGAAAACTGGTTACAATTATCTTTTAGTGAGAAACTCACCCCTTCCAAAACCATTACATACAATCAAACAATGAGCACCCAAATGAATACATGGAATTCCAAAACAAGCATAGCTTCTATAGGAGTAGGCCAAATGAAGGAATCAAAACCCCAATTATTAGATATGAGCTATTAAGAAATGCCCAAACTCTATATGGTCAATAAGAAATGAAACCCAATAACAATTTTCTAAATACTAACCCAACTAGTAAAATACACAACTATGCAACATTTTTTTTGTTTTATTACCATAGCCTTGGGAAATCAAGGTACAAAACTCAAAATACTTGGAAATAATGGCCGAGAATGGTGCAAAAAGAAATAAACACAAAATCATCCCAAATTGCAAGTGCATAGATCAGATCCATGGAACCAAAAGCATATCTGAACCAAGAGAAAAAAATAATAAATATAAAATAGATATCCATAGTGGCATCCATGGTCAAAGAAATGGTACAAAAATACTTTAAACAAGAGCTCACGTTTTGACACACACTAGGAGGGTGTTGTCAAAGTTTTTTTTTTTGGACTCTAGATTACACTTTTCGACTGTGCCTTTGCTTGAACATTTCTAAGCCTTTTCAACAAACCCATTTTGTACAAATCTTGCTATCATTGTAGTCCATGCCACCACATTTCTTTCATATGTGCATTCAATAGTTCATATGCCAAAATCATGCTTTCAAAATTGCATACATATCTGCCATCATTGAAACTATCTATCATTTACAATATCTAAATTACAATGTCTCCTAAAATATAATGTTAACATGATTTCTAGCATGTTTTTCACCTCTGGATCTCAAATAAAGTTTTTGTATTTTTGTGCAAGGAAAATGACAGGTCGATAGGTTTAAGGAAAAATCCCATGTTATTTTTCAAAAGACACTTCTACATGCCTCCACCAAACCCACTAACTCAACCACTTTCCCATGCCATACTGACAGAGACTACCATTCATACACTCGCTAGTGTTTACTTATTTAATTTCTAATTTTTTCTTTCAGGCACCACATTTCCCCCCTTGTAATATCATCATACTCGATGTGAACAACACCAAAGCATGAAGGATACATATGTAAGAAATTCGAAATTGACACATGTTGTTTTATAAGACAAATATTCGGTACAATGCGACCACAAGGAAGCAAAACTAATTTTGTCAATATCTTAAATTTTAATGTTCTATGAAGATTGGAAGTTCTAGTTACCTTTTACTTTACTACTTAGTTAGTCTTCCTTTACCATATTTCTTATCTCAAGATCTTAATATTCATTGTTTATAATTTTTAATTGTCTTATGTTCGTGGGTGCCCAACAGTAATTGGCCTCAAGATGTAACACAAAATTTAACACAACAAAAACAACCATGAGACATCTTGCTACATACTTCCATGAATGTATCACATTACAAGACCTTTAATTCCACCATGGAAAGACAAACAAGTAGTCCACATAACCAATAATTTCCAACAATTATGTCACATGGCATAGATCCAACACACACAAGTGACTAACAAATAGTAATCATGACACTGATACATATATAACTAGTATGATATGACCCAAAAACCATGACTCAACCGACACAATGCAAGGAAAAATTTAATAGTACATGCAAACTAAGGGAAATGTCAAACCTCTATCATAATCATGTCCAAAAAGACTCACAAGAGTGCACATACTCATAATACCAACACCATATACCTCAAAAAATCACAAAACAACTCCATATACCTCCCAAGGCATCACAAAAAAACTCCATATACCTCCAAAAGCATCACAAAAACAACTCCCTATACCTCTCAAAGCATCACAAAACAACTCCCTATACCTCGCAAAGCATTACAATACAACTACATATGCCTCCCAAAGCGTCACAAAAAAACAAGAACCTCTAAGTGTACTAATCACACACACACAAGTGTCTTATGTTTTCCTCAAGTCTCTTATGCCTCCCGCAAGTCTCTTATTCCTCCCTCATGTCTCTTATGTCTCCCTCAATTCTCTTATAAGTCTCTTATGCCTCCCTCAAAGAGGTCGGTCACCCTATGGCCTTAGGCACATAGAGTCCAGACACCCCTAACCCAAGTGACATAATAACTTGTGGTTCAAAACCCTCTAGTTATCTATAAATCATTGGGGCGTACCCCCATATAAAGAAGTGGGTCCATAGTTCAACCACTCTATGGTGAATCCCATGACCCTATTCCAACACATTACAACATTAAAACTAGCATAACAATCCATTTCAAACACCAAGTGGAAAAATCCCAAGCCTTGGGATAGGCTATAAAAATTTTAAACATGAAAAAAAAATTTAAAACTAAGTAAATAAAATGGCCAAATATCCATAGTTAGTGTAAAATCTGCATGTTAGTGCAACAACTAAATAAATGCCAAAAATATAAGAACACGTCAATCAAAAAAACTGATGGTTCTTGCAAGAAAAGATAAAATGTTCAATTTCTAAATAAAATACGTATATAGAAATCACACATCACGATAACTATGTGGCCTTATAAAAACACCAAAGGGTTACTCAACGAGTTTTGGAACTCGGAACATTAAACCTCAACTCGTAAAATATCATATCAAATAATATGATTGTCATCATCTCTGTCTGAATCATCCCTTCGCCACTACCACAAGGTTCAACATAGTCATAACTACACTTAGGTTAAATCCACATGATAACCATATAGGGAGATATAAAAGAGTACATGTCATCATCTACTGAGCCTAAGGTGTCCGCAAAACACAATATACAAGACACCTGTTGAG
Organism: Taxus wallichiana var. yunnanensis; assembly: GCA_018340775.1. NCBI lineage: Eukaryota > Viridiplantae > Streptophyta > Pinopsida > Cupressales > Taxaceae > Taxus > Taxus wallichiana. The sequence continues at coordinate 604,231,357 of CM031243.1, forward strand.
TAAGTGTCATACATACAAAATGAACAAAAGTGGAGTTTCAATCTATGTAAGACTCCACTTCCTATCTCATACTCGGCTCAAGTGACTAGGCTAATGGTACACATTTCCTCACTCCAAACATACACATTTTACCGATTTCCCTTAGGGTCGGTTAGTGTAAGGTTCACAACATAACACATAACTACATCACTAACACAATGGTGATTCACACACATTAACCATAACATCTTACGCATGGTATATATACAAGGTATAACACAATCATTACTTTCACGGGTTATGAATACATCACATTACCACATACTATATCCAAGGTGCAATCATTATACAATAGGGGTCATACAATCCCATATGCCCCTAATTCACTACATGAATCATCTCATATTACACAAATTATACACATGAAAATAGTGAATAACATTACAACATAGAATCAATTGCAAGGCAACATGGTGACACACAATTCATCACTACATGGTGGTGACATTATATATAATAAAATCCACCATACACCAATCTTTGTCATACACGCATCAACACAACTACATATCACAAAATGATAATATGCTCTAACACACCACCATCCATAAAAACATTCTTCTCACACATACAAAGGCAAGCACATCACACATAGACTCCTCATTGAATCCACAAAAAGGAGAGAGAATACTCTCATCACAAGCACATCAACATGATAACAAACATGCACTAAGTGACATGCACCACATGTGTGTTCATAATATCACAATTACAACAATGGTCACATAAAACATATATCACATTACTCTTCCAATCTCCACCACCACCATTCAAAACCATCACAACTCCAATCTGTCCTAGAGGTTTGAGAGCATGAACCTCCGCTCTAATACCAAATGTAATGCCCACATTTTACACACACAAATACAACAATAAAAATACCAAAATATTTTTTTGACTTACATTTCTCACTACACAACACCACAAGGGCTCCAAGTAGAGAAACTCAACAATGCATAAGACACTTACATAACTCATCGACTCACATAGACACATGACAACACCATATACATATCGATGCCCCACTTTCCCTAATGAATGAATGCTAGAAATGTTCTAACCACAAGAAAGGGACCCAAGGATGGGAAAACCCACAACACATCATTACCATGATTACAACTTAGTTACGATTAACATTCCAAGAACATTATTATGCAAGGATAATGTTATCTTATCTCCTTTTTTTTCACCTACAGATTCTTAAATTATTTTCACATTCAACTTATAGTTCGACCATTTAAGTTGGTTCTTTATCCCTTACGAAAATCTCCATAACTTACATATTTATTTTCCATATTTTAAATTGCATACAAAGTTCCTAATTCTCTCATTCTTATGTTAAGCTTATGCTTCTCAAGCATTCATTCAATGTTTAAATTTTACCCTTACTACATAAGTGAATCTAACGTGATGTCAAGAAAGAAATCTTAGGATTTAAGGAGATTTAGATTCAAGATACCTTTTTCCCATAAACATTCTTCGATCATGGTATATTTATTTCACTACCATAGTTAATATAGTTCAATAACTTGTTGAATCCATTCAACATTTCCACATCAAGAAATTTTATTTAGATTTATATATATCTTTTGTTTTCTCGAAGTTTGATCTCACCAAGGAAATTCATATTCTTTCTATCACATGGAAATGTTTAATTGAGTTATAAGGACTCCAAGAGTGACATTATTCCTAACCTCAAATATCATTTTAATCTTATATGCTTTACTCTTACATCACACTATGGTCTCACTATTAGCATTGTTTTATAAAATTGTAAACAAAATAACACATACTTTTCACTAATGGATTTGTTACTACAATGAGTGTAACCTAGCACGAGACATCCCATTTCTTTTCTCTTATACACAACAGTGTTAAACGCATGCTTGCAACTAAGAAATCCACTTGTGTCATTTAAATCCCACCATGAGATCAATCATAAGAGTGTCACCTAGTTCCTTTGTTTGGTTTTAGGCCTCTCACTAGGGTTCAAAGGTCAACTAGGCACATGGGGTTACGAGACCAAATTTCTAGTTTCAACACTTCTCTTAAGTCAACATATTTTAAATACAATTCCATTTGCTAAGAGTTATGTACAATTCCCACCCGCATGTTAACCCCTTAATCAACCAAGGTTTGGTTTAATTCCAATTGCACCTAAGGATCTACACCCCAACTATATATGAATTTAAGGTGAGAGGACATATTTATGCTAAACAACCTTCATGAAAGACCAAGGTGTTATGTTTTTAGTAACCAAGGTAACACATTTATCTATGAGGAACTAAAGAGATCATTAACAAGAGTTTAAGTCATAGCACAACTATTTCACTAGCTCCATTTATGTCATCTGGATCCCACAAGGAATTCATTCATTCATGAAGTTAATTTCTAGATCTAACTTCGTAAAACTTGGTAGTCCACTAGGATACTAAGGAGGTGTTAGTTCTACATACTCCATATATGGTAAGGTTACACCACATAGTCGTTGTTTTGAACAATTACTATTAAGTTATAGAAATGATCTATTGAATACATTTATTAGGTGTAGTACCAAAAATTTAGTTGTGGGGATTAATTATCTCTTAGGAAGATAGCGTTTTGCAAACTAATGTGGCTAAAATTAGAGGGAGAGTACAATAAGTGTTAAATATTAACTTCATTCATAATCCCAACTTCTAAAGGTGACTTTCAAGAGTAGTTAGCAATGTTTTCCACCTAACACGTAAGTTGGACCTTAAGTGGACACATTCTCCTTACCACACACAAATAATCAATACTGGAAGGGTACCACATACTCCAGATAAATTTTGACCATGTCGTTCCTAATCTTCGGGTTCACGATGATGCCACTAAACATACCGGCTATGAAAACAACTCAAAATTGGGCTCTTATTTACTTAAACTAGAAGGTTCCATCGAGTGCAAAAGTTTAAGTTTATTTTACAGTTTAAATTTCTTCTTTGCTAAGAAGGTCATGCGATAAGGGTAGATATGCACTATTTTTAAGCTAAGGGTGACTATTATATTTAATGTTTCTTTTCTATATTTTTTATTTAAATAACAGAACACTCTAGAGATTTCATCATAAATTTCACAACGAGAATGCACTATAAAATAATAAATTTGATTTCAATTAACATACATATCCAACCCCTTTTATTTTTTTTTTTACATACGGAAATCTGAATCAAAATGGCACCTATGATTAAATGCACATTTCCCAAGGCATTCCTAAAACTAGCATCTCATGCATATTACCAAATTTCAAATACAAAATTTTTTGTTACATTGCAATTACATTAAACATATATACATTTTCCAATAAAATATATAAATTACAATAATAAATAATGAATTACACCACACCTTTTCACCATCTTTCTTGCATCCTGCAAAACCATGTGAGCATGAAATCAAGTGATAAATCGTTGACATGGAATCCACCTAGATCTAGCATAATTAACATTTTTAGTTTCCATTTACATAATAATAATAATTTGCATTCGAAAGGAGAGGGTTAGAGACACATGTTTATTTCATTTCATTTCATTTCTTAACCAATGAGAGAGAAAGAAATAGGGAAGAGAGAGAAACACTATTTTGCCAAAAGTTCAATTTCACAAAACAAGTCACATGATAGAGTTTCAAACAATTATTTACAAGTGTCAACAAGTTTCCACGATGGTTTGGTAACCACGGGGGTCCTACAAATTTTTTTACGTTTTCCTACTAGTTGCAAAAACATTCAATCCAGGCTCGTAGGCTAAGAAAACACTTTCAAATGTTTTCCTCCAATGAGAAAACACACCATGAGTAAGTTTCTACGTGTCCTCCTATACACTAAGAATTCACAGGAACTCACGGAAAATTTAGAACTAGTGAATAATTTATGATTGGTGGCTAGTTTTCCAAGGCCATCGGTCGTAATTGACCTAGTTGCAAATGATCAAAAGTTAGCTCGAGGGATCAAAAAACCACGTCCAAAACTACCGTTCGATGGACAAACGAACGCAACAAGAAATTTCCTACAAGTTCCTTTATATATGGAGAATTTTTAGGAGTCAATGGGACTGAGAACTGGTAAATGGGATTCAAATGGCGACGGGTTTTCTGAGCCACCGGTCGTAATCGGTCCAGTTTTGACCTAGTCAAACTGTGACCAGAGGCCTACAAAACCTCTTTTCCAAACTAACCAGGAGTGTGATTTTCTCGAGCCAAAGGTTCTAAGAAATTGTCTAGTAAAAATACTATAGGGTTGTGAAGGCGGATAAGCATTTTGTGTCTCAGGGTTCAAATGGCGGTTAAAAATGAAAGCCAACTTTTCAATTTTAGCATCTTCCTACAACTATAAAACTGGTGTAACAAGGCTCCTAAAAGGGCGTCAAAAATATCACAAATGATCATTCGGGGTCGATCCAAAGATTAAAGTGAGTCCTCCCAAAACAAGGTACACGAAGGAATCTTAACATCCCCTTTCCAGAGTTACGAAGGTGGCTTTGCGAGTCTCCAAAATCACAATTTATCTATTTAAACAAGGAAATGGTCAACATATTTACCGAGAAGTCAACTTCAACTTGTCAATAAAAATGGGTACTGTAGTAATCTTGTCTGGTCAGGAAGTTTGATAAATCACCTTAAAATGAGGGTTTAAGTTCATGGTTGACTACAAAAAGGGTTATTTTGATTGCGTGAGTTACGATATGACATTTTATTGTTTTGCAAACAAGTTAATATAAAACAATTAAATGTATGATAATCCTAAGGTTTTTTTAAAATTATATTTTTGCAAATGTGAAAAACTAAAGTACAAGAATTATGAAAGATAAGGAGAGATGAACCATAGATAAGCCATGAAAAGGAAACTCTCCAATGCCAAACATAAACACCACGAGTTGGTCTACTATTGCAAGCCACCGAGCAATGAATGGGTGAGCCACCAAAACAAGGCATTTAGCTTCAGATCTGAAACCCACCTAAAAAAATCGAGCAACAAGTTGAATAATGGCGAGGGGGTAGTAAGAGCTTGAGACATATAATCATAATAACCCAAATGCGTGGACAACAAACAAATACATAACCCTCCATTGCAAATAACAACAACTAGTTTTATTTTATTTTATTACCATAGGTATTTGGGTGAATATGCATAAGGTATGCACAAAGATGTTACAGAGAGCACATGTAACACTTCTAATAGGCATTTGCTTGTGAGATTTGGTGAGGTGATTTCAAAAACACTATTTGACTGGAAAAGGGGCGGGGAAACGTAGGCTAAGGGAGAGGAGGCTGGGTTTACACCTGCCAATAGAATTTGCTTGAAAGTTTCTAGGCCTTTTCAACAAATCCATTTTGTACATATCCTGCTATCAATGTTCAACATTTCACCTCCCTCGTGAATGCTCCCACGTATGCATACATGTCTACAGAGCATTTGTAACTACAAAATCTGCTAAAATTCCTCTATCTTATGTTTGTTGGACGTCCATACCTTGTTTTGGAGCTAGCGTTTTGACACGGGATGGGAGTACGCGGAAAAAGCACATTAATCGGGTTGGATACCTGTTTGTTGCATTGGTGTGACAAAGCAGTGATTGTCCCCGTGAAGGAGCCCATTTTTCTCGAGCACATCAAACAAGATGTATTCCATGAGATGCTGCCTCGTTCTTTCATTCAGTCAAATACTGCAACAATCCAAAGTCTACTAAAATACAATGTTAACATGGCTTCTGCGTGGTTAAGGCCTGTGGGTCTCAAACAAAGTGCAAGCATTATTATGCATGGAAGAGACATGTCTGCAGGTTTTCAGGAGGCCATGCTTATTTTTCAAGAAGACCACGTGCCTTCACGTGGATTTGGTCACTACTTCCACCCACTCCCTGACAATTTCTGCCAACTATTTTTTTATTTGATTTGATTTGATACTATTTTATTTTTTTTTTGTGGCACAACAGAATGGATGTTTTTAATCCTTACCACTAAGCCAAAGAAAGTACTATGTGGACCTTAATTGTTTTAAGTAAATAAATTCAATTAGAAAAAAATCTCAAATATTTTGAAGACTACCTTGGTATCAAAGTTTAAATTTAACAAAATCTTATACCCCTCACAACAATTTCTATCTCACTAGTAACTTTTAAATTTTATTCTTCAAAATATATAAAATAATGCTACTTTCAAATTATCAATAAAATATTAGAAACTAACTTTACATCTACTTTAATGTATAATATATATTTATATTATTTTAAATATATAAGTTTTTAATTCTTCATGCTTCCTTGTTAATTTATACCTTTATTTTATTTTGTTATTTCGACTTCTTTTTTTTTTGTCTATTCTCTCTAACTTTGCCTCTCTTTTTATTTTGATTGATTTATTTTGTTTCACCAACATCTTCTTATCTTAGTCCAAATGCCACATGAATTTGCATGAAATTTAGGGAGGAATCAAAACATCACATATTTATATTATTTTAAATATATAAGTTTCTTATTCTTCATGCTTCCTTATTAATTTACTTTATTCCGTCATTTCTTCTTTTTATTTTGTCTCTCTCTAACTTTGACTCTCTTTTTCTTTTGATTGGTTTCTTTTGTTTCAACAACATCTTCTTATGTTAGTCAATATGTCCACGAGTTTGCATGAAATCTAGGGAGGAATCAAAACATCTCAAAAATTGGCGTAAGATATTATCATTTGTTTGAACAAAATATTATTTATAGGCACGATGCATATGATATGGTGCATGAATTATATGTGTATGAAATGTAATAAGACATTAGGAATAAATTTAAATTTAGGAAAATGAATAACACTTCTAGTAGAAATTACACCTTAGCATTCAATGGAGACAACGATAGGTTGGCGTTCATGAAGAAATTAAAGTTGAAACACTTGCATGATGAAAATGGGAGATGAGGAAGGGGATTGAGGGAGAATAATTTCAGAGATGGGAAAAATCTTGAAGGGAACTTAGCCAATCCTATTCTTACTTTTGGTAAGTCACATATGGACCACATGCCATTCTTGGTTCTGTAGTTTAAGGAAACTATTTGTTGTAAACAAGTGTAGTAAGGAATGTGTAGACACCTGTAGTTTGGCTAATGCACTATTACGACTAATATTGCACTAGTTGCGCTTCTCCCTGCAAACCGACGATACACCGCTGGTTCGACCTATCTAACTCTCTTCCTACGACATCCCTTTTGTTGTTTTCCTCTTGTAAACCATTTAAACAAGCTATAATAGCTTCGTTCTAACTACATTAGCTTCTTACTTTCTTCTAGTCCACTTCTACCACCTTCCTGGCCTCTCAATCATTTCGTTGGATTGATCTGACCCTTCAAAACTCTCTCCAAACCCTAATCACCTCCTAAACATGTTTAACTAAGCTTAAACATGGTTTGTCACTCCCTAAACCTAGTCAAAGTAAGCTTTGACTTGCTAAAAGTGTTTTTTGGAATTTAGTGTTTGTCCCACATGCACTCAAGTTTCCCTTTTTCCCAAATGGAAAACTATATATAGGGCTAGACCCCCTCTCTCATTTTCAAGAATTCCTTCCTTCTTCCTAAGCATAGATTATAGTATTTTGCATCTAGGTTCTAGATTTCATTTCTAGTTTAGATATTGAGCTATTTACTTCATTTTTGTATTGCTAATCCAATTTAGAGGGTAAAAGAGAAGAACCATTGGCTCAAAATCCTATAATGGGGAGATATCTTTCTCTTAATCACTAAAAATGATTGCTTAGGACTTACTAGGTTCATTATTTTAAGCTTTCAAAGAATAGAGATAGTTTAATTAGCTTAAGTTTGAGTGTTTACTTCATAATGTATGCTAGTTAGAAAATCTTGCTCATTTCTTATCGGATGGTCCATTGATTTGTTGCTTGAAGCCTTTGGGGATTCTTTAGGAATTCTTACCCCAAATCCATGGCTTTCTACAAATTTTCTTTGAACACATTTGGCACGCCCGGTGGGACTCTTATGTCCATCCTCCATTAATGGAGGTCCTTTGAGTTCTTCAAAGTCATTTTTCAAGTTTTTTAGTGTAAATCACTTGTTATTTTCCTCATTTCTGTTTTAAACCTTGGATTAATGAACTCTATTTACATGCATTTGTGGGTTTAACATAGAAATAGGAAGCTTTGACTAACCAATAACCTGTTTGCTTTTAAAATTTTGAAAATCCGTGTGTTTTTTGCAGGTTTTTTATAGGGCACGCGTAGGTGTTTTGAGGTAGCGCGTACACGTTGATATAGGCATGTCTCCATCGGAAAGGCCACGTACCGTCAGGGTGTCCTCTATGTTTTTTGAAATTTTTCTCTGCAAGGACATGTCCGTGTCTCCGTTGGCCTGTCCGCGTGTCTCTCGTCTCTCCGGGCGTGTCATGTAATTAATACCAATGTGTAAAATTTTATAGACTTCTTTTTGCTTGGGCCGCGTATCCGTCGGTAGGAGTGCACACGCGTTGAAACCCTAACGTACCTGTTGGATTAGGGTGCGTAGGCGTTGGTAACTGTTTTGATCTTAATAGACCCGCGTAGGTGTCGGTATAGGTGCGTACTTGTTTGTTGGGCGCACGTATACATGTCGGTTTAGATGTGTAGGTATTCTTCAAAATCAAAAAAATTACAGCTTTGTTTTAGCTATTTCTTCTCGACATTTTTTGATGCAGGTTTCTAAAGGTTGACAAGTTTTTTTTTTTTAAAATAGGGCTAACTCTTTAAAAATTTCAGTTTACATGATTAAGTGTTTTTCATTCCTTAGCTTAAATTAGGATTTGTGAAACGTGCGTATGCTCTCTCCTTGTGCTTTCCAAAGTGATCTTGGAGATCAAAAGCACTTACACAAAATCTATTTTATATGTTAAAAACACTTGCTCTTTAAAGGATAAAGTAACATTTTTATGTGCTTTTAGTAGGATTTCCACTTTGCGTATGCTCTTCCTTCGCACTTTCGGGTGATCTTAGGAATCAAAAGCAAGTGTGAGTTCTCTTTTACCTCAATCAGCAAATGAGAAAACTACTAACCAACTTGTTGTCTATAAAACCTTACGTTGGTCAAAGAAAGGTGTTAAGAATGAAGTGAAAACTTCTAATACATGTGTGTTTGCAGATTGCCAAATGGTGTGCCACTTTTGAAACCACATTAAGATTAAAAAGATAAAAACACACCATATTCAACACACTGTATTGCAGGTTTCGGAAAAGGGTAAGTCCCTCTCTGCTTAACTGGAACGTAACCCCTTTGGCATAATGCCTTAAGCTATAACAATGGGGGTGGTTCTAGGAACCCCAAAGTAGTCCACCACTGAGTAACCTCATGGACGAAATGGGAAGTGCCTCACTTACCCACTTGACTAGTACACCTTGTGAGATAGCGTTACCGGTTGTCCGTGTGGTGACCCCAGTGATAGTACACGTAGACGCACTAGTTGCCTACTGTTCTTGAAGGGGGTAAAGTAAAGCCGAGATACTCCCAAACTAGTCAGTGTGACTTTTTGGGTAAATCACGCTCACTTAAGACAACCTTGTAACACCTAGTTGAGAGAGCTTATTAAGGAAACCATTTTGTCTGGAGGCCAACTTTACTAGTCCATTCACGTCGTTTGCCATCATGAAGTGATAACTTGTTTGGATTCAACACCTTGTTTGTCGAACATGGTAAGTGATCATGAATTTAGACAAATGTATTGCTTAGCTTAGCTTCCTTCTCATTTTTGTGAAAGCTAAGTCTATTTTTTCACATATTCTTGATCTACACCCATGCATTCGTACTTTCCACGTTGGAAGTCGAACAAAGGCATACTTTACGTGTCATGTTAGAGATAGTGCTAGCTACTTTTTTGTATGTTTACACTCATCCATGTTTCATGGCTGGGGTGTTAAATGAATAAAGTGGGCGGGTATGTTTTCGTGTCTTTGGCAGTCCTATGATCTTGATTTCAGGATCTTCGTCATTGTTACGGGTCGGTTTTGTCATTCTATCTCTCCCTAGTTTGTCAAATTTTGCTTGCATTTTAGTCGTTTAGTATTGGCATTTACATTGCGTCTCCCATCCTTTGGGCACATAGTATGAATCCCTCTATTACGTGGTTACACTGCTTGCATCGTCGTAGAATTCTTGTTATACCTTCTACTTGGTTTTAGTTTTGACATCATCTAGGTTTTTTGACGAGTGTTGATAACGCATTATATATATCATCATGATGTTGTCTTGATATCGATGCCTTGCTTGCTTGGTTGAGATATCTTGACAACGTTGTTCGCTATATCTAATTGTGACTTCCACTTTTCAATACACTTGGCTTGTTGACAGTACTTGAGTTAGTTCTAGGTATACCTTGTTAGGGGACTTTGTCAGTATTGTGCTGATATTCAAGCCTTGTTAGATTTCTAACTTCGGCCCACATATCTGGTACAACATTGTCATTCATCTTGGTCTTTTAAGTATAGATTTGACATAACGTGACTTAGGTAGTGATACATTTTCATCTGTCCATATCGGTATCCTTGAAAACTAGTAAGCATAATGTTACATCTGAGTATCGGCTAGTAATGCCTAGAATTTTCAAAATGGCAACAAAATCCAGTGAGCTTAATGCAGGAGCTAATCCTTTTGATGATTTCCCCTTTAGCGGGAATAATTTAGGACCGCTCTTCTCTCAAGTCAAAGATATAGAGACGTTAATCGATCATAGTGGAGAAGAGTCAGACTCTTCGGAGAACAACAAAGGTTAGACCTAAACAGATTTGTGAGCTCTTATATTATAACAAAGATCAAGTACTCGTGAGAGTCTTGGTGTTAGGAGCTAAACTTCCACATGAGCGTGAAGAAGAAACAAAGGTCGTTGACCCTAACTTAGGAGAGTGAAGATTCATCTTAGACACAAATAATCCTTTTGATGTGGGATATGCATCCACTTCTGGGCAACATAAGGCCGTTGTTGAAGGAGAAACATCACGTAAACCTCACTTTAGGGCTTTGCATAAAGTAAAAACTAAGCGGAAGGCTTCCCCTCCTCCGAAATTCGATGAAGAAGAGGATCCCCTGGTTGAGGAGGAGACCCTCCAAAAATAGATCTTGAAGTTGAGTCAGAAATTAGCAAACCTAGGTGCTTCAAAAAGAAACATAGGTAAAGACAAAGACAAAAATAAACTTAATGAGTTTCAATTTGATCCACATACAGACTATACCTTTAAGGCAACTCAGGCTCAAAGGTCAATATCACCTACTAAGGAGCAACTCATTCAAGATGAATTGAAATCTATGAAAGATACGATCACAACATTACAACAGGGAAATGTAGGCCAAAATAGAAAGTATCTCTACAAAGAACTATGTCCTTATCCCTTCGATAAAGACATGCTACTGCAGCCCTTTCCTAAAAATTTCACTATTCCAAAGCTCGACAAGTATAAAGGCAAAGGTGATCCTGCGATCACGTCAAATAATTTTACATGGCTTGTTAAGAGGTCGCCTATAATGATAATTTTCTAATACGACTCTTTCCCCACAGTTTGGGAGCTTTGGTGATTGAATGGTTCTGTAGCATACCTAAAGGATCTATAACAACGTGGCCGACACTAGCAAAAAAATTTGTGCGGCACTATTCTTTCAATATTGAAAATGATGTCACGATGAATGACCTTTGCAATGTAAAGCAAAAACCTAATGAGACCTTCGCGGGTTTCTTACAACGATGGAGAGCGCTGGCTAGTCGCTTCCCTTGTGCTTTACCTGAAAAACAATTAGTGAGCATTTTTGTTCCTAATTTAAACTCGAGATAGCCTTCCATCTTCAGATGCATTGTGGATCTAACTTCAAGGAAGTTATAGAGAAAGGTAGCCAAATTGAAAAGGCTCTTATTACCAAAGGAACACTTAAACCCTTTGTCAAAGACAAACATGAGGCCAAATCTGTAGACAAACCTAAGTTCTTTAATAAGAACAAACACATCATCGGTGATGGAATTATTGATTCCAAAATATTCCAAGCTGTGTAAACAGGTCCGCTTTTGAAGCTTTTGCAAGGACCTCGTCCCAAGGCACCTATAAAACGTACGTTCACAATGTTGAGTGAACCCCTGACTACTATATTAAAACAATTAGATGATGCTAAAATGGTAGAGTATCCAAGTACCATAGTACCATTCCCAGAAAATGCTCCAAAACTTGGTTGGTATAAAGACCATGAATATTGTGACTTCCATCGTGTCAAAGGACACAAAACAGATAGATGTCTACGACTGAAACACTTCATACAAGACCTCATTGAAGAGGGAAAGATTTCCATAGAATCACCTCCTGATTCAGGATAGGTCCTAATGAAAAAATGGGCATATACAAAGAACCTTTTCCCGATCACACGGATAAAAAGAAAAGGAAACCAGATCACAAGTAGGCCTCTAATGACTATCGCACTGCTACGTATGTTTACCCTAGTGATAACAGTCCATTCGAATCCCTTATAGGTTGCATCCGTTCACCTGATGACCGAGTAAACACAATCCGAATTCTCGAAAAGAGTTGTGTAGTTGGAACGTGATGTGCTCACTTAATCATACCTGATCCAATACCAACTACTCAAAGCCAATATAATTTACTAGACCAGCTAGAGAAAACACCAGCTAAAATATCCATTTTGGACCTTCTTAAAATCTCTACTACTCACAAGGATATATTGTACAAAACATTATAGAATTCGAGTCTCTACTGAGGTAGATCCCGCACACTTGCAAGCTATGGTTTCCCACCTTGAACCCGCTGATCATATCACTTTTGATCGCAACGCTATCCCACGTAACAACCCTGAGCATAATTTGCCTCTCTATTTAGAAGTGGTGGTTACCCGTCGTAAGATTAAAAGAGTGCTTGTGGATGGGGGATCTGGTCTAAACATATGCACATTGAAGCTGGTTAGGTAGCTAGGCCTTTCAGAAATGGATCTGGAGCTAAGACCATCACCATCACAACATATGATAATGAGGAGAGAGAATCCACAGGTACTATCATAGTGCCCATGGAAGTAGGTCCAACATGTCATGATACGACCTTCCATGTCTTGGATTTAGATCTCCCATATAACATGCTCTTGGGGTGTCCGTGGATTCATGCCATGCAGGCTATCCCTTCGACATTTCATCAGTGTATCAAGTTGTGCCATGAAGGGCATATAGTCACTATCTCGGGTGATCCTGAGCCGTTCACTCACTGTCGGGCATTGCATAGTTTCTCTCGTGCAACCTATGAGTGCCCTTCCGCGGATGTTGTCATCCCTCTTAAAATGGAAGCTATGAAGAATCGGGTGGACTCAGAATCGCTCACACCTTACAATCAGGACTTCCCTTCTTTGGTCAATCCTTTTACATCTTGGGAGGCTACATCAGCAAAATATGGCCCAGGAGAGCCATTTACTCTTGAACAAGCATTATTAATTTTAGACTTATCAGTGTCACCTAGGACACGGGGTAAGCCCTATTTTTAGTTCAAAAGTACACGAGAACCATGTTCAGAACCATTAGATAAATTTGTTCATAGTGGCCTCCTATCTGAAGAAAAGATGTTGGAGGATCCCATTAGTAAGGTGCTAGAAGGAACCATGGCCTCATGCCATCAAGCGCCTCAGTATACTAAAGGACACCGCATGATGTTTGTCATGGGTTATAAAGGATACGGATGTGGAGCCAATGCACAAGGCCGTCTAGAACATGTTCCTAATTTTCATTTCAAATTTGTAAGCACGGCCTTGGGTTAAAATCCCAGGATACTCAACCCATCGAGGTTGATGCTACCTTTTCTGAGTGTGAGGATGTTTCGTATAATGCGGATAGTGATGCAAGTTCCCAATGTAGCCTCTACAAAGATTTGGCTTCCACGAACCTATTCCCAGAGTCAGCCATCCTTACCCTATCTGAATCCATCCCTTCAACCGATTATCAAGTCACCCTAGTTTATCCTGAACTTGTAGATTGGGACCAACAACTTTACGTACCACTTGATATCTTCGAGAATGATGAAGCATTCATAGAATTCATGGGACTCAGGGATTTTCTTCCTGCTTAGGGACCACAAGAAAGGATTCCAAATTCAGTTAAACACATGTGCATACTTCGGAGAAGAGGCAGAGATGTGTGGCCACTTGGGTAAGAATGTTGTGAATAAAAGTAAAAATACTTTAGAGCAGCCTAGTACAAAGAATAAACGAAATCTCACAGTGAAAAACTCTTTGAAACACTTATAGAAGAACAAAATGAAAAGCACGTGGATAAAATAACTTATCCATTTGAAGATGATAAAGAGCTACCTCAGGAGGTTGATCTCACCCTCCCTCCTGATCCTACCAGAATGGAGGACACATCTAAGATGCTCATTGAGGAAACCATCAGTGTTAACATTGGTTCAGAGGATTTACCTAGGATGATCAAGTTGGGGGCTTCGCTCTCAGCTCAGGAACAAAAACCTTTGTGGAACTCTTAAGAGAATACGTTGATATTTTTGCATGGACATATTTAGATATGCCCGGCTTAGATCCAGCACTAGTTGTGCACAACCTTGTTGTGCACCCAGATGCCAAGCCCATTAAACAAAAACTGAGGAAGATGCATCCTATAGTTGCACTTCTTGTCAAAGAAGAATTGGAGAAACTCTTGGCGGAAAATTTTATCAAACCTATTGATTACTCAGATTGGATCTCCAATATAGTTCCAGTACAAAAGAAACCCGTTTGTATTAGGATTTGTACTGACTTCCGTGACATCAACAAAGCATGTCCTAAAGATGATTTTCCTTTACCAAACTTAGACTCTACCGCTGGCTATGAGATGCTATCCTTAATGGATGGCTTCTCAGGGTATAATTAGATAAGGATCACGGAAGAGGATTAGCACAAAAATGCCTTCATCACTCCATGGGAAACCTTTTGTTACAAAGTCATGCCGTTCGGACTCAAAAATTCTGGGGCTACTTATCAGTATGCTATGACTATCATTTTTCATGATATGATGAATGACATTATGGAGGACTATGTGGATTACATATTAGCTAAATCAAAGAGCAGAGAAGAGCACCTAGAAGTGCTTAGACATATCTTTCAACGACCTCAGGGACTACAAGGTTTGTCTTAATCCTAAGAAGTGTGTCTTCGGTGTATTATCAAGAAAACTATTGGGATTTATAGTATCACAGAGAGGGATAGAAGTGGATCCCGCCAAGGTCACTACTATTATGGACATGCCTCCACCCACCACTCTTAAACAACTCAGAAGTCTACAAGGAAAGATCCAGGCTATTCACCATTTTATTTCTTAGCTTGCGGATAAATGTCATCCGTTTACACATATTTTGAAGAAAGATGTTTCTTTCAAGTGGGGGCCCGAATGTCAGAAGGCATTTGCTCTACTCAAGCAGTACCTTATAAATCCACCTGTGCTAATGCCCCCTACTCCTGGAGAGCCTCTCCTTTTATATATTTTTTCTACCCAATTTGCTATTGGTGCACTACTTGCCCAATACGATCCTGCCATAAGGAGAGAGCTGTTGATTACCTTAGTTATACATTGATTGCCTATGAATTGAACTATTCACAAATTGAAAAGGCTTGCTTGGCAGTCGTCTTTACATTTTAGAAACTCCACCATTACCTCCTTAACAATAAAACTAAACTTATTTCCAAGGTTGACCCTCTAAAGTACCTCTTATGCAAACCCGCCTTAATAGGCCGAATGGCTAATTGGATCATTCTTTTGAGTGAATTTGAGATAGAGTTTGTAAATCAGAAGTCCTTAAAAGGATAGGTATTGGTAGATCAGTTGGCAGAAGCACCTTTACTCGAACAAAGCCTTTATGTCTCGGATCTCCCGAGACACACATCTATGATGTATATCGAAGAATCCATGGAATGGCAGGTCCATTTCGATGGATCATTTACTTTTCATGGATTAGGAGCAGGAGTAGTGCTTATTACTCCCACAGGAGATATTATACCTAGGGCATTCCGGTTGGGGTTTCCTTGTACCAATAACATTGCAGAGTATGAGGCACTCATTGCTTGGCCTCAAGCTAGCTATCACTTGGAACATCAAACAACTGTGAGTTATTGGAGATTCTCAGCTCATCATTAAGTAGGTCAATGATGAATACAAGGTCAAAGATGAAAAACTTATTCCCTATAAGAAGTTGGTTGAAACCCTGAAGGAATATTTTTCACATGTCATATTTGAACAAAAACCCAGATCTCATAATAGATCTGCGGATGCCATGGCTACCATAGGCTCTCTCTTACGCATCCCGCATGAGGAGAGTAAGATGCCTTTCTTTGTAGAACACTTACAGATGCTGGCATATGATATGCTTGAATCCTGCTTAGCATGTGAAGTTGTTGGTCCCCTATCCCCATGGTATGACCCTATTTACCAATACCTACAAGATGGAACCTTCCC
This sequence comes from Taxus wallichiana var. yunnanensis, assembly GCA_018340775.1. NCBI lineage: Eukaryota > Viridiplantae > Streptophyta > Pinopsida > Cupressales > Taxaceae > Taxus > Taxus wallichiana. Next base: position 604,247,839 of record CM031243.1, read on the forward strand.
ACCTGACATTACCCATTCAGAGAAAAAAGCCCTTATCACCGCATTTCCCATTATACCCTCCTCGACGAACCCTTTATCATCGTGGTTACGACGGGAACTTGCTTCACCGTCTAAATGTTACTATTTGGTTCACGCGATTAAAGAGGTACATAGTGGTATCATGGGGCACACACTAGTGGCATGGTGCTAGCTAAGAAACTGTTGAGAGTAGGCTACTATTGGCCTACCATGGAATCCGATTGCTGCAACTTCATGAAGAAATGTGAACTTTGTCAAAAGTACGGTAATCTCATAGGGAAGCTTGTGAAATTTGTCAAAAGTAAGGTAAGCTCAAACTTGGCCTTTTTCAAAGTGGGGTTTAGATCTCATAGGGAAGCTCCACCCTTCTTCATTAGATGGTCATACACACATCATAATTGCCACCGAGTATTTCACTAAATGGGTGGAGGCTGTTCCTCTTACCTATGTCATTGGTGCACAAATATCCAAGTTTATCATGAACCATCTTATATGCCGTTATGGTATCCCCTTGGCCATTGTCACTGATAATGGTAAATATTTCAAAAACAAGATGGTAAAAACCTTGTGTCAACGCTTTCATATCCAACTTAAATGGTCCACCCCCTATTACCCTCAAGGTAATGGGAAAGCAGAGGCTACAAACAAAACTCTTGTGCACATTATGGAGAAAATGGTCAGTAAAACTGGTCATAATTGGCACTTGCAGATCCATCCCGCCCTCTGGGCTTATCGAACCTCCATCCGCACCCCTACTGGTGCGACCCCATATTCACTTGTCTATGGCACTGAAGCCATCATACCTTTGGAAGTGGAGCTTCCCTCCCTGAGAATATCTCTTAGGGACTACCTTGATAAAGATGAAGACTACAGAGTCACTTGGCAGAGTTGGAACTGTTAGATGAACGGCGTATCAGAGCGCTTAATCACCTTAAAGTATATCAAAATAGAGTATCTAGAGGATACAACAAACACATCATTCATAGGGAATTTGATGTAGGTGATCTCGTATTGAAAGAAATTAGAAGAATACCACCAAAGACAGAGAAAAGAAAGGTAAATTTGAGGCCAATTGGCTCGGTCCCTATGTGGTGACCGCTAAATATGGATCAGGGGCATATAGACTTGCCTATTCAGATGGTGAAGAGCTTCCAGAGCCCATGAACACCATTCACCTCAAGCACTTCTATGCTTAGGCATGGCTGGAATATTGAGATAAGAAACTAAAAAGTAGAAAACAAAGAAAAAACAAGCAAAAAAATTAAAAAATTGAGAAAAAGGAAAGAAAAAACAGGTCGTCCTCGTGTGAAAACCACGCAATTGTGGCGCAGTGGGCATGTCCTTTTGTGAAAACCAGTTTTCGGCACTCAAGGAAGGTTTCTCATACACAAGTCACTCTTACAACAGGATGGGTAACTCTTGCCACTTGCTAAATTCCGTAGTACCCTGGCTAGGTCTAGGGATCCAACCTTAACCTCCCTTGCAGGGCCTATGATCTGGTTTACTTACGCTATATCTGTGTGATGGATGTGGCCTATTTGTATATTCCCACATTGCACTGGGGCACATTCACATTCCACTTCATCGTACATTAACACGTGGTATTTGACCCTTTGTATATTCCCACATCACGTTGGGGGCATTCCACGTTTCTTTCAAGCTTGTACATTGCTTTCAAAACATGACCTTGAAAATACAAAAACATTTGAAAAGGGTACACAAAAGCCTAAACATCTAGAAAAGTTCCCTTCTTAGGGATGCAACTACGTTAGTTTCACAACGTTATTTTAGGGAAACCTAGACAACGACGTAAACCGTAGTCTTAAAAAACTTATCCTTCGTGATAAACTCAAAAACATTAGAAAATATGTCAATACTTGTCCCGTAAAAACAAAGTGGTAGTTAGATTGCTTTTAGTTGTTGGTTTGTATAGTTTTGATGTACTTAGCTTGTTGTGTTGTTTGTTCTTTGAATGATTCTTTGCTTACATTATATTAGATCTTGTTAGGTTTAATTGTGTGTTACACTGCATTCATTATTAGGACTTTTATGCTTGTAATTTATTGTTGCATGTTTCTTTGATTACCGTGTGCATTTGTTAGAATTCATTTTTACGTGCTTAGATTAAAGTGTTAGATTAATCTTCCTTTTAATTGCATTGTATTGTGTTGCATGTGTATATTTGTTTAGTTTTGTTAACTTTTGCTTGTGTGTTTGTTTAGCACATTTGTTTGTTATCACATCTATCATCTATCATTTCATCACATTTATACCATCATCTATACATCATATATAAATAAAATGCTAAGTATTACATCATGCATGTATGCTAAGCTAATCATCACATATCGTATCATCAATGGGGGCAAGAGGGGTTGCGCATAATCACTAATCTATCCCCCCGCACCAATATCATCTAGTATCATCCCAAAATGCTAGCCATGTGGAATCAAACATCTCATAAATTAAAAACACATGATATCAAATACATGAGTATATCATCACTATGAAAGAAAAACATGTCCATCTCTACATCTGAAAGTATGTCACATACATGAAGAGAAACAAGATATAACATGAACATCAATAAAACATAATTACCATGACAATATATCAATACACGACAGGATATACAAGATAATGTCCATATGGTACATGTATAATAAAAAATCTCAGTGTCAGAGTCCGGTATATACAAAATGCTCTGTCCATCTGCCATATAAAAGGGGCAGGGATCAGATACTAAGCCTGCATATAGAGGTGTGGTGGTACATAACAAAAGTATCTACATCGATCAAAATCGGGCCTTCATCAAGAGGCATCCAAAAAGAATCAAAAGAATCTATACATAGTCAAAACTCGCCTTCATAAGAGGCATATACAAATGAATACATACATACATATCATGGCATGAGTAGGAAACTCAAACGCAACTCTCGCCCTCACCGGGCTGCTTTGGGACCATGTCCTTGAGGATGGAATAATGGAGGCCGTGATGGGCCTGCCCCTGAAGAACCTACCAACTATGAGGAGGGACCCTATGTACCCCCTACTATGTACTCGCTCTGTGGCCGATGTTGTGTCTTGACTTTGCCGACCTCCATGATCTAGAGCCTGTGCGGCTCACATCAAGTTGGGCATAAGGCATCACTCGCTCCTCTGTTGGAACTACCCAAAAGTAGGCTATCCTGTAATAAAGAGCCTCGCATGTGGCCCTAATAGTGTCACGTATCAAATCCTCATCACCTGTGGCCAAGGTTACCTGTAGGGCGGCATCACGCTCACCTATCAATCGACCTCTATCCACATCAACCTGCCTAGTAGCGCGGCCTCTCGATCTCTCTCTAGTGTGACATTCAGAAATCACTACGGAGGATGGTCTCTCTCTATCGAGATAGGTTTGTCCCTTAGCTTGCACATGATCATGCCGAACCATGAACACTATGTAATCGGCTCATGCCTGCCTAAGGCACCCACTAAATGAGTGCCCTACGCTGCCACCAAATCAATCGACTTGGTGTATGACTCTACCACTACCCCCTGTATACTTGAGACTCCGGCTAGTCTCTCTTGGCGAGTCAATACCCGAATCTACGCTCTCCGCATGATCTCTCTCTCAGACCACACGAAGTTGTACCGCTATCGCGGCCTTGTAGCCTGCTTTCGTAGTGTAGCAAGTTATCCATCACCACCTCCTGAGGGCCTGGGGAGGTGGACCCTGCTGTGGTAGAACCTACTGTAAAGGGACATATATGCCCACTAGAATGCCTACTGGAGGCAACGGACCAGCTGGGGCCTAGTGTACCTGTCTAGGTATAGGCCTAGGACCCTGTACCTATGGTTGTGGAGCCCTACCTCTAACTCAATGCTGTGCATCGGGGCCACCCTCATCATCTGAATCATCATCATCGGTACCACCTCTGGCGCCATCATCATCGCTAGGCGGCCCCACTGGGGGAGGCCTCACGCCTGCATCATATGTTGCCCTCGGAATGGTCAGCCTGTGTGGAATCACACCATGGTACCAGGGCGCGTACTCTGTTATGCACCCTGGATCTCGAACCTGCCTCAAAGGTACCCATGCAATGGGTACCACCTGTGTAAAACTGGCCTAGGCTCTATCAAAGGCTATCTATGGCCCCATGTCAAAATACTCACGTGCCCTCCACGTGTACCACATATCAGGCCCTGGAACATCCTATGTGGTGCCAAATTATCACTGACATCTATCAACCTGTAAAAATCCCGCATATAGCTACGGCTACCCATGATAAAATGATCTACTCCAGCTATAGATAGCTCTCGGGCATCCTCAGCCACTGGAAATGTCGATATGGCCTCCATACTACGGCCGCCTACTGTAAGTCATCGAGCTCTCAACGATAGGGATAAGGATCACCCCTGTAAGGCCGAACATCGTCCCCGATGGGACCCAACCCATGGTAGATGGCTCCTCTGAGCCCGAAATCTCAGAGCACCTAAAGGGCGCCCGATAGCAATATGATCCCAGGCCCATATCATAAGGATCCTGGCCGGGCCTACCATCTTCTGATGGTAGTAGGTGATAAGATGTAGATCCCAGTAAAGATGTGCCAGAATGCACTGGCCCCAGCAATAGGTCTCTCCCTGTATCAATCCAAGAATGACCCCAAGTAGTCTAAGGGGGAATGAAGAATGGTCTTGTCAGGGAGTAAAACTCCACTGATAAAGGCCATCATATAAACTACGACCCGATCTAGAGAAAGGTCATCAATGCAGTAGTGAAAAATCTCACCGTCATCCCGTGACAAGGTATCGTCGAGACTCCGAATAGCTATGCAATGCATCCATCCAATGCTGCTCTATCGCTCACGTACTGAATGGGCTGGCCAACAATGGGAATGTGCATGATGCACCAGACATCCTCCAATGTGATGGTAATCTCCCCTGTAGGCAGCCAAAGCACTGGCTCTCATTGTGCCATCTCTCTGCTATGGCTGTGAGAAGGCCATGGTCCAATGTGATCTGGGGCATGTCAGCCACATAGGCTAACCCTGTGACATAAAGGAGGATATCTAATATCCCCCTATCTCCATCCTCGAACTACGCCTCTATCATCTCAAGGTGGCCATATCTCTCCCGTGTCTGAAGTGCGGGTAATCTACACTGCAAGATCAAAAACAAGTGTTAGGCACTTATCTAACTTCTAGCTATCTTTCTAAGGAAAAATGGTTCATTGAGTATGATAACTTACTAATTTCCCTTTTTCTTCTAAATTCTTCTAATTATTCTCCTCTACACTTTGCTATTTTATTGCTATAAGTGTTTTTCATTTTCTTTTCGAATGCATGCGCACGCCCCCTTTGATGCACGCGTCCTCCCCGACGTATACCGCCTAACCGATGCATACGCAACCCCTACCTTTTTAAATTTTCATGTATGCCACACAAAATGCCAATGCGCCCAGTGTGATGCCTACGTGTCCCTCCCAATGTGCACGCGTGTGTGCATCCGTTCTGGTAAAATTCAAAATTTCCCCCCAGCGCCTACGCGCTTAGTTCGACGCACGTGCACATGTCCCTATTTTCCCCCTTTGATGGATACGCATGTGCGTACACGTGTTTCAATGCATACACCCACACGTATCCACTTTTTCGATGCATATGTGTGCGTGTCCTTGTATTTTTGACACGTGTGCGCGCATGCATTTTTCCCACCTACCTACCCTAGAAAGCGACCTAGAAAAGCATTAAATGCATAATTTAAGAGAGAAGGGATAGACTACTCACGAAGGGTCCATGTGCGGGGTCTCACTAGTACTCTCGGATCCGGTCTACTCACCTCCGTCTCATCGGTAACCTCTCCATCGCACTCCAGGCTCTCTCGCTGACACCTCGCGGTAAAAAATTGCAAGAGCTCTGGTACAAATGAATTGATCGTGATTGTTTTTACCCCCAGGTGGGTATATTAACTCATCGCGGTGCCCCAGGGCATTAATCTCCATCATGGTCATTCTAATCTTCTTCTACCCGCCGATGATAATTATTTTTATTATTAAAATAACTATTTTTATTAATTTTCACATCTCTGGGGCACTTTGTGCTACCTTTGAGACACTTCCTCTTAACCCTAGCATTGTTTACGAACCTTACAGGTGTTTTCCTCTATTTTGATTCCTCTTTTTGTCTATCTACCTCCCATTGTGAACAATAATTATTTAAAATAATTATTATCACCCTGTCTTTCTTTCCATGGGGATACCCTTTTGGCTCTTTTGCGGCCTCGCCTTCCCTTGTTCGCCTCCATGTGTACTTTTTTAGAAGATCTTTGATCTTTTGAATTCTTCTAACCGATCAATTTTTTTATTTTTTGTAAAATTGATTCAGAAAAATAAAAAATAGTATAAAACTTTGAAAATGAACTAAAATCGGTAACCAGCTCATTTTTCGGCTAAAATCATGTCTTTTGCATGGCACTCATCCCATATCCTATTGACATTTTTCACATGTTTTGAAACTACGACTTGCAAATCACCCTAATCTACAATCATTTACAAAAGACCGCTGCTTACTTTGTCTGTACTCTGGGGCACTATTAGTTGCCTGGTATTGTTTCGTCATGCACGTTGCTTTTTCATTGGACCCAAGTGTCCTCCATCATTTCCCTTGCATGTGCATATTGCTTGGGGCATCGTTCTTACCCTTGTCGTTTATCAGAACATTTGGGACTTCAACTTGATAACAAAATATTTGTGCAACCTTCTTGAACGTTGTTGGTTTAAGTGTGTGTGATTGTACTTATTTCCCTGTTACATGAGTTTGTTTACTTCTCGTATTGCATTACATGTTTGTATGTTGTGCGGAGTTGGCATTTTAGCAATAGACAGTTGTTTTGTATCTTGGCTTTTCATGTCATTATACGCTTCTGTTGTATGCTCACATTTTTAATAAGGACCGATGAGGAAGTCTCTAAGCAAAATGATGATTTAAAAATTGAATACATTTGATTTATGGATAGCTCAATATCTCTTTTCTTGTTTCTTATTCTTCTCCTCTTCACTTCCCTTTCCTCTTTCTTCTCACCTTTTTTGAGTGTCGATCGACTTCTTTCATCACCCCATCGACACTCGAGGGGGCATCCTTCATCCTATTAATTTTTCTTCTATCCCTTCAAAAAAATTCTTCTCTTTTATATTTGTCTACTTTCTTCGAAGTGATGTAACTTACATCACCTCAAAGAGGGGCAAATGTAGACACCTGTAGTTTGGCTAATGCACTATTACGACTAATATTGCGCTAGTTGTGCTTCTCCCTACAAACCGATGATACACCGCTGGTTTGACCTATCTAACTCTCTTCCTATGACATCCTTTTTTCGTTTTTCCTCTTGTAAACCATTTAAACAAGCTATAATAGCTTCGTTCTAACTACATTAGCTTCTTACTTTCTTCTAGTCCACTTCTACCACCTTCCTGGCCTCTCAATCCATTCCATTGGATTGATCTGACCCTTCAAAACTCTCTCCAAACCCTAATCACCTCCTAAACATGTTTAACTAAGCTTAAACATGGTTTGTCACTCCCTAAACCTAGTCAAAGTAAGCTTTGACTTGCTAAAAGTGTTTTTTGGAATTTAGTGTTTGTCCCACATGCACTCAAGTTTCCCTTTTCCCAAATGGAAAACTATATATAGGGCTAGACCCCTCTCTCATTTTCAAGAATTCCTTCCTTCTTCCTAAGCATAGATTATAGTATTTTACATCTAGGTTCTAGATTTCATTTCTAGTTTAGATATTGAGCTATTTACTTCATTTTTGTATTGCTAATCCAATTTAGAGGGTAAAAGAGAAGAACCATTGGCTCAAAAGCCTATAATGGGGAGATCTCTTTCTCTTAATCACTAAAAATGATTGCTTAGGACTTACTAGGTTCATTATTTTAAGCTTTCAAAGAATAGAGATAGTTTTAATTAGCTTAAGTTTGAGTATTTACTTCATAATGTATGCTAGTTAGAAAATCTTGCTCATTTCTTATCGGATGGTCCACTGATTTGTTGCTTGAAGCCTTTGGGGATTCTTTAGGAATTCTTACCCCAAATCCATGGCTTTCTACAACTTTTCTTTGAACACGAATGAAAAGAAAATATTTATTTTGAGACAAAAATGTATATATTCGGACATGAGCACCTCTTAATCCTAGAAAATTTCCTCCATAGTTCTAATATTGAGCAATAGGTTGTGGAGAGAAATATGTGTTGAGTTAGGATCTTGTTGGCACAAAATTGTCTCGCAAGGTGACAAACTTGGTAAAGTTCCTCCAAAGGGTCGAGCCATATGAATTTCCAACATAAGTAATTGATATTTCCTTTACAAAAGGTATTTTCCTAGGTCCTTATGAGAATGAGGTAGTAAACCCCAGGTATGTCATTTGCTAGAATATATTTTAGATGTAACAAAAGGGACTATGGAAATTAATGCACCCCTAAAATGAGGCATTCAAACTATAATATATCTCATATAGCTAACTAAACTTTGTTGGACAAGAATAAAATCTTAATTTATAATTTTATATTAAAAGAGAGAGTTTGGTTTAAGTCCTAGAGTGTTAATCCTTAATAAAAAAGCTATAAAGGAGAACAAACTTATTAATGAAAATTTAAAAAAACATTGTGAATTAAATAGATCAAGTCAAAATAATTGTGATATAAAAAAACACACACAATAACAAACACAAAAATATTTTATATGTTGTATATATATTGCTTTTGATATAGAAATGTGGGTATGTGTGTATTATTAGCACAACACTTGAATTTGGAAATTTTTCATATACGATGAAAACTTTGACCTTACACCTAAAACATGATTTGCATGCACATTCTAAGCATAAATGACTTTTCCTTAGTTCGATTCCATGACGTTATTATCCATTTACACTACTCAATAACTTACAAAACTACTTGAAATAATTCACAACAATATATTGTCCTTAAGCATCTCACCCAAAATTTACCAAAGACCTTCAAACTTCATATTTGAGACCTTTTGGAATTGGACCAAACCATCCCACCATTTGGTTTAGACCAACATATCTTATCTCTCGCCATCCAATGCTCATCTTTCCCATTTGATATCTTTTCATGGGGTGGTTCATATCCCATAGGTGGGTCTTAGTATGAAATCAAACTACAAGTTCCTATAAAAGCAAGTTTAATTCACCTATTAACATAATGTGGAACTTTCAAGAGCACTCATTGTGAACTATATTTTACTACACCATAAATAAATAAATAAGGGGCTTGTTGAGATTAGATTCTTATTTATTTAAATGCATAAGGGTAGTATATGTTGTATGGTTGTATATTTTGATTAATAAATAAAAATTAATGCCTTAACCATAATATAGTTCCCAAAGAAATTTGTAAGATATAACAATAGACATGATTGCTCAAAACAAAAGGGAAGAAGTGTACTTAGATAATTATAGAAGGATAGATGTGATATGAGAGTATAGAGTGAGTAATAATACTAGAAATGACCTAAAGGTCTTTCATCTCTAGAACCATGGTTGTAAACTAAGCTAGTATGGAATTGTATGACCTACTATGGAGCATGTTACGATCTAGTTCTATTATGTACAATTTTATATAGGGATTTGTTGACACTCTATATAAATTTTTGTGCAACTACGAAATTTTTTTGATGACCTTCACACTATGACCACAAGTGTTGCACATTTGCAAAACCCTATGTGTTATGCAAAACACCCTCAAAATCCAACCGTGAGTAGGAGACATTGCAAAAAAATAGTGTTTTGGTTGAAGCACCCATGTGCCACCTACATCAACACTAATCCAAAGATTCCTCAAACCAAGTGCGCTTCTATGCCTAATATGTGATATATATATATTGATGCAACTACTTTGGAAAGTTGATATTTTAATAATAAAATACAATGGCTTGGTTTCCTTGAGATTCACTTAGCTTGACTTGTGAGGTCTATATAATTGGAAGCATGGATCTTGAACCAAGTTTGGATGGATTAAAACATGTATATGGGATACTCTTATGTTGTGTTTCTGCTTTGAAGGATTTTAGAAGACAATAGGAAATTTAAAAATGTATTTTACAATGATTTCTCTTGAAAGTACTAGGATCCTTGAAATCTTGGGTTAGAATTGCTTTTATATGCATTCATAGGATTTATTTTCTAAAGACAGACTATGAGCTATTAATTGAACCATGAGAAGATTCAATTTAGAAATATGATCATCGGGTGGTGGATGATAAGACCCTTTGGAACATGACAAAATCATGGGACGGTTTTCCGTAATACATGGTTTTGGATAGAAAGTTGAAGGGACTTGCAATATTATGGGAAATATTCCTATAAAGGATATATTGCTATGGATTGATGTGGTTAATTCTATAAGAAACTAAACATTGCACATAACTAAATAAGTCACATCCATGGGAACACCATAGTAAAATTTCTAAAATTTTAGGAATTAAAATAAGTACTCTACCTAAGAAATATTTGGGGTACTCTTTTTCACTAGGAAGGAAAACTCAGAAACTATGGAAGAATCTAATAGATAAAGTTCAAGTGAGATTGGGAGGTTGGAAAGCTAAATGGTTGAGTTTGGATGGCATAATTATTCTTATCAAATCATGATTCATTTAAACTTCTTTTGGAGCATGAAAGAGGAAAAATGTAAAATATACCTTTCAAAATGGGAAAATGTTTTTTCAAACAACGGAAGAAGGCGGGACATGGATAAAGGATATAAGACTACACAACTTAGATTTGGTAGGAAAATTGGAATGTCTTACTATGAGGAAGAGTCTAGGCTTTGGAGGAAAATTCTAATAAGAAAATATTTAGATAATATAAGGCCAAAATGCATTTTTACTATTCAAGATCCACTTTGTGGATCATATACCTAGAATTTTGTAATATTGGAAAGAAAGGTTATCTCGTGATAACTTGACTTGGGAAATCAAGAATGGTGAATTGGACAATTTTTGGGAGGATAATTGGAAATGATTTCTGCTTTGATTTATAAAAGAGACTTGGATAATATTCACACTTTGTTAGCACATGACTGGGGATGAAATAAATCATTATTGGGAGGATACTAAGACTTTATGCAAAAATGAAGATTTTGATTATCCATGTTTAGGAGAAAAATAATGACGCTCCATATAATCCTTCAAACACATGATTTTGTTTCACATTCCCAGGATACCTGCAATGGATGCGAGATAGTTCAAAGGGATACATAGTGTGGTATAGATACATGGTTCTTACTTAGGGGGATCAAGGGGAACTTGCATGATTTAGTTTTGATATTTGGAATGCATTTGGTTGATTGCAAGCAAATAATTTTTCCTAGCTATCATGCCTAGGGTATATCCTTATCTAAGATAAATTATAGAAAACAATATTTTTGGACCATCGGTATGTATCTTGTGTAAAAAAGAAGGGTAATATTTTGAGAATTTACTCCTTCATTGTACCTATGCATAAAATTTATGGTCATCTCTTTTTAAATGTTTGGGCATGGTATGGATTTTCCTTCCTATAGTAAAGGAATTTTTCTTTCCTTATCCATAGGGGTTAAAGTGATTGGAAGGGTTATGAATGGTATGAAGGGGTCCACGTGAGCGACATGTGTCTTGTAGGAAGAGGTGGAAGCCACGTGGAGTTGGAGGCAACCATTGAATGGTGTATGTGATCGAGTGAGAGTCACCATTGGGAGCGATGTGTTAGCCAGGGTAGAGACATTTGAGGATAGGTGTTGTCGAGTTGGTGGAGCAGGTCGATGGAGTCAAGGTCGAGATTTGTGATGAGGGTATAAGGTCGGTCGAGACATGGTGCATCCAAAGGCCAATGTCACATGGAAAAAACTAGGGGACCCATAAGAAAACAATGAACAAGGCACCGAGTGGCACTAGGGAGCTATCGAAATGAGCAAGGTGGGAGAGAATAGGCCGAACAAACCAGACTAAGTAGATCCAAGTACAACCAGGAGCTTGAGAAACCGTGGAGTTGAGACTAGAGGGAAGCACTCACAAAAGTAACAATGAAGGAGTCCGGAGGAATGCGGGGTATGACGGTAAGGGCACAAACCAATGGATAAGCCCGATCAATGCGAAGCATCAAAGAACACATGCTAAAGAATGGCTATAAAATATGATGTAAATGCATGACATCGAAGCCAAAATGAAACCCGTGCAAAACAAGGTAGACCGAGTTGGAAACAAAGTCTAATGAGCTATAAATCCATGCAGGGAAAGTTTAAGAGTTTGAGTTGGGAAGTCATCCCGGTTCCTACTCGGTGAGCTAGGGGTTGAGTTGTGCCTTAAAGGCAACCCTCACATCTCAAAAAATTGAAGACACGAAACATGCATGCAAGACCTAAAAAATCACGAGACGGAGAACAAGAGAGCAATGATAGACGATGAGTAACACAAATCCCATGTGCATTTTGATACCGTAACGAAGAATTCAAAAACACGAAGCACAAAGATTATATGGGATAACGTGAACATCGATTGAGTTACACTCGATAGTGTGACGAGGTCTCATGAAGGAGAAAACATCAACTATGTAGTGTGCATACAAGGATTTGAAACAAAGAAAAATATCATGTACCATCTCATAGATATGAAAGAGGGAAGGTGTACAAATAGAGGGTGTTGTGTAACCCCTAGTGCATGCAATCATGACTCCTTAAGTGGAGAAGGGGAGTTACATTCTTAGAATGGAAGTAACTCCCATATGATGCACTGACGCACTGAGGTGCGTAAAGAATCTAATGATGACCCCTATGACACCTAGACCTATGACCTCACCTAAGTGAGATGACTTGCCACATGATGTGGAAAATGACTCACACCAACATTAATATGCTTAAGAAGACCTACAAGTACACCCTTATGTCATGAAAGATTTACTAATACACCCTTACAACTTCTTATTGACTTTGAAAGACCTATTAACACACCCTTACATCATGAATGATTTCAAACTATTAAGGAACTACGTACTCATGGTGTGGCCCTTTGTCTAGAATACATGTTGTCAATAGAATTTTTCTCCCACAACGGCATCGCCCAAATCCAACTTGTATACCTAGTATTAATGTAGTGGTCGAGAGATCCCCATAATCCACAAAAACACACCTTATTCTTGGGGCTGCATGATTTTAATGAGCATGAGCGATTTTTACTCATGGAAAAAAATAATGTTAGGGGAGAGGGGCCAATAGGTGAACATGGTCCAATAGTTGACATGACTATTGATCACACAATACCCAATAGTTGTCATAGTACTATCTAGTAGTTATTTATTTTTGACATAATAATTATGTAGAGTAGCCAATCACATCATGACATGTAAGACCTCTCACCCATGTACAAGTATAAAAAATTCAATGTTCAAGCATTTTCACCCATATTCAAGTATTGGTTTCCACCATGGTTGTAGTGTAACTCAAATTTATTATTTTAAATCAATTCAAAATATGATTTTCCCTCCAATTGAACATTCCAAAATAAAAATATAAGCTAACACAAATCTAAACTATATATTAGTGAAAAAATCACAATCCCATATGATAAACAATTGATTTTTTGAACCCCTTAACTTAAGGTGTACCACTAGTAGCCCCTCTCCCCTATTACATTTTTAAACTATTCCATGTTACAATGAAACTATTCAAACCCCACAGGTCCTGCGAGGCAGTACTTCACATTTTCGTGGGGTTGGGGAATAATAAAACTCTATATCAATGATGTCACCATAGTTGATCATCATTCCTATATTTCCTTTAATATGTTCAAACTAATATTGGAAACTCCATCACTGCCGCTTAGCAATGTTGGAATCAATGAGGGTAACACTGAAAATTTCCTAGTTCTCGAGTATCACACAGTCAAGCACTTCGAACAAGTCTATCACACCGCCTGTGGCTACTCCTTCCCAGAAAGGTTTAATATAATCTTTAAGAATCACCATCTTCCCAGTATCGATCGAAATACCAATGTGAATTGCTAATGCGGTAACACCATTTTCCATTGACGAACAGAATGTTTTGCTCCTCTCTTTTTCTGGTGTCACTTTTGTGATTTGCCAAAAGCCAAGGCACAATTTTAATACTAGTAACTCTGAACTCAAAACCGACTTGAGCGCTGCCATATTTCCTCAATCAAACAAAGCAAAGCAATCTATACATTTTGCCCCTTCTTATTCTCCATCCTTCTTAATTTAGTCATTTTCTTTTGGTTTTTTCCCTTTTCTTCACTCTCTCTAACTTTACCTTCTCTTTTTCTCCGGTCTCTCTAACTTTATCTTCTCTTTGTATTTTCCTTGAGAAATCTTCTGGATTCTTTTCTTCTTTATCTTGGTGCAGGTGCGACATGAGAACATTCCACAGGGCCCCAAAGAACAAGATGACATGCAACTCACAACTTTGAACACCTATGAAAAGAATCCAAGGTTTAATCACAACTGTTTAAAAACCATAGAACTCTCAACGTACCATGCTTTAGCTTTACATATCTAATGAAATTTAAAATTTCAAATATTTCATCAAGTTAGTTGGTTGTCTCTTGGCTGGTTTCTTTTTAGTTAACAACCACTTATATTTGTCAAAACAATTTTTATGTGACTAGCAATTTTAAAATTTTACTCTTCAAAATATTTAAAATAATGCTACTTTTACATTATCAATAAAAATATTAAAAACTAACTTTACATTTATTTTAATGTTTAATATATATATGTATATTATTTTAAATATATAAGTTTCTTATTCTTCAATTCCATCATTTCTTCTTTTTATTTTCTTTATTCTCTCTAACTTTGCCTCTCTTTTCTTTTGTTTTACCAAAGCATTTTTTTATCTTAGTCCAAATGTCGGACGAGTTTGCATGAAAACTACATAAGAATCAAAACATCTCAAAAGCTATTTTCATTTGTTTGAACAAAATATTATTTATAAGCATGATGCATACGATATGGTGCATGAATTATATGTATGGTACATAATCATACACTACAAATAACTTTAAATTTAGGAAAACGACTAGCGCTTCTAGTAGCAATTGCACTCGAGCATTGCAGAATGGAGACACGAATAGGTAGGTGTTGAAGAAATTAAAGTTGAAACAATGAAAAGGTGTGATGAAGAAGAGTTTCATAGATGGGAAAAATATTGAAGGAAACTTATCCAATCTTATTCTTATACGTAAGTCACATATGGACCACATGCCATTCTTGGATTGTAGTTCAAGGAAATGTTTGTTGCAAACAAGTTTGGTAAGGAACGAAAAAAAAAAATATTTTTGAGACAAAAATGTATCTATTTTTGACATGAGCTCATCTTAGTCATGGAAACTTTTCTCAACATTCATAATATTGAGCAATAGGTTGTGGAGAGAAATATGTGTAAAGTTAGGACCTTGCTATTGTTTGCAAGGTAACAAAGTTCCTCCAAAGGGTCGAGGCATATGAATTTCCAATGTAAGTAATTTTTATGTCCTTTACAAAGGTATTTTCCCAAGGCCACTTATGAAAATTAGGTAGTAAACCCCACATATGTCATTTGGTGAAATGTATTTTAGATGTAACAAAAGGAACTATGGAAATTAATGCACCCTAAAATGAGGCATTTAAAATATAATATATCTCACATGGCTAACTAAACTTTGTTGACAAGAACAAAATCTTAATTTCTAATTTTATATTAAAAACAAAGAGAGTTTGGTTTAAGTCCTATACCGTTATTCCTTAATAACAAAAAATATAAAGGAGACCCAAGTTATCAAAGAAAATTTTAAAAAAATTGTGAATTAAATAGATCAAGTCAAAATAATTGTAATATCGAAATAAACATACACAATATCCAACAAAAAAATATTTTTATATGTTATATATATATATATATATATATATATATATAATATTGTTAGAAATGTGGGTGTGTATGTATTATTAGTAGGTTATGTCCAAAAGCGAGAGAGCTCGATGAGCTTGCTTGTCTAGGACATCTTACCCCCTAATGATGCCTAGTGGGAGTGGTGATGATCTAAATACTAACGCTCTTAATCCAAGATCTATGTTTGATTGGCTCTCGGTTCCGTTCAATTGAGGAACCATAGGATCACAACCATAAACTCTCTCTAGTCATGGCCCTGCTATGATCATACAAGTGGCCTACGCCCAAGGGTGGTTAGGTAATATCCTCTCAGTGCGTTCCAAAATCGAAGGCCCGATTAGCCATGAAATTTAAGACATTGAGTTGTTCAATTTTCTCAGAATACCTAGCAGGTGTTTTTAGAACAAGCATGCATAAGCCCATATCAATGTCGGTCAACAACTCGGGTCCGTTGGGTTGTGGGACCAATGGATCACAACCGAAAGTTTTCTCTTGTTGTGGACCTTTGATGGTCATGTAAAATGGAGTTGATTTGATTTGTTAAAGCAAACTAACTATCAAAAGAAATATGAACTATGTTTTTAGTATTTTCACAGTATATCTGAACAAAACAATGAATTAAACTAATCTAATGAAAGTAAATATTTTTGATCTTTTCTGGTATTTTAAACAATGCTTCTAATATAATAAATGAAATCTAATACAAGTAATCAATCGATGTAGCTAATTACTTGTGCAAGTATGTGAATCTAAATCTAAAACAACTAACTAATTCATTCAAAACCCTCAACCCTACCTCAGAGGTAAGGAACAAATCACAACTTCAAAGAAGCTATTGTTCCCCACAACTTCCCTTCGTAATGTTGAAAGTGAGCTTTCTAATGATTTGATCTATTTGCAATTTCTTGAATAATCAAAATGAACAATTTTACTACTCTATTTGATATGGATTTGTAACGAATAAATTCAAAATTTGACAATTTGAACAAATAAGGAAAAACAAACAAATAATTCCAACTTGGATAAGCAAGAGCTTTGGCAAATCTGGTTGTATCTGTGCTTGTCCCCTCAATTTATCCTTTCTTTCTTTGTGTTTCCATACGAGTCCAAGGAATTGGGAATGCAAAGGCAACAACAAGAGAAGGTACTTTAGCAATGACAACTTGAAGGAAAATCTGATTATAATGCAAGGAGAAGAGAGATAACACAAGTGAACAGAGCTTGACTATGCAATTTCCAACAAGATAGTTGTAGCAATACTATGCAAGATACACAAAATTCTAAGGACATTTTCTTGAATACAAGCATTGAATATATAGGAATTAGTTGGAATGTGCCTTCATACACAAGGCAGCCTTGGAGTGCCAAATAATTGGGTGAAGAGACAATTCAAACTAATTAAATCTATTTAAAATAGAAAAGGAAGGAATACCATGAAACAAGACTATTTTTAGGTAATTTGGCTCACAAACGCACCTTGGAAGTCAAGTTAAGTGAAATGTCGCGTGTTTAAATCATGCATGAAGAGTTCTAGAAAAATGTGTAGGACCACCACCTTGCGCAGGGTAATGATCACAGAACCACCGTCCTGTCTGGTGGCGGTGGTCACAAAACTCCACCCGGCTTTCACGGCGGCGGTTACAAAAACCGCCACCCAGCAGGGTGGCGCTTTTGACACTAAAGGCCAAAACATAGGGAGAAAGAAGCAGAAGCTGGAAGGAAGCATGGAAAAGCTAAGTACAAATGTCTAGGCTACAAATATACACTGTGAATGAGCTTAGAACTCAAACACCTTTTGAAAGGATATGAATCATCATTGGGGACTTTTGTACCCATTTTTCCGACAATGTAGCACAAGAAAAATTGGGTATGTACATATTGCCCCCTCGGAGAAGCATCTTAGCCATGAAAAGGCGTAAACATAGAGTTGAGTATGATGTTCCCGAAATGGGGAGTTAGAAGCTATACCTAATATGCGTTCGTGTGCCAAAATGTTTCCATCCAAAATCTCACTACTTGTAAAATGAAAAGAAGACTCAAGTGCGAGATAGATAAAATGTCAAAAAATAAACGCTAAACTAAAAAAAAGAAGAGGACTTACCATTTGCGGGGATATAGAAATGTACCTACATCAACGCTCTCGTCCCGTGAACCATGCACTCAAAATGAAGTTAAAAAACATATATATCCAAACAAACTCATTTTTCAATTCATTTGTGCATATTGACTTGGTGATTTTTAGAGCTCTAGACCCACGGTGATCATTTTTACGAGAGGATGGTAAAATGCTCGTTGCAAGATAGTGATCATGCCTCTATGACCGGGAGATCGACTCGCGTGGTCTAAGGTTATTTTTCTCACTTGTTTATTTTGAAACCCAAAATGTTAAAAGTTAAAAATATTTATGTAGGAGGGGTTATTTTCAAAATTTCTTGTGTTGAAATAGTCTCTAGGGGGCATCCATAGGGTAGTCATTTATTTTGCGAAAAATGGTGTATTTTTGTATTTTTGAGCATTTTTTAGGGAAATAAACCCGTGTGGTGATTTTGTGTAGGAACCGCCACCCCGAGCAGGTGGTGGTTACACATCTTTGCCTTATTAGGGTGTCAGTTGGAAAACCACTTCTCTAACAAGGTGGTGATCACAAAACTATCGCCTTACGTAGGTCGGTGGTTTGGAATAGAATGCAAAAACACTTGCCTAAGGCCATTTTTTTTGAATTTTTAGTGTTTTGTCATGTTTTTTGATGAGCTTGTCTATTGGAATATGTCACTAAATTGCTCTTTTTTGTATTTTGGATGTAGAAGAAGGAAGAGTACATCCATTGGAGTCACGAGAGGGAGTGTGACTAGCTCCCAGAGATTTTAGATCAGTTGACTCAGGACGAGATTGACACTCTACCGAGAGAGCGGGCATATGGAGGATTACACGTGTGCCCTATGTCACTCCTACCATTCATATACTATGTGACCTATTTTCTTATTGGGATGTAGACCGGAACACATTCCTATTATTAGGTGTCAGGGGTGAGTGGACTATCACCCTGGAGGATGTGTACCGTATTCTTGGGGTTCCAGATACTAGGCAAACGGTTGACTTTGGAGACAGTAGGGTTTAGAGCCACAATGAATCTGTGGGCTACTTATATGGGTGATGTCGTGGTGTCAGTTGGTTTGAAGAAGGGTATGAAGGTCTCGATCTATTTCCACTACTCCCATCCCCACTATTTGTAAAGCCATCATGGGTATTTTGGCTTCGCGGTTGATCGGGGACAAGGGAGGTGATACATTGTTATATTACTCGACTCTTATCATCACACGATCAGGCATATGGTCATATCTACGCTGGGGGTAGATATCCTCGACAACACTTATCATGATTTATACTAGATTGTCAGGTTATAGGAAAGTCTTTTAGCCACCCTACATTGGTTATGAGTTGGGTGTATGAGTGGATTGTCCCCTATGGGAGGGCAAGATGCATTCATGACCTAGGGGCCATCAAGGGCCGCTAGATGGATGGAAATTTCAGTTCTTGAGGGTCTCACCAACCAGTGGCTTCATTGACTACTCATGACCTAGTTATTACTCCTTATATTTATATGTTAGGAGTGTGGGGATAGGATCGGACCATTGTGGTGGCTTGTACCACTACTTGGCTCGATTGGGGGAAGGTGGAGATTTATTTGTTCAACCAAGTTCCTTAGTATTTTGGCCTTCCGTATATTGACATGCTTCCTCCTATGGCACTCATATATAGGAGTGTCAAGGAGGCTCGATACGGTCCTAGGGGTGACCTCGGTTGGACAATAGTGACTCTAGGAGTGCCAATCGTAGTTAGGCATTTTGTTCATTCCCGATAGAAGTTTGCACCGCTCCTACACCTCTGTTATAGATTGAGGCTGGTCTTTCCCACAGCGGGGAGGAGGAGGTGCATATTGATATTGACTTTGACTATGAGGAGTATACAGGTGATGAGACTGGAGAGGAGACTAGAGAGTGGGGATGAGTCCGAAGATGAGGGGATGGGTGGTGGGACTGGTAAGACAATCCACATGGAGGAGGAAGACAACAACCCGGAGTGGCATGACACCCTGGAGAGATATGAGGTGGAGAGAGAGGAGGCAGATGCAGAGATGGAGACACTTATCTCTAAGGGACCACTTCCTCATGATGGAGAGGGAGATGATGAGTCTGTGATGGGACAACATCTCACCTCTAGACTTGGAGAGGCCCAACAACCATCAACAATAACAACCACTGACCCTACATGGATGCCTAGAGATCCGAGTATGTTGATACCCTTCTCTTGACTTTGTTAGTAGAAATGTTAGTTGGTATTTATTTTTTATTTTCACGGTTTTATAACTCATGTTTATTTCTTTGTTTGCATCAACTACTCAGGATGGCGAGATATTATGCATTGGGTGTGTGTGGACACCTTATTGATCCCTTTGGGGAAGACACGAGCCGAGCTGACCAAGGACAAGGTGGGCAGCCATTATCAGTTTGGACACATACACACGATGTTTTTGCACTTTTTGTTTGGAGGCAACAGAGATCATGAATTTTCTCCACACTCAGGTCGCCGCATATGAGATAATCGAGAGACTAATGAGGTAGATCCATTCTCATACTGAGATGAAAACTAGTGGCCACCATCATGAGCATTCCCACCATTCAGTGCATTCTCAATGTCATAACCACAGTAGGAGTCCTCGATGTAGCCGTGCACCATGTCTTAGGGATCCCAAAGGGACCGAGAGGCCATTGGGACTTTTATTACTTAGTTTCCATTTTGCGGGCATTTATACAATTTTATTTTGATTTTTATATTTTGGGCTCATTGCGAGCATTTTGACCACACCTAGTGCGTGATGGCATTGTACAAACTTGACTTATTATGATATATATACATATACCTCTTTTTGGTTTGGCTATTCTTTACATAGAGTTGACTTTCATTCATGGTTTGATTCACGTGTGTACTCTAGATGTTTGAATTTCCACTTTTTATGCTTTTCAAAATCTATGCAATGAATGAAAATGCTAATAGAATGATTAAATTTTGTTGTTTTGTAGTGATGTTTTGATATGATTATGCAGACACATTGCAATGTTTAAAATTTAGCTTTTCAAGTAAACTTTGGTACTTCATTTTATATTGGAAATACGTGACAAATGATGGTATGATAATAAAATGAACTCACTCTGCTTCTAACTCCACGCAACTAGTTAGATGCGAGGGCTCAACACCGAGAGTCAGAAGAGATGTGAGTTATATGAGTTTGTTGAATGAGCATGATGAGAGTAAGACAAGGTTTGACAAAACCCAATTGAGAACCTACACCCTAGTTCTACACAAGTTTTCTACATAGTTCAAAGTGTAATTGCTTTCCATTTTATCTAGACTTAGATCCGTAGATGGCCACTTGATGAAAAAATATGGTTTAAGGCTTAAAACTCTCTTGAAACTTTAGACATCTAATTCACTTTGTTGGGATTTATGATTTCAAAGCACCTTTTATTGAATGAATTTATTTTAACTTTATTAATTTATTTGCAGAGACCCCTTACACCTTTCCCCATGCTACGAGTAGGAAGCATGGGCTCATCACCAAGGACAAGGCATAGGCGAGTAAGGGCACTCCCTCCTTTCCCAACCTCACGCCACTAGTAAGAAGTGTGGGTTTCACACCGAGGATTGGTAGGGAAAGGAAGTGTGTAAATGAAAATTTTGTATTTGATTTTGACTTGACATATATACTCTTTTTTAAAATAAAATTAAGTTGTGCTTTTGGGAGGGATAGTTTTCCCCTAGTCCTCAACCCCACGTAACTAGTAGGATGCAAGGATCTACACCGAGGGTTGAGATAGGTGAACAAATAGATCCAGTGAAATGTTTAGAGTGTTTTGTTTCCAAAGAGATGTGTATGGGATAGATGTGACACCAAGAAGCTTCTAGAAGAGACTATAGGCAAAGACCCCTAAGCTAGAAGAAAACTAAGAGAAAACCAAGTATGTAGGCCTTGGTAGGATTAAGGTCAAAACTCGTCTCAACTTGTCGAACTGATGAAATGATAAGAAGTATTGATGATAGTATTGCGAGTGTTTGAAGAGTCATGATTTGAAAGATTGCCAATGTTTTGAAGAAGTTTTTGAGAGTTACTTGAAAATAAGTTTCTTAACTACAATTTTTACAGAATGAGTTTACAAATGGTAATGCAATGCAAATGCAATGGGAAACAAATGAGAATGCAGTGGGGCTATGCATAGTATCTCTTCAAATGAAGAGAATTGACAGATTCACTGAATTCTTCACCCTCTAAAGTACACAAATGATATGCCCCATTTTTGTAGTCCTCTACAACTTGGTATGGGCCCAACCACTTGGGCTTGAATTTTTGCCTTCACCAGTTTTCTTGTCTATCCAACTATCAAGCCTCAAGACCAAGTCTCCTTCACAAATTTTACGTTCATAGACTCATTTATTGTATTGCCAAGCCATTTGGTCAAGCATATGCTCTATGTCATTGTTCAACATGGAGTCGAGCTTCATCAAGACTCTCTAAATCTGAGAGTCGTGTTTCTCGGTATTCTTCTTTGCCTAAAATGCCTTGTAAAGAAATACGGAGACTAGGAAACTCGACTTTGAGCTGTAAAACCACTTCTGAGCCAAATACTAAAGAAAACAGAGTTGCCCCATTGGCATTCTGATCGACGTCCGATAAGCCCATAAAGCTGGAACAACTTTAGGTGCCAATCTCTTTTATTCTCCTTGACGGTTTTGAGGAGAATGGACTTTAATGTCTTGTTCGTGGCCTCATCCTATCCATTGGCTTGAGGATAATATAGGGAAGCCATGTGATGATTTATCTTGAATTTATCACACAATTCACGCTTCTTGTTCTTGAAAGACATGCCATTATCAGAGATAATGACCTGCGGGACACCGTACCTACAAATGATCTGGTTCAAGATAAACTTTGCAATAATGAAACCTGGTATGGTGGTAAGAGGCATGGCCTCCACCCATTTTGTGAAATACTTTGTGGCCATGATTATAAAATTGTGGCCATCCGTCAATGAGGGAGAAAACTTCCCTATCAAGTTCATACCCCATGTGGAAAAGGGTCATGGTGATGCAATATATTATAGATCTTATGCGGTATATGAATCATGCGTGAGAGAATTCCTGACATTTATGGCACTTGTGTACATATTCAACTGCATCATGCTCTAACATGGGCCAAAAATAGCCCATCCGATGTATTTTATGAGTGGTAGCATGGCCTCCACACACTCCGATGTGGCACTCATAAAGATTTTTTTTGATTCTTCTCCATCAACGCATCTAAGTAGCATTCCGTCAAAGGATCTGTGATAGATAAATTGTTCCAGAATCATGTATTTAGTAGCTATGATGTGTAGTCATCTCCTTTATTGAGATGTAGCCCCTTCGGGGTATCAATTGTCTACCATGAGACTGATTATGTCAATGTACCAAGGACATGTAATGATAGGGGGCTTTGGTTTCCACATAGTATATACATTCATCAAGAAATTCTAAATCGACCAAGTCACCTCTATCCAATGGGTTATCAGTTAACCAATCTGCAATAATTTTTCCTTTTATGGAATTTTGATTGTGAAGGTCAACTTGAATTTTCCCATTACCATTGTAGGCTAGGAAAATACACTACTAACAAGGAAGTAAAATACTAACAATCATACCTCCTCCTTCGCGTTCCATAACAAACCTCAGAATGGGCTAGGAAACATGGATTGAGCCCCGATTGCGTGATATGTAGGTGTTTTTCTTTAAGACAGAAGTAAAGGCCTTCCTACAACAATGATCCACTTACTTTGCACCAAATGGGTAAAAGGATTATGGATTTGGGGTGCTTCAGGATGAGGCTATTTGGGCATTAGGATGAGGCAGAAGGATGTTCTTTTCTCAAAGGATGCAAGAACTTAGACATGGCATTCAAGCTTATTCTTTGTGTGTTTAGAGGGGAGGGGTAAGGCTATATTTATAGCCTGAGGGAGTGATTAACTTAGAGTAATTTAAGTAATCATGGTTTGAAAATGTGGGAAAGATTAGGTGAGTGGGGACCATGAAGAATGGGTGAGGATTTGATTTTGGATTTTTAATTCATAAGTGGAGGATTTTAGGTGAGTGGGGACCATGAAGAGTGGGTGAGGATTTGATTTTGAATTTTTAATTCAATAGTAGAAAAACATGGAGAATAATGACATGTGGTGAGGATTGGGTTATTTTTGATTTTGAAATGGATAATTAATCAAATTATATTTGATTAATTTGAAGTGTATTTTTGTGGGAAATGAGGAAGGGGAATTAATTGATTTAGGATAAATGTGAAATTAGGGTGTCTACATTTTCCCCTCTTTGGAAGGGTACTATGAAAGTAGTGTCCTTTCAAAGAAAGTAGACGAGATGGGGGAAGAATTCAATCTACTTTTCTTAAGAAAAAGTAGAGCAAATGTTTGTTGGGGAGAATAGAAGGTGGTGAGTGATGGATGTCATGGTATCCTCCAAGACAAAAATGTCATGAGAAGATGTGATTATGGACATATATGATGATGCCCCCTCGAGAGGGCTAACGAGAATGGAATATATGACAGAGCTCTCGAAAAAAGGAGAGATGAATTCTATGGAGAAGAGGACGATAATGGAGTGGAAGAGACTGGAATGACCACACGACGCAAATGGAGAAAGGATTCAATTGGCCTTGAATGCTAGGTGTGAGGGTGTGTGGGAAGATGAAATGGGAAAGAGAAAAGGGAATGGATATGATTGGGGGTTGATTATGAGAGGAGTAAGAAAGGGGAAGAGTAATGGAGATAGGGGAGGGACAAAAAAGGAATGAAAGAGGTAGAAAAGAATAAGAGAGAGGGATGATAGGGGAAGAAGGGAATGATGAAGGACAAACAAGGAGAAGACATGAAAATGACATAGTAGAGGGTGAAGGTATGAAATAGAGAGATGTACCAAATGAAGGAAGCAACAAAGATAATAAAGAGGGATGCATGAAAGTGAAAGAAATGATAGAGCTGAGAAAATAAAGAAACAGGGAAGGATAAATAAGAAGGAGAAGACGAGGTGGGAGTAGGGGGTAAAATCGACGAAAATTGAAAGAGGATGAAAAAAGAATTGGAATGGAGAAAAAAAAGAAACTATGAGGGGCGAGGAAAGTGTGAAAAAGAGTAGAGAAAAGAAGAGAAACATATACAAAATGAACAAAAAGGTAGGGGTGGTAGAGAAAAGGAGAAGTGGTCAAAAGAAACATGAAAATTAGGGGAGAGGAAAGGAAGATAGAGTGAATACAGGGAGAAGATTGAAGGAACCATGTCATTGCGAGGAAGACCAAGGAAAAGAATACGGAAATGTGATTGTATGGAGATGCATGTGAAGGGTGGTATGATAAAAAAGATAGGAAAACACTGAAGATCCAGGTTATCGATGGGGAAGTAAGGAGGAAACGTGATGGAAAAAGGGGAAGAAGATGATACAGAGAATGGAAATAAGATGAGGGGTGGGAGAGAGAAGAGGATAACAGAGAAAATGATGTAGAAGGAAGGGAATACAGAAAGGGGATAATAAGGGAAAATGAATAATATGAGGAATGTAAAGAGAAGAAAGAGGGGAGGAATGACACAAATTGGAAAAGAGGCGGAGATGCATGAAATGAGGATACTAGGATTATGAGAACATAAACAATGGATGAAGATGGTAAAGATATTGAATGAAGGGATGATGGAGAGATGGGTAAAAAGCGACAAGAAAGGGTGGGATTGGGGGAAAAGAATAGGAGAGAAAAGAGAATGGGGGATAGAAGAGGCAATGCCAATGAGGGGACATTAGGGAAAGTCCACTAACAATGAGTGGTGAGGAAGGGTGAGAGAAAAAATGAAGAAAAGGAGAAAGGTAATAAGGATTGGAAAGGGTAATGCCAACGAAGGGACGTTAGGGAAAGCCCACTAACAATGAGTGGTGGGCTTAGAGGAAGGAAGGAATGAAGGGAAAC
The DNA here is from genome assembly GCA_018340775.1 of Taxus wallichiana var. yunnanensis. Taxonomy (NCBI): domain Eukaryota; kingdom Viridiplantae; phylum Streptophyta; class Pinopsida; order Cupressales; family Taxaceae; genus Taxus; species Taxus wallichiana. The sequence goes on from CM031243.1 coordinate 604,273,825, forward strand.
TCTAGAAGGTCCAAGGGAGTGAATGAGGTCATGTGGAATGAGGATTGATGATTTTTAGGGAAAGTCCACTAACAATTATTAGCACGGAATAGAAGATGATGATGAAAGAATGATAGAGGAATGTTAACAATAATGGTGAACAAGTGTGTGGGTAGAAATGTGGGAGAATTTGAGAAGATGAAGTGGAAAGAGTAAAGAAAATGGGAGGGATGAGTTGGGACTAGGTGAAAGTGAGGAGAGGATGCGGGAGATGAGGACGAATGAGGTGAGGATGAAGAAACAAGACATGAAAAGAATGGGAAGAAATGGTATGAAGAATGATGGTTCAAGGGGAAAATGGGGAAAAGATCATGATTGTAGGTGGAAGATATTACACGTATGTTGTAAGATGATAGGTGGAGAAAGGATAATGGTAGGAGTAAAATGTGGTTGGTAGGAGAGGCCAGGTGGAATAAGTGATCAACAAATTTAACAAAGAATGAGGCAAGGAAAATTTCAAAATGACAAGTTTAGTGTAGGGAGGAACTTGACGTAAGAATGTCATGCGATTGAAGTTGTTAAGTAAGATTGCACGAAGCGGCGACACTAGAGATGACAAGTGGGCAAGTGAGAAGTGGTGTTTGCGAGAATGGAAAAGGAGGTGAAAGGATGTGATAATGGGGAATGCTGAGAAAAAGTGAAGGGTGAAGGGTGTGTAGTGATGGGGAAAGGCAAGAAGACAAATCATCCTTAAGAGGGACTCTTAAGTGAGATCGCCATGCCGTGTGAGTGGTTAAGTAAGATTGCCAAGCAGAGGATGGTGATAGTGGTGGTAAAAAGTATGTGATGATGGGGAATGAAGAGAAAATATGGATGGTGAGAATGTAGAGTGATGGGCGAGTGTAAGATGACATGTCATGCTTAAGAGAATCTCTTAAGTAAGATCATCATCTTTGCTAGAGTGGTTTTGTAAGATCACCTAACCAATAGGGATGATATGCAAGGAGAAAGACAAAATTGTATTGGGTACAGGGGTGGAATGGTTGGTTGAAGAAGATGATCATGACGAGAGGCGGGAGAAATAAGATGGGGGAAATATGATGGGATGGGGAAGGCCATAGGGTAGATCAACCTTAAGAGGAAGTCTTAAGTAAGATTTCCATGTGGCGGCGAATGGTTAAGTAAGATCACCAAGTTGAAGAAGAAGAAGAATGATGATAGATTTGGTGGGAGTATGGTATGAAAAAATGGACTGAAGGGGAACCCTCAATTGAATTTTCCATACTACGAGATTGTGTAAGTAGGATGACCAGGCATAAGATGAATTTAGGGAAGGATGAGAAAAGAGTGAGTGATGTATGCTTGAGTGGAAGAGGATACGAGATGAGGTGATAACAAGAAAGAAAGGAAACAAAGGAGTGTAACATGAATGGATGAAGGAATATATGTAGTGAAGGGTAGAGAGTGTGAGGGGAATCCTTAATTGGGATGCCCATGTGGTGAGAGTAATGATGTGAGAATGAGAAGCAGAAGAGGTGGAACAGGAAGATGTGTGTGGTGGTGATTGTTGTTTGATGAGAGGAGATGGTGGAGAAGCTTCTATAGTGGGAAGATCTTAGGGAGAGGGTAAACCTCCACCGAGGATCCCATATAGAAGGGGTTATTAAGTAAGATTGTCAAGCGGGAAGCAGAAGAGTGAAAGGAAAGAATACAAATGGGTGAGAGGGGACAAGAATGGTGAGAAGGGTAATATGGGGATGAGTGGCGGAAGAGTAAAAATGAGGAGTGAGGATGAATGGATCAAATACATGGTGATCATGGTGGGGGAGGAGGAGCTGCTGGATAGTGAATGCTACTTGAGAAAGATCTTCAAGTAGGATTCCCAAACTGGCAAATGGAAAGGATCAAGTAGGATTCCCAAACTAGGGAATGTATTAGTACGGGTGAATGGAGGGGGTGCAAAGTAAGATGTTGATCATGTAGGAAGATACTCACGTGATGAAAAATCATCTTAATTTTAATATAGCACATAATAAGATGCATCATGATATAAAAGATCGGATGACTAGGTCAGTAATATGTGTGATGGCATGAAGTGGTCCAACAAAAGGTTTGATGCCCCATACAATATGCAAGTGGAAGAGAGCATAGATAGAGGCCATCCAGAAAGTATGATGCCCCACTACGATATGTAAGTGGAAGAGAGAATAGACAAAGGCCATCCAGAAAGTATGATGCCCTAGTACGATATGCAATAAGATAACATAAGTATATTAGACAAAACACCAATATACAGAAAATCAAGATGCCCCATGTAGTATATCAAGATACAAGAAAACAATTAATAATTTATAACTAATAATGTAACAAAATAACCAATAAACATGTCCCTAACGTATTCCACGGTGAGGATTAATCGATGTGCCCCCAAATAGGGTAAAAGGACATAGAAAAGGATTGGGTCATTATCCTCAAACAAGGAAACAATGAGAGCCGATTTTCCCAAGCAAGGATTCACGTAAGGAGAAGTGGTTTGAATTTGGTAGTTAAAGGTGATTGGATCATTTGTTGGGGATAATAGTTCAAAGGATGAATTGTGTTGATTATTTTAGAGTTTTTGCAATTTTGTGGAGTTTACAATATTTTTATTTTTGTTTATTATTATTATTTTAGAGATTTTCCAATGTTTTTTGGATTTTTGATGAGTGTTTCTAATGTTTTTGGATTTTTTCAGTTTTTGGATTTTTTTTTCTAATGTTTTTGGATTTTATGACCAGAGTGCAGACTTATTTTGAGAGGTGATAAACCAAGATATTATCCACATGTACCATGTTCCTTGTGGTAACTTATGCTTGGAATAACACAAATTTTCATTCCATTGGCAAGATATGTTGGTGATGATATGATGAAAAGAAGTTTAGCTCCATTCTTGACTCCACACAACTAGTAAGATGCGTGGGCTCATCACCGAGAATCAAGAAGGACGCAGGAGGTAGATAATGAATATAGAGACAAATGCTAACAATAATCCCTTTGGGAAATTGTGACTCAATTATTCATAACATTACTGAACCGGTTTCAAAAATGGCTTTCACTTTATGAGTCACGTGCTAGACTTAGACAATTACGTGGCCTGCTGATTGGTAAGATATGAGGTGAAGGGATAGTTCTCTCTTCACTTAGGCATCTAAATTACTTCTTTGGGGATTCTAGAATTGCAAGCACTGTAAGATTTTGTATTTTTGAAATGAATCCCTATGCCTTGCCCCATGCTACTAGTGAGAAGCAAGGGCTCATCACCGAAGGCAAAACATAGGTGAGTGAATTCCCTTTTTGTCTTGTTTTTTTTTTTATTTTGAATGTTTTTGTAATATTTTTATGCAATGTTTTTTATCCTTTCAGCAATATGTATTTGATCAGAACTTGAAAATAAATCCATCAAGGAGAGCATTTCATGGCCTCGATGTAAAATCAACAATCATGTCTATATTTGGCAAGGGAAAGTCATCTTTGGGACAAGCCTTATTGATGTCTCAAAATTTTGTGCATATTTTGATGCCGGGGAGTTTTCTTGACTACGGGAACTATGTTAGATATCCACATCAAATAATCAATAGGTTGGATAAATTCAACTTCCAAGAGTTTCTTGAGTTCGCTTTGACAAGCAATGCTACTTGGGGATGCATTTTATGTAGTTTTTGTTTTACAGGCTTTGCATCCAGATGCACCATAAGGTGGTGTACTAAAAGAGATGGATCCAAGCCTAACATGTCCTTATATGTCCACACAAATATATCTTGGAATTCAATAAGGAGTGTTGTGAATTCTATGCATTCTTGGTCAGACAGACTAATGCCAAGTTGTAAAATTTTCGGCTATTCGAAGGTGGTTCCAATGTTTATGTCTTTAGTTTCTTCTACAAGAATTTTAGATGTATCCTTTTTAGAGAATGATGCTAATGGTTGATGTAGGTCATCGGTGTCGGGTGATTTAGGGAGTTGGTACAAGATTTTTGTGTGTGATGTTGAGACTTTTTATTGACATGTTTGTTTGATAGGGTGGCGATGAGATTTTGACTATGGGAAATTTTCTGTTTTGCTTTTTGATCCAAATTGTTTAAAGGCGAAGGTTCTAAATATTTTATTTCTTCGCCAAAATAGGTTGATTCATCTAGATTGATTTCAAATCCTTTTCTATGGTTGGAAGTAGGGATTTGATCGTGAGTTCCAAGGAATTCTTCGATGGCTTCATCATTTTGGAACATGTCCATGGCCACATGATGTGATTAGCCATGGTCTATGAGAGTTGGATGCATAGGCTCAAAATTGATGACATTAACAGATAAATGTTCAAAGTAAAGATGTGTTTCAGCGAGGTCCTCAAATAGGCTACGTGGAGACTTGGTGTCATTATCAAAACTGGTGTCATCGTTATCACTTGAAATTATCACGGGAGCAACATCAAACACCTTGAAACCCGACCATTTTTACCATGATGTTGTGTGTAATTGATCAAGTCTAAATGACGTTGTTCATTTGGAATGAGTATTTTAATCTTGCATTGCATGTTTTTCATTATTCAATGAGCTTTGGTAAATTGAGGGGACTCATAACATGGAGCAAATTCGTCATTATATAACCAAGATCCTGAAGAACTTGGAATATGTTCATTGTCAAGATAACTAATTTTTCCAAACTAACTGTCCCATTTGGTAAGTGGGATGGATTCTCAGATGTGGAGCATTGGGTTTTCCATAGTTGTGTGGGGATTTGTTGATGTAAAAGGAGTCTGCCATCTTTTGAAATTGATATTCACCACATCCTGTGTCAATAATTTTAAATGTGTGGGATGGGGGACCAATAGGTACCTCATGTGGCGGGAAGTCAGTTTGGTAGTTCTAAAAGATGAAGAGAATGGGTTATAAGAAGAAGGGGGTGGATTGGAGGATGAAGTTTGGTTATTCATAGGAGAAGGTATCTTAATAGAAGAGGTGTGGTTAGATGAAGAAGGTTGACTAGGTGAGGAAGAAGATGGTGTGGTGGAAGAATAATTGTTGGTGGAAGAAGATGATTGATTAGTGGGAGGAGGACTGGTTGAAGATTGTTAACTAGCAGAAGAGAATGATTGGAAAATGTGTGTTGGTTAGAAGATGATGGTTTTGAATCATTTTTAGGAGTGTATCCGGATCGATGCGTGTTTTGTTAGGGATTATGTGAGGTGGAGCATACTTATCTCGTTGATGGACAATAGTGATCATGTCGATACCATCCTTCGAGGAATCTACAATACTCAAAGGGTTGAGGATCTACACGTAACATAAATTCCTTGTCCAAATGAGGAAATTTAATACATTGGTGGAACGTTGATGGGATGACTTTCATGGCATGAATCCATGGTCACCAACAAGAATGTTATATGCAACTTCTACATCCACCACATGACATACCGTGTCTAAGGTGATGGGTCCGAATTGGAGAGGCAACATGATTGTGCCTTCATACTTTCTCTCATTATTATCATACCCAAGAATGGTTATCATATTGTTTTGTAAATAATTTTCAGTGTAACCTAGACAACGTAAAAGTTTTATGGAACAAATATTCAATGCGGATCCATTGTCGATTAATATGCGCTTGATCTTACGATGAGTTATATAACCCTCGACGTATAAAGAATGATTATTAGCGATGTTGGGATTAAGAAGGTCAATGGGACCAAAAGATAAAATAGGATTGGGGACTCTAAGATGTGCAAATTAAAGCCTAGAATTATTGTGAATTGATGTCCTCGGGGACACAAGCATTATTCAATGTTTGCATAAGGATACGTTGTAGTGCGGGAGAAGAATTAAGTAATTCCATGATGGAAATTTGTGTTGTAGTCTTCTCTAATTATTTGACAATATTGAATGATGGCGCAAGTTGTGGAGTGAAATTGGTGGCGGATTAGATGATGGATTAGGAGGTGATGCGAGGGATGAAGTGGCAGATTTTTCTTGCTTTGTAGGGTACTATTTTTTTTTTTTGTTTAGTGGTGATCGCATTACAGTCATTTCTGATCTTTATAGTTGCCACTAAGTCTTGGTCATAGTCTATGGTTGAGATGACTGAGTCATAATCAACATTGCTTGATGATTGAACCTTATCTTTTGAATTGTTATCGTGGTTAGGGAAGGGATTTTTGAACATGTGAAGTTTTTTATTAGATGTTTTTATCTCAGAAGTATTTTCAACTTCTATGTCTCCATGTTCAATCAGATCTTGGATGTAATGGCGGAGTTACATGCATCGATCTATAGAGTGCCCTTTTATGCGATGGTAATCACAATATTCATTGTCCTTATACCAATTTGGTTTGGGCTATCCTTCTTCGAAGGGTTTGGCGATGGGATATGTAATCATATTGACATTTGCCAAATGAAAAAGAAACTAGATAGACTTTCTCTGAGAGGAGTGAACTGTCTTCATCGGTCTCGAGAAGGAAATTCCTTTCTAGGGATTATGATTGGTTGTTTGGATTTTAATGTGTTGATGGGATTGTTTTGAACGTTTCAGACATGGTGGGAATCAGTAATGCCATCATTGACTATATTTCGATTACGGTTAAAGAATTTGGATTTGTCCTGGTTTTGAGGGGCGTCTCGATAAGGTTGGTCCCTAAAGGGTGCTTTAAGTAAGCCCTTAGAAATGAGGGATTTTTTGATTTGCATTCCCTTTTCAATGAATTCTTTAAAACTATTCAGACAATGCATTTACATGTGGAATGATAATTTGACATTGAGATTAGGAACAAAAATGCTAACTAGTTGTCTCTCGGGTATTGAGCAGGGAAATCGGCTTGTAATTCCTTGCCATCATTGTAAAAAGGAGGCAAATTTTTTGTTTGGCCTTTGCCTAGTGTTATAGAGATCAAGCATGGTTATTTCTGAGTCTAAGTTATAGGAAAAATGTTTGATAAATTTCTCTCGATAAGTCTGCGAATGTCGTGACCGACCCTTTGGGAAGATGGAAAAACCAGTCTAAAGCCTGTCCTCCTAAACTTTAGGGGAATAATCGTAAAAGGTACGTGTCTCGATAGGCAACTTTCTGACATTGCATGTAAAATTCCTTGACATGTTCACGAGGGTCACCTTTGCTTTTGTATTTATCAAAATTTGGGATTTCGAAGGATGATGGAAATGGTAAGCGTGATATCTCTCGTATCAAATGGATAAGGACACAATTCTTCAAAGTTGAATTGTTTTAATTTTTTTGTAGTCCCTGAATGGTGTCTTTCATATGTTTCCATTCTTGTGCGAATGGAGAGGTGGGGGACGGTTTATCAAGAATGTCATGAGTATTGGGGTCTGGATTGGGCTCTCTTAAGCTTTCAACTCTAGCAGTTGCTTCCTCAAGTTTCTTTGTTAAGTCTTAGATTTTAGTGAATAACTCGTTGGCCGAAGAGCTATTTGGATTGTTTGGTATTTCATTGTGGTAACTTGATTCACCATTGTCAATAAGTTTGTTTAAATTTTCAGTCCCGAAGTCGGGGGTAGTTTTGCCCCCATGGCTAGGATGCATAATAGATATTTGTTTTTGTTTTGTTCTATCACCCTATTGACTTGTTCTTGTTCTTCATTGGTGAGTTTTGGTTGTGCGAATTCTTCATCGTCATTTTCATGATTGTGACTACATGTGAATACCATGATGAGATGTTCCTAATTAAGCTGAAAAAGTGGGTAGGAATTTTGAGTAGGTGTGATTAAATGAGAACTTGATTACTTTAGATTTTCCTTGAATAAGTTCGTGATGACTGATAAGGAGAGTAACTCAAAAAAGTTATCTCAATATGATTGTGATATAACTCGAGATGAGTTATTAGGGAATTTGTTTCACGTTGTGTAGATTTAGCTTGAACAAACTCTGGATTGTTGACAAGGAAAGTAACTCGAACAAGTTAATCTCAATATGGTTGTGATATAACTCAAAATGAGTTATGAAAGGATTTGTGTTGGTTGTGATTTGGATAAGCGTGATGGTTGAAAAAATAATGAGTGAACTCAAACAAGTCACCTAATACTAGTTTGATATAGCTTGAAATGAGCTATAAGGATGTTTTGAAAATTGACAATATGAGGAGTGAATGAAAGTCACTCATTATCCATTGGATATAGCTGAAGATAAGCTATGGAAGATGTATTTTTGGCTAAAGCAAGCTAATGAAATCAGTGCGATGTTTTGGTTTGTGTTGTTGGATTGTTTGGATGTTTTAGCTTGGTATTGAATTGGTCGAGAAATGATTTTTGTGGAACACAACTAGGGTTTGAAATTTTATAATGAACACATTGATATCAACCAAGTTTTATGATAAAACAATGCTAAACTATTTTGTTTACAAACAACAAGCAATCATGTGGATCAAATTATTTTAGCTCAGAGGTAAATTCTTTAGGAATGATCATTGTTTCATGCAATCATACAAGTATGTCATGGAATGATGGAGGTAGGTTCTTATCACTCCAAAAATATGCGTCCTCCGATATACCCTAGTCCTAATATACCTAAATGCAGACAGGACAAATTAGTACGAGGAACCCTTAGAGCACTGGAGGAGACTCACCAATTCTTACTTTCCTGCTTTGGAGTGAATCACCATGTCCAAAATAGGTTTTGTGAAAAGGTGGAAGGTGATGGGGGAATGAATGTGTATGGTGTCCTTACAAATCCCTGAAGATTTACAGGGATGATGCCCAGGCTTCATTGTTATAGCTATTTAGGCGTGACTCGCATGCACCGCACGATAGCATTACCTGTAAGTGAAGAGTAGGGGCAAGGTAAATATTGAACATTGTTTGAGACTAGGTCTCAAAGTGTAATGCAGATACAAATGTTGGTGGTGCATGGTAGTCAAGTCCACGGCACCGATGTAGCTTTGGTGGTAATGAAATCCACCTTGACTACGTGTGAAAACAAAATTACGAAGTGATTAAACGCAAGGTTCTTTCCAACTTGAAGTAAATCACCGGCGGAAAATAATTGCATACATGAGCGTGCTAATTTATTTTAGTTTCAGCAATTTTCTTTGAATGGTGGCACTTTTGCAGGATTTTGGTTTGTTTTTGTGTTTTTGATAATATTCTAGCGATGTGGTCCTGTAAAGAATAGATTAGTAGTTATCCTATAGACGATGTTAGAAAATTGATCGTGGTTGTTTTTTATTTTCCAGATCACTTGAAGGCGCAGGAAAAGAGCATACACAACCAACGACCGAAAAATATTAATAATATGATGAAGTAAAATAATGATTGAAATGACAATTAGAAAACAAGGCTAGAGGATCTTGCAATGTTAGAACAAGAAACTAAATAATTGCGACTATTTCTGATTTTCCAGATCACTCGAAGGCACAGGAAAAGAGCATATGTGTATACAATTGGAATAGAGATTTTTGTAAAATTTAAATAATTATTGTAATTAATTGTGATTGTGAAACAACGATAATGATTATCTTCACAAAAAATAAAAACAATAAAAGAAGAGCATTAAAAATGTTACCAGAAGTGTCATCTTGGAAAATTGGAATATAAGGCAATTTTTTTTTGTTTTATGGAGCCCAGGTGACCTCCAAAGAAAAAATATGACTAGGAATGTGAACCCGATAATGTTGGCAGGAAAGGTTAAAAAGGTCCTTTACTATCAAAAAAGGTCATGTAAGAAAATGGTTAGTAATTTGTTCTCAAGGCGGACATCGTAAGATGATGAATACTTCCTCTATGATCCACAAGTATAAAAATATGGGAAACTATTGGAAATCTAACCTTTGTGACAACATTAGGATGGAATATTTCTGTCGTGATCCAAAAGTATCTAGATTAGGTGATGGATGTCCTTTCTTCTAATCACTGAGCACCAAGGAGATCAAAGATATGATGAGTGGTGTGATGTCATTGTACTACAACCTGCAGATGTACCACAAGACACCGCACAACAAAAACACTACCCACAACGTGAAGGTTAACCAAAGAAGGCCATAAGGCATGGAAAAGGAGATAATAACGAACAATAATAAATAAAGAATAGATAAAACCACTAATTGGGAAATTAATGGTAACAGATCAAAAGTAACCAGGTGTGCTAGAATGTAGGCTAGGAAAAATACACTACTAACAAGGAAGTAAAATACCAACAATCATACCTCCTCCTTCGCGTTCGTAGAAAACCTCGAATGGGCTAGGAAAAATGGATTGAGCCCCGATTATGTGATATGTAGGTTTTTTTCTTCAAGACGGAACAAGGCCTTCTGCAACAATGATCCAATTACTTTGCACCAAATGGGTTCAAGGATTATGGATTTAGGGTGCTTCGTGATTTGGCTATTTGGGAATTAGGACGAGGCGTAAGGATGTTATTTGCTCAAAGGATGTAAGAACTTATACATGGCATTCAAGCTTATTCTCCGTGTGTTTAGAGGGGAGGGGTAAGGTTGTATTTATAGCCTAGGGGAGTGATTAACTTAGAGTAATTTAAGTAATCATGGTTTGAAAATGTGGGCAAGATTAGGTGAGTGGGGGCCACGAAGAATGGGTGAGGCTTTGATTTCAGATTATTAATTCACGGTGGAGGATTTAAGGTGAGTGGGTGAGGATTTGATTTTAAATTTTTAATTCAATAGTAGAAAAACATGGAGAATAATGACATGTGGTGAGGATTGGGTTATTTTTTGATTTTGAAATGGATAATTAATCAAATTATATTTGATTAATTCAAAGTGTATTTTTGTGGGAAATGAGGAAGGGGAATTAATTGATTTAGGACAGATGTGAAATTAGGGTGTCTACAATCATTATAAAGCACCCGACCTTTTTAGATAGTGAACCTTGCGTTAGAAAAGTCCGCAAATGATTGGTTTTGACAATCACTCTTGTTTCTTGGTTTAACATATAATGTCTCAACTGTTTTGTTGCAAACACTATAGTTAGGCATTCCTTTTCTACCTGAGTGTAGCATGTCTCGTAGTCAAGTAGTGTTTGACTAATAAAATAAACTACACGCTCATGCTTATCATTGTCTTCTTGAGCTAACATGTAGGCTAGCGAGACATTTGTGGCCTTGAATATAGAATGAGGGCCGGTTTGACTTAGGAGGCATGAGTGTAGGAGGTGAAAGTAAGAATCATTTTATGGATTCAAATGCTTCGTGACATTCATCCATCCACGTATTACAACAATCCTTTTTCAAAATATTATTTATAGGGTGAATAACAAAGGTTAAATCAGGTATAAACCTCTGGATTGCACCGAGTTTCCCAAGAAAAGACCTTATGCCAGATTCATTCGATGGTGGGGTCATTTCTAGTACAACTCAAATTTTTGTTGGATCCACATCAATCCCTCATGAAGAGATGATGTACTCTGAGCAATTTTCCTCATGTTACACCGAATACACATTTCTCTGGATTTAGTGTGACATCGTATTTGATTAACTGAGAGAGGATGATGCGAAGCACCTCGGGTGATCGAGCATTTTCTAGCCTTGGCTAGAAGGTCATCAATGTAAGACTCTACAATATTGTGAATAAGATCATGGAAAATATACGTCATGGAACGTTGGTGAGTTTCCCCAACATTCTTTAGCTTGAATGGCATGACTGCATAACAATATGTTCCCTAAGGAGTGATGAAAGTTGTCTTGGTACGATCCTCCTCAAAAATCCTTATTTGGTTGTATCCAGAAAACTAGTACATGAGAGATAAAAACTCATAACCAACTATTGCGTTAACAATAACATCAATGGAGGCTAGCGGAAAATCATCCTTGGGACATGATTTTTAATGTCTCGAAAGTCAATACAACCGCAGATATTTTCGTTCCTTTTTATAACATGGATGATGTTGATACCCACTGTGAGTAGTCAACTCGGTTTGATGAACCCTACTTGCAAGAGTTTCATCACTTCCTCTTTTACCATGAGATCCACCTTTGGCTTCATAGGTCTTAACTTTTGCTTAATTAGTTTTGCATCTAGCTTGGTGATGAGATTATAGATTGCAACATCAAGAGCAATTCTCTTCATCTCTGTGTAATTAAATGCAAAGGCTTTTGAGTGTTCTTTAAGAATTTATGTGTGTATTTTTATCTCCTCTTATGTTAGAGAAGATCCTAGCTTTAGAATTTTTGGTTCTTCCTCCATCCCGATATTTATATCAATCATCCCTTCAATCAAGGAGGCATTACCCTCCTCAAACTCAAGTGGGGATGGAGGTAGTTCAAAGTCCCCCTCTTCTCCTACCTCATAAATTTCAAGACCTTCCTTAGGGAAGACTCTATCATGGGATTTCCAAAGTAGGAAGAAGAGTGTGGGATAAGAGAAAGGTCAATCTCATGGTGAGCGAGATGTAATTCTACATAAGCGTTCAAATACCCAAGAGTTGTTTTTATCATTTTCAACGTGTTCTGGGTGGTAGGCTCATTCTCAGCTTCTACATATGTCAACATTGGAATTGTCGGTATTTTGTGAACCAAAGGTTCAACCATGAAATAAAACCGTGAAGCTTGTATCTTCCAACTCACTATTTGGGGTGAAGCGGGAAGCAAAAGTTGCTATAGAATCCGCGAGAAGGTTTTGTTCTTATGGAACCACTTCAATCGATATGAAGTCAAAACCCTTTGTTAGATTAAACACTGCTATTTTGTAGAGTTTCAGATGTTCAACCCTAGTCTCGTATACTTCAGACACTTGATTTGCAACTAGTTGTGAATCACCTAACACTCTAATGTTACAAACACCCATCCTTTTGGCTATAATGAGACCAAGAAGAAGGGCTTCATACTCAACTTCGTTGTTTGTACATTCAAATTTTAAATTGAAGGCAAATGACATAACCCTTCCCTCAGGAGAAGTAAGGATCACACCTGCCCCAACACCGAAACAAAATTTTTCTCCATCAAAATGGAGAGTCCAACAGTTACTCGGAAGATGGATGTTGGATCATTCTTCGTATCTTCTTCCTTTGCTTTTGTTACCTCTACCATACAAAATTCATTTATCGGGAGAGAGTCGAGTCCTAAGGCATATCCTATGCCCATAGAATCAAATGAAAGGAGAATGGGTAGATCCTTCTCCAATAGCTCGACAATATTTTTTGTGGTTCCTAATGACAATATATCTATTACAACGATATTTTCCTTGAACGTAGGGATGCCTTCGATTAAGCCCGTGACTTCTAACTCTATGGTGGGAACCAATTTTTTTCCGAAATTGAACCCGTTGGTTTGTTGGAAGCTCGAACTCGAAATGGACCCTGTTCTTTTCTTCAAATTTTATAGGTGTCTATCAAAAGGTTTTGGGTCACCTCACACTATGAAGACCTTCCCTAAGTGCAGAATCTTACTTCTTGAAATAATGTGGAGGGAATCACCTTCATGCGATGTATCCATGGATGGAAGAATCATATTATAGTTAGTTTACCGATGTGTAATATCAAACTCAAGTGAGAACCGTCTTGGGTCCTAAGGTAACCGGTAATACTATAGTCCCTATTGAATTTCTTTGAGGCTATCATAGTCCCTCAACGTATTTCGTGTTGAGGAACAATTTGTTTCTCCATATCCTAGTTTTTGGAGAAAAGTGAAGGGGACTATGTTAACTTCTCCCCATCATCAACCATTGTGCATTTAACGTAGTTATTGTAGATCCATACTTGTAAATGCAAGGTTGGGTCACCTCTACATGTAATTTCGACATCTATTGGCATTTTGCTAATGTCAAACACAAATCCAACATCCCTCTCCAGTTGCCTAGGAGGATAAATGTCAAAGTCTATGTGGTTTACTTGTGCTTCCAGAGGGGGAGTAACATTGATCAAATGACCAAGACCTAGTGCTTCTAACAAAGCAGCTCTATGAGTGGGGGAGTTCTTCAACAAATCCAAAAGGAAATGTGAGAAAATGTCTTCGTTAAGTCATTGATTAGATCATATGCCCATACCATATTTGCAAGTGTTTGTTGAATGTCATCTGATATCGATGGGTAAATGGGTGTGGGTTATGATAAATAATCTCGAACCCTGGTGGTAGCATTTACCTCAGGATCACTTTCTAACTCTACGAGGCCCACAATTTTTGTTTGATTGATGAGCATCCAAAGGAGGTGCCACTAGCTGGTTTGATGAAGTTGAAGCTTCATGATCATTGGCCCCCACCAAAGTACCCTTGTTTGAACCATGGGGATCTAGTTTACCATCCTTAGGGCATGTGGGGAGAGGATCATTAAAGATCCTAAGTGGTGTGTTTTGAGGGGAAACCGGCCTGCGTACGCGTTTTATGTTGGTGTTGTCAGATTTTCCAAAAATATCCATGAAGAGTTTTCTCTTGTATTTCTCTCGAAACATTTTAAAACTTGTTACGATCGTGAATGTTTTTTGCATCATGCCATTAGACCCTATGAAAACCGTAGTATAAATCAAGATCCTAATCATGAGGTCTTTGGTTTACATTTTGTTGTGGTCTGAAATTATGGTTGTTGTTTGACTGCTAGTTGTTATAATTAAAATTTGGGGCCCATTGCCCTTGATTTTGAAATTGGTTTGGGTACCCGCTTGGGTACTGACTAGGACCTTGGGTCTTTATTTGATGAGCAGGTTTTTGTTGTTGTTGTTTTTACGTTGAGGACCATTAAAGTCCACAACAACGCTGATCAAGGCAAAAAGTTGTTGTTTCTTTGGTTATTACCATTCATATTGTTGTTTTTCTTGGTAGTGTTTGCATTGGGATAGCTAATAACATTTGGCTTCTTACCCTGATCAATTACATCGTCAGTGGTAACTCCATGATTCTTGTTGAGGACCTTTGGTCCCTGATTATTGTTTGTGTTGTTGGAGTAACCGGAGTTACCTTGGTTAGGAGTGACTAACCTCCCATTTGTTCCATAGGTCTTATGACCACTGTCTATGGCTACTTGATCAATTTGGAGAGCACCCTCTAGTACCTCTTTCGTAGCTCCTTAGTGGGAATTTTTGGACTTCTTCCTTTGTTTCCCTATTAAGGGAGTGAAGAAATAGGTCATAAAGCTCCATTTGATCCATATTGGGAGTGCTAGCTGAAGAATAGAGGACTTGCCACCTTTGGATAAAGTGGGCAGCTGATTCGTTATGCTCTTGTTTTATGTGAAGGAATTCTCTGATTCCTGTTCTCAACAATTTATTCATGTCAAAGGCTTTAATAAAATCTAACATGAGTTTCTTGAAAGAGTGTATTGATGCCTCCGGTATCCTATAATACCAATCGAGAGCAATACCTTCTAATTTCTTAGGGAAAATCTTCGTAACAACTGTATCCCATGGGAGAAGCTCTCGAATGACAATTGCATAATATTTGATGTGTGCATTAGGATCACCCTCCCCATTGAATTTTGGAAGGTTTGGAAATGGTCTTGGGAGCATGACACTTCATACAGAGAAATCGAGAGGCTCCTTGAGATATTCAAAATAAGTTCCCATTGCGTATGACTCAACCATTGACGATCCCAGTTGGGGAGGTGGAGGTGGTATCGATTGTTGAAATGGTGTAGCATATACATTTTTTGGGGCATAAGTCATCCCCTGTGGCTGACCATATGGACCTGGGTAAGAATACATTTCCCCTGTGGTGATTTAGAATACATGTGCATGTAAGGGGGTGGATTGTTTTGATATGGATTTTGAGGCACAAAGCTAGGGAACACTTGCATTTCCAAATGACATGGTGTTTGAGAATGCACTTCCGGCTGATGCTTGTGGTGGGTATCCATATGTAGTGGGAGGGGGCATACCCAAGGTGCCCAACCTAGTTAAGAGATCCCCAAGGCTAGGAACTCCTATGTAAACCATAGGATTCTCGCACAATAGGCACTTGGCCATAATTATTTGGATAGAAAGGAAATTTTCCTTGTCCAGTATGTGAAGTCTGAGTGTTTTGAACAAGTTCAAATTCTATGAATTTTTCCACTAACGTCGAGATGTCGTCACTTGTTGATGGAGTGGTGTTTTGTTTTGGTGCTCGTTGTTGAAATTTTAGAGGTTGTTGAGGAGTGTGGTATCTTGCTATAAATTATTTGTTTTCTTTTGCCACCCTCACTGGAAATGTTTTCCGCTTTTTGGAGGAGTAGTGTTATTGTTTTGGAGCAAGACATCAACATGTCCTTGCAACCTATTAAAAGCCTGATTTATGTTCTAGAAGCATTGTTCGCTTCTGGCATATCATGCTAAATACTCCTCATCTAGAGGTGGGAGTTGGTTAGACTATACAATGGGTTGTCGAATAAAACCAAGGAGATGAACCCGTATGTCCTTAAAAGTCATGTTGTTAGATCTTGAGAGCTCAGGTTGTTGTGTTTGTGTGATTTGATCAATTTCTTCCTCAATCATTGGTTCTTACATGAGTAATTGAATAATTATCCTCCCATGTAGAAAGTGAGGGTGACTGTTGTTGTCTACCCATTTGATAGTTATACGCATCAAGACCTGAGATGAATCAGCCATATTCATCGTATCTCGACATTTTGGGGGTATAAGAATACCCACAGAATAATGGGAAAGAGGAAGATGGACGAAGAAAATGGATACGAAAAGAGACTAGCTCTTCACGTCGGGTTCACAATTTTGTATGAAATAAAATCAACACATGACCTTCTTTCACACCCGAATTCCCAAGGTCGTGTCGAACAATGGGTGTGGGAATGGAAATGTGTGTGTGTGTGTGTGTGTACGGATGATTGTGTAAGTGATCAATAAGATATTGAGGTAACCTAATGTCTTCAACACACGATATCAGGATCTGCGATTCTAAGGCGAGGAAATCCTCTAACCTAAGGTGGTCTAATGGATTAGTTGGATAGAATGGCTACTCGAGGCTCCAGGTCAATATCGAGCTCGGAAAATTCTATCTACTAGTTGTGGAACACGTGGAAAATTGAATGGGCCTCATAAATTCATCCGAGACAATTTCATAAGAGTGAGAGGCGTGATTCCGTTCAGCTCTATGGACGATTAGTAGGTTCTGTCCAAAACAAGAGTGCCCGATGATCTTGCTTGTCTAGGATGTCTAACTACCTAATGTCTGTGTAATAATGTCGTGTGGGAGTGGTGATGATCTAAATACTAATGCTCTTAATCCAAGATCTGTCTTATTGGCTTTTGGTTCCCATGTTTAGTCGAGGAGCCGTAGGATCATAACCATGAAACTCTTTCTAGTCGTGGCCCTTCTATGGTCATACGAGTGGCCTATGCCCAAGGGCTGTTAGGTAATATCATCTCGGGTGTGGTCCAGAAATCGTAGGATTGATTAGGCTGCGATATTTAATATGTTGAGTTGAATTTTCTTAGAATACCTAACATGTATTTTTAAAACAAGCATGCGTAATCCCATATCAAGGTTAGTCAATAACTCGGGTCCATTGGGTTGTGGGACCACCAATGGATCACAACCAAAAGTTTTCTCTTGTTGTGGACCTTTGATGGTTATGTAAAATGGAGTTGATTTGATTTGTTAAAGCCAAACTAAATATCAAAAGAAATCTAAACTATGTTTTTTTCGGTATTTTCACAGTATATCTAAACAAAACAATGAATTAAAATAATCTAATGAAAATAAATATTTTTGATCTTTTATGGTATTTAAAAAAATGCTTCTAATCTAATAAATGAAATCTTATACAAGTAATCAACCAGATGTAACTAATTACTTGTGCAAGTATGTGAATCTAAATCTAAAACAACTAACTAATTCAATCAAGACCCTCAACCCTACCTTAGAGGTTAGAAATAAATCATAGCTTCAAAGAAGCTATTGTTCCCCACAACTTCCCTAGTAATGTTGAAAGTGAGATTTCTAATGATTTGATCTATTTGCAATTGTTTGAATAATCAAAATGAAAGGATTTCACTACTCTATTTGATATGGATTTGTAACGAATAAATTCAAAACTTGACAATTTGAATAAATGAAGCAAAACAAACAAATAATTCCAACCTGGATAATCAAGAAACTTTGGCAAATACAGTTGTATCTATGCTTGTCCCCTCAATTTATCCTTTCTTTCTCTGTGTTTCCATATGAGTCCAAGGAATTGGGAATGCAAAGGCAACAACAAGAGATTGCATTTGAGCAATGGCAACTTGAAGGAAAATCTGATTACAATGAAATTAGAAGAGAGATAGCACAAGTGAACAGAGCTTGAGTATGCAATTTCCAGTAGGATTGTTGCATAAATACTATGCAAGATACACAAAATTATCAGGCCATTTGCTTGAATACAAGCATTGAATATATAGGAATTAGTTGGGATGTGCCTTCATGCAAAAGGAAACCTTGGAGTGCCAAATCATTGGGTGAAGAGGTATTTCAAACTAATTAAATCAGTTTAAAATATAAGAGGGAAGGAATACCATGCAAATAAGACTATTTTTATGCAATTTGGCTCACAAACGCACCTTGGAAGTCAAGTTAAGTGAAATGTCACTTGTTTAAATTAGGCATGAAGAATTCTCAAAAAAACACGCAGGACCATTGCCACCCGCGCAGGTGATGATCGCAAAGCCACTACCTTGTCATGGGAAGTGGTCACAAAATCACCGCCTTGCTTGGGCAGCGGTTACAAAACCACCGCCTAGGCATGGTGGCGGTTTTGACACTAAAGGCCAAAACATAGGGAGAAAGAAGTGGGAAGCTGGAGCAAAGCATGGAAAATATAAGTACAAATGTCTAGGCTACAAATATACACTACGAATGATCTTAGGAACTCAAACACCATCTAAAAGAATGTGAATCATTATTGGGGACTTTCGCAACCATTTTTTTGACAATGTAGCACATGCAAAATTGGGTACGTACAATACCCTTTTTCACAAGGAATAAAAAGTCAAAACTATGGAAGAATATAATAGATAATGTTCCAGTGAGATTGGAAGGTTGGAACTTATCTAAATGGTTGAGTTTGGATGGCATAATTATTCTTAACAAATCATTATTGCATATAAGTTAGGTGTGCCTCTTCTCATTGCTGCAAAAACTTGTGGGAGTTATTCATTGAATAATAAAGATAATTAGTTACTTCCTTGTTTATTTAGGAATTTTAGCTCTAATACCAAATTATAATATTTATTTACCCCAATTTTAATATTAATTTATTTATGAAAGAGAAATTTTAGTGGTATATGTAAACTTTAATTTTATTTTAGTTAGGTCAAGTAAATCTTTTTATAAAGAGAGAAGATAAATGTTGGGTTGGAAAATTAGACTAAGTGTTAGTTGGATGTGCGAGTAGCGAGGCATGCAGTGGGGAGATAGATGCATGCAAGATCCATTAAATCAACACGTAGAAGGCTCACTCCCGTGAAAGACAGATTCTAGTACTCAACCAATTTTGTAGATATGGGCTAAAAATAGGAAAAGAAGTTGGAGTGCGGCCCAAGTAAAGATAAAAGCAAAAATATGTAGCAACCAAACAAGAGCTAATTTTGGGATAAAGTAAAGATGTTAAGTCATGCATGGAACGAGCTATTATTAGGATTAAAGCAAGTTCTAGTTATAAAATAATCTATTAATAAATCCACTATAAAAGCATGCAATTGTTAACACATGGCTATTTTGAGCATGCCTATTCTTGGGAAGGTGCATGGGTAGTGAAGGGAAAGTCCCCACCCTCTGAAAACTTTGTTATTTTTTATGACACTTTATAAGTTTCCAAAGATCGTGATTTTCTTAACCAATTTTAAGTATTCTTGAATCCACAAATTGATTAAATTCTGATTATTTTGCATCCATAGAAGTGCGGAAAACTTGTATAGCAAATAAATAATCAGAAAAATTAAAAGACTCAGATAACAAAAGAGATTGTTTACGGGGTTCGGAATTCCTACGTCCCCGGGTTCAGATTGAACCGATCCATTAATAATATTGAAATGCAAGTACAATAACTCTTACAAACAATCAATAATGAATCACAACCTGCAAATGAGCTGATCAATGTCCCAAGAACTCTGAAAATAAAGACTTTCCCAAGAACGATCCGTCCTACATTGGTAAGGTGTTTTCACAATGTGATCTCCCCAACCCTTGTGTTAGAAAAGTCACATACAAATGGAGATTTAAAAACAATCTATGAAAAAAATCATATTTCTGAGATCAGATCTGAATTCTGAACAATTTTCATGTTTACACCAAGTCACAATTCGGACTAGAAGTGCATTGAAATTTGTGTTTTCCAACTGGCTGTCTTGAAGATCCCTGTTAAAATCTGCATTCAAAGCTTCCAAAAACAGGTTAAAAATCATCAAAAAAGATCAAACCTTACATCGTTGGAATTGTCTCAGAATTCTCTACATTTCATATTTTTACTCCGAATGCCCAATCTGAGTGCACGGCCTTCAAAAATGGAGTTCTCTGCAATCTGGTCCTTAAGCTTCTTGCATGACACTGTACCTCCTATTCAAATACAATATGGCTCCTTTTATATTGTTTCTCAACAAGTGGCGTGGCGGTCAAAACCCTTATCTTTTTGCATGGAGGTCACGGTTCAAATCCCCCCCATATCTCCACTTCCTTCTCCTTAGGCGGATTTCCAAAGGTTTATCCCACATTGTGGGGGCGTGAAAAATGGAATGCATTTAAAAATGCATGGAGGGCAGTTTTAACTTGGCTTAAGAGCCATCTATATGCTTGGTTTGAGGCGCATATCTTGGTACAGCGCATGGTTTGTATTTTGGGCGCTAAAACAAACCCAAGCATAATGCGTGGAAGATGGATATGGTTTATATACAATGCGTGGCATTTGGAAATAAGGCGTAGAATATGAAAAGTGGACTTATCAAGATCATATAATTTCGACCCAATTATTATAATGACATTCCAAATGAAATATGGCAATAAAATACCACTTGTCGACCCTCGATAGGCAAATCGAGCTTCGATGGTAGTAATACCTTAGTCCACGGGCACAGGATAATAAAGTTGAGCCTCTTGTTCCCGAGCACCTTTATTTTTTTACGCTTAAGACCGGTGGTCTCCAACAAACAACTCCCTTTTGCCTTTTCCCACGTGTCGCAGGACGATGGTCCATTATTGACCATTGACTAGAGTTGACTTTCCCGAGACCAGACATATCTAGAGCTCCCGATGTCCGTTTGTCCGCGTTCTTACAGTCGTTGGAAAGCTCTCAAGATGATCTTCTGCATTGACACCATTTAGGGATGTTTAGGAAATTTTTTCAAAAATGATCCCGATCACCACCCCTATTTATATCTATTTTATGGCATTGCTTTGGACACCATGAACGTGAATTTTTATGTGTGTGTGAATGATGGAAGTATTGTTATAGGGTTTGGTACTTGCGCATGTTCCAGCACCCAAGTACATTTATGTAGTCAGCTTTGTTTTTTTATTATTGGTAAATAGTTTTTTGAAAGGGACTATACCCTTGTACAACAAGGCTCAGAAGCCAAAATTGAAAGTTAAAGCACAAGAAAGAGATCAAAATCCAGATAGAACAATAATGCCCAACTACAAAAAACTATCTGCAAAGAAAAAACCAACAACCAACAATGCATCAACAAATAAACAACTGATGTACAATGACCAAACAACAATGGCACATCAACACCATTGAAAAGAAACAAACTGTTATCCAGCCAAGAAAAATGAAACCAATGTAACCCAACCAAACAATAACAAAGAAATCATCTAGGTGAAGAGTTATCCTTCAGAGTGAATTTTTTTTTCTTTTTGTTGACCGTAACCCAACCTGATGTAGCCTCTCCATGGTTGGAGGATAAGACAAAGGAGGATTATTTTCCTTAGTCACATTTGTCCCATTTGGGATAGCCACGTTGTTATCTGAGAGAGATATTTATAATTTTCCTTGCTGCCCTCAACAACTTGTGCATTTTTCATGCTTGCTCACAATTTGAGTTTCGGATAAAGGGGTTTCTAGGGATTGGATTCAATTTTTGTATCTGCATTTGATTTTAGATCCTTTTTTGCATCAAAAATCAGGTGTTCTAGGAGTGCGTCTTTCCACTAGTTGTGCTTCTCATGTTGACGTTTTTCCATCCCACAAGTAGTAGAGGTGTGTCCTAAGCAAAAACACCTTCTACACCGGAAAGGTAGACCTTCATAATCAAGAGGTTGTGACCAAGTTCTATTTTGCACTCTAAGATCTATGGTTGCAGGAAGATTTTTATCAGTGTCAAGTTCCACCAGGATCTGGGCATAGGTAGTATGGGTGTAATTAGTGGTTTGAGAATCTATATAGAGTGTAGTTCCCAAGGTGTTTCCAATGGATGTCGAAAGTCACGACTCTAGAATTGGAGAGGTAAATGGGGCAGCCTGATCCAAATAGGTTTCCATGAGAATGATTCTGTGAGTGGGTTAAAGGATGGGAACCAGGGTTTAATGACCAAATATTTAGATTGGCAGGTCTAGAGCTTGGAAGCAATGATGTTTTTATCAGCTATTGAAGAGAAAGTCACAATGAAAATACCTTTAGCACATGGATACAAGTCTATCTTACCAGTTAAAATTGGAGTCCAATGCTTAGAGTCCAATGTAGTCAACTTTGTTATGATTGATATAATGGATAATTATGGATGGATTCTACTTGATTGATGTCTTTGAATATGGTAATTAGTGAAATTGATCTTAGTTCTTGTCTGATTTGTTATGTTGTCTAGTTTATGGTATGATGAATGTCATGATTTTCACTTGATTATATGTTTTGTTCACGGTTAATGTGAACTTACATGCTAACATCTTGACAAGATTACACAAAGGAGGGACATGGTAGCTTCGTGCGCTTTGGGCGAGCGTTCAGATCTATCTGAATGAGGTTCCAACATGCATAGAATATTTAGGTGGTAAAACAAGGCTACATTTTAGTTCTATTACTAGGACCTCTTTTCAAATGACTTACCAAGATGTTGTATGCGAGATGGAGTATTAGTTGACTCTAAAGAGCATTGAAAGTTGGGTTGAAGATAGACAAGATCAATTTGCATGGAGATATGGTTTTGGACCTAATTTTAATGCGCGTAAGTGGGTGGAAGATCATCTTTATAATGAGATCCATGATATTTTTAAGGAGTTTTCCAATATAATTATGCAGTGGTTGTGGGAATATGCATCAAAGAAAATTTAGAGCTGCGGCCAAGGGTTTGGATGCAGGAAAATTACCGAATTTGTTTGATGTTGATGAAGCTTGGACTCATGTTATAGATCGTTGGTGAGCTGGTGTGGTGCATAGTTATAATTTAGAGTACATTAATTCAACATATTCGTGTCTGGAGGTTACTGAGTTTGAGTTCTTGTGTGAACCCGGAGAGAATCGTATTCGTGCACTATTCCTTTAGCGATTAAGATTTTTATGGTGACATTGAGTTTGGAACATCTAACCATGGCTAGGTAAACCCCCATCATGTGTAGGGGTAGGAGAAAGTATAGTGAAAGATGGCGGACCTGGTTGTAGGAATACAAAGAGAGGAAAGACAACTCAAGTATAATGAATCACGAGAGAGGGAATTGGAGAGGAAGCGTGATGTTGAGGAGTCTGTGGAGTTGTGGAGGATGATGGATCATGGAGGATTTGGAGCTCCCATGGAAGATGAGAATCCAGAGCATCAAGAACTCCCACACATAGGTAAGCACACGATGAGAATCCCCTTTGGCTTCAGATGGGAGTGCGTCAGAGGAGAGATTGAGGACCGTAGGTGTGTATTTGATCCCACCCGGCAACCTAGCCCTTGTGCATGGTGTTTCCCAGATCTAGAAGTAGTCATTGAGAAGTAAGCTAGTGTTGGTGAGCAAGCAGTGACAAGTAGGTATCATTTTTTAGTAGATATAGAGGTACATCATACTTCATCTATGATAGCGTAATACACGCCATTCTTTGGGAGTTTGGTTGGAGGATTATTTTTAATCACATCATCCAGTTTGAAAGTTGGCACGCATAATATTGGGAGCACTTATGGGAGTAATACAACTTCACAAACCGTGGGAGTTTAGTTCATTATCATAGTTTGAGCATAAGAGAGCACATCTACTAGTACATTACTTGAAGCTAGAGGCTCAAGAGCATTACGCGGATCGGGGGATCCAGAGGATCGAGATCAAACAGATCGGGTGGATCGGGAGGTGGAGGAGGAAATACATGTAGAGGTTATGGTTCGGGATCGGGAGAGGAAAGGTTCACATCCACAAAACCACCTAGTCAACCTCTTCCCCCACTTCAGCCACCTTAGGTTTATTATGAGATGTCTCTCCACTTTCTAGAGTATAGATTTGTTGAGGATGCAATCGAACATGTGCACAAGTGTGAGTTCTTTATGGTGCGTGAAAGGAATTACTGCTAGAGAACGTAAGGTAAGTCAGTTTGCTACTACACTTCAAGGATGCACACATAATCAATTATATGAAGTATGTTGTACATCAGATTGTGGTGGATTATAATGCTTTGCGTGATGTGTTTCTAGAAAATTTCATATTCTAGAATTTGAGCAGTAAGAGATCAACACGCTTAAGGATTTTAAGCAAGGTTTATCCGAGAGTGTCGAGAGAGTATGACACATGTTTTAAAACTATTCTATCAAATTTATCTTATTAAATTCATCAAAGTCTACATGCATAATGGTTTTTTGGAGGGTTGTTGACTCCATTCCACGAACCTTATCTCATAAGACATACACTAATCTGTGAGAGGCCTTGGAAGCATATCTGTGCACTAAGGTAGTTGGAAGTGTAGATACTAGAGTAAGTATGTTCTTAGAGGCATATATTACAGCCATGGGGAGCAGTTGGAGAAGATCTCTGCTAATTCAAATCATGAGATGCATAGTGGCATATGGTGCACATATTGCGAGGTTGAAGGACATACCAAGGATAGCTTCCCTCACAAGTCGGTACACACCTTGTTATTGGATTGTGATATCTATCATTAGGACCATGATGCGAGTAGATTCCTTCTCTTGTAGTGTGTGATCCAAAAGAATGTGTCTAGGTATTGTAAGATTTGCAAGACACATACTCATGACACCACTGACTACAGATTGATTGATCATATTCATGAAGCTATTGAGACTTGTGTGTTCCAAACTAGTGTAGCAAGTGGATTAAAATAATAGGAAGGATAACATAATAAAGGGATCACTAATGGGGATAACAAAAATAGAGGCTTCCATGGAGGATATGGAGGCTGAGATTGTGACAATGGAAGAGGACTATTTGCTTTAGAGGAACTTGCTATACTTGTGAATATCCCGATCACTACCAACGTGAATGCCCTCATAATGTAATTTTCTCATGGTGTGGAAAATTGAAGGAGTGTAGGATGAGGGTCTGGAAGGAATACACGTGCACCAAATAGCTGCACTTCACCAAGAAAGGAGTTGCAAGATAAGGCAAGCAAACTTTTAAGAAGCAATGTGCATGCATAGAAAGCTCAAGATTTGAAAATGGAGTGGAATAGAATGCTCTTGGATTGCCATGGACCAAAAAGAAGAGGAGTACAAATAGGGGAGTAAATGTGTAACTCCCATGTAAGAGAAGATTCCTCCATAATGGAGAAGAGGAGTTACTTTCCCAAATGGGAATGTAACTCCTATGACACACTTACACATATGACAGATTCTGTAAGAGAATTTGTCATAACTAAAATGACACCTAGATCCATGTCCACCTAAGTGAGATGACTCACATGGTGTAGGTGGAAATAACACTAAATAATTAAATAAAGTGATCAAAAACACCTACACCAACACCCCCTTTCATCGAAACTAGGATGGGGCAAGGTAAGTCAAAGAAGACAAACAAGAAATGGGTCCCGACTATAAGCCTGATGAGGTACCCATGCACAAAAGGTCTCAAGTAGTGAGGGGAAAACCCAGTGGGAAAAACCTCAACTTACAAGAGATAGCAAACAAACTCTCCTAAACTACTAAGAAGAAGGAGAGAAGAAGAGTCTATCCTGCCTCCCAAGAAGATGATCCAGTCACAAGCCACCCTGTGTTGAGTGAAGAGGAGGAAGAGGACCCCGAAGTGCCAAGGTGTTGTTCCAATCAAGGGAACAATGCTCCGTATGTGAGGTGGAAAATCTAGCTGCTCCATGAAGAAGTGCAGATCTAGAAGCAGTGGCAATGAAGGAAGGTGGAATGCTCTGAACCTATGAAGAAGTGTACCCAATGCCTGATGAGTCCTGAATCATAGTGCTGCTCCCTGAAGTGTCTGAAGTGGGCCAGAAGTGGGAAGATCAAGAGACAACTCCTCAAGATGTGGCAAGTGATAAGTGGATGGTGGAGGTGGGTCCCCATCATCATGGCAATCAACTATGCTAGAAGAGATGTCCAAAACATCAGAAATGGGCTCAGAAGTATCCTCAAGTCCAGCTGAGTCGGATGAAGAATCTGAAGGAGGAGCAAAGTGAGAGAATGAGTACAACCGAGTGTGATGGTCAGCTATACCAACTGCAACAATAGCATCACTGTGGAGCTCCCTAACATAAACTGAGTCCGAGTGAACTCAACCCACATGCCCTGTCCAAGATGAGTGATCTGATAGACTGAAAGAAGATTTGTTGAGAGTAAAGGGATACTTAGAACATTATTGAAAGTACCACCACTTACTTCAACTGATCCTCTTCCAAAAACTTGTGTAGTGGTGTTGTCACCAAGCTAAATAGAGGACATGTCACATGGCTCAAGTGAATCAAACTCAATGTCTGATGATGCCATGTGATGAGTTGCACCCGAATCAATGATCCATGTAGGGGTAGGTGGCACAACTGTCACTAGAGCTCTTCCCTTTGGTTTCTCCTTGTTGGATTCTTTTACTTTTTCTTTCTCTTGTACTTTCTCTTTTTCACTCTCTTTTTCCTTAGAACTGTCGTGGGATGATGAAGGTGTTTTGAGAGAATCTGGGACTCCAATATTGTGCTTCTCAAGTAGATTAGTGAGGAGAGAAATATTTTTCTTCAAGCACTTTTCTTCATCATGCATGCCATGGCAGTATCCACATTTGATTCATTCTTTGGAATTTCGGGAGGTGGAAGAGGAGGTGGAAGAGTTGTTTTGGGGTTTGTCCTTCTTTTCATGATCTGTTTCTTCTCCTTAGAAGCTCTCGGATTTTCCTTTCCAGCAATGAGAGCATGGGATTTTGTGGATTTCAAGCTACCCATTTGAATCAATTTACTTTGTTCCCTGATCAAATCTGCAATAAACTCATCAAGAGAGGGCATAGACCAACTTTTTCCAAGTGCCCTTTTTGTTGCATGGAAGGTGGAGACAAATACGGAGTATTCGGGACCAAGTTTGGTAAGGATGGATAAAATGAGTTGAGATTCCTTTTTCTTTATTCCACAATCTTCTAACTGCAATCTGAGTGATATGAATTTGGAGAAGAAGTCTTGAAGGGTGTCAAAATCATTGGGACTAAGGCTTATTAGGTTATTCTCAAGTTCATGTCCCCGCATTTCATCCTGTTTCCCAAAAAGTTTTTGGAGAGTCTCCAGAACTTCTTTGGGTGTGGTGGAAGAGGAAATGTGAAAATGCAGCTCTGGAGATACACACATGGTCATGAACCCAATGGCTTCATCACACTTATCAAGCCACTTTTCTCTGTCTCTTTCATCATCAAGTTCACTTACAGACTAGTGAAAATGCGGAACAATTTCTTTCCTTTTAAGGCAGTGTTCATAGCATTCATCCATTCTTGATAGTTGAATGGGGTGAGCAAAGGAACACCATGATTATCCATGATAGAAAAGAAATGTGCGAAAAAGGAAAGATACCCCCCCAAAAAGTGGCACTTTATAACACAATTCGTTTTACAAAACTAATATTCCCATCATGTAGATTGCAGAAAAACATCCAATTTTGACTAAAGAAGTGCTCAAAAAGGAGCAACGAGTCAAAAGTTATGGCTTAAAGAAATTCCCGCAACTGATTAAAAAAAGCTAGTTAGCCCTGCAAAACATTAAAAAAGTGCCCAAAACACATTCAAAAGGTATCGTGTTTGTGCCCATTGGAAACAACATCAAATTTCAGAGGGGTTTGTTTTGACTATGAGGGGGATTAGCCTCCTGCCAACCCTAGACCTCACCCTCCGTCTTCGACACTCGAAGGAAGGGCCACCAATACAAGTAAAATGCCCAAATTTTTAAAACAACCAATAATATGAAATGTTTTAACACCTTAAAACATTTAGAAGAGGTCTGATGTGTTTTAAATTACCTCCAATCACGTTTTAAAAAAGGAAGGACCACGTTGATGCTGGAGATTTGTTGTTTCTTTGTAACCAAACTACGAGGAGTGGTTGTCAAGACGTCTGCAAAGCGTTACACTTTATCAAGGCATGCCCAGAATGGAGCAGTGTAACCGCTGCAGCAAAAAAAAAAATGCCCACACAACAGTTGGAAGGTTGAAGGCACGTGTCCTGATACTACTGCAGCAAAAAATGACCACACAGAGGGTAGGAAGGTTGAAGGCACGTGTCCTGATAGTGCTGCAAAAAAAAACACGCCCCACACAGCAGAGACCACTCAACAGTGGATTAAAAATGCCCAATGTGCAGACCACGTGTTGCTGAAATAGGAAAAAGAAACGCTGAGTTCTATGCTTGTTGTGCAGAGATGACCATGACCAGCAGGTTGGGAGATCAAAGTCTTAGGTGCCAAGATGGTGAACACAAAGACCAATGCACAGATGTCCTCACGCAGACCCAAAAAGAAGCAAATCCTTCAATGTTGAACCACTCAATACACAGAACTGAGTTTTGCTGTGCAAAAGAAGACTGTTGTATTCTTCCTTGGCTCTCCAACACAATAAGCTAGGATAGACTTCTTCTTTGGCCCTGATCACACGTAAACCAACAAGAAACACACAAACAAACCACTAAAAATAACCACAAGAATCAGAAATATGCAAGTAAAGCACATGCAAAAGCTAAAACTTGCACAAGCAACTACACGGTGGAGCAACAATGGCGAGCAGCGTGATTCCAGTCCCCAAGCTCTGATGCCATGAAGGAGTGTAGGACAAGGGTCTGGAAGGAATACACGTGCACCAAACAACTGCACTTCACCAAGAAAGGAGTTGCAAGATAAGGCAAACAAACTTTTAAGAAGCAATGTGCATGCATAAAAGCTCAAGATTTGAAAATGGAGTGGAATAGAATGCTCTTGGATTGCCATGGACCAAAAAGAAGAGGAGTACAAATAGGGGAGTAAATGTGTAACTCCCATGTAAGAGAAGATTCCTCCATAATGGAGAAGAGGAGTTACTTACCCAAATGGGAATGTAACTCCTATGACACACTTACACATATGATAGATTCTGTAAGAGAATCTTTCATAACTAAAATGACACCTAGATCCATGTCCACCTAAGTGAGATGACTCACATGGTGTAGGTGGAAATAACACTAAATAATTAAATAAAGTGATCAAAAAACACCTACACCAACAAAAACAACACAAGTTATAGGACTGTCCTAACTTATATGAGCACATGAGCAAGAATCATAATAAGTACAAGGGCACGGGAATGATTAAGGTATAATGCACAGTGTAGGTCAATGGATGCCAAAGAAAGCACCTTGTCCCGAGTTACAACCCATTTTAGTTACTACATGCATTGAGGTTGTGCACGCATGTGAACCTCTTAAGTTAAACCCGTTATTATGAAGCAACATGTGATACATGCTAAGTATCCGGATGCTACACATTAGAAAGAGGTTTACCAAGAGACTATGGATGTCATCGAGGGATTTGCAGGTGAAATCTAGTGTTTGAAGGAGCAGGCACGCATGTTGGAACATGTAAAGAAGAGTGAACTCCCATAGAAGGATGTAGATGGCTTGAAGGAGGTATGTAGAATGTTGCACCAATAGTACATCATTCCTTTGTTAGGAGAATGCTTGCAGAAAATGTACCACATGTTGCTAGATCTCGAGAGCGAGAGGTAGATCTTTGCATGCAAATATACCTGTCATCATCATGAATTTGATAAAGATATTACACTCAATGTAATCATAGATGGATGACTTCGAGAAATATTTTGATAGATACATGCATGAAGAGTTAATTAATCACGTTGGATGCATGGAATCAAATGGGAAGACTACCATTGCAACCATATTCAAATTGTTGTATATGGTGAATAATACTATGGCTATGCCTATTAGATCTTGAAGGATAATCCATTACAATTCGGAAGCCAAGTTTACTAGGGACTTTAAAGTATTGGAGCTTCACTGAAGTAGATAACTTCCTAGCACAACTTTGGCGACCTTGGTGCTATGCCAACAATGTAGACTTGTGCTTTACTAAGGATGACAATGTCATCATACCTTTGTGATTGCAAAGGTTTCCCTGTATGTCAAGCCTTTGAGCAAAGAATACTTAAACAAAATATATGCACACATTGCGAGAGATTCTATGGTGCTTGAGCCATCCAAGGAAGGAGTCATACACTGGGATGATGCTTAGTCAATTAGTGATACAAAAATCACTACTTATGACAATTGGGTGCATGGCACGTATGATATGGTTGGGCAAGAGATGGAGAAAAAATTTACTCGAATGATCAAGTTGCGCATGGTTTGGCGTCTAGGAAGCAACCAGGTACCAAGGTACACTAGTGAGGGAAACCACCGCCGACTTATTTTTGCATGTCATGGAAACCCCAGGTGGACAAATGAAGGAGATAGAATAAACATCTCGGGATATAATTTGTGCAGGATGATAACATGTTGGTTGGAACACACTTTGAGACAACTTGTTGGAATGATGAGAAGTGAGAATTGCCTTTTCTACTAGGTTTCTAAGGAACAATATACCTAATAAAATATGTAAATTTCATGGGGAAGTCCCCGCCTCACATCACGTCCAATTTTGTGAGAGACTTTAGACGTAGGGATATGAGGCCTTACCGCCATCATTTTAGGTACATAAGTTCTACTCCACATTACATGGATGTGTGTGCGCATGTGGTATGTTCATGAAGAATTTAGGAGAGAGACCACAAATCGACAAGAGATGACCACACATATGATTCAAACATTTGATTATTTTTCTACTAAGCCTCTGGTTTATGAAGCACTGTAGATCATGAAGTTCCTTACTATGGGAGATAACATGAAGGATGAAGAACTCATGCTAGAGATACTACGTGAGCACGATCTAAAGATGCATAGATGATAAAGGAACAAATGAAGTACAACTTTGTCGTGCTGAAATAAAAAGAGAATGGGAAATTGGTGTACATGATTGATGATGAAGAAGTTGAGAACTTATATGTTATCCAAGCTGAAGGTATGCACTAGGTTATGGATATTGTGGATGAGAAAGTTCATGCATATCATGAGCCTACGAAGATGAAGAAGGTTAACACTGGAGCGAAATTTATCTTTGAAAGAAGAAATTATTGGTTATTATTGGTCCGATCAATAAGTAGTGAATATTTTGAAATTTTACGTGACTTCTAGGACTTGTTTCCATGGGACTATCATGAGTTAAAATGGGGGAATCCCTCTTTTGGAGAAATGAAGATCAAGTTGAAAAAAGGTGCATGCATGGTTAAGAAGAGATCTTATAGGATGAATCCTAATATGTGCGTGAAGGTAAAGGAAAAAATTGATAAAATGCTCAAGTCCTGGCATTATTGAGCCCATTGAGGAGTCCGAATGGGTTAGTCCCATGATTTAAGTATTAATAAGGATGGGAGGATAAGGATTTGTGTTGACTATAGAGAACTCAATGTTGCTTGTGTAATTGATCTTTTCCCACCCCATTCACAGAGGAGATTATGGAAGGAGTTGTAGGGCACAAAATATATTCCCTTACAAATGTATTTTTAGGTTATCACCAAGTGCGCATTGCGAAAGGAAGATCAAGAAAAGACATCTTTCACCACCGAGCGGGAAGTTTTACCTATACAATCATGCCCTTTGGATTGAAAAATACGCTAGCAATGTTCTTGCACATTGTTGTGCACACCTTCGTGGACTTTATTCATAAATTATTGTAGGTGTATTTGGATTATTGGACTATATATAGGTTAGTAAAAGACCATTGTGATGAAATTAAGGCTTATGTTTGAGAGGTGCAAATAGTTGAGCATCTCTCTTAACATCAAGAAGTGATTTTTCGCCACACCATATGTAAGGAAGGATTGTTAGTGGATCTAGTCAAGGTTGCAGTCATCTTGGGCTTAGAGGGCCTACCAACCAAAGTGAGGTACGTGGATTATCGGGGCATAAAGGTTACTACGGGAGGTTCATTAAAGGTGACACTAAGATTTCCGTGCCCTTAAAAGAATTACCGAATGCTAAAGGAAAGTTTCATTTGGGTGACATACAACAACAAACATTTGAGAAATAGAAGGAGAGGCTTACTACAACACCTATTTTGTGATTTCCTTCATGGAATAATCCTTTTCACATACTTATTGATGTTTATGGTATAGCCATAGGTGCAATATTGACACAACATGGGGAAGGTATTGTGGATCATCCTATTTGTTTTGGAAGTAGGAAGTTGACCCTGCAGCATAATCATACAACTACTAAGTGCGAGGTGTTGTCTATGATATATGAATTGAAAAATTTAAAAAGTACTTGTTGGAAACCTCATTTATTTTTTTATAGTTCATATGGCACTTAAATACTTGGTCAACAAGCATATCTTGCAAGGGCACATATACAAATGGATACTTATGTTTCAGAATTTGACTTTACAAAGGTTGTCAAGCTGGTAAGAGCAATTTAGTTCTAGCTCATTTGTCACGGATCTATTTTGGAGAGTTTGCATAGAGCATTGAGGACACAATGCCGGATGCACAACTTTTTAGATGAAACCACATACCCGCAGACTTGGAGGATATAACAATGTTTTTACGCACTAGATTGGCACCTAAATGAATGAAGACCCTCGAGAAAAACAACTTTCTATATGCGTGACCCCTTATCAGTTGATTGGTGGAGATTTGTACAAGTTAGGCCATGATAAAGTCTTGCGTCGTTGTGTGCTAGAGCATGTGTGTGAAGCCATTATGGAAGAGGCTCACGAGAGGAATTATAGGAGGACACTATGCAGTGATGATACAATGCTCAAGATTTTAATGGCTGAATTTGGCGGAAACTTTGTACAAGGACACTAAGGAATATATCAAGGCATGTGACCATTTTCAATGCCTTGGGAATCCTAGGGCATAGGGATGAGATGCCTTTGGGGCCTATTGATAGTGAATCCATTTTAAAAGTGGGCTATTGATTTTGTGGGTCCCATTTCACCACCCACATGTAGGACTGTTGCATGTTATATTATTACTTGCGCATATTATCTAACAAGGTGGGCAAAAGTAGCACCTACAAGGGATTACACAACAACTACAATAACAAGGTTCTTATGGGAGAACATTATCAACAGTATAGATGTCCATTGAGCTTGACTAGTGATAGGGTAACTCACTTTATTAATGAGACTATCTCGAATTTTATTAGCAGAGTTTATAGTGGCACACCATAAGACTACTCCTTATCACCAACAAACTAATGAAATTGTTGAGGCTATCAACAAGATTTTGGGACAAACATTGACAAAAATCTGTGATTTTGGAAGGAAATATTAGGATGATAAAGTATCTGCTATAATTGGGGCTTACATAACCACGCAAGAGATTAAATAAGGCAACACATTTTTAATTAGTGTTTGACGCAAAGCAATATTACCAAAGGAGTTTATGTTACCATCCCTATGTATTGCACACGCAGGTGGCTTACATGATGAACAAGCGGTGGAAGAGTGCATTGATAAACTGATGCAGTTAGATGAGTGGTGCATTATTGTACGTTGGAGTCATAAGGTTGAGAAGGCGAGACAAAATTCCCGACATGATAAGCATATTAGGAACAAGATATTTGAAGTTGGACACACAATCTTTCTTTATGACTCCAAGTTTGTGCACCACCCAAGAAAATTGAAAGTTCATTGGTTGGGACCTTTTATAATAACCAATATACTTGAATCAGGTGCTTGTCAGCTGCAAGCACTAGAAGAAACTATGTTGTTTGGTTACTTCAATAGGAGTAGGTTGAATCCCTACTATAAATAAGGTTTCTTAGTGTTTGTAATAAGGTAGTATTGCCATTTATATTAGATTTCCTTTCACGTGTTTCCTTTCATCATTGCTATGCTTTGTTTTTTCAATTCCTTGTTTTGTTGTAATAAGTGTGCTTATGTGCAGGGACCCTCGATTACTATCTATTGGATTCATGTGCAGAGGACCGCACATATTTTAGTCCTGGGTGGATTAGGTACAAGAAAAAGAATTTATTGGTGGTGTACTGATTGGCACATAGGTACATGTATGGGCTTTGGATGTTCTCTCAAGGGTTGGTGCATAGATAGAAAGGTATTATAGGTGCTTGGGATAAAGGTGCTCATGAGTAAGTTTCTCAGATTGAAAACCATGTGTGAAAAAAAAAAGTTCACACAAAGTGTAACACGAGGTAGGAAGAGACATGATAAACTACTTGGTGTGAGGCATAGAGGATTATGTACTTTGGCATAGGGAAGTGCGTGTAAGGAGGTTTGTGGCTTGTGAAGTAGTGGGGCACGTATTAAGGTTACAACTAGGGAGTAGAAGAAAGCATGAAAAGCATACGAAAAGTAGAAAAGTGTAATTAAATCTACGTACGGTGATAAGTGAGGAGCAATTAATGTGGGAAAATTTTAAAAATCTATAAAAAGAGTGCGAGTGACTCTATTATTACCTTACATGTTTGATTTTTTGAGCCTTGAAGAGTGAATTCAAGTTTGAACGAGTTCTTAGTATGATTGCGAGACAAAAAGAACATCAAACCAATTGAGATTGTTTACACCATAGTGGAGCTCCTTCGTAGGAAGTTTGAGAACAACAAAAAGATGTGCGAAGAGAAGGGTTCAAAATCTAGGGTTTGAATTGCGGTTAGGGAACGTGAATTCAAGGTCACATAAGCATAAAAAGGCAAGGGTAAGGGAGTAAAAGGTCAAAATGACACCTAAGAGAGAAGCTATAATGACCACAAGGAAATGAAAAGAATGAACCACAAGTGGAAGTAAAAACGTGCTAGAGGGAAAATTCTCCGAGATGTAGTATCTTGAGGGTGTTATCACGGTGCATGACTAGGAGTCCCATGTAAAGAAGAGCAAGGTGAGTGGTTATAATCATCGCACTCAAGATAAATAAAGACTAGGTAGAGAAAATATGGTGAAAAAGACCAACTTGAGGACCAAATACGAAAAACCGATCTATGATGACAACGGGTACAAGAATTTGGACAAAGATGGAGTCTTGCATATTTGCGAGTTTTCATACTTTGGAAAACTAGAAAAATTTACCATTGGATGATGTCCAATGTCCACAAGGAATTTTTATACTTTGCGGGGAGGCGGGTGTGCATCACCACACCTTTGATTGGGAAGCTCACATAATTACAAAGCTCGAACTAAGATTTCCAGTGATATTGATGATGAAGTAGGTGTGGAGGCCACTTCTGTTGAGTTGGCTTATCAAAAATGAGGGTGCATAATGGATATATCCAAAGTAACTAATCTGTTATAAAAATTTCCTCACACCTCTTGAAAAAATTTAACAACCTGGGAGCACTTGGGCAAGGTGAATAAGAAATGGATCCACATTATTAATAAGATGGAGGAGGGGACTGTCTACAACCTTGCTACTTTCATAGCAAAAGTTATTATTTAGGAAGCACACAAGGAGACAAAATTAGTTGGGCGTTATCCTTCTCACAATTGAGTTCACAGAGATTGGGGTCCCATGTGGCCATAGGGACAAACTATGGTAGTACCCGCCATAAAATAAGTCACCGGCTAAAAGGTTTGAAAAATATACTTGTGATGGAGTCACGGGAGGTGCATACAAGCTTAGGGTGGAGTTATGGTACCAAAAATGTGCGAGGCCTTTGAACATGAGTGGTGCATCTTGAAGGAATTACCTACAATGGTAGATGACGAGGCAGAATTTGTAGTTTACCAACATTACTGCATTGGGAGATTTCAAATTTAGACTCATAAATGGAGCCCATGGTGTAAGATTCCATATGCGTTTACAACACGTTATTTTCAAGCCTCGGTGAATGGGTTCTCGATGTGCGAAGCTTAGATTTGATGTGGATAAAGTTGATCACTTGAATACCATACACTTCGCAAGACCTATGTGTATCCGAGTAAGTCTACTTACATTGAGACCATGATAACAAATGATATCATCATTAATTCTATGACTTTGGAAATTGGAAAAGTGGTTGCGGATAAGGTATATATCAACCTTAAGCCTAGAATGATAAGGTATATTGAAGATGAGTTCAAACTCCCTGAGATACCCAAGGAAAACACATAGTTGGTACCATGCGAGAGAATGAGCCCAATCCTCCTAGAATAGAGGAAGAAGAGCTTAAGGATGAGAAGGAAGAGATGGAGGATGTTGGTGTGCTTGATCATGGCACTAGAAGACATCCAAATGGAGACATTAAGAGGCCGCATGAAGAAACTCATCCAAGGCAAGAAGAAGAAGAAGAGGTGAGGATTGATCCTGTGACCGAGGAGATAGAGAAAGAAAAAGGAGAAGGTGGCATAGATGAGAAGGGTGGAAGAAGAAATATAAGGAGAAGAACTAAACCATAGGGCAGTGGTGTAGAGAGCCACTTAGGAGGTCACCCAAGACATCCCCTGTTAAACCAAGTCAGCCAAAGAAAACAAGGAGAAGTCACAAGTGGTAACGTAGGAAGAGAGTTAGGAAGAAGAAATATTAGATGAAGTTGTGCATAATACAAGTTCCACACCCATTATTGACGTGGAAGGAGAGGAGGAGCACGACAAGAAGAACCCTAACACAATGTATAAGTTCCAAGTGAGCACGAGGAGGAAGATGCCACTGAGGGTGATGAAGAAATAGAGAAGAGTGCAAAGGAACCTTCGGTGAATAAGGGGGCACGATGCGTGAAGATTTAGTTTCAAGCGCAGAGACACAAATTCCCAAAGGTAAACCGACCGATAGAAAAAAAGGGAGAAGAAGTTATGAAGATGTCGGACTTGGGATATGTGAATGATCCTTTGAAAATCATCTGCACGAGGTTCCAGAGCACCCTCTCCAATGATCAACTATATGGATGGGAGATAATAGACCCAAAGGGCGCTAATATGCACATAAGGAAGATGTTGAGCTAGACGATGCAAACACATATGGATGAACCGAGTTTGACGTCGGCAAGGACAAATGCATAAGGCGCTGGACGAAGAAGTATCCTTAGGAGACCCACATCACAGTGAAGCCCACAAAGTGTAGACACAACATCATGCACTTTGGGTAATTATTTAGTCCCGATTACATACTACTATTCATATGATTCCTAAGTACAAAAATTAATGATTAACCTATGTCTTTGGCCACCTTTATTTTCTTTATGCTTCTTCTTTCAATCTTGCACTCATACTTTCTCACTGTCTTTTCACCTTTCGTCATTTATCATTCCGGACAAGAGAGCCCAACTAGGATGCCAACACTAGGCACCCCGTCCCCTCCGGGCGCCCTTGTCCTCTTTACATTTTGGTCACACTTTTTGGGTATTTTCTAGTTGTTATAACATCTTATATTTTTGGTAGTCGGTCTTTTCAAGGTTAGTTACGAAATTCAAGCAAGGGAATCATATAAATATAAAATTATGTGATCATAATGAGGGACCAAGCACTAAGCATTACTATCTCCACCTAAGGTTACATCCATCAAAGGCATCTAGAGATCCATTTGCATCCATTGAGCTCCTCACAAAAGACAAAGTATGGTTTTATTCATACACTTCATAGGAGGAGTCTATTCTATTCCCTGCACACATTATTTACATTTTACATCTAGCTACTTGCTCGCTACTTCAAGTGCGACACACACAAGAGCAACGTAGGGCATAATTTCACGCGCACACACACACACACAAAACTACATTGGATCCGAGATGTAGTGCAACAATCGATTATAAGTCCACCATTGTGGCAGCTAAGGACATTGCATCTTTCTTTTTAGGGTTTGATGTTTTGTAGGTGATTCTTTCATTGCAGGTTTATCGGTGCTTCAACAATCGTGATACAACGACATTCACACGACAAGAAGCAAAAAGTGAAAATACCTATCGACACCTCAAAGGAGGTTTTGGGGTAATTTTTAGACCAAGCCGCCCATAATTCAAACCAGAGTGCCCTGTGCACCCCATCCTTCTCCAGTGCACACATCTAGCCAAATCTGCAAGATTTGCATTTTTACAAGCTTATGTGCGAAGGTTTTCTCCTCATGTTCAGCCGGTATCCACTACGACAAAGTTTTGCAACCTCAATGAATCGCTAAAACCTTCCTAACCCTCTTTGTGCATAGGGTTTCATTATTTCATTTCTTAGTTGTATGAGTTACTTTCAAGATATTGCATTTATTTATTCATTTACTACTCTTATAGCATATAGATTAGGCATATATTTTCATATGTGTAATTATTAAAATAGAATATGGATAATGCTCATGCCTTTATACCCAATATTGATATTGTTCTGGAGTCATGTAGTGCCGAAAAAGAATCCAAGTACTCAAAACTGTCAGCTTAGCTAATTTTATGATTCCTCGTATCTAAAACAATTTATTTCATTGTTTATGATGTCGGTTAGTAAACTGACCTATTGGGTTCACGTTGGCAAAATTTCAGTTTATGTAACTGTCTTCTCCTCCTTGGAACCACCATTCTTCTCCTTATATATATTTAACCTTTTTGCATTCAATAAATCAGATGAAGTTCTTCTGTCTTCTCTTGCAGCATTGCTATCAGAGATCCTTTGCTTGGCGTGTGAAGAGGATTTGGTGTGCAGACCTCTTTAGTGAATTGGAGA
Organism: Taxus wallichiana var. yunnanensis; assembly: GCA_018340775.1. Classification (NCBI taxonomy): domain Eukaryota; kingdom Viridiplantae; phylum Streptophyta; class Pinopsida; order Cupressales; family Taxaceae; genus Taxus; species Taxus wallichiana. Next base: position 604,312,723 of record CM031243.1, read on the forward strand.
ACTGCGTTGGAGGTTTATGGAGAAATATTGCATGTAGCAGCGACCTGTTCCCTCCTGGAGAAGGACGTGTTTGGGAGAAGTGACCAACGACTTCTTTGACCTACGTTTTAGAATTTTGCACCGTCTTTAACATGCAGCTCAACATCGATCCTTGGTGGAGGAGGACATGGCAACCAGAACAACGCAAGAGATAGGGAAAAAGTTGGTTGAACGGTTGAAGACCGACAGTTGCAGTCATCCACATTTTGCCTCACACTGCAAATGTTTTATGGGCCTTCTTTTTACGACAGCAGTGACATAACAAAGCATTTACACAGAATTGTTTTCTTTACATAGTGGAACTAGTGTTTTCTAATTTGAAAGACCATTTACAACATACATACAAGTGGAAGGTGGTAAATTCTTTAGTGTTGGAGATATTGGCGATTGGTTGCTCTACGGCGTATAACTTGGCCCCATCCACTAGATTTTTTTCTTAATATCAAGTTCTTGTGGGAAGCCCGGTTGTTTCTTGATTAAAAGTGGTTAAGTTCGCATCATGTTAGCCCCCAAATTATTGTTATCAGATGTGCAATTACACAAAGGGTTGAACTATGCCGTCTAGGAGACAAAGATGCGTGTCATTCTCTAGTTTGAAGAGCTATCCAGGAAATCATCACCGGAAAAGTAGTACATCCCATTGGTGTAGATGAAAAAAAAAAATGTGACAAGGTTTTTCGAAGTTACACTTACGGGATGCGATGAAATCAAAGGTGGCCTGGAATACTCTCTCCATCATCTTTGTCAGGTTTTTTGTTTCATATATGGTGGAGAGAGCATCCCAAGCCGCCTTTGATGTAATTTTATCACGTATGTCTGGTTGAACCTCATCAAAAATGTTGTGATTGATCAACATCACAGATTTTGCATCAGCCTTCTTATACTTTGTTTGCTCATCTAAGTCAGAGGGACTCACTAATTTTCCAATGATGATTTCCCATAACTCTTCAAACTAGAGAATGGTGCACATATTCATCTGCCAGGAGGCATATTTTGGCCCTTTCAAAAGTTGAGCATCAGAGAAAAGTAAGTTCGGTGCGGACATGGCTTATAACACCTTGTACAGTGAAAATCTTTCACACGTAAGTCACACTTTATTCTTCACGATCTAGCCATGTTGACAAGATTATTCTATTACTCCTGTTACCCACTTTCGTCACTTGATCTTCATGCTTTGGAATGAATTATAGACTCGTTGGTCGATCTACACCAATAACATGTCTCCTCTGGTCACTGCAACAATCTCAATGATGGTTGCTGGACTTCACGCTTGGCATCTCCTTCTCCTTATAGGATCCTTCCTCCAATGGCCGTCGCTTACTCACACACAAAGAAATAATATATTCGCTCTACATTTTATTTGACCTCATACTTCCAGAAAAATGCCAAAGGGAGAAACTTTACAGATTCCTTGATCCACGAAGGTCAATAGAGATGCTACAGGTCTGAGTGTCTTCATGTTTTCTTTCATAAAGGCTTGTCCTTGTGTGAAAATTCATGCAAGAGTCACTTTTTCGTTTAGAAAATGAAACACAAAAGGAATTCCTTATTATTCCATAGCGCAGATGCTTAATATGATCCTGATTTTCCACATTAGCAAGCACTAAAGAAGACAAAAATGCAAGTGCTAAAGAAATCATTCTATGTAAGTGTGAGTAGACACTCAGTTTGATACCAATGACAAAGAGAGGACAAAATGTTTGATATTTTATTCTTGAAATGAAAAGTAATGATACATATAACATGTGGAGAAAGCAGTTCCAAGGAGCAGAAAACAATCGGTTACAAAAACTAAAGTCTATGTGTACTTACATGTCGGTTACAAACGACAATCATAAACATTGTGATAATAATTAAAGCTAAGATAACAAAAGATAGGAATAAATATTGTCATTTTGGTTTCTTATGTCTGATCTTGTGATCAAAAGGAGTTCAGAAAATCTCATCGAATATGTTAGAATGATCTGAAAAAAACTTTCGACATGAAAGATTTGGGGCTACTTCACTATTGTCTTAGCTTAGAGATATGGAAGAAGAAACATCATATTTATTTTTATCTCCTAGATGAAATATGCCAAAAATACGATAAAAGTATGGGATGTCCAATTGTAAACCTATGTCCACTCCAATGGATAAAGGTTTGCAACTTTATATATTTCATGATTCACCTTAAGTAGATGTTACTCACTACATGAAGCTTGTTAGGAGTCTCATTTACTTGACTTATACTAGACCATACCTATTCTTTTATATCATTTATCTTTCCAGATTCATGTAGGAGCTAAAGATATATCACTAGGTATCAATGAAGCATGATTTGAGATATGTATAAGGTACAACTGATTATGGTCTAAAATATCAAAATAAATCACGCTTATTCTTGCGCAGGATACACTATATGTCGGATCTATTGATGACAAGAAATTAACTACATGATAGGTTTTTCATCTCGGATTTGGACCTATCTCGTGGATTGGTAAGAAATAAACTATTGTTTCTCTCTCATCCACTGAGGTAGAGTATCATGAGGAGCTTTGTGTGAAGTAATTTGGTTACATTGTATTCTATGGGCATTCTTGAAGAAAAACCAGCCATCATTCATTAGAACAATTAGGGCATGTTGAAGCTTATGAAGAATCTAGTTTTCCACAAAATAACCAAGCACATTGAGGTCGAGTGTCATTATATTCAAGAACAAGTATTGAACCACCACATCTTACTCTAGTACTTCACAAAAAATTCTCAGGTAGTTGATATACTCACCAAGTCTCTTGGAACAAGGTGAAATTTGAGTTGTTTCGGGGTACATTTATAAAAACAATGTAATAATGGGGGAATGTTAGCTTAGATAATTATTTCATCGTTTTTGATGTTGGTTAGTAAACTGAATTGTTGGTTTCATGTTGGAAATTCAGTTTATATAATTGTATTCTCTTTCTTGGAACCACCATTCTTTTCCTTGTATATATTTCACCTTTTTGCATTGAATATATCAAATCAAGTTATTATGTCTTCTCTAAAACCCGCACTCTATACTAACATGTAGTATACCTTGCTCTGAACTATGTAATCTATTCCTAACCATGTAGCAAAATCCTATTACTTTATCTGATTTTTTTTAATATGATGAAAATATTCTAGCAAAATGAAAAAATCCATTTTGGACCATAACATCCAACATATTCATCCATGGCATATGGTTATGTCTCTGTGTATAACTTATTTCTATTATATATCCAATTTCACTCCTGAATATCTATACTTTGTGTCATTTTATTCCTAAATTTAAATTCTATTTGTACTCCATATATGCATAGATATTCATGTAATAACTCACATTGATACCCCCTCTTTTGAGGTGAGTGATATGCGTAAATATAATACTTGGATTAAAATAAATTATGTGTATCTATACCTTATATATCTTATAGTTAACATTAGATAATGTGGAGAGAAGCTTTAGGTGGTCAGTCTTTGTTGAGATCATGTTCTTGCGAAGGGTGTGCGGTTGAAACCAAAAATAAAACAAGAAAACAATAAACCAATGTAAAGGTAATCATCTATAGAAGGAAACAAGCATAAAGGGAATTAATTATACATGTAATCTAACATACAAGTACACAAGAGATATCACATATTTTAGTCATAGAAAATGCAAAAATCTGCAAACAAGGACAAGAAAGTTTCACAAAGACACACATAACACATGCCATAGGAAACATACATGGAAACACACATATAACCAATAAGTTAAGTGCATACAATAGAAGAAAATATCATTAAGGTATATAGATAAAGATGTGATAGAAATGCAAAAGACACATGCTAGTCATATTATTTTTAAAAATATAATATAATAAATTGATCATAATGAGGAAGTGATAGCAAGAATCATTACAATAAAAACACATGAATAGTGTAAGAGATTAACCATATTAATGAGGCCATTGAGATGGAATTAGACCACCCTCTTTCATCATTTATAGTCTTGTGTGTTTCCTACATAAAACTCAAGATACCTTGTAAATGCACATGTGTAAAAATTACATAGAAAGCATTTTAATCTATCAAATTGTATGATAAAAACATTATATGTAAAGTGAAAATCTAGAAAATCAAGTCATATGGAGATTCTAATTTTAAATCAAAAAGTACTTGAATATTTACACGATTATTTGAATTTTTAAAAATATTTTATCTAATATTTTTATAAAAAGAAAGAGCAAAAAATATCTACCCTATGAGAAGGTCAAGAGGGCGAGGAGACAATCCTATCGATTTGAGAGGCTTAGACCTTAAAATTGCATCATGTAAAACCAAAATATGAATTAATTTTTCAAGTTTATGCTCTAAAAGGTGCAAGTGGTCAAAGATATAATATCATGAACTAGGTTCTAACACCATATGTAGGATCGGAATGAAACATAAACATTGTCATGAAAATAATTTGCAACAAGAATAGAATAAGAAAGTGCATAATTTGTAGTATAAGAAAGATCATTAGAAGTAGTTGTAACATTTTCCATAATATAATATAAGAAGAAAAAAGATATTCAATTGTATTCTTTGTTATTTCCATAATCGTATCAATTTCCATTTCAAGAGAAGATAAAGACTAATTTCCAACATTTTTCACATATCATGCATAAGAGTAAAAGGAATATCATCATGTCTCATGTCATTAGAAACATTATAATTACAATTGCTAGTAGGGTCAATATCATATGCATGCTTATGAGTGTTGTTAGTTACACTAGGATGGTGGGGAGAAAATTTACAAGGAATAAACCCTTGATATGTATTGTGAGTAGGACCACTAGGTGTGGATGTAGGAATGGGCATTTTCTTATAGAAAAGGATTAGGAAAAGGATTCTCATACACATTGATGAATTATAAAAGATATATCTTTAAAAGTATGAATTCAAGGGCAAGCTAGACACATGTCAAATGAACTAAGGGAAGAATTAATTTTGAAAGGTATAATGATAATACAAAATTCCATAGTTATAGGAAAAATAGTGTGTCCAATAAATATTTTAGTATTGAAGATCACATGTTGCTTAATAAATCCTAGAGATGTAAGTAATTTGAATGTGCACACATTGTTCTTGGAGCCACTATCAATCAAGACTCTATGGGTGGCATAAAGACCAAAAAATCTTGAATGTAAAGTGCATGAAAAATATCATTGGAAACAACATCAAAATCATCAAATGCAATGATAAGCCTAGGAGGCATAGTAGAAGGAGATATACCAATTAGAGAATCAAGTGGATGATCATATGTAGCATTATTAAATTTGATAATAGATGGTACAAGAAGAGAATCAACCATGAAAGCACAAATGAGAAAAAATCCCAAGGTGGTGTAAAAAACATGAAATCAATGATAAACAAACCTTAATTAGCTAGGGTATAACACCAAAAGACCTAGCTAGGGTAGGAAAACAAACTTGGTAAAGGGTTTGAACAAAACGTGGGTAATCTAAATGATTACACCCTAAATAAATAAAAAAATATTTTTGCATTGAGATGTGGTTCTCATTTATTTATGGGAGTAAAGGTTAGAAATGGGTTGTATATTATTATTAATTAATAAAAATAATATGTAAATAAAAAATCTATCCAAAGAAACTTGCAAGATATAATGATAAAAATAATAGAAGAGAAGTGCACTTTGTTGATTACACATATAAAGATGTGATCTTCTTGTACAAGGTGACTATGAAGACTACAAATGAATTGAAAGTGATTTGTTTCTAGAAACTTGGTTACAAACTAGGTTCTTTATGGAATCGGATGGCTTATCCTAGATTGTGGTATGTTCTAGTCATGTGATGTACAATTTTAAATGAGGATGCACTTGCACTTTTGTAACTTTTTGTGCACATGTGAAACTTTTTGATGACATTCACACTGAAAGCCTAAGTGTTGGACATTTGTAAAACTCTTTGTATGATGTGAAAAATCCTCAAACCCTAACCATGGGTAGGAGACCCTAAAAATATTAGTGTTTGGGATGAAACACCCCTACGCCAACAAAATCATCAAAATTTTGAAGAGGCCTCAAACTACATTTAGTTCTCCACTTCACACACACACACACACACACACACACACACACACACACACACACACACACACACACACACACACACACACACACACACACACACACACACACACACACACACACACACACACACACGCACACACACACACACACACGCACACACACGCACACACACGCACACACACGCACACACACGCACACACACACACACACACACACGCACACACACACACACACACACACACACACACACACACACACACACACACACACACACACACACGCACACAGAAACTTCTTTGGCAACTTGATCACTTGGTAATGAGAAAGAATGTGTGTGTGTGTGTGTGTGTGTGTGCTGCAAGGCACGCTGTGCGTGCACGCGCATGTGTGCGGGTTATATTTGAAAGTCTCTAGAATGGAAAGATTGAATCTAGAACCTTGTTGGGAATGATTCGAGCTATGTATTAGATGCTCCTTTGTTGTAATTCTTCTTTTAAGGAATTTAGGAGAGCTTCAAATGCTTTAGGAATGTATTTTGTAATGAGTACTTTTGAAAGTTCTAAGAAATTTCTTGGTGAGGTAAATAATCAATTTAGACTTGCTTTTAATGGTTTTCATGGGTTTAATTTTGTATTAAGGCCAACCTATGGGATATGAATCAGCCCATGAAAATCTATCTAATTGAAAAATTGTTTTTGGGTGGTGGGATACTAGAATGTTTGTCTAGACCAAACCGTGAGGATGGTTTAGACCCATCCAAACGGTTTCATCTCATGGAATTTCATAACTTTTTGGGACTGATTCCTAAAGAGCTTAAATTTATGTGGACTAATGCATTTATTTATGTGAGAAAGTGAGTAATGTGAATAGGGAAGAAAGTGATATAAGAGAGATAGAAATGGGTCACGTAGGCTTGGAATATATGTGCAAGTAATGCTTTAGGTGCAAGGCCAAAGTTGTCATTTTCAAATGATAAATTACAAAATTGAGGTGTATACACTATATTCGAGGCATCCCTATACCAAAAGTTTGATTTCAAGCATATAAAATCATGTAGAAGATCCTCAATTGTGAATTGCACTACACAAGAATGCTCAAGTGGTGAGTTGTATTTGATTGGTGATTGACACTTTGGTGTGTACTTGAAGGGCTTGATGGATATAAAGAAGCTCAAAATTTCCCGTGTTCAACATAAGCCCCAAAATATAATTTAATTCCTTAGACCTCCTATAGACCTAGAGGGAAAGATTGGGGTTTTGGAAAAGAGGATTGATTCCTCAACATTCTCGTGACATGATTTCATACATTAGGGAGCATCAAACACAATCATCAATTCAAATTACATTTTTCATGCTAATATTGATTTATGATAGGAGGTGATTGTTTGCATGTGTGACATGTGAATGGTCATTTGGTGGCAAAGTCACAAATGACACTATCACACCTTTTTTTTCTAGGACACATTACATCTAGACTTGTTTGCATGCGTGAAATGTGAATGGCCATTTGGTGGCAAAGTCACAAATGACACTATCACGACTATAACATATAGAAATGCACAAAAGCAAATGTTATCATTCAAATCCCTTATTCTCTTAGTCATTTGAACATTTCTAATTTTTCTTTATGTTTCATATGATTTAAAATTACCATGTTCATATAATTAGGTCAATATTGTTTATATTTATGTTATTAGGGTCTAATTACATCTTAAGTGTGATTTGCTAGTATATTGGTAATATAAAATTCACTTTCCATGCCTACAATAATCAATAAACACTTTAAAACCTTGCATTTCACTTACATTATCTAATTTACAATCAATTAATTAAATTTAGTTATCTATATTACAAACCAATAACAAAACTTTTATACATATGTGCTTATGTATATAAATGTGTGTGTGTGTGTATAGAGACCTTGTTAGAGCCACCATTAACCTCACCGAAATTAATTGAAATAATATAGAAAGAAAATGTTTCAAGTATCTCATAGCTTCAAAAACTATTACATCAGCTCATAAACATTTTTTAATAAAAATTATTAGTTTTTATCCTTACATTAAGGTCACCATGCAAGTGTGAGGTGACTGGAAACAATTTAAATCAGATACGGTTAACCATTCATAATGGATACACCATGTTAAACAAAAAATAATGAAAGGGTAACCATTTATGGATAAGACAAACACCAACCCTAAGAAAACTTATGAACAAGGCCTGTTTCGAAAACAGGTGAGAGCTCCGGCATTTTTGGTCAATTCAGGTACTAATCTGGCCTTGGAAACCTTGAAGTACTGCCCTGGACCGTATCCTGGACTTATAAGTCCCCAACCAGACTGTTGAAAATATGATCCACTGAGAAACTTATCATGTATTGATCTCCACACACAAGATGAACCACTGCAGCCTTTGTGCTCTGTCACCTGTTTCTTCGTAAAGTCCTTTGGACCCATAAACCAATTCCCTTCGCTTAAGATGGTGGGACGTGAGCTCCTCTCAATTGCGTATAATCCCCATGGTTCGTAGTAGTTATTTGCCACATGCACATACCCCAATCTGCTCCTGCAACCTCAGTAACAGTAACAATAACCTCATGAGAACAAATTTTCAATGAATCCTATATTATGGTGTTTAAGAACTATGTATTTTTTGATGTAAAATTGCATTTATATAGACATAAATAAGAGATATGCAACACTCATTGTACAAAATACAGGTGATTTTTTATTTATAAAGGAGATATATTTTGCCAGTTTATAATATATACTAATTTTTGACCAATTTTAACAGATTTGATTCTCTCTAATTGTAATAATTTAATTTTTTTAAAGAACATGTACACTTCCGACTTTAATATAATGATGTTTTAATTGAGAAGATTAATATTATAAATACACAACACCTTTCCTATTTATAAGTTGAATTTCAAACATGCATAACATGGTTCATCCACCAAAGAGATCATAATTTTATGTTTAAAAAAAGTAGAGATGTCAATATCTATATAACCCGTACTCAAATATACTTGATTTTTTTAATCTTGAAATTATATTTAAAATTCTAAAATCCAAATATAAATAAATTCTATTGCAAACTTTCTCTATTATTGTAAATGCATAAAACAATTCTATTCCATTTGATTATATTACCTTGGCATGCGTTGCATGAGGTCTGGTCCAAAATGATTGAAAGCCACTGTAATCCTCATGTTCAAGTCAGGTTTATAAGTATCACTGTTTCCTAACAACATTACCTGCAACCACATTGCATCCAAATAATTACAATTGCAATTTAATAATTAATCACCAAATCAGAAGGCTAAAAGCAGATACAAATTAGTTCTGAATTAGAAAGATATTAGCTCTTTATAAATCTATGTATTAACCATTGTGTCATATCCAATTCCCAATTTAAGGTGCGTTCATTTTCAGTGTGAGATAATCTATATGTTGAAGCTCTTTCTTACCCACATAAAAAATAAAATACAAAAATCAGAGTATTAGAATGAAGCAAATTCTATTATTGTAATGATTTAAAATCAGAATGTCATTTCTTTAGAGTGATTTTTTTATAATTTAGAAGGATCAATAAATATCTAATGACCTAAAATTTTAAGGAGACGGAACTCATTGGTATAGTATATATCAAACCTAAATCGTGGGATTTGAGCCCACACCTCTTTTCAGAGTCCCTGCTGCCTTTGTTTAGTTTTTTTTACTATTGATTTTGATTGCTATGTTTTACTTGTTTGTTTGGCTTTCCAACCATTTCCTACATTTTTAAAACCACTTATTTTATTGTAATTTATTGTAAATCTTATTATCAAATCCGTGAAATTTTTTTAAAATTAGGGAAAAAAGTTTAACAAAAGGAAAAGAAATATTGGATCCAATATTAGAATCTAAATTATTTAACAATAACTCGACTACAAAACTGAATCCAGAAAAACATTACTGAAAAAATGAATAAGATGATGCCATGGTAAATGCTTACTTCGTTATGATCGAAGAAACGGTTGTTGGAAATAGTAACCGCTGTGGAACCAAGCGTGACGTCTATGAGACCATCACCGGAATGAGAAATGGTATTATGATCAATCCAGACATCTCTGGAAATCATAACAGAAATAGCATCGGCATCCATGGGATAAACTCTGACCACACCGCTGGACTCGGACAAGAGAAAACATTGGCAGGCGGGCTGGCCATACAATCATGGAGAACCAAGCCATGAATAATAACATTGCTGACATTATAGAGGCGCAAGCATGCTCCATTGCCGATCACAACTCTGGCTCCCCTTCCATCCAACGTCTTATGGCTTGCAAGAAACAATGGCATCCGAAGCCGAATGTTCATATCAAATGCAAAAACTATCCACAGAGGTCGATCGCGAGTAACTCCATATCTGAGAGAACCAGGCATTGGATTCTCAGGATTGTCGTCGTCTCTGGTGACTGTGTAAATACCTCCTGCTTTACCTCCCCTCGCATCGTTGCCAAATCCTCTGGCACAGTTTGCGAGCTTCCTTCTGTGAATTTCCCAATTTGGGTCTCTTCTCCAGCATTTATCCATTGCATTGTAGTGGACTCCTGTCGAATATGCAGACAAAAAAAGTGTAGGAAAAAGAATAGCAGGACTATTTTGATATAAGCCATTTTATTGTTGGAATTTAAAGATGCATGCAGCCCCTGGAATATTGGGCTTGAGCTTTGGCAATGGAGCACAGGGAAATCCAGGGTGCGCGCCTGCTCTGTGGAGAGCCTGTATCGGCAAGCTTTTTATGTAGGTGAGGAAAGATTTCTGGCTGGCTTTGGGGATTTAGGATTTTAGATGGGTATGGCTGACTGAATTATAGCGATTATTTTGTGTGATAAGGATTTTTAGACTGCATTGTAGGCGGTTTCAACGACCTGATCGTCACTAGCCACATTTAGCAAGTTTTGCAAATAAAATTTCTTTCTAATATCACTTTAAAATGTTTATCAATCTTGTGATTTTTTTTTGCCCAAGGTTGAGTGTGTTGCATATGAATAGTGTTTATTGACCTAAATATGTACATGATTATATAAACAATAATTTGTTGTTCGCTGCTTAGAGTAACAAGGTCATTTCAGGGCTGTAGGAAAAATAATCACCAATAATGCATAAAAACAAGGAGGAGACTACGATAAATATTTACAAGGAAAAATAACATAGTAATAAGGTCATGATATGGCATATCATGTTGATTTTAGCATGAAGGAATAATAATCACCCAAAATACATAAAAATAAGGAAGAGATTAGGATAAATACTTATTTATATTAAGTTCATATAATATGACATATGGAAACAAATAATATGCACTGCCCAATGTCGAGGCTAAAAACCCTACAAAAAATTAAACATTGAAACTTATTTTCTTTTGATGTTCACTGGGTGAGACTCATAGAAGAAAGAAGATGTCAATACCAAGGTCTTGTATTTTTTAGATAAGCAACATGTTTTTTTGTGGAATGTTATATGTATATGGGAATTGCCATCACATAGGATAGAAAAGTAAAACTCAATCACTGATTTCAAGCACCCATTGCATATGAAATTTACAATCAAAATTTGTAAGAGTTCGAACTTATTTTCTTTTGATGTTTAGTTGGTGAGACTCATGAAAGGTATTGTATTTTTACATAAAAGAAGGTGTTTGCCATGGATAGATGTCATACGAATATAGAAATTTCCATCATACAACATAGAAAAATGAGAGTCAATTATTGATTTTAAGAAGTAATAGCATTAAAATTTTACAAGTGGATCACAACATGTTATATACTAATAGATTAATCACGAGTTTGATTGGGAAAATATTAGAGTCCAACTAGAATTGATGCTTTACAACTATTGAATGAACCATAAAACCCTTTAAAATATATTATTGCATTATCAATTTAGCACATGTTAGTAAAAAAATGTTCTTAAGATGCATATATAACATGTTTGATAGTTAATTAAAAATAAATAAATACATTTTGATTAAACTAAGAATAAGAAAATCATAAACACGAGGTCGAGAGCTGAAGTTTTCAATACAAAATTGTGCAAGTTTAATATACATTATTAGTTGTATATATGCCGTGTGGTACATGTATTGACAACGAAAAAGAGAACTTTAAATTTAGTGATGTTTTTGAAACATTGTGTTTGTTGTTCGTAGTATTGGATATAGAATTTTTTTAGAGAGGACATTTTGTATGTCCTCAATTTCAATGATAACTCTTTTTAGAATGCATATAGCGTCATTGAATTTTGTTTGTGCAAGAAGTAGAGTGAGGATATCATCTTCTTCTACTTTGTTTGAGCTTGCACAACATGCATCAACTGATCCAGATATCAAAAGGTGTAGGAGTGTTGCATTGTTTTCAATTCCCATAGCTATTTTGTAGAAGTTGTTGCATCCTTGGAATATTGGTTGTTTCTCCATTTTATGTTTTACTTTTTAGTAATAAAAATGAAGGAGGTTAGTTTTTGGGGTTTTGAAAAAGAGAATCAATATTTGGAAAACAAATGTCATAAATATTTACAAGTTACAGATTATAAGGTATTCATAACTAAACAATCAGCATTTTGAATTAGAATTAACTTGCAATTTATACTAACCATTCGTTGAATTAGTAAAGTAAAAATCCTTTGAAGGTTTGAAATTAGTCTATTGCATTGTTACTAAGTAGAATGGTAGGTGGTGTGTATAGAGCCTGTAAATTTCAGCATGAATTTTCAAAACAAGAAATTTTAGCTAAAGTTAAGGAAATAACATGGACATAAACTTGATGCAAATTATCATACGTGAGCTTGAATTGAAGTATGATATGTGGATCCTCTATTTGCAATGTGATAATGGAGATAGTTATTAGACCTTGTTGCTGACAAAACCCATAGTAATATGTTGAGCCACTTAGATAAAATTCGTCATAAAAAATTTTAAATGTGAAAGGTGTTCTGTAGGATTAAAAGATTCAAAGGAATTTGCTGCAGAGGTATTTGATGCTCTAGCTCACATGAGAAACCTGAAGACAGATTGAATAAAGTTTGCTGAGTTGCAGGGCTTCTGGCTGCAAATAAATTGAATGGAAGAGCTTAAATGCCTAGTGTATTGGCATTGACCATTGTTCAAAGACGAGGTTGGTTTAACACTTTTTTGCTTGCTAATGAGTGTTAATTGTGAGAATTTTTAAATGGAGGAGCTTAAACTCCTTGTGCAAGACCATAAAGACCGATTCAAAACTTTTTTGCTTGCTATTGAGGTTTAATTCCAGATCATTCAACACAGGCCAACATTAATGCACTGAGAATTTACTTTACAAGTAATTTTGTATTGAAAATTTAATGAATTTTTTAATGCGGATTTGGCAAGAGAATATCATGTATAGGAGGATTCTGGATACTGCAGTAAATGACTCTGATGGAGAATATGCACCACTTGAGTAGGGGTAACTGATTGTTAAATTCTCCTTCAAATCTTTTCACCCACATAAGTATATTATTCAGCATATGGAAAATTGCATAAAAATATTTTAAAACCATTCTTGTGCATAATCTAAAGATAAAATAGGTAAGTTCCAGAATCGTAAACAATGATTTCTTCACCATGCAGATTCAACGTATCGAAATGTTAAAAACAAAAATATATATTTTCCAGCTTGATCAAAAAATGTTTTCAAGCTGTTAATTATAATATTACATTATTCTCATGTAAATTTCTTCTATTTATAAAAACTAATATAGTGGTCACATGGAGGGGGCTACAACAATTTTATTTGCAGGTACTGCTTAAATAGCTTTGGGGAAATTCCCAGCGAAGAGACCCCATGGAAAGATAAAAAAACCTGCTCTGCTACACTATTTCTGGAATGTGCACCGATAACTGATGGTAAATATCTGTGAATGAAAATATACTAAAAGTTTAAATTATGCGCAACTGTCATGCATACAAGAAAGTCCTAAAATTTCTCAGGCAAGTAACGCAATCTTCAGCCCCACAGCTAGAATCCTTTTCATCCTAAGTCACAGTGGTCCCATGGAGGAGGGGCTCCATAAATATCTCAGTAGGTGTTACTGAGAAAATTTAGGAGTATTTTAGCAATTTTAAGGTCCCGTGTTTTTTATTAGTTTCTTTAACAATACCTGCTGAGATATTATAGGATCCCATTACAGTTTTTTGATAATTTGCAGGTAAATAAAAATCATATTTCCCTCTAAAACCACCATAAATTATTGGTGGGAATGCATCTTATGTTCTACATAAGTAAAAATCAGCCTAAACAGTAGGGGGAAACTCCTAGTCCTCTCAAGAAATGAAATAAAATGAAAGATTTTAATGACATCCATGAGACTCGAGGAGTCTATGGGACCAAAAGAACTGATTAAAGATGAGTCCAAATTCTTTTTCAATATCAGATCTTCTACTTTGTGAATCTTGAGCACAAATGTCATGATCTTTTCAAGTCTTAGTTCTTCAAATAACTCATTTAGTATGTCCACCTTCAAGTCATTTTCGTACCAAACATGAATATCATCATACGCCGAACATTCCGTGATGAAGTACCGAACCTCTTAACTTTAAGGGGCAAAAAAGAGGAGCTCTTATTTTTAGGCCTGGATTCTATTATTTCCTAGAGGCTTTAAAAATAATCATGGGACCTGTTGCTACAAGAAAATAGGAGCGGAAGCCCCTCCATGGGACCATGATTAGCGGACTCATAGGGACTACATTGAGGAAGAAAATCAAAACCGTTGCCCCCTCCATAAGACCACTTACCTAGGAGTTCTATAAATACGCAACTACATGTCAATAAATCGATGACCCTTGTTTATAGTTGATTCATGTTGTGGAATTAGTGAATGAAAAAGCTTTAAGGGTAGAAAATTTCAAACTGTCAATTACTGGATACATAAAAGTTTATTGTTCTAAGGTAATGGACATCCACATTGTGGTGCTTATGCAACAAAAATAGACTTGATACTTAAGCCATGGTTGGTGAACGTGCATCAAGCTATGATGCAAGAGCATCATGATGATTTTCATGAGTGTTTTTCATGTTTGAAGTGGAGTCTAGGCTGGTTTAGGAGGATGTGTGTCATTTTCCCTCCATTTGCATGTAATTCAAATTTTCATGTTTGGTCATGTAGTTGAAAATGCCAAAAAAAATCGCCTGTTTGTGTATGAAGGCCAAAAATGGGCTAAAACCAACTTGGAGATCCATTCTCATGTGGATCCAAGTCATTTCCAACAAATAAGGGTGCTTTGAACTAGTTACTAAGTCTAGGGTATGGTTGAGCAATTCTAGGGTATGGTTGAGAAATGCTAGGAAAGATGCTTTTGACTGCAAATTTGGGAATTTGACAAAAATAATCAATAATTCTCAAAATAGGAGTTTTAGTAGAGATCATTGAAAGTGAAGGAAAGAGTTTTGCAAGTTGCGGTGAGTTCTATGCATTCATTCTTGTACTTTATTCATTGTTTTCTATTATTGTTAGCAAGAATTTTGTACAAACAAAGGAGAAACAAGGTTGTAGTCACCCTCACGAGCACTCTCCCTTGACTCGTGATGCACGGATCGTGATGAGACATCATTTCAAGGAAAATGAATTTTTTTTGAAGTCTTGAAACGCCCTGGATAGTTCTGTGTAACCAAATTTGTCTTCTCTACCCTCAAACTAGGACTTCTCTGTTCTTAGAACTTGTAAGGTGAAAATTCCTAAATTTTTGAATTTCTCATGTTCTTAATACCATCTAACATTCCCAAGAGTGCAAAGCTTAAATCATTTGGCAAGAGTGGTTTCCACGAGATTCCTATAAACTAAGGTTGGAAAAGGCTTTGTTCCAGTTACGGTGAGGGTTTGGATGATGTTTTGGGTTTCATGGAGTGAATACGAGTTGTAATAGGTCTATAATGATCACTTCCACCTATCTGAATGAGTCTCAAATTGAATTCAATGCCAAAACACCTATTAGCCTAGTTTTAGCCTCTCAAGAGACCTAATTAGGTATGTAGCAAGTTTGAAAGTGTTATTTCTTGCAAGACAACCTTATCCGTAATTTTAACATGTTTTGTAGTCCTATAATAGGCTCTTGGATTAGTACTCACTTGAGTCTTACATGGGGTATGAAATAATTATCTCGGTCTCGAGAGAGGAGCAGGGCTACCACCTTTAGTCATGCATGGATGGTCATGGGCCTTATGGCCAAGTTTGGATAATCTGATTCTAAAGGATCATTAGTCTAATATGGGTGTGGTATGTAATAAGTGTGTTAGGATGGGATATATGTGTCTTGTCCTTCCAAGCATAGAGTATGATGTATAGGCATATTGTCTACGTGTGTGTATTGGTTGATCGACCAAAGTAACCAAGAGGTAGATGTTAAGAGTCAAGAAGGTTTGAAGGGTGTTATCCTTAAGAGACCTACACCATTGTGGTATCATAGAAGAGGTTCTAATTAGTGTGGATGTGAATGATTGAAAAGTAGTGTATGAGTTTGTGCATGTAGGAAACCAAAAAGACAAGAAAATCTTAAAGAGGATTAATGACCCTATAAGCCATTGAAGGCTCGGAAGAAGTTTGTGACTACAAGTGAAAGGACAAGATGGTGCAGCTGAGAGGAGGATGATGGTCCTTAGGAGACAAATTGGGAGAAGTAATGAGAGAGTTGTTTGAGAGATTAGAAGACTTAGAAGCTGGTCAAAGAATCATGATGGAGAAGATAGACATCTTGGAGGAGCATTTTCTCAAGAAGGAAACAAAGATCAGATCTGCAGGGCCACAAAGACCTCAAGTCCAAAACATGCAATCAGTTAACAAAGGTAAACTTGTCCAAAATGCTTATTTTAAGGGGAAATGTTATAAATGTCAAAAATATGTAGGCCATAGAGCTAGTGAGTGTTTAGAAGTGGATACTAGAGTACCTGTTATGAAAGGAAAAGGGAAAATGACTAGTGGAGATGAACTCAAAGAAGAAATTTGTTTAAAACAAGATGTAAAGCTCAAGGGAAATGTTGTAATTTGATTATTGATAGTGGGAGTACTGAAAATTTGGTATCTACAAATAGATGGTAGAGAAGTTGAAACTAAAGAAATTTCCTCATCCCACACCATATAAGATGTCTTGGGTGCAACGAGGGTGCATCAATTGATGGTGAATGAACAATGTCAGGTTGAATTCAAAATAAGAAGCTACAAGGACCAGGTAACATGTGACATTGTACCTATGGATGTATGTCATGTCTTGTTAGGAAGACCTTGGCAATATGATAAGCAAGAAACTCATAATGGGAAGAAGAATACATATGTATTTGTGAAGGATAGAATTGAACACACCTTGATACCTTTGAAGGGAGAACTCCAAGAAAATGGAAGCAGGAGTGTGATGATGGCAGTGAAGGAGTACTTTAATAAGTACAGAGAATAATGGAAAATCAATTCCATAGGGGCAGTTGAGCCTTAGGATTTTGATCTAATAAATGATGTTGTATGCGGTATGCATGTATAACAGTGAAGGAGGATGATCACCAAGGATGGACACTGAATGTGGGGTGATGTATTTCTAGAAGAAGAACTCATGCAAGTTCTAAATGGAGGTAAGAGACCTTTTATGGATGAAGAAGTGATAGAGACATTCTTAGCCTCTCTTGAAAAGGAAGAACAACCAGAGAATGTAGTAGTTGAATTAGTTGGACAAGTTGATAGTCCCAAGTTTGATGAGGACAAGCAAGATTTAGATGAAGGTATGTTGAAATAAGAGCAAAGGTAGATAAAAGAAATGTTCACTCCTCAAGATGAAATGTAGAGAATGGAGTATGAAGAAGAAGCAACCATGCTAATGGCACAAAAAGGAGCTCATGAAGCTCAAGAATTTCAGTTTGACTATGTTTATGAGTGTGTACTTGCAGGCTTTGTAGGTGAACAAGTATAAGGAGGATATACAAAATAAGAAAATGCAGAAAAGGAAGATGGACCTTAAATAGAGAATGAAGACCAACAGGAGGAAGGCCTAAATAATGTTCAAATCAGAGATAAAGGACAATATGAGGATAAAATTTTCTCAAGAGTTATGGTGATAAACCTCACCAGCAGATTGAGAAAGAAATAATGTAAATACAAAGAGTTCATGGTTTATGATGATGTCTCAAGAAGGTGGAATTGCATGTATTGGAGAAGCAATATTTCAAAGACAAACAATACACTCAAAGAAAAGGTATGATTCCTGTGATGACAAAGCAAAGAAAATTTAAGAAGTCAACTTCTTTTGATTGCTTACAGTGCATAACTAGAGATCAGCAAGAAGCATCAATGGAGATGATGAGGGACCTGTTCAAGTGCAAGGTAGGTGAGGAGATTGAAATTAGTATGGACAAGTCACCAACATTACAACCTATACCAAGGAGAAAATTTAGGAAAAAGGATGAGGAAAAGATGGAAATTTGAGAGGTGAGGCAAGATAGGACAAATTTTGAACACAAGGGAGGAGTAATGGTCATTCCAAAGACCATATGTAAACGTGAGAAGGTTGTGGAGAGGCATCATGAAGAGGAATATTGATGCAGGAGCATCAAACCATTTCTTCTAAGCTATTCATTTTAGTCAATAAGCCTTGTATATGAAGGTCTTAGATAGCTATACATTCCTTGGAATAAGTATTTAAGACAAGATGGAGGACTTAGTTTGTAGTATAGATCAAATTCAAAGTTCCCTCTAAAAGTAATATGTTTGAATTTTAAGAATTCAATGTGAATTTGTGAGAATGACTTGTAATAAATAGTGAAATGAGACGAGTTGTCATAGGTTGCAATGTAGCATCAAGTAGTTGGCATGTTGAGATATCGTGGAGGTCAGAGTTGTGTGGTATTAGTTGTCATTGAGGTGGTCAAAACTAATTAACTGAAAATAGGAAAGATGGATTTGTCTAATCTATTTTAATAGTTAATCTAACTAGAAAACTAAGTGCTACAATGGAATATGGAGACTAACTATTTTTTTGTTTTTTTATATTTGAATATATATATTGAAATAATGGAAATAACAGGTATATATTACTAACCTTTAAATGAATTACTTGTAAATATGTTGAATTGTTGCGATTGATGTATGAACTGGGAAAACTGTGATGAAAAGGGCTCGGAAGGGCTCAAACCGATCGCATATCTATCTAGGGTGCTGCGCAGTGTACTTTGGGCACTGGGGCACCTGTCCTGTAATTTGGGCATTGCAGAGTATATGGAAGCTCGGATCTGAAATTGGAGATGTCACAAAGGATTTGTCTTAACTTTTCTCTTGTCACACAAGTGTCACCGTGTTGTCATATATATTGTTGTAAATGAAGATTAACTTACAAAACCCTATCCAAGCATCAATCCCTAAAAAAGAAGAATGCATATGAATAGGTCAAACTGATCTTGATTTCCAAACTAGTGGACTTACGACTCGAGCGTCGCACTACATTTCAAACCCAATGTAGTTCTCTCTCTCTCTCTCTCTCTCTCTCTCTCTCTCTGTGTGTGTGTGTGTGTGTGTGTGTGTGTGTGTGTGTGCGCGCTTGCGCGTGAGTGCAATTTTTGTGCCTAGGATGCCCTAGTGCCAATGGCACAATAGTAGGGGGCAATAACTAGATGTAGAATGCAAAAATGGTGGATGGAATGGAAATAATACAACCCTTTCCCCTATGTTTGTGTGATGCAGATGTAGAAGCCCAAATGCAGTCCCTTTCCTTAGTAGATAACTACCCTTGATGTGTAAGATGTCCTCCCATAATGTAGTGAGTATGCTTTTCTTATATAGGGATCTCTTGCTCAAATTTTAACACTAGTGACCCGAAACTATTGACTACGACCTAGGGGAATACACAAGGTGACAATTAGGACCAACCTCGAACATAGAAATTGAAACCACAAATCACGATGACACAGGTGCCTAAAACCACGGACCGGGGCACCCCGAGGCACCCTAGTGCTACCCTAGGCACCCCAGAGCAGACACAAAGACCAAAAACAAGTAAAACATGACATCCAAAACATCTTAAAAGACACCCAAAACTATAGAGACATGTGATGATTGAACTAGACAAACACAATGATGACTGAATGAGTGACGACAAGACCTAGGGATGGGTCACTAGTGAATACTTTTATCATGCAAGATCCATATATAAATTAGCATACCTGGTGGTATAAATGTAATAGTAAATGTGTGATTTTGTGACTACATTTTCCCCCACTTTATGTTGGTGAGCAGAAAGCTTGGTAACATAAAGTAGATAAAGATTCATACCTGAGAAAAATCTGGAGAAGCCCATGTTGTAGAAGAATGCACAAACATGTAGTAGAAGCATGCCAATAAAATAAAAAGTGTGCTGAACCATGGATCAACAAGTTGATCCATGTGATGTAACAAAGATGATGGTTAAATGATTATGAACATGGTTAAATATCAAATAGGTGGGTGGGGAGTGATCAGTTCCCAACCCGAACGCTTGTATGAGAGTGAATAATTGGAGGATTTGGGTGTCCTACCACCAGAGGAAGAGTGTAGGGAGAAAATTGTGTTATTCTCCAAGCTTTAACTACATCCTCAAGATCTAGCCACTGCAGATGGACTCAGATCAAAAGTGGTGATTTTGGATCCAGATGATTTTGGTTTAAATAGCTGACCCATATAGGAGTGATAAAGGAAGGGAACACTTGCCCCCACTCCATGGGTGTTTCACGATGTAAAGGCTTCCAAGTTAGGTCATTAGGAAGCCGATGCAATAGAGAGTGAGATGGATTCTAAGTTGGGTCATCTAGAAGCGAATGTGATAGAGAGTGAGATGGCTTCCAAGCTAGGTCATCTAGAAGCGGATGTGATAGAGAAATGAGATGGATTCCAAGTTAGGTCATCTCAAGCAAACAAAAATCTATAATAAATTCCTTACGTTAGGTCCTCTGGGAATGAAGTGATGAATTCAACTCCCAAGTTAGGTCCTCTGGGAGACCGCTTGTAGGTTCGAATGATGTGTTCAAAAAAGGTTGTAGAGGCCATGGATTTTGGGGTAAGAATTCCTAAAGAATCCCCAAAGGCTTCAAGCAATAAATCGAGTGGACCATTCGATAAGAAATGAGCAATATTTTCTAACTAGCATACATTATGAAGTAAACACTCAAACTTAAGCTAATTAAACTACCTCTATTCTTTGAAAGCTTAAAATAATGAACCTAGTAAGTCCTAAGCAATCAGTTTTAATGATTAAGAGAAAGAGATCTCCCCATTATAGGCCTTTAAGCCAATGGTTCTTCTCCTTTACCCTATAAATTGGATTAGCAATACAAAAAATGAAGTAAATAGCTCAATATCTAAACTAGAAATGAAATCTAGAACCTAGATGCAAAATACTATAATCTATGCTTAGGAAGAAGGGAGGAATTCTTTAAAATGAGAGAGGGGGTCTAGCCCTATATATAGTTTTCCATTTGGGAAAATGGGACACTTGAGTGCATGTGGGACAAACACTAAATTCCAAAAAACACTTTTAGCAAGTCAAAGCTTACTTTGACTAGGTTTAGGGAGTGACAAACCATGTTTAAGATTAATTAAACATGTTTAGGAGGTGATTAGGGTTTGGAGAGAATTAGAAGGGTCAAATCAATCCAATGGAATGGATTGATAGGTCAGGAAGGTGGTAGAAGTGGACTAGAAGAAAGTAAGAAGCTAATGTAGTTAGAACGGGTTATTATAGCTTGTTTAAATGGTTTGCAAGAGAGGGAAACGAAAAAGGGATGTCGTAGGAAGAAAGTTAGATAAGTCGAACCGGTGGTGTATCGTCAGGTTTGCAGGAGAAACATAACTAGCACAATATTAGTCATAATATTGCATTAGCCAAACTACAGTGTCTACAAATGATATGATTTTATTTGAACATGTTGACTTTGATTGGTTTATTGATTACTCATGGAAAGGTTTTTGCTAATTTCCCTAGGTTAGGTCATGAGGGGAAAGTTTCTAGAAATGAATAGGATGATGCGTAAAATGATTTTTTAGCCATTAGTTTCCCCCAAGTTAGGTCATTAGGGGGAATTGTTAGGTTACGATATGTGAAGGTGTTTGAATGATTGTTATTCCTAGATTAGTTCATTAGGGAGATTAATGTTGAAACATCGCGGTATAAATTGAGAAGTGTTGGAATTTATAGTATTTGGAACATGTGGTGACATAGGGGGTATTATAAGAGGACCCCAATGATATGCCCCCCTTTTGGCGAAAGAGGGAGTGGAACAAACTCTAAGATGAAAGTAACGTCAAGAGGTTAAAGCATGGTAGTAAGTAACGTAAAAATATTAATACATGTATAATAAGTTTGAAAAATGTGTAGCATGGTGGCAGATGGAATTCTAAAAAGAATGCCACAAATGAGGTGTAAATAGGAGTGAAAATGTGCAAGATATGGCCGAAATGGTGCAAGGTGTATTAGTTGTGGTAATAAGCGTGAAAGGGAGACCATAGTAAAGGTGGTAGTTGTAAAGTGATTATAAATAGTAAAGTGAAAAGGTAACTTATCACTTCATTTGTTTCTGGCATGAGTGTAGGAGTGTAGACGGAGTGAGTAGAGATGCCTCAGGCGAGACCACAACATCCTACCCAGTTTGAGAGAGTGGCGGCTGAAATGTTCTCGCGTATGACGATGGAGTTGGTAAGTGTGTTATTTTGCTAAAATGTAGGGTGTAATAGGTTGTTGAGGTGAATTTTTGCAATTTTGAGATTTTGAGTTTCTCAGCATTTGGGACCTAGACAATAGCGGTGAGGGTGCTAGTGACCCTTAGGGCCGGAGCTCCCGCATCCAGTGCACTAGTGTCTGCTTAGGCGCCCTGATCTCGTGTCCGGTGCCCCGGGTCTAGAAAATTTAGGTTTTTGTGTAGACTGGTAAGGAATGTATTGTGAACATGTTTAGTGGTTGATTTAGATCATGAGAGGTGTTATAATCATTGCTTGTGTTGTGGTTTGGTGTTGTGTAGAGGGATATCCACTCAAGGGAGTTTTGCGGTGGTTAGCACTTGAGTACACTACTAGGATTAGGTTTTTCGATGATGAGTGGGATGTGTTGGACTCATGTCGGCCTATGACATATAGCATGGATGGGGGATGTGACCCATAGTATGCCAATGTTGATTACATTGTGTGAGAGGTGGTGTGCAGATACATGCACATTTTGGTTACCTACATGCAAAATGATAGTGGCACTAGAGGATGTGCATCGTATATTGTGGTTGCAAATGTTTGGGCAGAGAGTACATGTGATGGCGTGTAGTGGATATGAAGTAGAAAATGTACTCGATAAACGATATTTTATAGTGGCCCAAGTTCCTATAGAGGCATCTCTCGGTCTGGATGCAATATTGTAGTTGAGGGTTCCACGGTTACATAAGTTTATCGTAGTGGTGATAACATCATGTATAGCAAGGATGGGGGTGTTGGCATCTTATATAAGATGCATGACATATGTCAATGGATAGAGGAGGATGGGATGAGATATGTGTGGGCACAGTGCGTGTTGGCCCACATGTACAGGGACTTGTATCGATTTACTCACGATGAACATGGTGGGGGTATAGGGGCCACCACACTACTACATGTATGGGCATATGAGCATATAGTTGTATTGAGATCAGTGCAGAGCCACGAGGAAGTGGGCTCGACCATAGATATTTACTCAACGTTGGGTAGATGTTTGCATGTACGAAGATGGATACAGAGATAATTTCAGGCAATCGATAGACATGATGGGGCCCGAGTCAGTGATATGGAGGCCATACCAAGATTATGGTGGATGGCCAAAGGATTCTACTGAGTGAGCTGCGATGCATTCAGAGGACTATGTGGTTTAGAGGACCACTTTCAAGGTGTATTGGAGCTTTTTTAGATCGAGAGAGTATCACGACAATTTAGGATGGCCCAGGACGTGCCCCTGGAGTCATACATATGGTTATGAGCGGTTAGATCCCCAGGAGGGCGGGAGTGAGGCCAAGACCTACATAGATCGGTTGATATCACCAGGGCTAGATGTGGTAGACCCAGTGATATCAGATATGGATAGTGATGATGCGGGGTGCATGGAGTATTATCGAGCCTAGTGGGTAGCACACTAGTGGGTGTTGTTATACCCATTATTCACATATTCTATGGAGTTAGCAATAGGAGGAATGAGCGAGAGGTGTCCTTGAATCAGAAATGCGCAGCGTTGGCGGTTGTAAGTAAATGTTTATGCTTATAGTGTGCGTAATGCATTAGTTATGTTGTATTGATGCGTTAAAATGACGTGGGGTTACATGTTGTGGTTGCAGGAGATGCCTATTGGTCGTTGATAGTGGATGCATCGATTCGCATGTTGAAGTGGAATGTGCCTAGCGATGTATTGTGTGGAGGGATACTAGAGCGCATAGATGACATTGTGGGCAAGCACGCCCATTTTTTTGAGCCGGTGGCTATAGCAATAATGCCATGTATAGTTTTCATTAGCAAGAGGGATGAGGCATGGAAGGAGACTCATAATGCCTACAAGGTGGTAGGTGGTGGTCCCTTGGCCTAGGACGTGTTCGCAGTTATGTGAATTTGTAGCGTGAGTTTTCGCAATAGAGTATGGAGATAGGCGGACTATGGAGGAAGGTGGAGAAGTTTTGGGGCCACGAAATTCAACATCACGTGGGTGGTGAGGCATCTAGATCTAGGGATCTCACAGTAAATGAGAGCGATAGTGATGATGAGGTGTGATAGTGAGGATTGTATATGATGTAGGGGCCTTGCCCACCAATGATGAAACATGTTTATGTGATGATGATCGTATAAACGCTATATGTATGGACACCTATTTTTGATATATATGAGATCGATATTTTACGTTGTGTTGTTATTGTAGTGTAATGTATATGTTATGGTGTTATGTTGAGCATTCAAGTATGTATGTTGTGTTATATGTGATGAATATAAATGTATATGGTGATCTAGTAGTTGTGGTAGATTGAATGTGTACGGTGAATGACTATGTAGATAACTAATGTGACATAATGGACTAAAATGGGTAGAATATGTAGTGTAGAAGCAATGTAATATAATGATGATAATAGAATAAATGTGAAAATGTAGCGATGTATGATAGTAGAAAAAATGTATCGTGATGAATATGTTAGAATGTAATGTAATAGGATAAAGTGATGAGAAGAAAAAAGAGGGGGAGGAGACATGGTGATGCCCCCAACGTATGGATGAATAGGCTCATGGAATAAGACCTCTCAACAGTTGATTATGATCCGCGTAAGTAAGGGTGCGTCATTGGGAAGTGATTGAGGTGTTCTAGATGAACGAAAGAGCGCATGATGAAAGATTCTTAAACTAATCCCTCAACAGTCATGTAAGAACCATAAGAACACAAGTGTGTCATCGGAAAAGTGATTGAGGTGCACTAGATGAACGATAGAGCACGTGATGATAGATTCTTAAACTAATCCCTCAAACAACATGTAAGAACCATAAGAACACAAGTGCGTCATCGGGGGGAAGGTGAGAAGAATCACCTACCGACGACCATGGTGATGGGTGGAGGTCAAAACATGTGGAACATGTGGAGTATGGACATGCGAAGCGAAATGGAGTGTCAAGTGTAGTGTATACGGGATATGTGGAAGTGGGTGGAAAACCATGAGGTGTAGTGGCATGGAACTGTGGATAATGTGGATAGAAGGAATGTAATGTATGTGGAGGGGAAAATGATGAATGAGGTGGAGAATGAACATGTAGTGTTGAGAATGACGAGTGAAGTGCACATCAGGTGGCAAAGGCCGAAGCGGAGGATGTCGATGTGGATGAGGAGAAGGAGATAATGAACACTCCCAAGGAGCAAAGGAGATAGTGCCAGAGTCTACAAGGTGTTGTATTCATTCACGGAGGGAAAGACAATCATTATCCTTATGTCCATAAATACGATGATAATTGTAATAGTGTTGATCAGGTGGTCTTTATAATTGGTGTGATGAATGATGTGATTGGAGGGTAGTTGAATCAAGTGTTCATTAAGGAGAATGCAGAGGATATCATGTGGTTGTGAATCGGGTGAAAAATACAAAGGTGTTGGAGAAGGAGGTGGAGTAATGGAAGTGGCATGCAGAGGTGGAGTTGGAGGAGAATGGGTTGGAGGAGGTAAAGGAGGTTGAGCCTATTTAGGAGGGGCTTTAGGTAGCAATGGAAGTGATCACGATTGTTCAACAGGAGGTGGTGGAGGAGGAACAATAGATGGGCCTAATGGATCAACAGGCGAAAGTGGTGGGTCTTGTGTGGAGGAAATGTCTTGCTCAAGATCAATAACCTTATAGCACAAGAGAATGAATGATTCACAAGTATCATATTGGAGTCTAAGCTTAAGTGGTGGGAGAAGACCTTGACAAAAGATAAATTACTTTTCTAAGTCACTAGGCTGAAAGATAAGTTGGTGTATGTAAGCATTGAATCGTAAGATATACTCCTTGATAGGTTCAGAGGAGCCTTGGTGTAAGGTGGGAAGGTGGTCATATGTAACCCTAGGGCCATTATTAAGAATAAAGTGATGGAGGAAAGCGTCCTCCATGTCATAGAAAGTACTAATGGACCCATAAGGTAAGTGTGTATACCATTGTAAAGCATCATCTGTGAGACTATAACAAAAATCCTTAAGCAATAATCAGTCATTAGAATAATTAGCCATAAGTGTGTGATAATGTAGGATGTGGGCATGAGGATCACCGGTGCCATCAAAGAAAATGAAAGAAGGCATGGAAAAGTATTTTGGAAAGTCAAATTGTGAATCTTTTTGGGGACTGGATTGTCATGTAGAGAATTGTTGTCAATAGAAGCATAATAAGCTCGACTTTCTAAAGTGAGAGTATGGAATTGTGATTGAAGTTGACCTACAACATGCATAAGGGAAAAAGATCTTGTGATGGAATAGTATGGGAGGGTAATAACGTATTAAGTGGTTAAAGTTTGCCATTGTGGGTAAGCATAGGGATGTCAAGAGGTGATGTGATAGTAGTAGGTGAAATAGGTGAAGTAGGTAAAGGAGAAGCTCCGACGGGAGAGGAGACAAGAGGAGAACTAGAGGAGGAAGGAGAAATGGTTGGAGTGCAGTCATGTATAGGAGTAGAGGCAACCTCAGAAGAGGATGATAATGGAATCAAAGAGTCACCTATAGCAGTATGGAAGGAATGAGAGTCATGATGGGAATAAAGAGTAATGTGATCTTCGTGGGAAATGGCATGGTCAGCACAAGGGTCAATGGGATCATCAACATAATATGACGGAGAATGTATGTTTGAATTAGGAGTGGGAATAGAAGGAATAATATGAGTAGAAGATATGCATGGAGTAGGAAGAATGGTGGAAAGAGAGGGTGGAGGTCGGGATTCAATACCTAGAAAATAATCAATGATGGATGGATCTAGAACATCAGGTTATGTGTATGGAGAGGAATAATAAGGGTCATAAGCAACAGGGTGACATGGTGTGTAGTGAGTAAAGGAAACCGGATCATCAACAAGGCATATACCAATGGGATAATCAACAGGATTAGTAGGTACATGTTGTTGTCCTTCTAGAAGAAGCTTTTGAGTAGCGGGAGGTAGAATCATGGGAGCACTATATAAATCCCTAAGCTCAGCTATGAAAGCCTCATCATAAATAAGATTTACACTAAAATGTGACATAATGAAAGAGAAGAAAAAGAACAATGCTAACACTAAGGTATGAAAGAAAGGAAGACAAAAAGTGTTTGAAAGATCGGGTTCACCAAAATGATTAACTAAAAATAGGAAAGATGGATTTGTCTAATCTATTTTAATAGTTAATCTAAATAGAAAACTAAGTGTTATAATGGAATATGGAGACTAACTATTTTTTTCTTTTTATATTTGAATATATATATTGAAATAATGGAAATAAGAGGGATATATTAATAACTCAGTAAATGACTTACCTAAAAGTATGTTGAACTATTGTAGATTGATGTATGAACTAGAAAAATTGTGATGAGAAGCGCTTAGGAAGGGATGAAACTAACTGTATATTTGTATTGGGGCATCGGAGGTGTACTTGGGTTTCCTAGGGGCACCCTGGTCTCGTAATATGGGTGCTCCGAGACTATATGGAAGCTCTGGATCTGAAACTGGAGGTGTTGCAAAGGCTTTATCTTAACTTCGCTCCATTCACACAATTTTCACCATGTTGTCGTATATGTCACCATAAATGAAGATAAACCTATAAAACCCTATCTAAGCATCAATCCCTAAAAAGAATAATGCATATGAATAGGTCGACCGACCTCGGTTGCCAAACTAGTGGACTTACGATTGAGTGATGCACTACGTTTTGGACCCAATGTGAGTGTGTGTGTAATTTTTGTGCCCAGGATGCCCTAGTGCCATTGAGATAATAGTAGGGGCAATAACTAGATGTGGAATGTAAAAATGGTGGATGGAATGGAAAAAATACAACCCTTTCCCCCGTGCTTGTGTGATGTAGATATAGAAGCCCAAATGCAGTCCCTTGCCTTAATAGATAGTTACCCTTGATGTGTAAAATTTATGCCCATAATGTAGTGAGTATTCTTTGCTTATATAGGGATCTCTTGCTCAAATTTCAACACTAGTGACCCAAAACTGCCGACTACGACCTAGGGGAATACATAAGGTGACCGTTAGGACCGACCTCAAACATAGAAATTAAAACCACAAATCACGATGACACGGGTGCCTAAAATCATGGATTAGGGCACCTTGGGGTGCCCCAGTGCTACCCTAGGCATCCCAGAGTACACAAGATGAAAAAAGTAAAACTTGACATCTAAGACATCCTAAAAGATGCCTAAAACTACAGAGACATGTGATGACTGAACTAGACAAACACAATGATGAATGATTGAGTGACGAAAAGACCTAGGGATGGGTCACTAGTGAATATTTTTATCACACAAGATCCACTTATAAATTAACATACCCGACAGTATAAATGTAATAGTAAATGTGTGATTTTATGACTACAAAAACCCACCCCTCCACTTTGTATGCATGGTTGAGTGATAATCTCAACAAGGAAGATCATATTCTATACTTAAAACATGGAATGAGAAAACAAGAACCTTTAATATATAAAGGCATTAGAGGTTGAGTTTTTTCATGAAGAAGGAGGAGAAAACATGAGTATGTGTAGAGGGAGTTGAAATTTGTAGAAAAAATGCAAACCTTGCATAGAATTTATGATGTAAAAGCATGTTTTGAATAAGGAATGAATGGAGATGAACTTATTGAGCTTCATAGACCTCTAAAATATCTTGCTCGGTATGTGTATTCCATGATTATAATGATGTTTGAATGATTTATAGTTGATCAAAGTGAATTTAGCGGTTTCACTAGACTTTGTTGGAAGAATGTCATAGGACAAAGGTGACCATCAAACCCCCATAGCATTTCTTTTTGAAATTTTATTGATCACAATGTAGATAGCTTCTACATGTATCAAGGAACAAGATCATAATTTTTATAAATCTTGAAGTGCTTACAAAGGAAATATACTTAATATCTTCCTTCTCGGCTCTATCTAGGGCTTCATATAACTATTGTTTTCACCGATTAAATCGACCAAAAACTTTAAATTTTCTCTGTCTTGGCATGAGTTATATGATCCCCAAGTTTCATTGTTATTGGTTTAGTATAGTAGGAGATATTGAGAATAGTATTTTCGAGTAAAATATGGAATATATAATGTACATGTTTATAGCTAAAAGGGTAGAGTTTGGTATTCTTGTTGATTTTGATGACCCTCAAACTTGTACGGAGGTGGGTTAAGGTATATTTGATGATTTTTGATGATCTCAGAGCATCTACCAATAAGAAAATGCCTTCATTTTAGTAGAAGATTGATTGTACAACTAGTATACTATACTAGATCACTAAGGAGGGTTGCAAATAAGGGAGTTGGGCATAATATGATGAAGAACTAGTGCATGCAAGTTGAAAGACACCTATCTAGGTATGATTGATATGTTTGAGTGATTCTAGGGAGATTCCTATAATGCATTTGCCTTCAATTTGAATAAAGAATGACTGTAGGAGCTGGTAAGACTGTGCTAAATCACAGTGAAGGGTTATTAGGAAGGTAAATTGGAAAAGGTAGCTATAGAATAACATATGAAGGATCATGGACACATTGACTATGGTGAGAGAAGTCTAGAGGACATCAAATCATGCCATGGATACTTCCTAATTACATTTGAAGCCTTGAATTGGGAAAATTAGACCCTTGAGAACTTTGGGACAAAGTACTAGGGCAACAAATGGGAGATCATTGCTAGAGGAATATGGTAATGGAGTTTGAATCTCCAATAGGATGAATCTAACATGCCTAACAGGTATGCATGACACTATGCTTTATTTGCATCATGAATTCATAGGGAGAGTAAGCATTGTCAAGGGAACTTAAGAAGTATAAGTGCTAGAAACCAACATGCATGGGAATTTGTAGTATAATACAGTCTTATAGAGGCTTGAACATTCACCACAGGCATTGATTCATGATTATAACCTTCAAGATGATGTCTAATAACCTACATATGCCAAGTGACACTCCATGAATAAGAATTTGAAGCCAAGTTTGGAATGTAATACATAACAGAGAAGTTTTAGCATGTTGAATGATGACCTTGTATTGTATGCATGTGGAGTGTATGGCTCAAAGGTGACAATCTTAGGTGAAGCTCCAAATCCATTTATATTGTATTATACACCAAGGAGGATATTCTTCAAACAGGTATGGTGGTCTAGATTTGCTATGGATGATAGGTGAAAACAAGCTCAGTGGAAGGACAAAGAGTGTGAATTATGCAAGGTCATATTACATGGATCAGGGGTCTAGAACCTTGTGGGATGCCTAATAAGAAGCCATACCATCCCTGAATCATTGTATTGTAGCTATAGGGTAAAAAAATGACCATACATATTAGGTGAAGGATTGAACTTGGATTGAGAAGGGTTGAGGGCTCATGGAAGGAACAAATTGAGTTAGGACAATTTATATATCAGTTAAGACCAAGGTTGTGTTGCAAGGAATAAGGGTAAGGAGTTAAGAACCTCAAGGAGACAAGTTTGGATGTTTGAACTAATGAACTAAGTTGAGTTGAGAGTCACAAGACATAGCCTTGAAAGAGAGAACTAGCAAGAAAATAGGTTATATACAGGATTCACAAGGTGATACAATAAGGAAGCCTAGAACATGCCTTTGAGTCATGATATGGTCATCTTGGAGGAAAATTTGAGCTAAGAGGTTGCACCAAATATCAGTTTAGTAATGAGCGAAAGATGGAACTTACTTGAAACAAGGCAACAAATATTCGAGACCTTATAAGTACTTGGATTATGAAATCAATTTAAGGACAAAGTAATGTTATACATTCTCTCATGCAATCACTATGGGAAGAAAATGGTTCATAAAGTGAAAAATGTCTTAATTTAGTGTTTGTCTAAACTAATGGGTGAAGCAATAAGATCAAGGAAACAAGAAGGTTTTGAACTCATTCTTCATAATTGGGAAAAGGAGTTACACTTACAGGCCTTAGAAGACCATGAAGGGCAAAGTATAGTGGAGGTAATGGATTCTTAACACCTTAGCAATGCAAGCAACCCATGTTAGTAACAAGGAATTTTAGTTAGAAACATGTATCTACTAACATACACTATCATTAGAGGACCATGAAGGAAATATCTCTAATTTGTAAAAATAATCTCGATCTCAGTCCTTAAAGATTTTGAGGCAAGACAAAGGAATTACTTGAAATAGACTCTCAAGAGGAAGAGGAAATGTGGTCATTACCAATGCTTGGTTGTGTTCAAAAGTTTCAATATGGTGTACCTAATACTCTTGGGAGCAATGAATGTGCAGGTAAGATAGATGATGAGTCTCCAGGCATGAAGAGATGATCTCAAGAAAATTACAAGAAACTAAGAATGTACAGGGAAATGGAAGGTAAAACAGGGCACATGGGCAGATTTCAATTCAAGAACAAACTTCTAGAGTCATGATGAAGCTATATTTGGGTGACAACTCAATAAGTTCTCTTTTTGACATTGGAGTAGAGTTGGCAAAGACAAAGAACAACCTAGAAAACTCATATTTGGATAGGCAATATCCAAGAAGTTTGATTGTTCTCTTAGGAGACAAGGATCAAGAACAAGGATAGGTGAAGTTAGTAGATGAAAAATTGTTTGTTAAAGTGTTAGTACCTGATAAGAAGAATTTTAGCATGAGGAATGGAAGGTATAATGAGGATACTCTTATGTTGAGAATACTTGAGAAGAACAAAGAGTCAAGATGTAGCTTTGGTGAGGACAAAGAAGAAGAAGAATAAGTGAGTCAAACAAGAAGAGAGAATGCAAAGGAAGCTTGTGAGAACACAACAATGAAGAATTATGCCAAGAATTTGAATGAGTAATGTGGAAAGGAGGTGTTTTCATCTAATAATTTCATCTCATGTGTAGGTATAGGAAGAAGAAGAAATGACACAATAAGAAATGAATATTATTCACTTTAAAAGCACATGACTACAATAATAGCTTATCACTTCTAAGAGCACATAAAGAGAGAAATAATGATAGAGAGAAGAAGAAATCAACGAACAAAGACTCTTTTCAAATCAAGGAGAAGATTAGACCAGTTGAAAAATGAACTCATTAAGCTAAACACAAGTTAAAAGGTGGGCAAATGTTGACAAATGAAGAAGGTTTCTTTTGCTCCTTGGTAGAATGATGCAGGAGCATCATGATGTTGTCATGAGTGTTTTTCATGCTTGAAGTCGATTATAGGCTGGTTTAGGAGCATGTGTGTCATTTCCCTCCATTTGCATGTAATTCAAATTTTCATATTTGGTCATGTAGTTGTAAATGCCAAAAATAAGGCCTATTTGTGTATGAAGGCCAAAAATGGGCTAAACCAACTTGGAGATCCATTCTCACGTGGATCCAAGTCATTTCCAACAAATAAGGGTGGTTTGAACTAGTTACTAAGTCTAGGGTATGGTTGAGCTATTCTAGGGTATGGTTGAGAAATGGTAGGAAAGATGCTTTTGATTGCAAATTTGGGAATTTGACAAAAATCATCAATAAATTTCAAAAGAGGAGTTGTAGTAGAGATCATTAAAAGTGAAGGAAGGATTTTGGAAGTTGCGGTGAGTTCTATGCATTCATTCTTGTACTTTATTCATTGTTTTCTATGACTTGTTAAAGAATTGTGTACAGGCGGTGAGAAACAAGGTTGCGATCACCCTCGTGAGCACTCTCCCTTGACCGTGATGCACCTGGATCGGTGAGGAGACATCATTTCAAGGTAAATGAATTTTTGAAGTCTTAAAACACCCTAGATAGTTCTCAGTGCAACCAAATTTGTCTTCTCTACCCTCAAGCTAGGGTTTCTCTCGTTCTCGAGAACTTGTATGGTGAAAATTCCTAAATTTTTGAATTTCTCATGTTCTTAATACCTACGAACATTCCCTAGGAGTGGAGATCTTAAATCATCCGGCAAGAGTGGTTTCCACGAGATTCCTATAAACTAGGCTTGGAAAAGTCTTTGTTCCAACTATAGTGAGGGTTTGGATGATGTTTAGGGTTTCGTGAAGTGAATACAAAGTTGTAATAGGTCTGTAATGATCACTTCCGCATGTCCGAATGAGTATCATATTGAATTCAATGCCAAAACACCTATTAGCCTAGTTTTAGCCTCTCGAGAGACCTAATTAGAGTCCATAGCAGGTTTAAAAGTGATATTTCTTGGAAGACAACCTTATCTCAATTTTAACATGTTTTGTAGTCCCATAATGGGCTCTTGGATCAGTACTCACTTGAGTCTTACAGGGGTATGAAATAATTATCTCAATCTCAGAGAGGGAGCAGGGCTACAAGCCTCTAGTCATGCATGGAATGGTCATGGGCCTTATGGCCAAGTTATGATAATTTGAGTCTAAAGGACCATTAGTCTAATATGGGTGTGGTATGTAATAAGTGTGTTAGTGGGATATATGTGTCTTTTCCTTCCAAGCATTGAGTATGATGTATAGGCCTATTGTTTAAGTGTCTGTATTGGTTGATCAACCAAAGTAGCCATAAGAGGTAGATGTTAGGAGTCAATAAGGTGTGAAGGGTGTTATCCTTAGGAGGCCTACACCAAGCTATCATGGTGGACATGCACAAAATGAATTTTAAGATTTCTACAATTATATTTAGTTTCCTTATCTGTATTCATCTAATTCATCTATTTAACAAACATTGGCTAAAGGAATATGATTAAATACCAGTAGTATCATAAAGTCTTCCACAAAATAACACAAACAAAATGAATAATGGTTAGAAACAATAAAGTTGAAAGAATAATATTATGAGATTAAGTGAAAGAAAATAAATGCATGTATTTACGATAATCTAGCTCTTAGTGTGGTATGAAAGTTTGAGATTGTGCACCTCACCGTGCTTAACAAATGCTTCGGGATAAATGATATGATGGTGGTAAACCCGGTAAATTGGCAACAAACCTAGAATGAGGATGTATCTCTCGAGTCAAGCTAGAATAATTGGATAAATCCATGATATATTTTCCACATCAACCTCACATGATCCCACCGACATATTTCTAAGAAAACCAAAAAATCTAAAAAAGAAAATAAAAGGAACGATAACAAAATCGTACCAAGCCAAGAACACAGATGCTAATCAAACACCATGATCTATAAGATGAAAGTAATTCGCCAGAATAAATTTACATAAAACCTTTACAAAACAAATGAGCAGAAATATCATATATTATTATGGAACTCAATAAAATACAATGAGAATGGGCCTTGCTTATATAGGCAAGGAATAACAATCTAAGAACCAGTCAAGGTCGTAGATCAAGCCATAAATCATGGAAAGAACTAGTTAAGTCCATAGATTTATGAGAGAACTAGACATCAAGGATCTAGTCAATACCATAGATCAAGGAAAGAACTAGTCAATACCATAGATCAAGGAAAGAACTAGTCAATACCATAGATCAAGGAAAGAACTATACCTAACAACTAGATAATATCCCCTTAATATCTAAATAAATAAAAGGAAATATCCACACACATAAGTGGGTGAGGATAAATACAATAAAGGTAAATAAAGTACCTAGGTGAACATGAGCTAAGGTAAATACCTACTCTAACACCCCCCTCAAGTGAAGCTAGGGGCCAAAATAGAAGTGACATGTCCACAATATGAGTCTCGACAACTAGGCCTGATGAGGTACTCATGTACAATATATCCATGAAGAAATATCGAACCAAAAGAAGGAAAGAATCTTGCTAGAAGGAAAGAGAAATAAGAAGAAGGAATATGTTCTCACGAACACCCCCAAGAACAAATTCTAAAACCCCAAGCATTCCACGCAACTCAAAGTAACAAGGCGAGGAAAAAGGCTTCATAAAGATGTACAGTAATCACATCGAGTTGGAAGGTACTCCAAGCAAAGAACTCCATCCTGAATGTGTTGACGAATGAAGTGGATGTGTATCTCAATATGCTTGGTTCACTGGTGCTCAACTGGGTTGCGAGAAATGTGAATTGTACTTTGGTTTTCACACCAAAGTACAATTGGTGAATCATGTGGGAATCCAAACTCTATCAATAACCGGCGAAGCCAAAAATCTGTTGACTTGCTGTAATTGTTGCCTGCACCCTACCTCTGAAGATGAAAGTGCAATATCCTATTGCTTTTTGCACGCCCAAGCAATTGGAGAAGAACCAAGACAGAAAAGATAGCCAGAAGTGGAACCCCTATCATTAATAGAACCCGACCAATCAATCAGATACCCAACCAACTGAGTAGAATCCCTAGTGTAGTGTAGGACAAAGTGGGAAGTGCTATGTAAATAGCGCAAAATCCTTTTAGTAGCCTGTTAGTGACTACTATGAGGAGAATGTGCAAACCAAAATACAAGTCCTACTGCAAATGAAATATCAGGGCGAGTATGGGTCAAGTACATGAGACTCCCAACCAACCGCCTATATAACATAGAATCAAAAAGTGGTTTGGTATATGTGGAAGTAAGAGTAAATCTAGACTGAAAAGGAGATGGACTTGGCTTACAATCAGCCATATCAAAGTTCCTAAGAAGATCATGGGTGTACTTTTGCTGACTCAAATGAATCCCTAAATCTATCTGAGAAATCTACAAAGGAAATAATGCAATATCCCAAGATTTGTCATGTCAAACTGTGTAAAAATATCCCTCTGAATACTCTAAATGTGGGAAGAAGAGCTTCCAATAAGTAACATATCATCAACATACAAGACAAGTATCATAATATCCTCACCAACATGTTGGAGATACACTGTATGATCGGAGTGGCAACAAACAAAACTAGTAGATAGAAGAAAATAATCCATCTTCACATACCAATCATGAGGGGCTTGTTTGAGACCGTAAAGAGACCTTCAGAGCCTACAAACAAGAGAAGAATCTTGAAAAATTCTAGTCACCGCTCTATGTATATTTCCCCGTTGTAGATCTCCATGTAAGAAGACACTCTTCACGTCCATCTGGTATACAGCCACCCTTGTGATGCAGCAATAACAAGTACAAGGCATACAAAATCCATCTTGGCAACGGGTGCAAA
The DNA here is from genome assembly GCA_018340775.1 of Taxus wallichiana var. yunnanensis. Classification (NCBI taxonomy): domain Eukaryota; kingdom Viridiplantae; phylum Streptophyta; class Pinopsida; order Cupressales; family Taxaceae; genus Taxus; species Taxus wallichiana. The sequence goes on from CM031243.1 coordinate 604,349,540, forward strand.
AGTCTCAGAGTAATCAATACCATCAACTTGTGAAAAAACCTTTGCAACAAGATGAGCCTTATACTTGTTAATGGACCCATCAGCTACGTATTTGGTTCAATATACCCACTTACACCTAACCATCTTTCTTCCTTTAGGAAGAGATACCAAATCCCAAGTATGATTCTTCATCAAAGAAGAATACTCAATTGTCATCGTTGTTGGGGTTAAACCATATAACAAGATTGCACATATCTATAATAAGATAAATTGTACAAGCAATGAATGTGGAAATAACTGAATAATAAAATAAACAAGAGAAAGATTACACCAGATTTAATGTGGTTCACCCAAGGTGTGGACTACGTCCACCAAGAAACAACCAATATTATTATTCAGTGCTTTACAGAGGAAATACAATGAATATCTGCTATCTTCCAACACCTCACAGGATGTTTAATGTTTTTCCCTCACTCAGCTACTCTTTCTTGCTTACCAAGAAAAATTACATGCAAAACAATTGCTATATATATTTTATCCTTCTTACTTACCCTCATACAATGCATACATATCTATTTTGGGTAACTTAGCTTTGCTTTTAAAATCAATAAATCATCTTTAAAATAATTGATTTATTATAATTTTCATCAAAAACAAAAAACTACGTCGCACAGGTAACCCTCACCTTCTTCGCTTGACCGCGCCGGACACTTCCCGACTTGGGTGACCGATGCCACCACTTTACTTGTCAGAACCAGTAACATGTAAAAGCAAGTTTCTTGTGAAGTAATTAAGCTCCATTCTCAACAATCTCCCACTTGGAGATCAATTGATGCATTGTACTATGCGTCACCATCCTTAGTTCCTTTTCCTTGGCTCATTTCTTCCTCTTCAAGTCTTAAACTCAAAGACCAACAGAAGTGGAGTGAAGCTCCAACTTCTCCCTTACCAATGGCTTCGTTAGCATATCTGCAGGGTTCTCATCCATATGGATTTTCTCTAACTTTAGTTTTCCATCCTCCAACACATGTTGTATGAAGTGATACCTCAACTGAATATGTTTCGTTCTTGAATGAAATGTTGATTTCTTTTTCAGATGAATCGTGCTTTGACTATCATTGTATAATCTGCAATCCTCTTGCTCCTTACCCAACTCTTCCATGAACCTGCTCATCCATATCATCTCCTTGTTATCTTCTGTAGCTACAACATACTCTTCCTCTGTAGTAGAAAAATCCACAACCTTCTACAATCTTGAAATCCAGCTAATTGTCATTCCACCTACTGTGAAAATATATCCAGTGGTGCTCCTCCTGCCATCCAAATCCCCACCATATCTGAATCAACATAGCCACGTAAATAAGTATTTGACCCTCCATAGCATAACTCCATGCTAGATGTCCCTCTCAAATACCTAAGAATCCATTAGATTGCTTTCTAATGTTCTTTACCTGGATTAGCCATAAACCTGCTCACAACTCCCACTACCTGTGCAATGTCTAGTCTAGTACAAACCATGGCATACATAAGACTTCCTACTACTTAAGCATAGGGAATATGTGTCATGTACTCAACCTCCTCGTGTGATGAAGGAAACTGATCTGGTCTCAATTTGAAGTGTCCAGCGATAGGTGTACCAACAGGTTTTGATCTTTGCATATTAAACTTTTCCAACACCTTATTGATATAAGCCTCCTGAGACAAATTAAAAAAATTCTGTCTCTGGTGAATTTGCATGCCAGGATTTTCTTTAGCTTCCCAAATCCTTCATTTCAAATGTGTGAGCTAACATTTATTTAAGTTTACCAATGTCCTACATACTAGATCTTGCAATAAGCATATCATCCATATACAATAACAAAATAATATAGCTCCCATTTTCAAGCTTCTTAAAATAAACACAATGGTCGATTCACTTCTCAAGTAACCATGCTCTTGCATAAAACTATCAAACATCATGTACCACTTGCCTTGGATCTTTCTTGAGCCCATATAGACTCTTTTTCAATTTGAAAACAAGTTTCTCTTTACCCTTGACTTCATAACCAAATGGTTGTTGCATATAAATATCTTCATCCAAATCACTATGAATGAAATCGGTCTTCACATCTAGTTTATCTAAATGCAAATCTTCTATTGCAACTAAGCTCAATCCAAAGATGAATAGAAGTCATCTTAACAACAAGAGAAAATATTTCACCAAAGTCAATACATGCTTTCATGTGCAAATCCCTTTACTACAAGCCTTACCTTGTATCTTTTCCGTCCCACCCTCTTCTTCCTTGATCCAAGAAACCCACTTGTTCTGCAATGTTCTCTTACCTACTATCAACTTAACCAAATCTCAAGTCTGGTTCTGTTCCAAGGAGTCCATCTCCTCATCCATGTCATGCTCCCACTGGACGTGGGTCTTATCCTACATTGCTTCTTCAAATCTCTCTGTTCACCATTATCAGTCAATAATAAATAAAATAGAGAAGGTGTAAATATTTTTGTAGATTTACTTACCATTTTCGACCTTCTCATAGGAGTTTGGGGTACCGAAGGCTCAATCTGGACCTCTTGGACATTTGTATCCAAATCTGACAGTGACCGACGCCGGTCACCTGTAACTGACATCGGTTTTGATAACCGATGCCGGTTTGGCTCTTCTGTAACCGATACTAGTTCTCGCTAATCGATGTTAGTCGGGGTAAATTGACACCGTTCTCTGTGTAACCCTATAAGTAATACTTTTAAATCCAAGAGTTCATTTTCATTCAAAAACTTCTCAACTGGTTCATCCTTGGGTACCAAAATTTGATCCCTGTACATTCTCTTTTCATTCCATTCAACATCACGACTCCTAATAATTTTAGAATTCTCTAAATCCCAAAAATGGAAATTGAAATCACCAGATCCATAACCAATGAAAGTGCATCTCTTGGATTTTATATCTAACTTCTTCCTATTTTCCTTATCAACATGCACAAAAGCTTCTGAACCAAAAACTTTAAGAAAAGAAAGATCTACCTTTTTTTCAGTCCAAGCTTCCTCTGGTATTCCTCCATCTAGTGAAATTGAAGGCCCATGGTTAATCAAATAAACCATTGTATCAACTGCTTCTGCCAAAATTTGTAAGGGAAGTCTAGAATGTATTCTCATACTTATAGCATGTTCCATGATTGTCCTGTTCATTCTTTCTGCAACACCATTCTCATGTGGTGTTCTTGGAACCATTCTTTCTCTTCGTATCCCATTCACTGAACAATAATCATTAAAATACTTGCCACAGATTCACCACCATTTTCAGATCTAAAGCACTTCAACTTAGAATTTGATTCATTCTCAATAAGGCTTTCCATATTTTAAAAGTCTCAAAAACATCATATATACGTTTAATACAATAAACCCATACCTTTCTTGTAGCATCATCAATGAAAGTAACATAATATGGGGATCCTCCATGAGAATCTACAGCTAGTCCCCACACATTTGAGTGTACAAGCTCCAATTTTGTGTCCTTCTTAGTTGCCCCAACTTTGAGAAATCTCACTCTCTTTTACTTTCCAAAGATACTGCTCACAAAATCAAGATCTAAATCTTTCAAAACCGATAACTTACCCTTAGCCTTTCGTGATCTGCATTCATTTTTGACTCATATGACCCAACCGATTATGCCACATACATGCATCCGAATCAAGTAGATAATGCAGAAAATGAATCAATAATACAGCTAGATAAATATAACATTTCTACCTTCTTACCTCTTGCCACAACAAAATTACCCTTGGTGACTTTCCAAGAGTCTCCTATAAAAGTAACCACGCAACCAGATTCACCTAGTTGCCCTGCAGAAATAAGATTCCTCCTGAGGCTTGGAACATGCCTCACATATTTCAATACCCATGTATTTCCATTCTACAATTTTAGATGAACTTCCCCTTTACCAGTAATATTGCAAGGTTCATCATCACCCAAATAAACATGCCCAAAATTGTCCTGGACATAATTTCTGAAATAACCCTTATTAGGGGTTACATGGAAAGAAGCTCCTGAATCTAAAACTCATGATTCAATTCTATTATCTAAAGAAATAATAAGAGCATCTTGCATTACCTCTAATGTAGCAAGATTTTCTTCTTTACCTTTGTCTAGTTGTTGGTTCTCTTTATCCTTTGACCAACAATCTTTCTTTGCATGTCCTTTCTTTCCACATTTCTAACAAGTAATTCCCTTACTTCTGGATTTAGATCTACTATCCCTTGAATTTGATTTCTCATTACTCTTACTCTTGGATCTCTCCTTCTGCCTACCCCTACTTTCTACATTCAAAGCATTTCCAGATGATGATTCCTCTGTACTCTTCCTACGAATTTCTTCATTCAAGATTATACTAACCACATCATCAAACTTCAAAATATTATTAGCAGATGATGTATTACTAACAACCATTACCAAGTTATCCTAACTATCGGAAAATAACATAAGAATAAAAGTACTTTTACTTCATCATCAAATGGCATAGCAACCGATTTTAAGCTCGATTTACAATAGATCGAAATCATTCAAATGACTAGATGCGAGATCCACCTTCATTCATCTTAGAACTAAATAATTTCTTCATCAAATAAACTTTATTTGAAGCACTAAGTTTTTATATAAATTAGCAAGAGATTTCATTAACTCTACTATAGAAGTCACTTTTGTAATATTGGAAGCACGGATGCTTCCAAGCTCAATCTTATAGATCCCAAAGCCTTTACATCAAGAATCTTCCATTCTTCATTAGTCATCTTTCTAGACTTCTCATCCAATTGTAAATATAAATTTCTTTGATACAAATAATCCTTAATCTACATCTTCCATAATTGATAATTACGATCAAAATTTTTCTATCTTGTATTTGTTTTCTTTTGCAATTGTTGTAGCTCCCACTCAATCGAAAAACCATCTATGATTAAATCTATCAACACACAAAACCCTCAAACAAAGCTCGATACCAATTGTTGGGGTTAAACCATATAACAGTGTTACACAGATCTATAATCAAATGAATCATACAAGCAATGAATGCGGAAATAACCAGAAGATAAAATAAACAAGAGAAAGATTACACCAGATTTAATGTGGTTCACCCAGTGTGGCTACATCCACTAAGAAATGGCCAATATTATTATTCAAGTGCTTTACGAGGAAATACAATGAATATCTACTGTCTTCCAACACCTCACAAGATGTTTAATGTTTTTCCCTCACTCAGCTACTCTTTCTTTCTCACCAAGAAAACTTACATGCAAAACAATTACTATATATATTCTCTTCTTCTTACTTACCCTCATACAATGCATACATGCATATATATCTATTTTGGGTAACTTAAATTTTCTTTTAGAATCTTTAAAATAATTGATTTATTCTATTTTTCAATCAAAAACAAAAATGCATCGCACAGTGTCCGTCACCGCATTCTTTGCACGCCTAATACATCGTCGATCACTTCACGACTGATCGACCACGCCGATTACTATCATAACCAACGAGTAACATGTAAAAGTAAGTTTCTTGTGAATCAATTAAGCTCCATTCTCAACAATCGCATCATCCTCTCTCCTGTATCCCATGAGCCTTTAAAAAAGACATGGATATTCGAAACCGCTCGACACAAAAGTCAGAACCTATAGAATGTGTGTGATGATGCCTAGTGGGTGGAAGATCCTGTATGAAAGGTGTTTCCTCAGAAATTGTAGTACAAGCCCACTTAGGCATAGTGACAACATCAGTGGGAATAGGATCCTCAACGGTATCTATAACCTTCTCATCAATCTCCTCAAAGAAAGGATCCTCAAGATGAGATGAATAAGAAGGAGGAGGCATGGAAGAAGATGAAGAATCATGAGGAGTGAAACACTCATCAAACTGAACATGTGTTTGAAAAATGAACGTCATGAGTATCAAGATCTAAAATTCAATAAGCTTTCATGTCCTCACAATACCCTACAAAGATCAAGGGTTTTCTCTTCTTATCTAAAGCTTTCCTTTTCTTCTTTTGCACAAAGGCCCAAGCATGGCTCCCAAAGACTCAAAAAAATGAGACATCTGGCTTAGTGTTGGACCAAGCTTCCTCTGGATTCAAATTCTCAAGTGCTCTATGGGGTGTGCGATTATGAATGTAGTTAGCACAATTAATCTATTTTACCTTGATATATAGGAGATAAATCTCTAGAATGCATCATACGATTAACCATTTCCTTTCAAATTTATATTCTTCCTTTTTGCTAATCCATTCTGTTGTGGAGTATGAGGAACAAAATACTGGTGAATAATTCCTTGAGTTGCCAAAAATTCAGAAAACTCATTGCTGAAGTACTCCCCCTATTATCAATATGAAGGTTCTTTATACTACTAGAAGATTGTTTCTTGACCAAATCCTTTAAGAATTTGAAGTGTGAAAAAACATCACTTTTGTACTTGAGAAAATAAACCTAAGTACGCCTCGAGAAATTATCAATAAACATAAGTGCATACTTAGCTTCATTGAAAGATGGAATACGAAAAACCATCAAGTCACTATGCACAAGCTCAAGTGGTGAAGAAACTCTCTTAGAAAAATTCTTAGGAAAAGGATCTTGGTGTTGTTTCCCTAATGCACAATCATGACAAACTCCCTCAAGACAAGAAACTCTAAGAAGACCATCTACCATACCATGAGTGCTCAACTCCTTCAAATGTTTGTAATTGAGATGTCCAAATTTTTCATGCCAAAGCTTACTCTCTGAATCTGCATGAGAAACCAATCCTATCCCTATAGAAGAAGTGTCATCAAAACCCTCAAAGTGATATAGTCTAGAACTATGATCAACAATACCCTGAGCAACAAGTGAATAAGGCTCCAACAAATTTCTTACTTCTGCCCCATGTGGTGTAAAAGTCATTGTTTTCCCTTGACCAGAATGAAAATTTGATATACAAAAAGCAAATTTGTAGTGATGTTAGGAACATATAGTGCATCTTAGATATTTCCACCATCAAGTTGTATATCACCTTTTCCCTCAACATAAAGAAAGGAAGAATCTCCAACCTCAATTTTGGAAGTAGAACTCAAACCTAGAGAAACAAAAGACTCCTTGGAAGAAGTCATGTGATGAGAAGCACCAGAATCTATAACCTAATTGTCTGCAAGTGGTGACTAGAGATATTCCAACAACATTAAGTGTTTTTCCATGCTGATTAGAAGGAGGTGGAGTGGAGATAGAAATTTTGTGTTTCTTGACTACATCCTCTAAGGCTTGCATTCTCTTATAACACCTATGTTCTTCATGATTACTACCCCCACAAAAAGAGCATGAAAGACTAGACTTATTCTTGGATTTAGAAGACTCCTTGGGTTTTGAGTTGTTTTCTTTGGGTTTAGGAGCATTTTGAGATGGAGAAGGTGTGGATTTGGTTTTACTGTTTAGTTTTCCCTTGCCCTTAGGATTAGATGCAACTAATTCCTTTTGAGAGGTGGAAGACTCAAGGTGAGACAATTTGGATTCTTCCCTAGTAAGTCTTTCACAAAATGTTTCTAAGTTAGGCATTTTGAATGTGTCACCTAAGGCATCCATGCTAGAGAAAAAGGTAGAAGCAAAAATTTGGAATGGTCCTCTCAACTTGGATAAAATCAAGTAAACACACTCTTCATCTTTCTTATCTCTTTCACTCCCCTTCAATTGTGTCAACAAATGCTTGAACTTGGTAAGATAGTCTATAATTGTTGGAAAATCTTTAGGATTAAGAGAGGTGATCTCAATTTCAAGTTGCATGGCTCTCATATGATCCACCTTACCAAATAAATCCTCCAATTTCTCCCAAATTTTGAAAGGAGAGTCACATTTTTCCAAATGAAATAAAAGACTGTCACTTACATAAGTTCCTATCAAACCCATACACTCATCAAATTTGCACTAGTACTGAAATTTCTCATATTCTCTAGTGAACACTGGTTGTTCTGAAGAAGTTAAAGCCCATAATACTTTTCGCTTAATTATTGTTTCCATTCTTGGTTTCCATGTGTGGTAATTATGTGTTGTTAATGGCTCAACATGATCTAATGCAAAAGTAGATGTCATCCTCAAAAATCACCAAAAGAAATGCAAGAACCAAGCAATGCAACAAGACCCCAAACAATGCAACAAGAGCCCCCCTAGATTTTGGCACTTTATAATGAGTGTGTGTTACAATATGACACTTTATAATTATAGTGTGATTCTCAAAATAAATATTTCCAATGGAAAGAGCATAAAAAAATAAGCACTTTTGCAAAAACGGCACTCAAAACTGAGTTACCGATCAAAAGATACAAGTTTTTCAATATTATGCTCTACTATTTATTTTAGTTACCACTAAAATAGAATAAAATGCTCTTACCTTCACCACACAAATAAAATGAAAGGGGGCTGGAGTTAAGCACCTACTAGTAGGAATCACAAGCTTTAAGCCCTCATATGACCATACCATAGTGTGCAACTTACTATTCTGGGGTGTGCCACTTGTTTTTGAGAAAGTCACTTCTAACTGCTTCTTGCTAAAAATACTATTTCTAGACTGTGTCGAAAATGACCTTTGCCACCCAAAATAGTAGCCTGTGGAATTTCCCGAAATAGCAAATCATGCATAGCCACCCGTGGACCCCTACCAAAAAGGAAAGAAACATCTTTTCGGAAACCGCAAAATAAAAACCTAAATCTGATCTCAAAAAATCTGAAAAACCCATAAAATGATTTTCTATTTTTCTTTCTTTCCCGTCGACACGAATCCCAAGACAAACCACTTTGCATTCCTGTGCACAAATTAATAAAAACCTAAAAACAATTGCCTCCGAAATGGTTGAGTTTATAGTCGATCTTAGGGTTTTGCCACCTTCCGATCCAATGGAAGCCTCTGTTTTTGCATAAAAACACACACAACAACAAAATACAAGAAAATCCCAAATATATGAATATACAAACAATTTATTTGTAAAATAAAACTTACAGACGGATGTCAATAGGAATCTCCTGGTTTGATACCATAAAAGGAATGATAACCAGATCGTACCAAGCCAAGAACACAGATGCTAATCAAACACCACGATCCATAAGATGAAAGCAATTCGCTAGAATAACTTTATATAAACCTTTGCAAAACAAATGAGCAACAATATTATATATTATTATGGAACTCAATGAAATACAATGAGAATGGGTCTTGTTTATATAGGCAAGGAATAACAATCTAAGAACCAATCAAGGTCTTAGATCAAGCCATAAATCATGGAAAGAACTAGTTAAGTCCATAAATTTATGAGAGAACTAGATATCAAGGATCTAGTCAATACCATAGATCAAGGAAAGAACTATACCTAACAACTAGATAATATCCCCTAATATCTAAATAAATAAAAAGAAATATCCACACACATAAGTGGGTGAGGATAAATACAATAAAGGTAAATAAAGTACCTAGGTGAACATGAGTTAAGGTAAATACCTACTCTAACGAGAAAAAAGTAAATAGTAAAAGTAAATAATTTGGACCACAGACCCCTGATTATGAAAGTTTTCCTTTCAAATGCAAAAGATGTTTCACAACTAATTGCGAGATGGTAAAGCAAAAGAATGAGTGAGCCACTTGGTGGAAAAATGCTCCCTGGATCATTTTTCTCTTAATCCTAAGGAGATGTTGACTCTTTGTTACCAAAATATTGTGTAACATTATTTAAAAAATTGTAATATTATTAATAATGAGTTTATAGAACTCATATTAATAATATAGTTGTAATAGTTTAATTATTGGTGAGTTGTGAGAACAACTCACGTAGCTATTTTGGAGTGTGAGTGATCCTAGGGATAAGCTTGAGAGATTCAGGAAGAGAGATATGAGGAAGACTAAGTGATAAGACTTGACTCCTAGATTATAGGATCAAGCATTTGTATAAGAAGTTATCTCTAGATGAATACAATATCCTGAATGATTTCTAAATACAATATAATTATATTCGGTGTTTTTATAATTATGCGTATTTTTTATCAGTGGTATCTGAGCTAGTTTATGATAGATAAATGAGAAAGTTTCAATGAGAGGAAACGCTTTGCAATCTCAATCCCATCGTGGATTTGTGGGTATCCATTCAATTTTGTAGTTTTTATCAGTCAGACTACTATAGTTGCATTACGTCAACTATTCATATCTAAGCGTATTACTTTGGGGATCAGCTATGTTTTGATCCATTTTTTCCTTACATCTTATGTCTGAGATTATAGAATAATTACCTCACACAAGCATTTTCTAGTTCTTCCATATAGATCTACATGCAATAATTTGTTATTACTTACCTCGAAGTTGGCTATTTTCTATTTGCCTAAGTTGTTGTAAAGGATTATATTTGATATTTGTGAAAAATCGAGATATATTTGTGAGAAATAAGTGATTAGATCCTCATTTGACAAAATCTAGAATGCCTTGAAATCGGACATAATCACCTTGAATAAAAGACTCGGGTGTGTCTCATTTCAACATCCCTAGAATCTGCAGACTGATAGAGTACATCTATATACATGAATTAAACTACATCCAAATCAAATCTCAACATTCCCAAGTGTATCCTTGGAGCAGTAAAAGTAGGAATACCAATATATCCATGATACAAATGGCACACTCATTGTCACGATATCTGAGTATTCACAAGCTCGTTGCACGTTCCTAAATTTCACCATCTGTAATTTTTATCGGTGGAATTTTAGTTATATGCTCCACTATTGTTGCATTGGAGATAATAGTGAGATTATCCCATCTCTGACTCGGAGATATAAAATCGATCCACTTCCAATACAAAGACTTTAGACATGTTCACATCTTTCATCAAATCTCCAAATTTGAAATCCACGTACCATGTGATCTGACAAGCATGATTTGTCAGTTTTCATTGACTTCCAGTGGATTAGAATGAATTGCAATCAGTTCTTAGATGTACAATGAACTGCAAGTCTCGACTTTAATCCTGTTATTTTTATGCATGTCTCATGAGTATAGGTAGTAGTTTTTTTAAGATGTTTTAATAATCGTTATAATTGTTAAATGTTTTTCATAGTTTTAGTGATCAAGTATAAGATGTTTTATGTTAAAAGAGTCTTTTCCGGTCAATATTACAAATTTTAGGGTTTATATTTATTTGAGTCTTTGTAAGATTTGAGTATTACTTACCCATAACTATAGTTGCTAAGAAATAGCGAGCATTGCAAGTGTCAAATTGTTATGTTTTTGTGTAAAAATTATAATCTATTGCATATAGATTGTTAATTTATTCTAGTTTTTATTGAGTCACATGTGTATAATTGTGAGTAAGCATTTGTTTTTATTATTGTTGTGTGAGTTTTATATTTTTTTTCATGGTCATAGTTTGTAGTGTCAAGTGCCATAAAGTCATCATTTGTTATGTAGTCCTTATTGTTTTGTCAAAATTGCATTAATTGTCAAAGTCATGTAGCTGTAAGTGTCATTTTATGTCGTCAAAAGTCCAAAAAATAAAAAAATTGCCTTACGAACACATTTTCGGTAGAATCCAATGTTTGGGTAAGGTATGTAATTATTGAGCATCATGATCATATTCAGATGAGTTAGCAACATACATTCTCCAATCAATGACCTCTCCTCAACCACAAGCGATGGGGCCGCACAATGTTGTTGTGGCATTTTATTTCAGTTGTGTGTTTACTTTCTGCAAATAAGAACAGATGGATCATACCTGTTCAACTATTGTAATAAGTGAGCTCCTGCGTGAGCTATATTTCTTACATTTTCCTTGATGTCAGAACATTGTAGAAGATCAGAAGCACTAATGTAATTAGTTCATGGATCTTGAAAAGGTTTGTGGAAGATCCAGAAAACCACATGAGGTGGACAACCGAGATGGGTTCATGTCACGTCAAGGTTTGTGGTAAACCTATTTAAAACCATGGAAGGAGAGAGCCTTTCTTTTGATCAAGGTCATGAGCCAAGTTGGGCATGCCACATGGGTGAGCATACTGCAGATAAGTGTGTGAATGTTTTTTTACCATGTCAACATTAGGGGAGTGTATATTGGGAATTAATAATGTTAACAATAGGGGAGTGAATGTTACCAAAATATTGTGTAACATTATTAAATAAATTGTAATATTATTAATAATGAGTTTATAGAACTCATATTAATAATATAGTTGTAATAGTTTAATTATTGGTGAGTTGTGAGAACAACTCACGTAGCTATTTTGGAGTGTGAGTGATCCTAGGGATAAGCTTGAGAGATTCAGGGAGAGAGATATGAGGAAGACTAAGTGATAAGACTTGACTCCTAGATTATATGATCAAGAATTTGTATAAGAAGCTATCTCTCGATGAATACAATATCCGAATGATTTCTAACTACAATATAATTATATTTGGTGTTTTTATAATTATGCGGTGTTTTTATCGACTTAAATGCACATTTGGAGGACTTGGTGGACTCGGTGTCTCAAACACCACTTGTAGAAAAATTGGTTGATGAAGTCATTGTGGAGAGTTAGATGAACCAAATTGATGAACGAAATGTATGTAAAACAACTAAGGAAATTGTTCCTTTAAACGTCAATACATATCACCAATTGTTGACCCAAACAAAATTGTTGAAACAAAGTTCGATGAAGTGGAAAGAGAAAATGTTCCCTCAAATGAAAACATATATAGGCCACTTAAAGCTCTTGAAGTCATGCTTCCTATTGAAGATGTTTCGATGGTTGGAAAATAGTACAAGGAAAGAAAAATCACAAGAAAACATTTTCTCATACCTACTTGTTGCTTTTTCTTTGATGGGTAGTTGTTATTTTTCTTCCTATTGTTGTTTACGTTGTATCTGGGTTTTCAAGCCTTTTTGTTCCTAAGTTAGGTCCTAATCAAAACCCACCTTTTACCTTTCCTTCCACATAAATCTTACTACCTAAAATAACATACTTTACTTTTAAATTTGTTAAATTTATCACGTCCTTCATTAAGAATAAAGTCCCGACCAATAAAACATATAAAACTACAACATATATATATATATATATATATATATATATATATATATATATATATATATATATATATATATATATATATAATCGCAGTGTTAAATTTAGATTGGTTTAGCTAAAACTAACTATTGGTATTGGTGAAACATATATACCGACTTGAGCTATTAAAAATATAAAAACAATAAAAGTGTGTGGGAAATTAGGGTTCGTAGAATAACATTCTATTCCACATGAATTTAATCAAAGTGTTATGGAAGTTAAGGTTTTAGAATACTATTTTGTTCTACTTAAGTTAATCAAAGTATTATGGAAATCGTGGTCTCAGAGAATAGTTTTCTACCCCATGTGAATTTAAAGACACTCATTATTACCGATAGTTGGAAATAAATATATCCAATCAATGAGATGACTTAAATCTTGAGTCTACAATTTACTAATCGATAACGACCAAATTTGTAATGGTCATGATAGTTATTGACCAAAATCATAATGATTACTATATGATTATCATATTGATCTCTTTTGGGGAGGGAAAATTGATTTTATGACTCCAATCACAATGCCTTATTCTTAAGAAACTTCACTTACTTTTAATGCCCTAGTTATGAGAAAATTAAAATATGGTGTCCTCTAAAACCCTAATATGACCTCTAGTCCTATAAAATGCATAAGGAAAACAAGTATGTTTTGTGGTTTTTGCTAAACCTACTAATGTCTTTGCTTCTTTGATATTTATCGAGACCCTTGATTGGAGAAAAATTGGCAATCATCATCAAGTGTAACACATTCAACAAGCAATCTTCCATACTGCAATTTTCACAACCTTATTATGTACGCACAAAAACTATAGTATATGTGTTCTATATGCTTGAAATCTACCTTTTGGTATATGGATGCTTATGAAATAGACAAGTTATTTCCTTATAAATTCAATATGATTCTAAATTCTTTTGGAACTCGTGTTTGTGTTTCATTGTGTTTTAAATACACTAGCATACCTTTGTATTTAGAGGCTTCTTGAATTCAAATCAGACCATATTTTTGTACAATCTAACAAAAAATGGGTGGAAATGATCTAAAATAATAGGCCACATTGTTTATAAAAAAGAAATCAAAATTAAACACAACAATTTTGTAGTAGTCGTGAAACTGCATGACATGTTTAAGAACAATCACAAAATTGGCTTGATCATTTCCATACTCTACACTAGAGGTCAAACATGTAAAACAATGAGAAAATAAGGGTGGATAAAGAAACCCAAAGAAGTAGGAGAAAACATAGGAAAATAAGGAGACACTATGCCAAAAAGAATGAGAAGTAGATAAGATATCTAAGCAAGGCCAAAGATGTTGAAAACATGAGAAGATAAGTCAAAAATCAAGAAATATAAATTAAACACATCAATAAGAGCCTAACTTATACCAATGATCAATAAACACATAAATACACTCGCACCATAACATTAACTAGTCATAAACATAAATTAATATAATGTCCCACTTTGATGTTTGTGTGTGTATGTACATGTCAAACTAAAGTGAAATTCATGTGGTTTCATAATGGAAGAAATCAAGTTATCCCATCCAAATTTTTGTGTCTATAAAAATTTGACCTTACATATAAAAAAGGTGAATCAATATATAAATAAATCGGTAAGAAAGGACTACTAAAATCTAGAAATTATACGATAGAGAATATGGACAAATAAACCAAAATGTGTTAAAGGTCAGTATGTGTGCTGAATTTGAATATAAAGTGTGTCTTTGAAGCGACAAAGGAACTTGAATCTACTCTTGACACGTGTCATCATGATAATAAGTTGAGTATGATGTGCATTGTCTTGGACCTACTTTCATGTGAGAAAGTGAAGAGCATGTCCTAGAGTGTAAATATGGAGAACAAATATTAATAATTAAAATATTTCCCCCTCTTTTTATTTTTGGGATGAACATGTGAAACACATCCAAAGGACTTCCTTGAAGAGTGTCAACTTGTCGATACAATTAAGTGGATTTAATAAAGATAATATAAGTGATATAATATAAGGAAGCTAGAACTCAAGATGGATAGGAAGATCTTGTTCAGCTTCAGTAGGTGGCCCATGCTAGGGATGTGGTGAGCTTGAAGTCCTTAAAGTAATCGCACCTAATATCCTTGATTGCTTCTCATATCTCATTATGAATCTCGTTTTTTGATATCTTCAAAGTTTGGTACAAATGCATGGCACACAAAGTGAGCTCATGGAGGATGTCAAATGTTCTCACACAAACGAGTTGTTTGATGATCGAAGATCGTAAATGCTTGTGATTGGATGGGATTGGCCTGAAAACAGATCATCTATAAGAGACACATGTCTTGAAAATAGATAGATTAAGTCCATATTGATAAATAAAATATGATGAAATGTAATGATTAATAAAAGTAACTAGATTGACAGTAATCGCAGGTGATTCACAGAAATCGTGGGTGATTTGGGATAATAGCTGATGATTGAAGGAATCATGGGAATTCCTTGAAAAAATTTGTTTGTTTGAAAAAATGCTAAACTAATTAAAAATAGATACTAAATTCTTGTTTTGACCTTGTTTTGATGTGTAAATAGAAATAAGAAATAAAGAAGAAACATATATGAGCTTACCTTTATTGATATGAAAATGGTCAGAAAATGCTTACAAGAAATGAATGAGTTTGTGATGATGAATTTCTTATTGTTTGATGATGTAAGGAGGGTCTTGAAGATGTGTGGCTACAAAAAATGATGTGGTATGGCTTCCTAGATTGATAAAGTCTCATTACGGGCTTGAAGATTGTTGAATGATATAGTTTCTCTAAAAATTTGAAGATCCCTAAAAGAAGAGTTGTATGCTTTTATTTATAATCATGGTGATTTGTTAGAATCATCGGCATGATCCATGAAAATGTGGAGAAATCCATTTGAAGTGGTTTCAACCACTTCCAAAATGGGGATTTCGGGTATGGGGACGAGGGTAAATGGTTAGGGGAGAGGTTAGGTGTGGTTAAGGAGTTAAATGGTTAGGATAAAAAGGGGTAGGATGGGTTAGAAGTGGTTAGGAGGTTTTAGGGAGGTTAGGGTAATTAAGGATAGGTAAATAAGATTTATATGGGGTAAAAATGATTTTATGGGGTGAGGGTAGTGACTTAGGTTATGTTAGAATGATAGATTTAAATGATTTAATGTGTGTATACATGGGGTGTAGGTGGGTGACGAAAAACTAGGTGTCTACATTTTCCCCTTTTTTCAAGTGGTTTGTAATGGACAAAATGCTGGAAAAAATGATTGAGATGGTTTGACTTGTGCTTGGATGGGTGATTCCCTCAAACTGGGGGTGATTGTGACAGAGTGCAATAATCACCAGTTTGAAAGAGTTTTTTGAATGAGATAGGTTTGTTTTGATGTTTGTGTTTTTTTGAGTTGCCCCAAGATGAGGCATGGAAACAAGATTTTGTAAAAGGTGGATTTATGCTACCATGGAGTCAAATGATGGGGGAACCAAAGGGTTCATAACCCATAGACATATATGACTCATAGGAAGCAAGGGTGGGAGAGATGATCCCAGACTAGGTATGTTATCCATGATGATGTTTCCACAAAGGTGGGCTTAGAAAACTAGGAAGTCAAGTGATAGGGGAACCAAAGGGTTTGTCCTATAGACATATGACTTATTGGTGCTAAGGCTACAAAAATCCATGAGGTGGATCTTGGTAAGGGTAATATTTTTCTACTTGGGTTACTAGATCAAGGCAGGATTTGATTGATTGGTTGTTGTTGATTTTCAAAGGGGTAAGGAATGATGAAAATGTATAATTTTGGCAAGGAATGATGAAAATGATGGCTTAAAAATGAATTGATGCTTAAATATTGTGTTAAGATAATTTGAAGAGAATCACTGTGATTTAAGGAAATCACCAGTGATTAGGGGAATCATTGATGATTCTGGGTGAGAAAATTTGTGCCCTATAAATAGGTGAAAATTACCATGGTAATTTCATTATTACCACACGTTTTGAGATAATCAAGAGCTTTAAATAAAATATTTTAAGAAAAAAGAGAGAATGGAGGCCACATGAGGATCAGGAGACAAAGGAGGCCCACACTATAGGAGAGGTAGGTCCATTTTTATGTTTTTGTGTGTTTTTTATTAGTTTTTTATTTTTTTTTATTTTGGGCCCATGTCAGGGCATGTTTGTCTAATCGTATGAATCATTGATGATTTGGTAAAATCACCTATGATTATGATGAAACACAAATGATTATAATGAATCAATTATTAAAGACTAGATGAATATGTAGTGTGATTTGATTTGATGTTGTAATTTGATAAATTTAACTAAGTGATATTCTAATGGATGTTTTTGTGTTGTGGATGTAGCGAGGGACAAATTGACTATACGAGATAGATTCCAATGATTTTAGATGATGTATGGGCATCCTTGTTAGATGATGATTGGGCTCACTTGGAGGATGTGGGCTAGGGGTGATGCATCATTATAGACATATCCATAGATAACGGGGTTTTACTTTTTTTTGGAGAGATGGGATCATGTGACACATGACTTTTTGGTTGAAGGGGAGATGACCATCACTTTAGAGGATGTACACAAGATTTTGAGATTTCTTTAGGGGGAGCATGTATATTTGATTGATGAGACAAAGAGGCCTGAGGTGATGAGGAGGTTGTATGGTGATGAGGTGAAGATGGGGTGGAGTTTTCTTCAGGTGGATTTTCATATGGGCATTATAGGTCCCAAGATAGAGGGTCGAGCACTCATGACCTTGATGATGATTGGTATCAGTTGTTATGCCTTTCCTAACTCTGTTGGAGGTCATTTTTCATGGATGTTGATGGGGTATTGGAAACATGATGGAGTACAGTAGAGGATATTTTTTGCATGGGCCCTACATTACTTTCACACTTTATAAGGGATTGTGGTCATGGAGGATAGGGAGGAGGTTTGGTATTGATGTGGGATTCTTACTATAGTGTTGGGCTTATGAGCACATTATGGTGGCTCTGGCCGAGGGGTTTACCATGGGGAGGCCTAGAGGTTTTGGATGAGATGACTGGATTTGTATGATGGAGATCAGATAGGGGTGAGGCAGGTGGCCGGTGAGAGAGAGGAGGGATTATCGACAACTTCTCACAGGATTACATGGTGGTGATGTGAGATGGAGGCCTTATATTGGATTTCCAGTGTGGTAGGGTGAGGAGGGTGAGCTCATAGCCACCCAACAAGATATATGGGTGTAGGGTAGATGAATGGGGGAGTGGGAGTTGATTAGATTTGGTCACATGCATAAGATAAAAATTGGATTGATTAAGATGTTCTTGAGGCATCCATACTACTATAGGTGTGATGATGATGATGGTGATGTAGATATGCACTTCCAGCTATTACAGAGCTTTGCCATAGAAGATGAGGAGGGTGTGATGGGTGTGGATGATCAAGGTGTGTACCCAATAGTGGATGATGTTAGGGTTACTAAGGCCTACGTTGTATGGTGGCAAGATCTCATCTTTTTAGGGTTGATAGGTGGGTACGAGCCCATGTTGAGGAGGTATCTCCTTAGAGGTAGGTGGTGAGGGTGAGGGTGGAGGAGGTGAGGATGCTGGTGGTGGTGAGGATAGGAAACATTTAGAGGCTACTATAGAGTGTTTAGAGGCTGAGAAGGCCACATTGTTAGTGAGTGGATGACCTTGATAGTACAGAGAGAGATACCTTGGTTGGAGAGCGTGATGGATTGAGTTAGTGGCTTTCCATTGTACAAGTAGAGTTGATACACATGCTATAGCTGACAGGACTATATAGATAATAATGAGAGGTCTTGCAAAAGGCTCTCGGGATCACCAGTACTTCATTTTTAAGAGCTGAGCTACAGGTAGTGAGAGCTCAGGCTAGTGGTCAGATGGGGCCACCTAGTAGTGTTAGCTTGGCTAACTACTATCATTATGTGATGGAGGAGCTAGCTATTATGAGGAGATAGTATGATGGAGGCTACCCGATGAGCCTCATTACATGTGTGTATCAAGGCAGGAGATAGAGTGATTACCCATACGGTAGTAGTGCATAAAGAGTGTGTGGAAAACACCACCATGAGGTCCAGATAGAGGGTGGTCCTAGTAGGGGACCAAATGGAGGTGTGTGGTGAGTGAGGGGAGTAGTGCTGAGGGAGCATCTGGCTGATGATGGATGTTCATTTACTCAATAGATATGATTTTTTTGATGTATGTGGCTCTTTTTGAAGCCTATATTGATGTATATTTTGATATATGGATTTTGAGACTCATGATGATGTGTATATATATATATATATATATATTTTATTTTATGTGTTGTTGATTATTTTAATGTTTTTGATGTTTATAATGTAATGTTGATTTATATTTGATGATTTGATGTTTAGATGTTTTGATGTTTATATGATATTTAGATATGATGATGATTTTGATGATGTTTGATGTATTGTTTATATGATTGATGATATGATATTTAGATATGATGTTTGATATGATGTTTAGATATTATTTGATATGTTGATCTTGATATAATATGTTAATGTTATATGATTATGTTGATTTTGACTTTTGTGTGATGTGACTTCAAATATAATGGTGTCGATATATGTATTCAAAAATGTATTTAATCATGGTTGGGAATAAAATGTGAATTTTTTTTTTAGAGACTGGATTTGATACATATGTACATATATGATGGTAAAATGTATAATGAAGGCATTGCACTTTTTGGCCTTATAACAAAATTTAACACATAACTAATAATAAGTAGTCACATGTAGGATCTTGGATACAAATGGAAATGAATTTGTATACCTTCCTAAGACATGGGAAGGGTTGACATATGTAGTTTGTATGGGAGAGTAGGTTCTCCTTTGATGGATTTTGTAGGCTCATGCCCCAGCTATATTTTTTTATTTTTTGATGTAAATTGATCAATGCGGGAAGTTTTTTTGATGGGAAAGTTGATCGATGCGGGAAATATTTCCTAGGATGATTTTGATATTTTGAATTTTTGAAGGTTGATCGATGTAGAAGCCTTTTTTATAATGATATGGGTAGCCATCCTTCGAGGGAGTGGTCTACAATTTTTGATTTTTTATTTTTTTGAATAGTTTCCTTTGAGGGATCGATCTATATTTTATAGGCAGTTGTCCTTCGAGGGATCATATTTTTTTTACAATATGATTTAATAGTTGTCCTTCGAGGGATCAGTCTATATTTTGATAAGATGCATCCATAGATATTTTTGATTTTTTATTTTTACACTAGGGTAGGCCTAGTAGACCATTTTGAGGAGGGGAAAATATGTGTGCATAGACTACACATGTGTATCCCATAACATGTTTTCAATTAGTAGACAAAAGGTGGATGGATGTAATGATTATGGGGTTCCTATTAAGGAGGAACTTTTCCATGTGAAAGATGTGATGAATAGATCCATGTGTGCTCATCTTTAAGGTTTTGATTATAGGATAGTGATGGTAAACCACATGCTTTCAAATCATTACAATGATGATAAAATGATAGGTTGGTGATGGAATGAGATCTTTGATGTGACTAATGTCATGATGGTAGATATGTTAATAGTAGAAAGGCCACAAGTGCAAGGCATTCAAAGGTTCATTTTCAGGTGTACCATCAAGGGAGGCTAGATGATAAGGCTCCCAACCCATACTTGTGAGTGATGACATATGGACCGATCTAGTTAGGGAAAACTTTTCCATGTTTACTCCTTTCTAGAGTAGTGACATTTTGATTTTCTTTAGAATGAGATCACCAATATTGAAGTCATGTTCTTTAACATGTTTTTATACTGCATGTTTGATGTGTTCTTGATAGACATGATGATGTTTGAGGTTTGTTAGGTGAACGTTCATCTAATAATTCTAGTTGTGTTAGACATTCTTGATGATAATCCTCATCAGAGATAAAATCTCTGAGGGATACACGGAGTGATGGGATTTGAAATTCAAGGGGTAAGACCACCTCGAGAGCCATAGACTAAAGAAAAGGGTGTAGCACTTATAGGAGTATGGATGCTAGTTTGATAAGCCCAGAGAGAAAACAGATTTGGAGATGCCAATTCTTACCTACTTGGTCAATGGTTTTCATGAGGATTTTGTTAAGTGTTTTATTAGAAGCTTTTTCTTTCCATTTTCTTGTGGATAATAAGGTGATGAAAAGCTTTAGTTTGATGTTGAATGTGTCACATAATTTCTTAACTTCCTTATTCTTGAAATATTTTCCATTATCAAGTGATTAGTTTGTGAGGGATGTCAAGTGACATATGATGTGTTGATAAATGAAGTCAACGATTTTGTTTTCTTAGTAGAGACCAGGGGAATAACCTCTACCCATTTAGTGAAATATTCAGTAGTTGTGATGATAGAGTGATGTCATTGTGATGAATGAGGGTTGATGAGACCAATGAGGTCAAGTCCCCATTGTGAGAAGGGCCATAGATCTTGAGCGGGATATAAGTTCCTATTAGGTATATGAGTGAGATTGGAATGTTGTTGACATTTAACACATTTCTTGACATATGTCATAACAATATTGATTGAGATTAGGCTAGTAATAGCCCATCCATAGGACGCGTTTAGTGAACAACCATACCATTAAATTTTCCACCACATATACTATCATGGACTTCTTGATAGATTTAGTGGATTCATGGGATTTGAGACATCGTAACAAGAGGCCATCAAATCTACATTTGTATAGAACACCACCTATGATGACATATTGGGTAGTACGTTGAAGAAAAGATCACTTAGCATTTTTAGATAAATTAGATGGAATTTTGGATTCTGAGATAGTTGAATGTTTGAGTATACCAAAGGTCTGTTTGATTATCTTTGATGAGGTTGATAGATGGAAGTTCATTATGTGGGATGGTTGATCAAGTTTATACACAACAAAAATAGTTTGGAATCGTTGGTTGATAAGGGATGAGTGATGCAAGAGAAGCCATGGTGTCCATGAATTTATTAGAAGATCGTGGAATTGTTTGGATGGTGTAACGATCAAAGGATTCTAAGAGGAATTCAATAATGTTTTTATTTTGTAGAATCTTTTTTACATTGATAAATTCCTTTGATTTGATTGATGACAAGTTATGAGTCTCCAGATGTCCAAGATTTGAACACCAAACATGATAGCAGTTTGGAGACCCATGATAAGAGCTTTGTATTCATCCATGTTGTTAGTGCATTAAAAGTTTAATTTGAAAGATAGAGGGATATGAGTCCCCCAAGGAGGTATGATAATGATACCGAACCTCCCCATGTTAACACTTAGATCCATCGAAGAAAGAGTGTCATTTTGATAGGAGTGTATTCGTGATTGATGGTGTTGATAGATTCGTTGGGAAATTGTTCGTGTTGTAGTTAATTATCAGAAAGAGGAGCTTTGGAGAGCTGGTCAGTGATGACATGTCCCTTAATAGAATTTTATGAGATGAATTCAAGGTCAAACGCGGTCATGAGCATAAGACACTAGTGATACATTCATTATGATATGGTTCGGATTGCATTATTTTAAGGGAATTAAATCCAATGACAACGTAAGTTTTATAATTAAGTAGATAATGGAAGATTTTAGAAGTTGCAAATTAGAAGGCACAACACAAATTTTCTACTTCATTATAACGGGTCTCGTAGTTGTGAAGAGTGTGGCTTATATAATAAACAACATGTTCATGACCTTTCTCATCTCGATGAGAAAGCATAACACCCAAGGCATGATCGGTAGTGGATATGTAGAGATATAACGATCCCCCTTGCGTCGAGGTGTACGTAAAGGCAATATAAAAGGTATTGTTTGAGGTCTTTAAAGACCTTTTGAGAATTGTGATCCCAGTGAAGTGTACAACATTTTGAAGGAGATGATGGAATGTTTGAGAACGATCTAAAAGTTGTGAGATGAAATGTCGAATTGATTAAAGTGTACCTTCAAGGTTGTGAAGTTTTTGATTTTTGATGGGGGAGGCATTTCAATGATGGATTTGATCTTGACGGGGTATATTTCAATGCCCTTAATAGAAATGACAAACCCTAGGAGCTCACCGATGAAAACACCAAATATGCACTTAATAGGGTTAAGGCGAAGGTAGGTCTAATTCAAGTTAGTACCCTTTTCCCTCCTATTTCATTATTTCATTTCATTTAAAATATCAAATAAATTATCTAGCATTTATATTTCAAGATATATTTTAGTTGTCACATTATTTTACTTCTTAGATTATTACTAAAATATAAATTTTAGATAATCACTCCCAAAGATACTATACTAACATCTCTCCTTGATGCAAACCTTGAAAATCTATCATCTTTTGATCATAAAATAGTTGTGGTAACCATTGTTGGTGAAAATTCCCCTTAAATTGTTCCCAAGATATGGTAACTACATCAATGTTGAGCTCCATCTTCTTATTATCCCACCATG
Organism: Taxus wallichiana var. yunnanensis; assembly: GCA_018340775.1. Classification (NCBI taxonomy): domain Eukaryota; kingdom Viridiplantae; phylum Streptophyta; class Pinopsida; order Cupressales; family Taxaceae; genus Taxus; species Taxus wallichiana. Next base: position 604,373,038 of record CM031243.1, read on the forward strand.
ATGAAGCTTCTCCAGATAACTGATAAGCTCCCCACAATGCCTTTGTTTCCATGGAGAAATCCCTTATCTCAAAGTAATTCTCCATCTCACTAAGCCAAGAAAACCATCTCCTAAGGTGGTTCCATCAAATTTATGAGGACTAATCCTCTTTATATCCCTTGAAATCTCTATAACCATCCGAGCCTTCTTGGATTCTAACCTTTCTTCTTCCTCTTCTTCTTCATTTTCAAAACCCTCTTGGTCCTCACCATCTTTCCTTTCCTCCTCATGTTCTTCCCATACCTTTTTCTCTAAGGCAATGATATGATCTCGTGTTTCATGGAGGGCAGCCAATATTTGATCCAATTTATCTTGTTGGTTTCTAATAGCATCACTAGATCCTTGATCAACATTAGTTCTTATGCGAGCCATTATACCTATTGGCATTAGGCAAGCTATTAATGTAGTGAACTTATTGGGTCCGAGTGTAGAGAACCTAGTTAAAAAGGTTGCTCTACTACCGAATGTAACGATCCTTTGTTATCAAAAACTAAAAAGTGTTATCGCAACAATACCTCTAAATAAAATTGAGGTCCAAAACATCCTTTCGTTACCATATTTCTAATTATGAAACAAGAGTTGATCAAATAAATGTCATTTAAACTTTATACATTATTTCCCACTTTTTCCATACAAAGGTATGATCAACAATCATTTCATAATACAATGATTAATATCAAATTTAATTCATATTCCATATCAAATACATGAAACAATAAGTTTGTCCCTATCCAAGTACAATAATATGACCGTATTTCATAATACCAGATTTTTCTATTAAATCATTTTTTCCAGAAGTTCTTGTGTACACATGTATCTTTTTGTACAATTCTATAGAGGGAGAGCATCATTGGAGTGCTACTCCTCCAGCCACAAAATCTTTCGATTCCCCCACACACCTCTTGCAAGTGAGAGGGGCTCGACCCTTCATGAGGAAGGAAGATAGAGATACTCAACTATCAAAATAGAATAATATTTGAGAACCATGTGTAATATACCCAAATTCTAAAAATACAACCCATCATAAGATCATGATAACCAATACCATCATATGATTCATGACTAGTACATAATAAGGATAAGTGAACTAACAATGCATACAACTAGATACATTACTTTGGCCAATTTTTTCAACTATGTTAATGCAAGCTAATCTTATAGTTTGCACAAATAAATAAGATTTGTCATCCTTCACAACACAACTATCTCGTACACCACTTCCATAATCAAAAATCCTCATCAAGAGGTAATCCATACCAACATTTAAAGAAACGTTTCGATTCATTAATCAAAGAGGTGAAATAGCCATTTATTCCAATTTTAAGTCCATAATTCTAGATTTTATAATCATAAAGAAAACAATCCCTCATCATCATATGATAATAATCATAACTAGTTTAACATCAAGCAAAACAATACTTCCTTCTGCACAAAAATAACATTATTCTCTAGATTGTTTTTCAAACAAGACATGACTCATCCAAGTTCAATAATCAAATTAAAAAAAAATTAAGACTCATAGATCATTGGAATTGAGGGTCTCGGAGCGCATGACTCATAGGTCTCGGAGTACATGACTCACAAGTCTCTAAGCGTAGGACTCGCAAGTCTTAGAGCATAGGACTCACGAAAAAATATTCTCTAATAGGAATTATAGATCTCAAAAAAGAAATCAAAAGAGGTATTTGTTACTCTCATTACTAGGAGTAAAAACCTCTCTCTGGTTTTACACAATAACAAAAATCAAGGAGATATATTCATGTTAAGTTTCAACAAAACAAGGTGGAAGAAAGGTAAATAATAAAAAAAAAAATAGGTTCAGTAAAATGAAAATATCTCCCTCATTTCATAAAAAAATATGAATTTAAAAATGTTCTAGAAAGCTTACAACAAGGCACACCAAACCCATTTTTTTTGAAATTATTCTTCAAATTGAATGCACAAGATTCTGATCAGAAAATTAGGGATAAAATCCTTCATATGTTGTTTCTTACTTCACTAAGGTTATAATGCCTTTAATGTGATTTAAGGAGTATGATAACAAATACATATTCATGCCCAAGCAACAAATAAAAATAAACCACTTAATATCACAAATCAATTACTACAAGGTATATATTCCTTAAAATCAATAAGTTGTTTCACACAACAAAAACAATGGCGTAATCGCCTATTTTACACATTTGTTCTTTCTTGTTTCATTCCAAGATGTAAGCCCAATACAAGTTTGATAAAAAAATAACTAATTTGCATTTACTCAAATAGGTGAAACTGACCATAAACAAAGTGTTATAAATATACAAATATGTAGATTGAAAAATTGGTGTGAATCGACCCAATGAAGATCCTATATAAATAATCAAATATACGGATCCAAAAAGGGCTTCCCATGATGACCTAGAAAATGTGATTTCATAACAAGATAATGCACAAACATGCATGCCCGAAAAATGGTGAAAATTCAAGAAATTATTTCCATCTTAGCCACAAGTTTTTCTTCTAAAATTCAGGACCAAAAGGTGAATTTTTAATCATCATTTCTAGATTTAAAACAATATTTTATCTTTTAAAAATGAAGGCCCAAATAGCGAGTCTTTTTAATCAACAATTCCATATTTTAAACAATAATTATTCTTTAAAAACACATACCCAAATGGGTGTAAGTCAAAAAACAATTCCATGATTAACAATTTTTCTTCAAATTTGTAGACCTAGAAAATAGGTACAAATCGACAACACCTCTCCATGACTTAACAACAAATTTTCCAAAGCAAATAGAATCAGAAGAAAAAACCAGGCTGTTAAAATCGGTTTGATCTCTTTCCAAATTCTTCTAATGTTCTAGCATGCAAATCCCCGACAAAACCTTTGTATGCAAAAATAAAAACGAACACAATGAAATAGATTATGTTGGAGGAATGAAGAAGATTTGAAGGGAATCCATGAGCATAAACATGTTGCACTCAACCGCGTGAATGGTGTAGCTTCAATATCCAAGCAAGAAATCACCCATGAGAGCAATGTGCATGCATTAAGGGAAAATGGCTCAAATCCCATACATCATTCCATTCCATTGTATTTCTCAAGATGAAAGGGTGAACATATAATAGTGGTGTGTGTAACTCCCCCAAAAATGTAGTCGTTAAGAGGTGGGAGTTACATTCCCGGAATAACCGGTCAAATGTAACTTCTATGATGCATGTAAGGCCATAATGACACCCTAGGACACCTAAGCATGGTGAATCACCTATGTGGAGGAATCCCATGTACTTAAAATATATGCATGGTAAATATCCTACACCAACAGATTACCCCTAACCATCATCCTTCATTCTCTCATTGAAACTCTAGTTCAACTTCCTCTTCCCATTTTTCATTCTACCAAAACACACGTATCACAAATCAATTAAAAATCAAACACTTCACATTACTCTCACTTTCCACGTATTTTCCCACTTCTACTTTTCTACATGTTTTAATTAAAAACAATTAAAATTCAATACAACTTCTTATTCACTCTCACTCCTAAGCACATCCTTTCCCCAATTAAATCAGCATGCCCATTAATTAAATATTGGTGCATATTTTTATTTAAAACAAATAAAAATCAAAACAACACTTATCTCCACTTAACACAATTTAAGTTTCACATAAAGCGGTCAAGTCTATATGCATGACAAATGCATACAATAATTTCAATATTAAAAATATCATTTTGATAACCATACCACGGTCACCAATATAATGAATATTTATAATGCCAATAAACCGAATAAATCAAAATAAAAAAAAATGTATAGAAATCACACATCACACAAATAAACTAACTAATACCCGATCATGTGGTGTGTGCCAATTCTCATTATCTTCAATGTTTTTGGTTCAATACCTTAACTTGACAACCTCTCTCACGATGTTGCCATCCCTCACCGTCTTAACGAGGGTGTACTTTCTCCTACATCCACCTCATATCACCAAAACAACAGTTAGTCCAAAACATTAAAATCCAACATGACAATAATAAGCCTACTAATTTCCACATTAGAAAATGATCATAATGAATAATTATCCAATTTAACCATGACATTTTAATAATCATGATTAAACAATTAGCAATTTTAAAATCCAAATAAGAGGGATGTGACACCAATTCAAGCACTCAACCAAGTCAAGGAATTTATCTTCCCTCATTTACAAACATGCCAAGTTTTCCACTTCTAAGTCTTAAAAGAGGACAATTGTATCAAGCATGATAGAAGAGGTTCAAGTTTCCAACTAGTTGTATTCATATGTGTTACATGTTAGGTGAAGAACTATGCATGGTTTGAGGCCTCTTGTAATGAAATTACTTGTATAATTAAGATTATGAGCAGCAATAGAACACCAAAGAACACAATATTGCAGATAAATGATCTCAATATGCAATTAAAATAGTTTTTCCACTTCAAGGGGGCAACCTCCAAACCATACAATAAGACTCAAATGCTTGAATGATCATAAACTACTACCTATAATCTCCTATATACACTATTCATATGTTATGCCCATCACCAAGGCCGACCTACTAAGCATGAGAAAGTATAAATGACATAATAAAATGATATGGTAAGCCACAAGTTGGCTACTCATATCTTAATACAAGCAATAGGTTAAGGGAATATCACGCCCTTCCCCTTTAAAGCAATGTTGTCCTCAACGTTGAATAATCTTGGATGTTGCTACAAAAACCTTCATCCTCCTAGGTTGCATCCTCAATACTCATATTCTTCCACTTGATAAGATATTCCTTAATGTCCATGGTTCTCTACCTCTTAGTATGTGTTTACTGAGAATCTTCTCTAGCTACAAATTGATTCTTTCTTCCTCATCAAGTTCCGGTAGCTCTATCTCGGCTATAAATTTCTTTCCAATAACCTTCTTCTGAAGGAAACATGGAATATTGGGTGCATGTGTGAAGGTTGAGGCAACTCTAGTTTATAAATAACACTTCCAATTTTCTCGTAGAACGTGATAAGGACCATAATATTTAGGAGCAAGATTTTTGTCCTTTTTTGTTGCTTCAAGGATATCTACTTGTAAGGTTGCGGATGTACAAAAATCTAGTCACCAATTTCAAAATTTCTTTAACTACGGTGTTGATTTGCTTATTGTTTCATCTGTTTTGTGCCAATGCCAAATTCTCCTTCAGACCAACCAAAACCTGTTGTTGATTTTGAATGTTTTCCACAACATCTCGACCTTAGTTTACACCCGCAAGGAAGAAATGATATATGGTGGATGGTAACCATATAATGCTAAAAATGGGGTCATGTGAGAAGAGGTATGAAAAGATGTGTTATACCACCATTCTGCAAGTGGTAGCCATTTAACCCAACGTTATTATTTATCTGATACAAAACAACGTAGATACCCCTCTAAGAATTTTTTGACCACTTCCATTTTCCCATTAATTTGAGGATGGTAAGATGAACTATGAGCTAGCTTTGAGTACCCAAACATGCAAATAATTCATGTTAAAAATTACTCGTGAAAATAGAATCGTGATCACTTACAATTATCTTTGGGGTTCCATGTAGCTTTTGAACTGTCTCAAAAAAAATAGTTGCGACTGTACTAGCTATAAATGGGTGTGACATGGCACAAAAATGGGCATATTTTGTGAGCATATCCACAATCACCAAAATAATATTCTTACCCTCTAAACAAGGCAATCCTATGATGAAATCCATGGAGACCTCCTCCCATCTCTAGCTAGGAATTGGTAATGGTTGCAATAAACTTGGTGTCTTAATGGTTTCACCTTTATTCTGTTGGCACACCAAACACTCTGATACAAACTTTTGTACATCACCCTTATTCATTCCCAAAATAATTCTCTTTTTATTCTATGATATGTCTTCAAAAACCCAGAGTGTCTTCCAATAGGCGATGCATGTAGCTCTGCAAGAATCTTATACTTCAACTCATAATCTTTGCACAAGTATAACATGTCCTTGTACCATAGGGGAATTACCTTTCTAATCAATTTTTTAGATATTATAGAGCCTTTCTTGATATTCAATATTAGAGATTGTGTATCCTTATCCCGATACCATTCCAATCTTGCTTCATCTACCCAATCAACCTTCAACATGGACATTTCACATAGTAATGCATCTGCGGATGTATCCCTTCTGGCATAACGTGCATCAACAACTACATTTTCTTTACCATGTTGTATATGATTTGAAAATCATAACCCAACATTTTTGTTACCCACTTTTTTGTTCCTCATATGATAACATTTGCTCCAAAAATTATTTGAGACTATCATGATCAGTTTTCACCTTGAAGTGTCTAGCCATTAGATAGGGCCTCCATTGTTTGACCGCATGAAGAGTAGCCATCATTTCTTTCTGATAAAAAGGTTTGAGCATATCTTTTCCTTTGAATTGATGACTCTCAAATCCAATTGGTCTTCCTTCCTGCATTAGAACTACTCCCAATCCTAATCCTGAAGCATCACACTTGACAATGAGGTTTTTGAGAAGTTGGGAGTAGCCAAAACTAGGGTGGTGCACACAAATTCCTTCAACTGCTCAAAGGATTTAGTGGTTACATCTATCTAATGAAAGGCATCCTTCTTTAGCAATGTAGTGAGTGGAGCTACAATTCTACCATATCCCCTCACAAATATTTTGTAGTACCCTGTTAGTCCTAGGAACCCTTAGATATTTTTGAGAGTTTTGGGCCTTGGCCATTCCACCATAGCTTTGATCTTCTGAGGATCAACTTTGACACCTTCATGGGATACAATGTGACCCAATTACTCTACCTCTTGTATGCCAAAAGAACATTTGGATGGCTTTGCATAGAGCTTATGTTTCTCCAAAACTTCCAACACTTTATCTACATGTTGCAAGTTTTCTTCCCATGTCTTACTATATATCAATATGTCATCAAAGAAAACTAATACAAATTTCCTTTTAAATGACCTAAAAACTGTGTTCATTAAGCTTTGAAATGTTGAGGGAGCATTAGTAAAACCAAAGGGCATTACCAAAAATTCATAATGGCCTTCACAAGTCTTGAAATCCATTTTATGAATAGCTTCCTCTCTTATTCTAATTTGATGGTACACCGAACAAAGATCTAATTTTGTGAAATCAATAGTACCATGTAATTCATCAAGTAAATCACAAATTACTAGAATATAAAACTTATATTTTACGATGTGTACTTGTTGAGTTCTCAATAATCTGAACACATCCTCCATGTTTCATCCTTCTTACGTACCATGACCACTGGCAAATAATATGCGCTCTGGCTATGCCTGATGATACCTACCTTCAACATTTCCTACACCATTTTCTCGATCTCACTTTTCTAGGAATATGGGTATTTGTATGGTCTGATGTTAGGTGGTTGGATCCCTGGAATCAACCGAATGGCATGATCATGATCCCTAACTGGTGGTAGTCCATTTGGAATTACATCAAAAATAGACGAGTGAGCATCAACAATCTTATGAAGATCGGGTGGCATTAAAGACTCTGCATTTTGTACGTCTATGGAAAATAACTTTGCTACAAATCCATCTACTCCTTTTATGAGAACCTTCTACATATGATGAGAGCTAATAATCTGTGGAGACTTAGCTACCATCCCTTTCAATTGTATTGTCCTTCCTTCTGAATGAAATCACATGAACAATTCTTGGAAATTCATCTCTATAGTACCCAAGGTTGTCAGCCATTAGACTCCCAAAACAATGTTTGTCCCTCCCATAGAAATAACAAACATAGGCAATTCTAACATGTAGTCTCCCATGGAAATATTGATACTATGACACTTTCCTATGCACTTGACTATCCCACCATCCACAATCATAACTTGCATTTCTAGAGTTGGGTAAATAAAACAATTGAGGCGGGCAACTAACTTACTATTTATGAAGTTATGAGTACTCCCTAAGTCAATCAACACCGTAACCTTCGGTTTTTTGAGATATCCAATAACCTTGAGTGTTTAAGGAGTACTAATACTTGAAAATGCATGGCAAGAAAGTGTAGTTTGGTGATCCTCTACTTCATCTTCTACTGGTTCCTCAGTGTCTCCTATAATTTCATATTCCTCTTCATCCTCATTTCCTCCTTCAATATAGAAAAAATTCTTCTCAGGACATTTGTGTCTCGGTCCATATTTGGTGTCACGATTAAAACATAATCCTTTTTCTATATTTTCTTCCATTTTTTGAGGATTCAGTCTAATTGGTTGAGCGAATGATGGGGAAGAGGTACTACAATCTCTCGGTATTAGTGAAAGATTGTCTCCTACTACAAAAAAATCCTCTCGCTTTATGTGTCAAGATAATATAATCAAAAAGCTTGAGTGGATTAAACATGCATACCTCATGCTCAATGTGATCCTTAAGACCCCCAAGAAATAGGTCATTCAAATTCCCTTCTGTAATATTCTCCACCTTTAAGGATAGGTTTTGGAATCAATGCACATAATCTTTGACTTATCTTGTTTGTCGTAACTTTGCCAATTGACTAAAGTAGTTATCTAAAGCATTGGAACTATAATGCAATTGTAACCCATCGGTAAAAACTGTCCAAGTGACACTGAGACCATTCTTCTGCCTTTGAGCATATAACCATCAATACCATATGAATTGGTCTAGTTCAAGATATAGGGATGCCAAGGTCACATTTTTTCTTGATGGGGTTTGATGTAACTCAAAGAAGTTCTCCATTTGATTTATCCAATTCATTGGATCCTTCCCATCAAATTTATGCATCTCCACTTTCGGCATCATGTTCCGTGGTTACAAATAAGTTTGATTCTAATTGGGCTGGAAAAGTGATCCAACATGATTATTTTACCCATTATTCGAACTGAAGATCTTCCTTGGTTGAGTTGGGAATGATTTGCGATAGACTGTTTACCCTTTATAGTTTACATGATATCATCCAACCGCCGATTAATTTAGTCTATGTCTCCTTTACATGTCATCTCGGATTATAGATTTCACGGATCATATTCAATTTGGCTCACTGATGATCAACTTAGGTAAACCCTAGTGTTGAGGAATTTGTATTTACCCCTTCGACTCCAACTCTTTAATCATTACCCCATATGTATCAAAGGTTTTAGCCGGAGTGACAGGATTCTTTTTGGCTCTTGTAGAAGGCTCTACCTTGATGTCAAACCCTAGGGTTTAGGGTTTCAATACAAATTCAATTGAATAGGAAACAACACAAAGAAGATACTACCAATATTTTTAGAGAGATTTCCAAAAAAATAACTAACTTGGAAAAATTCCACAATTTACAGCCTAGGGAGCAATTTTATGAAAAACCCTAAATTCGTAATAAATTTTACAAAATAAATTTTAAAAGTCTAAAATTTTCAAGGAACCTTACTTGGAATGATTCAAAACTCGGTAAAAATATATCGAAAAAATCGCTTTGGTTCGCAAGATATATCAGAAACAAAAATTAGGGTTTTTACCCTAATTTTGGCCTAGATCACAACTTTGATACCACTTATAATGAAATTACTTGTATAATTTAGATTATGAGAAGCAATAGAACACCAAAGAACACAATATTGTAGATAAATGATCTCAATATGCAATTAAAATAGCTTCGCCACTTCAAGGGGCAACCTCCAAACCATACAATAAGACTCAAATGCTCGAATGATCATAAACTACTACCTACAATCCCCTATATATATTATTCATATGTTATGGCCATCACCAAGGCTGACCTACTAAGCATGTGAAAGTATAAATAACATAATAGAATGATATGGTAAGCCACAAGTCATCTATTCATATCCTAATACAAACAATAGGTTAAGGGAGTAACATCTTTTCGCGATAGTTCCAACGTGGTTGGTGCACATGTTGTATCCACATGGTGTACTTCAATCCAAACACCAACCTTCTTGTCGGATCTTCTACCCATGGTTAGGGTTTTGGAGTGATTCACTTATTATAGATGATATTGAGACTGTGTGATAACTAGGGTTTGATAATGAAGTATATTTCTAGGCCATTGAAGGACCCATAAAGTTACATAACCCCATTACGAAGGCATTCAAGACCATACGAAGGGGCAAGAGTGAATTATACATCCTAACCAAATTGTGCAGTCCTACACTAGAGCATTTTCAAGTCATAGTTTCAGCGGTGGAGCTTCTCCGGGCTCTCTACACTCCTAGATTCTCCAATTTGTCTTCTCATATTCTTCTTGTACAACTATGTATAGCTAAATTTCTCTTCTTTTTTATATTTGAGATTATATGCATGATTTGTCTTTGTAACCTAGAATTTACCAAGTAAAATCCTAGGCGGTGACACATCACTCGGCCTGGGCGAGCACTCACATGAAACGCGCAAAGGTATCATGCCCCTCTTTAGGGTTGTTGTTGTAGGATGTTAGCATGATGAAGACTTAATGCATTCAGATCCATAATTAATATATCATTCTACAGTGCATGTTCAGATCTAGATCTAAAGAATAATAGACTTAAATGATAACCATGATGAAATCAAGCATGCAAGAACCAATTATACTCAAGATTAATACTCTGATTTAGCCAATACACTCCATTATATTAAACATGATAAATACACAAAAGCTCATTATAATAGATAATACCATAGCTTATGCGCGCATTAGATTTGGCAAGCATAACTTCATAGTAATTCAGTTCTCACACCCTTCTCTATACTACGTAGATCATTACATATTTATAAGGGTGGGGACTTTCCCTTCACCACTTGCATGATTCCAAAAATAGGTCACAGGCTGAAAATAGCCACGTGCCTTTACAATCACAACCACACATGCAAGTGCGCTAACAATAGATCTCTTCTAGTTAACTGTTAGTAGAAATTATATCTTTAGCCCACATCCATGCAAAGCGCTTAGTATCCACTCTTCCAAAATAGGCTGATGCATGTCGCGCAATTCTTTTCCCAGTTTATGTGCTTTGCACACTATCTCCAAAAATAGCCCGTACATGTGAAAATGGCTAAGTCCCAAATCCTCCCTTATATTTTGCGTGTGTGTTCTCCCTTATCCATCCACACCTTTGACTACACCTGTTCCCTCTCGTGAACCTTCATGTGCCTTCTGATACATATTCCACTTTCATCCGCTCAACATTACCCCACACTAAATTGCATTGTCGCCCACAATGGCTACTCCTCGAACAATAAAGAATAAAGTAATGGAAAGAATGTGAAAGAATTTATATACAAAGAATAAGGATTTACTCTACATCACCCTCTGCTTCAACTGGAAGAATGAGTTCTAGATATTCTTCCTTTTTCGACGCCTAATGTCGCCACTCACTCAATGCGGCCTTTGCCTTTTCGGAATATTCACCTGCATAGACTCCGGCTCATCTGTGTAATTTCTCCCTTGTCATTTTGTAATACTAACATAATCTTAGCCATTGCAGATATTCTCCCTTCTAGTAGATCCATTTTCTGTGCTATAAGTTTTCCTAGTTCATCCAACCTATTCTTGTGGGGCTCTGGGCCGCTGCAAGGGCCTCGCGCTTTTGCTTTACCCTTTGTCGGTTTTTTGCGCCCCAATGTTTCATCATTCTTAGCTTTTAGGACTTTATTGTCCTCTACCATCATCCTTATTCTAATGACTCGCTTCCGGAGCTATACTGGATATTTAGTGATTGATCTGTTTCTTGACTCCTCCCAGAAGGGTTTGTAGTAGTGCCTCATATGATGAAATTTTTCTAATTACTACCTTTGACCTATCGCCTCATGTTTAGGGTCTTTTGGCATTGGCATCCTAATTGGTCCCTCTTCAAGCACCATATCAACTAAAGTACACACATAGTGCATAGCCGAAGGGAAATTTTTGGGTACCTTGGGCTCTAAATGTGGTCTTGCTTGGAGGACATGATCCTTGATCTCCTCTACCATGCCAATAAGAACCCCATTATTTTTCTGCTCCAGGTCCTTTTCTTGTTTCAAGTGTGTGATCTCAGCATCCTTGGCCTTAATCTCTTCCCTCAACACCTTGATAGTGGCAGATTTTTCTATGTTCCTCCACGCCACCTCTGTAGATACCTTCACCAAGGCATTGCTTACCTGCTCATCAGACATAATAGTGGGTTTCATGGTTATATGTCTGGCTTGAGGTGCCTTCTTCAACCTTCTTGACACATAAGATTCTTCGCATACGTCAAAGTTTGGCTCATCCATGTGTGTGTGCACGAGACCATGATAGTTTTTCTTATGCACATGGTGACCTTGTCCTCATCCATCAGCTCCCATCCATATAACTCCTTAGGGCTCACCATGCTCTGAAAATAGGCACAAAAAATTTTTCTTGTGTCCTCAGCATAGCCCAAAGATGGAACAATAAATTCTCCACTTGTCTATTTACTTCTTTGCCCCTTTGGGCCGCACGCCAAGATTTGGATTTTAACGCGACTCGTAAAATTTCAACGTTTACCATCTTTTTTCACCGCCTTTGCTCGTATTTATGATTTTGGTTCCCTGGAATAGTGTTTTTGCATTGTTTATGGTTAAAGAGTTCAAATTGGTTTTCACCTTTGGGTAAATGGGGATTCTATAAATAGCTGGTTGATCTTCAAGCAAATGGCCCCTCAAATTTGCCTCTCATCTTCTCATTTCATAGTTTTAGTCTTTCAGTTCTTAGGAATTCATAGTTTTCATTTGTTACATGCATAGTTAGTGTTGTTTTGTTGTTTAGAAGCCACATAATCTTCTTGTGCTAGTGTTGTTATTGTTTCATGCAATCAATTGAGAGTAAGATAGTTTTATTTTTAGTCTGAAGCCATTAGAGTTGCAGGTTTTGTTCATCAAAAGGATAGTTTCAGGTTCTGACGTTTTGTGTCAGTATGACTCATAATAAATCCCGCTAGGAATTGCATAAGCCAAGCTCTGTTCTCTTGCGCTATCCCTCTCCTACTCGCATTGTATTCAGTCTACATCCAAAACTGCCATTATTCCAATACCTACTTCTATTGATGCTAGCATTACACGCTTTTCTAGATTCACGTGAGCACGAAGGAACGAGGAGATCACACTGAGGGGACAAAGCCACACACAATCGGATTCACCACTGTTACAAAAATCCAGGTTCAAGCTTTCAAAGTTCTAGTTAAAATATATCAAATAGAATAGTGAATCATTTCATTTCAGTTAATCTCACTTTCGATATTGCCGGGAAGCTATGGGGATTGATAGTTTCTGAGAAACTATGATTCATTCCTCACTTCTGAGGTAGGATCGAGAGTCTTTCAAATAGATTAGATCAGTTATTTCATTATTTAGAATAGATTTACAACTAGCACAGAAAGTAGCTATACTTGGCTACTTTTGTTTGTTTTAATTTTGTTATTAGTTTAGTTGTCAATTTCTAGATATTTTAAATAATTGGTCTTTTTCAATTTCGTTCAAATAGTTCATCAAAAACACAAAAATAGAGAAGTTATATATGTTGTAGATATACTTTACATAGTTAGTTTTACTTTGCTTCAGTTAGATTTACATTGTTTCTTTTGTATGACAATCACGGGACCTAGGGAGCCCAGAGAATACGTATTCGAGCCAATCGTGCCTCAACCCAATCTTGTTGTAGCAATAACTGATATAGACCAAAATCTCAAGAATTCAAGTCTTCCAAATAACAATAGACCTACAAGAAATTAGCTCACAATAAGAGGACTAAACATAGAAGACGACAAAGCACATACATTTTGGTCAAACCAGCCAAACTACAGATTACCCTAGATAAATATCCGCATGACTGTAGAAGGGCTTGAAAGAGAGAAAACATTCGGTTGTGATCCTTTGGTCCCACAAATGACACAGAGAGACATTCTCACCGACATAGACACTAGCTTAAGAATTCAAGTTGCCAGAACACCTATAAGATACTCTGAGAAGATTACACAACTTTTAGTTCTAAATATAGAGGCCGAAAAGGCATACGACTACTGATACTAGGGATTAGGGATTGATTCCACACATGACCATAGGAGGTCCACAACAACCATGAATCTACGGTTGTGATCCACAGGTCCCACAACCCAACGAGTCCACAGGTCAATCAGACGTTGATGTTGGTTTACGCACATTAGTATTTAGATCCACTCCACTTCCACCAATCATTATCACACAATTATCCTCACTAGATATAGCAGCTAATCAAGCTAAAGATTTCTGGACTAGACTAGAGAATCACCCATAGAATCCACTATATATCCATCATCCATCTTATGACCCTATCTGGAGACATACACGAAACAATCCCAGGTCATTTTCCACGTATCCCACAACCTATAGATCGAATCACGCCAGAGCTCGATATTGATTGAGCCTTCGAGCAGTCATCCTCGCCGACCGATCTATCACACCAGTTTCAGGTTAGGAGGGCCTTCTTTGCCTTAGATTCACAGATTCCATTAGTGTGTGTCAAGACATAAGATTTCCTAATTAGTTTGTCCATACCCCACGTATATTCCATCCCCACCGGCTATCTCGGCATGACCTCGGGAGGTCAGGTGCGAGGAAGAGTTACTTGTAGATTCCCATGCTCGCTTGTCACTTTTCCATCATACAAAATTGGTGAACCGACGTGAAACAAACAGTTCTTCCTCTTTTATTTTTATTTCTTCCATCCACCTTCGCTCTTTCCCATTATTCTCATGGGTATTCATATACCCCCCGAATATGTCGGATTCGATGCATATGGCAGACCTCTCCTAGGTCTTGAAGCATACTACGATCAATTGAATAGATAACCATCACCCTCGCTCTCAGCATGGGGTGACAACTATTCAACTAACCGATTGTCAACACAAACTCCACCTCCAAGGACTAGATATAGTTCTTCTTTCCAAATAGAGGAGTTGGATCAGCTCGCTCAAACGCAACAACCAGAGCCTTCAGGCTCAAACAACATGACGTTTACGGAGAATCTGGTTCATCTCCTCAGGTGTTGCTTAGACCACAAATTAGTAGACAATCGATCCATATCTATTTTTAGATGATGAACATTCAGTGCATTATGCCAGAATGAACAACGCTCTCGAGTATGTACCCACCTATAGGAAGTTTACAAACACGACCCGAGGTCTCGTTTCAAGAAAACACCTCCATGCCACTACCTATAGGAAATGCCCTCGGTGAAACTTGGCTGGGGAAACGATCAATTCATAGCAGGGTACCACATGCCTATACAACCTCAGATATACAACAAACGCCACTAAGGAAAATACTGTGACTTCACCAAATGAAGTCATCTCAACTTTAGTAGAAAAAGTTAGAGGGTTAGAACTTGCTCAAGCAAGTCAAAATTCTCAATTCATGCAGTAGGAATTTCCAATCCTCCACATCATCCTAGCCAAGTAGACCTCCTCACAGAATAGGCACATTGGGCATGCCTCCTCAGTATTCACAACAAACGCCAACTAGAACCATGCATTTCTAACACCGTTCCGGTGGAAAATATGATACCTCCCGGTCTAGTACAAAATAATCCATTCCTGGGCAATACTCCTCCATACTTAAACATGTATTCCAAATCACCACAAGGAGATATGTTCTCTCTCCTAGCATATTCACTCAACCACAGGGATTTCCTTATGTCCCTACAAATGCATATGCTACACCATATCAACAACCCATTCCACCTCCACCCCCTCAGCAGCACCATCGATGGTCGAAACCTATGCGATAGGAACTTATTCAGAATATTTGAAAGAACCCTTAGACTTCACCATACGAAGCATCATGCTTCCAAGACCTCTTCCCGATTTTCCCAAATACAAAGGGGAAGGAGACCCGAATGCACACATTAAGGCCTATGCCACAACCATTCGAGAACTGCTCCCTTGGGATGGGGTTGTTGCTAAAATATTCCCCAAAACTTTAGAGGGCATCACCCTCGATTGGTATTACAGAATACCTGAAGCTTCCATCCATTCATTTAAACAACTCGTTTCAGAGTTCATCAAGGCATTTGACATGAACAAACTGTTGAGAACAGGAATCAGGGAATTCTTGCACATTAAACAAGAACACAATGAATCTGTTGCTCATTTCATCCAAAGATGGCGTACAGTCCTCTATTCTTCAAGAGCACTCCAAACATGGACCAAATGGAACTATGTGATTTATTCCTTCATTCTCTCAACAGAGAGGTAAAGGAAGAAGTCCAAAAGTTCCCACTAAGGACTTACGATGAAGTACTTGAGAGCGCCCTCCGAATAGATCAAGCTGCAATAGATAGCGGTCACAAGACGTATGGAACAAATGGGAGGTTAATCACCCCAACCAAAATACTACGACTTATCCTACTACCACAAACGTCAATCAAGGACCTAAAATCCTTAACAAAAATCATGGCGTAACAACAGATGGAGTAACTGACCAAACAAAAAAAAAAGGCAAATGTTGTAAATACTCCACCACCGATTAACAATCAACGAAACAACAACTTTACCCCGAACAATCAACTTGGTGGATTTTAATCATCCACAACAACAACAAAAAAGGCAGACCAAACACATAGGGTCCAAGTCAAAATTCAACTGGATATCAAAACCAAAACCAAAACCAAAGACAACAAACGCAAAACTTTAATAATAATCAATGGTTTAATCAGAGTTTTGGACCACAATACGTGCCAAACCAACAACCTAGGAATTACAATCCTAACTCGTATTGTGGTTTCCACAAAATTCGAGGCCATGACACTAGACTTGCCATGATTACAATAAATTCATGCAACGTCTAGCCAAGAACAAAGACAACTTTTCATAGATATGTTCTTAGCAGATCCTGCATCACCTACGCCAAATACTTTCACAGGAGCAATCTCCCCTCAAAATGCTCCCCTCAAGATCTTCAATGATCCACTCCCAAATCACAATAACAAAAATTAAATCCAAATGGGATGAACAAGAGTGTAATGACAGGAAACAATGATCATGAAGCCTCGACTTCACTAAATCCACCTATCGCACCACAATTAGGAAATCAGCTACGACCCAAGATAGTCAGTTTAGTGGAGTTAGACACTGAGCTACACGTGGAAGCCGTAACAAGGACACGAGAGTATTCCTCTCAGCCAAGTCCAAGTTACCCGCTAGAGACAGATAACATTCAACAACCATTAGTAAAACCCGTAGGTGCCTATGATTTAATTAATGACCTAACAAAGACCTTCTCTCACATCTCCTTTTTGGACTTATTAAAGAACTCTCCTACCCATAGGGCTGCTCTTTTAGAAGCATTAGGTTTAGGTCATTTAATTAACATCACTCCACCTCCCAAACACAAGTAAACCATATAGACTTTGATATCCACCCTCCGGGGCCGGATAGGGATACCGAGTTTATATTCGACATAAAAAAATGCCAACAGATGCTGAGATTGCACACAGAGGTGATCCAACCTTACATTTACAAGTGTGGGTTTATAACAATTACGTTAAATGCGCAATGGTTGATGATGGGGCAGCAGTTAACATAGTCCCCTTCTCTTTCCTTCAAAAGCTAGGGTATGGAGAAACAAATTGTTCCACGACTCGAATACACTAAGAGGCTATGATAGCCTTAAAGCCACTTCGATTGAACTATAATACTACCAAATACACCTTAGGACCCAAAACAATCCTCACTGAGTTTTATATTATAGATCGGAAACCAACTATAATATGATCCTCAGCACCATGGATACACCGTATGAAGGCAATCCCTTCTACGTTATTTCAAGAAATAAGATTCCTACACTTAGGGAAAGGTATTCATAGCAAAAGGTGATCCAAACCATTCGATATACACCTAGCAGACCTGAAGAAAAGGCCAAGTGCATTCACTCTGAGTTTGAACTCCCAACAAACCAACTTAATAAACCAACCGACTCAAAACCGGAAGAAAAGTTGGTACCTACAATAAGTTAGAAGTTACGAACCTAATCAAGAATATCCCAGCCCTCAAAGATGAGGCTAACATTGTAGAAACAATATCATTAGGAACTACTACAAAAATAGTTGAATTGCTAGAACAGATCTACCAATTTTCCTACCATTTGATTCTGTAGGTATGGGATATACCCTAGGTGTTGGTTCTCTTCCAAAGAGAGAACTCGCATGGTAGAAGTAACCAAGCGTAAGAAGTTGACGTAAAGAAATGTCCCAACGTCCATCTTCCCAACTAAATATTGACTCTCCATTTCGATGGAGCTAGATGTCATTATGGGGTCAAAGTGTGTGATCTTTACTTCTCCCGAGGGAAAGATCTTACCATTCACCTTTAAACTAAATTTCGAATGTACAAACAATGGCGCTGAGTACGAAGCCCTCCTCCTTGGCCTCATCTTAGCTAAGAGGCTCTGGTGTTAATGACATCAGGGTGTTAGGAGACTCTCAATTAGTAGAAACCAAGTCTCTGAGGTGTATGAGACTAGAGCTAAACATTTACAACTCTACAAAACAACAGTATTAGATTTGAGCAAAGGATTTAACTTCATATCAATTGAAGCAATCCCACGAGAACAAAATCTTCTCACAGATTCGATAAAGAACCTCAACCTCACTTCACGTTTCACTCCAAACAAAGAGTTGAAGACACCCGTTTCATGGTATCCCTTCGCACTGAACCATTAGTGAAGAAAATGTCAAACCCTCTTTTAACAACATAGCTGAGAATAAATCTACTATCTTAGATCACGTTGATAGTGATAGAGCCACTCTTGATTACTTAAACACCTATGCAGTGTTACATCTCACCCATCACGTGGTAGATTTGTCTTTAATCCCACATTCATCTTCTTACTTTGGAAATCCCATGATAGAGCTTCCCCCACAAAAGGAACTCGACATATACGCGGTAGAGAATGGAGAAGATCTAGAACTACCTCCACCCCACCTGAGTTTGAAGAAGGTAACGCTTCTTTAATCAAAGAAACAATTGATATTAACATCGAAACGGAGGAAGAACCAAAGATCTTAAAACTAGGATCTTCGTTAACTCTAAGAGATAGAAATACACACTCAAATCCTCATAGAGAACATCAAAAGGCTTTTGCATTTAATTATAAAGAAATGACGGGAATTACACCACACATCGCAGTACATAACCTCGTCACCAAATCAGATGCAAAGCCAATTAAACAAAAATCAAGACCAATGAAACCCAAGGTAGCTCTCATGGTGAAGGAAGAAGTAATGAAACTCCTCCAAGTAGGATTCATCAAACCAGTTGATTATTCTCAGTGGGTATCTAATATCGTCCCCGTTCTCAAAAAGAATGGGAAGATACACATTTGCATAGACTTCCGAGACATTAACAAAGCGTGTCCCAAGGATGACTTCCCATTACCATCCATTGACGTCATCGTTGATGCAATAGCTGGGATTTGAGCTTTTGTCTCTCATGGATGGATTCTCGGATACAATCAAATCAAATATCTGAACAAGACCAAGCCAAAACCACGTTTATAACTCCTTGGGAACCTATTGCTACGCTTGTTATGCCATTCGGTCTCAAGAACACTGGCGCTACATACCAGCGGGAAATGACATATATATTTCATGATCTTATTCATAAAATCATGGAATCCTATGTAGATGACTTGTTAGCTAAAGCCAGGAAGCGTTGTGATCACCCGGAAGTGCTCCGCATCATTCTTTCACGTTTGATAGAATACAGAGTCACACTAAACCCAGAAAAATGTGTATTTGGTGTGACAGGAGGGAAACTCCTAGGTTACATCATATCATCACGAGGGATCGATGTAGACCCAACCAAAATCTGGGTTGTTCTTGAAATGATCCCACCTTCGATGAATCTGGAATCAGGTCATTTCTTGGGAAACTCGTGCAATCCGAAGATTCATCCCAGATTTAAGCTTTTCCATTCATCCAATCAACAATCTACTCAAGAAAGATTATAGTATCGATTGGACCAAAGACTACAATGAGGCTTTCGAAGCAGTTAAGCATTTCTTGTTGTCACCACCTACGCTAATGCCTCCTAAGCCAGACCACCCTTTAATCTTATATTCACGAGCTACCAATGTCTCGCTAGCCTACATGTTGGCTCAAGAAGATGATGACAAATGAGAACGTGCTGATCTATTTTATTAGCCAACATTACTCGATTATGAAACATGTTATACGCAAGTAGAACGAGAATGCCTTGCCATAGTCTTCGCAACCAAATGCTTAAGACATTACATGCTAAATCAAGAAACAAGGGTCATTGTAAAAATAGACCATTTACGAACTTTCCTCACGCAAGGGTCCTTGTCTAAAAAGGTTGGATGCTTTATAACCTTAATGGGTGAATTCAAATTAACTTTTGTAAACCAAAAGTCCGTTAAGGGACAAATCATTACAGATTGGTTAGTTGATAACCCATTAGACGGAGGTGATCTAGTAGATCTAGATTTTCCCGATGAATGCATATATTACATCGAAACCAGACCTCCCATCTCCGAATGTCCTTGGTATACTGATATTATTAATTATATCATGGGCCATGCATATCCAGAAGGTGCTACACCACAACAAAGAAGGCGGTTACGCATTATCGTAGCTAAATACGTTATTATAGAACAAGTGCTCTATCGTAAGGCTTTCAATGGAATGCTTCTAAGGTGTGTTGACACAGAAGAATCCAAGAAGATTCTCTACGAATCTCACAGTGGAATATGTGGTGGCCATTTTGGAGGTCATGCCACTGCCCACAAAATACATCGATGGGCTATTTCTGGCCCACTCTAGAACACGACGCAGTAGAGTTTGTACGCAAGTGTCATAAATGTCAAGAATTTTCCCACGAGATTCACATGCCACAAGCTCTACAACCAATCGCTACTCCATGGCCCTTTTCTACATGGGGCCTAGATTTGATAGGGAAATTCTCTCCCTCATCAACAGATGGCCATAACTTCATAATCACGGCCACCGAGTATTTTACCAAATGGGTAGAGGCTATGCCTCTCACCACTGTACTAGGTTCCGTGATCGCCAAGTTCATTTTGAACCAGATCATTTGTAGGTATGGTGTCCCACAAATCATTATCTCAGATAATGGTACTTCCTTTAAGAATGACGAGGTCAGTCCATGAGCTATGTAGTAAATTTAAAATAAACCATCATACAACCTCCCTGTATTACCCTCAAGCCAATGGGCAAGCTGAAGCAACAAACAAAACATTGAAAGCTATTCTCCTTAAAACGGTAAAAGAAAACAAATGAGATTGGCATTTAAAGTTATATCCGGCCTTGTGGGCCCACCGAACCTCAATAAGAACACCAACAGGAGCAACTCCTTTCTCATTGGTATTCGAGAGTAGAAGCAGTTCTCCCACTTGAGGTTGAAATACCCAGTCTCCGTATCTCACTACAAGGGATTCTGGATGAAGAAGCTTATAGAGAAGCACGTCTCTCCCAACTAGAAAGCCTAGATGAGGCCAAAGTTAGATGCTGAACAATGGCATAGAGTCTATGCTGACCGATGTGCCGGCAAGTATAATAAAAAGGTCTATGAATGAGATATATATGAAGGAGATCTAGTTCTAAGACTAGATAGCCAGATCGATAAAAAGACCGGTGAAGGAAGGAAGGAAATTCTCAGCCCAAATGGTTGGGCCCATACCGAGTCACGAAAGACTATGGAAATGGTGCATATCTCTTATGTACACTGGAAGGTGAGGAATTTGGTGAAACAATCAATTCCTTGCATCTTAAACGATTCTATGCATAAGCAACCAACACTACTTGTATAATTATATCTACATTGCATCTTCATGTAGTTAGGTTCATTTTGTCCACTCGTTTCATAAAATTTGTGATCAAGGAACTTATTCTCAAAGCAATTCATTACAAACTTCTGATGGTATTGGCATAATCCTTCCAATCATACTTCTTCATTTTCATAACATCATCAACCATTTCAGAATCATTTCATCCATATAAAGCTAGATATGACAAAGTCTTAATGGTAACCATACCAAGGTCTGCATGCTTGTTCTCACTTTTGTTTCTTCCTAGGATAGGTGTCTTGCCTATGGTCTATTCTAGAAGCTTCATAGTGTCACATCTATCCCATATGCATATATCTCTTCGGAAATAAGAACATACTGACATTTTGCTCAAATAAATAAGTCAAATATAGATCAAACAGAAAATTTTATTTTTACACATTTCCTTGCCCTACCAACCTTCGGTGATGAGCTTGTGTCTCTTACTAGTGACGTAGGGTTGGGAAAGGATGGGAATGCCCTTACTCGCCTATGCCTTGTCCATGGTGATAAGCCCATGCTTCTTACTAGTAGCATGGGGCAAGGTGTGGGGGTCCTCTTGACAATAAACGTTGAAGGTCATAAGCAAACAATTCAAATAAACCTTTGAAATCTTGAGTCAAAAACAAATGAATCAGATGTCCAAAATTCCAAGAGAGCTCAAAACCCCAAAACCAGATTTTGTCTACCATGTGGCCATCTACGGATCTAAGTCTAGATAAACCACAAAGCAAGTCACATTCTAAACTATGGAGTCACTTGAGTAGAGTAGGTTTGTAGCATCCTAATTTGGTTCCACCAAATCTTTGTCTATCTCTCATCACTACCATTCAACAAATTTCATAGCTTGTGCCCTTTCTAGCTCTCATGGTGGTGAGCCCTCGCATCTTACTAGTTGCATGGAGTTAGGAGTGGGGCAAGTTCATCTGCTCATCATACCAACTTTATCATCACATTTTGTCAAAAAAATATATGAAGTACCGAAAAATTGCTTATAGAAGCTAAAGTTCAAAATCACATTGTGTCTATGTTATCATATATCAGCATCACGAAATACAAAAAGAAAGAAAGCATTTGTATCATTTGTTCTCCATTGCATACATTCTGAAAAGCATATAAAAACAACATTATAATATACATGTGGAAATGAATCACAAAATCACTGATACCAAGAGTCTGATCCAAAAAGAATATATATATATATATATATATATATTATATATATATATATAATTTCGTCAAGTTTCCCGCCATCATGCGCTAGGCATGGTCAAAATGCTCAATGAGCCCGGAAATACAAAATAAATCATATAAACAATCTAAGAGAGCCAAGTGGCCTCTCAACCCCTATGAGATCCCTCTGAAGGTGCACGACCACGTCTAGGACTCGCTACGCCGGCACTCTGAATGCACCGAGGGCTCACGGTCCCGAGGAGCAGCTGCGGCCTCGCTATGAGAGTGACTCCTCATCAGGCGCTCTACTGTCCTATACCCAGCCAACTCGGTATGGAGGGTAGTCACCATCTTGGCCACATGCCAGATAGGGGAAAAATGTCAGTATGCCTACCGCTGCTGAAGGCTCCCCTGCATCCACGGATAGCTCGGCACGAGTCTTCTCCATGGGGATCATCAGGGTATCAGTGCATACCCGGTGAATCAGTCTCACCACTCATCAACAGTCTCTGGCAAAGGAGAAAACAAATTAGAAATAGTCAAAAGATAAAAAAAAATGAAGAAGAGGAGAGATAGCAACTAAGGCAATCCTAACTAGAAACAAACATTAAGAGAAGGATGATAACTCACTCGATCTGGCCTCCAAGAGGGATCCCTAGGGTCAGCACCTACCATAGATGCCACCGCTGACTGAAGTCCTCCTCCTGTGTCTGGGGCAACATATCGTCCTACTACTGGACTCATCCTCCCCGCCTAGGTCCTGAGAAGGTGGCTCCTCTGAAACTAGAGTCACCCTCTCCGCACTCTAGCTCCCCTCTCCACCTAAGATATCCTGAGTGTCATGCCACTCGGGATCACTGTCCTCCTCTCCACCCGACTCGCTGACCTCAGCCTCGGTCTCCTCCTCCATCTCTCCCCTTGTGAACTCCTCAGACTCGGAGTCTATATCAATGGGGTCATCGCTGCTGGGCGTGGACCGCGGCAAATCAAGTAAGGGTGCCTGAGGAGCACCGGCTCTCCCTCGAGCACGTACTACCCACCTAGCTGCAATAGGGACACCAGGAGTAACAATGGTCCAACCCCGGCCTCTAGGACCTCCCCTAGCCTCCCGAACTGATCTAAATACTGGCACCACTGGGGGGAGCATACCGACATAAGGAAGGCCAAACTACTGAGGCACTCGATCAAAGGGGTGTGTCTCCACCTTCCCCGTCCTGTCCACAAGCTGCCCTGTGGTAGAGCAAGAGATCAAAGTGAGGGTCTCCTCTCCCCATAACCTTGCCATGGCCTGATAAGGTGTGGCCTCCATATCATCAGTGGTCAAGGAGGCAACTGGCTGGTGGGGTGCTCTAAGCACCGACATATCTTGTCCATCTGGCTGCCCTCACGGCTCCTGGGATCCGCCACCTCTACACCTCTCCCATAAGGGATGAAACGCTCATAGACCCAACTCATAACCAGGGTCGGATGGCTCAAAGACTGTCCCTTGTAAATGAACCACCCAGTACAAATCATGATAGGTGGTCCCAAGAATGTCAGCTCCCTAGGCATAAATCCGGCCATGTCCCTCAATCTGTGTAATAATGGGGGACCAACAATAAAGTAAAGTGTCTCCTCCCTTGTCCCCGATCAATCTCGAGGCAAGGATCCCCATAATGGCCTGACGAATCAAGGGGATAGGTAGGCTAGGAATAGATCGACCCTCACCCCCTTCTTCGAACCAGTGGAGATAACTGTGTCTCCCATGTATGAAGCCCACTGTGCTATCTGAGCCCGTGACCCTGCTGTCTCAAGCGTAAGCCGTCTCCCAATGATCGGGACCCCCAAGATATGGTAGACATCCTCCAAGGTGATAGTCCACTCACCCCTGACTCCTGGAAATCGGAAAGTGTTCCGATCAACATCCCAATATGAAAACAAGTCACAAAGTATGTGACTAGAAGGTGCAACATGCGGGACCCGTGATATACGCAATATGCCGCCCTCTGAAGAGTATCCTGCTCATCCTGAGAAAGTGCATCCAACACTACTGGAAGCCAATCACACTCTCTCTCTCTCGCTCCATCTGATATATTCCTCCTTCACCTGCATACACCCAAAAACACGCAAAAAGGAGTAAGTTAGTATTCAAATGACATTGGAAAAATCATGAAAGCATATAAGAATGCTAGAAATGCAAAAATGAATTCAAACAAGTATTATTTTGGCATTCTGTGAAGGACCGCCACCCTGAGCAGGGCGGCGGTTCCATAATCACCGCCTTAAAGGCGGTGGTCCAGAATCGCCACCCTATCAGGGGGCGGTGTAACCGCCGCCCTGCTCAGGGCGGCGGTCGTGTCCCAAATTTCACACGGGTCACGTGCCCTAAAAATGGCTAAAAACATGAAAAAAGACTATTTTGACCAAAACAAAGCCTACCCATTAGGCGCCCCCTAAGTGACCCTATTAAAACTAACATTTTCAAAAATAATCCCCCATGACAAAGATTTCATCATTTTAACATTTTGGGGTAAAAATGTTAAATCAAGAAAACTAACCTGTGATCTCGCGGGTCGATGTTCCACTCACAGAGGCATGATCACTATCTCATCACGAACATTTTGACTATACTCTCATCAAAAACCGTCACCGTGGGTCCCAGAGCTCAAAATCAATCAAATCAACACGCACAAATGAATAGGAAAATGGGCCCATTTTTACATATATAACATCTTGACTTGTTTTGAATGCCCTTTTCGTAGGTTTGGAGCACCGACGAGAGGTAAGTTCTTATCCCCGCACGAATGGTAAGTCCTCATTTCATATTATTTTAGTATTTATTTTTTGATTTATTTTATCTATCTGCACTTGAGTCCTCTTTTCATTTTACAGTAGCAGGGAATTTTGGATGGCGTCATTTCACACACGACGTGTCAGGTATAATTTCTAACTTCCCATTTCAGGACCGCCATACTGACCCACCATTTTACGCCTCTTCATGGCTAAAACACTTCTCCGAGGGGGCAATATGTACGTACCCAAAATTGTAGGGTACTACACCACCGAACAACATTACACGTGCCCCAATGATGATACAGGTCTCCTCGCAAGGTGTTCGGGATCCAGAAAAGCTCTCCAAGTATGTGTTAACATCCCGCATGTCCCACTTAGCCCCTGTGTGCTTTGTTTTTCTCTTCTCCCTCTTTTTCTTTGTGTTTTGGTCTTCAGTTACGAAACCGCCGCCTCGCCTGGGTCGGCGGTCTCGTGACCGCCGCCTGCCAGGCGGCGGTCTCAGTAACCGCCACCCGCTCGTAGGCGGCGGTCCTTCACGCATTTTCTATAATGTTCTTTTTAACGCGACTCATGTAAAATTTCAACGTTTACCAAATTTTTTCACCGCCTTTTCTCGTATTTATGATTCTGGTTCCCTGAATAGTGTTTTTGCATTGTTTATGGTTAAAGAGTTCAAATTGGTTTTCACCTTTGGGTAAATGGGGATTCTATAAATAGCTGGTTGATCTTCAAGCAAATGGCCCCTCAAAAATTGCCTCTCATCTTCTCATTTCATAGTTTTAGTCTTTCAGTTCTTAGGAATTCATAGTTTTATTTGTTGCATGCATAGTTAGTGTTGTTTTGTTGTTTAGAAGCCACATAATCTTCTTGTGCTAGTGTTGTTACTGTTTCATACAATCAATTGAGATAGGATAGTTTTATTTTCAGTCTGAAGCCATTAGAGTTGTAGGTTTTGTTCATCAAAAGATAGTTTCAGGTTCTGGACGTTTTATGTCATATGACTCACAATAAATCCCGCTAGGAATTACATAAGCCAAGCTCTGTTCTCTTGCGCTATCCCTCTCCTACTCACATTGTATTCAGTCTGCATCCTAAGCTGCCATTATTCCAATACCTACTTCTGTTGATGCTAGCATTACACGCTTTTCTGGATTCACGTGAGCACGAAGGAACGAGGAGATCACACTGAGGGGACAAAGCCACACACAACCGATTCGCCACTATTCTACAAAATCCAAGTTCAAGCTTTCAAAGTTCTAGTTAAAATATATCAAATAGAATAGTGAATCATTTCATTTCAGTTAATCTCACTTTCGATATTGCCGGGAAGTTATGGGGATTGATAGTTTCTGAGAAACTATGATTCATTCCTCACTTCTGAGGTAGGATCGAGAGTCTTTCAAATAGATTAGATCAGTTATTTCATTATTTAGAATAGATTTACAACTGCACAGCAAGTAGCTATACTCGGCTGCTTTGTTTGTTTTAATTTCATTTATTAGTTTAGTTGTCAATTTCTAGATATTTTAAATAATTGCTCTTTCAATTTCGTTCAAATAGTTCATCAAAAACACAAAAATAGAGAAGTTATATATGTTATAGATATACTTTACATAGTTAGTTTTACTTTGCTTTAGTTAGATTTACATTGTTTCTTTTGTATGACAATCACGGGACCTAGGGAGCCCAGAGAATACGTATTCGAGCCAATCATGCCTCAACCCAATCTTGTTGCAGCAATAATCGATATAGACAAATCTCTCGTAATCCAAGTCTCTTCCAACAACAATAGACCTACAAGAAATTAGCTCACAATTAAGAGGACTAAACATAGAAGACAACAAAGCACATACGTTTTGGTCAAACCAACCAAACTACAGATTACCCTAGATAAATATCACATGACTGTAGAAGGGCTTGAAAGAGAGAAAATGTTTGGTTGTGATCCTTTGGTCCCACAACCAGACGCAGAGACATTCTCACCGACATAGACACTAGCTTAAGAATTCAAGTTGCCAGAACGCCTGTAAGATACTCTGAGAAGATTGCACAACTTTTAGTTCTAAATATAGAGGCCGAAAAGGCATACGACTACTGATACTAGGGATTAGGGATTGATTCCGCACATGACCATAGGAGGTCCACAACAACCATGAATCTATGGTTGTGATCCACAGGTCCCACAACCCAACGAGTCCACAGTCAAATCGACGTTGATGCTGGTTTACGCACATTAGTATTTAGATCCACTCCACTTCCACCAATCATTATCACACAACTTATCCTCACTAGACATAACAACTAACAAGCTAAAGATTTCTAGACTAGACCAAAGAATCACCCATAGAATCCACTATATATCCATCATCCATCTTATGACCCTATCTTGAGAGACATACACAAAACAATCCCAGGTCATTTTCCATGTATCCCACAACCTATAGATCGAATCACGCCAGAGCTCGATATTGATTGGAGCCTTCGAGCAGTCATCCTCACCACCGATCTATCACGCCAGTTTAGGTTAGGAGGGCCTTCTTTTCCTTAGATTCACAGATTCCATTAGTGTGTGTCAAGACATAAGATTACCTAATTAGTTTGTCCATACCCCACGTATATTCAGGACATGAGAAAAGCATGACCCACTGCGCATGATGAATGGATAAGGTGTCATCCTGGTGACAGGTTGGCCTAGGAAGGAATATGCCCTGTGATGGAAGCTTCTAGAAGACCATCATGGCAAGGAGTGGAGAGCTCATGCCTAGAGGAGCATGCTCCCATGGAGGACCACATCTAGACACTTGGCGATAGATCTGAATCCTTAGAAACATGGGTTGGTAGTTTAAGGGGCCTATAAATACAAGCACCCGCAGAGGAATAAGAAAGGAGAGGTCAATAGAGAGCAGAGCTCTGCAGAAATGTTGCGAGGAGTCAGACAGGGTTGGGTAGATAAAATATAGGAGAATGATGCTTGAGGGGCTTGGGATTGTAAAATTTCTTTGTAAGCTAAGGGATTTAAACCCGGTTATGATGTATGACTTTGGACCGCCATACTTTGTGATGTTCGTAATGGATCTAACAGATGTAATGAGGTTACCAACTTATTTGAATATGATCATTAATGATTCACGGTCCATACATATATCTTCATAGTTCTGTTTTATGTATGTTTATGGAATGAATATGAATCCTTATGCATTTTCCTTTCTATTTTGGTTCATGCATAGAAAGAATCTATTAAGTATCTTTCTATTTAGAATGATTGTATTGATCTAGAAGCCGTTCTGAGCTCTATGATGATTGCATGTCTCATTTCCGCTCACTCTCTTTAAATTCTTATCATAGATGATGTTTCCCACTAAACTCACATAAAGGAGAGACTTGGTGCCTGTGCATGCCTCAAGTGAGCACCCAATGACCCGCTGGGTGATAGGCCGATGTGCATGGGATTCCCTTGTTCTTTGGTGGGTGTAAAAATGACTACATCTTGGTTCCGTTTCGAGACCTCTTTTTGAAGTTGTAGTGGGAAATAGCATACATCATGATCTATGCAATGAGTGATGACAAAGTGTTTAACTTTGGAAGGTGTTGAAACATAGTTTACAAGCACGAGAGGATGAATTTTCTCAGAGATTCAGCACTGGGCCTGAGTTTGATGCACATAGATGGGTAGAAGAGAACCTCTACCATGATTTGTATGAAATTTTTTTTGTTGCTTCCCAGTAGAGCTATATGAATGGCTCTCGGCATATGTGTCTAGATCAAGCTGGTATTATAGATCACACACGTGGACCCAAGAAGAGTACCAGAGGCTACAAGATGCAAGATATGATGTGGACTTGTGTTGTGGATCATTGGTGGAAAGGAGTGTTGGCTAGCTACACCTGGAATATGTTATTTCCACGTATTCTTTTCGAAGTCACCGTTTGAATTTCGTGGGAGCCCAGAGGATCATTTCTACGTGTTATTCCTCTAGAAATGAAGATCTTGATTGTTACCTTGAGTTTAGAGGCATTTCCAATGGCCGGCTAAACCGTTCTGAGTCTTTGGGCGAGGAAGCTAGGGTGGAGGAAGATGGCGAGATATTGTGGCGAGAAAGAAAGGAAGGAAAGGCAACTCAAGTACGGTGAAGTGCGCAAAGGGAGATTGCTAGAAATCGTGAGGTTGTAAGTGTGATGGATATATGGAGGTAGACGCTACGGGAATAATTTGAGGTTCACACATAGGACATGGAACCTGAGTAGCCTATGCTACCCCATCTTGGAAAGCGCATAAGAGAGACCCATTCAGCTTTTGATGAGAGTTCATCATGCAAAGAGAGAAGAGTCGTTGGCATGCATCTAAACCCACCTAGTGACCAAACCCTGGCGCTTGGTTTTCCAAATCAAGGGAGGAGTATCGTTGACCCAATTGGTATCGGTGGAAGTGACAGATCTGCACCCAAGAGATACAATTTCTCGTTTGGGACTTCTATGGTTACACATACCATTCCAGCGTTTGGGGGATTTTTTGGGCAAAGTGCAAATACACAAGGCTTGGGTAATGCATTGGGGAGTGGCATGGGACACACATTTGGCAATGGCACAATCTCACGAGCATACTTGGCACGCAGATTCGATGGGATGTTGGGGACCCTAGGCGTGACCGCTTTAGGCCCATTACTGGCTACTGGTGGATTTAGAGGCACATGACCTAGTGGATCTAGTGGATCGGGCGGAGGAGGAAACACCAGAGGAATTCAAGGAACTGGGTCAGGAGGACAAGGGCCTCGGCTACCTCGTCAAGTCTTATTTGAGATGTCTCTACATTTTCTATATTACAGAGGTATTGAAGATGTTGCAGAGCATGTTCACAAGTGTGAGTTGCTATGGTGCACAAAGGGGATCACAACCTCAGAACGAAAGGCCAGTCAGTTTGCAACAATGTTACAAGGGCATGCACATAGCTGGTATAGGAAGTATGACCCCCATCAGACGGTGGTAGATTACACCGCATTGAAAAATGCCTTCCTAACAATTCCACATCCTGAGTTTGAATAAAAGAGCATTAACGCCCTTAAGGAGATTCAGTAGGGAATGGTGGAGAGTGTGCGGGAGTATGACGCGAGTTTAAGACTCTCCTATCAAAGTTGTCATATGACATCCACCCTTCACAACATGCTCAATGGTTTGTTAGAGGGTTGATAACGCCATTTAGAAGGGCATTATCCCATAAGACTTTCATAGACCCGCGAGGCATTGGAAGCTACCTTGCATCTTTGAAGCCGTTGGGAGAGTTGATCTTGAGTTAGCCCATTCTTGGAAGCTCAAATCATTGTTATGGCTAAGCAACTGGAAAATCTATCTATGAACTCAGCTCATGAGATTCGCAGTGGAATGTGGTGCCTGATTATGAAGTAGAAGGGCATGCCAAGGATATTTCCCCGTAAGAAGACGATCGTGTCGTAGCAAGAGAGCTGTGAGATTTTCCATAGGGACCATGATGCGAGTAGATGTCCCTTGTTACAACGTGAAATTTGGAAGAATGTATATTGCTACTATAATATTTTTACCTCTACGACCCATGATACTAAGGATTATCGGCGTATTGACCAGATCCATGTGGTCATTGATCATGGTGTGCGCCAGGACTAGCATTATTAGTAGTTATAAGGGTAATGACCATCATTATGAGGAGGGCACGGTGGGGAACGTGTGGAAGAAGTTCTCGCAGAGGATTTCATGGTCGTGGTAACCGCGGAGGAGGAAGAAGTGAGTTCCCATGTGGAACCTATTTTAATTGTGGATCTACAAACCACTAAAGCGCAAGTGTCTAGACTTAATGCAGTGCTCATGGTGCAAGAAGAAGCACAAGTATGAGGAGTGCCCTGATTTGTTTGAGCACATGAGTCGGAAGCATTGGAAGATAAGGGCGCTGCAATGATAAGCATCAAGAAGGATGACACCCAATGGATGCCACAGTGACATGTGATGCAGGCTTGGAACTGTTATGGTAACAACAAGAGTAGAGGCTACGCACGCACGGAAATGCCAAGGTAGAAGAACCTGGTTTCAAGGGAAGAAGTGGTATATGGTATATACCCGGACCACATGCATCAAAAGGAGGAGGTATATCAAGAAACACTGGATGTCATTAAGAGTTTACAAGGAGAAATCCGATGTCTAAAGGAGCGATCCAGAGAGAGGATCAAAGAAGGAAGGTTGAAGCATGAAAGGATGACTGGATGAGGTTAAGGAAGTATTTAAAATGCTAAGGCAAGAGAATATTATTCCCTTGCTAGGAGCATGGCTAAGAGAGAAGGTACCACGCATCAGAGAAGAGCGCGAGAGGTAGGTCCTACATGCAAACCTTCCCCCTCGTAGCCTTGACTATGATAAAGAGATCACATTAAATGCAGTCATGGATGGATAGCTCCTTAGTAATATCCTCATTGACACAAGCACGGAGGTCAATGTTCTCACCTTGGATGCATGGCATCAGATGGGAAGACCTGCATTACAGCCATATTTGAATGTGTTGTATATGGCGAACAAAATGAAGGCAATGCCCATCGGTGTCTTAAAGGATGTAGCTATCACTATTCACGGGGCTAATTTTACTAGGGATTTCAAAGTCTTGGCGCTCGTTGAGGTAGATAATTACCCAACATTACTTGGGTGCCCATGGTGCTATAAGAACAATGCGGATCTTCGGTTCAACAAGGGACACATAATCTTTGAAAATGAGGAGGAATGGGTTATCATACCCCTAGCTAATGGAAAATTAACACCCTATACTGAACCTTTGGGAGAAGAAGTCCTTGATAGAATATATGTGCGCTCAATCAGGGATCCAGAGATAATTCATCCCATAGAAGGAGTTATCCAATTTGAGGATGCCCAGTTTGTGAGTGATACCACAAGCATGGCGTGTGACAATTGGGCACATGGGACCTATGAGTTGATCGAGATGACATTTAAGAGGATTGGTAACCAAGGTGACAAAGCGCGTATAGTCCGGTGCCTAGGAGGAAGAAAACTACCAAGTTACTTGGGAGGGGCTAATCCGGAAGATTTCTTGCGAGAAATGGAGGCCCATTAGAGAAATGAAAAGGAAAAAGAGAAATTCTCAATTATAACCTACTCATAACTACTGCATACTAGTGGGTGACACATCGGGATAACCTCTTGGAATGACGTGAGGTGAGAATTGCCTTATCCATAAGCTTTTGCAGGAGCAACGCGCCCATGGCTATAAAATACTATTATGGTAAAGATACTACTTCCTTCCATATCAAAGCATGTGAGATAGCCTAGATGGGAAGTGCAAAAGCATTACCACCTTCGTTATGGGTTCATAAGTTGTATTCCACCCTACAAGGTTGTGCGCGTGCATGGTACATTCACGTTGAGACACGCCGCCAGACAAGGAATTGACAAGAGTTAGTGGTTGATCTCATTTAAGTAGTCGAGTATCAGAGTACAAAACCCTTGGTGGATAAGGCATTGCAGGTTTTCAAGCACCTTACTATCAGGGATAGCGCCATGGCAGAAGAAAGAATACAAGAATTGCTAGGTGAACCTAGCCTGGAGGTGTGCTTTAAGGAAGAACAAACATAAGAGATACAGTTTGAGCGTGCGTGCATAGAGAGAAAGAAAAGGGGAAGATGGTGTATGTTATTGATGGAGAAGAGGTAGAGAACTTGGATATTAACCACTTTGTAGGGATGCATGAAGTCATAGATAGTGCTGATGAATGGGTGCATGCCTACCATGAACCTTTAAATATGAAAAAATGTTAACATCGGCTCAGGAGCAGAACCCAAGGAGGCAATCATTGGAGACTATTGGTTGGAGAAAGAAGTCTCTAAGATCATTGATATTTTACGTGAGTTTGAGGATTTATTCTCACGTGGGTATCATGAACTCAAAGGTGTTCACCATTCCCTGGGGAAATGATAATTAAGTTGAAGGAGGGTGTGCACCCGGTCTAGAAGAGACCATATCGAATGAATCCTAACCTACGCGTGAAGGTCAAGGAAGAAATAGATAAGATGATAGCATTGAGCATCATTGAAGTTGTTGAAGAGTCAGAGTGGATAAGTCCAATGGTAATTAGCATCAAGAAGGACAGAAGGATAAGGATTTGTGTTGATTACATGGACTTGAATGTAGTGTGTATCATTGATCCTTTCCCAACCCCATTTACTGAAGAAATCTTAGAGGGAGTGGCAGGACGTGAGGTCTACTCTTTCACAGATGGATTCTTGAGCTATCACCAGGTAAGGATCGCGAAAGAGGACCAGAGGAAGATGAATTTTTCCACTGAGTGGGGAAGTTTTTCCTATACAGTCATGCCTTTTGGGTTGAAGAATGCACCTATTGTGTTCTCGTGCATTGTGGTACAAGCTTTCCAGGACTTCATCCATAAATTTCTTCAAGTCTACCTAGATGATTGGACAATATATGGGCTAGTGAGGGACCATTGTGACAACTTAAGGCTGATGTTTGAAAGATGTCGGCAGTTGAGGATATCCCTCAACATTAAGAAATGTGTCTTTGCTTTATCACGTTTGGAACATTACCTACTAGTAGATCCCACAAATTTGTAGTAATTGTGGGATTGAGGGAGCCTACTAGTCAAAGCACAGTGCGCGGATTCCTCAGACATACGGGGTACTACAGGAAGTTCATCAAGGGATATGCCAAGATCACCACACCTTTAGAAGAGTTGCTTAGACATAAAAGTGCCTTTCATTGGGGAGAGGCGCAGCAGAAGGCATTTGACACTTTAAAGGATAGGCTTGTCACCATGCCCATACTATGATTCCCCTCTTGGGATAAGCCCTTCCATGTTCATGTTGATGCCTCTAAACCACCATTAGAGTAGTACTTGCACAACCTAGTGAAGGGATTGTTGATCATCCTTTGTGCTTTGCAAGTAGGAAGTTAACACCAACGGAGTAAAATTATACTACAACTAAGTGTGAGGCATTGTCAATGATCTATGCACTTCACAAGTTCGGATAGTATCGATAAAGAACCCATTTTATATTTTACACTAACTATATGGCATTAAAATATTTAGTGAATAAGCTTGTTCTAAAAGGGCGCATATGTTCCATACCTAATTCCAAGAAAAATTAATTCCATACCTAATCATTTGTCTAGAATCAATTTAGGGAGGATGCACAAAGCATTCGGATACCATGCTAGATGCACAACTATTTAGGTTGTGGCGTGCTCCCTCGGACTTATAAGATATTGCAGTACTTCTCAAGACATGTGTAGCACCTAAGGGATGAAGGCCTTTGGATAAAAAGTGGTTAGTTATACACTCTGCACCCTACATGTTGATTAGCGGGGATTTATACAAATTAGGACGTGATGAGATTCTGGGCCAGTGTGTGCTAGAACATGAGCACATGGCAATAATAGAAGAGGCGCATGAAGGTAGTGCAGGTAGACACTATGCAAGAAATTCCCAACATGCACGGAAGATATTAATGGTCGGATTATGGTGGGAGATCCTATATCAATACTGCAAGGAATATTGCAAGGTGTGTGACCATTGTCAGTGCAATGGCAAACCAGGGCAAAGAGATGAAATGCCTCTACACCCTATTCCCAGCACTGAGCCATTCGAAAAGTGGGCTATAGACTTCGTAGGCCCTATTGCACCAGCTACGTGTAGGACTAGATCACGTTATAAAATCACTTGCACATTACTTGATAAGGTGGGCGGATGCAAAGCACCACTAAGGATTGTACAACTACTATAGCAAGGTTCCTATTGGAAAACATTATTAAAAGGTATGGATGCCCTTTGAGTTTTACTAGTGACGAGGGGTACACATTTCTTGAATGAAACAGCAGGGATTCATTGTTAGCAGAATTCATGGTGGCTCATCACAAGACTACCCCTTACCATCCACAAACAAATGGAACCGTGGAGAAATTTAACAAAATAGTTAGTCACACGTTGACTAAGATCTGTGGTGTTGGTAGACATTATTGGGATGACAAAGTATCAGTCATTCTTTGGGCATATAGGACAACCTACAAGAGGTTAAATAAGGCCACACCATTTCAATTAGTTTTTGGCATGGAGGTTGTCCTACCAGTTGAATTCATGTTACCTTCTCTATGTATAGC
This sequence comes from Taxus wallichiana var. yunnanensis, assembly GCA_018340775.1. Classification (NCBI taxonomy): domain Eukaryota; kingdom Viridiplantae; phylum Streptophyta; class Pinopsida; order Cupressales; family Taxaceae; genus Taxus; species Taxus wallichiana. Next base: position 604,408,963 of record CM031243.1, read on the forward strand.
GTGCGCATGAGGATTGCGGAAGAACAACCGTTGGAAGAAATAATTTTAAATTTAATGCAATTGGATGAAAGATGATCACTCGCTAGGTGGAGCCAGAAAACTGAAAAAGTAAAACAAAAGGCATGGTATGATCGTCACATTAAGAACAAGAAGTTTGAGGTTGGGCAGATGGTCTTACTATATGATTCAAAGTTTCTGCGCCATCCTAGGAAGTTAAAGGTGCATTGGTTGGGTCCCTACATCATCTCGTACATTCTTGACTCAGGTGCATGCTAGTTACAAGTGCTAGATGGAACGAGATTGCCAAGACACTTCAATAGGAGTAAAATGAAGCCCTACTATAAATAAGTCTTCTTGGTGTTTGTAATAAGGCAGTATTGCCAATTAGTTTAGGATTTCCCTTAATGCATTTTCTTTTCTTGTGTTTCCCTTTCTCATTGTTGTTTTTGTGTTATGCGTTGGGTGCTGATAACCTCATTAATTTTTCAAAGGTTGTGAATGCACAGAGGACCATGCATCATTTTAGTGTGGGGTAGAATAATGTGGAGGAAAGTGCAAAGTGTGAAGAACCAGGAAGGATTGTATTGGAAATCCTGGTGGATGGCCCTGGGAAAGGAAGTGCATGGAAGGAAAGGTGAAAAAGGATGGTTGGTGTCAAGGTAAGGCTACATTGTGGATCCACGTACAAGAGAGGAAGAAGCGTAAAAGCAACACAAGGTAGGCGAGAGAAAAAATCATGATGGAAGTACCTTCGGCCTTGGTGACGACGCGCACAAGAGTCTCCTGTCAAGATGGATTGGTTGTATGCCATAAGGTTGGGGGATTGTTCGTGCAAGGTTGGGCGTGTGAGTTAAAGCACTAAAGTTGGGTTTTGTTGAACAAGCCGCATTAAGTGTTGAATTATGGTGGTAGGTGAGGTAGCATTTAATGTTAAAAAGTAAGAAAAACTATAAATAGAAGGTCGAGCACTTCATTATGGACATTGTGAATATGAAGAAGGAAGAGATTTTGCGAACTAGGGTTTCCAGAGTTGATCCGTGTGAAGAAAAATTGGAAAAATTTAACCATGAGTGACTAGTTTGGATCTACAAACCAGGAGGGAAATAGTTCACGGGTGTAGAGAGAATTGTGGAGAAGTGTTGTCTTGTGAAAGGGATATTCCAGTGAGGGTTTAGCAGCTAGGGCACGAGGTTGAAAAGGATTTTCTTCACAAGTTCGAGATCTAAGCTTGGAAAGGGTAGAGAAGCAGAGAAAGAGAAGTTGAAGTGCAAAGATAACCTACACAATGGCACCCAAGAAACCAACTGTAACACCTAAAAGGGAAAAGGCAAGGGCAAGGGAAAACAACAAGAAACCACCGCAAGTACCAATGAAGAATGGTATGCAGAAATGTAGTACCCAGATGGGGTTTTGCTTGGAAAGGAGTGGGAGTCCCATTTAAGAAACATGACAGTAAGTGATTATAACCATCACACAAACACGACTGAAAAATAAATGGCATTGGAGTTAGTGCGCTGACAAACAAGAGGACACTAGAAGGGTTACCCATTTATAGCAATGAAGTAAAAGTGAAGTTGGAGAAGGCGGGATTGTTGCAACTCTATGAGTTTCCCTACTTTGGGAAGCCTAAGCACCTCTATCAGTGGTTGATGTCGTGCACGTACACGAAGACCACTTTCACTTCACAGGGCACAAGATGCGCATAACTCCTCAACTGATTTCAAAATTCACAGGTCTCATCTGAAGGACAAGATATAAAGGACAACCTATGTGACAAAGAAGCCATCAAAGAAATTGTCGCCGCATATGCATACAAGAAGGGGTCAAGGTACTTTGATATTGGGATATCCAAGACTGGTGATGAGAATGGTCGCGCACCTGGTAACCAAACTTAATGACCAAGAGAGGTGGACGCAAGTGAACAAGTCATGGCTCAATGTTTGTAGAAGGATATGGAGGGTGCCATCTACAACTTGTCCACGTACATCACGGATGAGATCATCAGTAGCACGTAGGAAGGTGACAAGATAATTTTCGGCAATGTCCTCTTAACTATTGTGTTTTCAAATATCGGAGTGCCAGATGCAGCATATAAGTTTGTTTGGGAGTACCCAGAGGAAGACCCTCGCCCACAAAGAGATTCAAAAATACACTTGTGATAGCATGACAACCATTCACAAGGTGCATCTTGAGAAATGGTATATGTGCTTGAGGAATGTATTCGGGGCAGAGTGGAGGATCCCATAACAACTTCCAAAGCTCACAGAGGGAGAAGCTAAATTTGTAGTATACCAACACTTATGCATTGACAAATTTAGGTTGGTTGATGAAAACATGAGCCCATGGTGTAAACTTCCATTTTCCTTCACCGCTCAGTACTTCCAGTGGGGTAAACAGATTCAAGGAATCTAAGAAGCTGAAGTTTGACCTTGGAAATATGGATTGGACCACAAGGAGATGCGCAAGACGTTGGTCTACCCCAACAAGCGTGTGTACATGGAAAAGTACGTATCACACAAAGTTCAGATGATGAAACCTCTGACTCTGTCTATTGCAGGGAGGTCTACGACGCGTGTATACCTTTACATAAGGCCCAAGTTTGAGAAGGGCACTTATCTTGAAAATGAAATATTTATACCTGAAGACCTAATAGGTAGAAAGACGACCGCACCCAAGAAAAAGGAGATGGAAGAGAAAAAGAAAAAGGCACCAAGTGTCCAAGATACACAAACGGTGGGCACCCTGGGAACAAGTACTTAAACGCGTAGGAAGAGGTCCCCAATCAAAGAGGAGGTGTCAGAGCAAGAAAATCCTATCGCAGAGGAGAAATCACCAAAGGAGGAAGAAGAGAAAGCAGAATATCCTATACTAGAATCCCTAGTTAGGAAGAAATAGAAGGTGATAAAGGAGGCTGACTCATAGGACACAGAGAGCTTGGAGAAATAAAGGGGTGAGAGCTGGTGATGATGAAGAAGATGAACCTGAAGGGGACCAAAAATCACTTTTTTTAGTGTGCACGATTCGGAAGGAGAAGGCGAAGAGGAGAAGAATGACTGTCACTTTGTGTGAAGGAAGGGAAGCCAGGAGGAGGAGGGCGCCCAGGAAATGGGAAGAAGTGAAGAGGTTAGCATGAAGAATCAAAGGACTCTAAGCCTCACTAAGGATGAAGTAAATGAGGTGGTAGAAAGAGAAGCAACAAAAATCATTGAAGCCTTAGTAGAACAAGAGTTGGAGCGTAGCACTGATATAGTGATGAATGAAGATAGGGAAGAAAGCGTAGGGAAAGATCACGATAGTGTGGGAGGCCCCAGTCTAATGGTAACTGTTCCTAAGGGCACGCACACAAGAGGGAAGCACTTGGAGATCCGAAACCAAGAATGAGCTACATTGATGATCCAAACAAGGTGTTGCGTGCGCGCTTCCAAAGCACAATCCCAACAGATCAACTCTTGGCAATGAAGTCATTTGATGAAGAAGGTGCATACCCTCGATGAGGAAAATGCTTTCTTGGGAAATTGAGTCCCACATCGACAAGCTAGAGTTTGAGGTAAGCCAAGGGGAAATAATGAAGATGCCTGAGTCAAAAGGAGATAACCCCTTGGTGAGCGCTCAACAACTCTTGAATGAACAAGTCTGTAATGCATTGAATAAGGTCTCGGTTGAACTGGAAGCTAGGTTATTTGGGAGGAATGATAGGGTAAAATTTCTAGAGGTAGAGCTAGAAAAGAGGGAAGAAGAGCTAGAGGAAAGGACCAAGGACTTAAAACAAGAGGAACTAATTAGCGCGCAGCTAAAGTGTGAACTAAGGGAAGAAAAAGCAAGGGTGCGTGAGGTATACAAGAAGGTAGAATCCATCATAGATGCCATTGTTTTGAAGCATCCAGACCTAGCACCACCCACGTAAAAGTATGGATCTTCCCTTGAGTGCCTTGAAGACTTAACACACATCCTCACCATGGAGAGGCAACCTCTGGCCTTAGAATCCATAGAAGAAGTATCAACGTGCCTGGTGAAGGAGGACAAATTGAAGGTTGTCAAAATTATTTTTGAGTACAAAAAGGTTCTTGCTGATGTGAAAATTGCTACCCATATTGTTGAGGCCACATATGAAAATTGCATAGACAGAGATAGAGTGGCGAGTATTTTGGTCACCACTCATGAGGTAGAGCTCAAGGAATTCCAAGAGAAGAACAAAGGAAACAAAGTGGAGCGAGAGAGGATCCTAGCTGAGGTTGAGAAGAAGTTAGAAGCCATTGAAACCTTACGAGGTTCAATTAAAAACCGGTTGAAGGAGTTGTACCCACAAATTACAAGAAGGATGGATGGATGCGCTTGAGGACGTGGGCAAGGAATTGGAAGGAATGGTTGAAACATTAAACACTCGAGGAAATGGACTGGGTTTTGAGGAGGTAAGCACCCTAGTCGAACCTCTACCAGAGAGCGCAAAATGAAGTCGATGCCTGGAACAATTTGGAGGCTGACTTGCAAAGAGATTTTCCTGATTGTAGTAATAACAACACTTCCCCATTCTTTCATTTTTACCAATTCTTCATTCCCTTATTCTTTTTCCAAGATGTTAAGTCTATTGTAATTCTTTCTTTGAAGAAGTGTTCCCAAGGAGGAGAATAGGTAAAGTGTGGGGTGATGTTAGGCCCCTAAAATATTGACTAAGTACAAAAAGGCACATGAGCGCGCAAGGCCTAAGTTGAGGGGTGGGCGCGTAAGGAGAAGCGCACAAGGCAAGGTTCTAAGAGGGTTTTAGAAGGACCCGTGATATGTGCCGGTAGAACAAGGTCTCGGGACTTAGCCGTATTTGGCATATTAGGTAGGACACGAGAAAAACGTGACCCGCCTACACATGATGAATGGATAAGGTGCCAGCCTGGCAACAGGTTGGCCTAGAAGGAATATGCCCTACAATGGAAGCTTCTAGAAGACCATCATGGCAAGGAGTGGAGAGCTTAGGCTTAGAGGAGCATGCTCCCATGGAGGACCACATCTGGACACTTGCGATGGATCTGAAGCCTTAGAAAGGTGGGTTGGCAGTTCAAGGGGCCTATAAATACAAGTGCCCACAAAGAAATAAGAAAGGAGATGTCAATAGAGAGTGGAGCTTTGCAGAAACATTACGAGGAGTTGTATTGGGTTGGGTAGATGAAATATAGGAGAAGGATGCATCAAGGGGCTTGGGATTGTAAATTTTTTTTTAAGAGCTAAGGGATGTAAATCCAATTATGATGTATGACTTCAGTCTGCCATACTGTGATGTTTTGTAATGGATCTAATGGATGTAATGAGGTTACCAACTTATTTGAATATGATCATTAATGATTCTGGTCCATACATATATCTTCATAGTTCTATTTCATGTATGTTTATGGAATGAATATGAATCCTTATGCATTTTCCTTTCTGTTTTGGTTCAATCCTATAATCTATTAAGTATCTTTCTGTTTAGAATGACTGCATTGATCTAGAATCCATTCTGAGCTCTATGATGATTGCATGTCTCATTTCCGCTCACTCTCTTTAAGTTCTTATCATAGATGATGTTTCCCACTAAACTCACATAAAGGAGAGACTCGACACCCGCGCGTGCCTCGGTGAGTGCCCAGTGCCCGCTGGGTGATAGGTTGATGCGCATGGGATTCCTTTGCTCTTTGATGGGTGTAAAACTAACTACATCCTTTATTCTTCACATCTCCATCTTTCATTTCTTCTTCCTTTGTCTCTTCCACGTCCTCTGGTGGTGTAGGAGATTCGGGCATGCTCTCCTTAGACTCTTTCACCTCCTTATCCAACTTCAATTTTCTCCTTCTCTTTTCAGGTTGTCATCTTCTCAGTGGAGAAAGTGGCGGTGATCTCCGTACCAATTGGGGAGTAGCACTCGAGTCTTTGTTTTCCCCGAACACCCTCTTGAAGCGGCGTTCCTCAAGGTCTGCTCCAACCTCCAACTCTTCATCCCCTTCTTCTTGTGTCTGGGTGGAGTACTTACGTGCTTAGACTCTACCTTGTCCGAGGGTTGCCTTCATCCTCTATGCACCAAGCCACCATTGTCTTCACACTCTTCCTCTTCATCATCTACTTCTACAATTTCAGTGGGCTTTAGAGCTAGTACATTATCCACTGTATGCTTTCCCTTAGGCATCCCTGGGAGCGCGAACTCATTCTCCACATATTTGTTTCCCTCCAACTTGGGCTTGAGATGAAGGTAGATAAGCACGGCCCCACTATCTCCAATCTCCAAACTCATGGGCTTCATGCTTATCATGTCTGAAATCAGCCTCTCTATGTAGGCGGTCTACCCTGGATAGACATAGGTCTTGCACAATGTGTGGTAGTCGCAGTCTACCTTGTCTGCAACAAAGTTCAAGTGTCGTGCATTATTGAACCGATGGACCACTTCTTGGAAGTAACATGTTATGAAGGCATATGGCAGCTTACACCAGGGGCTCCAAGTACCATCCTTCATTGCAAAGTGCGCGATGAAAAGCACTCGATACACCGTGGAATCGGACTGCCTTGCCCACTCTCAAGGTAAATCCTTGGGGATGCACCACTCCTCTTCAAAAGTCATGCAGAGCTTGTCATACCACATCTCTGCCCTTTGCTTGAACGACCCACTCATTGACCCTTCACATAAGTACTTCTCAAACCTTTCTCGCCAAGGATTTATTCTACATGGGGTACTCCTAGATTTTGTTCTCCCGCATCATCATACACCAACATGTCTTTAGATGTGCGCTACTTTGTCTTTGTATTCAATAACGCGTCTAATTCCTTTTTGTTCTCTGATGTATGATGGTTATAGTCATTGATCTTACATTTTCTGACATGAGATTCCCACTATTGTCCTACTATCATGCCTTCCTGGGTCTTTGCATCTCTAAAAAAATCTCTCAGACCAATTTCGACTTACACTTCTATCTTCTTCTTCCCTTTTTCTCCTACGGTAGGTGCTTTCTTTGGTGTCATATATAAATCGCAATGTTCTATCCTCAAATGCTCATTTTCTAGCTTCTGCACTGTGCAAACTCAAACCCTAGCTCGAATCTACATGCCCTAGTTGAAAAATGTGTTCCCTAGCTCTTTCAAATGCTTTGCTTTGCTCAAACCCTTCACTAACAGGGACATAAGCTTCTCCTGCACACAAATTTGCTTCTCACATCTGGTTTCACACTCTTCACACCTCAACACTCTTCGCTCAACTCAGTCACACTTAGCTCTTTCAAATTCTTGCAATTTACAATGGTAAGAATGAACTCATATCCCTCCCTTATATAGATTTTCAAAAAGTTGGTGCATTTATTGCTCCTTCACCTACCAACATTCCTCATTAATTGACCCTTTTCACAATTTTCCGTGTGGTACATCTTTGTGCCTCAGTCATAACCTTTTAGCGCACCTTCCTACCTTCTAATAACAAGCTTCACTTCAACGTGCTTCTATGCACCTGAGTACCTCATCACTGTGCCTTCTCCTGGTAGTCTCCACGGCCGCCGCTTACCTCATGTTATATTGTTCCTTCATTTATCTCCATCCATGGTCCTCATTTGGAAGCAATCTTCTTTTCACCAACTCTTCAAACTTTGAATAACACCTATAGTAGTTTGTTCCTTTATGTGTACCTATTTCTCAATAACCACCCCACACAAATAGTATGTGCAGTCCTCTGCGCATAAAAATATTGTAAATAGTAATTAGCTTCTAGCATGCAAACACACTTATTGCACAAAACAACAACTAAATTGACAAATCATAGTGACGAAGAAGGAAATACATTAAGGGAATACATAATTGAAAACCTAATCTAAATGGCAATACTACCTTATTACAAACACCAAGAAGACTTATTTATAGTAGGGCTTTAGCCTACTCCCATTGAAGTAATCGGGTAACCGTATTCCATCAAGTGTTTCTAACTGACAAGATCTTGTTTCAAGTATGTGAGTGATAACATATGGTCCTAACCAATGTACTTTGATTTTTCTTGGATGGCACAGAAACTTAGAATCATAGAGAAGCACCATTTGTCCTATCTCAAGCTTTTTGTCCCTAATGTTCCTATCATGCCATGCTTTCGCCTTGCTTTTTCTTGCTTCTAACTCCAACGTGTGATTGCTCATTGCTCATCCAATTTAATCAACTTGTCAATCCATTCTTCTAACGCTTTCTCATCAGCTAGACCTCCAGATGCATAATACACAAAGAAGGTAACATGAATTCCATAGGAAGAACTGCTTCTGCGCCAAACACCAATTGAAAAGGTGTGGCCTTGTTTAGTTGCTTGTATGTTGTTCTATACACCCAAAGTACTGCAGAAACTTTATCATCCCAATCCTTTCTTCCAACATCACAATTTTTGTCAACGTTTGGCTCAAAATCTTGTTGAAAGCCTTAAGAAATCCCATTTTATTGTGATGATATGGTGTAGTCTTATGGTGTGCAATCATGAATTCATCCAATAAAATTCTAGATTGTCTCATTCAAAAAATGTGTGCCCCTATCACTTTGGTCAAACTCAAAGGACATCCATACCTTGTAATAATATTTTCCCATAGAAAATTGGCTGTTGTAGCCACTGTACAATCTTTTGTAGGCGCGCCACTTCGCCCACCTTGTCAAATAGTTTATGCAAGTTATGATATAGCGTGATCCAGTCCTACGCACGGCTGGTGAAATAGGACCCACAAAATCAATAGCCCATTTCTCAAATGGTTTTGTACTAGTAATAGGTCTTAAAGGCATTTCATCTCGTTGACCTAGTTTCCCAAGGCGCTGACAGTGATCACAAGCCTTGCAATATGCCTTACAATCTTTATACATGGTCTCCCACCACCATCCAACAAGTAGAATCTTGTACACATTGGCATCACCTGCATAGTGGCCACCTGCAATACCACCATGAGCTTCCTCCATGATATCTGTGTGCTCATGTTCTAGTACACAATGGTGTAATACTTCATCTCACCTAACTTGTACAGGTCATCGCTAATCAACATATATGGTGTCATGCATATAGCAAGTTGTTTCTTCTTTAAGGATTTCATTCCTTCTGGTGTCATACATGTTCATAGAAAGAAAAAATGTCCTCTAATTCCGATGGTGCGCGTTGTAACCTATATAACTATGCATCGGGCATGGTATCTTCAATTTCTTGTGCTTCTTCTCCTGACTATATTCTAGATAAATGGTCTGGTCCATAATTACTTTTCCTGGTTTGACCACAATTGTGAAATAAAATTCTTGAAATAAGAGTACCCATCTACATATGTGCCCCTGTAAAATGGTCTTGTTTACCAAATACTTCAATGCCATGTGATCTGTATAAAATACAAATGGTGTAGCTAGCAGTATTTGTCTGAATTTATGTAGCACATAGATCATTGACAAAGCTTCACACTCTATAGTTGTGTAATTTTGCTATGCAGAGTCACTTTTCTACTATCAAAATAGATAGGATGATCTATAATACCTTCTCCCGACCGAGCCAACATCTCGCTAATGGTCATGCGCAAGAGGCGTCCACATGTACATGAAATGGTTGGTCACATGAAGGAAATCACAAAATAGGGGCAGTAGTAAGTTTCTCCTTCAATGTCTCGAATATGTGCTACTGCGGTTCTCCAGAGTAGAACGTACTTTTTCCTTTCAATAACTCCTCCAAAGGTGCGGAAACCTTGGCACACCCCTTTATGAATTTCCTATAATACCCCATGTGGCCCAAGAATCTGCGCACCTCACTTTTACTAGTAGGCTCTTTTAGGCCGATAATGGCTGCAACCTTAGTTGGATCAACCAACAAACCTTACAGATTATGTGTCCTAACAATATTCCAAATGGTGTAGCAAATATGCACTTCTTGATGTTCAAAGAGATACTCAACTATCTACATCTTTCAAACATTAAGTGTAGATTGTCACAATGATCCTTAACAAGTCCATACACCATCCAATCATCTAAATAAACCTGTAAGAAGTTGTGAATAAAATATTTAAACGCTTGAATAACTATGCACAAAAATACAACAGCACGTTTTTTAGACCAAAAGGCATCACAAAGTATAGGCAAAGCTGCCCCATTTAGTAGTAAAATTAGTCTTTTCCTAATCCTCCTGGGCAATCCTAACCTGATGATACCCAGAGAATCCATTTATAAATGAATAGATTTTACACCCTGCAACGCCTTCTAGTATTTCCTCAGTGAATGGCGTAGGAAAGGGATCAGTCACACATGTAGCATTCAACTCCCTATAGTCCACACAAATCCTAATCTGACCATCCTTCTTGATACTATCACCATTGGACTAACCCATTCTGACTTGTCCAGGGCTTGATGATTCCAGACTTCAACATTTTGTCAATCTCTTCTTTGACCTTTTTACGCAAGTTGGGGTTCATCCTGTAGGGTCTCTTTCTGACCGGGTGCGCACCCTCTTTAAGCTTTATCTTCATCTCTCCTAATGATTTATGCATGCCTTTAAGTTCATGGTATCCCCGAGGGAATAAGTCCTGATAATCCTATAGTAACTCAATGATTTTTGCCACTTCAGAGTCAGACCAATAGTCTCCAATTATGGCCTCCTTAGGCTCAACATCTGATCCAATATTCACTTTCTTTGTCTTCATAGGTTCATGATAGGCGCGTGTGGTCTTATCTGCACTGTCCAACACCTCACACCTACCTGTTGAATGGTCTACATCCATATTTTCTACTTCTTCATCATCCACTAAGTAGACCATTTTTCCTTTTTCTTGCTCAAGGCAAGCATGTTTAAGTAGTGTGGCATCTATCTTTGTTTCTTCAACAAAACATGCTCCTGAGTCTCCTTCATCAAATAACTCCTAAATGAGTTCTTCCACCTTGCACTATCCCCCATAGTTAAGCACTTTATAACCTTTAATGCTTCTTCTACTAGAGGTTTAGTAGAGAAGAAGTCAAACGTCTAGTTCATTCCCGCAATTAAAGCTTTCCAATTTCTAGTCTCTATGGAGTTCTGCATATACATACCAAGCACGCGCATAGCCTTATGAAGTGGAATAAAACTTGTGCACCCAGAGCAAAGGTGGTAAAGTTTCCTGCCCCTCTGTCTAAAGTCTCTCACACTAGCTGAACATGGTGCTGAATAGGTTGATTACCATGATAAGTACATATTTGAGTAGGTGCATTGCTCCTGAAGAACCTAGTAGCAAGAGCAATCCTAATTTCATTCCACCCTATAAGATTATCCTTATGAACCACCCACTAAGCATGTTTGTTGTCCCCGTAAAGGTATATGCTAGCATATTCCTTCTCTCTTCATCTCTGGTTTATCCATTGTTCCTCCATGGCACGCAGGAACACCATAGGGTCTCCTTCTCCGGTGTAACAAGGTACCGAGTTGTTACCTATTCTCCTGATACAACGTGGGTTGTTGTCCCTAGCAAATATACTCTTTACTTCCCGCCCTACTAACTCATAGGTACTATGAGCCCAATTATCACAAGTAACACTTGTAGTATCACTAATAGACTATGCATCCTCCCACTGAATGATTCCTTCGTTAGATGGCTCAAGCACCTCTGGGTCTCAAATGACGCGTACATAAATCCTATTCAAGTCTTCCTCACTCAAGGGCTCAACATAGGGCAAAAATTTGCCATCTGTTAAAGTGATAATAACTCTTTACTCCTTGTTTTCAAAGTTGATATAACCCTTTTTGAATTGAAGATCAACATTATTTGCATAGCACCAAGGATGCCCCAAGAGAGCGGGAAGATATCTTCCTCTACCAATGCCGAGACCTCAAAATCTCTAGTGAATTTGGCTCCTCGTATGGTAATGGATGCATATTTTAAAACTTCGATGGGAGTGGCCTTAATCCGATTAGCCATGAATAATACATTCGAACATGACCGGAAATGGAGGTCTTCCCATTTTACCCATGCATCTAAAGTAAGAACATTAACTTCCATGTCGATATCAATTAATGTATTACTCAAAAGCCACCCATCCACAACAACATTCGAGTGATTTCCTTGTCATAATCTAGGCTATGAGGGGGAAGATTTGCACGCAAGATCTGTCATCCAGTCCTCAATACTTGCGCGTAGAGTTTTCCCTTTAACCAATTCCCTAACAAAGGAATGATATTCTCCTGGTGCAACATCTTGCACACTTCTTTCAAGTCATCCATATCAGATTCGACCGTCTCTCGAAGATTTATTTTGCTCCATCTTCTGCGATTGCTCCTTTAAATACTATATTTCACCCTAAATATTTCTGAGTAACTCCATGGTTTCCTGATAAAACTCCTTTTGATGGGCAGGATCTAGGTACCGTGCACGTAGAAACTCCTCCTTAGTGATGGTAGGCTTCTTCTACAATGCTTCTTTGGTGCGTGCCGCTTCAACACGGGTAGTGATCTTTACTTACGAATGCCTCATATTTTGGTTCCAACTTGGGAATCCACTAATTTTCCATTGCACGCTATATCCTAACCATGAATGTGCCTTTACTTTCTTATTTATGCTACTTGCTAAGATGCTCATACAAGTCTGGGCATTCCTCATAACTATGATTCTTTCCACAGAAAGAACATGTAATATTCTAAGGACATTCACGCCTGTAGTGGTCAAGAGATCCGCATGTATAACATATTCTGCAAGGGAACTCACCTCATCCACCACCACGGCCTCATCCTCCAAATCCACCATGGTATCCTCAACCTCTGCCACGTCCTCCTTCAAAACGCCCTTCATTTCGATCATAGCGTTGATTGTGATCCCGATCTTGATGCTCGTTCTTGCCTTTAGAGTTATCTGAAACTCTTGTCTCTGTCATACACCAATATCTATAGCATCATGGATCTGACCAATCAGCCGATAGTCTTCCGTGTCATGAGTTGTGGACCTACAAATTTTATAGTAACAAGAGACATTCTTCCTTATTGTGCATTGTAATAATGGATGGCGACTAGATCGTCGTGGTTTAAATGACATATCTCATAGTCCAACAATAATGAGCGTACTAATATGTGGGGACAACTATCCTTTGTGTGACCTTCCACTTCACAATATGTGCACCAAATCCTCTGTGCACGTCTCATGTGTTGAATTTGTCGATAGCTTCTCCAATTGTTTCGCCATAGTCACACTGTGCTTCTAAAAATAGGCTTACCCCAATGTCTATACTACTCCAATTACCTCACCATGTAAAGTTGATTCAAGTGATTTATGCGGAGATCAATGTATGTCTTATGTGATAGTGCCCTTCTAAAAGGTGTAATCAGCCCCCAACGAACCATTGCACATGCTAGCTTGCATGAATATCATAAGAAAGTTTAGATAACAATATTTTGAAACGAGCATCATACTCTCTGACACTCTCAGTAGTGCCTTTCTTAATATCCTTGAGTGCACTTATACTCTTCTTCTCAAACTCAGGGATATGAAATTATTTAAGGAAAGCATCTTTTAAAGCTACATAGTCTACACAAGTTTGATCAGGGTCAAACTTTCTATACCAACTGTGTGCGTGCCCTTGTAGCGTAGTGGAAAATTGACTCGCCCTACGCCGAATTCATGACTCCTTTTGTGCGCCATAGTATTTAACACATGTGCACGTGTTCAACAACATCTTCTATGCCCCTATACTATGGAAGACGAAGAGACATCTCCATGTAAATGTTCTGGTGCGGACCCTACCCACCTGATCCGTAACCTCCTATGTTTCCTCCGTCTCCAAACCGTAAGATCCACCATAACTAGAACCACATATACCTCCTGATCCTGAACTTGTAGCTAGAGTCGGACCAGAAGATGTACCCCCTGTGTCCCAACAGTAGTACTGAATTGCACCCCTACGGTCTGCGAAGTGTTACTACTCCCAGAAGAGAGTCCAAAATTTTACGCACCTAAATTATGTGCGGATGATACACTGAAAGGTACCCCCAAACAATAACAAAGATGTTTTTGTTGCCATTGATGTGTTTTTTATATGACTTACCCCTACTCTTCCACTGCCTAAATTAGCTTGTTGACTGTTTGTTGTACTAGATATTGGAAGACCAAGCGCAAGGGCAAGGTTTCCAAGTAGACTTAGATGCGCACCCGCGGCCCAGGTCATCTCTCATAGCACACTTCTACGTGAGGCCGAGGGGGTTCCATGTCATGCTTTCCCAAATGGGGAGTTCCGATGCTTGGGGTCCATGTATTTTGCATGAACTTTAAATCCTTCATGAGCCATCTCTCTCCTCAACGCCATCCGCTCTGTAATGCCACGTTGTTTCTCCATCTCCCTCTCACGTGCCTCATTATACTCAAGCCACCTTTCTTCTCTCTACCACTAGGTCTTCCATATTTCACCAAACCTGTTCCCACCCCCGCGCGTGGTGGGGTTTAGTTAGCCATCGGTTTGCTCTCCAAGTTCAGGGTTACCATCAAGATTTTGATCGCCATTGGAATGCCTTATAGGTAAGTTCCCCTGGGACATCGTAAAATTGGAATTCTACTACCTCTGGGCAAGAATAAGTGGAAATTGAGTACTCCAAAATATAGTTGTTCAAAACACCACAAAACCAAGTATCCACAGTAGCGCATGTCCAAATCATATTAGCATCATAGAGGGCCTAAAATTCTTCATGCGTCCAAACAAGTGTGTGATACCTCCAATTCCTTTTAGATGCATAAGCAATCAACAACTCGTATGACTCTACCAAAAAAATAACAAAGAAGATCTCATACAAACTGTCATACATATTCTATTCCACCCATGCGCGTGTGTTAAACTTAGATCCAGTCTTAACCTCTCGTGCGTATTCTTCTTCTAGGTCATGTATCCACTCCTCAACACTTGCTAGGGTCAATCAATATGTCTTCATCGTGAACCATCTTGAAAACAATTGAAAAAGAGGTCTCGCAATGGAACCAATGATGTAACCTAGAATTTACCAATAAAATCCCAAGCGCATTGGCACATCACTCAACCTAGACTGAGTGCTCACCCGAAGTGCACAAAGGTACCAGTGCCCCTCTTTAGGGTTGTTGTTGCAGGATGTTAGCATGATGAAGATTTAATGCATTTAGATCCATAATTAATATATCATTCTACAATGCATGTTCAGATCTAGATCTAAATAATAACATACTTAAATGATAACCATGATGAAATCAAGCATGGAAAAACCAATTATACTCAAGATTAATACTCGATTTAGATAATACACTCCAAAGATATTAAACATGATAAATACACAAAATCTCATTATGATAGATAATAACATAGCTTATGCATGCATTAGATTTGGCAGCATAACTTTACAATAATTTAGTTCTCACACCCTTCTCCTATACTACGTAGATCATTACATATTTATAAGGGTGGGGACTTGCCCTTCACTGCTTGTATGATTCCAAAAATAGGTCACAGTTGAAAATAGCCACGCACCTTTACAATCACAACCACACATGAAATTGCGCTAATAATAGATCTCTTATAATTAATTGTTAGTAGCAATTCTATCTTTAGGCCGCATCCATGCAAAGTGCTTAGTAGTCGCTCTTGCAAAAATAGCCGATGTGTGTCACTCAAGTCTTTTCCTGGTTTATGTGCTCTACACGCTATCTCCAAAAATAGCTTGTACATGCGAAAACAACTAAGTCTAAAATCCTCCCTTACATTTCACATGCGTGTTCTCCCTATCCATTTGCGCCTTTGATTGTGCCATGTTCCCTACGTGAACCTTTGGTGTGTCTTCGATACGTATTCCACTTTCATCCGCTTAACAATTTGAAAGAACCAAAATGTTATTATGATGTTGTGTAGATAATGTTAGAAGTTAATTTATCAAAATAGCTCCTAGTGCCCGACCTTACATTCCTTTTTATTGTTGTGTATTCTATAACAAATTTAATAAACTAAAAAAAAGGTGTAAATACGATGATAACTTATCAGACATCCAACATGTCAACAATATAGCTATTTATAGTTCTAACTAGCATAGTCCATTCTAGAAATGTTTTGGGTTCCAACTTGTGGCACCTTGACTAACTAAAATTGACCAAACTAATGTAGTAAAAGATAGTTAATCTAATCTAGGAGGACAAATAACATAGTAAGTAAATGCACTAAAACAATATGTAAATGAGATAAGTAAATGAGCTAATGAAATTAAAAACCCTAATGTGCAAGAAGGGAAAGGAAAGAACTTCGGCGATGACAGATGATTGTGGATCGTGTCAAAGATGATGCAAAGAAAATCAAAAAGTAGGAACGATTATGCAGGAGTGCCGAAAAGGATAGATCTGATGATGTGTTTGGACTGGGTGCCTGGAAGAGGACTAGGGTGCCCATAAAAACTTTGTAAGGAAGATGGGCACCTTGGTCAGGAAACGTGTCCAAAACGGGTGCTCACGGGGTTAGAAGGTGATTCGAAACTCGTGTGCATGTCGCATTAATTTTTTTGTATTGGGTCAATGCTTCAAATATTCCAAGAGGAAGAAGAAACCCGAAAAGGGCAAAAGGAAGTATCAAAACCCTAAAAATGAAAGATGCAAAATGAATGGGTCAAATGACCTCGGCTTCCACAATAAAGGACTTACTAAGCCGAGTGTTGCACTACATTTCGAACCCGGATGTAGTTCCGTGTGTGTGTGTGTGTGTGTGCACGCGCATGTCGTGCCCTAGTGCTCTTGTCTTAGTCACACTTTGTGAAGTAATGCGAGTAATAACTAAATATAGAAAATGTAATAGTATGTGTGAATGGAATAAAATAGAATCCCCACTTATGAAGTATGATGTAGATGTCCTGAGAGTGTGCCTTGATGATGAAGCTATGTGGATGTTAATGCAATAGATGGATGCAACTCTCGATGCGCAATGATAGTGGTGTATGATGTTAAGTCCCTCATTATGGTCTCATAACTTTATATTTATAGGGTTCTCTTGCTCTAATTTTGTAATTAACCCTGAAAAGGCCAACCCCAAGAAAGATAAATATGAAAATGGCTAGAAGATGCCCAAAAAGTGGCGGGAAAGTGCTTAGAAGGGTCGGGACACCCCAGTGGGACGTGCCCAAAGATTAAATCTGGGTGCCCCAACCGAGGCTAAAATAACGCGGGATGTCCAAAAATGGTTGGGCATATGGGTGCAATAGGTCACAAATTACGAAATAAAATAAATAAGATGGCCAAAGGATGGGGGTTAATTAGTACTTTCTTCAATCAAGAACCTTCTAAATAGTAGTATGAGATCGGGATAAGTAAATGTCTAAAGTGTATGATTTTGTGACTACACACTGTGAGACATTTCCTATCGTGCACCACCAAACACCAACTCACATATAAAAGGAAGCAACTAAAATGTTGAAGTGTCTACAATACATACAATCTATCATCAATAGGTTCAACAAATTCTCTCATGCTCCCAAAAAGAAGTGCAAAGAATGCCATGATGTGCATTACACAACTCATGCAATTTGAGTTGGTGACAAGGTTTGGTTGCATCTTCTCAAGGAATGATTCAAGGGTACAAAGAAATATCAAGCCTCGTGTTATGGTCCTTACGCCATTTTACATGCAACCAATGAGAATACCTTTGTTCTTAATCTTCCTTCGTACTTGGGTATGCACCCAATTTTCAACGTGGAACTTTTTAAGCCTTACTTCCTTCCGCTTCTTGTGCTAACAAAGTGACACAATATCCTAATGATATGGACCCTAAACATTTACATGTTACGAGTAAGGACTAATTATCAAAGCGATAAATACACAAACCCATCTAGGTGGACATTAAATATTTTGTGGTTAAGGTTAGCAAAAACACTGATAAAGGTAAGTGGTACACATTTACTTCAAGTGTAATGTCTTGATTTGTGTCAACCTCTAGATTCGAGGTCTATATATCTTTTCACCCATCTCCTTTTGTCCATATTCTTGAAATTTGGATTAAAGTTCATTTATCAAATACATTTAAAGACATACTTAACAATGAACGCCTCCACTAGATTCTAGTTTTTCGTTGTACAAAAATCACTCAAAATGTGAAAGGCTTATAGGCTAATGTTTTCCCTATGAATGTGACTAGTTTCAACTTTCACGAGAACAACATTTACCCTTGTTATCCACTTTATATCCTATATAAAAGACATCATAACAAATAAAGACCATTCTATCAATTCATTTGTATATATGAATGTTCAATATTTGTTACGACAACATAATATTAAGAATAATAAAATAAAATAAAAACTCTTTCTATCTTTTTAATACTTAACATCAACAATATATATTTTAATTATTTAAACAATAATTTAACATATTAAATATATAGAATAACAACCTTCTTTAATTTAGTGGTCCATTAATTCACAAAAACCTACCATGAATCAATTCTTAGAAGGGTCCAACACTATCAAGGATGAGGCCACTAACTCTCAATTTTGTTAATCCTAAGTTTGTCTCCCCATTGTTATAGAGATATATATATATATATATATATGGGGGTAATATGTACAAATTTTATATGAGTTTTTTTGGTTGGTTGGAAGACCCTAACATTTGGGCAAAAGTCCAAACGACTGCGAAATACATTCATTACAAATTTATATATATATATATATATATATATAAATGGGGGATAATATGTGCAAATTTTATATGAGTTTTTTTTGGTTGGTTGGAAGACCGTAACATTTGTAGCACTTCTAAGCAAAAGTCCAAACGACTGCGAAATACATTCATTACGACAAAGAAAGTTAATTTTCTCTTTTTCATTGCATTCGCTCTGAAAATTGCACGTTACTCTCACTAAAATCTTTTTGGCAAATTTCTTCTTTCATCAGCCAAGGATCGAACCCGTTTCAGACGAATTTCTGTAAGTCCTGTTTTTTATTTTTCGAAAAAATTGACGAGTTTTAAGGTCAAAATCTGTATGAATTTTAGTTTTACTTATTCGAAAGAACTTATCTCGGATCGATTTTGTAAATATGATTTTCTTGCGCTGTAGAGCTTAAATTTTTCTTATTAGATGCATTTTTTTAAATTTTCGATTTTTAGGGTTTACATGGAAGGAAATTCAATTTGGTGATGTAATTGTTGAAAAACCAGCCATGTGTTTAGTGTAGAGGTTTGATCTAGTCAGTTACGCCGTCAATTTGGATCCGTGTGAGACCTGATCGGTCTAAGGAATAGGTTTTGGAACATATTCAGGTTTTGCATTAGCAAATTTTCTTCCATTTAAGTGATAAAAATGATTGAGAAATTTAGGGCTTTAGGGGTTGCATCCACGGGAGTGCCTTTATTTTACCTTGTGTTTGTTGACGAATTGCGTAGGTCTTGTTTAGAAGTTTGATCCGGTCGGATAGTGCATCAGTTCGCTAGTTTTTGAAGTTTGATCGGCCCTGTGATATAAACACAAGATTCTGAATCCGTTCCGAATCTGTTTGTATTCAGAAACTATTTTCTGCTTTTAACTTGTTTACCCATGTATACAAAGACCCATTGAAAACCTATTTTCAGGCTTGTTGACAATCCTCATTGGTTCCATTTATCATTTTCTGTAAAAACTGAGTTTTCTGTTGTGTCATAGGGGGCCTTGGTGGACAGTGATCATCATCACCATATTTATCATTTTCTGTAGGGATTGAATTTTGCTGTATGTCATCAGTGGTCTTATTAGGCTGTAATCATCATTTTCTATGGTCTGGAATTTGTCATCCTGTGAATTGATCTGGTTGTTTGTTGATGGTTTAATTGAGCTCAATGGTCCTAATTTTAAGAATTTAAGGTATTATGAAGACCAATTTAGAATAAAAGCTTCCTAGTGTGTCATTCATTCTCAGACCTAGCAGGCTTTTTTGAAGTGCCAGAGTTTGTGTATTATATTTTTTTATGACAATCTGTTTGAATGGGATTTACTATTTGAATTAAATGGTTAGATTTTTGCTGTTATAATTAAGAGGGTTCATGCTAGTGATCTGATGAAGGCATTTTGAATTAGGTCTTAGTAGCGTTGTGGTCTTTGGAGCATCTGTGAGCTGTCTTTGAACATTTGCCTAATGGCAGAAGGGGCCTGTGTCAAACGTCTGCAGAAGGAATTTCGAGCTCTCTGTAAGGTATGGATTCATTTAATCCTCCATTTGATTTCCAGGCAAGATATCAACGGTTTAGTGTTGAGTTAAAGAAAGTGCTGCACATGGTGCCATTCTGATCCCAAAAGAATATGAAATAAATTATGATATTTAATTATTGTCTTTTTGAGACCCAACAAAGTCTATGAAACATTTTTAAAATGTTATGAGTACAAAATATAAGACTAATGCAATCCCATGCAACTGTTTAAGATTGCCACAGAATAAATTATAGCCACAAAGAACATGTCTAATGCATGGTTTCTTTTCTCGCTTTACCAATAAGTAAATCCGTTTAGGCCGTAGTATACTATGTTAAATTTTTGTGCTGGTATTCCCACACCATGTTTTCTTGAGTGATTTAAACTGTAGCAAAAGGCTACAATGGCAATGTAAAGATTTATAGGAAGTAACGTAAATTAAAAGTCATATGAATGAGTAAAAATTGTAAAATATGGAAACAAGATTCCAGACAATTTTGAATGTAAAGGAAACTGTAAGACAGGTGATTGGCATGATTATAAAAATTATATAAAGATTCCAATCTGTAGATGATAAGTTTTTGTGCATCTTTGTAGTCAATGCTTGAAGTAGTCTCCACATTTTTCAAAAGAGTTTGAGTATGTTGGGCTGTGATATTATCTCCTTATGCTTATCTTAGTTGGGTGGGATACATATGGAAAAGAAGATCTAGAGAGCTTAATGGTGTAATTTTACTAATGATTGTTTGTTTATTTAACCGCTTTTTATACTTAGTTTCAGAATTTTATGTTGGTTTGCTAACAATAATAAGCCCTTGCACATGCAGGAACCAGTTCCTAATGTTGTAGCCCGCCCTTCTTCCAATGATATTCTAGAATGGCGTAAGTACATTCTATCTTTCTAAGTCGGTCAGGGACCCCAGTTTTTTTGCTATATCTGTGGAACTTTGGAAGTAATGGAAAATCTCCTTATATGAGTTTCAAGGTGCTTGGAAGCAAAAATCTGTATATTTTTTGTTCCATTTTTTATATGACAATTCTGTATTTTTGGTTATCATTTGTTTTATTTGTATTATGGTTTTAAATGTTTTTCCCATACAATTTAAGTACACAGCTTGTAGTTCTGTTTCTTAGATAATCTTAGAGCTTTCATCTTATCTTTGTTTGCATATGGGGTATGTTATTTATTTATTTACATGTTTTTAATTTTGTTGTATAAAATGTACAGATTATGTATTGGAGGGAAGTGAGGGCACACCTTTTGCAGGTAAGATCATACTTCAACCTCAATAGGAGCTTCAACCATATATTCTGTGATTATGCACCAGACAATTTGGGATTTTGCTTGTGGATTTTGTACTATTTGGTTTTCTCAGTTTGTGTATAGCCGTGAGTGTTTGCATTGCCCTCTTGGCTCGGGAGAATTGTGGAATTATACATCTAGGGTTACACATTTCATATTTTCTGAGTATTTAGCAAGATATCTTTGATGTAGATCTTATTGCTAATGATACACATTGTTCATTTTCAACTTGATTAGGAGGAGTATACTATGGCAAACTTAAATTTCCGCCTGAGTACCCATATAAGCCTCCTGCCATCAGGTATATTTTTTACTTGTCAGATAAAATGTGACATCTTTGTACCTTTGAATCGAGTAAAATTGTTTGCAAATGTATTTTGATTTTGAACCACTTCCAAATTATAAACAGTTACTTATTTTTTCTGTTTCTTTTTAGTTTGCAATAAACTAATCTGCTACAACATCCTACTTCTGCAATTACAATTTTATGTTGGTCTCCTTGGCAGCATGATTACTCCAAGTGGACGCTTTGCAACACAAAAGAGGATATGCATGTCTATGAGTGACTGTAAGTTATTATAATGGTTTTCTATTTTATTCTAACCGTTTCAAGTTTTTCTTATGCTTCCTGCAACATTAATGTAGTTAGAAAGCATGCTTTTCACCCTATGTTTACTTGTGTACTGTCCAGTTCATCCAGAAACGTGGAATCCTATGTGGTCTGTCTCAAGGTTTGTACAAAGTTGAAGGGAATATTATTTAGAAATTATATTCCCATGGATCTTACACGTTTCTCATTAGGAAAATTCAGCACAGTTCAATTCCATATTGTGATTAACTTATTAGATTTTACTTGATACCATGGATGCAGCATTCTTACAGGACTTCTTTCCTTTATGGTTAGTTAATCTTGAATCTTTTTATTTGCACTGTATATTGGCTGCTTGTTTGACATCTCTGCAGAAATCTTCCTTTGTTGAAAATTGTGAATTTTTTGATATTGTTCCTACATTTACACTTTTGAAAATGTGAAATTCTTGACAAAAGCTAATTTCTTGAAAATGGGATGGTTGAGTTTAAAATGCTTGTGTCTGCGCAGATGGACAACAGTCCAACTGGAAGTGGAAGTGTCTCATCAACAGTGGAAGAAAAGAAAAGACTAGCAAAATCTTCTCTCGTGTTCAACTGTAAGAAGTGAGTATTGAAATTTTGCTTTGTTTTTGTGCATTTGGAAGCAGAGTGTTCGGGATAGTATTTCATGATAGTATTTTTAAACCTGTTAAATTTCGAAACCATTGTACATACCAGTTCTGACTAATTATGATGAAAGTTTGTTCTGGAAGTGCTTCTGCTTGTAATGTTGTAAGCATACTATTGCACTTGAATTCCAGTTTATTCCCTTGCAAAGTTCATAGAGAATGATTTCAAATAAGAGAATAAGACCAACATCAATAGTTTATGGTATTCATTCTGATTGAATTGTCAACTTCATTCAGTGCCACATTCCGGAAAATGTTCCCAGAGTATGTGGAGAAGTACTCAGAACAACAAAAAGCAGATAAAATGGAAGCTGAGTTGGCATCAAAGAAAGATGCTGCAAAACCTCCCACTGTTGTTCAGGTCAATATCAAGCAATTCAACCTAATAGAAGAGAGACAGAAATAAAAGGACCAAAGCAGAAAGGATTGAGGAAATTTCCGATGTGGCTTTTAGTACTCCTTATGGCAGTTTTTGGTAGTGTAATGGCATTGCCACTGCTCAGTCTTGACTTGGCTAACATATAATATTCCCTTAATGCTATAATCTTTATTAGTTTTTCAGGGAGAGAACTTTTCCTGTGACGGATGTGTCTCAGTCTGCTTCTGTAATTTCAGAAACTGTACAAAAATCTTTGGAACATTTGATGAAAGCTTTGGCTTTGTTTTAGTTGATTATTATGTTTTCTTATAACCTGTTAAGGAAATTTAGGGAGAGAACGTTTCCTGTGACAAGATGTGTTTCGGTCTGCTTTTGTAATACTAGAAACTGTACAAAAATCTTTGCAACATGTGAAGCCTTTGGTTTTGGTTTAGTAGATTATTCTGATTTCAATATTGTTGCTTTCTCTTGGCCAAGGAAACAACTCTAATTTTCATCAATAGAATATTATAACCCACTAATTTGTGGCCAAAAACTTTTCTTAAATGGTTTTGTTTTAGATATTTGTTGTTGAAACATTTTTTTGTGTCACAGCCTTGACTCTTTGCCTTCAGAAAATACGAGCAATTTTTTTGATGGGTTATTAAGCTCTTCTTGCAAACACTCATAACTATTGGCTTTAAAATCATTTGAACATGCAAAACGGAATTTTTGTTTAAGACACTCATGTTCTTACTATGAATGTGGTTGGCTAATGATTTTAACAATGGATTGAAAACTACCCATCTATTTTTAAATTGAAAGAAGGATTTATTATACATTATGATATTACAGTATGTGGTGTAGGGATGTGTGGATAATTAAATTCCACTCCCTTACTGGGTTAAAGAGTGCACAACTGATAAACGGAAAGCACTGATTAAATATTTCAATACAGCAATAACAACCTTTAATGAAATTATATTAGAATTCTGAAAATTGCAGCATCATGATGGATGTCTATTTAGCCTTGGCATCAAGCCTTCTATTTTCAATTAAAAGATTACTGTTCTTTGATTTCTTTCTCTAATTTGGTCTCTGCGAGAATTGTCTCTTTTTGCTTTTTGTCTGCCTGTCACCCTCTATTTTTCTTCTTGAAACTCCCTTATCTTTTCCTAAACCCATCTTCTTCTTGCACAGTAACCGGTGTTGTAGTTCTTGATCCAAAACCTTCAGAAATGCTCACAGGAGATGGCTGCTTGACATGGCGTGTGTCACATGAGGAGTGCTTTAAACTCAACACTAATTATGCTGAATTGAACACATAAAACATATGGAAAGCAAATATTTTTTTGGTTATGCAAGATTGCTTGTGATTTAGGGGTGTTCATGCATTATACTCCGTGTTGAAGAAAAATTATGAGTTGGACTCACAATTTGGTTTCCAAAACTGAATATTTGGGTGGGCAACCAATTTGGCCTATGTCAAAACTCAGATATCCATGAAGCCACTTTTACATTTTGTTCTCCCACCTCGATGTAGGAGCATTCGGTTCACTTGTAATTATTCCAAGGGCGTTCTACAATGGCATCGTAGGGGGTGGTGTGGGTTGAAATGTATTGAGTGTGTTCACTTATAATTTCAACCTTAAATTTGATATCTAAATTTGATAAGCATGTCAATAAAAAAACTCATAATATCTTGGTGATACGGTTGGTTTTAGAGTCCTTTTTATGGATTTTTTTCAAGCCTCATATCTTAGAAATATTCCTATTAGTATCTTGTTATGACTCACATGGTGTTAGCATATGCAAAGAGAAGAAAGAATACGAGAAGGCAAACTGCATTGTTCAAATGACACATGCGGCAGGTTTATTTATATGTGAAAAGGTGGTTACAAATTGGTTGACAGTTACCAACCGAACAACTAAATAATTGTTTTACATGCTATATGAAGTGTTATATTTTAACACCCCCCCTTAATGACTAAACCGGAAACAAGACAATTTGTCTTGAAATTTTACAAATTTCCTAAAGCCCATATGTGTAGTCATTACATCTATAGACTGTGCCATAAGTTGTACTTTAAAATCAGCAGTCCATGACTATGTTGTGGTTGTCGAATGAAGAAGAACCGCAAAACAAAAATCGGGTCCCATGAACAAAGGATATGACAAGTGGTCCACCGGTTCTTTGTTACGTGATTCATTGACCAGTGATGAATCACCAATGGCTGAAAGTGTCAACCCCATCTCCGTAGTGTTGAAATCGAACCTCGGAGAAGTGGATTGAAAATTGTTCCAAACTTGTGTACCATGTTGGATTACTGTACAAAGACTCAATTATCTTGCAATTGAAGTCACCTCGATCACATCCTTGCACCACCACGCAGTGCTCATCCAACTTTTTCAAGAAAAGAAATGTGACCATCGTGCGGTAGGAGTTAGAACCAACTCCACAATAGTAGGAGAAATAACCATTTCCGTCTCAAAGAGTGGTAGGTAGAGTGAGAATCAACTCCTCATCTATTTGCTCATCTATCCCCCTCTGTTGAGACAAATCCTTCACAACACAATGAACAAATTGTTCATGCTTTATTGTCCTTCAAGCAAGGATCTCTCGAGTGAGTGGTTTGGGCATGCCATCTCACCATGCACCGTTAGTGCATTTGGAATAGTGGAGTCTCCGTCCACAAAAATTGTTCTTCAAATGAGAAAATCCATCCTCCCAAGGCATGTCCGCTTCCCATACACTCGGTATAGTGGATACTCCCTCCACAATAGGTGCATGTAGGTTGATTGTATCCAAGTCAACAGATTTGTGAGGAATGACTTCCTCCCAAGACACCGTGCAGCCTCCTGCACATCTTGAATGGTGGAGTTGTCCTCCACACATGCATTCATGTTGATCGCAGCCATATCAACAAGCTGATACTAAGCACCTTCCCCAATACCAAGGGCAATTATTCATCTCTGTTTCACATCAGAGACAACACACTTCTTTCCACAAAAATCCACAGAAATATTGGGATTTTCAGTCAATTGACGAATAGATAGAAGATTCTTTTGTAAAGAAGGTACATATCTAACATTCCGTACCAACAATTTATGAGCATTATTCAATACAATGCATATATCTCCTATCCCTTCTACTGCAAGTGATTCTCCATCAATTAGTACTATTGATTCAAAACAAATATTTGCAGTAAATGAAACATACCAGTCCCTACGACATGAAAAGTGTGCAGACGCACCAAAGTCAATGATCCAACAAATGGTACCACTGTCATTTGAGCATGATGTCATAAGACAATAAAGAGCATGCCCATCATTAGAATCCTGTTCTTCTGCAATTGCTGCCACATGTTCCTCATCACATGGCTTTTGTTTTGTTGTGAAAGATCATACTTCCGCTTCCGACAATCCTTCTTGAGGTGCCCAACCTTGTGATAGTAATAGCATGTGACCTGATACCGAGTGGAAGACTCACCAGATTGATGTTTCCACTTTCCCTTTAACTGAGTGACAAGAGCACTCTCTAAATGGTCACAATTAGATTTTCACCTAAAGTTGTCTCCGCTCCTTTTGCAACATGTAGGAACTCACCTTGTCAAACGCGGTGTTTGACTTTCAGCCATTAAATGGAGTGCCTCCACAAATGACTCATACGAAAGAAGGTAAGTTTGTTCAAAACTAGAGCCACCGTATCATCGTCGTCCACCTTTTTGTTGATGGAAGATAACTAGTCTCGGAGACCTTTCATCCAAAGTAGGTGCTCAGATAGCGATCCACCTTCTTGTAACTTTACGGAAAAGAGCATATTCTTTAGGTATAAAACCCAACTCTTTTCTGAAGTCTGATATTTACCCTTCAGATTGGCCCACAACGTGCTTGCCATAGTGGCATTCCGCACTTCGGTATCATATCATCCGACACCGACAACTTGAGAAGCAATAACGCTTCCTTATGACGTTTGTCATAATCCTCGAAGTTCGTTGTTGGTCGACTTTCATCACCCTTGATTATTTTATCACAATCACGAAACTCCGCGACCGTTAAAATCTTATGAATCCAAACATTGAAATTAGTACCCGTTAATTTTTGTCTCCGGCAAAGTCAAGTGTGATATATTTGCCTTGTTATTATTCCAAAAGAACGGAAATAATAAAATAATAATCTGGCCCCTCACCAATAAAACAATATAACTTTATTCCTGCAAATATTATTAAATTAATTGCTCACATGTAAAGCCCCTTCGAACTGTCCTTGAACTATATTTGCATTAATAAATATTATTAAGCATGGAGAATACCTTTGTTGATGAAATAAAACAAATGATGCCCTCGAACCCTTCGAGAATATTAACTCCTTTCTTCACACGATTTCTGCTCCAACGACTTAGCATTCAAATGCCCTCCACTTCCAGGATTATTTGCGACTGGGTATACTTTTGCATGAACTGGATTATGTTGTTGATGTCACCAGCGATGAATTGGATGCCACTAGCGACGAACAAGATTCTTTTTGCTCCCCAGTTATGGCACTTATAGCCACGAATTCCTTTAGAAGACTGGGTTTCTGCGACTTTTGCAACCACGTTTTTCCTTCCCACGGTTTTCCTTCACATGACAGGGTTAGCATATACACATTTTTGATTTGCCAGCCCACGTTTTCCTCTTTTCTGCCCTCGTGAACAAAACCACGAGTCAGGCACTCGAACCACGACTTTGTTATGCCCCTCGTGACTGGTAAATGACTTGCACGATTTTTGTGCCCTCGGTTTTCCCTTGCGTCTGGTATTTTTCTCAAATACCTTCACATTTTGCCAAATTCGTGCCTTTTAGGGCTTCCTCGAATTTTTTGTCCATGCCTCTTGAAGGCTTCCTCGAACTACAACCTTGGACACTCTGATACCAATGTTAGCATATGCAAAGAGAAGAAAGAATACAGAAGGCAAACTGCACTGTTCAAATGACACAGGCAGAGGTTTATTTATATGTCAAGAGGTGGTTATAGATTGGTTGAACAGTTACCAACCGAACAACTACATAATTGTTTTACATGCTATATAAAGTGCTATATTTTAACACATGGATGAATTAATTATTAGGTGCATTACATGTTTGTAGGGCTTGACTCTATTGGAGATGTACAAGCCTATTTATTTGTACCTTGTTGCATAATATCTAATTACTAAGGTTTTGTTGCGTATAATTCTCGACCAAATCATCATTTGGTATTAGAGCAAGGTTAATTAGTATGGCTTGGTCATGAATGAATGAATGATATTCATGGAGTGTGGGAGTGTCTTGTTTGATGTCCTTGCCTACGATCTCATTAGTGTAGATTTCTAGACCATGCGCTTTGATTTATTTTGATTATTCATGTGTTAGTTGGAACATCCACCGAACCACATTATCAATTGGGTATCTATTGTTTCTTATCGGTGAAGAGCTTATCAATCTTTATGCTCATGTTTTAAATCCAACTAATCATGGGACCATATGCAATTTTATGACTAATTTGCCGACCATATGCAAATTTTATCACTTATCACAGAATGACCAATTTGAAGAGGATTGTCGTGGACCTCATATTAGTCGGTGATTTGAGTCAATATATGTTCGAATCCTCGCACATTTGGAGGCCTTATCAGGTGCTCTGCATACACATATTTTTGCTAGTCGACATCCACATTCTAGCGAAGCATATCAATCATTGTCTCCAAGATTCCCATGCATTCAAGCGCATCATTGAATTTTTACTGTCCATACAACAAATTCTAGGATTCCTAAAATGTAGATCTTGTCATCCTTGCATGAAATGCATGATTAGTTGTGTAGAGTCATTGCTACCATTGCACCGAGCAAGAGTTTTGAATCACTTGTGCATCTTAATATTTGGCTTTGCCATATCTATATCGCACTTCAGGGCACGCTGACACTGCATTTGCTTCATTTTCACCATCTATTCGCATAGATTAGGGTTGTCATCAACGTGTTCTTACCTGTCATAGAGTAAATGCACATGTATTGACTACAAACCACATCAATGATTGGGATTCATTTCATATCTCTAGCTTGCACATAAAATAGCTTGAAATCACATTGAATAGTTTTTCTCTTAGATATTGGCGATATAGTAATAATTCCCGACAACAAACACGCTCCAATGTTTATTTTTGTTGTCTATTAGCTTTGTTATTTAAAAAGTAATTTCAAGTTATTACTTTTTAAAGAGATAAATCTCGGTTATAACGATTGAGTTATTTGTTGTAAGAATCAATAAGAGTTTTGTTAATGTATGTCAAGAATGTGTAAGTTGTGTTTAGGTGAATATTAGGATTTTAGTCATCCTTTGTAAAAGATGCATTATTTGTTGAAACTGACATCTCAATGTAGTTTCAAATTGTGGGGAAAATGGATAAATTTAGTCTTGTGAAAAATTTGATTGACTATAGTTGATTGACAAAGACTTATGGGAAATAGTCGCTAGGAAAATGAAAAATCGAGGAATTCGGATGAAGCAATGAAATGCGAAAGCAAGGATCGAAAAGCGATAACAATTATCGGCATAGGATTGTTTGATGCATATTTGCATCATACAAATCTAACTAAGTCATATACATCTGGTGACATTGAACAAACTATTTTCATCTCTAGTTGGTAGTGCAACATTGGTCTTGAGACAAAAATTGTTCGGACTAAAAATGAGAGAAAATAACAATATGGTACAAGATCACCGTAAGGTTCACTCCATATTGAATCAGTTAGCAGGAATAAAAGTTGATGTTAATAAATAAGATGTTAAAGTTGTTCTACTAAATAACATGCTAAATAGTTACTCAAACATTGTTTTAATTGTAGCAAAATCAATCCTACTTTGGAAGACTTGTTTTACTCTTAGCAAAATCAATCTTATTTTGGAAGACCTGATCTCCTCCATGCTTGAAGAAGAAAATAGAATCAAAAGATTTTTCCTAGAAGAGGAAACTGTAATGGTTGCAAAAAATAAGTCATTGTTCCAAAAAGGTAAACATAAATTCAAATCTTCAAGGAAACGTATTATATGTCATTGTAAGCGGTTAGGACATCAAGTTATGTATCAAGAAAAAAGAGCCCAAGATCTCTTAGATGATAAGATAGATCAAAAGGCTTTGGCTATTGAAAATGATTGGAAAGATTACTCTCCCCATACAAGTGATAATGAACCTATCAACTATCATAGTGATGAAGATTATTTGTACTAAGTAAGTTCACAAGAGGTCGGAGGAATGGAGGCTAGAGGGTGATCAACGTCCTTGAGTTCGTCACTACCTCGAGCTCGCCTTTTCTATAGTGACATAATATTTTCTTTTTTTTTTGTGTGTGACTCGAAATAAGAACATAAAAGAATATCCAAGTTCGTGTGTGTAGTATGTTTTTGTATTTATCCTATTGTGATGATGATGCATAGATCCGATCACAAATACAAAAGCGGGAAGTGTTCTTGATATCTTGACTGGTTTGGTTGATGTGTTTGCATGAGTTGGTTGATGGGTCCTAATTCATGAAACATGTATTCACATGAATAGGTTGATGGGTCCCTATTTATGATAGATGTAGTTTCCACAGTCAATGTGAGTGTCAAGACCATGTGCAAGCTACGAAGTGATTGCTACTTAGTTGAAGGTGGTACTCTCCCATGTCCGCACTAGGGGAATGTTAGAAATATTCTTATTATTATGTTGTTATTACTCACATGGGTGAGT
The DNA here is from genome assembly GCA_018340775.1 of Taxus wallichiana var. yunnanensis. Lineage (NCBI taxonomy): Eukaryota > Viridiplantae > Streptophyta > Pinopsida > Cupressales > Taxaceae > Taxus > Taxus wallichiana. Next base: position 604,439,721 of record CM031243.1, read on the forward strand.
TAATTATTAGCTTGTCAATACGTTTGTTGTTATGTGAGTTATAACAACTCACATTAATATAGTGCTACTTTACATGTTTGTAGGGCTTGACTCCTATTAAGGAGATGTACAAGCCTATTTATTTGTATCTTGTTTTCATAATTCGTAATTGTGAAGAATTTGTTGTGTACAACTTTGACCAAATCATCATCATATGTTAATGGATATAGATTCACACTATTTGTTACTAGTCATGATAAATATGTAAGTGTTTGTTAGATATATATTTATTTAAGATATCTATACTAATTCAATATCAATTAAAAACATGCCGATTAAGAAAGTAAGCTAAGTAGGGAAGTGCACACATTTCTAATTGTGCATATGTTTTTTAATAAGTTTTGCTCATCTTGTTTTGCGTTGCTATCTTTGTGCAGTTTTGTACAACATGTGAGTGTACATGTAGGGTATTGTCTCTTTGTGCCACCAGTGAGCATGCATGTGTTGATGTTTGTCTTTTGTGTTTATGTTTGTAATGTTTCCCTTGACCTTGTTTGTCTGTTCCTTTCTTTGAATAAGTTGCAATGCTTTGTGCAAAATATTTTGCACTTTGTCGATCTTTTGGTCACTGCTAGCATAGAAGGAATAAAAGATTGCGTAAGGAGTTTCCTATACTTACCACAATTGCAAAGTTGACTTGTGTGCCTTATCTTTGCGCTAAGGTAGTGCATGAGTGTGATCTTCAGGAACATTAGAATTTCAAACACAACTATTTCAGAAGGGTTGACACATACTCATGTAACCAATAATTATAACCGTAAAGTTGACTTAATGCATTAAGTTGTGTTATCATTTAGGTCATATCTTACATAGAGAATTGGGACACATTGAATATAATATGGGCCACTTATAGCTTCGAGGCATATTGTAAGTAGGCAGGTCTTGCATTTAAATAAGCATGTTTCTACACTTGTGTTAGAGATGATGCTCACACATTTGACTCCATGAGCTAGGCCTTGAGCTAGTTAGTTTAGTGAGTTGGGATTTTGAGAGAGTTATACTTGCAAAAACAGCATGTTAGCAAGCAAAGATCTATGGATCTAAGATGTCAAGCATCTTTGTTTGTGAAGTTTCTGTGTTGCGCCTTGTATTTCTCTTTTGAATCAAATAAAGATATGTGTTTTGTTGCATATGTCATATTTAGGCACATTTCATTGCATAATTTGCCATGTAGTGTGAGGGCCACATGATATGAGACATCTGTGAGTTGAAACCCATTGTCACACCAAAATTTGGACAGCCCGAAACTTCACAATTTGAGACCCCATGTGATTAAATCACCCGAAAGAAGGATTTTAAAGTAAACTCTTCATGGTGTAAAAGTTGTTCTCTTTAGTTTTGCTTTGATTCCGGCATAGTTTAGAACCTCCACAGTTGTATTGCTCTACCTAATCGATCTTTTAGACAAGCAATAGGAGAACCGTTGCAGATCACGGATCTTTAGTTGAGGTTGAGCTTCTATCCAGAATTCATCATTTTCATTCATTTAATTTAGTGCACTGAGTTTCATCACAAAAATGCTAGCAATGGATAAACTATTATAGGTTCCTCCCGAGAATGAAGTTGTTTTATGAAAGGATATACACATGATCATCATAAAGTGAAAGCTTGAAGCCGCATGTCTTTAGACAGTAATAAAGAACCGTATGATTCAAGTGTTCACAATAAATTGGTCAAAATGTGCATCTTGTTACTTCATGCTGGTGGAGATTCTAAACGTGTTCCATGAGCAAAGTTTTTCTACATGGGCCAGTTCCATTGTTGTTTGATAATATACTTGTAGTCTCTTCTTGTGTACTACAAGCATTCTAGGATAACGGCGACATTTTCATCACGACCGGAGATGTTCTCCTTTTGCTTTGATTCATCAATCATGGTGTTTCCAGATGATTAAATTCATTGAACTTATTTTGCAAGTTATACATTAGATGAAGCCGGGGAAGCAATGTTGGCAGTATAGGAGTAGTTTGAATTAGACATGGTCTTTGAAAACATTTGTGTAGAATATGATAGTACGTATAGGGTCTGTAAAGTGTTTGACAAAATGCGTACCTCATGGATTCAGAATTGGGAAAGCTCGTTATTTGGGATATTAATGTGCTCCGGATGTAGGAGCACCATAATCATGAGTGGGATATTTTTGAACATTTTAAACAGTGTTAATTTGTTTATCTCCTTTGGAGGAGTTTTCCTTAGTAAAGCTAGATTGATATCCATGCAAATTCATTTCAGTATTTAGACACCAAGTTGGGAAGGGATTATATAATATTGGGTAGGGAGTACACATTGAAAGGAGACAAAAATGCCCATATACCCATATAGGGACAAATGGAGAAACTCAATGGAACATAGTGGTGCAAAATTGAGTCAATAAAGATATGTTATCTAAGAAAGATGATATGAAAATCAAAACATCAGACTTGTTGACATTTTATCATCTTGCTCCATTTCTTGCATATTTCTGGAAAACTTTTCATTGTCTCAATTCGTGAGAGCTGAATGGAAAATTTAATGTATATTTGATTAATTTATATATTAAATTAATTAAATATTAAAATGAGCAAAATAAAAATTGTAATTCAAGTTGAGTCAATTTAAGATTATAAGGTCGATTAGGGGTCAAATTGAGTTAAAAATAGTTATTTAATTACTTTGAGGACAAATGCCTAAGGCTAAAATGTAATTGTAAAGCTCGACTCTCTTTCCCTCTCCTTTTCTCTTTGAATTTTGGAGAAGTTCAATTGCAACTTTGTGTGCACATGTTTTTCCAAATTCCATGAACATATATGATTGTAATGTTGATGAGTTTATTTCTTTCTATGGTGTTAATGACCTTCAACCATAAAATCATGCTTTGCTGATCATAGTCGAATGTTGCCATTAATATCCATTTTCTCCCTTGTTGTATGTGATGCAATCTGATACTCATACTTTGTGTTGAATGTCTATGTATGTGGTCTTTAAGCCATATATGTGTAGATAGGAATTGTGAAGACTTTATGCTTCGGTTCTTATTTTTGCATATGTTATTATATTTTATCCTTCATGTGAGAAAGAGGGTTTTATTTTATGTTTATGTTTGAGTTATCCCAATAGTTATCTGTCTATTATGTTGTGGATTTCTCGCCTTCTTCATCCTCTCCCTTGTCCTTTATTTTCCCAGGTTTTCTCTTCTTTGTGCTTTTAGATAAAAAGCACCGCAAATTTAAAAACCCCATCATATGAGGAAGTGCCCCTCTTACATGTAGAGGAAAATCACCCGTTGATAGGTGATCTTCCATAACTATTGCAAATTTTATGTTGCTTCGATTAGAGAAATAAAAAACATGCACGTGATGACATAAGAAACTACCAACAGTTCTTGGAAACTATTGCAAAAAAATTGAATTGTTGCATTTTATTTCCATATCAAGGAACCTCCTTTAGAATGAAGGTTGGTGACTCTTTATGAAGTTGGTACCCAAAAATAGAATACCACCTTAAATAAGTCTACAAACTGGTACACTATGTCAATGATTGATAGTGAGAGTGATGAAGAAGAGTAAAATTATCTTCCCTTTCGAGGCATTCAAACTCTTGATGATCCTGAACAGGTGCATTTTTTGAAAGATTTCTATGGAGATATGAACTTTCACTTCAATAAAATTTTCTCATATTTTGATTGAAATCGTATAATATATTGACCAAGAAGAAGGAATGAATATTTTCTCATTGTCTCACCATCCTAACGAGCCTTGGTGCATTGAAGAAAAGGGGTAATCTCTTGAGAGTTTTTATGCACCATGAAGCAAGAAGAAGATTGACGCCATGCGCTTTCAAGTTGCAAAAGAAAACAAAGAGAAGAAAACTATCATGGAAAAAATTGTTGCATCTAATGATCCCATAATCAAATAATTGTGGTATCAATTAAAAAAGAGTGTTTCCGAAGGGTGAAAGATGAAGATAAAACTTGATGATAAAAATTTAGGTACTAGATGAAGGAAATGAACAAGAGATATAAAAATATCCAGGAACAAAAACCATCGAATAATCTAAGGAGGAGTCCATCTATGAAACTAAGCTCAAAGAACCTAAAGAAGTCTAAAGATGTGAAGAAACAAATATCAATTTTCTAGGAGATATTTTTGAAAATCTTCCATATCATGAAATCTATGTTCGTAGACACTCAAATTTGGTAATTTAACCTTTAACAATACTAGTTATGATCGTCCTTATTGGATAAGACAAACACCCACATTCTTCGCTTACTCAATTCATTGTGCCATTTATTTCCTAACTTTATTATTCCCACACACGATAAACTAAAAATGTAGAATATGTGTAGTTAATCTAACTAGGAACAACAATAAATAACAATACTAAAATGATGCAAATAACAACTAAATGAATATAAAAAGTGACCCAAGCAACTAGGCTAATGAAAATAGAAACCCTAATGTGCAAAGAAGGGTTAGAAAGAGCTTAGCTAATTCGGTGGTGGCGAGAGACGTGTGTCGCAGATGGACTAGATAAACAGAATGCAAATGCGACCACATAGGATCTCCAAAAGACACATATCTAAGTTTTTTGTTGTACTTAGGGCACTGGGAGAAGATCGTGGTGCCCGTGGGCACCCTAGTCCGTGTTCTGAGCACCTTGGTATGTGTAAGAGGTACAAAACTAGATTTGCGGGTCGGATGATGATGCAAAAATCTCACTATCTATCACGTGTAACTCGCTATACTTAGATGTATGTCGTTGGTAGTCAATGATGAAGGAATACCTACAAAACCCCAAAACAAACTCTAAACCCTAAAAAGAAAAATGCATATGAAGGGGTCAGATTATCCTCAACTTTGCCACAATGGTGGACTTACTAACTGAGCATTGCACTACATCTCAGACCCGATGTAGTTCTATGTGCAAGTGTGTGCAATCATGCCCTAGGTGCTCTTGTGCTAGTCACACTTTGTGAAAGTAGTGAAAGCAATAACTATGTGTAGAAAATGTAATAGAATGGTGGATGGAATAGAATAAACTTCCCTCTTATGCTTGTGTGATGTAGATGAACCAACCTTGTGCCTTGTGATGGAGCTAGATGGATGCAAATGAGCTCTAGATGCCTTAGATGGATGTAACTCTAGGTGGATGATAGTAGTGACTAGTGCTTGGTCCCTCATTATGATCTCATAACTTTATATTTATATGGTTCTCTTGTTATAATTTTGTAATTAACCTCGAAAAGGCCGACCACAAGAAATATGAAATGTTCAAATGGCTAGAAAGTGGCGGGAAAGAGGGAAAAGGATCAGTGGCGCCGATTGGGACCGAGGAGCCCGTCGACACCCCATCGAGGATAAAATGATGGAAGATGATGAAAACAAATTGGGCCAAGATGTGCCAAAGGTCGAAATGATGACAAAAGCAAAGAAAAATGGCTAAAAGACGGGGTTAATTAGTACTTTCTTCACTCAAAACCATATGAATAGTAGTATGAGACCAGGGACTAAATAATGTCTAAAGTGCATGATTTTGTGTCTACATTTCCCCCACTTTATGTTGGTGAGCGGAAAGCTTGGTAACATAAAGTAGATAGATATGTGTACCTAATGTCCATGAAGATTGTAGTAGAAAATGCATTGAAGGACTAGACAAAGCGTGGAATGACAAAAAGATGATGGAGCGTGGAAACTAAAGATGAAAAAGCACAAAAAAGTGATGAGAGTGAACCTAGGGTAGAAATGCGTGTGTAGTTGCTTTGATGTGTGTAATGTACCTACATGGTTAGTATGGTGTGTGCTTCCACAAAATGTTTTTGTCGTTACCCCCATTGTTGTAATTGTTGTTGACTACTTGCTTCTCATACGGTCGGACTTGCAAGGAGAAGACAATCAAGAAGTCAAATATGCATGTATATATGTAAAAATGCATGTAAAATATGCATGTATATGTATGTAAGAGTATGTAAATGTAAAATACACAAATGAAAAATGGAACATGTGCACTGATCTATGTTGAGAGAAAGAGTGTAGAAGAGAATATCTTGTCATGTGTTTTTTAGATGATCCGACGCCATAGGATGAAGAATATAGGAGGAATTCCACTATATCCTCTAACCTTTAACTGCTTCCTTGAATATGTATGAAGAGATCTCTGTATTTCCTGGTTTTTTGGGTGATCCGATGCCACTAGATGAAGTAGTGTAGGGAGGCACACCCACTATAACCTCTAAGCCTCTAACTACTCCCTAGAATGCTAAGGACACCATGTCATGTAAAATCCACTTGTGTACATGGTTTGTATATTGGTCGTAACCCACTCACTGTATAACCCACAATGTAAAGGGAGGAAATTGAGTGAATGTGTACCCACAATGCCAAGGGCGAAACTAAATTAGAACCCAGAACCCATAATTCCAAGGGTGGAAAATTGAACTAAATGTATTGGTATAGAGCTTTGTGTAGTGTGTAAACCCCAATGATTCCCCCTCTTTGGGGGTGCATGCAACGTTGCTGATAGGAGGATGCAGCCCAAAAGAGGACCAACCGCATGACGTACCCTAGAAAGTGCTTGGTAGAAACCAACGCATGCATAAACAAGTGGCTAGCTAAAGACAAGTGTTAGTACGAAAAAACATGTATGCGATAAAAATGAAGTATAAACTATACGAATGATGTGTAAGCTAGAATGCAAGTAAACACGCAAGAAGAAAATCATAGACCACCAAAAGTGGGCTGCAAACATGGGATACTCATGATGTCGTGAAGACACTCAAAAGGCCATAGTGGGCGTATACAAAAAACAAGTATGCACACCAAACATAGGGCAAGGCCCACATACAATAACAAACAAAACAAACAAGTACAAACAACAGATAGCCATGGAAGCAAATAATCCTACAAAATAAATGCTACACATGAAGCATCCGTTAGCATGTTAGAAAATAATGAGTATGTCAAAAGCATGTATAAGAAAGTAATGTAAAGTGTTAAGTAGAGAATGAAACAATAACACCTGTAAGAGACGAATGTGGATGCCCCAATGACCAATGTAGAATGGGTAGAAGGCAAACATCCATACTACATGTAAAATACCTATATATCTGTGATCACAACTAGAAAAAGATGTGAATGTGCATGTGTGGATGGTATAGATAAATGACATACAAGAGATCTAACTAGCATGTGTAATAAAGTGACCATATACAATCAAATGCAAGCAAGAGTAAAAGAAACCAAGATATGTAATATGTTGTGGATGGATGGAATGGAATGCAAGATGGATGATAGGAGCCATGTGTCCCCCGAGTGAATGGAAATGTATGCAGTGAGGTTCATTTGGTTTCCCCCTTGAAGTGATCAAAGAATGAAACATAAACAAGAGTGTGTCATTAGGAAATGGTCGAAATATGTGTTGTGTCTAATGCACCCGTGATGAATGTGTATGTGTGATGATATGCGACTTAGAAATGATGTGTGTGTGACCCTTATAGATGAAGCGTATATGACTACAAGATGAAAAAGGGAGTGGTGATGTATCCTAAAGATTATACCACTACTAGATGAATGGAGGGAGTGGTGATGTAGCCTAAAGTGTATACCACTATAAGATGAAGGGATAGGTGACCATTTAGCCTAAAGCATATGTCACTAACCTAGTAATGTCGCATGATGGAAGGTCGAATGATGAATGTGTAAGTATGATAAGGTCCATTTGATTTGTAAACCCTCAGCAGTCAAGTATGGACTGATGAACTAAAGTACTTCATAGGGTAGTGAGTGCAATGTGTAGAAGACAATGTAGTGTACCGATAATAGACGACCATGTGATGTGTGAGATGAGTAATATGTAATGAATAATATGTAATGCAATGTGTGTAAATAGAGTGGTAGTGTGACATAATGCGAGATATAATATGCATGATATGCGATACAACGTGAGAGTGTAAAATGTGTGTGACATGTAGATGCAGAGTAGTAATGTGTGTGTTTCTATGTGATGAGTATGGATGACCATATGGTGAATGTAATGTGTAATTTTGTAAGATGAAATGCAAAGCGTGTAATAAACCCTAGTATATATGTATGTATGATGAAGAATAATGTAGGACATGTAGATGTGTGATGAGTATGAATGACCATAGGATGCATAGAAATGTGTAATTTGTGATAAATAGTGTGCATTGGAATGTGTGTAGGTAAACTAGTAATGTAAAGATGTGTATTGTGTACTATGCATGATGAGTAGGATGTAATGCTAGACTCGTAGATAATAGGGTGTGACATATGTATGATGAACGCTAGTATTATATGTTAATTATGTATGGTATGTGAATATGTAATGGTCAAAATGATGTAGCTTAAATGTAAGATGTAGGATGTAGGATGTATAACACAAGATGTGGGAAAAGTCGCAAAGTGTAATACCTATCATGCTTTGTGTGGGGTTCATGTGTAGCATGTATCCCTCAATAATCAAGTGTGAACCGAAGCACAAGAGTGTGTCATCGGGTAATAACGATTCTAAAACATGTGATGAATATGCCTATGCGAGGAGATTGATGTATGATAATGCAAAGATGAGATATGTATCTATGCTAACATGGTGGGGGTGTGTGTTAGATGTTATGTCCCACAAGTGTGCGTGAATGAATGAATTATCCAATGACAGTGAAGCATGAAGGTCCTCCATTTTATGAAAGTGGTGTCGAAAGTGTATGACCCTACTCTAATAGTAGTGGTGCTATATGAGAGATACGTTGTGTCTTTGTGGATGAAGTCTATGTGCATACGATGGGTGAATATATGATGAAGATCGTGGTAGAGAAAAATGTGTCGGTGATGGATATCTACGCGATGTCGAGTGTGTATGTGATGGAAACCCACATGGAATAAACCGAGGTGGTGATCTATGTCAAGATGCAATAATTGTCCTAAGAATGGGTCTATACCTATGTGTAGGACTAGCGGAGCGAGTGAGGTCATGTAAATAATGCGCGAGTAGGTGAACTACGAGTAGATTGTGCTTTGAGTAACATAGAATGTGATGTGCTAGATGATGCAGGTGGTATGATAACGATGTCCAAGGAGATGAAGACCATGGGGAAGATGGAGGGAAACCATGAATAGAAATAACCTAATTGTTATGGATGAATTTAAGTCGCAAATGATTCATAGAGATAATAGATTGAGACCGATGACGAATCCAATTGAGACCAAGAAGCATGTCACACCCATCAATTGTGTTTCCAATGAGGAAAGGTATAAGCATAGTAAGAGGACCAACCATAACATGTAGTTGGACGACACCAAAGGGTTTGTTCATAGGGTATTCAATTTGTGATAGAGGGTAATCGATAGCCTTAAGAAGTGGAATAGAACATGCACTAATGGGCCATGATGGGTCAACCTTAGTGTTATTGATGGGGACCAAACCGACAGATGCCTTAATATGTAAGTGATTAGATGTGAAATTCACATGATAATCATGGTTAGAGAAAGAGATGATCGGTGGCGAAGCGTCAGTATGTGCAACTAAGAAATCAAGAGCCCTTGATGTAGGAGGAGGCACTCGTGATATGTTTAAATAGTAAAGAGTTAGATTCTTTCTTGTCACGTTGTTAGGATTGATTATTAAATAATTTGAGTTTACCCTTGTCATTGATAGTGGTGAGTTTGTAGGTTCCAGAAATTCAAGCTTGTTATTATCAATAAGATCTTGAATGATTGTGTGGAGCTTGAAACATCGATTTGTAGAATGTCCCACACATCTATGATAATCACATCAAAAAATTTCATTGTAATTCCTACCTTTTGGTCACGATGGATCTAATTCGAGTGGTGGAGGGAGCGTGATAAGATTTATCTCGAGAAGTTGTTATAATATGAGATGTGGGGCCATAGGAAAGTTAGTAAACATGTGCCTAGGTGGTGGTGATTGAGCCTCTTTAGGAGTAGTAACTACATTGATAGTAACTTTGGCATATGCAGGCTTAGTTGTAGATGGTTTGAATGGTGCCTTAGTTTGAAAATGATTAGATGAGGAATATTGCCCCTGATACTTAAGTTTTCCTATGCATAAAAGTTTAGTTTCATGAAGCTTAAGAATTTGACAAAGTTGGTTAAATTATGAAGAGGTCTCAAAGAGAATACTTTCTTGGAGTGGCGGTAAGAGACTCTAAATAAACAAATACTGAAGTTTGGAGTCCGCTAGCACACTATACATATTGCCCCCGATACTTAAGTTTTCCTATGGATAAAAGTTTAGTTTCACGAAGCTTAAGAATGTGACAAAGTTGGTTAAATTATGGAGAGGTCTCGAAGAGAACACTTTCTTGGAGTGGCAGTAAGAGACTCTGAATAAACAAATCCTGAAGTTTGGAGTCCGCTAGCACATTAGACATCTTAGCTAGATTATTTTTGTATCTCAAAACATAGTTGGCTAGGTGTTCATTAGGTCCTGTTTCAATTATGCTAATTGAGCATAAGATATCTTGGAGCCGATATTGATAGAAAAATGAGTAAGAAAAGCATCAACCAGATGCGTGAATGAAGTTACCAAGTGAATAGGTAGGTCATAAAACCAACACATCGCATAATCATGGAGACTACGGGAAATATTTTAGCCAAAATAACATGATCATCAACAAAATCAAGATAAGTGACATGAAATGCTCTAAGATGTTCTTGTGGTCACCATGCCCATTGAAAATGGGAAGCTTAGGGGTGACAAAACTAGGAGGAAGCAAATAAGTGGAGATGGTAGGTGTAAATGGAGTATGCAATAACAAGGTGGAATCTAAATATGGTGACACATGCGAAGTGGCCTATTGTAACTTACAATTTGAGCTTGAAGGTCTTGATAAAGAGAAGTTAAGTCTTGAGTACCAATGGATGAAACTTGTCATATATGAGAAACTAAAGGTGGTGTAAAGTGATTGGTAGGAGTAGTAAAGAAATGGGAATGGTAGAAATAGGTGGAAGAGTAGAAGCGAGCGATTGAGTAGCAATAGAGGTTGGTATGGCCACGGAAGCGGTGAGCTCCGCCAAATTAGTAGCTTCCTCACAAGAAACATGTAAAAGTAAATCTAGATCTTGGGGATGTTTAGCAATATGATCATTAATGGCCTTAAGATGAGCTTTAGTAAAATCTTCATGAGATTGAGCCATGGTGAAAGAAGAATAAACCCTATATTTGAACATGGGGTTCACCAAAATGATTAACTAAAAATTTAGAATATGTGTACTTAATTTAACTAAGAACAATAATAAATAAATATAGTAAAATGATGCAAATAACAACTAAATGAATATAAAAAGTGACACAAACAACTAGGCTAATGAAAATAGAAACCGTAATGTACAAAGAAGGGTCGAAAAGAGCTTAGTTGATTCGGTGGGCTGATCGAGACTATGTCGCAGGATGGACTGGATAAATAGAATGTAGATGCAACCACACATGAGTTCCGAAGACACATATATGATTTGTTTCACTAGAATGAGGCACTTGGGAGAGGATCGGGGCACTGTAGGCACCCTAGTCGAGTTATGGGCTCCCGGTCTATGCACAAGTCCGAAACCATATCTGCAGGTCGATGATGTGTGTGTTGGTCGTCAAATAGGACTTTTTAGAAGAGCAACAGTCAGGGGACAAGAAGTCCCTCCTCTTTAATGGGAGAGGTTCCCTTATTCAGAAACGAACTTATTTACAAATGTACAGAACATTGTTTTATGGTCAAACTTGGATTTTACGAAAGTGTTTTCCACAAGGATCATCAATTACACAAGGACTGAGGAAAGGGAATAAGAAGATGAGCAGAATGGCAACATTCAGAATTATAGATAGCAGAATAATTCCTCGTGTATGCGAAGCTTCAAAGAATTTAAGACAAGATCATTTGCGATGGCTGAATGAGATTAAATTTAAAGACACAAAGTTCCATAAATAACCTTCTTCAGATTTATTAATCAAGGACACAAAGTTCCTTCTTGGTTGTACAAGATCACTGTATTTGCAAAACTGAACAGTATGCAATCAGAGAGACTAACGAGTTAGGAACAAAATGATCTCCACAATATTAAAGGAAAACACAGAGATAACAAGAATTAGATAGACAAAGAATGAAAAGCCCTTTTGTATTGATTTCTTTAAGATCTATTTACACTTTCAGCAAATATTCCAAGTTCTTCCTCCTCTTCAAAATGGCGTGGAAAGGCCATTATATAGCTTACAAGTCAGTTACTCTTCGTAACCGTTTCTTTTAATTAAAGAATAGTTAAAGATCGCCCATTGCAATACCTTAACTAATTACAAGGAATACGAAAAGAAAGGGAAGAAGAGAAAAGAAAGGAGAAGGAGACAGGTGGCCAGCTACTGGGAGGGGCCCACTGTCTTCAGAATCCGCTGCCTGAATTTCTTCAATGACTCAGCTATATCTCTGCCACGAGGGACTGACGTGTTGGCTGCAGACTGAGTCCAAAATCCCAGACATTTCTCCATCTCTTTATCAAACTCGACGTGAGTATGATAATCTTTGTTTGCTTCTTCAATGGCAGACTGAAGAGAACAAATTTCCTTCATCTTTTCCTTAGAGATGGAGCTTTCCTTGAATAGATGATCTTTGACAAAAGCTCTGAACTGAGCTTTGATTTCTTGCAAGGACAAGGAAGCACCAGAGTTTTCATCTTGAAGATGACAATGTATATCTTTGAAAGCAGCAGCTGCCAGTGTCTTGAAAGCTTCTCCCTTCTGCCAACTGTTCTTCATTTCTCCCACAGCTTCCTCCAGGACTTTGATTTTCCACTCTATGCTGTAGACCCAGGATTTTGATAGATTGTCTTTGGCATCATCGAAAATCTTATTCGCCAGTAAGATGTTCTCATCTGTCTGTCCCATGAGGCGAAGGTCTACAATGCAACTGCTCCAGAGTTTAAGCTCTTTATCCATAACCCCAATAGCAGAGGATAGCTTCTGTTGCAAATTGTCTACCTTTCCATGTAGTTTAAAAGCTTCATCGATGAAGTTTAGCCCAGCAACAAGCATGTCATCTACCATGGCTTCAATAGCTCTGCCATAGACAGAATACTTGTGCATATCTTTAATACTTTGCACTTCATCTTGGCTTAGAATCACCGGAGGCGGTAGAGCAGTCAAGGGGGTAGGGTCCAAAACTTTGTCCTTAGACAAAAGTGACTTGATAAAACTTGTGAGAACTTGGGCTTGTTCTTCCAGCTGTTCAATAGTCTGCTGCCCTTTCTCTACCCTTCCAATGACTCTTGTGACTGTTTCCTGGAGGTTGTGAATTTCACCTTCAGGAGTAGACTCTCCCATAGGGATCCTTGAAAGCTCTAAGTCAGATGTCAGCAAGTCTGATTCTGATTTGTCTACTGTAGGCTTAGCAATCTCCAAGAATTGCTGACCTTGGGCATCAGACACTATTCTGGAAGTAGTTCTGGCTTTCTTGGCACGAGAAGGAGTGGTGCCCAACAAGGCTGCTACAACATCAAAATTTGGTCCCAAGCTTTGAGAGGAGGATTTCCTCTTCCTTTTGTCAACCAGAGGTTGCACCCAAGCAAAAGAGGAAGAAGAATCTGCAGGAGGGGCAAGGGGACCAAGAGACAGGGAGCTCATGACACTCAGGGTCTGCGCAGCTGTTGACTCAAGCTGAGATGTGAGTAGAGCACTGGAGACGATGGCGGTAGAAGAATCAATAGCACTCGAAGTTCAGTGCTCTGGACCTCTTTGTCCTTATCTGCTGGGTCTTCAGGAACATTTGCAGGAGTGGGCATCTCACTTTCTTCACTTTCACTGAGAACAATGATGTTCTCTGGCCCTATAGGCAACTCTACCTATTTTCTTGGAGGATCATTCTCTGCAGGTTCCTTCTTTACCTCTTTGAGTTTCTTCCTGTATACCTGGGTAGATGGAGAAGGAGTAGATTCTACAGGTCCCTGAGCTGTTGAGGCAGGAGGGGTTTTCACTGGTGTTCCAGACTCTGGAACTGATGCCTCTCTTATGGGTGTCGAATCATCCTTGGAGCTAGATTCTCCTGAGTGCCTCTTGAATTCTCGGATCTTCTTACTGAACCAGACCCTAGTCCTGATTAAGACTGGAGCAAGAATCTCAGCCAGATCATCTCTCTCTTTCCTGTTCCAATCCAGGTCCTCCAGAGGGGTGTGCTTAATCACATTTTCATACTCATAAGAGTATAGATCAGAATTGTCATCCTGGAGACCTTCAGGAACTTGGTACAGACTGAGTTCTTGGATCAATTGCAGGGAGAACCTGCCACAATGCCTTCTTCTGGCTTCAAATCATCTCACACTGTCACAGCCCAGTAGTCTTCTGTATCTGCCCTATGATGATAGACTATCTTGATGTTCTGTTCAATGAACTTCTTCAAGTCAAAACAGGTTCTTGGCTTGAAGAAATGAACAGTGATAGGGACCAGGGCTCTTTCTATGTTCTGAGCATCCAGAGCTGTTTTGCATGTGTAATTTCCCAGAGAGATGGGAAAGTGCAAGCCAGAAATCTTCTTGTCTCTGCAAGTTCTGTGCAACTTGTCTAGTTGCCTGCATATTTCAATCAAGGCCATTTTGTCATTGCAGAACATGGGAAGCCGCAGAGGGGTGCTCTCATAGCCAGCAAGCCTGATATAGGAAAATTTCCTGAATTGGATGAAATAGGCTCCATACTGCGATATCAGGTTCATGGCTTCATCTGAAAACCTTCTTGCAGTATCACCTTCGAGCAATCTGACCACGTACATGGTGAAAGCATCATTGACCCTTCTGAAATTGCGGTTGCTGGTCTCCAAGGTGAACTGCGGGCAATAGGCATACACTGGATCATCTTTGTGTGCATCTATATAGGAGAAACCAAACCACTGCCTGGATGCTGCTAGGGTATACATCAGGTATGAAGTCATATAGAACTTCTTTGTTTGCTGGACGTTGGATAGCTGCTCCACCAAATTCATGCTGATGATCTCTGCCCAGTTGATGTTTTGTGTTCCCTCGCACACCATGCTGATGAGCGGGCACATCCAGAAATGAAACTCATTGGTGGAGGGCAAACCCATAACCCGAGCCAGCAGGATTATGAAGTCTGACAGTTCTTCGTTGAAATCTGCTCGGAAGAGGGTTTTGGTTAGGCGAGAAGCACCTTTCTTAGGGTTCTTCAACCAAGACTTCGCCACTCGCGTCTTATATTTGTCACTGTCTTGGTCGAACATAGCCTGTGCTTGATCCCGGGAGACGACTATAGCATTGTCCATCTCTGGAATTCTCAGAGCAGTGCTAATGGCGACAGCTGGCCCACTTGGCAATGAGTTCCCCATGTACATTTGTCAATTCGCTCGAAGCGGGGTCGAAGTGAGCTCCACATGAAAGCACTGTATCAGCACACTGTACTGAGATTGGGAATCCTCCGGCAAAAGCTAAACCACTATCATTAATCATCTGTGCCATTGGTGTAGGGTTTGCATCTGTCATTCTTGCCCAAAAATCGCCGAAGTCGAGATGACGAGCTTCGCTGTCCCCTATATTGCTAACGGCAGACTCAAGCGGAGAAATTTGCTCCTGTCCCTGGAACTTGATCTTCATAGTGATAGTCTCGGAGCTGCAACCTAGACTTCTGGAAGGAATTTGCAAATGGAGGGTATCGCGCAGGTTTTCAAATTGCAAGGGTTTGAGCAAAAGATAGCATGGAAGCAATGCGAAAAATGCAAAGGGGAATGCTCGTTATATAGCCGTTTGGAGAGAGAAATGACTTTAATGCGCATTGAATACACAACCACCAATTTGAAAAGCATCATACTTGGAGTGAGCGGGAAAAACTAAGTGTGAATGACACTTGGTACGCTTGGGACATGTGAGACGCGAATGCGCGAAACACGCGGCTCGGCCGGTTCGGGCGAAACAGGGAGAGGACGCACAAATGCATTTGGGACAAATGGGACGAAAATGTGCGAAGTACGCGATTCGGGTGTTTCGCCGAAATTGGAACAAAGGGCCCGTTTGGACTTGGGACATTCGGGACAAAAGTTCAAGTACGCGATTTGACCGCTCAAACTTACTGAAATTGGGAAAGCTCGCACTTTTTAAAATGGGGCAGTTGGGACAAAATTGCGCGAAGGACGCGGTTCGGGCAAATCGGCCGAAAATGGGAAAGCTCGCACTTTTTAACTTTGGGACATTTGGGACAGGAAAGTGCGAAGTACGCGGGAAGGATGATTCGGCCGAAATTGGAACAACATGCAAAATAAGTTTTGGGACACTTGGGACAAAACTCTCCGACGGGCCCGAAAATGGGACAGCTTCGGGGATTTCGGCCGGTCGGGTAACAGAATGCACTTTCGTACTTGGGACAGATGGGACAAAAAGTTCCGACAGGCCCGAAAATCACACAAAATGACCCAAAACACAGATTTTTTCAATTTCACGACTTAGGCACCTCAGAGAAAAACCTAAAACTCAAAATTTTGAAAATTTTACTCTTATCAGAGCGGGGAATTTTGAGTGGACAACAAGTGTGAAACTATCATTGTTTGTCGCGTGTAACTCGTTATTCTTGGTTGTAAGTCACTAGTATTTAATGATGAAGGGAAGACTGCAAAACCCCAAAACAAGTATCAAACCCTAAAAAATAAAAATGCATATGAGGGGTTCGGACCGTTGTCAACTTCCATAATGGTGGACTTAGTAACCGAGCGTTGCAGACTACATCTCGGACTCCAATGTAGCTCTATGTGCAAGTGTGTGCAATCATGCCCTAGGTGCTATTGTGTCAGTCACACTTTGTGAAAGTAGTGAGCAATAACTATGTGTAGAAAATGTAATAAAATGGTGGATGGAATAGAATAAACTTTCTTCTTATGCTTGTGTGATGTAGATGAACCAACCTTGTGCTTTGTGATGGAGCTAGATAGATGGAAAATAGCTCTAGATGCCTTAGATGGATGCAAATATAAGTGGATGATAGTAGTGACTAGTGATTGATCCCTCATTATGATCTCATAACTTTATATTTATATGGTTCTCTTGTTCTAATTTTGTAATTAACCCTAAAAATTCTGACCACAAGAAAGATGAAATGTTCAAACAGCTAGAAAGTGCCCAAAAAGTGGTGGGAAAGAGGGAAAAGGATCAGGGTGCCCCTAATGGTGTTGGGATTTAGGGGCAGCGGAATAGTGCTATGATTTAATAACAAACAAAATCATGCACACAGGATCTAAACAATTCCCCACAAAATCTACAGCAGTGGGAGGATAAACTAGAATAATCCAAATCACATAAAAGTACACACACATAACAAGCATGTACCATGGTTCACCAAATGTGGGCTACATCCACCAAAAAATAGAGATCTCATATATATATAATATAACAAGAGATTACAAACCCACTCTTCTGCACAAGAGTACATGTATCTCTACAAGAGTATCTCCTCCTCCCAGATCCCCAACTAGATCTACCTAAGTACACTAAACCGTGCCTCCATACCACTACTTGTGTCTCCTCTAGATCTCTAACCGGATCTACCTGAGTGCACTCCAACCATGCCTCTCAAACATAACCAGATCTCACATACCTGAAGCTACCCTACATCTGCCACTGTGCAGCCAAGCTCTCACTGTATTGTGAATCTACAAATGAGACCTCTACAATATCTAGATCTACATGGATCAATAATACAAGATCTCATGGATCTACAATGCAAGACTAGATCTACATAGATCTATAATACAAGATCTCACCAACATGTGGATCTACAAGAAGAAACGCTATGTGCTTTGCATACTATGCAAGCCATTACATGATACTAAACAATACAAAGGAAATACAGTAGCCTGTTATTTCCTTCTGTCTAGCTCCTCTCCATGGAGTCTTTGTCTTCATGTAACCTGTTCCTTTTTCCTCTTCTTCTTCTTCGTCTTCATCCTCTCGATCTTGGAGAATCAAGGATCTAATCCGATCCTTCTCATTATTCCACCTAAGCCCTAACTTTCATGCTTATATATAAAATATATAAACTTAGGGCACCTTAGCTATGCAATTACATCCAATAGATTTGCTTTAAAACAAAATCTATATTTAAAGCCCGTGACTTAAAATAAAACACATCACACAGGTAATCGACGCCGATTAAACCTAACCGCGGACGGTTCCCACTTGCTCTGACCGATGTTTGTTCTATCTAACCAATGACGGGTCATGGTTCCCACTTGTTCTGACCAAATTCGGGCTTGTCTAACCGATGACGGTTCGTTATATTTCCAGTCACTTTCCATTGCATGCTAACGTGAAGAAATCTAGCTCCACAACCTAAAAATCTCCCACTTGGAGATAAATTGTTGAATCTTTGTACCTGTACCTATACATCACCATCCTCTACGCACCGTGAAGACCATATATTCTTTCCTTCAACAATTCTCTCAAAAAATAAAACTAGGAAGATCAAAACCATCTTCTCAAACCAAGAAGATGAAACCATGACTTACCAAACCTGCATGAAGCTACAACTGATCCGTGACACCAAGCCTCAAGCTCCCACTGAATCATAACACCATACCAATTGTTGGTATCAGGACAAACAAGCCAACCTAGCTCCTCATGCAACAAGCCATCATGACTAACACACCTGCAAGAGCTCCCACTCAAACTAAAGTTCTGAGCCTCAATCACATCCGTAGCCATACCTGTAAAACCAACCATGTTCTCCATCCGTCTATCCATGTCTCCATGCAACCGCCAATGCAATTGACCAAGACAGGTCAAACTAGAATATGCAAAAGCAAAACAAGATCCTGGGTAAAGATAGCCCACATGAGTTCTACCTGCAACAGTGGGTGATCAATCCACAAACCTACATAACTCAATAGAATCCAAACACTACAATCTGCAAATCCAACTCTGCATAAACAACTAGCATGTCCAAGACAACCATCTGTAGATAACATCTCTCAAGGAGTAACATAGTAACAAGAGGAAATACAAACATCCCCTACTCATGCTCAAGGCATCCATGTGCAAATCAAACATCTGCATCATCATAGACTCACAAAACTGAATCTATCCAACATGTACAAACTCACCATGTACATCCATCCATATCACTAGCTCTCCAGAAGCTCCAAGTCTGCCACCGACTAACTCCAAAGCCGAATATGAATCTTGTGCTCATCAATGTCAATAACAAACATCCATGTTGAACCATGCCACTAATACCAAGTGCAAATATCAGCATACATGTCATCAACATACTGCACAAATCAACCAAGATGAAAGAAAAACAAGGGCACCATCTAAAAATGGTAAATAAACATTGTTGTTAAACCTATGACCAAACCGACCACGGTTTCCTAAGCTCGACCCAGATCCTTTGCTGGTGACCATGGTTACGAGATGACCGACCACGGTTAATCCTAACCGACACCAGTCTCTACAACAGTCAGATTTTCTCTTTTAACCCTTAAAACTCTGAAAATTTTCTCTATCATCTTCACCTAGTTGAATCTAACCATCAACTGTAATCCCATAGGGATATCCAAGCACCACAAAATAAACTAGAAGTGACATCACAAAGCAATAAACTCAATATACCTACAAATCCTTGACTATCCTCCAAAACCAACTAGTGCCTCTGCCACTCTAAATAGTAGCAATCTCCTCTCACTTTGCATGTGCATCATGTATCCCGCAATGCCACCAACCATGGCTTGCTCCCACTTTGAACACAAATCCCCGCACCGCCTTTACTTTCTTAATACGTCAGTGAGAAATAAAACCAGATGAAAGACCTATAAAATTGATTCCCTTTCTTCTCTGAGAATACTTCTACATCACAAAAGTTTGGACTTCTTGTGAAGTAGGTGAATCACCTTCTTTCCATCCGTATGTACTCAACATCTCTTGTTACCTGCAATTGTGTCTAACCATGACTTTTCATTAAGGATATCATCCTTAGACTAGAAACCCTTATCCTCAAGATTCCACACAACCGGGAAGTAAAAGTCAAACAACACCAAGAAACCATGGTGTAAATTTGTGCACACAGTCCAAACATAATATCAGTTGCTCCAAACGAAAGAAATAAAACATGAACCATATAGAGATACCTGACTCAAAGTCTCAATGGACTAACCGAGCCAACTCCGTCCTCTTTCTGATCCAAACCATTAAAGTGATCAACATGGTTTCTACCGCATACACCGTGCTGCGAAACCTGATCCTCCAAAACAAGACATTAAACCATCTGCCCTCTCTTGCTACAAAAAAACCTTATACAGATAAGTTGCCACAAAGACCAACCATGGTTAGCTGACCAAGATCAATTCCTCTGTGGATCGAACTTGGTTCTCGGACTCATTTCAATCTCTTCTGGATGAACCCAACACCACACAATTTGGCATAGCACACCACACCAGGTGCCTACTTTAACCGAAGTGATAGTTGAGTTGAGCCAGTCATTTCAAGAAGCATCCAAATCTCATACAAAAAACTTAACAACAAGTCCATGTAATAAATTGCATCAAGATGAAACACATCACCTTACCAACACCAAGACACTCAACCGCATCTTCAACTAAAGTACATGCTTCTCTGATGGAAGCCCCATCTTCGTTCTGTGCTACGCCTCTCTACCGAAGCCCGTGCATCTAACTGCACCAAAGGATGCATAACTGCTCCTTTTTCTCTCATTCTCAGATCTAGATCTGTAGTCCCAAACATGCATGTGCAACCAAAATAATATAAGCACTGCAATACCAAGGTAAAACCATACCTCAATAACCGGATCTGCAATCTAACCAACATGCTTGTGCCTCCAAGAACTGGGGACACCTCAAGAACAAGATACATCTATGTATCTTTCCATTTCTTCAGATCTGTGATTTTTTGTTTATAACCAAGCTACTCAGTAACTGACCATGGTCACCTTGTAACTTCTAGCAACCTTATTCTTCCAGCTCCCACTTGAGATTAAATCTCTTCCGTGATCTTCTCATCAGGTAAAACAAATTGCTTGCTCGATACCGGTTGTTGGGTTTTAGGGCAAGTGGAATAGTGCTATGATTTAATAACAAAAAAATCATGCACATAGGATCTAAACAATTCCCCACAAAATCTACAGTAGTGGGAGGATAAACTAGAATAATCCAAATCACATAAAATTACACACACATAACAAGCATGTACCGTGGTTCACCAAATGTGGGCTACATCCACACAAAAATAGAGATCTCATATGTATATATGTATATATATATATATATATATATATATATATATAATATAACAAGAGATTACAAACCCAATCTTCTGCACAAGAGTACATGTATCTCTACAAGAGTATCTCCTCCTCCCAGATCCCCAACTAGATCTACCTGAGTACACTAAACCATGCCACCACTTTGCGTCTCCTCTAGATCTCTAACCAAAACTACCTAAGTGCATTCCAACCGTGCCTCTCAAACATAACCAGATCTCACATACCCAAGCTACCCTTTATTTGCCACCGTGGCATGCCCAAGCTCTCACTGTATTGTGAATCTGCAAAATGAGACCTCTACAATATCTAGATCTACATGGATCAATAATACAAGATCTCACGGATCTACAATGCAAGACTAGATCTACATAGATCTATAATACAAGATCTCACCAACATGTGGATCTACAAGAAGAAACGCTATGTGCTTTGCATACTATGCAAGCCATTACATGAGACTAAACAATACAAAGGAAATACAGTAGCCTGTTATTTCCTTTTGTCCAGCTCCTCTCCATGGAGTCTCTGTCTTCATGTAACCTGTTCCTTTTTCCTCTTCTTCTTCTTCGTCTTCATCCTCTCAGTCTTGGAGAATCAAGGATCTAATCCGATCCTTCTCATTATTCCACCTAAGCCCTAACTTTCACACTTATATATAAAATATATAAACTTAGGGCACCTTAGCTATGCAATTACATCCAATAGATTTGCTTTAAAACAAAATCTATATTTAAAGCCCGTGACTTAAAATAAAACACATCGCATAGTAGCCGGTGCGCTTAGACCTAACCGTGGGCCAGTTCCCACTTGCTCCTGACAGAGATGTATGTCCCGCTTGGCTGATGACGGGTCGTGGTTCCCACTTGCTCTGACCGAAGTTGGTCCTATCTGACCGATGACGGTTCTCTTTATTTCCAGTCACTTTCCATTGCATGCTAACTGTGAAGCAATCTAGCTCCACAACCTAGCAAATGAGACTAGGCGCCCATCGACACCCCAATTCTAGCTTGCCACCCCAATCAAGGCTAAAATGATGGAAGATGATGAAAACAAACTAGGCAAGTATTTGTTAAAGATTGAAAATGGTGATCGAAGGCAAAGAAAAATGTCCAAAACATGGGGTTAATTATTACTTTACACTAATGTTTAGAAAAATCTGAATATAAATACATAAGGCAAGTGCTTAAACTCTTCTTTTTATGTTGTAACTTCTAGATTGTATTCACTACATTCCTATCAAATATTGTAAAGATTGGACAAGATTATATAATCTGTCCCGGTTGACTTGCATAGTATTGCTTTGACACAAATTCAAACTTTAATTTTGATGTAATAACATTTGTTGGGTCTTTTCATTTTCCGGGTCATCCTTCTCATGATAATTTATCTTCGATCCCTATATATGAAAGTTAACATCACCTTATTTACTCACATGGAACTTTATCGGAAAAATCATTTGTAACACTCACAAAAGGTATTCAAGGATCCTTAAATATTCCCAAAGCTGGTGCATGTCCATTAGGAAGTCACTACTACAATTACGAAAAACTCGAACCGAGTCAAGAGGTCTAGCTTCCTCACTTACAAATGTACCAGTTCCATACTTCAAATTCTTAATAAACACAAAATCCTATCAAACATGATCAAATGAGAACTATGTGTGGTTTGAGGCCTCTTCGAGTAATGACGACATAGATGCGTGCATGATTACACTTTAACCCAAACACTAATATTCTTCTAGGGTCTTCCACCCATAGTTATGGTTTTGGCATGATTCAGTTGATTACGAGATGGTTTTGGGATCGTGTGACAAATAGGGTTTGATAATGAGACAATTTCTAGGTAATCATAGACCCAAAAAGGTGCAAACTCCATTCCAAGAGGGTCCAAGATTGTACCACAGAGGGAAGACTAGATTCTTCATCATGATTGAGATGTACACTCTTACACTAGGACACTTGCAGATCATAATATCATAAAAGAAGTACA
Organism: Taxus wallichiana var. yunnanensis; assembly: GCA_018340775.1. NCBI lineage: Eukaryota > Viridiplantae > Streptophyta > Pinopsida > Cupressales > Taxaceae > Taxus > Taxus wallichiana. The sequence goes on from CM031243.1 coordinate 604,462,995, forward strand.
TCTAATCTCTACACTCCTAGTTTCATAGTTTGTTCACCCAAATCTATTCTATACAACTCGATATAGCTAAGTTTATCTTTCCCTTGTGTTTTTATTACTTCTAGCATATTGAATTTTTTTATTGAAAGAACCAATTTAATGTTCTAATGTTGTAAAATTAATGTTGGAAGTTAATTAATAATAATAGCTCATAGTTTCCTAATCTTATATTCATTTTTAGTGTTTTTGATCTAGAGGATATTTTCACACTTTGAATGTTTCCAAAATTTCCCTAAACCTGTTCCTTATGGAAGAGCGGGCGTGATATTTCCAAGGGTATATTGAACACCGAAAATGGAGGTCAAATGTAGAATTTATTTCAAGCTGAAATTTTTCGCAATCTGCTAAAAATATGGGGCTACGCGTAGATTCGAAATGACATGGATGTGTGCTCACCATGTGGACCAATAAAACAATGACAAGTGGTAATGTGGTATTAGACAAAAAGGTGTTTTGTGCCTCCGAGTATTTGACACTTGTTATCGGATGGTGGGCCCCGTTATTTGTTGGTTGGGGGTTGTAGACACAAAATCACACATAATGGGTATCTATCTAGTCATGATCTCATACTAATATTCATATGATTCTTAAGTTAGAAAAGTACTAATTAACCCATGTCTTTGGCCATCTTTGCTTTCTTTCTATTGTTACTTTTGGTCTTACACTCTTTCTACCTCAATTTGTCTTTTCATACCTTGACATTTCTCATCCTGACACCAAACAAGATAGCAGGATGTAAACGTCAAGCACCCCCATCCCCTTTGGGCACCCCGACTTCTTTGTATGTTTCGTAACATCATTTGAGTCCTTTTTAGCCATTTGAGCATCTTTTCATTTTGGTTGTCGGCCTTTTTGAGGTTAATTACAAAATTCAAGAAAGGGAATCATATAAATATAAAGTTATGTGATCATAATAAGGGACCAAACACTAAGCATTAGCTATCACCACCTAAGGTTGCATCCAAAGGCTATTCAAGAGCATTCAAGCATCCATTCTAACATCCATTCAAGGGCAAGGGACTACATTATTCTACATACACTTCATAGGAGGGGAAGTTCATTCTATTCCATGCACACATCTATTACATTTCTTTACATATAACTACTTGCTTGTTATCAAGTGTGAAACGCACAAGAGGCACCTATGGCACAATTCTACACATATACACCTAGAAATACATTGGCTTAAATGTGGTACAACACTCGGTCGTAAGTTCACTCGTTTGATAGCTAAGGATAGTTTGACCCCTCATTTTCTTTTTTTGGGATTTAATGCACTCTTGAGGGTTTTTTTGGTCAATATTTCATTGCGGGTTAGTAGTGACACCAATGATCATTATACGACATACTAGAAACCAAGAGCAAAGGATAGTGAACACCGTGTGACCCCGTGAAGGAAGGTTTATAAGGGGTTTAATAGTCACAGAACCTAGAAAGGTCTAGGCGCCCGTAGAACCCCTACCCCTTTTTAGGTGCCTCAATTCAAAGCATATTCCTACATCTCTAAATTTTTCCGAGCTTTTTTATGACATTTTGTGCTTCAAATTTTCTAGTTTTCCAACTCTATGCACCTTCGGGATCTCTGCAAATCAACTAAGTCATTTTATATCCTCTTTACACTTAGGGTTTCAAATATTGACCGCTTATTTTCTTAGGTCTATTTTGCACTTAATTGTTTATTTATTTACTATTACAATAGCAATCATACTTAGGAATTTATTTTCCATATTTTTCTTTATCATTTTGGTGAACCCCATGCTCGAATCTACCTTATTTTTAGGGCTCTTACCCTCTCATCACTATGTATCAATCTTATGTAGAATTTATTGAATCCCACCTTAAAGACCTTAATGATCCTATCATTGAGCATCCCCAAGATCTAGAATTTCTTTTATTCATTGCTCGTGAGGAGGCCACCAATCTTGTGGAAATTAATGCTTCCACCAATATCCCCACCTCCAATTATTCTCAACCACTCACCTCCACTACTTCTAATATTCATGTTTCTATTCCTACTCCCACTAATCACTTCACTCTACCTTTTGTTTCTCATACACACATGGTCTCATCCATAAGCACTCGTGGATTTAGCCTCTCTTTATCATGACCTTCAAGTTCAAATTTTCCAATCGCAATAGGCTACTTCATGTGACTCTCTATCTTTGGATTCCACATTGTTACTTCATTCCCTTTTGCACCCACCATATCTTCTTACACGCTTCCACCTAATTTTTCACTCCAACACTACCCATTTTCAATGGCCATGGTGACCCCCAAGAGCATCTTCGAGCATTTCATTTGGCATGTCTAGATTTTGTGGGTGACCATACTCTCTTAGCTAAGCTCTTTCCTCACATTCTTCACAATTACACGATGTGTTGGTTATATGACCTACCTTTCACCTAGTAACATCCTTTATGCATCTATCCAATGCTTTTCTCACTCATTTATCTATCAATATCGGATCTAAGATCTCATATGCTCAACTTCGCAACTTAAACAAGGATCTATTAAACATCTAGCAGACTGTGTCTTACGATACAAAAATAACCTCTCTAAGATGTCTAATGCGCTTGCAGACTCCAAACTTTAAGATCTATTCATAAAAAGTCTATTTCGCCTCACCAGAGAGTGTTCTCTTTTAGATGTCTCCATCATTTGATCAATTATGTCATACTCTTAAGCTACGTGAAACTAAGCTCTTATCTATAGGAAAGCTTAAATATTAGAACAAGCTTCATCTTCTACACGCTTTCAAAATAAATCAACTTTCAAGCCATCACCCAAACCGACTAAAGCTAAGGTCATTATCAACACCGTATCTAACACCAAAGAGCTTCAATGGAAACAACCTAACCGTACATATACAAAATTGACTATCGCTCAACACCTTATATTACCACAACAAGATAAATCTTATAATGATTCCTCCTCCACTCAACTTGGTTCCATCTAGTCCAAAAGGTCATAATTACAATGAAAAATTTTGATGTGACTATCATCGGCATGTCGACATTCTACAAATCGATTTTTTAAAATTTGCAACCTTATTCAATGTCTTATTGATAACAATAAACTTGAGCTTCCGGATCCTACGGCCTCTCGTGATCTATCAATGAAAATAATAAGCTCAAGATCCTTAACAATCCTTTTCTAGAACATGACAAACAAGTGGTCAATCCTCGAAAATCATACATATCATGCAAAGTGCCTCCTCCTACATCGGGGGCTCTTGATTTTTTAGTTGCTCATACTGAGACATCCCCACCGCTCATTACTTTCTCCGATTATGATTATCACACTACATTCTCTTATGATCTCTTACTCATTAGTTCTTATATTGAGTCCACTTCTATCAATAACGCTAGAGTTGATCCATCATGGCGCATCAACATGTTTTATTTTTTTTCTCCTTCTCACTATCGATTATATGCTATCACAATTTTCATATCCAATTCCAAAACATAGGGATTTGTCAAACTTTCGGTCACTATCGCTCCTCTCACCATGCTTGTGTCGCTTCTCTTGTAGAACCATCTCATTGAGCTATAATTATCTCCCTCTCTCGCCGAACAACCAAGACAAACATAGCCACCCTTCTACCATCCGTAAATGTGGCACCCAACAAAAATGACCTAAGCCAATACAAATTATTAGCCACACTAATTTTAAACCCGACCGTCAAGTATGTGTTGAATGTTGGATTTAATCCCAATATAGCTAAACAAATCAGCAATGGAGGTTTGAGGGATCGACCCCTTAACCACTTGAATGTTCAAAATATAGTCATCATTAGGCCATAGCTAATTTACAAAACCATAAATGAGGGATTTTCTATTTGTACAAGGTCAATCGAATGACTATGTTATTGATAACAAAGCGATTTAAAAGTGATATTTTGAGCAACTTAGGAACACTTTGGGACCTTGATATATAATGGAAAGTTGTCCAGAATTTTGCAATGCTTCTATTTCATATGTCATTTTTACCATTTTGGAGTTTTCTAGACATATTTTTGATGCGCGGAAGTCACTGTAAGACAAATAAATGAAAGGAAGAGATTTTGCAAGTGCTTCGAGAAGGTGGAGGATGAATATTGAGCTTTTCTAGGGGTCCTTTGAAGGTCCGAAGACACGAAATTGTAGGTGTTGGATTTGTTATTATAAATTGTGAGTTTATTGACTTACAATTTTGGTAAGTTTAATGGATCGATTCAATGAACCTGAGGACGTAGGAATTTCCAAACCTCATAGACAACTCGGTGTCATATTTATTTATTATTTGTATTTTGATTTTTTAATTTTCCACATTTAATCGGTAATAATTAATTTTAGATAAGCATATTTATCAGTTATAACACTATATGAAAAATGATATAAAAGGGGAACTGAATGGTTTGATCGAACAATGAATAAAAATGATTTTGGGAATCATTAATTTCAGTTCTTAATCAGTTGAAATCAATTTTAATTCAAATTTTGATCAATTTTAATAGTCTTTATTTTATACTCAAATGCCTACGCGTGTTGGCACTTCATTCGACATAGATCTCGAATGCTCACTCGAAGCTCATGAAACTTCCATGTCCCTCTTTGGTACTGTCTTGCCAAGGTGTTAGCATATATGTTCATAATAACCATAATCAAGTGTATATTCCATCATAATAATCATGATCCATGAGCTCAATTTGGAAACACACATAATAAAGAAAGTATAAAGGTTCAGATAACAATTAAGATCAAATTTACCATACAAGTACCATGAATAGAGACATCAATAACCAATATCCATCCACAAATGATCCATTATATTAACTCATCACAAAATAGAAGCTTGAATACATCACAATAATGTCTAAAGAGTCATGCATGCGTAAAATCATAGGGAAATCATAACTTTTACATATATATGGTCCCTCAAAACAATGAATAAATATGTATACATACTTATAGGGTGGGGACTTTCCCTTCACCACCCATGCATTCTCAAAATAGGTTACATGCTCAAAATAGCCATGCGTGCATACAAAGATAACTATGAAGCATCTACAAGGTGGCTAATAATATATTAATCTATAATTAAACTCTATCTTAATCCTATTATTAGCACAAAATTAATGTCTCTTGATCTTCCACTTGTTCCCAAAATAGATTTTCCTTGGTCATGAATTCTTCATGCTTTTATCTTTTATGTGCTCCACACTCCATCCTATTTTTATCTTGATCCAAGAAAAAAAATGGCTAAGTCCTAAACTTTGTCTCTCTGGGGCACGAAAACCTAGGGTGCAATTATGTCACCTCTCACACCTACCTGTGCCCCCTTCTTTCACGCCACTATCACATGCACCTTTGATACTTAGGCAATATTTCACAAGCCCAACATTACCCCACACTAATATCATTTCACCCTCGACAATGGGGTTTCTCAACTTATATCTCCAAAGAATAAAGAATGAATAATGACTTAAAGAATAAAAGAATTGTATAACTTAAAGAATATTTGAATAACCAACGTGTTATTCTTCAATCAGTAGTAGGATCTCAGGGTACTCATGTTTGATGTCAACTTCCAATTCATTCCAATCATTTAGCCCCTTCTTCACCTTTGCGGGAATATCTCCAAGCACTACATCCATTTCTTCCAGGGTCATATCCTTTCCCTTGTGCTTCAATTCCCATACTACATTTGCTAACCCTAACACCATGCCATCCATTACATCCATTCACCATGCTATCAACTTCCCCAACTCCTTTATTTTGTCATCATGAGGGTCCCTAGCTGCTTTAAGCGTGTCACTCACTTCTCTGCTAATAATGCCAACCTCTCCTCCCATCCCAAGGTGTCATTCTTCTTTTCCACAAGGACTTCATTTTATTCTTGTAATGTCCTTGTTTTAATAATCTACTTAGGATCCTCACATATCCTCATGACTAATTTTCTTTCTTTAATTCATCCTTCAAATTTTGGAGTATGGAATCATACCCAACTATCTTGCATGCAATCTACTTCTTGGTTCTCTCTTTTTCAGTTGTAACTTATTTTTCCTTTTGAGCAACTATCTCTTCTACACTTGGTTCATGAGTGCTAGTCCCTCATCCAATAAAAATGTACTAAGGTCCGTAAATAATGCATGGTGATGGAAATTTCCTTTTACCTTTTTCATATTGGTTGTTTCTTTAAATTTCCTCTCCAATCTCCTCGGCCATCTCAAGAACAATATCTTTTCTATTCTCTCTCTTTATCCTTTTTCCTCCTTCAAGCAACTAGATTTCCTTCCTCCTTATCCTTCTTGTCCTCAAGAAAAGTTCTCAAGGTATCCACCTTATCAATATTCCGTGAGCGACCTCTGCAACTATCTTCATCAATGCATTGCTCACCTGCTCATCAGAGAACTCCATGGGCTTGATTGTCACATGTATGGATTATGGAGCCTTTTCATTCTTCATGTGGCACATGAATCCTCACACACATCAAACTTGGGCTCATCCATGTGATTCTGCATAATCCATGATAATTTTTTCCTTGTTCACATTCGCCATCTCAAGGTCCATTAACTCCCATCCATATAATTTTTCTGTCACAAGAGTGCTCTGGAACCTCACGAAATAATATTTGTAGGGTCATTGATGTACCCTAAATTAGGTATTTGCACCATCTCTTCTTCCCTTTGTCTACTAGCACATCCACCTGTATTTTCTTATGTTCTAGCACCTTCTTTATTCTTCTCCATTTCACCATCAGTCCACCATTCAGTCTACTCAAAACTATCTTCCTTCTCTGTATCTCCTCCAGCATAGATTTCTTCTTCATGCTCATGTATACTCATGTTGGGACTTCTATATAAAACTTTGGTTTCTCACTGCCGATCCCTTCATCTTCTTGAAACTTCAAGGATAGGTGTGGAAACATCATTGCACTGTGGCCCATCTGATGAATTCTCCTCATCACTATCTTTTATAGGCACATACTTGCACCTTTTATTTTTTCTTCTTCGCTCTTCTTTGTGCACGGTGACCTCCTCATTAGGTTGTGAGGTCCCACACCCCTCATCTACATTCTTGTGCTTCTTGCAAATTTTTCTCCTATCATGATCAAGACAAGTACTATCTTCTTTCTCTTACTTCTTCCCTCTCAAGGACATTTTCTAAGTCCTCATGTTCCTTCCTTGGGGTGTATCTTCAAGCTTTCTCTTCATGTGCCCACAATTTTTTTCCCTTTGAGAGGACCTAGAAGTGATACATCCTCACCAAAAATGTATTTCCCATCCTTGAACCTTGACCTTAAGTAAACATAAATGTGCACAGGCTCTATCTTCCCATAACCATAACCTCAAGAGTGATATCAATGTTATCAAACTCCATTGTTTCCACATATGCCTCCTTATTAGGGTAGACATAAGTTTTACATAGAATGTGAATATCTACATCTACCTTATCCACATCAAACTACAACTTACATGTGTTATGTAACATGTTCACCAAATCCTTAAAGTAACGTGTAGTAAAATAAAGGGAAACTTACACCATGGGATTTTCTCACTAGTATTCATGTAAAATATTCCCAAATAGAAGTGTTGGTATGCTACAAAACTTAGCTTCCCTCCAAAACACTGGAAAACTCCTTAAGGATGCACACTCTCCTTCAAATGTGTCACGCATCCTTCTATGTACCATTTTTCTATGTGTGCTTTATAAGTCCATAAATCATGTCTTGATGTGAACTTCATGAATTTCCTTTCTGGTGACTTTATCTTCCATGGGGTACACCCACATCTTCTCCTTTGGCCTATCAGGCACACCAATTTCACAAAATACAATGAGGAGCAAGATAGTGCCCTAGGTTATCTTCTCACCTTTTCCACTTGAATGTGTGCTTCTTCCACTATATTTTCTCCAATGTAGCCCATAATGTTGTAATAGGTTTTATTAGCCATCTTATGTGCTGATATACAACCAACACTTTTTCACTTCCTTCCACCTCTCCAGGCACCTATTTTGTAACTAACCAACATGCACTACCCTTATAGCCCAATCCTCTATATTTGTTACATTAAAATCTTGACCTCCCTTATGATACTTAAACACAATAACCATTGTCCTCTACTCCATCATCATCTATAAAATCACTGGTAATTTCCAAACCAAGTCACACAATCCATACACCTTCCCAATCAATTTTGATGTAATCCTCATCCTTCTACCCGCAAAGTAGAAGTAATCCTCATGTATGTGACATAAGCCACTAGTACAATCACTCTTAGCTTTCCAAATAATGGAAACTCATACAATTGCATCACCCCAACACTCTCCAACATTTTGTAGATCATATTATCATAAACCCTCTTCCCCATCCCGTATAGTCCTTCTATTAGTCTTCAAGATGATGGTGTCATCCTTTATGTCCTTGAGGGTTTACTCAGTGTGGTGGTTGATGTTGCTTATCTTGCATTTCATTCAATTGGGACTGTCCATGACCTTCCTTCAATCACCTCCTCTGGGTATTGCATCTCCACAAACACTCATGTGGTGCCTCCTCTATTACATAGTCTCCTTCTACCATGCCACAACTCTCCTTGGTGCCATTGTTCTTCTTAAGTAATAATGTGCTCTAAAAACAAATGTTTTACTACCTTACCCTTTCACTCTTTGATCTTCTTTGCTTCAAATACCTCGTGCCCTAGTGTGCCCTAGCTATAAATCCATCTCCTTAAAACCCTAACCTTGCAAAACTTTCCTTCCCCACATGCCCAAACTAGCTCAAACACCCTTCCATGTGGAGCTCTAGTAATTCGTGTCTCGAAATCACCTAGTTCACTGCTCAATCAATTTCTCTTCACACTTCACACTTTCAATCACTCTTATCAGCTCAAAACTCAAAAGATGCAAGGTAAAATTAACATCACAAACACCTTCCTTTATAGATTCATAAAATTCCTCCACATTAATTGCTCCTCAACTACCACCATATGTGGCATTAATTCCACTCTTTTTCACTCTTCTATGCATCACATTGTCCATTTCTTCCATGCCCCAGTCATAACCTTCTAGGCATGCCCACTACTTCTCGGCCACATACCTCCTTTCACGTGCTTCCCTATGTGTTAAAGTACCTAACCATACCTTATACCAAGTAGTTTCTATGTGTTGTTTCCTACCTCATGTTACATTGCATCTTTCCATCTATGCATGGTCTTCAATATGAGAAAATTTCCTTTAAAAATACCTTCAATCCAAGCACCTATAACATCTTTCTTCTATGCACACCAATATTTCAAAGGAGGTTCAAGTTTCAACCCATATATGTACTATATAATACTTGTATCTCCTCCACCCCACACTAAAATATATGTGGGTCCTCTACACATGAATCCAATAGATAGTAATCATCTCTTGGCATGTAAACACACTTATTACAACAAAACACTGAACTAAATTGACAAAACATAACAATGATGAAAGGAAACACATTAAAGGAAATGCATTAAAGGGAAATATAATCTAAGTGGCAATACTTCCTTATTACAAACACCAAAATACTTATTTATAGTAGGGCTTCAACCTACTCCCATTGAAGTAATCTAGAAATAAAGTGTCATCCAACACCTATAATAGAAAGCACCTGAATTCCAATATCTTTTTACAACAAAGGGTCCCAACCAATGAACTTTCAATTTCCCTGGGTGGTGTGCAAAAAACTTTGAATCATACAAAAAGAACCATCTTTCCCACCTCAAATGTTTTATTCCTTGATATGCCTATCATGCCATGCCTTCTATCTCACTTTTTTTTCTTTTGGCTCCACTAGAAATAACACACCTTTCATCTAACTACATCAGTTTGTCTATGCACTCTTCAACAACTTGTTCATCATCTAACCTCCTGCATGCACATACACAAGGATGGTAACATAAATTCAACAGAAATACAACCTCACACCAAACACCAACTAAAAGGGTGTGGCCTTATTCAACCTTTTATAAGTAGTCCTATATGCCCAAAGTACAATAGATACTTTATCATCCCAGTCTTTCCTTCCAACATCACAAATTTTTGTCAATGTTTGTCCCAAAATCTTGTTGAAATCTTCAACATGTCATTGGCCTATGGGTGATAGGGTGTTTTTATGGTGTGCCACCATAAACTCAGCCAAAATAATTCTGATGGTCTCATTCAAGAAATGAGTTCCCCTATCACTTGTTAAACTCAATGGACATCCATACCTACTTGATAATGTTCTCCCATAAAAATCTTGTTGTTGTAGCTTGGTGTGCAATATCCTTTAGTAGGTGTTGCTTCTTCCCACCTTGTTAGATAATCTATACAAGTTATAATGTAACATGTAGTGTCATCCATTCCACATGGGTGGGGAAATAGGACCTACAAATTCAATAGCCCATTTCTCAAAAGGTTCAACACTTGCAATAGGCCTCAAAGGCATCTCATCTCTAGTTCCAGGCTTCCCAAGGTACTTGACAATGGTCACATGCCTTGACATATTCTTTAGTATCCTTGTATAAAGTTTCCCACCATAAGTCCAACCATCGAATCTTGCTGCGTGGTGGCATCTCTTAATAATGACCTCCTACAATTCCACCATGAGATTCTTCCATAATACCTCATGCTCATGCTCTAAACACACAAACAAAACTTCATCATGACCTAAGCTTGTACAAATCTCCACCTAATCAACTAATAAGGTGCACATGTATTGCAAGTTGCTTCTTTTCTAATGTCTTCATTCCCTCAGGTGCCTTTCAGTGTGCAAAATACTGCAATATCTTCTAATTTGTGGGTGTGCGTGATTTAATCTAAAAATTTATGCATCTGACATTGTGTCCTCAATGCTTTTGCATCCTCACTCACGAATTAATTATTTTGACAAATGGTCAAGCCCTAAGTTACTTTTCCTAGTTTTACAACAACTGTAAAATTGAAACTCCTGAAATAGTAGTATCCACTTGCAAATGTGCCCTTGAAAAAATAGATTTGTTGACCAAATACTTAAGTGCCATATGATTTATAAAGAAGATAAATGGTGTTTCCAATAAGTATTTTTTGAACTTGTGCAAATGTAGATCATAGATAAATCCTCACACTTAGTAGTTGTATAATTTTTCTTTGTTGGTGTCAAATTCCTGCTTAGCAAAAAAATAGGGTGGTCTACAATTCCTTCACCTAGTTGTGCCAACATTGCACCAATTGCCATCCAAAAGCATCAACATGAACATGAAAGGGTTTGTCCCATGAAGGAAAGTGTAAAATAGGTGCAGTGGTCAACCTTTCCTTTAGTTTTCAATGCATCTATTGTTATGTGTGTCATACCAATAGAATTTTCCTTTAGCCTTTAATAATTCCTCTAAGGGCGTGAAAATCTTTACATAGCCTTTAATGAATTTCCTATAATACCTTGTATGTCCCAGAAATCCATGCACTTCACTCTGATTGTTAGGTTCTTCCAATCCCAAGATCACATCTATGACCTTGGTGGGTCTACCAACAACCCTTCCTTACAAATAATATGCCCAAGTAAAGTGCCAAAAGGTGTTGCAAAGATGCACTTCTTAATATTCAGAGAGATGCTCAACTCCTACACCTCTCAAACATAAGTCTTAAATTCTCACAATGGTCCTTAACTAAACCATATATTGTCCAATCATCTAGATACACCTATAAAAATTATGAATGAAGTTCCTAAAAATCCTGCACAACAATGCATGAGAGAACACAATTGGTACATTCTTCAATCCAAAGGGCATCACTGTATATGAAAATTCCCCACTCAGTGGTGAAAGTTTTATTTTCTTGATCTTCCTTTTCTATGCACACACTTGATGATATCCTGAAAACCATCTGTAAAAAGAGTAGATCTCACACCCAACAACTCCTTCAAGGATCTCCTCTGTGAATGGGGTGGGAAAAGGATCAATGACACATGAAGCATTTAACTCTCTATAGTCCACACATCCTTATCCTCCCATCCTTTTAATACTAATGACCATGGGACTAACCCATTTCAGATTCCTCAATGGGCTCAATTATACCAAACTTGAGAATTTTATCAATTTCTTCCTTTACCTTAACACAAATTAGGATTCATCCTGTAAGGCCTCTTCCTAATCAACATGTGCACTTCTTTAAGATTTTGATTCTCATCTCACCTAAAGAAGGGTGTACTCATTTTAATTCATGATATCCCCTGAAAATAAGTCCTAAAATTCACATAGAGTTCAATAATCTTAGCAACTTCCTTCTCTCAACCAATAATCACCAATAATGGCCTCTTAGGCTCTACATCTATTCCAATGTTAACCTTCTTTTTTTTCATAGGCTCATGATATGTGCATGCCTTTTCATATGATGTGTCCATCACCTCACACGTACCTTCAATGTGGTTAACATCCAAGGTTATTTTCCTCATCATCCTCACCATCTATCATGCATACCAGCTTACCCTTTTCTTTTTTCCCAGTCAGGACCATTTCTTCTTCTTCAATCTCTTCAAGGTCAAGGTGTGCCTCTAAATCCAAATCTCCAAACATATCTAACATGATCTCCTTAGCCTTCACACTATCTCCCAAAGTAAGGTGCTTCATAATTTGCAGTGCTTCATTGACTAAAGGTTTAGTAGAAAATAATCAAAAGTATGAATCATACCTAAGGTCATCTCCTACCAATTAATTTTTCACTCTTGTTAACTCTATATGAACATACCATGTGTGCACACTACTTAGGGTGGTGGCGTAGAACTTATGTACCCAAAGTGATGGTGGAAAGGCCTCCTGCCCTCCATCCAAAGTCTCTCACAATTCTAGAACATGTGGTGAAGTAGGGGACTTCCCATGAAATTTTCATATCTGAGAAGGTACATTTCTCCTTAGAACCTAGTAGAAAATGTGATTCTCACTTCTTTCCATTCCAATAGGTTGTCTCTGTGTGTAGTCCACCAACATGTTGTTGTCCCACGTAGAAGTATATACTAACATATTTCTTCTATCACCCTCATCCTTCCACTTTGGGCTTCCATGGCATGCAGAAATACATCAGGGTTCCTTCACCAGTGTACTGAGGTACCTAGTTATAACTTAAGCACCTAACCATGTGTGACATGATCATGTGAGTAATATTTTCTTGATCTCTCTCCTAACTACTTCATATGTCTCCATGCACATATTTTTCACAAGAAATACTTGTGGTATCACTAACTGAATGAGCATCATCCCACTATATCACTCCTTCCTTAGATGGCTCAGTTACCTCAGGGTCTCTAATTGTGCATGTGCATATATCTTGTTCAAGTCTTCTTCGCTCAAAGGCTCAACATACAAGTAACCTTTACATCTTCAAAGGTATAATGATGTGCTCTTCCTTTGTTCTCAAAGATAATGTACCCCTTGTTGAAGTGTAAATCTGCATTATTCATAACACTAGGGGTGCCCAAGTAATGTTAGGAAACTATCTACTTCAACTAGCTCCAACACTTCAAAGTCCCCAGTAAACTTGGCTCCCTAAATTATAATAGTCACATCCTTGAGTACTCTAAGAGGCATGGCCCTAGTTTTATTTTCCATATATAAAATATTTGAAGAGGGCTGCAATGGTGGTCTTCCCATCTAGTTCCATACATCCAACGTAAGTACATTAACTTCCACACATGTATCTATCATAAAATTTTACTCAAGAGCCATCCATCAAAACTACATTATTAAGAGTAATTTCCTTATCATATTCATGATTATGTGGGGAATATTCACATGAAGAATCTACCTCTCACACTCATTACCAGTGTGTGGTACTTTTCTCTCAACCATTCTCCTAACAAGGGGATGATGTTCTCTTGGCACAACATTTAACATACCTCCTTCAAATCATCCACATCCCTTCATGGATTTCAAAATTTCTTCACTCATTCCATCACACACGCCTAATCTCCTTCAAGATCTAAGTTTCTCCTTTAGATCCCTGATAACATCCATAGTTTCCTAGTATACTTCTTTCTAATGTGTAACATCAGGGTACTTGGCATTAATCACTTCTTTTTTGTTATAGTAGGCTTATACTTCATAGCTTCACATGTGCACGCAACCTCAACATGTGTAATAACTAAAACAATATGTAATTCAAATTAATCCCTACCTTTGGCATCCATTGATCTCCAACTATGCATTGTATCTTAATCATTCCAACACCCTTTTCTTTCTTGTGTTTCTTTCTCATATGCTCATATAAGTCAAGGAATTCTTCAAACTTGTGTTGTTTTCCACACCATGAGAAAACCACATTCTGAGGGCACTCACACTTGATAATGATCAGGATATCCACATGTATAACAAGTTCCTCTAGGAAATCCTCCTCTTCCACCATCCACGACCTCAACCTCTATATCCTCCATGAAGCCTCTATTCCTATTATCCCCATTATTGTGCCCTTCATTATGTTTTTCTCTCCTTTTCCTTAGATCCACTTGCTACTACACTAGTCTGGTGCACACCAATCTCAATGGCCTCATGAATATGATCAATCACTCTATAGTCAACGATGTCATGAGTATGGGTTTTACAAATCTTACAATACATAGACATTTCTTTCTAGATCGCATGCTAAAAAGAGGGGACATCTACTCGCATCATGGTCTAAATGAAAATCTCACAATCCAACAACATGATGCACACCAAATTGTGAGGGAATCTATCCTTAGTGTGTCCTTCAACCTCACAATCTATACACCATATTCCACTGTGTGTCTCATGAGATGAATTAGCAGAGATATTCTCCAACTATTTTTCTCCATAGCTGTAATCTGTGCTTCTAAAAATGGGCTTACTCCAGTATCCACACTCCCAAATTCCTTAGTGCAGAGATCTCTTCAAAGCATTGCTCGGATCTACAAAGGTCTTATGAGATAACACCCTTCGAAAAAGTCAATAATCCCCCAAAAACCATTGTGCATGCTGACTAGATGTATGTCATAAGAAAAATTTGATAATAAAGTTTTAAATTATGTCATATTCTTGAACGCTTTTAGATAAGCCCTACTTAATGTCCTTAAGCTCTGATACTTTTCTCAAACTCAAACTCGGATATGGAACTCAACTAGAAATGTAGAACACAAATCATCATAATCCACCATAGTTTGATGTGGGTCATACTTTCTATACCAGCTATGCGCACGCCTTGAAGAGTAGTAGAAAATTTACTTTCCTTTCTATCTGAAGGATGTGATTCCTTTAGCATGCCATAGTATCTCACACTTGTGCACATGCTCTGCAACATCTTCAATACCCCTATATTCTAGGAAAGTGAAGATACATCTCATAATAAACCTATTGTGGTTGATGAGGGTGTGGACCTTGTCCACCAGATCCAGAACCAAAACCCCACCAATATTTCCTCCACCACCAGAACCACCTGATCCACTTGATCCCGAGCCTCTTGATCCTCTTAATCCACCTCCTGTAGTGGGAAAAAACTAGTGGATGTACTTCCTTGTGTCCCAAAAGTAGTACTAAACTGAACTCCAATAGTCTGGGAAGTGGTAGTACTTCTAGATGTATTCCCAATGTTCTACACACCCACACTCTATCCTGATGACGCACACAAAAATATTCCTCCAATCGGTCCCTCCAAACAACAAAGATGATGTCATCTGTGATGCCATAGGTATATGTGTTGTCTGATGTAATTTTTGTATTCAAAGGAAAATGATATCTACTTGAAGCTACTAGATTACCTACACTCGCATGTTTATCAATAGTTACTTTTGAACTCAAACACCAAGTGCAAGGGCTAGGTTGTCAGGTGGGATCATATGATGCACCTTGTGGTCCTCAATATTTCCTCATCGATACGCTCTCAAAATCCAAAGGGGATTCTCTACTACACTTTCCTAAGTGGGGGAGAGCTTGATGCTCTAGCTCCACGTCTTCCACGTGAGCTTCAAATCCTTCATGAGACATCATCCTCCACAACTCCATAGACTCCTCAATATCATTCTTCTTCTCCAATTCCCTCTCTTGTGCTTCATTAAACTTAAGCCACCTTTCTTCTCTTTCCATTTTTACCAGGTCCACCATCTTCCACACCTTCCTACCCCTGCGCATGGTGGTGTGTTTAGCTATCCATAGGTAGGCACTCTAAACTCAACACCACCATCAAGATCTTAATTTCCAAAGGAATAACATGTGATGTAAGATCCTCTGGCTCACGTGCAAAAATTCAAACTCAACAACTTCCAAAAAAATACATGTAGAAACAATGTACTCCAAAGTATAACTATGCACACAACACCATCCCACCAATGATCTACAACACACGTCCAAGGTTCATCTACGCATCAAAAAAATCCTGGTACTCTTCCTATGTCCAAACCCTTGGTCTGTAACTCCATCTCTTCTTTGATGCATATGCAGACAACCACTCATACAATTCTATAGGAAAGCAACAAAATAATGTCTCATAAATATCATGATACAAATTATCTTCCACCCACTTGCGTGCATTGAAATCAGGTCCAAACCATATCTTCACACAAACTAATCTTGTCCTTCAATTACCCAATCTTCAATGGCCACAAGAGTCAATCGATATACCATCATCATGCAACATCATGACAAACAGTTTGAAAAGAGGTCCTAACAATGGAACCAAAATGTAGTCTTTGTTTTTATACTCAAATGCCTAGGTTTGCTTAGCACTTCATTCAAATAGATCTGAATGCTCACTCAAAGCAAAAAGCTACCATGTCCCTCTTTGTACTATTTTTCCAAGGTGTTAGCATGCATGTTCATAATAACCATAATCAAAGTGTATATTCCATCATAATAATCAGATCCATGAGCTCAATTTGGAAACACACATAATAAATAAAGTATAAAGGGTTAGATAACAATTAAGATCAAATTTATCATACAAGTACCATGAATATAGACATCAATAACCAATATCCATCCACAAAGATCCATCATATTAACTTATCAAAAACAATAGTTGAATACATCACAATAATTACTAGAGAGTCATGCATGCTTGAACAATAGGGCAACATAACTCTAATAATACATGGTACCTCAAAATAGTGAAATACATTACATACTTATAGGGGTGGGGATTTTCCCTTCACCACCCATGCATTCTCAAAATAGGTTGCATGCTTAAAATATCCATGCGCCAACAACTGCATGCTTCTACATGGTGGCTAATAATAGATTAATCTATAATTGAACTCTATCTTAATCCTATTATTAGCACAAAATATGCATGTCTCTTGGTCTTCCACTTGTTCCCAAAATATCTATTCCTTGACCACAAAGTCTTCATGCTTTTCCTGCCACTATCACATGTGCCTTTGATACTTAGTCAATATTTCACAAGCCAACAAAATCCTACATGTTTACAGATCATCAAGTTTGGTATCGAGATGGTTGCATTCATTAGGTTGATTTTAGATTGCATTTAATATCAATTTAATTTTCTAATCCATCAAATTTAAAGACTTTATGGCTTGATCTTCCATTTTACACTTTGTAGTGCTTTGTTAGTATAGGTTGTTTGCGGGTATCCATGAGGACAACCTAGAAGAGGAAAAGGTTAGAAGAGATGGAAAGTGTCAATGAGATGCATTCATGAAGAGAATGATTTCCTAAGATGCAATCTTTATTCCCTTGAAGAGAAGATTGAACACTTTTAATCGAGCTAGAATCCAAGGATGAACTCTTGATCGATTGCAATGTGGTGAAATAAAAAAATAATTTCCTTCCACTTTAGATGCATAAACCATGAAATATGAGTGCACTTTGTAAGTTATTCACCATGTGATTATTCATCCTCACATTCAGATTTAGATTGATTTAGGTAATGTTTTTGGTGATTTTAAAAATATACTAAGGGCATTGGATCTAAATTATTGTTGAAAATGGGATTTGATGGAAGAGGCCTTGGTAAGAATGGCCAAGGTATTTCTAACCCAATACAAGTCAAGGATCATCTTCGTTTTGTAGGTTTGGGTTATCTAGTGCAGGAATGGAATTTAGAGAATTCTCCAAGAACGCTGAAGGGTACAACCTTCCAACATCAAAGTGAATACCCCACTAGTCCTGCAGGAAGACTCGGTGCAAGAAATTGGTGATTCTTTGTCACAGGATGGATTTGGTAAGAAATTACAAATAAGAGGTAATGAGATTCCACCTCCTCATTCTTATCATAGTCATAGAAATAAGGGAATTGTAAAAGTTCCAATGATCGTCTCTTTATGAAAATTAGAGCTTTGGTATTCAAAAAATGTGGCATGCTTTTCCTTGCACTTTTTATGGGTTTAATAACCATTATGTTACCACTATTAGAAGACAAGGAAGCTATTAAATAATTTTATGTTGTTCATTAGAAACAAGGAAACTGATAATAATGACAAATCTTGTTGTTTAGAAGTGAGAAATGGAAAAAGTGATTCCTCGTCCCAGAAGGAGAACAAGAGGAAATTTTATGCTCATTATCGTATGAGTGGACACATGGTTGAAAGATGTTGGAAAATTTATCCAACAAGCCATCCGAGAAATTGTAAGAAAATGTTGGTTTACAAGGTAAAAGAATTTGTTAATTCACCAACTGAGAATACACAACCTTGGATCTATCCATAGATATTCTATAGATGAGTCTGCTTTTATTTTGATATGGACAATGAAAAATCATTTGTTTTGGATAGATTTACAAAGCATTGTTGATATTGATAAATAACATGTTTTTCATTCATTTTGTTACCCTTTCTTTTGGTATTTATGTTGAATAGTGATAACGTAATTAAACCCAAGTTTTATAACGCGGTTAAAAATGAAAATGAATTTTTAAGGTTATAAGATTCATGAGAAGAGTTGAGAGACAGGTTTATCATGCTCAATGATCTTTTTATTTTAAAATTTTGAAAACAAACTCCATTTGAATCTCCTTATTTAGCTTTTGATTTTCGGTACAGTTTGGGCACACTTGAATTAAACTCACATTTTCAGCTATTGGGAATTTTTACAGCGGTTTACGCAGTTGTTGGGCACATTCGCGGTGTTCAATTTCCATACTTGATTTGTAGAGTAAATGTTGTTTTAAGAATGCATCTATTTTGACATGTATATGTTTGGTGCCTTTTAAGACCCATATTTTGGGCATGTTTTTAACTGTGACCACAATGTGAAATATCAATGTGGTCATATTTGATTAACTAAAATGTGAAATTATTCTAAGGTAATCTAATATTAAAAACAACAATAAATGACATATAAATGTGTAAAGGAAATGACCCAAAAACTAAGAAAGTAGAAATGTAAAACCCTAATGTGCAAGGAGAGTTAGAAAGAGCTTAGATGATTCACAGATATGTTGTGACTAGGTCGCTGAGAAGAAAATATCAATAGAATGCAAGTATGACCACACGTAAGCTCCAAAAACATAAATTTGGAGCAAGATTTGGGCTGGAGCGCTGGAGGAGGATTGGGGCACCTGGGGTGCTCTGTTTGAGATCTAAGTGCCCCGTCTATGAAAAATCTCTACAACCTTCCTCCAAGGTGTCATTGAATGATGGTCTGCCTATGCTTCCCTTCTGTGGCACTATCTTAGCTAGACTACACGTATGTCACCGGAAATGATCCAGGTGACATCCATGATGCTATAGATATTGGTGTACGATAGACGGGAGTATTAGATAACTTTAAGGGTAAGGGTGAGCATGAAGATCGGGATCACAATCAAGCATAGTTATACATGTGGATATCCTAACGACTACAGCACAAAATGTCCTCATAATATTACATGCTCTTTCTATGGAAAGAATCATAGCTATGAGGAATGCTTGGACTTATATGAGCATCTTAGTAAGCAGCATAAACAAGAAAACAAATGGAGAAGGGATGGTTAGGATACAACACACTATGGAAAATTAGTGGATGCCCAAGTTGGAACCGGAATCCGAGGTATTTCCTATAAAGATCACTACCCACGCTAAAGTGGCACGCACCAAAGAAGCATTACAGCAAAATCCTACCATCACTAAGGAGGAGGTTCTACATGCATTGCACACTGTATCATGTCCATCGAAGGAGGTTTGTCAAAACCATGGAGGTACTAAAAAATATTCATGGTGAAATACAATGTTTAAAGGAGCAATCACGGAAGATGGAACAAAAGAAAGCAGCAGAGACGGTCCAATCTAATATTGATGACTTGAAGGAGGTGTGCAAAATGTTGTGCTAGGAGAATATCATTCCATTGTTAGGGAATTGGCTAAAGGGAAACACTCCACGCGTAAGTATTGAGACTAGACGACAGATCCTGCATGTAAATATTCCCCCATAACTTAGACTATGATAAGGAAATCACTCTAAATGTTGTTGTGGATGGATGGCTTTTGAGTAATATATTGATTGATACAAGTGCGAAAGTTAATGTACTTACTTTAGATGCATGGGTACAGATGGGGAGACCCCATTATACCATCTTCTAATGTGTTGTTTATGGCTAATCAACCAAGGCCACCCCTATTGAGTTTTAAAAGATGCATCCATTACTATACAAGGGGCCAAGTTCATAGGGGAATTTGAGGTTTTGGAACTTGCAGAAGTAGACAGCTTCCCAGCTCTACTTGGGCGCCCTTGGTGTTATGCAAATAATGTTGATCTTCGGTTCAAAAAGGGTTATATTAGTTTTGAGAACAAGGAGGAAAGGGTTATTATCCCTTTAACCGATGGGAAATATATGCCCTATGTTGAGCCTTTGAGTGAGGAAGATCTAAATAGGATTTATGTATGCACAATCCGGGACCCAGAAGTGCTCGAGCCATCTAAAGAATGAATCCTTCAATGGGAAGATACACAATCTATTAGCGATACTACAAGTATTGCTTGTGATAATTGGGCTCATGGTACTTATGAGTTGGTAGGGCATAAAGTAAGAAGCACATTTGCATGGAACAATAGACCTCATTGCATCAGGAGAATAGGTAACAACTCGGTACCTCGATACACTGGAGAAGGAGATCCTACGGTATTTATGTGTGCCATGGAGGAATAATGGATAGACCAATTGAGAGATGAAATATGCTAGCATATACCCTGTGTGGGATAGCAGCACACGTTGGTGGGTGGTTCACAGGATAATCTTATAGGATGGAATGAAATCAAGATTTCTCTTTCTACTCGGTTTTCAGAGCAATGCACCTACTCAAATCTGCACTTATCATGGTAATCAACATGTTTAGCACCACATTCAACAGTGTGAGAGACTCTGACAAGGGGCAGAAGCTTTACCACCTTCACTCTAGGTGCAAAATTTTATTCCACTTTACAAGGCTACATTCGTGTTTGGTATGTATATGTGGAAATCCATAGAGAGACTAGAAATTGGCAGGATTTGATTGTAGGAATGATCCAAACTTTTGACTACTTCTCTACTAAACCTCTAGTAGAAGAGGCATTAAGGGTTCTAAAGTGGTTAACTATGGGAGATAGTGCAAAGGAGGAAGAAATCATTCAGGAGTTATTTGATGGAAATGACTCAGGAGTGCATTTTTTAACACAGAGACAGATGCCACACTACTTAAGCGTGCTTGCCTTGAGAAAGCAAAAGGAAAGATGGTCTACTTAGTGGATGATGAAGAAGTAGAAAATTTAGATGTAGATCATTTAACAGGTAGGCGTGAGGTTTTGGACAGTGCAGATAAGACCACACATGCCTATCATGAACCTATAAAAATAAAGAAAGTGAATATTAGATTGATGTTTGAGCCTAAGGAGGCCATAATTGGGGATTATTGGTCTGACTCTGAAGTGGCAAAAATCATTGAGTTACTACGAGATTATCAAGACTTATTTCCTAGGGGATACCATGAACTAAAAGGCGTGCATGAATCATTAGGAGAAATTAAGATAAAGCTTAAGGAAGGTGTGTGCTTGGTCAGGAAGAGACCCTATAGGATGAACCCCAACTTGCATGAAAAGGTCAAGGAAGAAATTGACAAAATGTTGAAGTCTGGAATCATCAAGCCCCTGGAAAATCAAATGGGTTAGCCCAATGGTGATCAGTATAAATAAAGATGGTCGTATTAGGATCTATGTGGACTACAGGAGCTAAATGTTGCATGTGTGACTGATCCTTTCCCTATGCCATTCACAGAGGAAATATTAGAAGGTGTTGTAGGGTGCGAGATCTATTCCTTTACAGATGGATTCTCTGGGTATCATCAAGTTAGGATTGCATAGGAGGATCAGAAAAGACTAATTTTACCATTGAATGGGGAAGTTTTGCCTATACTGTGATGCCTTTTGGTCTAAAAATGCACCTATTGTATTCTCGTGCATAGTTGTCCAAGCGTTCAAGGATTTTATTCATAACTTATTACAGGTTTATTTAGATGATTGATGGTGTATGGACTTGTTAAGGATCATTGTGACAATTTACACTTAATGTTTGAAAGATGTCGATAATTAAGCATCTCTTTGAACATCAAGAAATGTGTCTTTTCTACACCATTTGGCACATTGTTAGGGCACATCATCTGTAAGGAAGGTTTGTTGGTTGATCCAGCTAAGGTTGCAGTCATTATCGGCCTGAAGAGCCTACTAGTCAAAGTGAGGTGTGCGGATTCTTAGGTCACACTTGGGTATTATAGAAAATTTATTAAAGGGTATGCTAAGGTTTTCACACCTTGGAGGAGTTACTAAAAGGAAAAGGGACATTCTATTGGGGGAACCACAGCAGCGTGCATTCGAGACATTAAAGGAAACTTACTACAATAGATCCTTTCCCTCACCAACCAACCGTTCATGTACATGTGGATGCTTCAGCGGGTTGTGGCTCATCCTGGAGAAGGTATTATAGATCATCCTATATATTTTGCTAGTAGAAATTTGACTCATGCAGAGATATAATTATACAACTACAGAGCACGAAAGCTTTGTTAATGATCTATGCGCTACATAAATTTAGATAGTACCTTAGCAACACCATTTGTATTCTATACTAATCACATGGCATTGAAGTATTTGGTAAACAAGCCCATTTTACAGGGGCACATATGCCGATGGGTACTCTTATTCCAAGAATTTGATTTTACAGTTGTGGTAAAACCAGGGAAAAGTAATTCTAGACCGACCATTTATCCAGAATATAGTCGGAGAAGACGCATAGAAATAGAAGATACCATGCCCGATGCACAGTTATACCGGTTACAATGCATGCCATTAGAATTAGAGGACATAGTTATCTTTCTACGTATAGGTAGGGTGCCAAAAGGAATGAAATCCTTAGAGAAGAAACAACTTTCCATTCACGCGACACCATTTATGTTGATTAGCGGTGACTTTGTACAAGTTAGGCTGAGATGAAGTATTACACCGATGTGTACTGAACATGAGCACACAGATATCATGGAAGAGGCTCATGGTGGTATTACAGGTGGGCACTATGCAAGTGACACCACTACGTGCAAAGATTATACTCATTGGATTATGGTGGGAGACCTTGTATAAGGATTATAAGGCGTATTGCAAGGCCTGTGATCACTGTCAGTGCCTTGGAAAACCAGACAAAGAGATGAAATGCCTTTAAGACCTATTCCTAGTGCAAAACCATTTGAGAAATGGGCTATAGATTTTGTGGGTCCTATTTCACCAACCGCACGTAGGACTGGATCACGTTATATCATCACTTGCATAGATTATCTAACAAGGTGGGTAGAAGAAACACCTACAAAGGATTATACAACAACTACAACAACCAGTTTCTATGGGAAAATATTATTACAAGGTATGGATGCCCATTGAGTTTGACAAGTGATAGGGGCACACATTTTTTGAATGAGACAATCAAAATTCTATTGATGAGTTCATGATTGCACACCATAAGACTACACCATATCATCCTTAGGAAAATGGGACTATTGAGGCTTTCAACAAGATTTTGAGCCAAACATTGACAAAAATTGTGATGTTGGAAGAAAATATTGGGATGATAAAGTTTTTTCCATGCTTTGGGCGTATAGAACAACATACAAGCGGTTAAACAAGGCCACACCCTTTCAATTGGTGTTTGGTGTAGAAGTAGTTCTTCCTATGGAATTCATGTTACCTTCTTTGCATATTATGTGCATGTTGGAGGTCTAGCTAATGAACAAGCATTAGAAGAATGAATTGAAAAGTTGATTAAGTTGGATGAGCGATGAGAAATAGCACGTTGGAGTCAAAAGCAAGAAAAATCTAGGCAGAAAGCATGGCATGACAGGCACATCAGGGACAAAAAGCTTGAGATAGGACAAATGGTGCTTCTTTATGATTCTAAGTTTCTGCCATCCAGGAAAACTTAAAGTACATTGGTTAGGACCATATGTTATCACTTACATACTTGAAACAAGATCTTGTCAGTTAGAGGTGCTTGATGGAATACGGTTACCCTTGGTTACTTCAACGGGAGTAGGTTGAAGCCCTACTATAAATAAGTCTTCTTGGTGTTTGTAATAAGGCAAGTGTTTCCATTTAGATTAGGTTTTCAATTATGTATTCCTTTAATGTATTTCCTTCTTCGTCACTATGCTTTGTCAATTTAGTTGGTGTTTTGTGTAATAAGCATGTTTACAACTGGAAGCTAATTACCATTTGAAGAATTTTTATGCAGAGGGACTGCACATACCATTTGTGTGGGGTGGCTATTGAAAAATGGGTACACATAAAGGAACAAATACTACAAGGTGTTATTCAAGTTTGGAGAGTTGGTGGAAAGAATATTGCTTCTAAATAAGGACCATATATGGAGATAAACGAAGGAACAATATAACATGAGGTAAGTAAGTGCCAGTGGAGACTACCAAGAGAAGGCGTAGTGGTGAGGTACTCAGTGCATATGGAAGCACTGAAGAGAAGTCTATAGCTAGAAGGTAGGAAGGCACACTAGAAGGTTATAGCTAAGGCGTGAAGATGTACCATGCACATGGAAATTGTGAAAATGGTCAATTAATGAGAGGATTGTTGGTAGGTGAAGGAGTAATAAATGCACCAACTTTTTGAAAATCTATATAAGGACGTGATGCAGTTCATTTTTACCATTGTGATCGCAAGAATTTGAATGAGCTAAGTGTGATTGAGATGAGAAAAGAGTATTGAGGTGCGAAAGAGTGTGAAACCAGACATGGAGAGCGGATTTGTGCATGTAAAGAAGCTTATGTCCCCATTGGTGAAGGGTTTGAGTGAAGCAAATGCTTGAAAGAGAGCTAGGGCACATGGTTTCAAACTAGGGCATGCAGACTCAAGCTAGGGTTTGGATTTGTTCACTACAAAAGATAGAAACTTGAGATTTGATGATGGCACCAAAGAAAGCACCTACTATAGGAGCCAAAGGAAAGAAGAAAGTGGAGGCAGAAGTTGAAATTGCTCCCGAGAGTAGTTTCTCAGAGATGTAGTATCTGGAAGGTGTGATAATTGGGAAAGAGTGGGATTCCCACATACGCAGCTACAAGGTGAGTGATTACAACCACCACACCTCTGATAATAAGAAATAATTAGATGCATGTTGTTGAGTACAAAGACCAACAAGCACACAATGGAGGATATGTCGGTATATGATGACATCGGGAGAAACTTTTAAAACAAGTAGGAGTGTACCAGTTGTATGAGCTCCCATACTTTGGAAAATATGAACCTCTTTACTAGTGGCTAATGAGCAGAGTCCATGAGGACTTCTTCTATTTTTCTGAAGAAGGATAAGGATTACAACAACATTGATCTCGATGCTAACAGGTTAAAGGGGACAGGGATGGACCTTGACAATGACCTAACTGATAAGGCAGCAATCATGGAAACACAAAAGGAACTAGGGTATACAAAAGGTCCACATGGAATGGACATCGATAAATTGAAGAAGTACCCAGTGGTACAAGTAGTTGTGCATCTGGTGACCAAGTTGAATGATCAGGAGAGATGGTCGTAGGTGAATACAATGTGGCTCCATGTTACAAGGAAGATGTCACAGGGGTAGTCTATAACATAGCATGCTACATTGTAGAGACCATTGTCAAGGAAGTGCACACTTGTGAAAGAATCAATTTTGGCACTATCTTGTTGTCACTAGTATTTGTGGAGATTGGAGTGCCCGATGGGCCAAAAGACAAGATTTGGGAGTACCCCTTGGAGAAGAAGTCCCTCATGGAGAGGTTCGTGAAGTATTTATGTGAAGGGTCAATGAGTGGGCCATTCAAACAGAGGGTGGAGATGTGGTATGACAGATCTCATGGAATTTGAAGAGGAGTGGTGCATTCCTAAGGAATTACCATCAAATGGTGTGGGAAAGGCAAGACAATTCACGTAGTGTAAAATCACACTTCTACATCATCACATGATTTTCTATGAGGATGGGACTTGGAGCCCATGGTGTAAAATTTTGTATGCCTTCACAACGCATGCTACTTCCAGGCATCATTCCACCATTTCACTGATGCGCGTTCGACTAAATTTTAATGTGGATAAGGTAGATTGTGACTACCACACTTTAAGAAAAACATATATACATCCAAGGTCGGACAACATATATTGAAAGGCTCATATCAGATGTTATAAACATGAATCCTGTAAGCTTGGTTGTTGGGGATAGTGGAGCCACACTTGTATACCTTCAACTTAAGCCTAAGTTGGAGGGTAACAAGTATGTAAAAATGAGTTCGTGCTCCTAGGGCCACCAAAAGGTAAGCATACGGTGGAGAACGTGCCAGCCCCACAACCTACAGAAACCATAGTAGTGGATGAAGAGGAAGAAGGGCGTGAAGATAGTGGTGGCTTGGTACATAGAGGCCGGAGGTAGCCTACAGAAAAAATGGAGACTGAGCATGCAAGTACCCCACCATAGGTACAAGAAGAAGAAGAGGACTTGGAGCAATCCAAGGAGAGATTTGTTTTAAGAGGGTGTTCATAAGAACAAGAACACAAAGCATGGAACTCCATAGTCAAGTATGAAGATCACCATGACTCTCTCCACGAAAGAGACAAGTTAAGAGAAAAAGGAGAAAGTTGAAGTTGAATGAGGAGGTGGAGGAGTCTAAAGAGCGCACTGAACTCCTATACCACCAGAGGATGTGGAAGAACCCAAGGATGAAGAAATGAAGGATGAAGAAGGAGTAAAGGAGGCAGGAAAAATAAACAAGATACTACTCAAGACATAGATGATCCAACTCCAAACCTTGGCGCTCAAGTTCCTAAGGGGCCAAGAACAAAGAGGGAAAGTGGGGAGTATGTTGCACCGATCATGGGCTATGATGAGGACACAGTAAAATTGTCTGCACCGATTCCATAATATAGTGGGCCTCAAGGACTTGTATGGATGGGAGTTGATGGACCCTGACATGGCAACCACGCGCACAAGGAAACAATTGTCATGGTCCATGCAAACTCACATGGATGAGCCTGATTTTGATGTATGTGAAGAGTCATGTGTGTCAAGAAGAATGAGAAAGGCACCACAAAATAGGCACATAACTATCAAGCCCACGTTATGTCTGATGAACAGTGAGTAATGCCTTGGTGAAGGTATCTACAGAGGTGGCGCGATGGAATGTAGATAAGGTTGCAACTATTAGAGCACTAAGAGAAGATATCAAAGCTAAAGATGTAGAAATAACACGTCTGAAAGGAGAAAAGGACCTAGAGAAAAATAAGAATGGGGTTCTCATCACCATGGCAGAGGAGATCGGATGATCATGTCCTTGTAAGCAAGACCGTACTTGGAGTCCAAGGTACCCAAAAAGTTCCCTTCAGCTATGCATTATGTGCGTACCTTAGTTGATTTGGTGCTTGAGGATGGACCGGTTCAAATGCCAATGCCAAAGGACCCTGAGCAGGAAGCAGAGAGAGCAAGGGCTTCAATGGTTAGAAATATTTCATCTTATGAAGCATTACTCCAAACCTTGCAGGAGAGAGCTAAAGAAAGCAGACTAGGCATTGAATATATGTGCAGCTCTAGAGGTAGTAATAAGAATCAGACCATGGTAGAAGACAATGAAGTCTTGAAGGCCATGAAGATGATACTTTGGGGTGTGTGGAATGATTGGTACTAGTAAAGCAAAAGCACAAGGCCCTTGTAGTGGCCAAGAGCCCCATAAGGATAGGTTGGATGAAATTGGAAAGCTTATAGCGAAAGATGGATCTTCTAGAAGGAAGGGTGACTTGCAATGTCCAACATTGTTATAGTATTGCAGAATGAGAAGGAAGATATTACACAAGAGGAGTTAGATTCTATTGCATTAGATATTCTAGAAAAGGCAGAAGTTGTGCTAAGTGATTGAAAAACCTTAGAGGCTGAAATCAAAGAGGAATATCCGAGTTAATTCTTCCAGTTGAAATAGAGGACGTTGCAGGTGAAAATTCATTCTTTGTACAAGTAATTATTTAATTTACATTCATTCCATTCCTTATACTTTATTCTTTAGATATCAAGAGGCAACCATTATTGTCGGGCGGAAATGCAGTTTTGTGTGGGGTAATGTTGAGCAGACAAAGTATGATACTTAGTAGAAGGCACACAGAAGGTTCACACATGGGAATAGGGCACGTTCAAAGGTGTAGAAGGATAGGGAAGGAAATGCGCACAAAAGACAAGGACAGATTCGAGACTTAGCCATTTTTAGGATTACGGGCTATTTTTGGAGATAGCATGTAGAGCACACAAACCGGATAAAGACTTGCATGCGACACGCAAGGGCTATTTTTGGAAGAGCGTCTACTAAGCACTTTGCATGGGTTCGAGTTAATAATAGAATTATTACTATGCTAGTTAACCAGAAGAGATCTATTATTAGCGCACTTGCATGTGTGTCTATTATTGTAAAGGCACATGGTTATTTTCAGCATGCGACCTATTTTGGGACCCTTATAAATATGTAGGGAAAGTCTCACCCTTATAAATATGTAGTGATCTGCGTATATGATATTGTGAGGACTTATGAGCTATTGTGAAGTTATTAGATCTGATGTGCGCATAAGTTTATGATACTAAATATTGTAAGAAGCTTCTGTGTATTTACTGTGTTTAATATAATGGAGTGTATTGACTGATTCAAGGTGTTAAACATGAATATAACTAGATCTTGCATGGTAGAATTCATATGGCTATTGCTTGAATCCATTACTCCTTAGATCTAGATCTAGAATATGCTCTGTAGAATGTTTATACTATTTATGGATATGAATGCATTAACTCTTCATCTTGCTAACATCCTACACAAAGACCCTAAAGAGGGGCCTAGTAGCTTTGCGTGCTTCGCTGAGTGAGCACTCGGTCTAGGTGAGTGATGTGCCAAAGACACCTAGGTTATTTTGTTCTAGGTCACATCAACTAATAACTTAATTAGTTAGGTCACTTTTCAAAGTAAATTTTGCATTAATATTACTTTTACAAAAATATATTCAATGACAAAATATAACAAATAGTTATGTTCATTACAAGAAGAGGAAGAGAGAAAATAGAAGAAGCTAGAACTTTCAATTTTAACACATGCATCTAGTATTTTGTGACCACAACTGATACTTTTGCATCCTTTAGCACAATTGTGTTAGAAAATTTAATCATCCAGCTTCCTAGGGAATTTTTGATCTCTCGAACTCGTTCCTCAAGATTTTCCACTATTACATTATTCAGTTTAGACAATTCCTCCATCTTATCCTTATTCACATTTTTTGTCTTGTAAAATTCCTCCTTGATAATATTCTTGAAATGCTCTTTGATCCGATCCAAAGTGAAGAATTGTCTTAGAAGATATCATAATAGAGGGCTCGTAGATCATAAAATATCTCAGAATTCAATGATTCTCCCTTCTTAATAACATTTTATAATTTGGTGGAGGCTTATTCGAGAACTTTAATTCTCCATTCAACACTAAGTGACCACGTACGAGACAAATTTTTCTTGAATCATATTAAAAAATTCTCTAAGACGAGAATTTTCTCATCAATAAGGGACATGATACGAATATCTTAGATCACATATGCCCAAATTTTCACCAATTTTTCAATGTGTTATATCCCTAAGCTGATTTTATTTTGTGTTGAAATGATATTGTCTTATGTTTTTCAAGCCTCATCAATAAACTCTAAACATATGATGAGAATATTCTCAACCCATGATTTTACTTGCCTTTCCTCAAATTGTATGTTTTTGTACCTCAATAATTAATTTAAGATCAATTTTTTGTATACAACAAAAGTTGGAAGAGAGGCCAAGGGAGTTGGGTCCAATGGAGTGCTATCATAATAAAGGAAGTATTTGATGAAAGTAGAGAGAACATGAACATGTTCTTTTAATTTCTCTTGAGTTTGCTTCCCCTTCTCAACCCTCTAAATTATATTAAAAACTATTTCCTTGACATTTTACACATCTCCTTTAGGGTTTGATTCTCCCAAGGATATTCTTGTTAATTCAAAATCAACTACAAAAACCTCTTTCTTGTTCTTGTGTCCTTTGGGTTTAAAAATTTCAATGAATAGTTGTCCTAAGGTATCTAAGATCAGACGTGGAGTGGTTTTTTCCTTTTTGGGAGGATGATAAGAATCGATAAGTGAAAATACAACATCATAATTAGGAACTTTGACTTTAGACTAATATTTTATTTTCTTGCTATCAATAATGGGTTGAACCCAAGAGGAAGAGTCTCTTGAAAGAGTTAATGTAATTTCAAGTGGTGGAGGAAGATATTGAGAACTAGAGACGCCACAGATGTAGTTGCTACAAGAGGGGAAGAAGACCTTCTTACATCCAACTTGGGTCTAGAAGCACTTGTATTCCCAAGATCCTCGGTTGTTACTTTAATAACTTCCTCCTCCTCTTCGTATTCATCTTAAATTTATTCTTTGTGCTCTTCTTATTCTTATTCTTTCTTTTCACTTTTTTCTTCCTCGGTTCCTTATTTCTCGCCATGTTTCTTTTCTCCTTCTTGTTCAATTGTAGCTTTCCCTTATTTTTCTTGTGTTTCATCCTTTTGATTAAGAAAATATTTAAATACAAAGATTCCTAATATAAATATATAACAAGATCTTGATAAATAAATGTGTAATGAATTATAGATCCGACCCAAACAAGTAAGCTAATAAATTTAAAATCCTAGATGCAAGAGGAGGAATAAGATACTTAGTTGATTCACAATAATTTTAAACATGTACCCACCTTAGATAAACATGA
This sequence comes from Taxus wallichiana var. yunnanensis, assembly GCA_018340775.1. Taxonomy (NCBI): domain Eukaryota; kingdom Viridiplantae; phylum Streptophyta; class Pinopsida; order Cupressales; family Taxaceae; genus Taxus; species Taxus wallichiana. The sequence goes on from CM031243.1 coordinate 604,494,215, forward strand.
AGGTCAGATCATGTCATTACCGCTTAGATGAAATTTTGGATCTCACGGATGAGGTTGGTCACAGGCGCCCACGGGAGGTCGGGGAGTTCCCACCAAACCGCTGCGACTTGATATGGGCACTAATGTCCCGTAGGTCCTCAATTTCATAAGAATGTTGCAAATATTCACTTTTAGTCACGTGTATGTTGCAATATGATCACCAAATTCACATGTGACTATTAGTACAAATCTACAAAGACACCCCTAAATGACCTTCGAGATCTGATTTTCAGAATTGGGTCATTTAGTGTGATTGCACAACATTGAGTTTTCTCCAAGGTGTGGGGCCTTGCAAGGTGAGAAAACTCTCCAGATTGAAGCTGGTTCTTACTCCTCTATTTAGGTGTATGCATGTAATTTTGTAGAGGTTCTAGTTCAAAATCCTATTCTAAAACTACCAAGGAGATAGGGTTGAGAGAAAACATGGAAATGGAAACAAAACTAAGCAAAAACAAAGAGAAAGGTGATACACCAAAGGAGTGTTGAACTCCTTGCTTTGCAAAAATAGACACAAATCATGAAGATTGAGCAACAAAAACATGCACAAATTACTAGAATGTAATGAAGGATCAGAAGACAATAATAACTACATGAGAGGATTGAAAATTGATCACAAAACATACATTATCATGCCCAAATTTGATACAATACATTGCAATAGCAAAAGAGGCAAAAAAACTTGTTACAATCTCCATGGGAGGTCTGAAACTCCTTCAAATCCACCTAGCTAAGGGGAAAAGAAGAGCTTGTAGAAGCAAGAACATCCAACCTTTTACAAATGAGCCAAATCTGGCTTTTAATGGCCAAGCAGAAGAAGAGAAAGCAAAAACGGGAAAAATGATTATGAGTTCAACTACCAATCAAATCCCTTCAATTTCACCTGCAAGGTGATGGGATTCATGGACAAACCCATACGCCAAAGTACATTGCTCTGCAGATCCAAAAATGACCCATACTTCATTAAATTTGGTGGTTGAATGTCATTTCTATATTTTTACGTGCCATAGAGATTTTTTTCTCATTTTTCTCCCACAAATCTCCATCAAAATTCAAAATTGAACCCTCCATCGTGTAGAGAATTTTACCATCTTTCCAAAGATATAAAGAACGTGAGAATCGAGCTCTGGATCAAAAGATATGGCCCTCTGAAAGATTTAGGGAAAAATGGCGAAAATAGGGCAAAAATGGGTTCGCGGGCCGAAATTTGAAAATTTTCCCTTTTTTGAATTTGGGAAAATTTCCCAAAAATCCCGCACCCCACCGCTCCACGCCACGTGACGCCTTTCCATTCGCCGATGGAACACGGGCCGGAGGTCTGTCTTTTCCTTTGATTTTTACATTGGGAAAAATTTCCCCAAAAAACTACGCTCCCCGCTCCACTCCCACGTGTCACCTCCTAGTTGTTTCATGGGGGGGCACACTTCTATTTTTCACCCTAGCGCTTTTGACCACTTTGGCAAATTTCACCAAATCCTTCCACACCTCCAACCCCCCACCACCAACTAGACACATGTCGTCATTTGTTTGCTCGGCGGGGTTGCGCTTCCAATTCTTCCCTTTGCACATTTTGTAATTTTGGAAAAATTGCCAAAATTCCCCCATGCCCCGATTCCTTACTGGTAGGACACATGTCATCCTCTGGTTGGCCCACGGGCCTTCACAAATTTCCTTCATCCTCCTCTGCGAGCTGATTTTTCCCTTTGTGCCTCTACCAATTCCTTGGTGAATTTTCCAACCTACCTCCACTCGGCATGGCATCATTACATTGGTCGCGGGCATCATTTCATTGGGGGAAAAAATTTCCCAAAAACTCCATCTGAGCCATAACTTAAAATTTGGAGTTAGGAGGAAAATTTTACCTTTCTGAAAGGGAAGAAAAATCCTATCTGATGGAGCCATTTCCAGAAACCCTTGAGTACTTGAAATGTGTAAAAATTGAAGTTGAAGCACAAGGAAGGAAGAATGAAGGCAAGTTAGCCAAAATAAGCAGGGGGCTCATTTTGGATAACAATTTGGTGACTCTCAGGGGTCATCTAGCCTGCTAGATGAATGATCAGTGGCCTTTGAAGCATCCATTGGGCATGGAGTCAAGCTTGATAAACTGATTCTGATCTAAACTATGAAAATCTAACCTCTGAGCCACTTGGAAACCCACTAAAACTTGGAGCTGATCTTCACCAAAACCCACTGAAATGGACTGTGCAAGAGCAACCAAAACAACACCAAACAACTATGTACAAAACTGAAAATCATACATGCTCCAAATGGAACATGTAGAGTGTGCACAAGCACTTCTTCTACTGAAAGAAACCTACCTACTCTACTCTAACTGAAGCAAAGGTGGGCTAAACAAACCCTGCAACTGGTTGTGTAAAATAGCTTCCTTTCTTCAAAATTGGCAGCCATGCAAATGATTTAGAGCTGAGTATGGCTGCTTGGATGAGTGGAAAATCAACAAGAAGTTGGTCTTCTACCCAAATTAGCAAGGTGTCAACTGAAAGCAAATTGAATACCTCTTTTAGTTGCTTTGCATTTGGATTGAAGAGGTATGACAACTGATCCTTGGTACTTTGTAGCTCATCCTCATGCTTAGAAGCAAGCATGACTGGTTGTGACTTCTCCTTTGGCTCCAATGAAGCCAAATACCTTATTGGGAAAGGTTTGATCCATTTGATATGCCCATAGCTCTGATTTTCAACTCCAAAAATGGAGTCTTCTTGTAGACCTTCTTGAATGGATGGTGTGGAAGAAATGATGGAACTCTTCTGTTGTTTTCCTTCCTCTAATGAAGAACATGGAAGATTTAAATCTTCCAATCTTGATTCCAAAGAGCTGCTATAAGATGCAGGCTGCTGCAAATGAAAGTTCTCCTCCATGACAACAGGCTCAAGTGTTTGGAATGTGGATGATGAAGGAGAAAATGGTGTGATTTCAACCGGTTCCTCTTCATCAAAACAATCCTCCAAATCTGACAGATAAACTACCTCATTGTTGTCCTGCTGCAAATGTTCAACCTCTCCCATGGTGTTCTCTTGATCTACAACTTGATCACCATGGTTTCTTTCATCCTCCAACATTGAGTTTGAGAGATCAAACTCTTCTTCAGCACTAGAACTTGAGAGAGATGAAGTAGAAAGAAGAACTGAAGGTTCTTCTATAGCCTGCTTTGTGCTCAAAGCTTTTGGATCTGCACTTTTCTCCCCCACAGCTGGAATGTGCTCCTCTTCTTTTGGATTTGGAGCAGCTTCTCCTTCCTCTGCTGCTTGAAGGCAATCTTTCTCTTGATTGAACTCTTCCTCTAGCATGAAGTTTGTCAAGTCAAACTCTTCAATTTGCTACTCTCTAGAGGACAAGTTGGGGCTGCAAGATCTCTTTTAGAGCTTTCCTCTTCCATGGCTGATTGTGCAACTTGAATTGATCAACATCTTCTTCAAGTAGAGTGCCAACATGGACACTACATTCTAAGCAAAATTGATTACTGATCTGCCTCTTCTTTTTTCTCTTCTTCTGCTGCAAAAAAATCAGTCCTAACCACCACTTGTTCTTCAACCTTTACCTCCTCTGTAGGCTTCACCAAAGGAATTTTCTCAATCCCATATCTAAGAGCCAAACTTACTAAGCTCTTAATCATTCCTTCTTTTCTTGGTTCTTCCTCTTGCTGTCCTTCATGACTGATTTTTGCAATTTCTTCTTCCCAACATGGATTTGGGAATGCAAGAGGAGGGGTGGGTTGTGACTCAACCATTTTTTCATTTGTTTGTGGTGGTGGAAGAGATGAAACTTCTTGTTTCCTTGGAGTGGAAGGTATTTATTTTTGCTCTTGTGGAGGGGATTTGGATTTGGAAGGGAAAAGGACAAAAGAATTGAGATGAGGTGGAAGACTAGGAGATGGAGAAATGGGATCAACATTTGGGGCAGCATATGGGAAACTTGAAGCTTGACACTTGCTGAAATGATACAGATTGAGAAAGAGGAAAATAAAGAGTATGAGATGGTGTGCTTACCCATTAAAAGGTTGTTGAATACTCCTCTCATACACCTCTATTCCCTCAATCCACTTTGCAAGTAATGGCAGCATTGCAATCATGAAGTCAAGCTTCTCTTGAGGGTTGTAATGCCTTGGAAAAGGTCCCACCCATGGACAAGGTGCTCCACAACCGATTCCAAATGCTTTCATTTGTGCTTGAGCCTTGATTGCACCATGCCAATCTCCATTTTTTGGATTTTCTCCAACAAATCAGCATCTTGCATTTGATTGTCTTCATTGTATGCATACCCCTGCTCTTGGAAAGAACCATAGCCAAACTGATTTTGGCACTGCTGCTCATATGGGTATGCATGTTGATCTTGAATCTGCTCAAAATGCTGATTTGAAGGAGTTGTAAAGCATGTTGGAGGTGGATTTGGATGGCACTTTGTTGTTGTAAATGTGAATTCCATGATGGAAATGAAGTCATGATTGCACAACTTCATGGGATGAAAGAAGATGGAAGAGATGGAAGGAAGAATGGATGAAAAATGAATGAAAAGGAATGAAAAGGAAGGTCTACAACTTCAGAGATGGGTTGTTTACTAGATGGAGTCACCAGATGTGTTTGCAATTGCCTCCAAAGGCTGAAATCTTCACAGGAACACACCAACCTATAAAAGATGAAGTGGAAGACCTCTAAGGTCCCACCGGCATGCCAAAACTATTAGTGCAAATTCACAACACCCCCTAAATGACCTTGATCTGCTTTTAGGATTGGGTCATTTAGTGTGATTGCACAACATTGAGTTTTCTCCAAGGTGTGGGGCCTTGCAAGGTGAGAAAACTCTCTAGATTGAAGCTGGTTCTTACTCCTCTATTTAGGTGTATGCATGCAATTTTGTAGAGGTTCTAGTTCAAAATTCCTACTCTAAAACTACCAAGGAGACAGGGTTGAGAGAAACATGGAAATGGAAACAAAACTAAGCAAAAAACATAGAAGGTGATACACCAAAGGAGTGTTGAACTCCTTGCTTTGCAAAATAGACACAAATCATGAATATTGCAGCAACAAAACATGCACAAATTACCAGAATGTAATGAAGGATCATAAGACAATAATAATTACATGAGAGGATTGAAAATTGATCACAAAACATACATTATCATGCCCAGATTTGATACAATACATTGCAATAGAAAAGAGGCAAAAAAATGTTTTACAATCTCCATGGGAGGTCTAAAACTCCTTCAAATCCACCTGCTAAGGGGAAAATAAGAGCTTGCAGAAGCAAGAACATCCAACCTTTTACAAATGAGCCAAATCTAGCTTTTAATGGCCAAGCAGAAGAAGAGAAAGCAAAAACGCAGGGCAAAAATGATTATGAGTTCAACTACCAATCAAATCCCTTCAATTTCACCTGCAAGGTGATGGGCTTCATGGAAAACCCATACGCCAAAGTACATTGCTCTGCAGATCCAAAAAATGACCCATACTTCATTAAATTTGGTGGTTGAATGTCATTTCGTATTTTTTGCATGCCAGAGATGTTTTCTCATTTTTCTCTCAACAAATATCCATCAAAATTCAAAATTGAACCCTCCATCGTGTAGAGAATTTTACCATCTTTCCAAATATATAAAGAACATGAGAATCCGAGCTCTGGATCAAAAGATATGGCCCTCTGAAGATTTAGGGCAAAAATGGTGAAAACAGGGCAAAAAATGGGTTCGCGGGCCGAAATTTGAAAATTTTCCCCTTTTTTGAATTTGGGAAAATTTCCCAAAAATCCCCATGCCCCACCGCTCCGCTGCCACATGGCGCCTTTCCATTCACTGATGGAACGCAGGCGAGAGTCTGTCTTTTCCTTTGATTTTTGCATTGGGAAAATTTTCCCCAAAAACCCCGCGCTCCGCTCTCCGCTACCACGTGTCACCTCTTGGTTGCTTGGCGGGGGCACGCTTATTTTTTTCCCTAGCACCTTTTGACCACTTTGGAAAATTTCACCAAATCCTTCCGTGCCTCCGACCCCCCGTACCGCCGACTGGACACGTGTCGTCATTTGTTTGCTCAAAGGGTTACGCTTCCAATTCTTCCCTTTGCGCATTTTGCAATTTTGGCAAAATTGCCAAAATTCCCCACGCTCCCTAATTCCACCACTGGCAGGACACGTGTCGTCCTCCAGTTGGCCCATGGGCCTTCACAAATTTCCTTCATCCTCCTCCGCGGGCTGCGGGCCGATTTTTCCCTTTGCGCCTCCACCAATTCCTTGGTGAATTTTCCAACCTACCTCCATCGGCACGTGGCATCATTTCATTGGCCGCGGGCTTGTCAAGGGAAAGTTTCCCCAAAAACTCCGCCAAGCCATAACTTGAAATTTACAAGGAGTTAGGAGGAAAATTTTACCTTTCTGGAAAGGGGAAGAAAAATCCTATCTGATGGAGCCATTTCCAGAAACCCTTGAGTACTTGAAATGTGTGAAAATTGAAGTTGAAGCACAAGGAAGGGAAGAATGAAGGCAAGTTAGCCAAAATAAGCGAGGGGGCTCATTTTGGATAACAGATAACCTATAAAACAAATGATATCATGTAAAACCCCAAAACACATCAAATCCCAAAAATTAAATAATGTAAATGAGGGGTTGGATTGTCCTCATCTATCAACAAAGTGATCTTATGACTAAGTATTGAACTATATATCAGATCCAATTTATTTATGTGTGTGTGTGTGGAATTATGCCCTAGGTAGCTCTTGTGCGTGTCACACTTGATAGTGAGCAAGTAGCTAGATGTAAGAAATTTAAATTGATGTGTGCATGAAAGAATAAACTTCCCCTCCTATGCATGTATGCATACATATCAATCCCTTGTCCTTATGTGTAGATTCTAGATGGATGCTTGAATACTCTTGATAATGGCCTTTGAATGCAACCTTAGGTGGTGATATCTAATGCTTAGTGTTTGGTCCTTTATTATGATCACATAAATTTATATTTATATGATTCTCTTACTTGAATTTTGTAATTAACCCCAAAAAGACCGACTACCAAAAAGATAAGATGCTCAAATGGCTAGAAAGGACCCAAAAGATGTGAGCAAAGTAAAAGAGGTCGGGGGCACCCAGAGGGGACAGGGGTGTCTAGAAATGACATCCTGGCTGGGTGCTTATGTCTAGACTCAGAGAAACTAAAGGGTCGAGAGGTCATATTGGGAAAGAAGGTGTGTAAGACCAAAAGTGGCAACAAAAAGCAAGAAAATATGGCCAAAGACATGGGTTAATTAGTACTTTTCTTACTTAGGAATCATATGAATAGTAGTATGTGATCAAGACTAGATAGATACCCAAAGTGTGTGATTTTGTGTCTACATTTTCCCCCACTTTATGTTTTTGACAGAATGCTCGATAACATGAAGTAAATAAGATATGTGTACCTAATAATCATGTAGAATGATGGCGAAAAATTTCTAGACTCAAAGAAACTGCAAGGTCGGATTTCATATTGGGAAAGAAGATGTGTAAGACCAAAAGTGGCAACAGAAAACAAGAAAATATGGCCAAAGACATGGGTTAATTAGTACTTTTCTTACTTAGGAATCATATGAATAGTAGTATGTGATCAGGACTAGATAGATACCCAAAGTGCGTGATTTTATGTCTACATTTTCCCCACTTTATGTTTTTGAGAGAATTCTCGATAACATAAAGTAGATAAGATATGTGCACCTAATAACCATGTGGAATGATGGCAAAAGGTACGCCGAGAGATAAGAAGAAAAGCGTGGAGTGATAAAAATGTGAAGCATGGATGTTAAAGAAGAGGAAGTGTAAAGAGTGATGATGATGATGATGATTTTAGGGCGGGCGTATGTGTTGATATTTTGTTTTACCTATTGTTGATGTCAATTGTTGTTGTTGATAATGTGTTGATTGTGATTGACGTTGTTGATGTGATGTGACTGTCGCTTCCCATAAGGACAGACCTGTAAAAGAGAAGGAAGAACAAGTAGTCAAATATGCATGTATATGATAAAAATGTGTAAAAATCATGTAATAAAGTATGTAAAATGTGAAAAAGGAACATGTGCACCTGATCTATGATGAGAAAAGAGTGTAGAAAGGATCCTAAGATGATGTTGAAGAACTAGTTTTTCGAATGATCTCATGCTAATTACGTTGATTGCGAGTTTTTTGGACGATCTCATGACAAGAATGGAATAAGTGTATAGAGAATAGTCTTGTGTCATCCTCAAACCTTTAACTACTTCCTGAAATGTATAACACCATTGCAGATGGTGTGTAAAAATTTGATCCGGTTCGAACAATTCCGATCCAACGTGAAAGTAGAAAATTGTTGTGTAGTGCATGCATGATGAGTGATAAAGACTGTGTGCTATATAAAATCTATTGTGTGAAGTGGTGTAGACTGTGCTGAAGTGAAAAATGTTGTGTAACTACCCCTAGTCATAGGCATCCAAGAAGGGTCGGGGCACACAGTGATACTTTCCTAGTCCAGGCACTAGCGTCTGTGTTGTGTTAAGGACCCAAGTAAGATTTTGAGCCCTATCTAAGACTTGTGACTATGTTGTGCAGTCTTTTGAAATGTGATTTTAGACTATTGAATGGGGTGACTGATTCACCCAATAGATGCCCCCTCGTTTGGGTTGCATGTGACGTTGTGAGGAGTATGTAGCCCAAAGGAGGACCAACTATTGTGCTTTGAAACTATGCCATGTACGGGGAGGGAGTGTGCTTTGTATAAACCAAGGAACACACAAATGAAGTGGATAAGAAACAAGTGTTAGTACAAGCAAATAAAAACACACATGTAAAAGACAAGATGTAAGCCAAGTAGACATTATAAGGTAAGACACAATAAAACAAAGTGGACCATGAAAAGTGGGTTACAAACATGGGACATCACTCACGATGTCGCAAGACAATTAAGGCCAAAGTGGCCGCAACAAGACAGTGTGCACATAAGACAAAGGGAAAATCCCGTAAACAATGGCATACAAAGAGAAAGCATCAACAAATAGTAAGAATCAACGTATCAAACAACCATGGAAGCAAATAGACTTGCAAAGTAAATTTTGCACATGAAGCACCCATTAGCATGTTAGAAAGATAAGAAGTATGTCAAGACATGTATAATCCAATATAGTATTGTGATATCAAAAATGAAACAATAACACTTGCATATGTACAAAAAGTGGATGCCCCAGGAGCCGCTATTGAATCGGTAATAGGTATTTTGTCAAGCATCCATGCTACATGTATCGGTTTGTGTAAAAAAATTATCACAACTAGAAAGGAAAGTGAACGCGCATGTGTATATGGAAAATATAATGACATACAAGATATCTATCTAACATGTGTAATAAAGTGTACATGTAAAAGCATAAGTAAAAAGAGTAAATGCAACCAAGATATGCAGTATGTTGTGGATGAGATGGAATGGAATTTAGAGTGAATGATAGGAGCTTCATGCCCCCAAGTGGATGTGTATGTATGCAATGAGGTTTATTTATAAATGCCCCCTCAAGAATTGAGAATTAACCATGGAACAAGAGTGCGTCATCGAGAAATAGTTTGAGATGTGCGCTAAAAGATATGATCAAGAAAGTGTGTAGCACATTGAGTGAGTTATCATGGTGGGGTTAAATTTAAATGTAAACCCTCGGTAGTCAATTATGTACGATGGAACTAGAATGTGTTATAGGGTAATGAGCACGCAACACATAAAATTAGATGAGAAATATATATTGTGAATGTGTAGAGTGAATAATGTGTAAAGTGTGTGGTAGAAGCTATGAGAGAAGATGTCATGCGTGTGTGAAATGCATAGTGTGTAGTATGTAATGTAGCTTGTAGTGTGTGATGTGTAGTGTAGTGTATAATGTGTGAGGTTCATGTGTATAGGATGCCCTCAACATTCAAGTGTGAATCAAAGCAAAAGAGTGCGTCATTGGGAAAAATGATGATATAAATGTATCAAGATGTGTATGATGAATGTGGAAGACTAAATGTGACGTGTATAAGACATTGATAATAATATAAGGTGGGGAGAAAGAATTATGATGCCCCTAATGTGGGTTGATGAGTGTGTTATCTGATGAATGATGTTTGAAATAAATAGATAGGTGATATATAAAGATGATGAAGGATAATAAATAGTGTATAGTTGATTGAGTAATGTGATATATAAGTGATGAAAAATTGTATTGTATGTGTGAATAGCGATATATGGTAATATATGTATGTATAAAATGAGTGATTATGGAAGAGCCATGGGAATGTATGTAATTCATATGAAGAGCTCTCAGCAATTAAGAGTGAAGAATAAAAGTGCATCATGAGGAAGTGGCGTGATAGTGTATGCTAGATAGATATGTCAATGAAGCATGTAATGTGAAGATGAAAAGGGGGTTCTTATTGTAAAAATCCTTGGCAGTCATGTAAGAACCGTAAGAACATGAGTGCTTCATTAGGTTGTTAGGTGAGAAAAATAACCTACCAAAGACCAAGCGAGTGTGGAGCAATAGAAGCATGTGGAGTGGAAGAAGCATGAGTGTATGAACCAAATTGAATGTCTGATGAGATGGTGCCAATGATGGGAGATGCAATGGTGGGAAGCACGATGTTGGCGTATTAGGAAGCCAATGTGTATTAGGAGCACCGTGCGGCGGATGTGATGGTGTAACATTGTATGAATGAGATGGAAAACATGCATGAATAATGACATGTGGTGGTGGATAAATAATGACCTTAGAAGTGGGTGAAGGAGATAAGTGAACTGGAGTAACAACACGCTTGTGTGGAATTAGAGACATAGACCACTCACGAGAGCGAGAGCCAAAGGAAATGACACCCTTGTCTTCTAATTGTTGCAATTTGTCATGAAGGGCACAACAATCATTGTCACGATGGCCATTGATGTGATGATAGTTGTAATAAGGATGATCATGTTGGTGTTGCAAACAATGAGGAGGAGGATGTTGATTAGAAGGCAAGTGAATTAAGTGCTTATCAAGCAAATCACGCAACACATCATGAGGCTTAATAGCATGAGAAAAGTGCAATGGCTTCCGAGTAAGAGATGTATATGTCTTAGGAGTATCCCCACGTGGTGTAGGTGATGAATCGAATTATGCTTATACGATGGATGAGATTGAACTTGCTTACGAGGTGGAGGAGATGGATACCTTGGAGGATGCTTAACAAATGGGAGAGGAGAAGAACTAGAATATGATGTAGTAGTAGTAGAAATAGGAGGAGGATCTATAACATGTGTAGCAATTAGATCTTGTTCTAGATCAATGACATTATAGCATAATAGTGTGAATGATTCGCATGTGTCATATTACAAGTGTTTCTTTAAAATGCAGGAATCAAGCCATGACAAAAGATGAATTTATTCTCTAAATCAATGGGATGAAAGACTAGTTGATGCATGCAAGCATTGAAACACAAAATATAATCAATAATAGGTTGTCTTTCCTTGATGTAAGCCAGGTAAGTAATCATGTGTGACTCTAGACCATTATTAAGTATGAAACACCGAAGAAATACCTCTTCCATTTTACAATAGGCACTTATAGATCCAAAATTTACATGGGTGTACCATTGGAGAGCATCATTAGTAAGACTATGACGAAAAGCTTTAAGCAATAATCAATCATTTGAGTAAAAATCCATAGCTAGACGATAATGCTTGAGATATAAATATAAATTTCCAAAGACCATCGAAGCTTGAAAATGTAGGCATGATGAAGTCCTTAGAAATGTTGAATTGTAAATCTTTTTTTCGGAATGGGATTACCAGGTAAATAACTATTATCGATAGAAGCATAATATGCTTTGCTTTCAAGTGAGAGATTGGACCCGAGATTGCAATTGTTAGGTTGTGGAGCTGTTTTCATGTGTGAAAGTGTTGAATACTATACACTAAGAGTAGTATACACTTTCCACAGTTGTCTTCTTGTGGTTCAAGGCATAGCCCCCGAGAAAAAAATTTGCCTTAAAACGTGCCCGATATACTAGAAACATGATTTTCTCATATGGGTAGGATTTTTGACCCATAGGTTTATGGGATGGTTTTGGCCCATGGTTTTGATACCCACGGTTTTGTAAAACTACTTAAGTAGTTGTCTACTTATGTGGTTTTGTGCATATGGTAGGGATGATGTAACATTGCAGATGTGTTTTGAATTCGGGTGTGAATTTTGTAGAGTTTGTTGAGCATAGCTCCAAACAGATTTGGGTATTGTATTGAGAGAGAGGTGGCTTGTAATAAAATCTGAGCAAGTGATTCTTGGTGGACGTAGCCCAAATTAGGTGAACCACATTAAATATTGTCTCTTTATGTTGTGTTATTATTATTCTACACTTTTATTTGAGATCTATAATATTTTCTAGCATATTAGTTTCTACTATTGCGATTCTGTGAGGGATTATTCTACATATTTTATCCCTTATTTCCTAACAATCGGTATCGAGCCTGGTTTGGTTTGTTGAAGTGTTGAATCATGAGGAAAATTTTTAGCTTGACTAGGAGCTATGGAAGATGATGGAAGATCAAGGATTGATAAATTCAACGAGCAAAATTTTAGTCTTTGGAAGATGCATATGAAAGATTACCTTTATCGAAGGATCTATATATTTTTGTGTCGAGAAGGTGAACAAATCCTCGAGCATGACAGATGCAGAATGAGATTTTCTATATAGGAAGGAACTTGGGACAATCCGGATGTGTTTTGCATCTTCGGTATTATTTAATGTTTCAAAGGAAAAGACTACAAAAGAATTGATGGATGCATTAGGGAAGTTGTATGAAAAACCCTCTGCCTCTAACAAGATATTTTTAATGAAAAATTTGTTTAATATGAATATGTCTGAGAATGGTTCAAGATGCAGATCATTTAAATGATTTTAATATGATTGTAAATATGCTATCTTCGATTACAATGATAGAATTTGATGAAGAAGTTAGGGATTTATTAATTTTGTGCTCTTTACTTGAGAGTTGGAATAGCCTAGTAATGGCGGTAAGCAACTCGGTTCCAACTAACTCAAAGTTGAAGTTTGAGGATGTTGTAGGGGTGATTCTAAGCAAGGAAATGTGAAGAAAAAGCTCTAGGAATCTTCTACTTCAGGGAATGCTTTGACAGTGGAAACTAGAGGGAGACAGAAGAATAGAGGAAGCCGTGGAAAATCGAAAGATCGAAAAGCTCAAAATCCAAAAGCAAGATAGTATGTTGGCACTATGGAAAGTTTGGGCATGCAAAGAAGGACTGTGGGGAGATTCGAGACAAGAAGAAACAACAGAAAGAAAATAAGGAGGTAAATGTGGCAATGGGTAGTGTATGTCAGGATGCTTTGATTCTTTCTTTTCACAATATTGTTGAATATTGGGTTTTAGATTCGGGGCTTCTTTCCATGCTACTCCACATAGGCATTATTTTGTTGATTATGTTCAAGGGTATTTTGGGCATGTTTTTCTTGGTGATAATGAGCCTTGCAGTATAGTTGGAAAAGGATTTTAGGTTAAGATGCAGAATGGGAATACATGGCTATTGAAGGATGTCAGATATTTGCCTACTTTAAAATGAAATCTGATATTAGTAGGCCATTTGGGAAGTGATGGTTGTACTATTATATTTATAGTGGACTCTTGGAAGGTTACCAAGGGTGCTCTTGTGGTGGCAAGAGGTAAGAAGGTTTTAACCTTGTATTTAACCACTTATAGCACTAATATTTGTAATATCATGGCTTCGTAAGTAGATACAACATTGTGGCACTATAGGCTTGGTCATATGAGCCATAAGGGCATGGAGATCATAAAGAAGGATTTTTCGGATATACGAAAATAGGTTTGGAGTTATGTGAGGACTACATATATGGGAAACAAAAGTGATTAAGGTTTCTCAAGGTTTGACATATAAATAAAGAGAGTAAGTTAGAGCTGTGCATTCTGATGTGTGGGGGTCACTTAGGTATCATCTCTTGGGGTTTAAGTTATTATGTTACTTTTATTGATGATGCAATAAGGAAAGTTTGGGTTTATTGTATTAGAAACAAATCCATGTATTTGACACTTTTGTTGAATGGAAAGCCTTGGTAGAGAATGAAATAGGTCTTAAGCTAAAATGTCTCGGGTCGATAATGGAGGGGAGTATTCAGCAATAATTTGATGATTACTTGTTCTAAGAATGGAATCCATGCAGCAAAAGATGGTTTCAGAACTCCACGGTAAAATGGGGTGTCGAAAAGGATAAACAGAACAATAATGTAATGTGCTAGAGCATGAAGTTGCATCCAGAATGCCTCTTTCTTTTTGGGCGAAGCGATGAGCACAAAATGTGTACTTAATAAAAAAGGACCCTCAAGTTCCTTGGATGGAGGCATACCTGAGGAGGCTTGGTATGGTAAGAAAGTTGATTATTCATTTCTTAGAGTCTTTGGATGTGAGGTGTTTGTCCATATAGACAAGGATGATAGGACCAAGCTAGAGGCTAAATCATAAAAATGTACTTTCATTGGTTATGGTGGTGATGACTTTGGATATAAATGTTGGAGTATTAAAGACAAGAAAATCATTCGATCTAGGGATGTGGTCTTTAATGAGAAATTCATGTATAATCAAAAGTTGTAGGAAAATAGGGAAGAATCCAAGAAAGAATATGTAGCGGTAGAGGATCTTCCAAATGGGAAAGTGACAAATGAATTAGTTCAGGAACCTCCTCAACAGGAACCCCAAACTCCTATATTGAGGAGGTCTTCTAGGGTAAGAAGAGAACCTAAACATTTTTCTCCTTCTCTTTATTATTTATTACTCACTTATAGTGGAGAGCCAAGAGACCTTTGATGAATCAATGTAGGTAGATGCCAAGAATAAGTAGGAGTAAGCCATGGATGAGGAGTATCGGGCTATCATGGAGAACCGGACATGGTATTTGGTGAAGCTTCTGAAGGAAAAAGAGCATTACAAAACAAGTGGGTGTATCGAGTCAAAGAGGAAGAAGGAGGCAAGAAAAGATATAAGGCCTGGTTGGTGGTTAAGGGGTTTGCACAGAAAAAAGGTATAGATTTTGATGAGATTTTTCTCCTGTAGTAAAAATGACTTCTATTAGAACTATTCTTGGAATAGTTGTAGTAGAAGACTTGCACTTAGAGCAAATTGATGTAAAGACTACATTTCTCCATGGTGATTTGGAGGAGGATCTATATATGCAGTAGCTAGAGGGCTATGAGGTCAAAGGTAAAGAGGAGATGGTGTGCAAACTAAAGAAGAGCTTGTATGGATTGAAACAATCTCCACGTCAATGGTATAAGAAATTTGATAGCTTCATGATGGAGCAAGGTTATATTAGATGCCATTCTGACCATTACGTGTATACAAAGAAATTTGAGGATGGAAGTTATATTATCCTATGTTTTATGTGGATGATATGTTGGTTGCAGGTAAAAACATGCAGGAAATAAAAGTACTCAAGAAGCAGCTAAGTGAATCCTTTGCCATGAAGGATTTGGGGGCAGCCAAACAAATCCTTGGTATGAGGATATCGCGGGATAGGAAGGAATGGAAGCTAAATTTATCTCAGGAAGAGTACATTAAGAAGGTATTGGAGAGGTTTATATGCGGGGATGATAAACCGGTTAGGACTCCTTTGGTAGGCCATTTCAAGTTATCAAAGCGAGAGTGTCCCAAGATAGAGCAGGAGAGAAACCAGATGTCCAAGGTACCTTACTCAACAATGGTTGGTAGTTTTATGTATGCCATGGTGTACACCATCAGGCCGATATTTTCCATGCAAGTGGGAGCGGTGAGTAGATTTATGAGTGATCCAGTAGAAATCATTGGCGAGGCAATAAAGTGGATCCTTCGGTATTTGAGAGGGACCATGGGGACAATTTTGTGCTATAGTGGATTAGACACCACTTTGTGTGGTTATGTAGATTCGATATGGCTGGAGATGTAGATAGGGAGGAACACGGCATTATGTTTACATTATAGGTGGGACAGTGAAGTGGATTTCACGACTACGAAGTTGGTGGCTTTATCAACCACAGGAGGCTGAGTATGTTCTTTACCACGAGGCAAGAAAAGAAACGATTTGGTTACAACAATTGCTTGAGGAGTTAGGGTATAAGCAAGAGGAAGGAAAGCTACATAGTGATAGTCAGAGTGTTATACACCTAGCTAAGAAATTTTCTTTCCACTCTAGGATGAAGCATATATAGTTAAGGTACCATTTCATCAGGACAGCTTTAGAGGAAGAGAAGTTGAAGTTGGAGAAGATTCATACCAGTAAAAATCATGCAGGACATGATGACCAAGGTGGTCACAAGGAAAACCCTTCGACAGTAGTGAAGGGTTGCGAAGCTTGCTCAAAGGAAAACTAGTCTCAGTGCGAGATTGTTAGGTTATGGAGCCTGTTTTCATGTGAGAATGTGTTGAATATTATACATTAAGAGTATTATACACTTTCCATAGTTGTCTCCCTAGGGTTTGGAGGCATAGCCGGAGAAAAAAATTGGCCTTAAAACGTGCCCGATATACCGGAAACTTTTTTTCTCATATGGTAGGATTTTTGACCCATAGGTTTATGGGATGATTTTGGCCCATGGTTTTAATACCCACGGTTTTGTAAAATTGCTTAAGTAGTTTTCTACTTATGTGGTTTTGTGCATATGGTAGGGTTAATGTAACATTGCAGATGTGTTTTGAATTCGGTGTGAATTATGTAGAGTTTGTTGAGCATAGCTCAAACAGAGATCTCGGTATTGTATTGAGAGAGCGGTGGCTTGTAATAAAATATGAGCAAGTGATTCTTGGTGGACGTAGCCAAAATTGGGTGAACCACGTTAAATATTGTCTCTTTGTGTTGCATTATTATTATTCTGTACTTTTATTTGAGATCTGTAATATTTTTTGCATATTAGTTTCTACTATTGCGATTCTATGAGGGATTATTCCACATGTTTTATCCCTTATTTCCTACCAAGCAATTATAGACTCAAAATCACACACTTACTACTATTTACCATACCGCCAAGTATGTTGTTTTATATATGGATCTTGCGTAAGAAAAGTATTCACTAATGCCCCACTATCTAGTTCATTGGTTGTCTCTTTTATTTCTATTGTTTTATCTCTCATGTATGTACCCATTTCTAGTCAGTCACGAAAGATCCCTATCGGTCAATATTTACATCATTGTCATCAATTGTCTTTGGACACCAATACCAGGATTGGACACTAACTCCATGCACTCCTGTCCATCCAGGGTGCCGTGTCCTATTTGTTCTTAATTACGTTTTTCATATTTGTAGTTGGCCTTTTCGGTTTTCTTACTCCTATCTCAAGGTCCTAGTCGGCATGTCGAGTCATTAGTGTTGAAATTCAAGCAAGAGATCCCTATATAAACACAACATACATACCATTATAAGGGCAGGCAATTTCTATCAAGGGTTATCTATATACATATCAAAGGGAATGCATCTTGGGCTTATTACTCTGTATACACACTACATAGGAAAGGGAAGTTCATTTTTCCATCCACACATTTGCATTTTATCTAGCTGACCGTACTTTATCTTGGTGTCATCGATGAAGGAAACCTAGAGCACTATTGCACACACAAGCACATCGAACTACATTGGAGTCCAGATGTAGTGCAACGCTCGATCGTAAGTTTACTAGTTGTGATTGAGGACAATTTGACCCATCATTTTGCATTTTTATTTTTAGGATTTGATGTCTTTTTTAGGGTTTTACAGGAGGTTATTTGTATTGCATATTTATAGTACCTCGGTGATCCAAGTGTAAATTACAGTGACCAAAGGTGAACAATTTTGAAACCCTAATGACAAATATCGGAACCAAGTTCTAACCATTTTGGCAGACTCCAACACCCTTGCAAAGGTTTAGGTCACCCATAGGCATCCTCGCCCTTACCCAAGTGCTCATGTCCATGCATTTCCAGCATTTCTACATTTTTCTAAGTGGGATTATGACATTGTATGTTTCTATTCCATCACCTTTCCCAGCCTAGACACACTTCAAGACAAGCGAAATCAAGGTAAGTACTTATCTCTTTTATTTGCTTTCATAATTAAATCAAATAAATTGCCTAACATTTGTATTTCATTATATATCATTTGTAACAATCATTGCTTTCAAATTTTAATAAATAAAAAAATTAATCAATAAGTTCCCAACAACATGCATGAGTGACAAGATATCATGTGAAGGAATGGTAGAAGATGTGAAGGGTACATTAAGTGGTTGAAGTTTTCCATTATGAGTGATCATATGAATGTCAAGTAGTGGAGGATGTTGATGTTATAGGCACACTAGATGTAGGTGCGAAAGAAGTAATATGTGGTGAAGAACATGGAATGTTGATAGAAGCATTAGGAATAGCATAAAAATATTCGTTATGAGATGAAGTAATAGAAAGATAAGGATTAACATGCATGTTACTAGATATAATCTCATAAGTATATAAAAGTGGAGTGGGAATTCACATTTAGCGTATGCGAGAGAAGTAGAATCGTTACTAACATGTGCATCATCAGTATTAAACAAAGACTTACATGTAAGGATTTCATCAAGTGTATCATCAACATATAATGAAGTAGGAGAAGAACTATCATGATATGTATCTTTACAATCATTAGAAACATTTTCAAAATGCAAGGAGTATGAGATGCAACTATACAATCATCCTGACTAGTATGAGAAACAACATCATGCACATGTACATTTTCATCATGATTTTTATCTACAATATCACAATCAAGACCAAGCATATAATCGATAATAGTATCATCAAGAGTTTCAGCAGAAATAGAAGAAGGTGGAGTGACCCTAGTGCTAAATGAGTAACAAGGAGTACATCCAAAAAAAATCTCTTTAGAAACAATGTTAAGAATAGAATGTTCAAAACTAGTAGAGATCATGTGTTTATTAGCATCTAGTTGTCATTGAACATTATCATCAAATTTAGCATAACGGTAAAGATCAAGCAATTCAACCTCAACACCATCATCAAGGATAGGATTAACACTCTCATGATGCATAGCTTTCCTAGGAGAAGAAGAGCTACTTTTAACCATTTAGGATTTTAGTGGATCCTAGGGCAAGGATTTCTAAACTATGGGTTCACCAAAATGATCAAGCAAAAATATTGAAATAAATAGATGCCTAATCTAAAAATGTAAAACCATAGGTGCGAGTGTTGATAAATAAATGTGTAATGAAATACATATATGACCTAAGAAAGTAAAATTGGTCACATAACTTTATATTTATATGATTCCCTTGCTTTAATAATTTTATAATTAACCTAACCGAAAAGGTTGTGACAAATCCAAAAGATAAGATTCCCAAATGGCTAGAAAGGACCTAAAGATGTGAGCAAATTATGAAGAGGTCAAGGGCACCCGGAAGGAAATTCTCTTGATAATGGGGGTGGTGCACTTAGTGTTGGTCATCTTTATATTTATATGGCTAGGCGTCGATAAGTCTGGCTAGACTCATAGAAACTCAAGGGTCGGAGGTCATATTGGGAAAGAAGTTGTGTAAGACCAAAAGTGGAAACATAAAGCAAGAAAATATGACCAAAGACATGAGTTAATTAGTATTTTTCTTACGTAGGAATATATGAATAGTAGTATGTGGTCAGGACTAGATAGATACCCAAAGTGTGTGATTTTGTGTCTACACATTCTTATCACCTTCTTTTTATATTCAGATTTCCTTACATATACCTTAGTACCCAGGTCTTGTTGAGTAGGGGATGGAGAAGCTTGTTGAGAAGAATTTTCATGTTGGGAGGTATTGAACTCACGACAATTTATTTTTGAACCTTTACTTGGTTCTCAAGAGGATAGGAGTACTAATATTATCCATGTTATCTTTCTCCTTTTGGGAAAAATCAATGGTTGGGAGAGGATAAAATTTAATGGGATTAATAAATTTAGGAGCTAATATAGCAACAATGTCGTCGACCATGCCCTTTGGTATCTTATATAATTTGAAATCATGGATTTTTTGAAGACAAATTCTTCCATACATTATTGTTGATCTAATTTTCTCCTTTCCTTTTCAAGTTAATGAAATAGTACTAAAGAAAATTAAATAACTCCAAAATGTGAGGGTTTAAGGTACCTCAAGTATAATAGATGCAAATGGGCATGCACAAAATGAATGTCCTCGTTACTAGCTTGATGAACCCGTAAAAAAGAAAGACTAGAAATAAAATGGATTAGATGGTATATACGGGGCTGCCCAACAAAGTCAGTTCTTAGAAGTGTTAACTTCCTTACATGGATGTCAACCCCCATTTGATAAAAGATAATGAAACAAATGATAGATAACTAGATAACATGCAGAAACTGATACATTACGAGAATCTGGAAATTACGAAATGGATGAAAATTATTGATCTGATCTAAACTAACATAAAGTAAATTATACCTAGTTGAGTTCACGGTGACCCGAGGCTATAGAGGGCAAGTCGGCAGCAACTTTGAGTAGATAAAGGAATGACAAATGACTAGAAATATAGATATGAATGGATCCAAATGTAAATAAGGTGGTCATATAAGCCTGAGAACACTTTGGAAATAACCTAGTGAAGGAGATCGAGATAGAAAAGCAGAGAGGATAGTACAAAATAGAGATTAGGATAAATTGAATGAAAAACAAGGCCCGGGTTGATGGCGATCGGGCTAGGGTTGGCGGTGATTGGAGTGTAGACAAAATAGTTTGGGTGACAGAGAATCAAGATGACAAACGTAAGAACTAGAAACATTAACATAACATAAGAAGACATTATGAGGGACCTAGAAATGGGAGATATGATGACACGGGGTTGGGTGGATGACCACCTAGGTGGAGTGATGGGGACTTAGATAGTGAAAAACAAAGCCATAGGTGGATGAGATGGATGAGAAACCTTCAAGTAGAAAAAGCGCGAAACAAGTTGAGGATGGAATTTCGCGGTAGTTGAACTGTAAGACATTAGATTCTAACAAATAATAACAATAATAGCATATGATAGCATAGATAAGCACAAAATCAAAGTAAACCTCCCAAAGCTCCACAAGTGATGAAAGGAAAGCTTCAATGGACTCCAAGAGGGTTAACACAACTGCAAGGATGCTCAAATTCGAAGATAAGTTTGCACAGTGCAAGAAAGCTTGGGTTGTGTCTCATTTTGGAAGGGGGTGAAATCAGTCTTGAGTGGTGGATGATTGATTTATTCAAGATATGGGGCTTTTAGGGATTAGGATAAGTGCTTTAAAGCATGTAAAAGGGTAAGGGTTTCCTATAGAAGTGTCATGAGTAAGTAGGAGATAGAGATGGATTAGATAAAAGGTAGAAAAAACGTAGGGATGTAGATTTAGGTGGTTAGGGATAAAAGCATCCTAAAAGGAAAGCTAATTAAATATAATTAGCTAGTGGAGATTAATTAAGGTAATTAATGAAGATTAATTAAGGTAATTAATGAAGATTAAGTATGAATTAAAAGTGTTAGGATAAGAGATGGGAATTTAAATAAAAGAAATGAATTAAATTAAATAGGTCTATATAGGACCATGGTGAAAGATGCGCATGCGGGAAATCAAGGGTAGCGATACCAAATTTTGGTGTCTACAATTATCTTCCTAAATTCAAACTCATCATCGCAGATTAGCCCAATAATATTTAGTTGTGGGTACATGCGAGTAAGAGAGATGAATATTATTACTCATAAAGATTTTTCTAAATATGCCCCTTTTTGAAAGGGATTCATGTTAAAAGGAGAGATGGTTCTCTCGATGTTTTTGCATCGATAACAAGACTGGAAGTATAATTTCCCAAAGATATGGAAAACAGGATTCCATATACTTTCTTGTCTCTACAAGTTATGTGGAGAAGGCCAATTTGTCCGCAAATATCTATTAGGATGATATTTTCACTACAATAAATAGGGAGCTTGTATGGAATTCCTTCAAACCCTGTTGTCCTGATATATGAAAATTATGGAATTGAATAAATAAGCTTCCATAAATAATTATCATTTGTTTAGCTTCTTGAGAAATTTTGCTAGTAACATTCCCTTCTAGCAATCTGACCAGGAACATAGTGAAGGCATCATTAACTCTTCCGTAGTGACTTTTTTATTTTCATAGATCAACTAGGTGTAAAACCCAAAAATGGGAAGATTCTACCTACTACCTTAACTTGATAAGAAAATCCAGATTTTGTATCCAAAAATAGTATAGATCAAGTAAGAAGTCATGTAAAAGGATCTGGTTTGGTAGACATTGGTCAGTTTTTGGGTCAAGTTTTCACAAATAATTTCCCCCAATTAAGAGTTTTCTTTCCTTCACATATCAAGTTAATAAAAATGCACATATAGTCTTGAAACTCTTTGGTTAAGGTAAGGCCCATTACTCTTGCAAGGAGTGTTATGATATTAGATAACTCTTCGATGAAGTCACTTCTATAGAGAGTCTTTGGTAACTTAGAAGGTACTCTCTTCTTTATTTTTAACAAAGATTTGGAAATCATTGACTAATATTTACTATGGGTTAAATCAAATTCCTTCTATGCCTCAAGCCAAATTTAGGATTTTGGAGCTGTCAAAAGTAGGAATTCAAAGGGCTAGGTTAATGTGATGTGCATCTAACTAACAATCAATTAGCCTTTTGGGTCCTTCAACTCTTTAGTTTTGGGTCAAAGTAGGAGGCATAGGCCAGGATAGTATCCATACATTGAGCAGATGTAAGAAATCATCCAACATGGGATAGACAATTGCTTAGGATTATTTGAGATAATGGTGTTCACTTGTCATCTTTCACTCTTACCCAAAGCTCATTTAAATGCATATGTTTGATGTCACTATCATCAATATCGGGCAAAAAGGTCTCTAGGAAAGAGATGGGCTCATACTTAGCATCTTTGGAACTTCATCTTGGCCAACTTGGAAATACTAACGGGGAAGAAAAGGTTCTTATAAGAAAATTTTGACAAACCAAGGAGAAAGAGCACCAAAACAAGAAAATTCCTTGAAAGTCGGAAAAAATTGACGAAATGACTTACTTGTAGGATGTGAAAGAAGGCACCTTTCAAACATTACAAATGTACTTTGAATTTTTGAAAATAGATGGGAAATGAGGAGAAATCGAAATAAAAATGTTTAGGGCAATGGGAAAGCTGGATAGGTCGAGCTAGCTCTTATTCACAAATATGGATTGATTGGACAAAAAGGATTTATATACTCACCGATAATGCCCTTATTGCCATGCGAGTTCATAATTGTTGACATTGATGAAAAAGTTGCATTAATGACAAAGGAGGATGTGATAGGGTGGCATGATGATGTCCTGATCTTTGAAAGCGTATAATGATGTGGTATAGTCGGCATGGTGTGTACAGTGTGTCAAATACTTAGTCTAGTAGGCTTAATCATGAGGTCAAGTTAGCATAGGTGGTGGAATGAAGGTATGAAGCAGCTTGATAAGCATGGCGAGAGGTATAGAGAGCACGAGGAGAGTGTGTTGAGACAGTCATGTTAGTCTCGAGTGAAGGTACAAGTTTTAGCATAGTTTATAGGAGATCATCTAGACCTAGTATAGGTGCTTGGAGGCCTAATGGGACATGAAGATGAGTTACAGAGCTATATGAGCTCATGAGGGCATGTAGAGGTGTGATACATGTTGTCTCAAAGATGTTAGGGCCTTTTTAAGAGTTTTTCAATCAAGATATGGTGTTTTCCTCATTGTTTAGGTCCGAACCGGACCTAATTCCTAGGACCTAACTATGCAAGTCTTAGTGGTTGAGAATATGTAGGACTATTTATGAGAAGGTGAGAATTGAGATGTTATTATATTTTTCCTAGTCTTTATGGGAAAAAATTCAGGTTGGTATGAAGAATATTTTTCAAGTTATGATGTTTTTGGTCATATCGAGCTCAAACAAGTGTGTTTGTAGCTCAAAGTGAAAAAAACTTTCATTGGTTGGCATGTGCAATGATTTCATGGGACCCTAATCCTTTTAAGGATGTTGAGGCATGGATTTTATAATATCTCAGAGTTGGAATGAGATCAAATGAGGGCCTAAGCTTTATGAATGATTGTTAAGAAGGCATGGTGGTCAAAAACCCTAGTTAAACCCTAGGTCATGAGTGATAGGAGAAATATTATTAGTGTGAGCCTAGAATGATCTAAATAATTAAATATTATTATTGTAAAATGGAGAGGTCTCTCCCAACTTTCATATGGTGGTGGTTTGGTTTCATAACTCTAGGTGGAGCCCACTTAAATATGCTAGTTTCTAGGAAAGTTTGTTTTTCTCTCAGGTTTTCCATTTGACCTATGAAATAAATTGGTGTTATTAGTAGTTTGGGATTTATGCTACATTTTTAATTCATTTCAGAACTTGATGAAGTCATTTAGAGGTTTGCTCGGGTCAAATCATGAAGGCTAGTTATTAGGGCTTAAAGACAATTTTAGCAGTCATGGAGAATGGAAGTGATTGAGCAATTGTGGACTTGGTGATTATGGTTGATGGACTTGGGGTGTTATATACATCCCATATGATGTGTTTCATACTTTTTTGAGCTCTACATGTCAATTTTTGTGGCATGGTTGAGGTCACAAGTTGACCTAGTTTGACTAGTTCATGACAACATTGTTTTGGTCTAAATATTGAGTGCGGAAGACCAATATTTTGGATTGATTCATGATGTGTATCCATTGGAGAGAAAATAGGTATGAAATTTGATCTTATTAAATGAATTTATAGAGCTTGATAGTGTCGAAAGGGTGTAATAAGGTTAATTTTGCAAAATTGGTTTATGGGCAATTCAAGTTGCTTAGAGGTCAAAGAGGTGTGGTTGGATTTATAGGTTGATTCATGATGTCTAACATGATTATATATGCTCCTTGTATCAGTGTATTTCCATTGATTTGTTACATTCCATGGTTGAGGTGTTTTAAGAATGTTAGGTCTTCATCTCTAAAGATTGGTCTGCAGTAGAGGTGCTTATTTGAGTAGGAAGCAATCCTACTTGATGGTGACTTGGAGAGATTCATGATGCGAGAGGTTTGTGAGCTAATGGAATGTGTTGATATGATTTCCTTGACATTTTTCGAGCCTTTGGAGGCTTAATGTATTTTTTTATGGGCTTGAGTCTCATGGAGTACTCGTTGGTGGTGTATATGGTCTTCTTGGTCTAGTTGTGCAAGTTTGAGTATCTCGATGCATTCTTTGACCCATATGGGTATTTCATGTTGATTTGTACGAGTTTTCTAGGTCTATTTTTTAAGTTTTTTATGACCAACCTTGAGGGTCATGGATGACATAGTAGTGTTTAGGAGATGAGTCATGTATTTAAGTGAGTGTTGTGTTCATTTTGAACTAGTTGTGTGATAGGGAAAAGCGCGAGCTAAGAGAGAGTGGGAAAGTGGATTGTGGGCTTCAAGATAGAGCTAAGATATGGTACGAAGTGTTAAGGAGATTTTATAAGTAGAGAAGATGTAATATCCCCTTCCCATTCAAAGACCTTTGGCCTATTTTGTCAACCCGATGGCCAAAGGAAAAATATAAGGGTGACTTAAGTTATATTTAATTATTATAAAGTGTCGTTAATAAAATATATATCTATATATATATCACTTATAATAATTTATATGACTTAATAATTATTAAATCTAGGATGGAAAAGACTCAAATATAAATTGTTATCCATCCTAGGTGAAAAGGTGACTTGCCTTAGAAAGGGGAATGAGAACATAGAAAGGATAAATGCCCATTTTACTATGTATTTCCCCTAGAAAAATGCAACTTGCATTAGGAGGAAAAAGTTGTTGGGAAAAGCATTTAATATGGGAAAATATTAAATGCTTGCATAGGGAAAATCCTTGTGAACTAATTGGATATTGTAGAGGTTGTTTTGGGTCTCTTCTTCCTTTATAAGGAGAAGTCGACTTGAGGAAGGTTTTGCATAACCATTTGATATTTTCTGATTTGTGTCTTAAGCTTGTAGCTTTTGCATACACACTTGGATTTTCTTTAGCTTGTGGAGTAAGATCCCACAGGGACCCTAGCTTCGGTGGTGAGAGATCCATTCCTAGCTAGTAGGGCACTCTTCGGTGGTGAAAGATCCACCCTAGTTTGTCATTATTGGAGTTGATTCAGGGTTGATTTGTTTGGGAATCAAAGTAGCTTGTTTTCTTAATTTTTGGAGCTGATTTGATGCCCTAAATGTGTTGGGTGACCTACTTTTTAGGGAAAAATTAGGGTTTTGTGTTTGTTGTGTAAAAACTAATTTTGGAATATTATTCTTCATATTTTTGTGGCCCAAGATCCAAAGTTTCAACTCATTTGGACTTCTCTAGCAAAAGATATGAATTTTTGAAGTTATGTTGCAGACAGGGTTTTTAAATAATTTATTGCAGCCTTGTTTACATCTGAAATCTGCAATTTTATACATATTTGGGCTTTATAAATTAGTGGTACTAGATTTGAGTGGAATGATATAGATTTACGGGCTGATTTGTGGTGGTATTTAATCCTACCCTAGTCGCAATTTCCTTTATAAATTCAGATCTGCAAAAGTAAATTTAATCTTTGTGTTATAAGTTGTGATATGAGGATTGGGGATTGCCTAAAATCCATCTAGGGGAAAAAAATATGTCCATTGGGGACATTACAAATGGTATAAGAGTTGTTGTTCCTCCAACCTGTGTGGGTTAAATATGGTAGTTTGGAAAGATCTCAATGTGGGTTTTATGAAGGAAATGTTCACCAACATGGTGAAACAATAGGAAGCCACTAACCTTTATTTGAGCTAGCTCACTCAGAATTTGAATCAAAGCAAATCTTGGGACAATAAGGAAAAAGGTGAGAACAATAATAAAGGGCACCCAATAGAGGTGATTGATGAGGATTCTTGTTGGAGGAAATACCAATCTTTGAGTAAGGGTTTCAGAGATAATATGCCATTTCCATATTATTGCATGATGAAGATTGGTAGTGAGCCCAAGCATGGTCATCATATCTTTGGTACCTAATTACAAAAGAACTCATTTGAAGAAGAAGCTTCTAGAGAAAAAGGTATGATTTCCATTGAGAAAAATAATTACATTAGTGAAACTTTGCTTGTTAGAGAAACTATTCCAGCTCAAGAGAAGAAATTTGTATATGCAAGCAAGGAGGATGTAATGGAAACTCTAAAAAGGTGTGAGGAATGGAATAGTAGAGCTAGAGCTGCTAGATTGATAGCCGCTCAAGCAAGACAACACCTACAAGAGTTCAAGGAAAAGATGTGGGCAAATGATGCAAGGAAGTCTACACCCACGAAAAAAGTCTTTATAGAGCAACTTGCACATGAGGAGGAGCCTCACATGGACACTTGTGTGAAATTGCAACCTGCTGTAATTTCCAAACCAACAACTTTTGATCAGCTTTCAGATACTTTCAACGGGCACTTAGGCAACAATGTTGGGGGCAACTCAACATATGTCTATCTTGAACACAGAGGACATTGATGGCATTGAAAGGTATGAAGAGCATAATAATGTGTCTTATTTATTGTTTCCTATTCCAATTTATTTCCATCATGAGATACATGGTATGGTAGATGATGAAGTCTTCATTATGGAGTTTGTTGAACCATTGCTCCAACTATGTGTATATGAGCATCTTGTGGATGATATATGGTGGCAAGTTTTAGCTCACTTAATAGGTACAGGGGCTCAGATGGTAGAACACTTCAGCATGTTTTGTCTCTTGTGCATGGCTCTTGGACAAAGAAAATATGCAATGGAGGATCATAATATCCCCTTCCCATTCGAAGACCTTTGGCCTATTTTGTCAACCCGACGGCTAAAGGAAAAATATAAGGGTGACTTAAGTTATATTTAATATTATAAAGTGCCACTAATAAAAGAAAAATATATATAGAGCACTTATAATAATTTATATGACTTAATAATTATTAAATCTAGGATGGAAAAGGCTCAAATATAAATTGTTATCCATCCTAGGTGAAAAGGTGACTTGCCTTAGAAAGGGGAATGAGAACATAGAAAGGATAAATGCCCATTTTACTATGTATTTCCCCTAGAAAAATGTGACTTGCATTAGGAGGAAAAAGTTGTTGGGAAAAGCATTTAATATGGGAAAATATTAAATGTTTGCATAGGGAAAATCCTTGTGAACTAATTGGATATTGTAGAGGTTGTTTTGGGTCTCTTCTTCCTTTATAAGGAGAAGTCAACTTGAGGGGAAGGTATTGCATAACCATTTGATATTTTCTGATTTGTGTCTTAAGCTTGTAGCTTTTGCATACACGCTTGGATTTTCTTTAGCTTGTGGAGTAAGATCCCACAGGGACCCTAGCTTCGGTGGTGAGAGATCCATTCCTAGCTAGTAGGGCACTCTTCGGTGGTGAAAGATCCACCCTAGTTTGTCATTATTGGATTTAATTCAGGGGTTGATTTGTTTGGGAATCAAAATAGCTTGTTTTGTTAATTTTAGGAGTTGTTTTGATGCCCTAAATGTGTTTGGGTGACCTAATTTTTAGGGAAAATTAGGGTTTTGTGTTTATTGTGCAAAAACAAATTTTGGAATATTATTCTTCATATTTTTTGGCCCAAGATCCAAAGTTTCAACTCATTTGGACATCTCTAGCAAAAGATATGAATTTTTGAAGTTATGTTGCAGACAGGGTTTTTAAATAATTTATTGCAGCCTTGTTTACATCTAAAATCTGCAATTTTATACATATTTGGGCTTTATAAATTAGTGGTACTAGATTTGAGTGGAATGATATAGATTTAGGGGCTGATTTGTGGTGGTATTTAATCC
The DNA here is from genome assembly GCA_018340775.1 of Taxus wallichiana var. yunnanensis. Classification (NCBI taxonomy): domain Eukaryota; kingdom Viridiplantae; phylum Streptophyta; class Pinopsida; order Cupressales; family Taxaceae; genus Taxus; species Taxus wallichiana. The sequence continues at coordinate 604,523,090 of CM031243.1, forward strand.
TACCCTAGTCACAATTTCCTTTATAAATTCAGATCTGCAAAAGTAAATTTAATCTTTGTGTTATAAGTTGTGATATGAGAATTGGGGATTGCACAGAAATCATGCAGGGAAAAAATATGTCCATTGGGGACATTACAGAATAAGGGTTAATAGATCAAATCATCCTATGAAGAAGCAATATTGAATCAAAGAAGAGAGAGTGTGCTTGAAGAGGGTTTTGAGGTGTATGAGCTGAATTTTGTGATCACAATATGTTGTAGGATTAATATACATCATTGGTCATCATCATCAGGTATTTTAGTGGGTGTTTGATCACCTTGGGGGATTAGTAGACTCCTTTTATAGTGGGTTCTATACTAAATAGGGGTGGGTGCTCCTTGTGAAGTGGGTGCTTCACTAAAAAAATCTTGTGTGATGTGTCATATTCATGCAAGTATTTTGGTTTGTGTAATATAATCAAAATTTTTAATGGGTTTTATTCCCCTTGAGGGTTTCCCACTTACATATTGTGTTCTTGTGTACTCTCTCATGGTTATGCTCATGTGAATGATTGTTATATGTTGTTAAGCTCACATTAATGCATGGTTGAATGGTAAATGGTTTATGCAAGTTAAATTGAATTGGTTAAAGGTTTTGAAGGACTGATTCACCCCCCCATAGTCCATTGTGATTCCAAAATTGGTGTTAGATCAATTCCTTTTAAATAAGTTTAATCACTTGAAAGGATATCCTTTGAAACACTAAAATGGCGAGTTGGCATAGGGAACTTCTACAAGTAAAGCCCCCTTGTTTGATGTATAAACTATGCATTTTGGAGTCTCGGGATGAGGACTCACATCATGTCCTTAGGGTTTGAAATTTGGAAATTTGTGTTAGATGGGTCTACACTTCCTCGGAATCCTCTAACAAGTTTTGTAAACAAGAATCTGAGTAGTGACAAATCAAGGCCAATGAATGTAGTCATGTGTGGTCTAAAAACTAGAACTTGTGAAGGTCATACATTGCACATCAAAAATAAATGTGGGAGAAACTTTAAGTCATTTATGAAGGAGATTCCAAGGTAAGAATATATAAAATCCAAACTTTCATAAATTAGTTTGAAGTCTTAAAGATGAATGAAGAGGAATCCATTGTTGTATATTTACTCAGAGTTAATAAAGTTATCAATAAACACGAGAGGATTAGGTGAAGAAGTGAAGGAAGAGGTTGTGGTACAAAAATGTGTTGAGGTCTCTAACTCCTAAGTTTGACCCTAAGGTTTCTGCTATTGAGTAAGCTAAGGATTTTAAGGTCATGTTATTGGATGGGTTATATGGCATCTACTTCATATGAGATGAGGATTGTTGATTCTAAACCTATCAAAAAGGAGTTTGCTTTCAAGACTAGGGTGAAGAAAAAGATAAGAAGACAAAGGATGATGGTGTTGCCCCTAAAATTGATGATGATGAACTATTTTTAATGATTGCTAGAAGACTGAAGGTTGGCTCTGGTAAGTATAAAGGTAAACTTACTTTTAAATGTTTTAATTGTGGTGAAGTAGGTCATTTTTCTATCAAGTGCCCCCATAAGCTCAAGGATGAAAGTGATGATGAACATGATGGAGATCATGACAAGAAGACTCATAGGTCTAACAAGGAAAGAAGAAATTTAGGAAGTTTGATAACAAGAAAAATCCAAGAAGATCTATTCAAAAGGAGTGTTATTCATATGAGGAAATTAGTTGTGATAATAGTTCTGACTCTAACTCTAAATCTAAGCATGAAGAGGTAGGTGATGAGGTCTTGTTCATGGACAAGGATGTTATGAGGTCTATGAGTGATAGCTCCATATTATTTGGTGATAACATGCAATCTGAGGATGAAGAAGAAGGAGATGACTTTGAAACTAAGCTAATGTGTGTTCAGATTGAGTTGAAGCATGTTGAGAAAAATAATAAGAAGTTGAAGGCTCAAATCAAGGAGTATGAAGTAAATATCCATGACCTAGAGGATAAATATTGGTTTGTGACTAATAAGCTTGATGAAACAATCAAAAGGTTAGAAATACATATGAGTTCCATGACTCTAAGCTTGCAATCCAAAGAATAAGAGGTGATCCTTATAACGGGAGAACTAATTGATGTAGTTAAAAAGATAAGACCTTTTAGAAGTTTGAAAAGAGCACTAAATATCTTGATGATCTCCTAGGTAGTCAAAGGTCTGCAGGAGACAAGACAGGATTGGGGTTCAAGGAAGACCTCAAAGGCAAAGAGTGATAGAAGAAGGCGTTGTTCAAAGCATAAATACCAAAGAGGAGCAGAAGGAAAGGAATTTCAAATACAATGTGAAGACAAACTCTTGTTAGATGACCTAATGCTTCAAGGTATGAGAGATCCTTTAATGGATATTGTTATACTTGTAATGGATTTGGACATAGGGAAAAGGAATGTAGGAGGTTTGTTAGAGATTATCATCCATGGAGGGATAGTAGAGATGAGAAATCAATGAATGTTACTTGTTTCAACTATCAAGAGAAGGGTCATAATGCCGAGTATTGTCTATGTGAGTCATCTAGTTAGTTTTGGAGAGAAGAAGGCCCAAGAGGTATGAATAAGATAATATGTTTTAATTGCAATGAGGTTGTACACATAGCTATAAAATGTTTTTATGGTACTTCATGAAAGATTATGAGGTTTTAGACTCCTACGGTGTAGAATAAGACATGAGAGGTTATGGGAGCCAAGAGTGAACAATGTGGTTCCACCAAAAGCAGATATAGAAGAAAAATAAGAAGGTTCTCGGGGTGTAGATTAGTAAAGAAGGAAAAGCCTAGTCTCAGGTATTAAATAGGGCTTATGACCTCTTCAAGTTGTTTTTATAGACTCCTCATGTAGTAGGAAGTCTCTAATAGGATTCTTAGAGACATTGTCATCCATATGAAGCATGGGCATTCTTCTCTCCAAAATGAAAACCTAGAATGCTTGGACAATGATGTGCAAAAACACTTTTGGCACATTATTCAATCCAAATGACATGACGATGTATGTAAAATTTTCCCATTCAATTGCAAAGGTCATCTTCTCCTGATCTTCACACATAATGTGTACCTAATGGTACCCTGCAAATCCATTTGTAAACGAATAGACCTCACACCTGCAACGCCTTTAAGGATATCTTCTATGAATGGTGTAAGAAAAGGATCTATGACACATGATGCATTGAGAAACCTATAGTCAACACAAATCCTTATATGTCCATCCTCTTGATGTTGATCGCCATGGGGCTTATCCATTCGGATTCCTCAATAGGCTCAATAATACCTACCTTGAACATCTTATTAATTTCCGTTTTTATTTTGACGTGTAAGTTAGGATTCATCTAGTAAGGCCTCTTCCTAACGGTCACATACCCTCCTTTAGCTTGATCTTCATGTCTCCCAATAAAGATACATGCCCTTGACTCATGATAACCCCAGGAAGAAAATATTGAAATTCATGCAATGATCAATAATCTTTTCAACTTGAGTTCGGACCGGTAATCTCTAATAATAGCTTACTTTGGGACATCCTTAATCCTAATGTTCAATTTTTTATTTTCAAGGTCACGTGGTATGCGTGCGCCTACTCATATGTAGAATCCATCACCTTGCATGCATCCTTTATGTGTTTTATATCCAAATCCTCAACTTCCTCATCATCTATGAGGTAAACAAGTTTTCCCTTCTCTTTCTCCTTCCAAGTGCTCCCCAATTGTGTTTCTTATGTTTCTACCAGGTTCTCATGCACCTCAGTGTTAGATTCACCAAACAACTAGATAATGAGATCCTCATCCCTCGCATTATCCCCCTACATGATACGCCTCATAATCTGCAAGGCTTCATGAATTGACAATTTAGTAGAAAAATAATCAAAAGTATGAACAATACCTTCAATCATGTCGCGTCAACTCGTTGTCTCTTACTTCAACTCAGCATGCACATACCAAGCACACACGCATCCTCGTAAAGTGGAATAAAACTTGTGTACTCAAAGAGACGGTGGTAAAGCTTCTTGCCCTCACTTGCTTTAATGTGTCTCACAACTTTGAAGGTATAACAAGGAGAAGTCTTCCCATCATACTCATGTATCAAAGAAGGAAGATTATTCTGAGTAAACCTCGTCAAGTATGTTACTTTAACCTCACATCAACCAAGTGAATTATCTCTCATGCATAGCCCACTAGTATGTCATTTTCCCTCACAAGGTATATACCAACATATTTCTTTTACGCCCTCATTGCGCCATTTTTCTTCTATCATGCGTAAAGAAGGATTATGGCCTCTCTTCCCCAGTATACTTTGGCAAGTTGGTTTTACCCAAACACCTAATTGTGTGTAACCTTATCATCCTAGTAACTCATCCTCATACTTCACAACCAACCAAGTCATAAGTACCATGGGTGCAATTTTCACATGCCACACTAGGTAGTATCATTGATTGACTACACTTCTTCCCACCGAAGTACCTTCCTTTGATGGATATACATTCTCAAGGTCATGCACCTATGCACATAGATTCAATTGAGTTCCTCTTCACTAACGAGCTCAATATATGGCGCAACCTTTGTCTCATCCAATGGTATCACAATGCACTCATCCTTGTTCTCAAAACTGATATACCTTTTGTTGAAGCGTAAATTTTCATTGTTATCATAACACTAAGGATGTCCAAGCAGCACGGTGAAATTATCTACCTCAGAAAGCTCTAACACTTCAAAATCACTTGTAAATTTAGCCCCTAAATAGAATGGAGTGTCCTTCAAAACCCCAATGGGCATGGCCATTGTCTTGTTAGCCATATACAACACATTTGAAGATGGCTGTAATGGTGGCCTTCCCATTTGGTTACATGCATCAAGGGAGAGAGCATTCACTTCCATGTCAATGTCAATCAAGATATTGCTCACTAACCATCCATTGGTCATTGCATCCAGTGTAATTTCTTTATCATATTCACGATCTTGAGGTGGCGAGTTAACATGGAGGATCGACGCTATCTTTCTACTCCAAGACACTTGGTATATTCTAGCACAACCATTATCCCAACAATGGTATAATGTTATCCTTCCTAAGCATTCTACACACCTCCCAAAGGTCATTAATATCCTTTTGAGGTAGCTATGTACTCCTCGTGCGCTCCATTTCACGCACTTGCTCTCTCGGAGTGTTGGATCTCTCCATTTAGCTCTCTAATGACGCATAGTCTCCTAATACACTTCCTTCTATTGGTGTGTGTCTAGATACTTCACATGCACCACTTCCTCCCTCCTAATGAGAATGATCTCCCTTCCTTGCTTGCACACGTGTGCATTTGTTTCTACATGTATAAGTAACTAATCTGATTGAAGCTCGGTTCAACCGTCTTCTTGGGTTGCCCACTTGCTCAAGATTTGTACACTCCACTTTAATCATAGTCATGCCTTTGTCCTTCTTATTGTTCTTAAAGATATGGGAATACAAATATGGACAATCATCAACCTTGTGCACCTTTCCACAATCGTGACAAACTTGATTCTTTGGACACTCGTGTTGATAGTGATCAGGAGATCCACACATATATCATGCTCCATGTGTGAACCTTCCACGACCACCATGTCCTCGCTCCCGAATCCACCTTTGAAGCCTCCATTACCATTGTTGCACCCTTTGTTGTTCAACCATTTTTGCTCCTAAGAGCCACTTGCCACACTGGTCTAAGCGTAGCCTGTTTCACATGCCTCATGAATATGATCAATCAAATGGTAGTCGATTATGTCATGGGTATGCGCATCATAGATTTTACAATACATGGAGACATTTTTATCGTCTCACGTTGTAAAAGTGGACAATTATGGAAATCATGATTCTTATGACATATTTCACGAGGATGTTAACAACGCGTGTAAATTCCTATACGGGTAGCTATTTAGCCTTTGTATGTCCTTCAACCTCACAATCTTTGCACCATAACCATTGTGTGTCTCATGCATTGAGTTTGGCGACAAATTCTCCAACCGTATGTGGCCATTGTTGTTATACGGGCTTTAAGGAATGGAAGTACCCCTATGTCTAAATTTCCAACTACTTCTACACACAGTGTTACTTCCAAGGCTTCACGAGGATCGACGAATGTTTTGTGTGAAAGAGCCCTCTAGAATGGTGTCAACAAGCCTCCTACAAACCATTACGCATGTTGGCTTTGATGAATATCATAGGATAGTTTAGACAAAAAGGTCTTAAAATATGCATCATATTCCTAAAAACTCTCGAGACATACCTGTTTGATATTCTTTAACATGCTAATACTCTTACTGCTCAAACTCAGGGATATGAAACTTGGCTAAAAAGGTGGTGCGCAATGAATCATAATCAATTGTAGTCTAATGTGGATCATATTTCAAGTGTGGTGGAAAATTGACTTTTCTTCCAGCGATCATGAGTTGTTATTCCCTTAGATATCCACAATAACTCACACTTATACACATGTTCAATTGTGTCTTCCATACCCCTATATTCTTGCAAATGAAGAGACATCTCAAAGAAGATTTGAGGTGTTTGTTACTATGGTTATTGAGGTTGTTATAATGGATGTTGTGGCCCTTTTCCTAGAGTGGGGCCAAATCCTGAACATGATCCTCTACTAGGATTACCTCCACATGGTGGTTGACCTAAACCTCCCGAGCCTCTCGCCATGACACAGGGCCTGTTGAAAAACTACCTTACGTCCTTGTGGTTGTGCTAAACTACACACCAATTGTTTGTCCTATAGCTCCACCAATAGTACTACTTCCAACCGGTAATTTAACTTTGAGCAATTTAAATACTTAAATTGTGCTAATTATCATCTTTCCCGCAAATTGACGACATATCATCAATATAGCACACTTCCTCTTCTATCACCATTAATTAGCTACATTACGCTAGTTAATTAACCCTTCTATCCAACAAATACACCAATTAACGACCTTCCGTTAATTAATCCCCCTTTCTATCTAGACTAATTAATTATTATTAATTAATTAGCTTCCTCTTCCATTAAATCAATAAATCATCATTTATTTGATTAAATCCCTCCATAGTCTAAATCATGTTAATTATTCCTCTAAAAGCTTCTATAAGCTTGCACACCTATTAATTAATCACTTTGGTTAATTAATAAATCCCCTCAAACCCCATGAGTCACTAAAGGACAAAATAAACTCTCCTAAGGTTGACTCAACCCTTTCTAAACCTCCCTTATCCACAACTAACCCAACCTCTCTATTATCCCACATGTAAAGGGATGTAGATATTATTTTATCCATTGGGCTATATAAAGAGCCCTCCTCCCTTTCTTCTTACACCTTACATGTTTATAGCTAATCTATAGGCATTTCATCTTAGAGCATCTTTCATTTGAGCTAATAGCCTCATTCTTGCATTTCATTCATCCAAGCTTTTGGGTCATATGGAGAGAATCAAAATGGTCTTGTAGCCATACTTTGATGAGCTTCCATTCCCAAACCCTTGAAGATCAAACAATCAACTTTGATTGTCATGGATCTATCTAGGTTCATTTAGTGTTTTGGTGATCTAAAGAGTAGAGATTCTAATGCTTAGCATATTAGTTTGATTTCTATTTCAAAGTTTTAATGCATAATGTTGGCATTTAGTCTTGTTTAGCTCTTAGCATGATGATCTTTGTGTAGTTAGTTCATGTTTTGAAACTACTAAGGTGTTAGTTTCAATTCTCTTTGCATAGCTAACTAATACATAGATACACACACCAATCATTTGTCCTATAGCTCCATCAATAAGTACTACTTCCAACTAGTAATTTGCCACTACTTTGTCCTAAATACACGCTTACTAAATGGGTCTCAAGCAAAATTTGTCAAAACATGGGCGCTCTTTGTGCTACCATGTTCGCGTCCCTTAATATAATTGTGCTTCCTAAGTTGATACCAATATGTGCCTACATGTATCTCATACCCAACGTGGTGATACATGATTACCTTCCTGCTCACCTTCGGTATGGTAATCTTCTATAACAACTTCCTCGGATTCCAAGCATCTTGCGTAAGGGCTAGTGGCCATGATGGGTCATATACACGCCCAAGGTTCTCATTCTCTCCTCAGACTCACTCTCATATGATGTTGAAGGGTCTCTCAATCGCTTCCCAATACTGGAAATACATGATCCTATGGTCCCTCGCCTTCTCTAGGGTTCTCATTACTACCACTAGTTATCATTCCCTTTAGTATCAATGCCTCTGTAAGTGGCCTCTCTCGTGTATCGTTATATCCGAGTCATATTTCTTCTATCTCTCTCTTTATTCCATTAGAGCCAATGTCATCCTTCAAAACTTGCTTCATGCCCTTGTAGGTGGTGGGGTTTTAATCATCATCGGTAAGATCTCCATTCCCAATTCAAACATCAATATTTTGATAACTAAAGGTGTCCCACACAAATACAATCATGTTGGCTCACATAAAATCCATAGTGCTTCCTCGGGGCATGAGTATGTCAAAATCATGTAGTCCAGGTATAACTACACAACACACCTTCCCACTAATGATCTACAACTCTTGTCCAAGGCGCATCCAAATCGAGAGTGTTTTGATAATCTTCTTGTCTCCATACTTGCTTCTACCAAGTCGAACACCCCTGTTTTACGTGTAAGCTAACAACCACTGTACAATTCTATCGAGAAAAGTCAAGAAAGTCTCATAAAAGCATTCATAGAGATTTTCTTCTACCCACTGAGCGCATTAAATTCAAGTCATGTGTTGTATCTTTGAGTAAACGTGTCTTGGTCATCATGCACCCAAAGCTCAATATTCTCCAAGGACAATTAGAACGCCATGTGCATGCAACATCCTGATGAGCAGATAGAAAAGAGGTCTCGCATGGAACCAAAATGTATCCATGTGGTTAATCACTTAGCTAGGCTAGGCACGCTAGCACTTCATCTAGGAAAGGCCTAAACGCTCACCCGAAGCGCGTGCAACCACTAGGTCCCTCCTTTGTTTGCTTATCAATATGTTAGACATGCATATTCATAATCATACATGTAGGAAGATACATCATTTCATAACAAGTAATGACAACACATATAATAAGGAAATCATTCATAGATAATGACTAAAAAGATTTGAATACCCATCAAGCCATACTCAAATCTAGTAATCCTTGCAATGTAAACACAATTGTCCATCATAACACAATCTATTCATTACCATACTCACTGATTACATTCAAGCTTCAATTACATCCATGTGATGTCCATGCACGTACTTATAAATTATCTCTCAACCTTCCACACTCCAAAAACTACACACATAAGTACAAGTGTACATCACCTATTTATACACATTAAAGACTTGCCCTTCACCGTTTACATGCGGTTATCCTAATAATAGGTGTGTTATTCTTATCCTGCATGCTTTTTCAACTTTGTCTTAACAATAGATCAAGCTATAAATAGTTTGCTTTAATCTTATAAATAGCCTTTGCTTTCATGTATCGTCTCCATCTTTGTTTACATGTGCTTTCTTATTTATAGACCTTGTTTGCGTAATACTCCATCTTCTCTTTTCTATTTTTAGTCGTATCCTGAAAATCGGCTAAGTCCTCAATATTATGCATACATGCGCGAGTCCTTGCATGTTGACTTGTTCTTCGCTAGTGCGCGCACCTCCGCACATTGCCCTATTTTTCTTCCTCTTCGTGCATGCACACCTCCGCGCAACTTCCAACTTTTACGTATGGCTAGTACTTAGCCATTTTCTCCAACCAACACATACATCTCCTTAGGATAAGGAATTAAGTGCTAAAATGGTGGAACCATAATTATTGTTATGAGAGTTGTTAAAACTCACATAATAGTATACAAATGAATTAATAAAGCTCATAATGTGACTAATACCATATTTCTAACACTCGTTTGGTTCAAGGATCCTAAAAACCAAGACACCTTCATTTACATGCCTCTATCAAATTTGAGATTGTTCTCGGTACTCTATCCTCTTCATCTTCATGATTTGAGGTCCTAGCCTACTAGCATATGCGCTCTCTCTCTTATTCTTCACCACTCTTGTTATTCATAGTGAGAAATCATCTTCTCATATCCTCTTCAATTACACTCATTCTATTATACATTACCTTGAATGTGTTCAAGACTTCACCTAGTCTTCCTTATTCAACATTCTTTATTTTCCTTATTCTCGTTCCCATGTCTATTAATTATGACTCTCGCTAGACATGCGACAAACTCAAAAATTCTTTCTTTGGACTTGTTCCCACAAACACGACATGGTTGTGGCCTTTTAACTCAAATCTAGTACTTTAACCACCTAATATCAAATAGAGAACACAAACTCACATATCTAGTGACATCTATCGTGTTTGATGTTTGACAAATTTATGTATTCTCCACTTATTGATTTGTTATAACTCCATGTTTTCTCTTCTCCCTTTCCTCCTCCTATCTAAGTTTCCACATGTTTGTTTTGATTTGCTATAACTCCATGTTTTCTCCTCTCCACTTCCTCCTCCTATCTAAGTTTCTACATGTTTGTTTGTTATTGTGGGGTTCTTGTCAATCGTTGAACAAATATTGTACTTTATTATAAGTACACCATACGATGGACAAGTATTCCCAACTAATCTCTTAAAGAAAGTTTCAAGTCAGATGTGTACAAAATGTGTTTGAAATATGGTCCCCACACGGTGATACTTACTAGACTAGGTATTCAACTTTATACGCTCAAGGTAATTTGGCACTTTCTTGAAAATTTCTTGCTACACAAAAAGAAGTTTCTGAAAAGACAGAATAATTACGTGGAAAAGGAGAAATGGGTTGTGCGAAAAAACATTGATTCCGAGTCCGACGGCTCGCAATGCAGGTCGCGTACGGTCAGCAATACGCAGACGTCACGTCATTCTTCCGCCGTGTCATCATTGTCACGTCATTCTTCCACCTGGTCATCTTCAAGTTGAAATGCTAAGAAACTTCATGTCATTTCTTATGGAAGTGTGTGAGCTGACGTATAGGTATGCTTATTATAAAACTATGACATATGCAACTTCCCTCCTAATAATCCTACCTATTGCGAGTTATGGAAAAATAGTTGTAAAATTTGTTTGGGTACAAATAAACTTGATATTAACAATTTCAATTTTAATCATTTAGTCCTACATCGAGATAATTAAAAAGTCTTCCAAAAAAAAATTCTAATCATTTTACTCGATTCAAAATTGTGGGACGGCATGTGACACTTGGTTGAGTGTATCAAAACCATATGTGCCTCTCTTCTCCCTTTTTGATTCTGAACACATTTTAATGTGTCTCATCAGAACTGGAGCTTTTACTCTTTATTCGAAAGATTGATGATTTTCGCAGTGGACGTGGTGTATATTGATTGCAATGACATTGGAATGAATTTTATCAAAGTATTGGTGTCAACGAATATTGGACTTGTTGATGCCATAATAAAGAACGTCGATTGTATTGTTTGTGAGTTTTTTGCTTTGAAGGGCACGATCAATATCGACGATTTCATATAATAATTATGTGAGTTTAACATTGGTTACCATCGCTCTATATATGGCAATTGAAGTCTAGACCATAATTATAACACCTAAATGTTAAACAACAATTAAAAAGGATAATAACATGAATTTTCCACATATTAACTCGAATGTATATATTTAGTAAAGTTGGTGAAAGCGGGATTGACATCAATGTCACGTAATGGCCACATGTTAGAGGCATAAACACGTTGTAGCCCATAGACCAAATATCAAATTGGACATGTCTCTTCTCGTCTCAATTTCACATGGACATTCAACTTCACAATGGTTCTTTGCGTTACGATTGACGATTCCGTTCACTAACATGGAAAGTGAAGAGGGTGCTCAATCTCATATTGGAACGGCGGCCCACCCAAGCGGTGCACGAATTCACAATACATGTCATACACAAATGGAGAAAGGAAATTCCAACTAGGTCGAAGTGTTCAAAATAGGATCTCTTATCCCCGCTGATGGCTTTGTCTAACAGATTTTAGCTCACACCACAACGGCCGACAACCACGAGCCTTGTTAGTCTAAGGATTTTCTCCAGGTAGTATTGTTAGCTTCATCTTAACTAGTAGAGACACCACCTCGCAAATGCTTACCTATTATCTTTAGCTCCGCTTCTCCCATCCCCACATAGAGCATGCGATTTGCCAAGAAACCACTTGTCTCATCACCACCATACAAGGCAACACCGATGCCACCTAGAAGCAAGACCTAATTCAACAAAATGTGCTCTCACATGACCCAAGAAGTTGAGAAAAATATTCCTCTTCTCGGATTTCTAGGTTGAACAATCAAGACAACGTAGCATCATTACCGATTACATAAAGTTAAGATAATATAACATCAATACCGATTACGTTAATTTTTTTTTCGACATATGCTTTGTTTGATTTTTATCATTGGCTTGTTGCACATACATTAATTTATTATCAATATACTTTGCTAACACCTTTTCAAAATGGGAACTTTTACCCCTTTGCTGGAATATTGGTGATTTTACAAAGGGCATGTTATACATTGATTACAATTATAGTGGAATATGTTTACACGTTAATGTATTCTCTTGAGGATTATGTGCCTATGTGGTCTTTAATAGATGGTGGGGAGTTTTGAGTAGTTGAGGGATTTCAATCGGGCTTACCATCTACACTAACTTCATCTATTGGATCCCTTTTAATTCCATGCATATTATGCGCACCTCATTCTATATGTTTGAAGCTTCATTATAAATATAATGTAGGGTGTAAAATCTCAAATATTTCATCATCAAAATTGGCATTGTTTAATATCGATTGCCTTGAAAACATTTCCACTTCTTTCTTCACCAAATTCATCTAATTTAACGACAAATTTCGCCCGGAGGGGTGGTGATTCATGAATTTGCATTGGACATCATATCTTGCTAACAGGAAAAGAGATTGTCTCATTTTGGGGTGTTCAAAGTAGGAATTCTAGTCTCGATTTATGGTGTTGGTGAACAAACCGCATGTGGCCATCATGGGCAACAACTATTGTATTCATTCAAGGAATTTATATGAAATAGTATTGTTAGTTTCATCTTGGTCATAAGAGACACCACCTCTGGGCACTCATTTGTTTTTCCTAGCTCCTCTCTTCTCATCCCCAAGTAGAAAACGTAATTTTCCAAATAACCACCCATCTTTTCATTGCCATACAAGGAAACATTGATGATGGCCAAAAGTAAGATTCGATCCAACAAAATTTTGTGATCCCGAAGATGAGTCTTAGAGCATGTTGTGTTCTCGCATGGCCCAAGATGAGAAAACATCATTCTTATCAAATTTCTAGGTCGAACTATTAAAACAATGTACTTTCCATGTCGATTACGCCATTATGTTTAAAGAAATGCATGGCATGTGGTTCATATGTGTCCTCTTTACTGAAATAAGAGTTTCACATATACTCCTCCTAACATTTTCTTTTGCCCTAGACCCCTCCTTCCTCAACTCCCTTCTTCGCCACCCTTCTTCCTACTATAATGTTTTGCTCCCTTAAATTTAATTTATTCAATGCATCATTTTTGACATCTCTATTACACCACTCACATGTGATTGTTAGTTGTATAATATTTTAAGTAAACCTATCAAACTTATATAATGTGTATATATATAAACAATTGTTAATGAAAAATGATGTTAATATAATGGAAAGAGAAGTTTATGTTGGGTGAGTTGTAGGATAAAAGGTATTATCAAACATCACGAAAATGATTCATCAACATATTATACAACCTTTGAAATGTTCTATCTATTTAGTAATAAGTTGGGTCATTAATTTATCATGAGAAGATTTCTAATAGGATTTATAAGACTTCTTTTGTGATTAAAAAGTGCACTTTTATTTACAACGTTGATTGTATAAAAGATGGGTGGAATAGATCACACCCTAGAATGCCAATCACATCAAGCCAACAAAGCCTCGATAAGGAGGCCAATTAATTAAAATAAAAGTGCATACCTCAATTAAACATGGGAAAACAAAACATAGAGCCAAAAACTAGGTTGCGGTGGTAAACATGGCGGCGGTAGGTGGAGGAGGCGGAGGACTATCCAACTTATATCCCTAGCCAGAACCAGGGTGAGATGAGTCAAGGATGGACTCCCATCCAGTCTCATCTTACTTTTTTTTTTTTGTTGCTTAGGATTATTAAAGTGACGAGAAAGAGAAATGGCAAAGTTCAATCGTGGTAACTTGTCTTGATGTGAGGCAAACCAGCCCACTTCACTAGAATCACCAAGACGCCCGAAACCCCACCATGGGTGAGGAAGGGGGGTGAGAACGAGGGGACCACCAATGGTAAGGAGAGGGAATCTTCCGTCTCGGGCGTCACCTATGAAACCCCTACCCCCGGATGGACAGGGAGAATGGTGCGGCCGAGGTGGCAAACAAGAGTGAGCAAGAGCATCGGGAGGAACCCGATCGACCACACAGGGGCGGCTACCTGGTGGTTAAGCAAGCGCCCGGAGGTGTTCGATCTCCAAAATAACTTTCTTGGCCTCAGTTCAATCTGGAGCATCATAGTCAAGAGAATAACCTCTTTATTATAAATAAAGAAAAAAATTATCCATACTAAAATTATTAAATATGACATTATTTTTATCTTTTCAAAGTTGAAATAGAATATCAACTCTAAATATGTGCCAAAATTTGTTTTAAATTGCAGGAAGAAAGGTCGAGTCCCCTAAAAGAATCATCTTCCAGGTAAAGAAATCTGGAGAGAAGGGTTGAAAAAGGGAGTGAATCCATTTCCAGTGATTGAACACTTGGACATAGCCAAAAATATGATTAATATATTCAGGTTGGTGAAAAGCTCAAGCGTGTGGGATTTAGACCCATATGCTTATTTCAATCCACTACAGGATCCCTCATGGGATCCCTTAGTGTAGAATACACCATAAAAAGTGAATTTTGTTTGTCTCAACAAGAGACAACTAAACCCTTTCGAATCGTCGTTTCCACATGCAGGCGTCCCGGTAGGCGATATTCCACCCATGATTAAGTGAGTCAACATTCATCAACTGCGGGGGGTGAGCAAAGAGTAACCTAGTCGGGGTTTGTAATGGCAAAGCGGAGTAAAGATAAGGCCAATTTGAATCACGCCACCATAGAATGCCCAAGTGACACTAATTTTGTGAATAAATTCCTGAGGTATTCATGTAATGCTTTGCATGATTGTTTCATCATCTTGGTGTTGAAGGTTAAATTTGATAGCAAGCCCCCATGAAAGCCAAGATCTAGAGTGTTTGCAAAATAAATCACCCACCACTTTAATGCCTTTTCTAAAGAGTTGAATGGCTTTAGCCCAAGGAGCTAGAGCAAGAGGGGCATTGTGGAAGGTAAAAATAGATGACCACCGAGAGAGTAGGAGTTAATAGAAAGACCAATTCTGAAGCCACCCCCTTCCAAATTAGGTGTGATTTAAGAAACTCCTAGGATTTCCAAATACTTTGAGATATAAAAGTACCTTTTGATTTTGGCTGAAACATAGCAGAGAGAAGAAGATAGTGGAAGTTGAGACCTTTCCAAGTTTTTCTTCCCATAGGAGAACCTTGTGACATTTGAATGTTTGGAGTAGAATCTTTCGTGATTCACTCCCTTCCATGATACAAATAAACCATTTGACACAGAGCTCATCCTTCAAACTTTATGTCAAGTAGTCTAAGGCCGCTGATTATTTGGGTTTGCAACAAATGTCCCATGTAATTTTTTGAAACCCCTTGTGACCTTCAGAGTTAGCCCAGAGAAAGTCTCTTAGAAGTTTCTCAAGCTTGGCATAGCAACATTAGAAGGATCCCAACAAGAGGAATAATACACATGAGTGGCGAGCTAACACCTTAGAGAAAAGTTAGAATTTTCCTACCAGAGAGAGTGGTTTAGTAATCTAAAAAGAGATTTTGTGCTCCCCTTGTTGAATAACGTAGCTCCAAAGTTATGCAGAAGTATCTTGAAAGGAAAATGGAATGCCAAGAAATTTAAATTGAGTACTGGTTGGATCCAACTCCATTACAAATATTCTAGCGATAATGGGATAGGGGATTGTGGTCGGTGATAGCACTAGATTTTATCCCATTGAATGGAAGAACCAAAAGCCAAGCAAAAAGTGTCAAGATAGGCCAAACAATTTTCAATAGATTGTTCTTCTTCAAGGAGAGTGAGAAAAGGATCATCTCGCGAAATGGACATTAATGACTTGGTGATCAATGGTTGGTAATGCAATTGTTACCAAAATATTGTTCATAGTGTGAACACTTAGGAGTGGTTTGGGTTATTTGGTAGTAATAGTTTTTAATATTTATAAAATAATATATGAGTGTGCACAATTAGTTGTCATGCACAACTCATAGAGATAGAAATGTGTGAGAATATCTTGGGATTGAGAGTAAGACTAGGGAATAAAGGAGAGATATGGGGATAAAATGATAAGACTTGACTCCATGATTTTAGGAGCAAGCAATTGTATAAAATGCCCTCTCATATTCAATAGAAATTGCTCCATTCTATTTACATTTGGTTTCTATCTTCTGTAGTTTTCATTTCATGTGTTGATTTTAATTAATTATTGCTTAATTTATTTATGCAAATCTAGAGATTTATCATCATTTGGTATTAGAGTAGGTTAGGAAGATTTATGAGAGTGATTGCAGGACAAAACTGCAGCCTCAAGGATGCAGATCTGAGAGTTTTAAAGCTTCCATCGCCATTTTCTAGATTCTGATCTTAAAAATGACTGGTAATTCATGTTTTCTCAAAAACCCAGATTCGAATTTTCTATAATTTTTGGGTTTGTTTATTTGTATTATGGGAAACTTTTGTAAAAATATTACAGAAACCCATTTCGTATTTTAAGAGAAATCATGGAAACAATTCTGACGTTTCTAATTATTTTGTAAAAAAATAGTGAGTGATTTCCAACAATAAAACTCTTATATGCTTTATTATTTTGATTAAATATAAAGTTGGTTACTATTGTAAGGGTGCATTATCGGTTGAAATGACACCCAATATAATTGTAAAATGATCCTCAAAGACAAATTCGGCTGAGTTAGCAACATCACGATGGAGGATGGAGGCAAATTGGCATCTCTTGTTAGTCACCAACAAAGAGATTGCTTCATGGTATTGGTGACCTTTTATTTTTGTTGTGTGGTGTGTTTACTTTATGTTGTAATAATGAACAGAAGTAACATTCCTGTTTAAAGCTCTTACATGATTATAATTTTTGTTTTGTAATCCCTCTAAGTTAGAAACAATGATGTGAGCAAAAAATATACGTTGTTATGTAGTGGTTGGTTCCACTAGAAAACCATTTTTGAGTTGGAGGTTCTCTTTGAAAACCTTGTATTTTTGAGTTGTTGGTACTCATTGAAAACCTTCATTTCTTTGTAGATCATGAGCAGGTACAGAGATAGCTTTCCCCATGTTCACACTAAGGGGGTGACTGTTACCAAAATATTGTTCATAGTGTGAACACTTAGGAGTGGTTTGGGTTATTTGGTAGTAATAGTTTTTAATATTTATAAAATAATATATGAGTGTGCACAATTAGTTGTCATGCACAACTCATAGAGATAGAAATGTGTGAGAATATCTTGGGATTGAGAGTAAGACTAGGGAATAAAGGAGAGATATGGGGATAAAATGATAAGACTTGACTCCATGATTTTAGGAGCAAGCAATTGTATAAAATGCCCTCTCATATTCAATAGAAATTGTTCCATTCTATTTACATTTGGTTTCTATCTTCTGTAGTTTTCATTTCATGTGTTGATTTTAATTAATTATTGCTTAATTTATTTATGCAAATCTAGAGATTTATCATCAAGAATCCCCTTTATAATACCTTGAAACACTTTGGGCTAGTAGGTAGATAAATCCTTCACTACCAACACACAAAGTGAAGGGGCCAAAGGGCATCCTTGGCGGATTGATCCGAATAGACCAAACCTAGAGGATTGAGCTCCATTGATGGTGATGTAAGCTCCATCATTTTTTAAATTGTCTACACAATGTGAACAAACCTCGGCCCAAACCCAAGAGCTTGAAGCATAGCCAAAATGAAATACCACTCAATTCGATCATAAGCTTTGACATCAATTTTGATAAATAAGGCCTTCTAGTTTGAGAGACGAGCCCATTCCATACCTTCCCACATAGCAATGATATTGTCAAGAATGTACATGTGTTTAATGAACCACGTTTGTTCGTTGTAAACAACAAGAGGAAGAAGATTGAAAATCCTGTTAGACAAAGCCTTAGCAATGATTTTGTAGGACACATTGAGCATGGTGATAGGTCACCAGTTAGAGATTTTCTCAGGGTCTCCAGACTTGGGGATAAACTTGATGTTACCTTGGTTGATTAGTTCACCCAAAGATTTAGAAGCGAGAGCTTCGAGATAGACATTATACAGATCAGGTCCCATAGTATCCCACATGGTTTGATAAAATTTAGAGGGGAATCCATCAATGCCTGGGGCTTTATCAAGAGTCATTTGAAAGATAGCTTCCTTAATTTTAGTGAGAGATAGAGGTATATTACATGCAACCCATTAGGAATGAGTGACTTTATAGGGCACAACTTGCAAGAATTTAAGAAGATCCTCTTCCCTAATAGGGGTAGCAGGTTGGGAGGTAAAAAAACCATGATAATGGTAGACAAACGCAAGGATGTTTGGTAAGAAGTGAAGCAAAACATTTCCTTGGAAGATAGTTTTGATTTGTGTGGCAGAGTGTTTGGCTCAGAGTATAGAAAAAAACTCTTTAAGCCCCGTCTTTTATTTTGAGCTAATATAGATGAGCACGAAGTAGGGCACCCCTGGTTTTGTAAGCTTCCTCAATTTTGAGTTTGTGTCTCCAATGGGCAACCTGGATTTGCAAATTTTGATTGAAAGGAGAGGCATTAAGCTCTTGTGAGATTCATTGGAATTCACAATATGAAGCATTGTACACATCTGCATTGAAAAAAATAAAATTGTTTTCCATATATGAGAAGGAATGTGTTTGTCATGGTGATGACATCGTTCCACCAAGATATCCAACCTTCCTAACCACTAGGGTGAGGAACTAAGTTCTAAACACGTTGAATGTGTGTCATAGTCCAAGTATGTTTTAGTGCACGCAGATATTGAGATAAATTTGAGAATTGACCTTGTGATTTTTAGTAGGATCAAACCAAGTGATATAAAATAAAATGGGGGACTAATAAAAATAATAACAATGTTAGCAACAACAACAAATCGACCAAATTGGGGGAATATATAAGAATTCTTTACTTTGCATTAGGACACGATCAAGGCATTGGATAACACAATCTTGGCCCTACCTAAAATTGGACTAGGTGAACCATGAAGAGTAGAAGTTATCTTTAAAGGGGATGTTAGGATCAAACAATCTGATCTCAAGCCTCATATAGAACCAAGCATCTTGCTCTCATGCATGCACACCAACGCTTAGCCAAACACCTAACATTGTCTTCAGGAATTCAACCATATTAAAGTCTCCACAAAAATCCATAGATCATTAGGTAAGGATTTAGCAAGCAATCTCCAAAATAGAGCTCACTCAACAACATCGTTGGATGCATAAATATTGGCAAGCCTAAGGATGTGCCCATCAATATCAAAAAGAGTCCAAACCACACGGTAGGTGGGATCAATGCCCAAGAAATCACATGGTGTGTAAGGCTAAGGGCAATCGGTTTCAAACCCTCCATGTCCAGGCTCATGATTGGACACATGGAAAACAACATGGGGCCAAATTGTGTGATTGGAAGACTGGAGTAAAATATTACAAGTTTAACGTCCCGTAGACAAAGAATTGGTGATGACTCTTAATGGATGATGGAGGATATCCTATCCCAAAAAGGGATAAAATCGGTTAATTTGGTTTGATAAATTTTTCATCGAGGGGACCATTTCAGATTCAAAATTTTCTAATTCTCCCTAAACTTCTACAATATAGAAGATCATTCTGAGAGCTTTCCATCGACTATTTGAACACAAAAACGGATTTCATATGCTCAAGTTAGGGTTAGTCAAAGTTCAGTGTGAAATTGGTCAACAAGAGAGAGTCACAAATCGACACTTGGCATATTGGCAAAATTGAATATTGATCATTTGTGAAATTTGGTTTTGGAATGTCGGTCTTTGACGGTCGAGAAAATATTTGGTGGGCCCCACTATTTCTCCGTTGGGGACCTCACCAGGCTTTGACACACTCGTTTCTCGATCGGGTGCCTCGCCATCGAATCAACTCGGTTTCACCTCGCAAGTTATTTCTTACAAGCGAGCTACTTATCCTACTCGAAATTTATTTCTTGCATGTTAGCTCGACATTTAATTTACATTGTTCGAGCTCTATTTTTGCTTTGGAGATCGAACTATTTTATTTACATTGATGGAGTTCCCTCCTAATATCCACCAACTCAACGTGGATTATCGGTAATGGTTGAGCTTATACAAAATAGCTACATTCAATGTGGCAATACAATCCAACTCGCCATGTTTTAATTACCTGACTGTACCCAATACATAGCGCTCAAACCATTACCAATCTACAATGCCCAAGCCTATTAACAACGGGATTTATAAACTTTATAAACTTTAACAACGAGCTTTACAAACTTGAATATTGATCGTTTGTGAAGTTTGGTTTTGAACACCGGTCTTTGACGGTCGAGAAAAATTTGGTGGGCCCCGCTATTTATTTATTGGTAGGGGGCCCTCAACCAAGTTCGGCACACTCATTTCCCGATCGGGTGCCTTGGCCACCGAGTCAAATCGGTTTCACCTCGGTAAGTTATTTATCAGTAAGTGAGCTACTTATCCTACTCAACAAGTTGTTTCTTGCATGTTAGCTCGACATTAAATTTGCATTGGTTCGAGCTCTATTTTTTTTCTTTAGAGACCGAGATATTTTATTTACATTAAGTGAGTTCCCTCCTAATATCCACCAACTCAACATGTATTATCAACAATGGTTCGAGCTTATACATAATATCCAGATTCAACTTGGCAATACAATCTAACTCGCCACGTTTTAATTACCACTGACTAGCCAATACATGGCGCTCAAACCATTACCAGTCTACACCGCCTAAGCCTATTAACAATGAGATTTATAAACTTTAACAACGGGATTTATTGAATTTATAAACTTTAACAATGAGCTTTATAAACTTAAATATTGATCGTTTGCCATGGGTTTGGTTTTTTGGAATGCGATCTTTAACGATCGAGAAAAAAAAGGTGGGCCTGCTTTTTTATTGGGTCGGGGTCCTCATCCGTGTTTGACACACTCGTTTCTCGATTGGGTGCCTTGGCCAATGAGTCAACTTGGTTTCTCCTCGCAGTTATTTCTTGCAAGTTAGCTACTTATCCTACTCTCAACAAGTTGTTTCTTACATGTTAGCTCGACATTTAATTTGCATTGGTTCGAGCTCTATTTTTGCTTTAGAGACCGATCTATTTTATTTACACTAAGCGAGTTCCCTCCTAATATCCACCAACTCAACATGGATTATCGAAATGGTTTAGGCTTATACATAATAGCCACATTCAACGTGGCAATAAAATCCAACTCAACACATTTTAATTACCACAAAGCAACCAATACATGGCGCTCAAACCATTACCGGTCTACACTTTGCCCAAGCCTATTAACAACGAGCTTTATAAACTTTATAAACTTTAACAACATGCTTTATAAACTTGAATAGTGATCATTTGTGAAGTTTGGTTTTCGGACGCTGGTCTTTGATGGTCGAGAAAAATTTGGTGGGCCTCGTTATTTACTACTGGGGGGCCCTTAGCCAAGTTCGACACACTTGTTTCCCAATCGAGTGCCTTGTCACCGAGTTAACTCGGTTTCACCTCGGCAAGTTATTTCTTGCAAGTGAGCTACTTATCCTACTCAAAGAAGTTGTTTCTCGCATGTTAGCTCGACATTAATTTACATTTGTTTGAGTTCTATTTTTGCTTTAGAGACCGAGATAATTTATTTACATTGAAATGCGAGTTCCCTCCTAATATCCACCAACTCAACATGGATTATTAGCAATGGTTTGGGTTTATACATAATAGCCACATTCAATGTGGTAATACAATCCAACTCACCATGTTTTAATTACCACGGACCAGGCCTAATACATGGTGCTCAAACCGTTACTACTACATCATCGCCAAGCCTATTAACAACAAGCTTTATAAACTTTAACAATGGGCTTTATAAACTTTAACAACGGGTTTTATAAACTTGAATATTGATCGTTTGTGAAGTTTGGTTTTAGAAGCCTTGATCTTTGGCGGTCGGGAAAAATTTAGCAGGCCCGCTATTTATTGGTGGGGCCCTCGGCCAGTTCGCACACTCATTTCCCGATCGGGTGCCTTGCCACCGAGTCAACTTAGTTTCACCTCGGCAAATTATTTCTTGCAAGTGAGCTACTTATCCTACTCTAAAGTTGTTTCTTGCATGTTAGCTCGACATTTAATTTGCATTGGTTCGAGCTCTATTTCTACTTTGGAGTCCGAGCTATTTTATTTACATTGATGGAGTTCCCTCCTAATATCCACCAACTCAACATGGATTATCAACAATGGTTCGGGATTATACATAATAGCCACATTCAACGTGGCAATACAATCCAACTCGCCACATTTTAATTACCACGGACCACCAATACATGACGCTCAAACCATTACCAGTCTACACTACCCAAGCCTATTAACAATGGGCTTTAAACTAAACTTTAACAACGGATTTATAAACTTTAACAACAACAGTTGTATAAACTTTAACAATGGGAAAAAGATTCCATACTTGGCCCAAGCCACATCTTAATGTAATGGTGAAGCCTAATTAAATTCCTTTAGCACCCACCAACAATTGCATGTGGGACTATTCAATTGTTTCACCTCAACAAGTTATTTATTACAAGCGAGCTACTTATCCTACTCGACAAGTTGTTTCTTACATGTTAGCTCGACATTTAATTTGCATTGGTTCGAGCTCTATTTTTGCTTTGGAGACCAAGCTATTTTATTTACATTGAGTGAGTTCCCTCCTAATATCCACCAACTCAACATGGATTATCAAAGAATGGTTCTGGATTATACCTAAAAGCCACATTCAACGTGGCAATACAATCCAACTCGCCACATTTTAATTACCACGGACCACTAATACATGACGCTCAAACCATTACTAGTCTACCCAAGCTTACCAAAGCCTATTAACAATGGGCTTTATAAACTTTATAAACTTTAACAACAAAGTTGTATAAACTTTAACAATGGGAAAAAGATTCCATACTTGGCCCAAGCCACATCTTAATGTAACTATGTCGAAGCCTAATTAAAGGCCTTTAAGCATCCACCAACAATTGCATGTGGGACTATTCAATTGTTTCACCTCAACAAGTTATTTATTACAAGTGAGCTACTTATCCTACTCGGCAAGTTGTTTCTTACATGTTAGCTCGACATTTAATTTGCATTGGTTCGAGCTCTATTTTTGCTTTGGAGACCGAGCTATTTTATTTACATTGAGCGAGTTCCCTCCTAATATCCACCAAATCAACATGGATTATCAGCAATGGTTCAGGCTTATACATAATAGCCACATTCAACGTGGTAATACAATCCAACTTGCCACATTTTAATTACCATGGACCAGCCAATATATGGCGCTTAAACCGTTACTAGTCTACATCGCCCAAGCCTATTAACAATGGGCTTTATAAACTTATAAACTTTAACAACGGGATTTATAAACTTTAACAATGGGAGAAATATTCCATATATGGCCCAAGCCACATCTTAATGTAACGGTCGAAGCCTAATTAAAGGCCTTTAAGCACCCACCAACAATTACATGTGGGACTATTCACATGGGAGGATGAAACGTGGACGACGATCATGACAAAATTAGTATGGGTGACGAGGGTCGAACACGTGACCTCCACCCCACCATTCCACGTGCCCAACCACTACGCCAAATAGCTCAGCGTGTAGTGAAGTGGGATCACTTTTATTTTATCACAATCTGTGCAGACTGTGTGGGGGCAGCAAACAAGGCAGATTGGAGCAGTTTGGGAAAATCACCATTTTGAAGACCTTAGAGGCAAAATTAAGACTTAAAGTTAAAAGGTGAATTGTTTAGAATTCAAAGTTCTTAACAATGGTGTAATTTTTTTTAGATTTGGAGATTTCGTGAAAAAGGTTTAAGCTGCTGAAGTCATTATTTGCTAAATTTCTAAAGGAGCAGTCTTGAAATCTAGTCGTTTGAAGTCGTTAAGGCAACCAGCCTTCAGGAAGAATTGGAAAGTTGCTCATAATTTCGAGATGATCAATTTGGAATAATTAATTTCCCTTTAAACATTTGTAATTTTCCATAGTAGGATTTTTTTCTAACTCATTTTCACGGAGTATGCTCGTGGGAAGACTTGCAGAGTCACGGGAGTGGATTTAGGGATCGTGTTCTAAAATTTTGTTAGAGTCCTTGTTCCATTATCACCTCTTGTTATAGGTCATTAGGGTCTATTATTCATTTTTAAGGGTGATTGTACTTCTTAGTGATTTTTATAATAGATTGATTCACATTTGTGGATCCAGAGACGTAGGCTTGTATATCGAATTTCGTTATCAAGTTTTTGTGTCATTTTATTACATTGATTTGATTCTAATATCTAATTTCATTTCGAAAAATTTTACATTTTCGTTCCACCATCTCGAGGACAAAAATTAGTTTAAGTTGAGTTTTTTTTCCTATTTTTGGGCATTAGTTAATTTTAGTCTATTAGTTGCATTATGAGTTAGAAATTTGGAAATTCCTCTAATTTAGGAATGTAGAAGATGCGTGGCAATTTTTGTGCCCATACGAATAAGCATGCGAACTTACTAAGAATAACAAGTTCTAGTAAACTGCTAAAAATAGTAAATTCCACCACCTAGAGTAGATTTAGTCAAAGTTAGTTAGGGTTTGCTTGGAAACTCGAGTTGGGAGTTGTTTTCCTATTTAGGAAACATTGTAATTCATTATTCAATAATGAAGAAGGAGATCTATTTTCTTTTGGAGTTCATATTATTTGCAGTATATCAAGTTTGTTTAGAATTTGGCTACATTATCTGGTATCAGAGCTGGTTCGAGTCTTTAAAAAAATGGCGGAAGAGGAAGAGGAAGAGGAGGCGGTATTGCCTAGATGAATAGAAATATGCAAGATCTACAGAGGCAAGTTGTTGCGCTTGCTGCAATGATAACCCAGAGAGGAAATCAAGGTGGAGATGACACAGATGAAGAAGAAGTTTGTGAAGAGGAGGAAACACAAGCACCACCATTAGCTTTTGAAGAAAGGATGCTTTGAGCATTAGAAGGAAAGAATGATGGGATAAGAGTTGATGTTTTAGAGTATGGTGGTAGTCTAAAACCAGAGGAGCTTGATAGACTAGTTGACTAGCATGGGAAATTTTTTTGAGTGGAAGGCTATGTCAGAAGAAAAGAAGGTAAAATTTGCATGCACAAAATTGAAAGGTCATGTTATGTTATGGTGGGATCACCTACAGAAAGAGCGGTCAAGAAAGGGGAAAGAAAGAATTAGGATGTGGAGTAAGATGGAGAAGAAGTTGAAAGATAAATTTCTCCCTGTGGATTATGCACAAACCCTTTACAGGAGGTTTCAATCTCAGACAGAACTTACAAATAGTGCAAGAATACACATATGAGTTCTACAAGTTGTCCATTCATGTGTAGAGCATGAAGAAACTGAGGAACAAATGGCTGCAAGGTATGTAAATGGATTAAAATTTTCTATTCAAGATGAGATAAGTATGCATAGGATTAAGAGCATGGAGGATGCCTATCAATTAGCCTTAAAGGCCGAGGAAAAACAAAATCATCAAAGTTTTAGGAGATCACCTAGAATGAATAGGGGGCCTCATCTTCCTTTCGGGGATGAGCTGGTTTCAGCCAAGGTAGGGGAGAATCATCTCATGGATTGGAAAAGCAAGAAGATACGAGACAAGATTTCCAGAATCAACAAAGAGGTAGAGGATTTTCTAGGGGCAGAGGATATGTTGGTGATAGAGGATGGGAGGCTCCACGAAGACCATTTGTTTGTTACAGATGTGGTGAAGAGGGCATCGGGATTTTGAATGCCCACATTCTTATACACATGACAAGAGGCAAGGAGATGCTCCAAGAGTAAATCTTGTTGAAGCTGAACAAGTAGAAGATGAACATGACCTAGAAATTCCACCAGATGTTGGAGAAAATATGATGATCAAGAGGATGATGATTGCTCCAAGAAAGGATATCAAGGGGGATGCATGGCTGCATGTACAAATATTTTTAGAACAAGATGCACTTTAGGAGGAAAGGTATGTAATGTTATTATTGATGGTGGTAGTTGTGAGAACATGGTTTCAAATGAGATGGTCGAAATTGGGTCTTCATTGTGAGAAGAATCCTAACCCTTACCGTATTGCATGGTTTAAGAAGGGTAATGAAGTTACTGTTGATAAGAGATGTTTAATAAGTTTTTCTATTGGGAATAGTTACAAGGATGAGATTTGGTGTGATGTTATTCCTATGGATGCATGTCATATGCTGTTAGGAAGACCATGGCAATTTGATAGAAAAGTTATTCATGACGGGGAAAGAATACTTATACTTTTGGAAGGATGGCACAAAAATAGTTTTTTACCTCTTAAGGAAGAGGGGAAGGCTGAAAATATGCTTTCTGAAAAAAGGAATTTGTGAAGGAGGCAAAGGCAACTAGTTTTTGTTATGCACTAGTCATAAATAAGGATGAACCTGCAAGTGCACAAATACCAGTAGAAAAACAACAGAATTAATAGAAGAATTTTCTGATGTTATTCCTGATGAGCTACTAGAGATGGATTACCACCCAAAAGAGATATTCAACACCATATTGATTTGATTCTAGGGTCTTCACTCCCAAATCAAGCGGCTTATAGGATGAGCCCGACATTGCATGCTAGAGTTGAATAGGCAAGTGGCAGAGCTCGTGAGAAAGGGGGTCGTAAGGGAGAGCATGAGTCCATGTGTGCAACCCCAACTTTATTAACACCAAAGAAGGATGGAACATGGAGAATGTGCATGGATAGCAGAGCAATCAATAAAATTACAATCAAGTATAGGTTCCCAATACCTCACCTTGATGATATGATGGATGTGCTTGCTGGATCTAGGTATTTCACCAAGATTGATCTTCGAAGTGGTTACCATCAGATTCGGATCAGAGAAGGAGATGAGTGGAAAACAACATTCAAGACAGAAATGGATTATATGAGTGGTTGGTGATGCCATTTGGGTTATCCAATGCACCTAGTACTTTTATGAGATTGATGAACACACGTGTTGGGAGTATAATGGTAAGTTTGTTGTGGTTTATTTTGATGATATCTTGATCTTTAGTAAAACTAAAGAAGAACATTTGAGGCATCTAAGGGTGATATTTGAAGTGTTAAGGAAAGAGAAACTCTATGCAAATATGAAGAAGTGCACATTTATGCAAGAGAGTTTGGTATTCTTGGGCTTTATTATTTCAGCAGATGGGGTACAGATGGACTCAGAAAAGATAAAGGCAATTATTGAATGGCCTACTCCACGGAGTATAACAGAGGTAAGAAGCTTTCATGGTCTAACAACATTTTACAGAAAATTTATTAAAAATTTAGCAGTATATTGTAGCACCTATAACAGATTGCACAAAAGGAAGGGAGTTTTTGTGGACAAAAGGTAGTGAGGATAGTTTTCAGTTCTTGAAGAAGAAGGTGATAGAGGCACCCATTTTGGCACTACCATATTTTGATAAAGTGTTTGAGGTTGATTGTGACGCCTCACATGTGGGTATTGGTGTTGTTCTAAGTCAAGGTGGAAAGCCAATAGCTTTCTTTAGTGAGAAATTGAATGAGGTAAGAAAGAACTACTCTACTTATGATGTGGAATTTTATGCAATTGTACAAGCATTAAGGCATTGGAGGCATTACTTAGTGCCTAAGGAGTTTGTGTTATTTACAGACCACATAGCCCTGAAGTATGTGAATACACAAAAGAAGTTGAATAGTAGGCATGCAAAGTGGGTATCATTTTTGCAGGGTTATACTTTTTCTCTAAAACATAAATCGGAAAACAAATCAAGTTGCAGATGCATTGAGTAGGCGTGTGACTTTGTTTACCACTATGGAAAATGAGGTGGTGGGTTTTGAAGCAATAAAGGGTTTGTATTCTTCTGATTCTGATTTCAAGGATATTGTTGAAAGGTTAATTCATCCATTGTCAAATAATGCAGGAGATGTCCAGGATGAGTACATTTTACATGATGGCTACCTATTCAAGGGATGCCAACTATGTATTCCAGTTGGGTCTATGAGAGAGAATATAGTGAAAGAGTTGCATAATAGAGGATTGGTTGGGCATTTTGGTAAAGATAAGATGATAGCCTTGGTAGTAGAGAAATACTATTGGCCAAAGCTAAAAATAGATGTGGTAAGATATGTGGAGAGGTGTCAAATTTTCCAAGTCTCGAAAGGCCATGCACAAAATACAGGGTTGTATATGTCGTTTCTTGTTCCTAAAGGGTCGTGGACAGATCTGAGTATGGATTTTGTTTTGGGATTACCAAAAACACAATGAGGTAATGACTCAATTTTTGTGGTTTGTTGATAGGTTTTCTAAGATGGTTCATTTTATTTCCTGTAAGAAAACAAGTGATGCGACAGGCGTAGTAGATTTGTTTTTTCAGAGAAGTTGTTCGTTTGCATGGTGTTCCAAAAACCATTACTTCAGATAGGGACACAAGGTTCTTAAGTCACTTCTAGCGAGACTTTATGGAAGAAATTGGGAACTCAACTATAGTTCAATAGTGCCTATCATCCTCAGACTGATGGGGAAAA
The DNA here is from genome assembly GCA_018340775.1 of Taxus wallichiana var. yunnanensis. Classification (NCBI taxonomy): domain Eukaryota; kingdom Viridiplantae; phylum Streptophyta; class Pinopsida; order Cupressales; family Taxaceae; genus Taxus; species Taxus wallichiana. Next base: position 604,552,081 of record CM031243.1, read on the forward strand.
CAGAGGTGGTAAATCAAAGTTTGGGAAACTTGTTAAGGTGCATCGTTGGGGAAAAGCCAAAACAATGGGACTTAGCATTACCACAAGCTGAGTTTGCATATAAAATAGTTCCATAAATAGATCCACATGAAAGTCTCCATTTTCAATTGTGTATGGGAGTAATCCAAATGGGGTGTTAGATTTGGTACAACTACCAGTTGATGGTAGAGTCAGTGATGATGCAGAAGCATTTGCCGAACATATCCAACAATTGCAGGAAGAAGTGCGGAAGAAGTTGCAGAATAGTAATGATAAGTATAAGGAAATAACATGATGTGCATAGATGGAGAAAAGGTATTTATAGTTGGTGAGTTGGTTATGGTATATCTGCATGGAAGGAAAGGTTTCCAAAAGGAACCTATAACAAGTTGAAGTACAAGAAGATTGGTCCTGTAAAATCGTGAAAAAAAAATGATAATGCTTATGAGGTAGAATTGCCAGGGAATTTTGATATTTCTCTAGTGTTTAATGTTTCAGATTTGTATTCTTTTCATGGGGATGGTGCAGAAGGGGATGTTATTGATGAAGTAGTAGATTGGAGGCAGCAGGTTCCGGTGAAGAAGAAAGAAGAAGTGGATCAAATTCTAGATAAGAAAACAATGGACACACGACATGGGAAATACAACAAATATTTGGTACATTGGAAAGGACTGGAACAAGAGGACAATACTTGGGTCACATAGTGGGAGATTAAGAAGTTGGATGCAAGATAAATGGAAGCATTTGAAGAAGACAACTTGCAGGAGCTGCGTTTTTTTCAAGTAGGGGAGAATGATGCGCCAAAATTAGCAGGAACTTGACAAGGTCATAACTTGAGCTCCGGGTGTCTATTTGAGTCCATTTTTTTTTTAAACCACATGTTTCGATGAGACAAATGCACCGGAAACCTGCCCTACTAATTGGGGAAAGTTTTGGCACATTTTCGGGCCCTAAATCCACCATCTTGAGGCCAAAAATTAGGATTTAAGTTGTAGTTCGGTTTTTTCCTATTTTTGGGCATTAGTTAATTTTAGTCTATTAGTTGCATTATGAGTTAGAAAGTTGGCAATTCCTCTAATTTAGGAATGTAGAAGATGCGTGGAAATTTTTGTGCCCATATGAATAAGCATGCGAACTTACTAAGAATAACAGGTTCTAGTAAACTGCTAAAAATAGTAAATTCCGCCACCTAGAGTAGATTTAGTCAAAGTTAGTTAGGGTTTGCTTGGCAACTCGAGTTGGGAGTTGTTTTCCTATTTAGGAAACATTGTAATTGATTATTCAATAATGAAGAAGGAGATCTATTTTCTTTTGGAAATGCCACTTCTCCTTATATATGTGTTTAATATATGATATCATTAAAGCTTTATTGGTGAGGTTTATAGGAAGATAATATTTTGAGATGGATGATGACACGACCACGTTGTGTTGCATGTATGAGATGAAGATCGGTGCAAGTGGATTTCATGTTAATTTGTCGGGAAAAAGTCCCATCCATTTTTCTTAATGTAAGGACACCTAGAAACAAGAGAGAGCTCTTGTTTTCTATCGTTGTGTTCATATGCATTCCTTTACTTTTAGAAGTCATCACTCTTATTAGAAGTATTATCGATGAGGAAACTATCGATTCGTTGATGTGTATGAAATCTAATTTGTTTTTATTTTAAGGAAGACGTTTAAGTAGATAGCGTGAAACATAGGGGGTCTTCATTATCATCGGTTATTACTTTTATATACAACAACCAATATATATATATATATAATGTGTGTGTGAGAGAGAGAAAAGTTTGGGAAAAAAATAGGTTGCTTATTTTAGGTATAACTCAATTAGTGGAAAATATTTGTAGATGATATAAATATTTTTGATCATGTGGAATATATTTTTTAAGAACTTCATTCATGTCTTAATAAATTTTCATTATCCTTTTCATAAAATTCACAAAAGAGTTGGAACATAAGGGCTCTCTTCCATGTCCTTATATCAAGAAAGTTATATTGAGAAAGAGATATGTGTATTTGTCTTGAAAATTTTATGTGAATTCCACTCAAAACATTTTTTTCTAGTAATCCAAAGGGATTAGAGAATACCTAGTGACCCAAAAGCTTTAAGGAGTGAGGCTCTTACACAAGGTGAATTCCACCGATCAAACTCATTTGAAGCAACATACACCAAGCCCTCAAAAACATGTTGTTGATATTTAAATAAATAAATGTCCTAATTTAAATATGTGACAACTTTGAATATAAACAATTAAGTACAGATTTGACCCAAGCAAAATAAGCTAGAAAGTATGAAACCTTAGTTTCAAATGAAAGGAGAAAACACTTAGTTGATTTTGATGTGATGTCGAAAATGTGTCAATCTAGAAAATAGTGGAGCAGGAGATTGGAGTGTTGCAATTAAACCCGAGAAAAGTGTAGGAGTGTCGGAATTGCTAGGATCGGGGCACCTATGGAGAGTCAAGGACGCCTCGAGCACCGAAACCTATTTTGGGCACTGTGATGCTCAAAAGGTGTGAAACTCCGTTTCACGGAGTTCACAAGATGTTAGCTTCCTATCACCTTTGATCTCGTGTACTTTAGTGGACCTCGTTGTTATTCACCTAAAACCTACAATCCAAATAAGCACCTATAAAACCCTCAAACCACATCAAATCCTAAAAAGAAAGATGTAAAATGAGGGGTTGGAATGTCCTTAGTTATCAACAAGGTGAACTTATGATCATGCGTTGCACTACATCTCGAGACCAATGTAGTTTTGTGTGTTTTCATGTGGAAATCATGCCCTAGGTGGCTCTTATGTGTGTTGCACTTGATATCAAGCAAGTAGCTAGATGTAGATGTAGATATATGTGTGCATGAAAGAATGAACTTCCCATCCTATGAAGTGTATACGTAAATGGAAATACTTTGTCCCTTGTCTGGAGCTAGATGGATACTTGAATGCTCTTGCATGTGTAACTTTAAGTGGTGATAGCTAATGCTTAGTGATTGGTCCTTTATTATGGTCACATGACTTTATATTTATATGATTCCCTTGTTTTAATTTCGTAATTAACCCCGAAAAGGTTGAATACCAAAATGTAAGATGCCCAAATGGCTAGAAAGGACCCAAAATATGTGAGCAAAGTACAAAGAGGTCAGGGGTGCCCAAAGGGGACAGGGCGCCCTGACTCACGTGTCCTCCTTAGGGGTGTTGATGTCCATGATGAGAAATGTTGAAGTATGAAAACATAGACTGGGATAGAAAAAGTGTAAGATCAACAGAAGCAATAAAAATCAAGCAAAGATGGCCAAATACATGGATCAATTAGTACTTTTCTTACTTATGAATCATACAAATATTAGTATGTGATCGGGACTAGATAAATACCTAAAGTGCATGATTTAGTGTCTACATTTGCCCCACTTTTTGAGTGAATTCTCGATAACATAAAGTGAATAAAATATGCGTACCTAATATCTATGTAGATCGATGGTGAAAAATGTGTTGAGAGAGACAACTAAAAGCATGGAATGATAAAAATGTGAAGCGTGGAAGCTAGAGAAGAGGAAGTGAAAAATGATGATGATGACCCTAGGGTGAGAGCGTATGTGTAGATGTCACATTGTACCTATTGTTGATGTCAATTGTTGTGTGATTGATGATGTGATTGATGTGACTACCGCTTCCAATAAAGATGGACTTACAAAAGAGAAAATGATCACGTAGTCAAATACAAGAATATATGATCAAAACGAGTAAAAAATATATAAAGAATATGTGAAAATGCAAAAAGTAACATGTAAACATGATCCGTGATGAGTAAAGAGTGTATAAAGGATCTTGAATGATGTTGTAAAAGAATGAGTTTTTTCGGGTGATCTCATGCTAGTTACATTGTGTGTGAGTTTTTTGGGCAATCTCACGCTAAGACATGGAAGAAGTGTATGGAGAAAAGTATGGTGTTATCCTCGAACCTTTAAATTCTTCTTGCAATGTGAACACCACTGCATATGTTGTGTAAAAATTGATCCATTTCGAACAATTCCGATCCAACGCGAAAGTAGAAAATGTTGTGTAGTGCATGCATGCCGAGTGTTGAGGACTATTATCCCATAAAAGCCGCTATGTGAAGTGTTGTAGACTGTGATGAACTAAAAATGTTGTGTAACTACCCCCAGTCACATGCATCTAGGAAGGGTCGGGCGCCTAAACATTGTTATCTTAGTCCGGTGTCTTGTCTCGTGATGTGTGGTAAGGACCCAAGTCAAGATTTGGACTATTGTTGTGACTAATGATTGTGTTGTACCGGTATTGAACTATGTTGTGTGATGAATATGAGCTATTGTGTGGGGTGATTGATTCACCCAAATGATGCCCCCTCATTTTGGGTACATGTGACATTGTTGAGGAGTATGCGGCCCAAAAGAGGACCAAACGTTGTGCTAAAACTGATGCCCTATAGGGGAGGGAGTGTGCTTGGTAGAAACCAAGGCACACACAAACAAAATGGCTAGGAGACAAGTGTTAGTACAAGCAAGATAAACACACATGTAAAATATAATGTGTAAGCTAAGCACAAAAAGATAGTGTAAACATGCAAGAAGACAAAGTAGACCACAAAAAGGCAAGTTTCAAACATGGGACATCACTCATGATGCCGCAAGACAATCAAGGTCGTAGTATAAGTAAACAAGACTAAGTGTGACCAAGATATGTAATAGGTTGTAGATGAAATGGAATGGAATGTAATATGAGTGTGGTAGGACCCGCATGCCCCTCCCCGAGTGTATGTGTATGCATGAGATGAGATTCATTTATACATGCCCCCTCATAGTCAAGAATGAATCAGTAAAACAAGAGTGTGTCATCAAGAAATGTTTTGAATTGTATGCGGCTAAAAGATGTGAGTGATAAAGCGTAGAGTGTAGAGCATAGTGAGTGAGTGAATGCATGAGTGTGGTGAGGTCTCTTTGGGATGTATACCCTCAATATTCAAATATGAACTATGAAACTAGAGTGCGCCATAGGGTAATGACCGCAACATGTAGAAGTAGATACAACAAAGATTTGTCATGGATGCGTAGAGTAGATGGTGCGTAGAAAGAGATGAATGCACAAAATGTGAAGTGTGTAGTGTGTAATGTGTAGTATGTAACGTGTAATGTAGTGTGTGAGGTTCATGCATATAGTATGCCCTCAACAGTCAAGTGTGAATCATAGCACGAGAGTGCGTCATCGGGTAATGATGATACAAATGTATCAAGTTGTTTGTATTGATTCTTAAGATATATTAGATGTTAATTGTAGAGCGTCAACTACATGGGATGATAGATACATTTAATAGAAATTTAAGAGGATGAAGCTTTGGTACCCCCGAGTATATAAGTGATGGATATCTAGATAACACTAAGCGGATCAATGTAAGGAGTAGTTTCCTTGACAAAAGTAATTATACACTTTGAAGTAGTGATGGCTTAGGAGCCTCAAGAAAAGGAAGTCAAAAAGGCTAACTAGAATTTACTTATCTTGTGTAGTGAGTGGTTGCTTGTTTGGTAACGCCGTAGAAAGACTTGAGAGGAAGAGATATTGGTTGATTTTCTTGACTCAATAATGTTGCAGATGAATCGGTTAGAGGAGATAATGAAAAATGGACCTTGAGAGGTGGTTGCTTAGTCAAAGTGGGTTGAATAGGTGGTGTTTGACTGGCTAAAGAAGACATATTAGAAGTGATGGCATGATGTTCATGAGACATAGAAGGATCATATTTAGAGTCCATTTGGATGTAGCATTTATAGATGGGCATGCAACAGAATGTTGTGTAGTGAATGAGATAAATCCTTGACGCTCAAGATGTTTGATTCTTCATTGTAAAGCATAGCAATCATTTTCATTATGTCCATTGATTCAATGATAAACACAAAATGGGAGACCTTGATATTTTATTAGCCGATAAGGAGGATAACAATGAGTAGTTGGCAAACTGATCAATTGATGACTAAGGAGATCAATAAGAATGTCATGTTGCTTAGCATTGTGATCAAACATGAGAGGCTCGATAATGAAAAGACTTGAGGCTCACTGATATGAGCACATGTAGAAGACATAATAAGGATGAGAAAAAGAACTAACATGAGCTTCTAAAACATCTTTAAGATGTTAGATTTCAAATTTAAGAGATGTAATCATGGATTCCATAGCCTAAAATTGGTCTTGAAATCAAGAATGCAAAACTTAAAGTGATAGGAACATAGGTTTATTAGAATCAAGAGATTCATCGAAAGATGAGTGAAAATAACATTAATTTGAGTAGGCGGTGTATCACTAGGAAGATTAGTGTATAGAGATTTTAGAAGAACATCTTTACAAGATGGGTGCACTCAAAGCTATTGATGCAAGGAGACTTGAGAAACCTTATGAGCCATGATATATTTAAGATGAGGACACAAGTGTATTCGAATGAGTTGGGTTCACCAAATGATTAAGAAAATATTGAAATAAATAAATGCCTGAATCTAAATATGTAACAACACTGAATATAAACAATTAAGTACAAATTCAACCCAAGTAGAATAAGCTAGAAAGTATGAAACCCTAGTTACAAATGAAAGGAGAAAACACTTAGTTGATTTTAATGTGATTATGAAGTTGTGTGATCTAGAAAATAGTAGCTGAACAAGAGCTCAAAGTGTCATCATCAAACCCAAAAAATGCAAGAGTTTCATAATTGCTACTACTAGGGTGCCATGGAGGGTCAGGGGTGCCTAGGGTGCAAAAGACCTATTCTGGTGCTTGTGATCGCTCAAAAGGTGTGAAACTTAGTTTCACAGGGTTGTAAGATGCTCACTTCTTGTCACTTTTGATCACCCACTTCGTTCACACTGTTTGTTCACCTACAATCGAAAGAAGCACTCAAAACCATTAGACCATGTCGAGATCATAAAAAGAAAGATGCAAAATGAGGGGTCATATTGTCCTCGGTTGTCAACAAGGTGAACTTACAACCGAGCGCTATACTACATATTAGACCCAATGTATTTCTATACATGTGTGGGTTGAAATCGTGCCCTAGGTGGCTCTTGTGCGTGTCGCACTTGATAGCGAAAATGTAGCTAAATGTAAAAGATGTAGATAGATGTGTGCATGAAAGAATGAACTTCCCCTCCTATGAAGTGTATGTAGAAATGGCAGTCCCTTGTCCCTTGTGTGGAGTTATTTGGATGTTTAAATGCTCTTTGATGCAAACTTATGTGGTGATAGCTAATGTTTAGTGCTTAGTCCCTTATTATGGTCACATAACTTTATATTTATATGATTCCCTTACTTGAATTTCGTAATTAACCCCGAAAATTCCAACTACCAAAAAGATAAGATGCCCAAATGGCTAGAAAGGACCCACAATATGTGGGAAAAGTACAAAGAGGGGATGGGGGCACTTGGCGTTGGTGTCTAGGATGAGAAATGCCGAAGTATGAAAAGACAGACTCGCTATAAAAGTGTAAGATCGATAGAAGCAATATAAATCAAGAAAAGATTAAAAAGGACATGGATCAATTAATACTTTTCTTACTTGGGAATCATACAAATAACAATATGTGATTAGGACTAGATAGATACCCAAAGTGCGTGATTTAGTGTCTACAATTATGAGTAAATTGTGGATTCAACCCCACAAACCGAGCCACCTAAAGTGATGGTCAAGGATGAGTAAGCCAACTTTGGGGGCTCACTCAAACTAATATTTATCTACATGCGTCAACACACCATCATACATCCCAAAATATTAGTTTCTATATACCCTTGACAACACAACTTTTGAATATTAGATGTAAAACAAATTGATGAGGAGAAGCACCATTTGATAAAAGTGTTCATACTTGATGGCTATGTAATGAAATAGATTTTTGGGTCTTTAATGACATGGGAAATAATTTTCTTCAAAGACTTGACAAAATATCTCAAGACAAAGGATTTTCATGTGGCCTTTTTCTCCTTTGTAAAGGCACATCTTTCAAAAATGAAAGAATCCTTTAAAGACATAAGGTAAGACAACTTTTACTCTACAAAACAAAATTGGTAGCATGATGAGACCCTTGAAATATATTATTTATCTTGGGATATGTTGTGGTGTATACCACATTAATTGTATACGTGGCCACCCCGCATTTGAGAGATTGTGGACCCTTTTAAAAACATTTTATAGAACATGGCTTGGATATAAATATGGGTCATATCAAGATTTCAATGCTTGTAAAACATACTCATAAGACATATCTTTGACATTTTAATATCCATGAACGTGAATTGCTAATCGGCGAATTATATGGATTAAAGAATTATATGGATTAAAGGAAAGTGACTTAAATATCAACTATAAGAAGTATAATGACTAAAGAGAAACATTAGATTGCGAATTTTTATCCATCCATTGAATGCAAATTTCAATCTATTCAAAATGTTTTGTTATCAAATTTTAGACACCTAATTTTGTTATGGGACTAGTTAATTTCTATGGTGCTAGTGTATTTATGTGTTTACTAATACTTGGTACAATTAGGGCTTTGTTGGCATATGTTCCTTATATTATTTGACATTTAACTTGTTTCTTTGGAGCCTTGCATGAATTTAGACACTTTCAACATTGTATTAATCATTTTTGACCTCATATTCTTATTATTAAATCTTTATTCTCCCTTGTGTTATCCCTATCTAATTCACTTTCCTATTGTTTCTCTCATTTCCATAGTTTTTCTTTCCTTCCCATATTTTTGAGCTTCGTGTTTGTACAGTTTGGGTTGTCATATCCATACTTGTATAATTATGGTTCTTTGTGTTGAGGACTATTTTACCCATGATTTGGATGCAAGTTTTGGCCATTATTTATTAGTTTTGTTAGTCGTTATGCATTGACACACACATCGATATGGTCCTAATTTGAATACAAGAAGTCTATAAATACATAAATATTTTAATGCTTTTAGGGATGCACACCGATTATTACAAGTGAATTGTGTTGAATTTGTAAGAGTAGGGGATTCTGTATATTTGAAACATCCATGTGCCAAAAGAAGGGTTCATGTAATAAAAAAACATCTAACATTACTACTTGTTGCATCCATTTGAAAGAATAAGGGTTGGGACACTTACATACAATTGACTTGCATTGAGTGCTAATGTCAATATTTTTTTCTCAAATGGGGTCTAATTAAGACATAATCCCAAATATAAACCCTTATGTGTTTCACCATTGTGCGAGATGTTAAGGTTATATTAGGGTTTAGAGAAAAGAGAACAATATCTTGGTGATTCGTATTAAACTCGAGAGAAAGAGAGTGAGGTTTGTGTAACACAAGAGTAGAGAAATGCAATTCTCAAGTTAGATTAGCATTCATAGATAAGAACCACTTCGTATTTGTACGAGTTTTGGCTATGTCATTTCCATACTTGTATAGATCTATGCACATTTTGTAAAATTTGGTATGATTTATAAGTCTTATTTACTTGTTTTTCGATCTATTTCACATTGTTAATTATTGATAACTCTCCAAAATCATGACAAATTGAATATCATCCCAAACTCTAATCATCTCTAATAATTTCATTATTTTTCAGCTATCCTATATTTTAGATTATCCAATATTTTACAATTAGGTCCCTTTTATTGATTTATATACATGAATTAAATGTAAGTGTCATGTATTATGGTTATGTAGTGTATTATTAATGTAAACCCACTTCCCATATATGCACAAAGGATATATAATGATTATTTTATTTGTATTTAAACAAACTCAACTTTTTTATCAACAAAAATAGGGTTAGTGGGTCCCTCACCCTTTCATTAATCATCATGAAGATATTCATTACAATATCAATGTTACAACAAAGGTAACAAAACAACCCAACTTCGTAAAATCTTGGCTATTTTTTCCCCAAACCCTAGGAAGACCAAATGATAAGTATTCCACAACAAAACATATTTTTAGTAGCAAAAGTAAGTCTTATGTAGCCCTAAAGATCTAAATTTGTGCGCAAACTTGTTAAACTTTTGTAGTAGAAGTCAAACCAATATTTGTAGCCATATGAAATCTAAATAACTCTTCCCAACACAATCTTCTATAGCCAAAGCAAAAGACTTCGTACACAATCCAAACTAAAATTTCTTTTGTAGCACAAATCCCCTCAAATTGCACCTTTCATAGATCTTTCTTTCACTTTCGTAGCTCCTCCATTAGATCATCCACAAACCTTACCAACTAGATCTAAATCAAACATACAATCCATACAACCTAGAAAATAATATTGTAGAGACCAAAAAAAACACAAAATAATTTATGAGGCCTATTTTCCATTCACAACCAAACACATAGAAAACATATTTTTAATAAACAAATCCATAAATTCCTCAACCTATCCATATTGCATTAAATGTCTCCTCCCCGCGATCCTAATCTTTAAAATCTACACCATGAGAATTCATCCCATCCCTCATAGGAACCTAGTTCTATGGTAGCAATTTGTTAGGCAAAGGAGACATGAAACAACAAACATTGAATGAAAATCAACAATTTGAAATCTTTTGTCATCGATAATCTCCAAATAGATCCCGTGAGACATTAAATCAACAAACAAATTCAAACCCATAACACCCAAAAAAGTATTATACAACCCAAAACTTTTATCTATAGCAAAAAAATAGGTTGTTTGCAGCAGATCTAGATTCCTCTAAAAATAAGGGCAAACATGTCTTCCATAAGAAAATAGAAAAAAATAACTTCTTTCACAAATACTTCCCATAACAAATGACACATTATTAAGTAATCATCATCAACGCCTTCCCTATCCCAAAAAAACAACAAATTAGAACCTTTCTATCATATTTTGTGTGACTACACATATATTTATACATCCAATTTTTATAGAATATTCAACAACTTCTTTAACAAAAATTAAATTTTCGTGTTGACTTCCACCACAAAAACAACAAACAAGTCCCCGGAAATTTATCAAAAATGTAGAAAATGAATCCAAAAACATGGCAAATGGACTGGTATGTAAAAAACAATATCGTAAGAGTATATTTAAAGGTCATTATTAATAAAATGATCCTTTTTCTATTCGTTGCATGATTTTTTACCCCTACGATTTTTCCAAATTTGTGCAAAATACAATCTAAATTCAGTTCATTTGTGCAAATTTGTACGGAAGTAGCCCCCATAAATAAGTTTTATTAGATCCCCTCTTTCTCTTAACACCCCTCCTATCAACTTTATTGACCTCTTTTCTCACATTGACAATTGAGATTGTATAATAGAAATAAATCCATACCCTTTCATAGTAAATTATCCTACCAAAACCATGAGGGGAGGTAATTCAATTTGTGAAATAATAATGAGATTCCAAATCGTGGTGCATCAAATATAGAATATTCCTCACCTTTCTCAAATAGATCTCCATGTTCTTCTTCAAAATCTTCCAAATTTGAAGAATCTTCCATATCTGAACTAATGTTTACAACAACATTTTTTTGGCGATCTAACATCAACGACTTTAAAGCCAAATCCATCTCTAGAGAATAATTTATGTTTATCCCGAGTCGTAGACCGAGACATTATTTGCCGATTTGGGACAATATTTTCCAGATCTGGGACAATATCTCGCCATCATAGAGCATTTAAAATCTTTCTTCTCTTCTAACATGTTTGAACTAGGGTTTGATAAAACTTTTAGGGGATCAAGCTTTAATGTCTTCATATCAAAATCCATAAGAGAAGGAACATTATCATCTACCATCATTTGTAGATTTAAGGCTTCATAATCTTTCTTATTTTCACATTCCGAAAATAAATTACCTCCTTAGATCTTTCATGCTCACACATTGCCTCTTTCTGTGGCATTTGTTCATTAACCTCGGATATAGGGATTGGGCTAGAAGAAACCTTAAAGACTTATGGGAAAACCATATCGTCATAGATATCATATCCGATATCCAATCGCATCATCCTTAGTACATATACCTTCATTTTCAATTGTATGTAAGAATATATGATCTCATGCACCCCCTTCACCTCCATTGATGTCCTCCTTTCCGGAAAACCCATATTCCAAATCTGTCCATTATCTCCATCATTATGCCCTTGATCCTCCATTTTACTTCTTCAATGATCTCTTTCTTCTTTAGCCCTACATGATGTCTCTCAACTAGATATTTTTTCCTCTTCCACATATTGCCTTGCTTTGCTTTCTTTAGCTCTTCTCATGCGCACACTTATTGATAAATAAGTTAAAAAAGCCACAATCTTCTCGAAAGATCCACTTTCCACCGTTGCTTCTCTCTTTGGTCCATCTTCTATAGCTCTTTAAGTTGCACCTTTTGTAGCTCTTCTTGCCGCTTCCGCAACCTGTTCCATGGCCAGCTACTTCGCTTTTAACTCTTACTACATAATTATATTACTTGTATTGACCTTAACACACAAAATAACAATGGATGGAATTTTCTATTAGTATTGTAAAAAAAGTCTTATTGTTATTATTTTCTTGGTAATATAGAAAGATCGATGAATACTCGACAACATGACACTGCAAAACTCTAATACAACATGAATGACATTGATCAACTTTTGGAGTGGCTTGAAAATACCCCACTCCACATGCCACGGTTAAACCAAGAGTCGAACCTATGACCTACTTATCACTAATACAATATTGTTATCTTTAAGATGGTTCACAAAATCCCCTTTATATGCTTACCACTAATCAACATTATACATCTAAAATTATTATTAATATTTTTTGATATAAAAAAATCAATTATGTCTCCTTCACTATCTTGATAAAGATTAAGAATTTTAATATAGTAATATCCACCTTCATCCTTCACTATGGCACCACATATGGCACCACAAGGACAACATGAGGGTTTCAAAGACAACCCAAATATGGCACCACAAGGATCTATTATCTCAGAAACTCATACAACAATAGAAAACAAAATTTGGGGAAAGGCAGAAGTCTTCCAAAATCATACAGCGGGTATAGCTAAAAAGTTGGTATATGTGAATGCAAAACAATACAAAGGGATTTTACGGCGTAGGAAGCTAAAAACTAAGAAGAACCCAGAAGAAAAACCTCACTTTGATTCTACCGAAGGCAACAAACAACAAAGAGAATTTTGTTTTCAGAGAACATAAAATGGAAGAAAAACAATCAAATCAGAAGGATAATAAAAAGGAACCAAAGCTGAACAAAATCGACGGAACTGCAACGCATACAAAGAGGAAAGGGAAGACGCAGTCCAGGACTCTAAATACCTATACAGTCCGACTTCAACCCCTCTTTTGTGGTCTTCAGAACTATATGTGAAGGAACTCATGAACATGAAGGAAAGGCTTGGAATTTTAGAAAACCAGAAATTGAAAGAAAACAGTGAGAGGAAAGAACTCACAGAAGTCAGATACAAGTTAGAAAGAGAAAATAAAATTCTCAAAGAACAGTTCTAAATCTTCAAAACCTCATGGAAAGAGGGCAACAAGAGTTAACCATGATAAAACAAGATCTAGGACATATGAAAACAGGGGGAGAAAAAAGAACTGAAATGGTAAAAGAGAAGGAAACAATTCAGATAGATGAGATCCAATCAGCAATTAAAGACATGGAAATAAAAGAAAATCAACTAAAGGATCGGATAGAAGAAGCTAAAACTTGGTCTCAATTAGTAAGTGGATCATCAAATGAACAAAGGCAAGTCATGGAGAAACACATCAAAACACAGATAAAAGAAGAGAAAGATCAACAAAACAGAGCAGTAAATTTTATTATCAAGGGTCTAAAAGATTTTGGCGAAAATGAGAGAACTGACATATTGGCAAGAGACTTTCTTAAAGATGAATTGAAATGGACAGGTTACATACAACAAGCAAACAGGATTGGCAGGAGAATAGAGGGAGGAAAGGACCGACATGTGCGAGTGGTTATGAGAAAAATAGAAGACAAACATGCTATCCTAAAAAATAGGGGACTTCTTAGAGGCACACACATATATCTAGATGAGGATTTGACATTCGCTCAACAAGAAGATCGAAGGAAAGAATGGGAAAAAGTGAGAAAAGCAAGGGAAGCAGGAAAATGGGCACAAATGAGAAATGGGAAAGCTCAAATCAGTGATCATTTATCAAATAGGAAATAGGAATTAGGGGCCCCACGGGAATTCATGCACATAGTAAGCTGGAATTGCAGAGGATATCCATGGAGAAGAGGACCGGGTTTGGGGCCCATAAAGCGGAGAAGGGAAAGATATTATCATTCTTACTAAATGCATGAGCATGAAGGTCAGTAAGGTTCCGAATTTGAAGGCTACAAAAAAATTTCAGTTTGGAATGAAGGGAGTGAAACAGGTAAAGGCCACGGCGGAATCACGCTATTAATCAAGGAAATATGGCTCGAAAATGTCAAAGTTGAAAAAGAAGATCCAAATAAGCAATACATATGGCTGAAAATAACAGATGGCAAGACGACAATCGATTAGCATCACATTTCTTTTCACAACAAAGGATCAAAGACATATAAGAGAAGAAATCTAGATAGTGAAGATCCATACGCTTCAATAAAAAAAGACATTTCTATTTTCAGTACATCTGGAGAAATAATTCTATTGGGTGATTTCAATGCGAGGACTGCAAATAATCAATCTCTTCAGTTGACCAGCTTAGAAGGAGGTGAAGACAATCCGTTGTGGCTTAAAGAAGAAGAGAACAAGCTTTGGGAAAGATTATCTCGGGATGACAAAGGAGGGTGTCGCATTTTGGAGTTGAGCTTCTGGCCTATGTAGTAAGCTTATACAACATGGTCATTCAGCAATGGCATGAGAGCTTGGCCCAGTCGTGCAACATCACTTGTAAAACTTACAATGGGCAAAGTGTAGTAGACTATGTAATTTGTTCTCAAAGTTTTATCTCCACGCTTCTTGAGTTTGAAATCGAGATTGTCCTATCGAATTAAAGTCCTGATCATAGGCCTCTCTTGGTAAAGCTTGGGACCGCCTTCAATCAAAGCAATAAAGGAATCGTAGTCATCACATGCAAAAGGCATCTCAAAAAAGCAGGAAAAATCATTCTCAATAAAGAAAATCGTGGAAGATTTGTTGCACCAAGTAAGCAACAATTGCGATAATGAGGAAAGTTATAGAGAACACGGCGTCCAAGGGATCGAGTGATTATATTCCTAGTAATCTGCTGATATCTTTAATCCAAAAGGCTCTAACTGTCTGTGAGAGATCTAAGCCTAGAAAGAGAGTGGCAAATACTTTTCCGACAAACCCGTGGTATGATGAAGAGTGTAAAGCTGCCAAGAGAGCTTTGAAAGAAAATGGGATGAACAAAGAAAATAAAAAGATCTATGAGAGATTGGTACAACACAAAAAAGAGAGCTATGTGTGCAAGAGAAGGACGGAATTAATTTCTCTTGGAAAACACAATCCCAAAGGTTTTTGGAAGGAGTTACAACAGAAGAAAAAATGCATAGAGAATAATATCACAGGTGCACATTGGTTAGAGTATGCAAGGACCCTTTATGAGCGTCCTCAACAAAAAGATGTCCCTCCCATAATTGAGACTTCAACTGAGCTTTTTTCGACAGAAGATATCAAGCAGGGCATAAAGAATCTAGCAAATGGTAAAGCCCAAGACATCGATGGTCTGCAAGCCGAATTTTTAAAATGGGGGGTTGAGGTCCTCACACCACACATCAGAAAAATATTCAATGATGTCAATCAGAATGGCTTTCCAACGGAGTGGACGACTAGTGTTGTTATTCCTCTATTTAAAAGCGGTGACATTAATAATCCGTCCAATTACCGCACCATAATGATCAACCCTCTTCTTGGTAAACTCTTTGGAGGTATGATAGAGCGGAGAATCAGCAGCTGGGCCGAAAGAGAGGGTAAAAGAGCAAAAGGGCAAGCGGGTTTTCGACCTAAACACTCAACAATTGATCATTGTATCACTCTTAGGCATCTGATTGAGAAGGTTTGGGACACCCAAGGAGAAGAAGCTTTTTGTTGTTTTGTTGATTTCAAGAAGGCTTTTGACACAGTGCCTAGAAAGAAACTTTGGGATAGGATGGAGGAGCTTGGGATTCCAGATGAGTTTAGAGCAAAGCTTCATAAATCAGTATGAGCAGGTCGAGCTAAAATTAGAACCAGAAGGTATGTCCGAATGTTTCGTAAGAACATCATGTCAGCAAGAAGATGTCCTCTTTCTCCCACATTATTCGGGTTATACATTGACAAGCTTGAAGATTGGTTAAACAAAAATGAGGGAGGAGGTATTCGGCTTAGCAAGTTACGTGGTGAAGTTACTTCTATATGCCGACGACCTTATCCTAATTTCAAAAATGTACCAGGTTTGGGGAACAGATTAAAAGCGCTAGAGCTCTTTTGTCAAGAAGTCGGATGCAAGTGAACACCAGCAAAACAAAAATCATGATTTTCACCTTGAAAAGGAAAGAGAGACAAAACATCTTCCTTTTTGAGGGGAGCCCTTTAGAAATAGTCACTGAATACAAATATCTTGGGATTGACTTTCACCACAAACTTAGCCGGAGACTCAAAGCAAAAAGGATTCGGGGAGGTTGAAAGCATCTTTCCTACTTCAAAACAGTGCGGGAAAAGCCGAACTTTGGGACCTGGAAAACTAAAAACCCTTTTTGGATTGTTGGTCACGCCGGTTGTTCTATATGGTCAAGTTTGGGGAAAGTAAGCATGTCAAATCACGGGTGGAGACAGTTGAGAGAATCCAAACATTTAATCACAAGCTCCCTTAAAGTCAAATCAACTGCTCTTATGAGATCTTGTTGGGTGAAAGGGTTCTTTCTCGTTGGAAGCTTCGCAATGTCTCTCGGATGATAAGCTATCTAAAAAAGTCAAAACATGGACAACCTTCACCGCCCAAAATAGTTATGAACGACACTTTAGAACGCAAAAAAGAAAACCTGGATGAATCGAATACTAAATGGATGTACAAATGGGGCATCAACATGCAGAGTGTCCCTTTTCGCCATGTGGACGGGTCAGATTGGTCGAAAGAAAGCACATTATATTAGAGAATTCAACTACACTGGGGAACATGATGAAAAAGCTTATCTAGGGGCAACTATCAAGGGTAAAGCAAAGATTCTAGTGGCGCAGTTAAGAACTGGATCGCATCATCTTCGATGTGAAACTGGTAGATGGACTATTCCAAAGGAAGATTGGGAAAGGAGAATTTGTCTCTTCTGCAGCAAAGGGGTCGTCGAGACAGAATGGCATTTTGTCATGGAGTGTTCAGCATATGAGGATATCCGTATTCAGTACAAAAACAACCTAAAGGTGGACAGACTAGAGGAACTCTTCGAAGGAACAAAGCTCCCAGCGACGGCGGGCTTCATCCTCAAGATTCACAGCCGAAGAGCGGATATTGAGAGGAGACTGAAATCTGATTAAAATAATTGTTTCTTGTGGTCCCATAGACTCTTTAGTCTCGTGGACGTCATTAAAATCTTTCATTCATTCATTCATTCATTCATTCATTCATTCATTCATTCATTCCTTTACACTCAAACAAAGTTATAATTCTAGTGAGGAACCACTAGAATTATAAACTTAACCTAGAAGGAAAGAAGTTAAAATTTCTTTTGTCAATAAACTCGTAATAAGCCAAATGTCTTCCCAAATCCCCCTCAAGTAAATTGGTCGGCATAAAAGTGTTCTTAAAATGTCCACTCTAAAACCCTTTTGAGTGGGCCTTATACTTAGCTGCAACAAAACCGAAGAAAAAGGCGCTTCAAATACGCAATATCCAAATAAAGATAACAGTAACATTTTTTCTCCCTTCAAGAAAGTGCCCTCCCATGGGCTAGAAAGAGTGGGGAAATTGGAAAAAGACACCAAAGCTTCAGGGTCGTTTACCGATAAAATAACTGCTAAAAATGGATTCCGCGTTGATTAGGTGTGCAATATAAAACTCCAACAGAAACAACAATGGCAGTCCATGGCCTCCAACAACGACCCTAGAATAACGTGAGGCATTAAAAGGATGATGCACTCTCCATGATCACAACCCAAAAACAATGCTTGAAATGCTTTAGTACTGTTTTATCTAATCTCTACTGAATAAACAAAGAAAAACACAGAGACTCTGATCTCTACTGAATAAGCAAAGAAAAACACAGAGACTTGACTTGTTCATAAACATGGAAAACTATCTGAATGAAAATTTTGGTGGGGTGAAGCCCAAGAACTCCTCTGAAGAGGCTCTGAGAAGATGGAGGAAGTTATGTTCGGTAGAAAA
This sequence comes from Taxus wallichiana var. yunnanensis, assembly GCA_018340775.1. Lineage (NCBI taxonomy): Eukaryota > Viridiplantae > Streptophyta > Pinopsida > Cupressales > Taxaceae > Taxus > Taxus wallichiana. Next base: position 604,570,405 of record CM031243.1, read on the forward strand.
ACCCAAAAAGAAGATTTCGCTTCACTGCAAACTTGTCGAAGAGATCCGAAGCAGAAGCCATGAAAAAGACCAACCAGGTGGGTGCCCTTTTATTTTCATTTTCCCCGCTTTTTCTGTATTAATTATGTCTGTGGTGCCTTAGTTAGAATCTGATTTGGATCCAACAAATATGTTAGATTACCAATAAGATTTATATAAGTAGATCCAATTTTAGCATCATTGAGAAGACAACACGGTACATATTTCTTTTTGTTATTACAGAAAAACACGGGCTATGGTGCAATGATCACGCCACAACAGGAACTGTTGCATTCAGCGAAAAAATGCAATACCCACATTAATTATTTGGTCAGAAGTAACAGGACGTAGTAGCCATTCAGCAATATGCACATAATAATGGATACCTCACTTGTACAAATAATACGCATACAAGTTTAGGGGCTAAGACGGTTGGTATCTGTTCATATACTCATAAATATGGAGGCCTCAATAGAAGTCATATGTGTGTGCATGTATCACTATAAGGTTTGGTAACAATGAATATCCAGTGGCCGGTGTGTGGAGAATTTCTCCGCACCAAGCATCCCAGAAAGTGGGGCTTTTAGTTAGAGAAGTGGAGGGTAGAAAGATTCAGCAGGTAAGAGAGGACACAAACAAGCAGTTCATTTGGTTTAGAATATCAGAAAACAAGAGTAACATTAGAATAGCAGCTTGTTACTTTGCACCTCAGGTCTCAAAAACATACAAAAAGGTGGGCTAGATGGGAAAGATCCTTATGCAGCCCTAAAGAAAGATATTTCAGAGTTTTCACAACAAGGGGAAGTTCTTCTTTTAGGTGATTTCAATGCAAGGACTGCAAATGAGCAAGCTAACACTTGGAGTAGTAAGGAGAACCATAATCCGCTATGGCTCATGGAAGAAGATAATCAGCAGTGGGCAAGATGGTCGGAAGACAACAGAGACATTAATCATTTTGGCGAAGAATTATTAACTCTTTGTGGCATGTTTGATTTGATTATTTGCAATGGTATGGAAAGATGGCATAAATTTGGAAATTTTACTTGTAAAACTTACAATGGGGCAAGTGTTGTTGATTATGCAATTTGCTCACAAAGTTTAATTGATGAGGATAAAAGAAGTGGAGATTGATGATTCTATCAGGGACCTAAAGTCGGATCATAATCTAATTTCCATAGTGGTAGATTGGTCGAGCAAGAATCAACTCACAAGGAAAGAACAATCTCAACATCTTCCGGAAAAGGAAGGATTCTTGTAACACAAGAAAATTGTGATATCTTCAAAGTGGCGTTGAGTCACTTAATGCAAGAGGGGAAAGTAAGATCACAAGGCCTTAAAAGCTATGAGTTAACAAACATAATTAAGAAGGCCCTTACAAGTTGTAAAAGAACAAAAATAAGAAGAAACAAACAAATTGTTTTCCGGTAAATAGATGGTTTGATGAGGATTGTAAAGCGACAAGGAGAGCTATTAAAGGCTCTTACAAGTTGTAAAAGAACAAAAAATAAGAAGAAGCAAACAAATTGTTTTCTGTAAATAGATGGTTTGATGAGGATTGTAAAGTGGCAAGGAGAGCTATTAAAGAAACAGGAAAGAGAAGTTGAACACAAAGTTGTACAAACAGATCATAAAGAAAAAAAAAGGAGTTCATGACCATAAGGAGGGAAGAGCTTATACACTTAGGGAAACATAACCCAAAAGCATTTTAGGAGTTTCAATCAAAGAAAAAACATATAGATGACAACAATATCACAACCAATAAGTGGTTTTGAGTTTGCAAAACAACTTTATGAGCAGGATCCAGAAGTTGAAGGCCCCCTTTGGTCAACACGACAACAAAACTTTTTACTTGTGCAAGAAGTTGAAGAGGGTATTATGAAATTGGGGGTTGGAAAATCCAAAGACTTGGATGAGTTTCAGGCAGAATATTTAAAATGGGGGAAAGAATTTCTCGCTCCTCACATTGTCGACATATTCAACAACATCATTCAATAGGGTTTTCTTGGAGATTGGACTACTAGTCTTGCGATACCTCTTTTTAAGAGTGGAGATGTTAACAATCCTTCTAATTATAGAACCATCATGATCAACCCATTGTTTGCAAAGTTGTTTGGTAGCATGGTGGAATGCAGAATCAACAAGTGGGTAGAAGAAAAAGGTAAGAGAGCAAAAGGGCAAGCAGGTTCAGACCTAAGTATTCAACAATAGATCATGGTATCACTTTGAGGCACATTATTGAAAAAGTTTGGAATGATAAAGAGGAAGCTTATTGCTGTTTTGTTGACTTCAAGAAGGCTTTTGACACAGTTCCTAGAACAAGCTATGGGATAGAATGAAGGAGCTTGGTATTCCAATGCATCACAGAGCAACTGTTCATAGACTTTATGAAAAGGTATGAGTCAAAATTAGAACTCAAACTGGTATCTCGAAAGTTTCAGGAGTGATATTGGGGTTAAACAAGGATGCCCATTATCACCTATTTTATTTGGCCTATATATCAACAAACTTGAGGAATGGTTAAATATGTAGAGTGAAGATGGTGTTCGCTAGAGAGTATGTTGTAAGACTTCTCCTTTATGCTGATGATCTTATCTTGATTGCTAGGTCCGCTCAAGGCCTTCAAAAACATTTATGTGCGCTTGAGCACTTTTGCAAAGAAGTGGGGATGCAAGTCCACACCTATAAGACCTAGATTATGATCTTCTCCAATAGAAAGAAAAGAACTCAGTATGATTTCTATTTCGATGGAAACATTTTAGAAGAAGTAACAGAGTATAAATATCTTGGGTTTGACTTTAATAACAAGCTCAGTTGGGAGATTTGTAGCAAAAAGAAACCTTTAGGGGGTGGAGAGCTTTCTATGCTTTCCAAAACAAATGCAGAGAGGCGGAATTATGGGATTGGAAAACTATGCAGACTTTGTTTGGGCTTTTAGTAACTCCAGTGGTGCTTTATGGATGTGAGGTTTGGGCTAGCAACATTTCAAACTCAAGGTGGAAACAATTTGAGAGGATTCAAAAAGCATGATTACTAGCAAGTTCAAATTAAAGATCTTGGTCCCATATGAGATTCTTCTAGCTGAAACGGGGGTTGTACCTCTAGAAGCTATTGCTATGGTTCGTCTCATAACATATTTAAAAAGGATCAAGCAAATGGAAGGTAGTAGATGGCCTAAGGTTGTCCTCAATGAGTTTTTGGAGAAAAGAAAGAAGTCATGGATGAATCAAAACAACAAATGGCTTAAAAATGGAACATTTACTTGAATGCATGTCCTAATAATAGCCAAGAGATAAAAACTTTTGTTATAGATAAATTCTGCCAAGTTATGTGGGAAATCCGTTAGGGAGAAAGAGGTATTATTTGGAGGAATTTAACTCTACATGTGATCATCAACAAAAGGCTTTTATAGGGGCTAATATCCCGTGGAAAGCAAAGATCTTCATAGCTCAATTGAGAACTAATTCACATCGTCTTCAGTGTGAAATAGAAGATGGAAAAGACCTAAAGAGGCATGGGAAGAGAGAATCTATGTCTTTTTGCACGTCTGGTGCAAGTGGAGTTAGAGAAACATTTCATGTTGGAGTGTAATGCTTATAATGACATTAGGGCCCAGTTTGCTAGCACGGTGGCTACTGCATCCTTTCAAGATATTTTCAGCGAGAATATGGTTGAAAAAACAGGGGAGCTGATTATCAAACTCACCAACAGGATTTGAATGCCAGAAAGATCTTTAGCAAGATCTGTTGTCCCATAGGTTGTCTTTGGTAGCCTCGTGGACGTTAAAATATCTTCTTCTTCTTCTTCTTCTGAACCCCGAGCCCACCAACTCAGAATCAAAAAGAAATTTGCATATTTTAATACTGCATATATACCCAAAACAGTTGGCATATGACTACGGGCCTATATCCCATGGCACTGATAACATAGAGGTGCGCCCAACACAGTAGGTATAAGGAAATGTGATCATAACCATGAGTACATTTTAATACTGATATAATAAAAATGATTAACATTCTTAAAATCATCTTCACTAGAAAGCACTAAGAAGTTGCGGTCTATTCCAAAACGGTCTAAATGATTGCTGCCCGGAAAACTTAAACAGAACAGCAATAAAGTGTATCAGCATGCATACACATTGAAGACTGCCATTCTGATAGAAAACTCAAAAATTAGGAAAACAGAGCAAGGTAGAAATTCTGATCGTGTGCTTCTGTGATTACTATGTGATAATCTTTAACCACCATGAATGCCTCAAACATTTAAATAGGAACTTACCAGTTATCTTTAAGCCCGACGATACAAATGTTCCTCCATGACTTCAGATTGCAATGCATATATCTAGATGTATGTAAGTTCTATATTCAGATTCGACCTTATTCTTGGGTTGGTGGTAAATACAAAACAGTTTCATTCAGTTCTTGGTGTGCACTAACTAAAATGTGTTACCTGTTATTACTTATCCTTAATACTGATACAGTGATACTTATGCTTTTCACTATTTCATATGCCCTTTAAAAGATGCACATAAACAAAGCTGTACAAGATACAGTATGTGCAATATTTCCCCAACAGGCAGGTATCTGCCATAACGAATAATATCTGCATGGTACCAATACTGTATCCAATTCTTGAAATTGCTGTCAATATTAACATACACAATACAGAAAGCATGTAGCATGACACTCAAAATGGTGGGTTCCTTGTCAATACTCTTAAAATTATAACATGTATATACCCAACACAACAGCTGTACCAATACTGTATCCAATTCTTGAAATTGCTGTCAGTATTAACATACACAATACAGAAAGCATGTAGCATGACACTCAAAATGGTGGGTTCCTTGTCAATACTTATAAAGTTATAACATGTATATACCCAACACAACAGCTGTCCCAGGACTTCAAATTGTTAATATCTCAATAGAATTGATGGCATGGACTATTTTTACACCCAAAAACAGTCGATATGCAGTAGTATGGACTGAACTGTTATAATACAATGGAGCAAGGATGGCCAAGCACTGATAGACAAATTAGGATAAGTTATGGTATAGATTTGGGGTGTTTTGAAGAGACATCTCTCAGCAGTTTTGTTAAGATAAAATACCTTAAAAATGGATATATTGAATCTGTTACTAATTTTGTTAAGATTAAATTCCTGTTAAAAATGGATAAATTTAAATCTGTCAGCAATTTTGTTAAGATTACATCCATTACAAATGCTTAAATCCGTTGTTTTTTGAAGGCATTTCAAGAAACTTGACACAAGGTGCCATATTTTAGTTTATGAAAATTGAATTTAGCCCAATTAACGATGTGTGTGATGTAGCCCAACTCATCCTGTTCCAGATGGGTGACAATATGAGTTATACTTGGAAAAGCATAAGATCAGTAGTGGAAAGTTTAGATTAACTTGAGGTATATCTTATAATTATCCTAAAGTTGTTCAAAAGCGAGTATAAGTTCAGTCTATGTTTAATTATGCATTTTTCGGTTTTAAAGTGTGATTTGTTGCAAATTTATACCAGTAGATAATATGTACCAAATTAAATTATTGAGTTGTGACGACGTTGCACCTTTGCGACAGCCCTGAAGCAAATTTGATAGGATTTAATTTAATTGAATTAACATTAATTGAATTGGACTTTTGAATGACGGTTTACTTTAAGAAGACTGTTCAAAGTTCTTTAGTTTATTGTATTCAGTTATTTATTGATTGATGTGACAAGTTTATTTTTCAATGTGAACGAAGTTCTTAGCAAACTCCTAGTTAATAGGCATCGGTACTGTACTTATATTGTAAGTCTCTAGAAATGACAAACATGAAATGAAATGAGAAACAACAATAGCGTGAGAAATTTGGATCAGAGAATTTTGGGTATAAGAATGTTAACCATGGAGAACCTTGTGTCCTATCCCACAAGGGCCTAGGTCATAGTCAAGAATAGTTATATAGGATACCTAATATTATTCATAATATGAAGTGATGAAAGTTTACTAAGTGTCTACAAAAATAATCATATACGTTTATAAACTTGCGCGTACATCCATTTCAAGAACCAAAAATCTAGATTGTATAGTTAAAACTAGAAGTCTCAAGTCTACAAAAGTATCACTGATCGCCATCAAGAAACAAAGTCTACAAGCAGGCCAATTTTTGTAATATAAATAAGGGTTTTGATCCATGTCCTCCTTTGGTTCTTCTAATGCTAATGGGGTGGAAGATGAGTGACAGACACAAGTTAGACCATGGCCAACAAGCTTGTTGGTGAGGACTTCTAGCATGCCCTATTCATTCTCCTACAATCCTTCCAAGGCGTCTCATAATTGCCTATCATATTGTGAACTGCCCCACACTGTATTGTGAACTGCTCCCGTATTCTAAATGGTACTAGATTCTATGGTTAAAGTTAAAATAGAAGGTGAATATTTGAGTTAATATGTACCAAAATATCAGCCATTTGTGAACCAAATGGACTTTGTGTGATTAAAAATTAATAACAGGGTATATTTTAAAAAGAAATACAAATGAAGTTCAAAATATTAAAGATAAAATTGTTTTTGGAGTTATTTATGAATGAAATTAATACCCAGGTTATGAAGCAATGGAGTTCTTGCCTAGTCTACTCTCAAAATTTTACGAGCTATATATGCAGTCTTCATCTGCAAAATGGTCACCACCATAATAGTCTTGGTGTTCGAGTTTTGCATCACCTTGCATCTTGTTGTGGTATTCTTATTAAGCCTTTTCAGCCCGTGTAGAAATTCCACCAAATATATAAGGGTTAAGTCACAAGGTTTTTGTTCGAGTTTAGTGAAGATAAAATTCGGACTAAGTTAAACAATGATAAAAAAATTGTGATTAAATTCAACTACTATAATTTGCATTTTTTTAAATAAGAAATAAATCCACAAAATTGTCAAAATAGGTAAACATTACTAAATAGATTTGAAATCTATAAAAAAGATGCCACATTTATAAACCATGATAAACTTATCAAAGTTAAACTATAAGAAACATATGAAATTGTCAAAAAGTGACAATTAGGAGTCAAGACACAAATTTCAAAAAGTTTCGAGTCATCAAAAGCACTTGACTGAGTTGATGCAATATCATCATCACTAGAAGCACCACCCCATTCATCACAAAAAACGTCATACTCATCTGCATCTGTTGTGTCTTCTAAAATTTGTTGGAGTTGTGAAATAGAGGTGGAGTCTTTTTGTTGCTTTGTTCATACACAATTGTAAATTACTACGAATATAAACAAGATCTCCCAACTTTCTAGATAGCAACTTGTTCCTCTATTTAAAATGGATGCATCAAAACAACTCTAGTTCCTCTCACAAGTTGATGAACTTGTTCTCTCGGCTTCGTATTCGAATGGCAAATCATTGTAGTTTAGGAGTTTGTAACATATGAAATTGTCAAAAAGTGACTATTAGGAGTCAAGCCTCAAATTTCAAAAAGTTTCGAGTCATCAAGAGCACTTGATTGAGTTGATGCAGTATCATCATCACTAGAAGCACCACCCCATTCATCACAAAAATGTCAAGCTCATTTGCATCCGTTGTGTCTTCTAAAATTTGTTGGAGTTGTGAAATAGAGGTGGAGTCTTTTGTTACTATGTTCATACACAATTGTAAATTACTACGAATATAAACAAGATCTCCCAACTTTCCAGATAACAACTTGTTCCTCTATTTGAAATGGATGCTGTCAAAACAACTCTAATTCCTCTCACAAGTTTATGAACTTGTTCTCTGGCTTAATATTCGAATGGCAAATCATTGTAGTTTAGGAGTCTCAGAACATATGAAATTGTCAAAAAGTGACAATCAGGAGTCAAGACTCAAATTTCAAAAAAGTTTCGAGTCATCAAGAGCACTTGATTGAGTTGATGCAGTATCATCATCACTAGAAGCACCACCCCATTCATCACAAAAACGTCAAGCTCATCTGCATCCGTTTGTGTCTTCTAAAATTTGTTGGAGTTTGTGAAATAGAGGTGGAGTCTTTTGTTACTATGTTCATACACAATTGTAAATTACTACGAATATAAACAAGATCTCCCAACTTTCCAGATAACAACTTGTTCCTCTATTTAAAATGGATGCGGTCAAAACAACTCTAATTCCTCTCATAAGTTTATGAACTTGTTCTTTGGCTTAGTATTCAAATGGCAAATCATTGGTGTTTAGGAGTCTGTAATCCATAGGACCTCCACCATCTGTACCCAAGCATGTCAACTCGTGACATTTTTTTTTTTTTAGGTTATTGGCATTCGCAAGCATCCCTCTGTCTTGTATTTCCAACACTGGTCTCTAATTAGACTTGCAGTTGTTGGATTTGGTTCAAACCTCTCAATGGCTTCATAAAGCCCTGCCATAACTTCACAATCACTTTGTCTATCAATTTGAAATAGCTTAGGCTCCAAATAACATGTTGCTGCATGTAAAGGTGTGTGCATCATTTTCCATTTGGAATCAACTGTATCCCATATCTCCATGTAGTCTGCTTGTATATTATTTAGTCTTTTTGAATGGCTTCCTTGCAATGGTCCATGCTCTCATAAAGCATGCCAAGACAAGGGGTGTTGCCATCAACCATGCGAAGCACATCAACAATTGGTCCACACACATTTATAACCTTTGTTGCATTTTCCCAAAAATTGTTGTTTAAAATTATTTGCTCTATTCTTCCCGTAGGACCTTTGAAAGCATTGAATTTTTCCACTCATTGGAACAAATAACATACCTTAGAGTTGCTTTCTCTTTAACCACTCTTTTCAAAGTGATATAAAATGAAGCAAACCTTGTTTCACATGGCTTCAACAACTCCCTCAATGCATTCTCAGTGTAAAGATTCAAATTGAGACGACGGTTTCTTATAAATTTTGCAATTGCTCTCCCTCTGTGAATTGCTTCATGTACCCATGAGAATTTAGCCAAGCCATGAAGCAACAAATCCAAACAATGTGCTGCACATGGGCTCCAATATATTTGTGGGTACTCTATAATTAGCTTCCCAACTTCCACACACAATTTGCGACAATCATTAAGAACCATTTTGAACCACACCTATTTTAAGAATGGCTTCCTCTAATATTTTTAAAAATATACTTCGAAGTTTTCTTATGGTCTATGGTGTCAATCACCTTCAAGAATACAACACCTTGAGGGAAAGCCACCATAACATTAATCAGTGGCCTTTGACATATATGTGACCATCCATTGCCCAATATAGTGCAACTGTTGCACTCCAAGAGGCTTTGAACTTAGCTAATTTCTCAGTCACCCTCTCTTTTGACCTCTGCAAAAGAGTTCAAAAGAAGGAGGGAGGTGTGTAGCCTTTGCCAAACTCTCTGAACTTTTAGAATCACATTTCAAAAATGTGGGTTTCTGTCTACATTGAATGGAATGGCACTTAAATAAAACAAATCAACTAATGCATTGTCCACATGTTTTTCTGATGGTTTCTACAAGTTGTTCAATGTCCCACTCCTTGTCGATACACCTGTCGTGGCGTTAGGCATATTGGAAGAGGAAGACAAATTATGTCGTGAACCTAGACATATCCTCTTGGATTCTCTGTTTCTTTTGTGTTGATTTCATCTTTCCTACAATCAAAGAGGATTGGTCTTTCTTTAGAGCAATTATAATCTTTGGAGTCGTTAATCCATATGGAGCCACGCACCCTCCCCAACCCTCTAAAATGCCAAGTGGTTCATTACCCTTGTTAAACATTTAGTAAAAGCATGACCATACAAGCGACATTTGACATTGTTATTTTTGCATGTATCTTGTTTCCATCCCTCGACAAATGATTTTATGGGAGCCATTGAATTACAATCGTGTGCAAATAAAATACCATTATATCAAATTTAAATATATTATAATAGATTTAAAAATAATAATTAAAATCTAATAACAATATTTAAGGTTTTTATATTTTAAGCTTAAAATAATATCAATTAGTTAAATTTTTAATTTAATCTTTATATTTTATATAATAAATTTAAAAATAGAAATATAAGAAAAATTATATAAAATATTAAAAATAGAAATATAAGAAAAATTAATTTAAATAATATAAATATGTAAATTTCAAAAAATTCACATATTAATTAACATTTAAAATTTAATATATTTTGCAAAAAAATATTAATGTTTTCTATATTATAAATTTAAAATATAATTAACTCTTAATTTTTTTATATTTTATATTATTTAATTTTTAAATCTTTAAATATTAAACAATAAACCTAATTTTTATGAAAGATTAAATATTTAAAATGTTAAAAGTTAAAAACTTAAATAAAACACAACATTAATAAAATAAAATAAAATTTTAAATTAAAAACTTTAAAATAAAATACAACATTAATAAAATAAAATAAAATATTAAATTTTTAATAAAATAAAACATATAAAGAAATTAATAAAAAGGAAACTATCAAAAATAAAAATTAAAAAAACCTAGAGCGAAATCTAAACGACTACCTACAAAACAAAAGCTAAACCTAGTAAAAGCGAAAACTCGAAAACTCGACCTACTAACTAGAAGTGGACAACAATGACAATTCCTCTCCTTCCCTCACGATCTGGGGACTCCAAAAGACCCCCTGTGCAAGTTTAATAGGGGGCTTTGTTGGCGGTTAGGGTTCCATGCAAATGCAACAGAGCTCGGTTACGGGCTACCTCTAGGGCCGTGACCGTATTTGATCCGTGTTTGGACACACACAGCCATGCCAATCCCATGCTACGAGCCACACAAGCTCACACAAGGTCACTCATAGTCGACTCACACAAACACTTTGATAAACACTTCACTTCTAGTCGCAACTTGAATGGAACACACACGATCTGTTGTTAAACACTTGAAAACGTCGTTTATAAAGACATTGGGCCATGTTTCAAGGTTTTTCCGTTTTCCTTGCCTTGACATCGTGAATATTCATGATTTTTGAGGCCACTTGGAAGTTCAACAAATTTCAAACTTTGTGCCCAAAATTTGCCGAACCTTGTACTTAGAATAGGGGTATGGAGAATTTTCTATTTTGCGAGACTAAGATCCTATCCCACATACCTAGTTGTCTTTTCATTTTTGACGTACTCATAAAAGAGAATCTCTAGAAGCCTATCCCTCATTTGATCAACATCCTCATACACATGCTCTAAGCATTGTGTGAGGTCAACTTGTCAAATATGTGAAGGATATCTATAATTGTCATAGGACTAAGCATGTTCCCATATTCTTTACCGACCTTGAAAATGCATTAGATGAATGACGTATGATAAGGTCCTTAATTGATACTGTCACAAGAATGTGATTCCTTTCACCTCTTCCACCTTTTGACAAATTGATGAAATATAATGTAAATAACAAAGGTGAATTCAATTAATCTTTCACATGAAGAATATACGGCAGATCTTTCATAAGCATCATGATGGGTGCTATGTGATTGATGATGGGGCTTTGTATTATCTTTGCTTCATTTACATTCTGCCCAACCCGTGCATGAGATTGATACCTTTTACTAAGACTCAAGGGGTTCTATAATAAACAATACAAGGTGTCCAAAATACATTTTGGTATTAATCATAAATTATACCCTAGCAGGTGATTTATTGGCAACACTATTTGTTAGAGTTTGTCATGCCTTTTGAATAGGTCTGGTACACATGCACAATCCTTAATCTTCCCTTTAGCGTTCATTCAAAAATTGGTTCCTTTGCAGTAAAAACTCATCTTTATGAGGTATTAGTGACTGGTGCCTCCTCAACCATTTGACACAACATAGAGCATAGGATCCCTGCAACTTACTCTAATGTTGCAAAGTTTTAATGCCAGTCTTCTCATAAGTCAGTCATCAACCCAATTGATTCTTATGATTCTAAAGGTATTCAAGTCGGTGAGATCGTGATATCGACTATTCCCTTTGGTGGGTTGATTATGTAGTAGGGACATAGTACACATACTCGATAAACCATTTTTGACCCGACAACATAAAAAAGTACTTAAATTTCTTTATAAAACATAAATTTAATACAAAATACAGTTACAAAAATGTATCAAACGAGTTTGTAAAACATTGGGGAAGTGTTTTCTATTAGATTTGAATATAATTAGAGTACAAACTTACATCATCATGTGAATACAACCACCAACTCATAACTCTTATGAATTTATGATGATTGTCATTGAAAATCGTCATCATAAATTGCATATCCATGTAAATTACAAATTATAGGTATTTACAATTTCCTCTTTCCCGTTCTATTTAAAAATTGGAGAGAGGTTCTAGTGACTCTAGTCCTTGCATTCGGATGTGGATCCTTGCTCCTAAAAGGCTACCATTGCAACTCCACCATGGTACTAGTTGGCATTGATTCTTCCATTGCCTCATGTTCAACATCATCTACAATGATGTCATCCAATCCAATCTCTTTTGCTTCTGCTTCACCCTCCATAACTTCCCACTCAAAAGTAACAATCCCCCTTTGTAAACATTGGGATCTCTTTTTATGTAGTCCAAATACTATAGGGATCAATCTCATCCAAATCAATAGGCCCCTGTGATATGTCCACCTTTCTTGTGTGAAGCTGAAGATTGTATTGCACAAAAATTTGGTCATTGAGTCAACTTATTTCGTTTTTTTGGTGAATGGCCTCAAAAACACTAGTTAGGTCCACATCCAAAAGCGCTACAAGGCTGAGATAAAATTTAGAGGCCTAACTTTTGAAGAAGATATTTTCATCCCAATAATCTTTCCACCAAAAACCTACAAACAAGATATTCAAAAGTTTTAAAGTAATTAATAATTGTAAATTTGTAGTGTTACCTAAGACTCCGGACGATGAGATATGGGGACAATTTTTTTTTAACAAAATTTTGGGACGACAGAGGGATGGCTATTAAAATAACATATAAAATTTATTAATAGTAGTCTCAGTGACAATCCACCATGTGCATTTGTGCTCGAAAAATTCTGTATTCATATATCACTCTTGATTCTTAATGTCTTTGTAATACAATACAATCGGGTTATGGTTAACCGGTAAGCGTTTTGATCTATTCCTTACTGCTTTTATCATCTACACAACCTTTCTCTTCATATAGAAATATACATATAGGCTTTGTAAGTTATTGGAGCTTCCAAATGAATTTAAATTATATCTATACATATAAACTTTTTTTTCAAATAGAGATGAGCGGCTTCCAAAACAATCTTACACTAGAGTGTAGTTTAAAATCAATTTTTAAAGGGGAAATAACAAAGAAATTAATATAATTTTATTTTCTTTCATTTTTTTTATAAAAAAATACATTAAAAAAATAATGTCCTTGGGATGTCTTGATGTCTCCCAAAAAGGGGGCATCCTCAAAATGTCTCCTAATATTTAGGGACGTCTTGGAGATATCCCCTCCTTTTTACCTTTTAGGAAATGTGGTGGGACGTTTCCTCCCATCTCGTCATGTCCCAGGACATCCCGGACACTTGGTTTTGGGGGAGACATGTCCCCGTGTAATGCTAGTAATTTGTAAGATACAAGTAAAGACTTCAATTTACTGTTACATGGTGTCTGTGTGGGTCTTCTTTGGATAGCTAGGGTCAAAGAAAAGAGCCTCCCCTACCCTCCTTGTAATTATGCAACTCTAAAATAATGAGGTCCCTCACCTCAACCGTAGGTGTTATTCTCTCAATGCATGTTGAGAGCCCTCCATAACCTCCCCATTAACATTTGTGAAGCCATTAGAGAAGAAAAACTTGGGGTTGAGGTAATACCCCGTTGCATGAATGGGTTGGTGGAGTTGATTGTTCCACCTCCGATCAATTAACTCCTAAAGAGAACCAATTATGTCTATATTCCCCTATAATAGTTTTTGATGGCCTCTTTGGCCTTATCCATGGCCTCGTAAATGTATCCTATTGGGTTTTGCTCCCAATCCACCAATTGCAAAACCCTCACCAAAGGCTTTGACACATACAAACAAATTAAAGTTACGAACTTACAATCAAAGTAAATAGTAATACATTTAAAAATTGAAAATAAAGGAATCGACTTGAAATTTAAATTAAAGTTTGAAGTTACCTTGATGATATCTAAAGCTCTCTTCGCAAAGGCATCATCAAAATCTATCTTTGCGGTTCTCTCTCCATCAAATTTCTTTGAATATGTTGAGTCTAGTCATTGCTCGACTCACAAACATTGCTTCAATGGTGTCAACAAACTACAAATACTTTGTAACGTTAGGAAGTTAGTTGCAAACCTTGTGACACCTACTCGCACAAGCTCTTTCCACTTTGTGTGATCTCTCATCAAGTTGAGAACCGAATGGTGATTATAAATGTATTTTGTTATATTTCTAGCATTTTCTACAACCTGTCTCACCCAATCAATTTTGCCTTTGTCCTCCAAATGAAGGGCAATGCAATGAGCCGCACAACGGTTCCAAAAAAACAATGGATGCTTGTCTTTAAACTGCTCTTAGTTGCCACATATGTTGCTGCCTTGTCAATGACAACTTGTACAACATTTTCAATGTCCACCTCTCGAGACAACCTCCTCCAACATAAGGCTCAAATTTTTTGCATTCTTTGTTGTGTTAGAGATATCAATCGACTTAAAAAAACCATGTTACCATTTGAAGCCGCTAAAACAATGATTACGGTGCGGTTCCTTCCATCTGTCCACTCATCCGAAAAAATGATGCATCCAAACTTTTGCCACTTTGCTTATTTTGTTCTTTCAAACTCGACTTTACATCTACAACCACATCCTAGAGCAACCGCCCATTTAAGTCTTTTGGAGAGGGTGCCTTGTACCCTTTCCCTACAATTGTCAATGCTGTCACTAAATACTTCCTATATGGGCCCTTAGCCACATTGAAAGGAAGGGTGTTGTAATAGTAGAAATTTGCATATGCCTTACTTATATGCTTCATCATGCACCTCCTTGTTCTAGCTTGTACCTTGCAGCAAAGGTTGTGCCCCATGTATGTTTCTAAGTGCAAAAAAATTGTGTTTGGCCTTTGTTCAAACCGAATGAGGTGGATGTGCCTTGTATCGTGGACCATGACAAGAGTTGACAACAGCTTGCCGTATCTACCTTTGTTTCTATTGCCATTTTGGGTCTAATGGCTACTTGTGCCCTTTTCCTCTCTAGTTTCTTGTCATCCAACAATGCAAGCTCTGCCTACATCTTTGGTTTTGCCTCTTCTTGGCCTTCGTTCAAAATGAATGAGGTGGATGTGCCTTGTATCCGTGGACCATGACTAGAGTCGAAAATAATTGATGTATCTACCTTTGTTTTTGTTGCCATTTTGGGTCTAATGGCCGCTTGTGCCCCTTTTCCTCCTGTAGTTTCTTGTCATCCAACAATGCAAGCTCTGCCCACATCTTTGGTTTTGCCTCTTTTGTACTATTGGGACATGGCATGACATTGTAGTGAACAATTTATGTGACATGACATCTAAGGCAATTGATCCTCCAAACACCTTCTTTGAGTAGAATGTGCAAATCATGGTTCCCTTGGCCGGTCCATGTATGACATACTTCTAAGCGACAATAATACGCTTTTAGCGGAACCATCTCCACATGTTGATGCTGAGTTGATGCCATTGTATGCAAACCTGCATCATGTTCAAATAATTGTTTTTAAAACAAACAACATTTAAAAAGAAATAAACCATAAATTTGTAAATGTAAACCTGATGTACAGAAAAAATATAAAAACTATAAAAACATCTAATTTTTTTCCTTCTAAATCATAAAGTTGAAAATCCCCAGTATATTAAAAAAAGCCTAGCAATTTCGTTCATAAATTATGAAAAACTAGCATAAATCATAAATAAAAATTATGGGAATTGAATGGAATGCATGTAAATTTGTAAATCATGTTTAGAAACCTAATATTAACAATTTAGAAAGAATTTACATGTTTGGAAAGAAGAAAAAGAAAAAAATTAACATGGAGATGAGACTCCCCAAATCTGCTCTATAAATTCGCCATAAATTCCCTCCAATTCGCTCAAAGGATTCTCAAATGTTGTGTAATTAGAATGTGCGGGGGTGTGGGGCTTCTAAAGAAGGAAAAACTGCATTTTTGCAGTGTTTGACTATGTCAAAGCCATGTATGATTGTTTTTCGTGTTTATTTAGCATCCGATGAGTCCGTTCTCCGTACTCATTGAGTATTGGCGAGTATTGTGCTAAAACTCATTTGTCGTAGACATGCGAGTTTACTTGGAAAAAACTTGGGCAATGTAATTTTTGGTGAGTACTTGCAGTATGTAGGGACTAGTCTTTGTGAATAGAAAAGGTAGATTGTTCATCTTTTCAAGTTCAAAGAATGGTTTTATCAATGTTGCTTTCTCTACTTAGGGAATTTACTCTTAAATTTGTTTCATTTTATTCCAATTCAATATTAGAGATGACTCACACATACCACTAACCATGCTTATTAACTTTTGGAGTAAGAAAAATATACACTCTCATTCCAATCTTCTCCACTATATGATGCATCATGCATTGTATAATTGTCCATTTACTAGCTTCAAAAGTCCATTTGGCTCCCAATTTTTCTTTGATTGGGGTTGTTTTTGGAATTGTGGGGGTTATGTTTGTGATTATGTATAGGAAATAGTGCTTCAGATTTTTGGTACGTTGCACGGAAATGGAAACGAAATGAATACGAAGCAACGCAAAACGACAATTTTCAAAAACCTTGGATACAAAACGTTACTGAAATGTCCGTACAATATATTATTAAAATAAAATTATATATATATATATATATATATATATATATATATATATATGCATAATACTCATTTTATAATTGTAGACCATAAGAGATAATTGATAAAGCACTCAAAATATTTTGTATTCATTGAAATTTGAACTTCTAAAGAGTCATGACTCATCATTCAACATGGTTACAATTTCAATGATTCACATATACATGATAATAATCTAGATTCTAGAATATATCATCCAAATTTTCCTCATCATCTCCACGATCACAACTGGCAGCTCCACTCCCACTAGCTCCACTTTCCATCCCTTGTGCAATGGATCCCGATTCTTCTTCATCAATACCAAGCAGTGAAAGTTGGCTAAGAGTAGCCGCAGAAGCATCAAAGTCACTACTCTCAGGATCAATATCCCAAAGTTTGTTGGGACCTTTACGATAGCCTTCAGTCTTGTGTGTGAGGATGCACAAATTGGAGTGTACATACACTAAATCCTCAACCTTCTTGGATCCTAACTTGTTCCGTTTGGCTGAGTGGATGAAGCTATATGTACTCCAATTCTACTCTGCTGAAGAATTGCTAGCCACCTGTTACAAAAATGAAAAAGAAGTTAGAAATTTTCAATTAGAAATAAAATTAATTTACTAAGAAGTAAGAACTTCGAACATACAATTTTAATTTTTAATTAATTAATAATAAACAAACTTTTGATTTCATTTTAATATTTTATACCTGTGAGAGGACTTTAATGGCAACAGGTCGTATGTACTTGGCATCATGGCCATGTACATACCACCACATGAATGGGGTCAGCTTGTACTTGTCAACTGCTGCATCCATTTCACCCATGCTACCATTAGATGAAGAGACAAAGAGCGCCATTTCATAGCGGACCGTACTAGCTATATCTGGATCAGGAAAAAGCCTCCGAATGCTTGCCTTAGCTCCAATTGCAACTTCGTGGTCATCATATGGTTTTTGCCTACCAGGTAGTGAAATTATTTCACTGCTATAAAATTTGGGATTCAGGGCATAGGCTAGGAGATGCAATGGGGTGGTCATTTTATTCCACCTTCTCATGATCACGCTCTTAATTTCAGTGTAGAAGGTTTCGTAGGATCCTGCTCTTTTTGTTGTATGATGTCTCTAATTTTTTCAAGCATAGAGTCAATGCCATCATAGATCTCCCCTATGCAAGCGTCATCTGTGTCTGTATATCTAATCATAGATAAAATAGGCTCAGTAAAACTAAGCAAGTATGCAACCTTTGCCCACCAACTATCATCAAGTATAATTGATTTTACTTTGATGGCTCTTTCTGTGTTTGTTTGCCTCCACACGGACCAAACATCATCAATCACCATAAGCCTTAAGGCTTGTTTTACCTTCACAAGTCGTCTTAAGACGAGCGTGTGAGAGGCAAATCTTGTTTCAACAACCTATTAAAATAAATTAAAACAAGTTAATAAAATATAAAATTAAATTTAAAAGAAATTCAATTGATAATTTCATATTTCATAGAAAGTTAGCAAATAAATATTAAAAATTAAAAACTAGGAAATTGTTTCGTTACCTTCAACAACTCCAACGTTGAGAACTTCCTAAAGATAGCCTGAGACATATGATGATTTGTGACAAACATTTGAATCTCATTTGCCTCTGTATAAGTTTCTTCTATCCATGGAATTTTGCCAATCTTCTGCAACATCAAATTCAAGGAGTGTATTGCACAAGGTGTCCAAAAAATGTGCTCATATCTCCCCTCAACAATCATCCCTGCTGCTCTACAATTTTTGGCATTGTCCGTGATGACTTGGACAACGTTTTGAGGGCCCACTGACTCAATAGCCTCAATCAAAATATTAGCAATAAATTGAGCATCTTTCACTTCACCCTCACAATCAACAACCCTTAAGAACATTGCCCCTTTAGGGCACACTGCAACAATGTTGATTAGGGGTCTATTTCGGCATCTTTCCATCCATCTGAAATGATAGATACCCCTGAGTCCTTCCATGAATCCCTAATTGGCTGCAAAGAAGCATGTACATAGGCCACTTTTTTCGCCAATAATGATGTAATCACCTTCGATAACTAGGGCTTGTATACCCTTGTGGTGCATCATTAATTCCTCTCACCATTTGTTGCCCGATAAGGTGACCGCAACACATCAAGGGCAGCCCACACACATAAACACATCGAGCAACCAACTCATCAGCAACATCCCTTTTCTCATTTTCAAATGCTAGCTCTAATGGGCCTTCGGTATTTCTCTTTTGTGACAAGCACTCTCCCTCTGATGGAGTTTCAATTGCAACTTGGATAAATGGATGGTTTGATGGGGTGGGTGGTATTACAAAACCCTTATTTTGCAAAGGAGTGGTTTTAAATCTAGCTCTCGAAGCTGCCAAATGAGCCTCTTCTTGCTCTTTCATATATGCCAATATATGTTTCCCTTCAACCTTGGCACATTTTCTAATCCCCGTTCCCCTTTCCCCATTAAATGAGCTTTGAGGCGGTGTAAGAGGATTTGAATTGTATATTGCAATGATTGCATACCCAAACTCGAGAGCCACCGCCAACAAGGTTCTCCACAATTTGCACATGTCTCCAAAGAGGAGCTCTAGGATCCACACCCCCACTTTGACTTGCTTCCCCTTCCCCATGCCCTCCCACAGAAGCTGAATTGGATGCCATTTATGTTTTTATATCTCAAGAGTCAAAGAATCAAACCTACATTGAATTTTTAAAAAACATAAACTTAGATAACAATAAATTAATATTATTAAATAGAAGTTAGAACTACACCCTACATATCCTATTCTGCTTTTGATCACCAAGTTCACCGTATAGGCACGAGGTGAGAGCATACACAGAGTTCGGATTTTTTTTAATTTAATAAACACAAAAAAACTCTTAAAATAGCAAAAAAAAACTAATCCTATTCTGCTTTTGATCACCAAGTTCACCGTATAGGCGCGAGGTGAGAGCATACACAGAGTTCGGATTTTTTTAATTTAATAAATACAAAACCTACGCATCCTATTTTGCTTTTGATCACCAAGGTCACCGTATAGGTGCGAGGTGAGAGCATACACAGAGTTTGGATGATATTTATAATTTAAAAAAACAACATATGATTTTTATTTAAAAACCACAAAGGAAATGTTACAATTTTTTTAGCATAAAGTTTAAAAATTACTAAATTAAAAGTACATATTGATATTGTGATCAATGATCATTCGTGATCATTGATCACATTAACATTTTCTTCATAAAAAAACTTGAAAAATACCTGGTTTTTCCTTCTTGAAGCTTCCAAATCTGCTTTGAAATTCCTCCTTGATGCTCTTTGCTCTTAGCACCACCTCCTAAACTCTTCCTTCAAGCTGCTCCTTGATGTCTCTTTGCTCTTCACAATGCTAAATGTTAGTTTAGTGAAAACTGAATTTAGCAAGAGAGAAAATGAGAGTGTGATTTAGAATGGACCCAAGAGGTCATTATATAGCTTTTAGGAAGTGTCTTTAGCAAGTCTAGGTAGGTAGATTAGGGTTAGGTGTATTAAATGCTTTTATTTTTATTTTAAAAAAGTTTTGATGCTTAAAACTTTGAAAAATCGACGGAAACGTGCCAGATGTTTCTGGAAACGTCTGGCACGTTTCCAATACGTTTAGTATGCGTTTTGCGTTTCGTTTACTGCATGGATATGGGACCCCCAGGGGCGTTTCGGTGCTTCTGAGGTTTTTGCCATGTTAATGGACAAGATGGAAAAGATTATCGATTCAATGTATCTTGTCAACAAAATCAAGGACTTAAAGGTGGGCGAGGCGGAATCCTGATTATCTTTGGTGTGGTTTTTCTTTTTTACGAAGATTCTATTGAGAAAGGCCACCAACGTGGTTAGGGAATTTCAGACCAGGAAACCACAAAACTAGCTGAGTTGTGCTTAAGGTCAACAGTTTTTAGCTTTAAAGGCGAGTATATGAACAAACATAAGGGATCTCCCATGTCACTCTTGGTCGCAAATCCAAATGGAAAACTTTGAGAAAATGGCCATGGAGTCGTTCCTCGTAAAACTAGAGTAATGGTCCTAATTTGTAGATGACACTAGTTCCTACTGGCTTTATGGGAGGGAAAGCTTGAAAGATTTATGGAACCACCTCAATAGTATATCAAAACAAATCGAGTTCATAGAGGAGGGTGTCTTCCCTTCTTAGACGTGTTGCTGTCTAGAAAATTTGATGGCACGTTGGGCCATTGTGTTTACAGAGAGAAGGCACTAATCTTCACCTTCAAAATATCTTGCATTGCCATCTAGAATAAAATTTCTCAGTTCTTAACACAGCTACATGGGCAGTCATGACTTTGGATGATGAGCATCTTGAACAAGAGTAAAAGTACCTCCCTAGAGTTCTCAAGGAAAACAGATGTACATAGAACCAAATTAAGAAAACTTAGTTAGAAACTTATTTCATACTTTGCATGTTTGTTGCATAGGAGTTGTGCAATGTTTATTGTGTAGGAAATTCGCCCAGTAGTGTACAAGATGCTTGCGAAGGAAGTCTATGCGGTAGTGTTGCGCAATAATGTGACATGTTACGAGTATGGTGATATGAGGAGTTGCACAACATGGTAATACATCGCAAGTCCATCTTGAGGTGTTATTGTACGTGTCTGTCTGCATATGCTGATTGGGAGTGCGAGTGATGCCTTAATGATGTTCTGATATTGAGTTGGTGAGGGCATTATGTAATGATGGCTTTGGCTATGGTTTCTTTGGGACTATTAAAATTCCCCCTACTGCGTGGTGTTAACTATTGATGTGATTGTATACAGCACATAGATTCCTTAGGGAATGTGTATGGATGTAACATATGTAGATATAATGAATTCTTGTATGATAAGTTGCAGATCCGTAAAGAATGTCATTGTATTTTGAACAGTTAAGTTAAAACAATAGAATGAAGGTTATTGTGCTGGGTTTTTTACTTGAAAGGATTTTCCAAGGCAAAATCTTGTGTATTTTGTGCATACCATTTTTTTGTTCTGTTTTTGCTTTACGATTCTCGTCGTATTCCTTCTCTCTGTGTTAGTTTATCTCACACGGTCTTATTGCCAACATCTGGTATCAAAGCTTGGTTTTAGCTTGGTGTGGAGAGTTGGGATCTCTTGTGATAAATGGTTTTCTTTAGTTGGAGCTCTGTGCAGAAGAATATTGTGCATAAGAAAATGACGGGATCACTAGGATAGGGATTGAAAAATTTCATGGTCAGCATAGCAAAAGGGGAGATTTCCTTATAGATAGGGATTAGTGGGTTGTTGTGTCAGGAACACAACCTATGAGTATGAAAGTGGAAGATTGGTAAAAGGTTGCTAGGAAGGCAAAGAGTTCTATTAAATTATATCTGCCAGATGCAGTCCTATTGAATGTATCGAAATGAGCCATTGCAAAGGAACTATGGAATGAATTTGGAACTTTATATTAGATGAAGTAGTAAACAAAACAAGTTTGAACTAAGTTGTATTCACTAAGGATGAATGATGGTGACTCTGTGGTGGAACATCTGAACACTTTCAATATTTTGGTGAGTTACTTTCTGCTGATATTAAAATGGATGAAGGAGAAAAGTGCATCACTTTGCTTTGTTCTTTAGCAGACTCTTGTGACAGTCTAGTAATGGCAATTACTAATACCACATCTAAGTTAAAATTTGAGGATGTAGTAGCAACCTTGTTTTTAGAAGAAATGAGGTGGAAAATCTGCAGAGAACTATCAAACTAAGAATGCCTTGTCAGTGTGAGGCCATTCTCAGGAAAAATGTAAGAGGAAGCTTGGGGATAGGGATAGGTAGTTGAAGTCTAGAGGTAAATTTAAGACTCCGGAAAGAATTTTGAGGAAATGCTGGAACTGTGGTAAAATGGGACATTTCAATAAAAATGCAAACTTAAGGAGATGGAAAAGAGTAAGCCACTTGATGCTGCTCCCTTTGGAGAAACTAAGACCTCCAATGATGAATTGGGAAATGTATACTTCGCAATTTCAAGTACACACATGTGACTTTTCAAGAGTGGTTTTGCAAGTATGAAGAGCACAATGGAGGTGTTTTCTTCTTAGGAGATAACTTACAAGATTGTTGGGCAAGTAAGCGTGAAGCAAAAATTGAGAGATGGGATGATTAAAAGCCCCCTAGTGTTCTGCACATTTTAGGTTTGGCAAGAAATCTATGTTGTACGAGCAAGATGAATAATGTTGGTGTGAAGTTAAAATTCGAAGTTGGAGGATTAAAAGCGGTGTTACGCGGGGACGCATCCCCCCCTTTTTCAACACGTCCCGACGTCCCCGTCCCGGGACGCGGGATGTGGAAACGTTTCCCCCACGTTTCCTTCTTTTGGCAAAATTGGCGAAACGCCATGGGGATGGCCGGAGGGGGACAGAAACGTCCCGGGGACGTTGGGGACGCCTGGGCGTCCCCGCCGTCCCCTACGGCCGCTGCGCTTTTAAAAAAAAAAAAAAAGACTTTTAATAGACAAAAACACATTTTTTTTTGTATATGACTAATAGCATAAAAGTAACATTCCTAACCTAACCCTAACCCTAAAAGTGCTATTTTATGTTATAAATTTACAATATGGGCTCATTTCATATTCACACCAAGCAAGAGCAAGAGCAAGAGTGAGAGCAAGAGCAAGAGCAAGAGGAAGAGCAAGAGTGAGAGCAAGGGCAAGAGGAAGAGCAAGAGGAAGAGCAAGAGCAAGAACAAGAGGGAGCAAGAGGTATTTATAATTTTATTTGCTTACAATACATGTTAAAGTTTTTTTTTTTTTAAATTTAGATTATATTTGCATTTGTTAGGGGCTGTTTTTTAGCATTTGCATCTACATTCACAATGTAATCATGCATATAGTTTGTAGGATTTTTAAAAATGCATATTGCATAGGGTTTGGTTATACAAACTACAATGTAAATGGTTACGTTTTTTTTTTTAATTACATTTTTATTTCTAGTTTAAAATTTATATTATTTTTGCATTTTTTAGGGGTTGTTTTTTAGCATTTGCATCTACATTCATAATGCAATCATGCATATAGTTTGTGGGATTTAAAAAAATGCATCTTGCATAGGCCCTAGGGTTTGGTTGTAAAATTTAAAATTTAAATGGCTACGTTTTTTTTAAAATTAATTCATTACATAATCAATCAATCATATAGTTATGGTTGTTTTTAATTCATTGCAGCAATCATCACCATGAGTTCTTCTACTGAGACTGAGTATGAGTATGAATCAGAGCATGAATCAGAGCAGGAGAGGGTTGAACGGGAAGTTGAGATAGGTGGCCGTGGAAGAGTTGGTGATGCCACAATGGGGGAGAGTGAAGAAGGGGCACAAAATGTAGTGGCAACGGCAACTGGTAGTTCAGCTGGTAGTGCTACCAATTGCCCCTCTCAAATGTTGTCCAAATTTGCCATTGGACCATTTGATAAGAAGAAGCCATTGCAACAATTTACCCAAATAATTGATAACCCCAAGTTTGGAGGGGGGAGCAAAGTATGGAAGTGCAACATATGTGCACTGACTTGGCATGGTAGTATCACTAGGACCAATGCACACTTGTTGCATCTTACAGGAAGGGGGGTTGGCACTTGTAAGGGTCTTTCACTAGAGCAGAGAGCTGAGATGGTGAGAATCTTCAATGGAAATACCACGGACAAAGTGCCAGAAGTTCGTGGTTCTACGGCTAATACTCCATTGAGCGCTCATAGGACTGGCAAACTTACTAATACTCTGGCTGGTTCTAGTTTTGAAGTGTCAGAAGTGGAAAGCAGAGGGAAGAGAAAGGCCGTGGGGGCAGCCCCAAATTCAGTTATTGACATGTTTGATTCAAAGGCAAGGGAAGAGGCAGATGATGCTATTGGGAAATTTTTCTATGCTGCTGGGATTCCATTTAATGCTGCTCGCTCTCCTTATTACAAGGAGGCTATGGCTAAGGTTGCAAAAGCAGGTACAAGTTATGTGCCTCCTGGAGACACAAAACTCAGGACAACAATCTTGGATAGAAACTATTCCAAGGTTAATGTATTGATGGAGGAGATGAAGGTGACATGGGTGTCACATGGATGCAACATTATCATGGATGGGTGGACGGATATTAGACACCGTCCTCTCATCAATATCATTGTCTCTTGCAAAAATGGACCGTACTTCTTGAGAGCAATTGATTGTTCTGGGAAGCGAAAAGATGCTGAGTTTCAGTTTCAGATTTTGAAGGATGCCATTGAGGAGGTTGGACCTTCAAATGTTGTACAGGTTATCACAGATGCAGCTTATGTGTGCAGAGCAGCAGGCAAGCTAGTGGAGTGGGAATATAGGCATATTTATTGGACTCCATGTTGTGTGCATGCCATAACAATGCACTTTGAAAGACATAGGGAAGATTCAAAGTGGGTTAATCGATAGTGATCGATGCCGAGATGTGCGAAGTTCATATGCAATCACCACACATCATTGGCACTTTTTCAAAATTTTTCAAGAAGAATTTTTGAAACCAATGACACCCGCTTTGATCCTATTTTATTTTGTTGGAGAGGATGTCGAGTTGCAGGAGCCCTATGCAAATTATGATTATGACACGGATTGGACTAGGTGGCATGAGTCCAAGACAGATCAAGGGAAAAGAGTGAAGGAAGTGGTGTTGCGGGAAACATTTTGGGTTGATATGAAATACATCATATCAATTATAGCTCCAGTTTTTAGTGTCATCAAATATGGGGATTCTAATGGCCCCAATCTTGGTGAGATCTACGAGTGCATTGATAGCATGCTTGGGCAAATGAAGGCAACTATTCGGGTGAGGGACCCCACTTTGGAGTTCTATAATGAACATATACAGCCCATTATTCAGCGGAGATGGGAGAAGTTGAACACTCCTCTTCATATGGCTGCGTATGCACTAAATCCCAAATGGTATGTGGAGAGGCCAGGCAGAGTTGTCCCATTGGATGATGATGAGGTGAAGAAGGGCCTTATGAAGGCTTTTAAAAAAATGTACACTCCACAAGAGGCTTCACAGATCAGAATGGAGTGGCTTGACTTCACTGAACTCGATGGGTACAAAACATCAGCAAAGACAGACAGGGTAACATTAGCACAGGAGAAACCAGTGAGTTGGTGGCGACTGTATGGGCTTCCAGGATTGCTGCGACCACTTGCCATTCGCCTCCTTTCCCAGGTTTCTAGCTCCTCTGCCTCTGAGAGGAACTGGTCTACGTATGGTTGGATACACTCTGTTAAGAGGAATAGGCTTACCTTTGCGAGAGCGGAGAAGCTTGTAGCTGTACATAGTGCTTTGCGTCTTATAGATCGCAAGACACCTGAGTACAAACAGACTCCAGCATTACGGTGGGATGTAGATCCCGAGGAGCCGAGGCAGGTTGAAGAGGACAACACTGTGCAGCGAGGATTGATTGGGCTTACCTTTGAGGACGAGGATGCTAGTACCAGCGAGGAGGAGTTCATGGATATTGCTTCAGATGGAGATTCTGATTTTTAGGCTGATACTTGTAGTTGTCCTCTTTTTTTGTAATATTGACAATAGACAATTGTTGGTGTATTTGGCTATGAGATTAATGATATGAATATTAGCTATTGTCACTTGATCAATCGTATTTTAGAATGGTTTTACTTTTATATTTTGTAATATTAAATATTAATATATTTGAAATTTCAAATTTCAGCTTGTCTCATATTCAAGAATCAAAATTCAAATATGTATTATGAATTTTCAATTTATGACATTAACATATTGATATTAGACTTTATAGTGTATTTGATGTTTATGAGTTCAAGTTTCACCTTATTTAAATCTCAAATGGTTTTATTTCAGCTTATTTATATAATTTAGTCACTATATCTTTTTATTTTAAATATTTATATATTTTTTAATCAGCCGTCCCCCCGCCGTCCCCAAAATTTAGAAATTTTTTGCCATCCCGGAAACCCCGTCCCGCCGTCCCGCCGTCCCCCGTCCCGTAACACCGATTAAAAGTCCCCTTAGTGTTCTGCACATTCTAGGTTTGCCAAGAAATTTAATTTCTATGAGCAAGATGAATGATGTTGGTGTTTAGGTTGCATTCAACAAAGATGGCTGTAAGATGGTGCATTGAGCCATGGTATTGGCAAGAGGAGTTCACATAGGAACACTCTTTAGGCTTGATGGTGTTTTTATATTTTGAATATAATATATGCTTCATATATTAACAAAAATATTTACAACAAGGGCCTGTACAAAGAATCGGCAGAAGTACAGGATATATACAAAAGGGATTACACTAGCCTTAAACTAAAGACAAGAGCAGCTAAATCAGAATAGTCAGAGGGATCAAATAGCTTGGCTTCTTTAAGTAGAAGATGTCCTTTCGCAAGCAATTGCGTTCTAACTTCATCTTGCCAAGCTTGTTTGAAATTCTCCAATGTACCCCTTCTTCTTTGAAAACGTACTTGCATATGAGTTTCCAAAGGATGAAGAGGGTGGATATACGAACACATTGCCATAGACTTACAAATGGTTTTCGGATCAGCGAGGTTGAGTCTCCAAGTAAGGCTACCTTCCATTGAAGAGTATGCTGAAAAACAATTGCCAACCTAGTCTGCACATCTTGCCAACAAGTTTTAGCAAAGGGGCATTCCCACATGAGGTGTTTTACAGTTTCAAGTTTAGCACAATAGGGGCAGCAGCCATCAGTAAAGCCACTCTTTCAAAGCCGAGCCATGGCAGCCCTTGATATATGACAAGCCATGCAAACACCTTTAGTTTGTAAGCCACTTTGATTGACCAAACATTGTGCAACCTGCAAATCCACAATGATTCTGCATTGAAAAGAAGCCACCTGGGATTTAGGATAGGAGACGAGAGGCATTTCTAATGTAAGAGCTGATATAATCTATGTGTATCATACTAAAAATGGGCTTATCATAAATCCATCTCCAATCTCTCCATATAGGGCCTTTCAGTTCCGGTTCAACTTGAAAATGTCCTTAGGAGAAATAAGGTTTTGGATATCCTTAATCACTAATCGGTCAGAAGGTGATAGTGCAAATTCTCTTGATATTTCCTTCCAAGCCTTCCAATCATGTGCTGCGGGATTCCATAAATCCTTCCAAATCAGTAATCCCTTTTTGCTCAACCTGCGAGCCTGGAAATGGGGATTATAAGCAATGGATGTGTCTTGTAGTTTCCCTGACCAAATGGATCTTTGAGCTAGATCCCAACCAGTGCAAGTCCCACTCACCCTCCACGTAAGAAATCTTGCAACGCTTTTCCATGCATTCCAAATGCTGCGGAGAATAAATGATCCCTGTACCTGAAAACTGCCCGGATGCATTATAATGTTGCAGAGCCCAAATTTACCTCTGACCTTGTTTAAGTGTTGAGATGTGAGTAGCCTGTGCTGTAGAAGGATTTGCTAAGCTGAATAACCTTTCAAACATCGAGTGATCCATTTAGGTGATAGAATGTTTCCTCGAGCGATAATGTCTCTCAGCCCCAACCCTCCTTTTTCTTTATGCATTATGCACACGGACCATTGAACCATTGGAAGATGCCTATCACCACCATATTTTGCCCACAAAAAGTGTCATAAGATATTTTCAAGACAAAGCAACTGAGTTTTGGAGGGCAGCAACACAAAATATAATAAATATGGGATGCTTGCAAAATTCGGCTCAACACAGTTATTTTGGCCACAAAGGAGAGATCCTTATGTAGCCAGAAACTTAGCTTAACTTGAAATTTCTGCAGTACCCTGTCCCATTTAGCAACCGGAGACGGATCTTGTCCAAAGGGGATACCTAAATATTTGACAATGATCCCAGGTTGGATAAAAGTCCATTCAAATGGGATCTCTTGAGGAAGAGTGTCCGATCCAACAAGCCAAACTTCAGTCTTATGATAATTGATAATAGGCTATAGCTTCAAAAGCATTGCAAAAGGTATCCAAACGACTCTTAGTACCTGAAATGGATTGGAAGTTGCCTATATAGTTAGAAGTGAATCATCTGATAAATGATTACTGAGCATTTGTGAGGCATTTGGTAAATAAATTTCATGAATCCTGTTCAGTGCACAAGCATCTTCCAATGAGTACCCCAAGGCATCTGCGGCGAGGACATAAAGATAGGGTGCAAGCAACAACTTTGGTGTTGTGAAGCCAAAAATGATTTAGGAAAGATTGTCTTTCTTCCTGTAGAGAAGTCAATGCTCTTGCATCAAAGGCTAGGCCATATTGGAGAGAGGCCTTAGAGCATTGCAAACAAAAGGTGTGGTAGAAGGGATTTTTGACCGCCCTTTAGATTCTGATTTCTGCGAAATTGTATGTATGGTAAGCAGAGTTGAGTAATTTTTTTGCACAATTGCTATGAGAGTGAATGGGATTTTACAAGTGATACATGGCGATGTGTTTGGACTAGTGAAGGTTCCATCACTTGGAAGGTCATTTTTCTATGTGTCTTTCATAAATGATTTGTCCAGAAAGGCCTAAATATATTTTCTATGGGAAGACCCTGGATATGTTTTCTCTAGAAGAAATCTGAGGTATTCAAGAAATTCAAAGAGTTCAATGTTCTTGTTGAGAATCAGATGGAGAAAAGGATAAAGGTTTTGAGAACCGGAAATGGGGAGGGTAATACAGAAGTGAGTTTGAACAGTTTTGCAAGCAATGTCATTGAAAGGCAAAAGACAACTCCTTGCACACCACAATAGAATGGAGTTGTAAAAAGAATGAACAAGACTGTGATAAATAAGGTCAGGACTATGCACACCGGTGGAAGCTTAGAGCAGAAATATTGGGCAGTCACAGCTTGTTAAGTCACTATTTCTTATCTGATCAATAAATTGCCCACATCAGCTCTTGTTGACAAAACTCCACAGAAAGCTTGGACTAGTAAGAAACCTTCTCTCTGACATGTTAGAGTATTTTGGTTGTGAAGCATATGTCCATATTCCAAAGGAAAAATGAACCAAGTTGGACTAATTATATCTTTATTAGATATGACAATGATGTTAAATTGCTACTCATACTCAGAACTAGAAGGACAATAGGGAGGGGCTTCAAATCAGCTTTCCTTACAAGATACCGGAGATGGGATAATTTTAAAGGTAAAATAAAAAGTGAATCACATTTACTTCCCCAAATACCCCAAGAAACATGCTTGAAGTGCAGATGACTCGCTTGACTCACAATTACAAAAAAGGTGTGTATATTATACCTTGTACACGTGAGGAACTTTACATAGGGGAAGCCACTAGATACATTCAAGGAAGGGTCAAGGAATACTCGGTTGACATAATGCACAATAGATTAGAGAAATCAGCACTTGTGAAAAACTCACATCACTCCAAACATCACATTTGCATATAAGATTCAAAGCTCATTGCTAACAAAGATGACTACACAAATCCCTAGGTTATAGAAGCTCTTGAAATAGAAAAGCACCCAAATAACTTAAACAAGAATGGTGGGCTAATAATGAGCAATTCGTAGAGACCCATTGTACATCTATCAAAAGAAAATAATAGCAGGCATGATAATTTAAGAGGATGACCGACCCTATATTTATTGAATAATAATTAATGTTGAATATCATTAATGGTATATCTTACTCAGGCAGCATCTATTTACTTTTCTTCGTTCTCTCTCTTTCCTTGTTTTTGAGCCGGCTTCCATACCTTTCCTTTTTCCGCTTTCCTTGTCTCTTGCATTTATTTATCTAAAATCTTCTTGTACCCATTTTTCCAAGCATTGGCTTCTAAACTTTTATCCTTGATGATGGGTCCAGCAAAGAGACCTGAAATTATGGATATCTTAAAAATTGAAGTTTTACATAGTTGTACCCAGAAACCTCTCTTACATTGATTCACTATGAACAAACACTCAAAAACTTATATACATAATGTTGAGCTTTAAGCCTATTGTCTGTGACACTCCGTTTACATAATGCTGTATACTTAATGCCACCCACTTTTAAGAGTGGGTGAAAATTTGGCTGCACTCAAGACTTTGTTAACGTTCTTTGTTCAAG
The DNA here is from genome assembly GCA_018340775.1 of Taxus wallichiana var. yunnanensis. Classification (NCBI taxonomy): domain Eukaryota; kingdom Viridiplantae; phylum Streptophyta; class Pinopsida; order Cupressales; family Taxaceae; genus Taxus; species Taxus wallichiana. Next base: position 604,601,258 of record CM031243.1, read on the forward strand.
TGATGGTGTCAATTTGTTTTTACTGCCTGTGCCAAGATGTTATTGGATCATGCTGGGACATCAAGCTGCAAGATATTTACTACTCAAAGATTACTAACAAATCTTGGGTTCAATTTCATACTGATTCCCCCACTGAAGGTTGATGATATGCAAAATTCCTTTTTCAAGTTTTCAGCCTGGGTTGTGCCACCTCCTATGATTTACATGAGGTGTCAACAATCCCTGGTACTGTGAGTTCATCTGCTCAATACCCAGTTACGAAAAAGTCACACAGAGCATCAACTAAAAACTTTTTAACATTGATGTCTTGAAAAGATGCATAGGACATCGAAACTAATATCTATGTGGACCATGGAACCGATGCCCTTAGTTGAGTGGATTGAGTCACCTTCAAAGACTAGCATGAATTTGGATGTTTTACTGACTAAATGAAGCTATTGTTTAAATAAAGTCAGGTTTCTTATTTTTACAAATGACAGATGATTGTACCACTGTAATTTTTAACAAGAGTAACTATTAAGTATTTGCAGCCATGTGTCATTATCAATATGGCTGTCTGATTCAATATATTGGTTTGTAATTTGAAATCATAGGGAATCACATCACGTTTCTTTTATTGTTTGCTAGGATGTTCTAACTTGCTCAAGGAAAATTTTAGTGGTGAATTTTCGTAAACTCGCGAATATTAGGGGTTTTGAAAATTGGAAATGGCGAATTTTCAGCAGTCGGCTGCCGCCTAGTTCGCCTAAAATTTCAGCCGACAGGTCATTTGTATGGGTCAGTTTGCCTACTATTTACACTTAAAAATGAACTTATGCATGTATTTCGCCAACGTTTGTTTCGAATCAAACTATGCTCATATTCGTCAAGGTATAATACATATGGCCCAAGGGGTTGCAATGGGGGTACCTCCCTTGTGGGGTCCGGAGGGGATGGCCCCCAATGGGGGTTTGGGGCGGCGCCCCAAAAGCCACATTTTATATGTATTTATTCTTTTTTTTGGCACATAGACGATTGTCCAAGCCTGCCGTCCTACACCTCTGACGGCCATGAAAGATATGCACATCTGCACATGGGAGAGACAGACGTAGAAGGTGATCATCCAACCCAGTGTTGCCGTTTAAGCACGATAGACGATTGTCCAAAGTGTCGAAGAGACGATCACGGTGGTAGACGTGCATCTATATCTGGGAGAGACATTCGTCTAACACAACACCGTCTAATGCCATATAAAAGGCCATCCAACCCAATCCAATCTAGTCCGTCTAATAGAGAAGAGATGACCATCCAACCCAGTCCGTCTAATAGAGAAGAGACGGCTGTCCAACCCAATCTGTCTAATTTAAAAGATATGGCCATCCAACCCAATCCGTCTAATAGAGAAGAGATGGTCGTCTAACCCAGTCCATCTAATATAGAAGATACGACCATCCAACCCAGTCCGTCTAATAGAGAAGAGACGGTCGTCCAACCTAGTCCGTCTAATAGAGAAGAGACGGCCGTCCAACCTAGTCCATCTAATGGCACATGGATGAACGTCTAACTCAACCCGTCTAATGGTAGATAGACGAACGTCTAACATCCATCCAATTTTGTGAAATTGCAGAAAACTGAGGCTTGTAAAATCGCCTTTACCATTTTTTGGATATTCGCCATTGTTTTGAAAGTCCATTTCGGAGATTCGCCACCCATTCTATAATAATTTTTTTGGAGGGTCTTAAAATGAACCCTGAACTTGCTGTTGTTGCTGAGAGAGAATATCTCAGATTTGTCTATTTAGCTAAATATTGAAAATATGGTTGTTATTTCTTATAATAAATGAATTGTACAGCCTGGTATCGTAATAATTTTGTTCTTAGCAGATCTTTGACAAGAAATTAATTTATGACCAAGAAGCTTTTATGCTCAAATTTTACGAGTGTACAAGTGCAGTGGTCATGGCTGTTTTTAAGAGGTGCCCTATATGTTTAAAGATTGAGCTTATTTTCTTCTGAAAGAAATATTGTTATTTCATACCTTCTTCTGTTTTCTGTGTTTAGTTTTCTGTAAATAACATGCGTGATTTTTTTGAACAATGAGGATCAAAATATAAACAATATTTGATTTGTCTTTGTGATCATTTTATTTGTAACAGGAGAAAATAAGGGTGGCTCTTTTAGTTTCAAAGGCTGCATTTCAGTTTATTGATGGTAAGTTAGATCACTTTGTCCACACAATGCACCTTTCATTTGGATATATTTACTGCTTTCTTATAGTTTTTTAATGATTGGACAGCTGGCCTTTCGGTTTCTGCTGATTATGAAGTTCCAGAAGAAGTCAAAGCATGTGGTTTTGGTATATCTGCTGATGAGCTAGCATCAATGGTAGAAGGCCATGATCTTAAAAAGTTAAGAGCCCATGGTGGAATTGAAGGAATCTCTGAGAAGCTTTCTACATCAATTAATTATGGGATAGATGCTGATGAAGAAAGCCTAAAGTGCAGACAGAACATCTATGGTCTTAACAGATTTATCGAGAAGCCACTTCGGGATTTTGGGTATATGTGTGGGAGGCCTTACAAGACATGACTCTTATGATTCTTGCAGTCTGTGCAGGTGTATCTCTAGCTGTTGGAATCTCTACAGAGGGATGGCCTAAAGGTGCCTATGATGGTCTTGGGATTGTTCTTAGCATTCTTTTAGTTGTATTCGTAACTGCAATTAGTGATTATCGACAATCTTTGCAGTTTAAAGATTTAGATAGGGAAAAGAAAAAGATCTCAATACAGGTTACTCGGAATGGCTATAGACAAAAAATCTCCATATATGACCTAGTTGTTGGGGACTTAGTGCATTTATCGATTGGGGATCAAGTGCCAGCAGATGGGATATTCGTATCTGGATTTTCTTTGCTTATAAATGAGTCAAGCCTAACAGGTGAGAGCGAACCTGTAAATGTGAACAAAGAGAAGCCATTTTTCTTGTCAGGAACAAAGGTCCAAGATGGTTCTGGCAAGATGTTGGTGACAACAGTTGGCATGAGAACTGAATGGGGTAAATTGATGGCAACCCTGAGTGAAGGCGGTGAAGATGAGACTCCACTGCAGGTCAAGCTCAATGGTGTAGCAACAATAATAGGAAAGATTGGATTATTTTTTGCCATTATTACGTTCTTGGTATTAACAAAGGGATTAATTGACAGGAAGATGATCAGTGGGCAATATACAAGCTGGTCGGGAGATGACTTTATCGAGATATTAGAATACTTTGCAATAGCAGTCACAATTGTTGTGGTTGCAGTACCAGAGGGACTGCCTTTGGCAGTAACCTTAAGCCTTGCTTTTGCCATGAAGAAGATGATGCATGATCGATCACTTGTGCGCCATCTTGCAGCGTGTGAGACAATGGGATCTGCGACATGCATTTGTAGCGATAAAACTGGGACTTTAACAACAAACCATATGACTGTTGTCAAGCTATGTATTTGTGGCGATGTCAAGGAAATTCACAATGCCGAGGAAGCTAAGAAAGCTATGAAGGAAACATCTGAGAGTGTGTCCAAAATGTTTATACAGTCAATATTCCAAAATACAAGCGGTGAGTTGGTGATTGACAGGGATGGAAGACGGGATTGTCTAGGTTCACCAACTGAGGCTGCACTTTTGGAATTTGGCTTATTGTTGGGTGGAGATTTTGGTGGAGTGCGCAAAGAATCAACAATTATCAAAGTTGAACCTTTTAACTCTTTGAAAAAACAATGGCTGTTGTGCTGGAGATTTCTGGGGAAAGTATCAGTCTCATTGTAAAGGAGCTGCAGAAATTATCTTGAATATGTGTGATAAGGTTCTAGATTCAACTGGGCAGGCTGTTCCACTAGAGGAAGAAGCCATGAAGCGTCTAATGAATGTTATTGAGGGTTTTTCTGGTGAAGCTCTACGAACACTGTGCCTTGCTTATATGGACATGGGAGATAATTTTGATGTTGAGAATCCTCTTCCGGGACATGGTTATACTTGTATAGCTATTGTTGGTATCAAGGATCCAGTTCGTCCTGGTGTCAAGGATGCTGTTCAAATCTGTAAAGCTGCTGGTATCACTGTGCGAATGGTTACTGGAGACAATATTAACACAGCAAAGGCTATTGCCAGAGAGTGTGGCATTTTGACCGATGATGGTTTGGCAATTGAAGGCGCTGATTTTCGTCAGAAAAGCTTAGAGGAGATGCGAACGCTAATCCCAAATATTCAGGTAACAGTGCTTTGAAGTTGCCTGTAGCTTACTGCAACATATTGGATGCACATTTTTAGCAGTAAAGATAGCGAAATAATAATTAACTTATTGCAGGTTATGGCTAGATCATCTCCATTAGACAAGCACACTTTGGTGAAACACCTGCGTACATTGCTTGGTGAAGTTGTTGCTGTTACTGGTGATGGCACAAATGATGCACCGGCCTTACATGAAGCAGACATAGGGCTTGCCATGGGAATCGCTGGCACTGAGGTTTGAAAATTTTGAGTTATTGTATCTATTACTTAATATGCCTGCATTCATAATTATATTGTGTTAAATGATTGCGTATTATAGTATTATCCCAAAAGCATGTAGAAAAGGAGCACGGTGGCGATTGTTCTATAAATTGCTCTGTAGTGAACAGAGAAAGGATACTACATACTATAGGGTGCAAGTGCTTTACTTTTAGATTTTCATTCTTTTTATTTCTGAGAGGCTTCTATATTTTTATGTTTTGTTTCATTGTAAATTTGATTTTTTAATGCTAGTATCTTCTTCAAAAGGGACATTGATTGCACATCAGAGTTCTCCTAGTTCTGAAAATGATGGACCTGTCCTGATATAGAATTGAAATCAAGGGTGTAATATCTTGTAGAATCAAGCCATCTTAATTTGCAATTATCATAAATAAAGAAATTTGGTTTATTTCTCTTTTCCAGTATAAATTTCAGATTGTTTTTGTGGGTATTGAATATGATTTATGCATATTGGTATCCATCGTAAGACGTCAATGAGAAGGTCTAGGTGACCCTAGGCTAACAATGTTTGTAAGGGGAACTTCAAGAAGTGAGTGTTTGGATGTTGTCTGGCTGGTCACTCTTGTAAATGCCTTTCAAAACAAAGACTCCCTATGGAAAGGGAACTTGGAGAAGTAAGGCATACTTGTATGCTGTGGGAGGGTATGTTGCCTCGTGCTAGCCCCATGAGGAAGTGCTCACCTATTGGTTGCCGGCCAACTGTTGTGTAACAGAGTCCTTCACCACATTTCATATTACAGGATGCATTTGTTGCTTTACATAGCATTGCATTTGATTACTATCCTTATTGTGGGGCATGGATGCTATGCCAATCTCTTTTAGGGCCTTGCACATACAGTGATAGAGCGAGAATACAACTATAATGTGAGACAAAAACCAAATATCTTTTATTAATTTTCAAAAGTTGGGTTTACATGATATATATAAACTTGCCAATGGCAAGTTGCAAAGCCCATTGCCATACGGGAGTCAACTACCCAACTACCTGTAAACCTCTTTCTTAATTAACACACTAAAATAACTATTACCCTATTTTATTTCATACAGGGCTGCCTCTCACAAGATGCATGCTCCATTTACATTCATTTTAAATATAAACTAAAGTATTGTTAACAACAACAAATTCAACTAAACACTTTGGATCAAGTGACCCAACAAACCCCCTTGATTCAAAGGGGTATGGAAGATAATGATCCAGAGTAAATGACTGTGAAGTCATCCAATAGTCTTTGCCGCACCTGTAAATTGGCACATTGTACATTCTGGTAGTGATCAACGGATGTTGCCCTATTCAGAAGCCAACTACCTCACAAGTTGTGGCTTGGATGATGAACATCTTGGTGGCATGCCCATCCCCTCTAATCATTCCATACCTGTCCTGCAGTATAAACACAATCAAGGTTTGCTCAACTACATTGATCCACATAAGGCCTCACACAGAAGGCCACCCAGTGGCTATCCATACTACGTATGGCACATCTCCTTGATTGCCAATGACACTGACAAACCTTTTCTGAACACTATGGGTGCTAGCAACTCCTTGCTAACTTGTAGAACCACTGATGACTGATCGAAGGTCAATGCAATAATGCACCCCAATGAGGCGAGAAGTCCTTGCAGTGAAAAAACCAATCCAAACAACCCAGTCTGCTCCTCTTCAATGATTTCAAGAAACCAAAACAACAAAATTTCAAAACCAAAATTGCTACTATAGCAGAACCCTATCTTTGAGTTAGCAACTCAAGATGGGTGAATCTCTATGCACTCAGAAGTAGTTAGGTCCATTTGGACAAGAGGCTTCAGCCATGTAGGAATATTCTGGTTCAGATGATGTGTCAGAATAACCAGAATAACTAGAGTAACTAGAAGAATCTCCACTAGAGTGTGCAATATAATGTGCTTCCTTCCTTTTATGCTTATGTTTCTACTTTTTAGAGGGACATACATCAACAAAGTGTCCTATACCTCCACAATTGTAGCATTGTGACTTTTTCTTTCCTCTGGAAGATGACCCGTGACTACCAGTACTGGTAGATGAGGAAGAATCACTTGACCAATCACGAGGCCGAGGAGAATGCTTATGCTTATGTTGATGTTTGTGTTTGGAGGAATCTGGAGAATGTCTCGGTGAATGCTTCAGAGAATGTTTTGGAGAGTGCTTCCGAAAGTGCTTCTCATGTCTCTTCTCTACTCTGCTTTTCTGCCCTTGTAAAGTAAACATCTTCAGTAGGTTTATTTTTTTGCTTGCAAAGTGTTGCTCATGCTGAGTAAGCAATTCACAAATGGAGTCAAATGTTGCATTATTAATTTTGTCACTGAGCTGAAACATTTCTAAAAAGTCCGTATAACTTGTGTTGAGCTCATTCAAAATGATAGAGATAAGCATATCATCATCAATTTTTCAACTTGTAGCACTGTATTCCCGCTTCATTTTTTTTCATCCTACAAATGTATTCAGTTACATCTTTGTCATCATTAAGATTATTATTCAACAATTGCATTAAGAGATCAATACTCTTATATGTTGGTTGTTTATCATACAGAGCCTTGAGTGCCTTCCATGCTTTCCAAGCTTCAAACTTAATAGACTCTATGTGAATGATGACTTGTGCAGAACAAGAAGATTTTAGCTGTGCAAGTGCTCTCTTGTCATGCTTTTGAAACTCAATAAATTTTGCAGGTTCAGTAGGTACTAGGGGCTGTAACTTTAGGTTGACTTTCAGCTAGTTCTCAAAGATCATTAACAACTAGTGTGTTTCCCATATTCATGCTTCATTCTTTGTAATTTTTAGGGTTAGTCTTCCTGCTTCAATGACGAGGCTTATGATTTTAGCCATGATGACACACACACACAGAGACAAAATACTACTGGGGCTTTGCGTTTACCGTCTAGTAGATTAGCAATATAACGCGTATTGCTCCAAAATAAAAATAAAACTTTAGACAAAGTGACTTCCCCTGGTTTTGATCCTGAGACCTGCAGGTCTTTACATACTTTCTTGACCATTACACCCTTATATTGCTATTACGAATAATATATGCTACTTAAAAAAAAATAGTCAGAATATTCCAAAAGCAATTTTGACCAAAAACAACCTTGAGGGGATTTGAACGTTACATCTCTCACATTGTCAAATGACTTACAAAATCTTTTCAAACACTTGCTCTGCTAGCCGTTGTAAGATATAAAATGACAATATTGTATTTAACATGCTGTTTTTCGTGTTTTGAAAAAAACTTTTTCACTTATCTATTCACTTACCCATGAATATTATTGGCAAAATAACAGCAGCAAACAATTTTGGCAATGAACTATCACACTCAGCAGGAGACAATGGGGCCCATGCCTTTTGCGGATTAAAAATAAATTTCAAAGCTTTGTACTATTGTTACCACGCCATGGAGCAGATTTTGATCGCCAATTCACTGTTATCCAGCACCATTTTAGCACGTGGATGTCACAATGCAGGTTTACATCCTTTTGGCAGTGTTGGAGTGCCACTTGGGGAGATTTTTAACCCTTCGACAGGTATTTAATATCCCAAAAAGAATATTTTAATGTCGTTTCAGGCTAAAAAATAGTTGTTCCTGGCACTATTGCTCCTCAACAGAATGAATGGTGCAGCATTTCAATACTGTTACAGCCTCTGCACAGAGAAATTGCACTCTAACCAGTTTCAAATCATTTTTAGACTATTCACGAATGGTTAAGTCTCATTTCTGGCTGTGTATTGTGCCTACCAATAGTAAAAATGTCCCACAGACGTGCCTTTTTTAATATCAAATATGCAGCACCATACAGGAAAGATTTAAAAAGAATGGAAAACCATTGCTCAAAATCACACCTTAACAAAATAAAGCATGCCACCATTCATTCATGAAATTCATGCCCGTTCATGCATGAAATTCATTCCTCGGAGTCTCTCTCCTCCTCACAGGCCTGGCTTCTCCATAAATGCTCTGATACCTCTGATAGAGCGAGAATACAGCTATAATGTGAGACAAAAACCAAATATCTTTTATTAATTGTTAAAAGCAGGGTTTACACAATATATGGCAAGTTACAAAGCCCGTTGCCACACTGGACTCAACTACCTGGCTACTTGTAAACCTCTTAATAAATTAACTAAAATAACTATTAACCCTATTTATTTCCTATGGGGGTGTCTCTCATGAGATGTTTGCCCCTTTACGTTTATTTTAAATATAAACTAAAGTATTGATAACAACAACAAATACAACTAAACACTTTGGATCAAATGATTCCATAGATGTATTTATAAAGGGTTTATTGCATTTTTGGTATGTGTGGAAGGTATGGGGACGTGATGGGCACTTGCACGGTAATGAAATACTAGTTAGTGAATTGAGCTAAGTGCATGGTATGGGTTTTATCTTCTTATTTCTTACCTATGTTTAAGGGAACTTAGATACACCAAGGGAAGTCCTTGTGTACCTATAGAGTCGTGATGTAGGTGTGAAGCCATGTGTGGTCCACTACCACGCATCAAGTGGCAAGGAATGTAAATGGTTCCAACCTTTGGAATGAAGCTTCTCTAGAAGGTTTGTGATGGTCATACCTCGTTTCCTAGTGGGTTGGTTGAGTGATCACTACATAGCAGTGTTGCATGAAGACTTGTCTCCTGCCACAAGAGACACGTCATGGAGACTGGTACTTGTCTTGGAGACCGATACTTGTTGGTACTCGCCTCTGACTCTCTGCATTTTAGTGTTTTTTTCTTACATATATTTTGTACTTGACCCTAGATATGATGAGATATCAAAGATAAATATCAATATAATTACTCACCTTTTGTCGACATCTAATATCTTTACTGTAATAAGTTGATATTAGACTGCATAATATTCTTTTCTCATATATATATATATATATTATGTAATGTATATCTAAGTCCATATATGTTTTTTTTGTCTCCAAGTACCTCTCTCCTATTTTCCTGAAAAATGGTGTACCCATTCCCGTCCGTCCCGTCCCCATCACCTTGTACCCATACCCATACTAGTCTTTTGGAAACTATGCTACATAGGTACTTTCAATATGGAATGCTGATTTTGATGTTCATACAACTTTAACTACTATAACTACAACTGAAATTAGTGATACAATGATGATTCCTTCTCGTATGCAGCATGACAATGGAAATAAAATGCAAAGAAACACAAAACATTGATGCAGAAGCATCATCATGGAAATGACAAAATTTTGGATTTCAACCAATTTTGGAATTCTAGAGTCTGGTTAGACATTTTCAGGTGTTTTGTAAGCTTCTCCACCTTCCTAGGTTACTCCATGAGCAAAAAGAGGTTGATTTAAGTTTTCCCTCCAGAACACCTCCTTTTGAAAATTTGAATTCTTAGTTCTAGATTGGGAGGTTTAAAGCAAAGTGTGAAAGCAAATAAGAATGTAAGAAGGTCCTAATGGGTTGATTTAAGTTTTCCCTCCAAAACACCTTTTGAAAATTTGAATTCTTAGTTCTAGATTGGGAGGTTTAAAGAAAAGTATGAAAGCAAATAAGGATGTAAGAAGGTCCTAAGGGGCCTCATATAATGTATGAGAGACATAGTCACTCACTTAAGTTAGGTGACCTAAGTATAATCAGTTTTACTATGATTAGGTTTCAATACCTACTTGTAACTACCTCCATTTGGAATTAAAAGAGAGAGAATTCGAATGAAAAGAGGGAGAAAGTTAAGAAAAAGGTTGGTAGAGGTGTGAAAGAGCCATGAAGGCTCTAAGAGGTCTGTAGAAGATGATGAAACTACATGTAAACAGATCTTTGACTAATAAAGCATTGAGTTTCTGGTAAATGTAGAGAATGAGTAAAAGATAGTATGAATGGTTGAGTTGTTTAGTTATGCATGCTTGAAATGGGACTAAGTCAATGATGTTTTTGATTGTAATCTCTGTAGAATGAAGGTGTGGATCTCTCTTTGATGAGTTTCTAACAATTATGATGGAAGTCTTTGTAAACAGGGCAAATCTGTGTTTTGTATGCTTTGGTTGATTGAATAGGTTGTGGAGAAATTTCAAATACATTTTCACCTAGTGGAAATAGAGTGGAGCAATAGAAATTTGATTATACAGGTGCTTGAAGGTGCGGGAGAGAGAAGAATGAGACCTTGAAGTGATTTTAGATGATGGAAGATTCCTTGTGTGGAGGACTGGTAACTAGACCCTGCCTCAAGTTTGATACATTTTGTTTTTTCCAAATAATGATGAGTTCTCAACTTCTGTTGTTAGTTCTTGAGTAGGAAGGGTTGGTAAGTATTGTATATCCTGTGTTTTGAATGAACATTGGCCATCTATGACATTGACAATTGAGAGTAAAGCAAAGACAAAACTTTACTTGACTGTAAATGCATAGGAAGTCTTCTTCTTGACTGGTATTTCCTTATTCTACAAGCATTGGCTGGGAGTTTAGAGTTTAGATGAGTTCCTGAGGGTATAATATGGTGGCACAGACCTTATGAACATGATTAGAGGTTTTGAAAATCAATTTTGCATCTAAAACTTGAAACTGTCACAGGTAAAACAGGGTATTAAGAAGGCAATTTGAAGCAAAGTTTGTTGTTGTGACCAGTCTGAGCATGATCATAAATTGGATTCTAAAGGAAAAAGATGTGTTAAGATATTACAGAGCTTATGAAATGAGTTAGATGTCTTGAAACCCTTGTCCATGAGAGTTATGAATTGTTTTATCAGTCGGGCCTGGTAAAAGCCCTAATCTAGGATTTTATCAAGATTTGACCATAACTTACCTTCCACCCATTGAAAATGGCCAAAATAGTATGAGGAATTCTTAAAGAGATTTTCATAGTTTGGGGTTATTTGGAGGTGTACGGATGCCATACTTAATGACAGTTTGTATGTGCCCTGCCTAGGCCTAAGAAAACCTAGTTTGAATCTTAAAGAAGAGAACTATACAAATTTCCTAAAGGAAGCATTCAATATCTTTTCCTAGGAGTAACTTGGGCCAAATGGGTATCCAAATCTATAATTTTTTTGTGGTGAAAGTGTATATGAGAATTGTAACCCTAGAAAAGTGAAACAGGAGACCTAATGGAGAAATTTACTAGTTGACTTGGCATGGTGGCACTTACAGTTGAGTCTTGAAACTTAGTAGCAAGCAGGAAGCCCATAAAGGGTACTCAGAAAAGTTTTTGGTTTCTCTTGAAACTTTATCAATTAATCCGAACAATAAGGTTTCTGTGTTGGCAGGGCTACAAGGCCTTTTGGCGAGAGACTTAACCAAAGTAAATTGAAATCTTGCTTTCAAATGCTGATGTTGAGTGAAGGAAGTGAGTGTTTCCAAGGGTTCAAGAAGGTGCTCAGGGCATAGAAGAGTGTAATGACATATTGGAGAGAAAAGAAGGTTTGTGGTAGTAAATTGGTGCATTTTCCCAAATCAGGACAGTCCAAGATAAGAAAGGGTGAATGTAGTTTGACCTGAGATTGCTGTGTAAGTGAGTGCAAGCAGAGTCAAAAATACAAGAGGTGAAGTTTGATGAATATAGTCAATGAATGAGAAGAAACTTAGGCACAATATTAAAACATCCTTCCTCTCAAAAACTTGCATTGTGAAATTAAGAGGTGAATTTTGATGAATATAGTCAATGAATGAGAGGAGTGCTAATGTATTGGCCTTCAAGTTAAAATGTTTTCTATGTATCAGAACAGGGATATCACAGAGAAGGTAAGGAAACAGGGAATGATTTACTTAATGAATTAGGAAACCTTTGGTTTAGCCTTGCATGGACACTTTCTTGGAATTTACAAACCTTAGGACAGTTGGATTCAAATTTGCATGTTTTGATTAAATTGCTTCCCCTGTTTGCATTAAACACTTAACCATACACACAATAGAAATACAATATTTATGTGGAGAAATCCTCTAGGAGAAGAAAACTCAATGGGAAGAGGTTTTCTCTCTAGTGGGGAACAATTTCTGTCTGTCTCTGGGCTGCTACAGTGCCATTTTTACTCTGTCCCGCTCACTTTTGCTCAATTTTCTCCTACATTTGGAAAATGTGCCAAAACAACTATTTGCAGTGAAAATGAAGGTTTGGGTATATACCAATTGAAATCTAAAACCTGTTTCAACCATAGACTTTTGGCATCCCATGCATGATTCTACCTCCCGTCTCTTTTTGTAGTTCTCAGCATTTACGCAGGCTTTCAATTTTGATGTCTCTGCCAACTGTGACGCTGAAATTGGCAAGAGCATAGCTTAAGTAGTGAAATTGTCAGAACAAGAGTTTCTAAAAAAATCCAATTGGACCATGATGTTGACATCATTGGTATTCCAACCACATATATGTGTATGTATCTTGAGGTTTTGACTCTTTGAGAGGTCGAATACTGATTGTCTTGCCTTGCCAGTTAAACAGTTGTGGATGGATAACAGCAAGTGGCATTTACAACTAGTTACCAGCGAACCTGACTGGAACTCTGATCAATTGCAAATTATTGAGCAGGCATGTGAATTGTTTGGACAAATAACCCTAGGTGTATCTAGCATTTTGTTGCATGTTCTACTTTTTCAATTGCTGTTTTTTGCCGTGTTTTACAGGCTGAGAAGGCTGGCCCTGTACACTTCATAATTTTGGGAAAAGTTCCCTATTGTAATGGAACATATTATTTGGTTATTTGTTAAATGTCTGATAATGTCTGTGAGTGTTTGGTGGGGGTGATTTGGATGTACACATTTGATGTGTTGTAGTATGAGTAGGCTTTTCATTGTAGGTTGTTGGATGCCTTCTTGATGGATGGTAACGTTTACTTAATTGACAAGCATATGTGTTAATGAAATCAATTCGTTTATCACGACCACTGGTTCCTCACTATATACCATGTAAGAAGTAAGGAGAGTTGATATACTTTCTGTAATCCTCATATATAATATCTCTACAAATGTTCTTAATGCATGTATGTGCTCTGCACTATTATCCACTCTTCTTGTATGACTGGTTGGGCACATGCGATATTAAGCTGCGGTGAACAACTCCATTTGTAAACCTCACTGCATAGTTCTGATTCAAGATTCAAATTTAAAGGCATACTGTGTCATGGTTTGCATCTACGAGCAGTATCCACAACCTGATAATTTCTAAGCATCTCTTGCTGTTCAGCCAAAAAAGAACAGTTCAATTGTTAACCATAGTAACAAGGTTTAACCAAACCTTAATGATTTTTGCAGAACCTTGAATTTATAAAGAGGACTGAACCTATTGGACTGATTATGCTAATATCAAGTGAACTTATTGATACCATGAAATCAAACCTCATTTTTGTCATGTTAACTCTGTTTTCCAACCTGCATGACTTGAAAACCATGCTGGACATGGTGAATATTCTAGTGGTAATGTCGGTGTTTTGGATAAGGATTAGGTACTAATAGTATTAATTAGCAATTTGCAACTCTAAATATTGATAGTGTTATGTACCTAATTTTGAAATACAGTTTTTGGCTGTGGGTGTTAGTCCCCAGTCCTTGTGGGGAGTTATGCAGGAGCCCCTTTCCTTCAGCGTGTAGTGTGTAGAATTTTTCGGCCCGCTTTATCTCGGCCACATAATCGTGGGGAGTCATGCCCAGCAGTTCCCAGGCAGGATTCGAACCTGGGTCTTTATTGCTTTGCCTTACCACTGTCAGTTACATGCACTGGGTAAATTTTGAAATACATTGAACATTGGGTATTGAAATATTTCTTTTATATCATTTTCATATTCTATTTCTGTGATTATGCATAATTTTGTATGCTATAGCCTTGAACCTTTCTGAACCTGTTTGGATTTATGAAATTCACCTTCTCAAACCTACCGAACCTTTTGAGTCTTGCTACCATTGAGCCAACAAGTAGCAAATTACTTATGAGCATTGATAAAAATAGTTCTGAGTGGAGTAATTCTCAGGTTCCTAAATCTCAGGGATGGGGGAACAAGTGCATGGAGGGAATGGGGTTTCCGGGACAGCAAAACATTTCCCATCTTTTGGGGATGGCTATTACAATATGTAAAAATTAATATTTAAATGTTTTAACTTTATTCAATGAAATGTAGAGGTTTAAACTGTATTAAATGTTATTTGGGTAGTCTTGAGATTGTTAAAATATAGAGCTATAGAGCATTATATAGAATGTAATGCGGTTCTAGGCAGTTGAAGAGGTTGTAACCAAACAACCAAATGTAACTAAATGTAACTACCTCTTCCTATAATAAATTCACCCTGTGCCTGTATCATTTGAGCAGTGCAGTTTGCCTTCTCTAATTCTTTCTTCTCTTTGCATATGCTAACATTGGTATCAGAGCGTCCAAGGTTGCAGTTCGAGGAAGCCTCCAAGAGGTACGAACTAAAAATTTGAGGAAGCCCTAACAAGGCACGAATTTGATAAAACGTGGGGTATTTGGAGAAAAATACCAGACGCTAGGGCAAAGAAGGAAGAAATTCCTCCATTCGAGGCCCAGAAGACGTGGTACGAGGGCCTAAAGTCATGAAAGAAAAATGTGAAGCAGATACAGTCATTTTTTGCACAAATCGTGACCTAGTTCATGGCTGTAAGTGCCTGAAATCGTGGGGCAGAAAAGAGATGCAAAGTCGCAAATAATCAAGTCGCAAATCCATAGTCGTGAGGGCAGAATCGTGGACGAAACCCCAAGGAAAGATGGGGGCAAAGATTTTCATATTTTCGCTGCAGTCGTGATTTCAGCAGTCACCATTGAAATCGTTTAAAGCCAGCAGAAGCACATTCGTGTGTAAGAATAACATAGTTACCAGGAGGAAAAATGTGAGAGCAGAGGAGACAACGAATGCCAAAGTCGTGGTTCGAAGGTGAAGGCATAAGCAAAGTCGTAAGGATTAATATTATTTTCAGGCTTCAGCAACAAAGGTATTCATTCGATTTGCTGGGAGTAATTAATTTTTAATATTATTTGCACGAATAAGTAATATTGTTTTATTAAGTGGGCAAATACTTTATTTTCATATTTGCTGGAAAAAGATATTTTATTAAGTGTGGGGCAAAATTTTATTTTATTATTTCCGTTATTTTGGAATAATAAAATGGCAAATATTTCACACTTGACTTTGCCGGAGACACAAAAATTAATGGGCACTAATTTCAATGTTTGGAGTCATAA
Source organism: Taxus wallichiana var. yunnanensis (assembly GCA_018340775.1). NCBI lineage: Eukaryota > Viridiplantae > Streptophyta > Pinopsida > Cupressales > Taxaceae > Taxus > Taxus wallichiana. The sequence continues at coordinate 604,616,941 of CM031243.1, forward strand.
GATTTTAACGGTCGCGAGTTTCGTGATTGTGATAAAATAATCAAGGGTGATGAAAGTCGACCAACGACTAACTTCGAGGATTATGACAAATGTCATAAGGAAGTGTTATTGCTTCTCAAGTTGTCGGTGTCGGATGATATGATACCGGAAGTGCGGAATGCCACTGTGGCAAGCACGTTGTGGGCCAATCTGAGGGATAAATATCAGATGTTAGAAAAGAGTCGGGTTTTATACCTGAAGAATATGCTCTTTTCCGTAAAGTTACAAGAAGGTGGATCATTGTCTGAGCACCTACTTCGATGAAAGACCTCCGAGACCAATTATCTTCCATCAACAAAAAGGTGGACGATGATGATATGGTGGCTCTGGTTTTGAACAACTTACCTTCTTCGTATGAGTCATTTGTGGAGGCACTCCATTTAATGGTCTGAAAGTCAAACACTCACGTTTGACAAGGTGAGTTCCTACCTGTTGCAAAAGGAGCGGAGACAACTTCAAACAGAATCTAATTGTGACCATTCAGAGTGCTCTTGTCACTCAGTCAAAGGGAAAGTGGAAACGTCAATCTGGTGAGTCTTCCACTCGGTATCAGGTCACATGCTATTACTGTCACAAGGTTGGGCACCTCAAGAAGGATTGCTGGAAGCGGAAGTATGATCTTTCGCAGCAGAACAAAAAGCCATGTGATGAGGAACATGTGGCAGCAGTTGCAGAAGAACGGGATTCGGATGATGGGCATGCTCTTTATTGTCTTACGACATCATGCTCGAATGACAATGGTACCAGATTTTGATCATTGACTCTAAAGCGTATCCGCACACTTTTCATGTCGTAGGACTCGGTATGTTTCATTTACTGCAAATATTTGTTTTGAATCAGTAGTACTAGCCGATGGAGAATCACTTACAGAGAAGGGATAGGAGATATATGCATTGTATTGAATAATGCTCATAAATTGTTGGTACGGAATGTTAGATATGTACCTTCTTTACAAAATAGAATCTTCTATCTATTCATCAATTGATTGAAAATCCCAATATTTCTATGGATTTCTGTGGAAAGAAGTGTGTTGTCTCTGATGTGAAATAGAGACGGATAATTGCCCTTGGTATTGGGGAAGGTGGTCAGTATCGGCTTGTTGATCCGGCTGCGATCAACATGAATGCACGTGTGGAGGACAGCTCCACCATTCAGGATGTGCAGGAGGCTGCAATGCCTTGGGAGGAAGCCATTCCTCACAAATCTGTTGACTTGGATACAGTCAACCTACATGCACCTATTGTGGAGGGAGTATCCACTATACCAAATGTACGGAAGGCGGAGGCGAACATGCCTTGGGAGGATGGATTTCCTCATTTTGAAGAACAATTTGTTGTGGACGGAGACTCCACTATTCCAAATGCACTGATGGTGCATGGTGAGATGGCATGCCCAACCACTCACTCAGAGGTCCTTGCTCGAAGGACAATAGAGCATGAACAATTTGCTCATTGTGTTGTGAAGGATCTTTCCCAACAGAGGGGGATAGATGAGCAAATAGATGAGGAGTTGATTCTCACTCCTACCACTGCTGAGACGGAGACCACTTTGCTGAGACGGAGATGGTTATTTCTCCTACTATTGCGGAGTTGGTTCTAACTCCTACTGCACAGATGGTCACATTTCTCTTATTGAGAAAGTTGGATGAGCACTACACGGTGTTGCAAGGACATGATCGAGGTGACTTCGATTGCAGGATAATTGAGTCTTTGTACAAACTCCAGCAGGCTACACAAGCCTGAATAGATTTTTCAATCCACCTCTTCAAGGTTCTGATTTCAGCACTCTGGAGATGGGGCTGACACTCTCAGCCATTGGTGATTCATCACTGGTCAATGAATCACGTAACAAAGAACCAATGGACCACTTGCCATATCCTTTGTTCATGGGACCAGATTTTTGTTTTGTGGTTCTTCTTCATTCGACAACCGCAACACAATCATGGACTGCTGATTTTGAAGTCCAACCTATGGCACAGTCTGTAGATGTAATGACTAAACATATGGGCTTTAGGAAATTTGTAAAATTTCGGGATAAACTTGGTATTGTTTCCGGTTTAGTCATTAAGAGGGGGTGTTAAAATATAGAGCTATAGAGCATTATATAGAATGTAATGCGGTTCTAGGCAGTTGAAGAGGTTGTAACCAAACAACCAAATGTAACTAAATGTAACTACCTCTTCCTATAATAAATTCACCCTGCCTGTATCATTTGAGCAGTGCAGTTTGCCTTCTCTAATTCTTTCTTCTCTTTGCATATGCTAACAGAGATTAGAATTCAATATTTTTCTGCAAAATAACTTCTTTTAAAAATAAAAGCATCAGATCTTTTTTTTATGTTTTTGGTACATTCCCTCCAAGTCCCCGGGTTTCCGAAACGTTCAGGATGTCAGCAAACTCTAGTGGATGCATCCTTGCGTAACAATGGTAATATGGTAAGTTCTTAGCTAATTGATCCTAAAGCTGAATAACTTTTATATTAAATAATATGTTGCCAACAGCAGCACCATGCAATCAGTGAAGCTATCATGAAGAAGTAGAGTAGCATTCCAATGAACATGCGTTGGCCTTTTATCTTATAAAATTGTCATTTCCAGAAGCGAGAACTTGGAGCAGCAATATGCAATTATTCTTGGCAGCTCTTCAAACTACATTTTGTATGGGTGTTTGTGCCTTCACATCATCCTTGGTGAAGTACATATTCTATGCTTTATCCAAGGGAAACAGTTGGTATTTCACAATAGTCAAGACCAATGAACCAATATTTATGATATCAGCCTGAGTGCTAAGCTATAGGTGAGAATGGTGGGATACAAGAGAGACACACAGGGAAACGTCACGCGGTGAAATTAAGAATACTACTCAAGTCTGGAATAGAAAATTTGGGCCCTGTCATGTAGGTATGTTTTCAAAACATGCAACCAAAAGAACAACCCCACTTCTTGCCTATCATTAATTGATTTTTTTAGATACTACAGGAGTTAATGACCCAGCGACCTGGCACACTTCTTGGCGCGCTAATGCAGGGTGAGTCCTCCCAACCGGCTGTGTAAATGCAAGGGTAACCGGTCCCCTGGGGCCTGGGGATTAGAACCTGGGTGGGTGGCTGGCAAGCACTCAGGCCCCACCATCAGGTCACACCCTTGTGCCCCTATCATTAGTTGAATTGCCCCTCAAAGATTAGACTGATTAGAGTGCCACTTGTTTCTAACTTTTACCTTTTTAAGAACTTTCTTATGGATGCAGCCAACAGCAGATAATATTGTCTAAAAATACAATCTTCTCTGCCTTACGGTGGAGTATATTGCCAAATTTGGTGTTAATGTTTACGTTTTATTGATAGTTAAACATAAATTTTAATTTCCAGAGCACTTGTATTCCCCAGAAAATCTTCAAACTCTAATGCAAGGGTCATTATAGATTGTTTGGTTTCACTTTATTATCATGTTTTCTGTGGATACTTCCTACATAACTTATTGATCTTTGAAGTTGCAAATTTTGAAGTGCAGGTGGCAAAGGAGAGTGCAGATGTGATTATTCTCGATGATAACTTTTCCACAATTGTAACAGTTGCCAAGTGGGGACGTTCAGTCTACATAAACATCCAAAAATTTGTACAATTCCAGCTAACTGTTAATGTGGTTGCCCTAGTTGTGAACTTTTCCTCAGCATGTATTACAGGTAAACTTACATATTATTTTCCTATTTTGGTCATGCAATTATTGACTTTCCGCATGCTTTCTAGCTCATAGTAGATAGTAAATGAGGTTGTCCATAGATGTTGTACACACTACTGAGATGATCTGTTATTTGAGCAGGCAGATTTATTGCATTCATTATCTTTGGTATTTAATCAACAGGTACTACTCCACTCACAGCAGTTCAACTGCTTTGGGTCAATTTGATCATGGATACTCTTGGAGCATTGGCATTGGCAACTGAGCCTCCACATGATGACTTGATGAAAAGACAACCCGTTGGAAGAGGTCAAAGCTTTATCAGTAATGTTATGTGGAGGAATATTTTCGGCCAAGTTGTATATCAGCTCTGTGTAATATGGATACTGCAAGTGGAAGGAAAAAGTTATTCAAGCTGGATGGCCCAAATGCAGATTTAGTTCTAAACACGTTGATTTTCAATTCATTTGTTTTCTGCCAGGCAATCTCTCTCTCTCTCACTCACTCTCTCTCTCTCTCACTCATGCACACATGGACATGCACAGACAGACCCATATGCAAACATGCATGCACACACTCACACACACATAGACAGATAGATAGACACAGACACACACTCGCTAGAAAGGTGAATCATTTCCAGTTGTAGACTTGAGGTCTGACTCACTTTGAAAGGAGAAATGACCTCAGTTCCTTTTTTGTTTCTTTGACAATACCGCTGATGTTTGTAATCACATACATACTACCTGTTAGGAAACTAAGTATGCTGCAAAAGTTATATCACCAAAGGTTGAAACCCGGCAGTTGGCTACATCTGAAATTTGTCTTGACTATATAAACAGTTATACATGTCCGGAAAAGAAATACGATGATCATTGTTATTTTTCAACTAGTCCTTTATGTGTTACTCAATAAATATGGTGCCTAGGTGCACCCTGCGGTGCCTTGATGTTCACACCAGGTCAGTTGCATAGGAAATCTTGTAGTCAACACCTTTCCACTGTTGCTGCTATGGTGCTTAACCACGTAATTCTTGTCTAAGATAATTGTCATAAGATAGTTGTCTCAAGTGCAGAAAATGAACCTCAGTGCCAACTGGAGTTGGGCTGGGAATGGGCGAGGGGAGGCAGATGCTGGTATTGTTGTTTTAATTGACTGCAAGCTTTATTCATAAGATTCAAGAAGAGTGTTTTTGTGCAAGGGAGAAAAGAAACCAATATTTACATAGGGTTACTGCATGGTTCATATAGCAAGTCACATTATAATGTTGACTTCAGATCCGAGAAGAAAGTACAGTTTGTACCATGTTGTGATCCTATGACTGGTTTGTACAATTGAGATGTGCCACACTGAAGTAAAACCTCTCATGCTTCATATCTGTGAAGAAAAGGTGCTTGCTTAAGTTTTGAAAACTTCTTGCAGAGTTAGTAGAGCTGACTTAAGTGATGGAAAACCCTATGGAGTTCGGAGCCTGTTTTATATTCCCACAAAGATTTTTTCTGATCCAAACACAGTGATGTAGCTAGATTGATGCCATTTTCAACAGTCAGTTGAAAATCAGCAGATAAGGTAGTGGAATTATTAATCAATGTCGTATGTGAAAAAATTAAGATAAGAACCTTGAGATTGATATATTTAAGATATCTGCACTAGTTGAGGATAAATGTGAGAGCTTTGCTGAAATTATGGGAAGCTATAGATCAAGAAAGAAGCTAGCACTTACAACTTTCATGTCGAAAGACAACTCTTCATAGATGGATCATGTAGTGGAATCCAAAATATCGATTCCAAATTCTTTATCACAGTTTTTCCAGAAAATTGTTTTCAATAATTATGGCTGGAGTCTTGAAATCTCTAATCATCCTTGTGCATAATAAGTTGCTTTTTACATTTCTAAATCTCATTTGAGCTTTAGTTCTTCCTTTGTGTGCTAAAAACTGCTTCTTTGACATGACATTTAAAAAAAAATGTTCTGGACTTGCTTTGGATCAAGGCCAGGTGATCTTTAATCAAATAGCTAAGTGTGATCAGGTGTCGGTTCAGCCGACTGTCGGTGTCAATCCATTGTGTCAAACCTATAATGTGTCGGTGAGACATTGCTACATGGTGCAGGTGGAACATAGTCTGTCCAAAAGAACGAACAGCCCAAAGTGGAGCGGTTAGCATTAGGAAGACTGCTTATAACAAGAACTATTAATGAATGCTTCAGTTAAGATTAATCTGAACTCAGGAATGAGCAATTATATGATCCATTCTCAAGATTATCTATGATTCATTCTCATCATCAATTAAATTTGCTTTAGGCATCATCTCCCCATTACTCCTGAAATGCTGGTGTGGAATTCCTTGCAGGACATAGAATAATGTGTATCCCCATTTACTTGCAATGTCTTTTGTCTTTGAAATGAATCAGTTAATATAAGTGAATCCTTTGTGCACTGTGAGAAGTATCTGCCATGGGCTCAAGATCCTTTGAAGCCATCTCTGACAAATCATATGTCATGGGAGCCAAAAAATCTAGAAATTTTCTGCTTCATATGGCGGTAGAATATTTGCTGACGAGATAGCTACCAATGTGCACGAAGGCTTGGATGATGAGGGAATGTAAATAGAATCTACACCCCCGACTAAGGATACTCTTACATCGACCCTAATAGAATAAATTATTTCAAGTGAAGTAAATACATTCTTTCATCTCATTGTTCATCCTTGTGGCATAAAAAGATAGCCATGAAATAATTATTACTTAACAGCATGAAAGTAATTTACATGTGGAGCAGAAAATCCGCTTAAATCATATTTGCACAAATAAAATATGTCAAGTTGACATGGTAGGTGAGAAATCTCATTGAATTTGATAGGAAGGTATATATTTTGAATTCATATTTCCTGCCCTACTAATTTTAGCTATTTTTCTTCCCTATGTGCAGGTCTTCAATGAAATAAGCTCGAGAGAAATGGAGAGGATAAATGTATTTCATGACATCCTGAGAAATTGGGTCTTCATTGCCGTGTTGTCATCCACAGTTATTTTTCGAGTAATGATTATTGAATTCATGGGTTCTTTTGCAAACACAACTCCACTTAATTGCAACCAGTGGTTGTGTAGCGTACTAATAGGGGTTTTCAGCATGCCAGTTGCAATGCTGGTTAAAAAATACCAGTCTCACTGAATCAACAGGTGGGATCAAAATTGAAATCTGAATAAGGCTGATTGAACTTGGAAGTCAGTCCATGTTTGTTCGTCTTCAGAGATCCATGATATCTTATTGCAGAATGCTTTCACTAAGATCCGAGGGATATCTTCCATGAATGATTGGGAATAGGGACAATTTTGGTTCCGAACAAAGTTCAATTGCTAATCTTTATCCTAGTTTTGCATTGAGCAGTCTCCTTGTATGTTAAGCTTTGGGGAAACGAAATGGCAAGGCCTCTAAAGAGACAGTGGGGAAGAAAATGGTGCAATTACTGATTTATTATTTGAAAAGATTACATGAAAATCACACCTTTACACTTGAAGTTCCTTCTCAAAAAATGTGATTGGCATAGTTTCCATTCATGTTTAAATTTTTAAGTTATTTCCCCCTTTGAATTTCACAGGATAATGACTTTTTTTTTGGTCAAATGTACAAAACAATACATCCGATATGTGCTTTTTCTTTCCAAGCATCTAGTTTGGAAACATAGAAGGATTGCATTTTTAATATAATGCCTTTTGAGAGTGAAATTTGATTGGACGGCACATTATCATCGTTGAATAATCATGATAATTTGGTTAAGCACTGTATTTACATCCTTATGGCATGCAATGTAAAAAGTAAATGTGATAATCATGGAAAGCTTTTTTTTATAGGTAGACACAGGCCTTTTATTTCTTACTGGGGAGTGGGCTTCTCTCCCTCTATATTTTAGTGGTATTCCTCTTTAGGTTGAGAAGCCAACCAACTTTTCCATACTGCCATTGAAGCTTGGATTCATCAAAGGTAACTCCCCTGCCATATGCATGAAGCAGCATCAAATAAAAGTGTTTGTATTATCCTCGTGTCTTTTGTTATAACATTTCCACCTCATGCTTTTTATGCTTGAAAGTTGTGAGTTATGCATTTAACTTTTTAAGTTAAATTTGTCACTAGGGCCATGCTTTGGAAGTCTGTTCAAGAGTAGAGATCCTTTAACATTTATGAGAATTGCTTGCTTTACATTAAAAACAAAATTGTGTAAAGCTTTTATTCATCAGTTTTCTTATTTATAAAATTTAGCAGTCTCCACACGTATATCATATGAGCTAATTGTTTTAGCAGTCTCCCTCTCTGACACGACATTTACAAGATATTCATGCCTTGTGGAGCCTCTCTAACTTGCGGTTAGTTGAATTTACAAGATATTCAGTACAGTAACATATCTCCATTATAAACATTGTGTTCAACATTGATACTCTCATTGGAAGTTCAACATTATAATTATCATGCTTGAGGTTGACATTGTAATCTCAATGCCAGCATGGGCATAAAATTTTTGGTCACATTGCTCACTATTGAATGTGTAGCTGATTTAGAATTGGTAAATTATTTCAAATGGAGATGATAATAAGGAAGAATGATAGTTATGATCTACCCATCTTCTTTAGGTTTGTTATCATCAAAACTTTAAAAAGTTTTAGGAAATTTTAATGTTCTATTCATAACACATAATAGTATAATATGCCTTTTATACTTCAAAGAAAAAAACACATCCAAGACATGCCCCCAAGCATATGGTTGAAATTCAAATATGCACTATCCTAGTAACAAAACTTTGTCACGTATTGATTTCAGAATTTTGTCTAATTTGGAATGAATTGAATTGAATTAATTGTAATAATATAGAGAGAGAACATAAAAGTTTTGGTGCTCAAGTTGAACCTTCACAATTCAAGAACAATAGGAAAGAGCAAACAGATTATGAGTATCAATATACACATTTGATGAAAGGATAGTCAACAAGAATGACCTGTAAATGCGTGGCCAAAAAAATAGTTAATTTTACAGTGACATACAAAACTGCAATTTGTTTTTGACATGTTACCATGCAAGCTTGACAAGAACTAGATGTGTCTTACATATTGAAGCACAAATGAACTTTAGAAATTTATTTTGAAAACAAATAAATTTGATTGGTACTAGTTTTGTAGTCACCTAATTGTGGTAGGGGTACTTGTTAGCTTATTATGAGGTATTTGTTGATTATTGGTGGTGCATGTCCTTGTGTTTCCTTGTTATTCTCTCTCCTCCCCTATTTCTCTCTTATCTCACCGAAACTGTGCAATTAAGATTATGGGTACCTTTAAGTCGTGTATTTATGGACTCGGGTCCATAATTATGAGTTTATGGTTCTGTTTTTTTTGTTGCATTGGCCCTGTAACCCTTTTGTGTACCTGGAGATTTTGGGTCTTACTTTGTTGGTTTTCCCACACATTATGTGTTGGCTTGCTATCCAATATGGTTCTAATTTGGATTCAAGAAGTCTGTAAGTATATAAGGGTATTAGTGCATTTAGGACACGAGAGGTCCTATTAAGACATGGATACATGCAAATTAAGAGAGCCTTATTGTGAATTCAAAACATATCAAGTAGGAACAAATTTGAAGCATTTCATGTTGTGTCAAGCATTCATTCTAGTGGTAAAAGTCATATCTAGTAGACATTACATTACATTAGATTGTTTAGTTGAAATATTGCCTTTATAATTGGTGTGTTATTTTTGATATTGTACTGTTAGCGAAATAATTTGTCACAAGGGAATATTAGGGACTTTCACCAACACTTTGGAACTAGGTCCATCTACTTAGGAATGGGGGGCAGCTCCATTGATCGAAAACAGGGAAATATGTACACTATACCATTGTGGGTGGTCTTTCGACCGGGGATCACACATGAACACTCCACTAAACCCGTGTGCAAAAGGAGGTGGAGGAAATGTGTGTATGAAGAGGGGAGAAAGTGAGAAGGAGGTTTTATTCAATAAATAACAAGTTGAATTTATTGACATAAAATCAGAGTATTTCCAAGTTAACAATGAGAAGACATCAATATGCAAAACAAGACAAAAAACACAATCAACACAAAGTTTAACTGCATTATATTCATCAAAAGATTTATTCTTTCCCTAGTTGTGCAGGATTACAAATCTCTATTGGAGTAGGAGTTGAGATGGAGAGGAAAACATAAGACAAGGAAATATAAGAATTGTAGTTTCTTGCTTGTAGTAAGACAATGGGAGCTATCAACCAAGAAAATCTAACCCTAGGAATGGAGAGAACATTAAAATATATAGCCAAATCTAATGGCTCTTCGCATTCCCATGTGACTTTTTAACTTAAAGTGCAATCCTCAATGAAGAAATAGAAACTTTAAGTGACTTAAGTCACTTTTTACAAAATTTTCTCCTCAACGAAGAAATATAATTCTAGAGAGAGAAAGATAAAATAGGAGAGGAAAGAAGAGAGAGGAGAAGCTCTAATCATGATCCTGATGACCTCTGCCGTGATGCTCCAGTGATGGACTCCGATGAAGAACTTCTGACCCCTCTGCACTATGAGAGCCTCCTCTTGAATGATCAACCATTGTAGCCCATCAGGTGCTTTGAGAGAAGAGATGAGAGACACTTGATCAATAAACCATTGAAAACAAGAAGAATGCCCTTTTCACTTGAACCAATCCTTCCAATCCATGAAACATTGCCATGCCTTTCTCGACCCTCTTGCACATGATGAGAACTTGAAACAATTGGTGTGCCAAATGAGACAATTGCACACACAACCATGATCCATGATTCTCGCTCACTTTGAGATCATTGATTACTAACAAGATGCAAGACCAGCACCTTCCAACACAGAGGTGGAGGAAAGAGAGAGATTGAATGCAATTTCATTCACCTTATGATCAAATACCCAATATGAGATGAAGTGAAACGTCCCCGAATAAAATGTACTTTGAGACCAAAATTGGGAACCAAGAGGGCTTCCTTTCCACATGCGTTACAAATCATCTGTCAACCCTTTGCAAGCATGAATTTTCCTTATCACTCTAATGAGGCAAGGTCCTAAGAGATGATCACTACATAGTGACATGTGGAGATTTGCAAATGTTGAGAAGTACCTCTTGGAATGAGGACTGTCAAAAATAGACTATTGTTTACTAGAGGTGTTCCTAAAACTTGGTCACAGTATGGTGCACAGGCTAAAAATAGCCTTGTGATTTGAAACAAGTGACCATTTGCTCTAAATGACACACTTTGAGAGAATCCTTTTTGTCACATTTTCATGAGGTTCATTCCACATCATGTTTCTAAATTTATTAGATTCACTCAAACACCTTATGCTTACCACATATGGAAATGTGGGAATTTGCTTACAAATTGAGAAATTGACCTCTGTGAAGGATAGGATCAATGAGACATGAAGGGGAAGAACATGTGTGACCATTTTGAGCTCATTCTGAACACTTTTTTAGTAAGTCATACATGGGTGTCTATTTTTAGCAATTTTATCAATTTGTCATTTTTGAGTGTTTTGATCTTGGAGGAATGAACTGAGGTACTAGAAAACCAATTGTTTCTCAGACTTACTATTTTTAGTAGGCTACTTGGTAGAGACTTACTAAAAATAGAAATTGGTCTTCCGGTGTCGGATCAGAATGAAAGTGGTCTCAAAAATTTCTATTTTACACCGGATGCTTTGCTCCAATTTTCGGCAATTGGCTTGATGAGTTTCCGTGGATCCAAGAAATTATTATTTATGGCTAGAAAATTCATGTGGCTGTAAAAAAATTGGACCATCAATGAAATCCATATTACATTCATCTTAAAGGTGTTCTGAAGAGGAAGAGATGGTCAAAATTTGGAGGAAAATGGAGCATGGAAACAAAAGTTATGAGGAAAACAAAATTTTGACAACTAGGGCACAAATGGGAGCTTTTTGTGTTTTGAGATGATGAACCAAATTTAAGAAAACTTTAATCACTTCCCTTACTTGCTTTATGAGTTTGTTTTATGTTTTTGTGAAGTGTGAGCAAGGGTGAGTGATTATATATGGTGGAAGTGAAGAAGAGAGATGAACATGGGAAAGTGGGAGAGTGTAAGAGTGCAAGATGGGGAATGGAAGCCTCCTTGCACTTGGCCACACTTTTGGGTGAAATTTCACCTCAAAAATGCACTTGAGGTGTAAGGAGGGGAGAAAAGTGTGCCATGGGATGAGGATGGAGAGAGGAAATGGCATGCACATGCTCATGTGGGAGCTTTTCTCATGTTTGCTCCATGACTTGACATGCACCACATCAAAGATCCCCACCAATAGGAAGAGGGTGCACTTTTGGGGTGCAATTTCACCTCAAAAGTGTGCCTAAGGTGCAAATGGGGTTCAAAAATGTGCTTGGAGGAAAAAAATGGGGCCCACCCTCAAGTTAAAACAATCACTTAAGTCACCACATGCACTTTTGCCTCTCCCTTATGTTTTTAACTTGCAAAATTCAACCAATAGGAAAGGGGTGCACTTTTGGGGTGCAATTGCACCTCAAAAGTGCACCAAGGGTGCAAAGGGACACCAAAAGTGTGCCAATGCACCCAAGTGTGGCTTCAGAGCATGGTTTACATTTATGTCTTGCTTCCTGGAATGTTTCCTTCGCCCCATAGTCAAAACTTAATGAATTTTGGCCATACAATATATGAATTTACATGGAAACAAGACAATGAATCCAATGAGAATATTTATAAATATTGAGAATGAGTTCTCCAACAAATTATATATGTACCTTCAATTTTGCCTAGAGCGGTGCATCGATGAGCCGAGTGGCAAGATGAGTTTTCAATGAGAACCAACAAAACAAAATTGTGGGTCATGAAGAGAATTGAATATAATTTCATTTGATATTTTTTTGGCTCCTAAATCTTCTTGGCTATTTCGAAACCATTTGAGAAAGTTCCACCTTGTAGAAGGACTCTTATGTTGCACTGATGGATATATTCCCACATTTTTATACTCACAAATTTTTCCTTGATTATTGCACCATGAATTAGGATCTTTAATATTTCCAGTTCATGGGATATGAGCTCCGAACACTTCACAAGGCTCTTGAAACCCTTCGAACAAGGTGACCAACTCTTTTGAAACTTGCATTTCCAGTGCCTTGCCCAAAAAGACCTGGTTTTTCTTAACTTGTTCCTGACCTCAATTTTCTCCACAGAATATTCCTAAAATACCTTGGAAAAATTCATTTCTCTCCCATACAACTCCCAAATGATTTGAATTTTCCCGTAAGCTTTGAAGGATGTTCACCAATGACAAAAAGACTAAAAATAACCCTTTTGAAGCCTTTGGGAGCACTTTGTTCTTTCATAGATCTCAGTAGCTTCAAGAACCAAGCTAGGTAAACTTCTCTGCACATGAAATACACTTGAAAATCATGTTAACACATTCCTCTTGGCTAGAATGAGGATGACACAATTGAAATGTTGACCAAAGGAAAGGTTTACATTGACCGGGAAAGGGAATTTCAAGTGTGGGTTTGGTTGTCATGACCAAAATTTTAAATTTTGCATGCTAGACATTTAGCATGACAACATGTACATTATTTATGGAGCCGATAAATATCAAAGAAGTTTTGGTTTACCATGGATCCCAAACCAATTTTTGCCTTACTCATTTTGTAGACCTAGCTACCCTATTAGAGTTTAGAGGAAGGAGATCAATTTCGTAAAGATTTGTGGGAAATTTAAAAAAAGTGTGGGGTATTAGATCCTTTGAATTGATAAGAAGAGTTTTCAAATCAAAATTTCCTTGTCAACAATTCTCGAACCATACAATTTTGGTCGTGGAAGAGTGACTTGATAGTTTGGGCAAAGTCCTTTAATCGATGCGAGTTTTCTAGGTTCTCTATGGATGTCTCTAAAAACCCTAATCACATTTGTAGTTGATTGTTTCTATATTAGAATGAAATAAGATAAATTGCTTAAACTCCCTCTTGTTTATTCTTACATTTGAAATATTTTATGTAATTAAGTCTAATTTTATCATTTTAAGTTTATTAACATTTAATTGCAACATTTATGGGTAGATATTTTGAATTTTGATGTAAACCATTTTCCCTAATACATTTTAGGGAATCTAATTTGGCCTAACACATATTTAGGGATTCATCTTTCGATGAATCCACATTATCTTGCATGTTGAATCCACATTATCTTGCATGCTTTATACTTCTTGGGTTAGATCTTGTTTTCAATGTGATATATTTGATTGTTCTAAGCTTCCAAACTTGGTAAGTGGTATTTTGGGGGATGGTGAAGAACTAGGAAAAATAGAAAGGAAAATTTATTTTAAGGGCCTTATGCCTTTCTCTCAAACATTTCTTAATGTAAGGGCGTTGAATGACAATTTCTTGTCTAGAACTAAATCTAGTAATAACTTTATGAGAATCCAACTTTAAAAATCTCAAAATATGATTTAATGTTGATTATGATTCACTCAAGAGTTTGAGCATTCAAAAATTCTTCTTACGTAAGAACTTCCCAAGAATTATTGTGCATAGATTTAGATAGAACATTGTAATGAATATTGTACTTCATGCGCTAAACAATGTATTTTGGATTCTCATTGATTGGGAGTATTATTCTCTCAGATCTGGGGATAAGGAACCACCATTCATTGTGCTAATGGATTGGATAGGAGTCTCCAGTGGAAGATAAAAGAGGTGAAGCTCCTTGATGTCAAGGTTGATATGCTATCAACTTTGTCCATTCAAGTTGTTATGAAAACAAGTTGTTTTCTTTGGAAAAGATGCCACTTTAAATGTTGTCCCCTAAATTAACATGTGAGTGCAAGTTTATACTTCAAGGCATCTATAAAAATAATTTCATTTTCCCACTTTTTATAGTTAAACCACTTTAGATGTTGTCCCTAGAATCAACACATGAGTGTTAAGATTACACTTTAGGGCATCTATGAAGATCTTTTCATCTTCCCACTTTATATAGTTAAACCTATGTGGCTTTATTCTCTTAAATTGCTATTCAAATAAGTTTGTAAATGCCTTTAGATTTTGAATTGTGAATCGACTAATTGGATTATGATTGGATCTATTTTTGAGAGTACAAATATGATATCCTTTAGTTGTTGTCCACACCATCAAGCCTTTTTAAAAATAATTTATGGGTATGTGATAGAAACAAGAATGAATCATAATTAGGTAGAGAGCATGCAAACTAATTATACCTTGTTACGAATTTAGGGTGTTGTTCTAGAAACAAGAATGAAATCCCCATGTTTATCTTAGAAAAACATATATAAATTCTTGTCCATAGAAGTGATGGTACAAAATATCGAATATGAAAATAATGAATTATAGGTATGAAAAAGATATCTTGTCGATCATGATAAATGAAATTTTCTATCCTTCCATACCATAATGGATAATGACATATGAGAGCTATCGTTACCATTAATGGTTCACTCTTGATTGGTGAGCTAGGTTGTCCTTTCATATTTATCTACATATTCACATGAGACTATGGTCCATCCTTTGCATGATCCTCATGACTCTAAATGGGCATTCTTTAGTGATTTTGGTGTTATTATGTGGGTATATTCGTGTCCAATTGCTAATAATGGGAGTCTTATTTAGGGATGCAACTATTCTTTAGACAACAATTTTTTGTTTTCATGAAGGTCTTCTAAAATATTTCCTTTTCTTTCCATTAGTTTGAAATTTCCTCCATCATATACTTGATGAAGATTCCAACTTTGGTTTGTAGGTGTAGTACCCGAAATTTAGTTCTAAGGCACTTACAATAATCATTTAACATTTATTCCAACCCAATACCATTTACAAATAAATTGACTTAATCCAAGAGCATCTTGCTCAAATCTCACACTTTGAGTCCACTAGGGAAACACTTGTTATTCATCCTATCAATTTTGAAACCAATGCACCGTATACATAGCACATCTACATACTCCTACAAATTCTCCTTATACCTTTGATTAGGTCCCAAGCTAAGTGTAGATAGAATTGCATGGAAAAGGACATAATCAATCAACGTTTCTATCCAAGGCTAATGATTCTTTCCATTGTACTTTCACCAATTAATTTTTCAAATGCACAAGTTAACCTAGTTGGCTTATAGTAAATCGCATGAAATTATTCACACAAGCCACTTATATAAACAAATACACCATAGCCTACTAGGGAAATCTAGATTCTAGGGATCTCACACTCAAGCACACTCTAAGAAGAATTTTTGGCCCTTATCATTGAAGTATCAAATAATTAGAGCACTACATAAATCTACAAGTCTAAATACATCCTAATTTGATGCGCTAGAACAATTTCATGCACCATGATCAAAACTAAATAGCATTGCCAAGTGTTGAAGGCCTTTTTAGGGTCTTGTCAAGAATCAATGTTTATGCAAATTTGTACACATTCACGGAGAGGGAGAGCTACACGAGCCAAAGGCCATTTCAAGGTAGTGCTTATGTAGGCAACACTCAACAGGTTGGAGGATTTTTGAGGTTGGTCCGAATCATTGTACTAACCTTTTTTATAGGTCATAAGGTGAAGAGTGAGGGTTTCATAAGGGAGAAGATATATACAAACACATAATTGTGATCACTATATTCTTATCACATATTCTAGATCCAGGACATAAGCCACCAAGTGCTAGAATCGAGTTGCGGTAGAACATTAGAGGATTCACTTGGCCACAAGAGGACAAAATCACGGTGTGGTTATGTTTGTATCGGGATTTTCTATCCAAAACACATTTACGGATCCCCAAAATTCGCAAGTGCATTACTTACACTATGCAAAACCTATGATTAAAGTTTTATATAACTATCACACCCCTAGACCTCATAGAATGGTGCAATCTTTCAAACCCAAACCTAGTTTTCTTTATATAGCTTTCAAAAGTAGTGTTTGATCATATTTTATCAAAGACATGATTTATGATTGTTGTTTTTACAATTCCAAATCATGATTATACATTGAAGTAATTAATTTTAATTAGATTAACCCTAATCTTGATGGTATATTTTTCTCGAACCCATTTATTTATTTATACACAAAACCTATGACTTTGTGTGCCTCACCCCTAACATTTCAATTTTTTCAATATAATGTTTAGTTTCATAGTAATTCTTTGGGTTTTTTCCAAACCCATAAGTAGGCTTAACTTAATAGCAATGGCCAACACTTATCTTTTATGTGTTATTCGTGGCTCTCATATTGTGTCTCGAAATACTTCATGTAGCTACTCATCATAAAAATATATTAACAAACCTTTCATTCCCCTTCCCTCTTATATCTTTGATCATATTAATTCATCATCTAATCAACTGATATTTATGTAAAACACACACCTAGTGATATGTAAATTGCCTCTTTTTAACAATTAACAAATCCTATTTAGTGATAATTGAATGGAAATTGACTAAGTTCCTTTTAACCAATATAATGTGTATGAAACAATCACAACTATACTACAAATTGAGGAATAAAATGCAAAGGAGACAATGATTTATCCTAGAGAAACCCAAGGTGGGAAAATTTATAGTGGGTAAGAAAATCGCTTCCCTCTCACTATGTAATTCTCCAAAAATACAAAGCACTACCAACAATTAGCGTTCAAGAAGGATTCACACTCCTAATTGTATTTGCTTGCCCACAACTTCTCAACAATGAAAAACTCACTCTCAATGAACAAATATGAAAGAACTCCAACTTTTCCTCTTTGCTCACACTTGAATTCAATCAAAATCACCTCCTATGATGAATAATTGAACTTGTATTTATAGTTACTCGCGCTTTAAGGATGGATGGAAAGATGAACCGAACCATTTCAAAGCCCAAACATTTGTAATTGTCAAGTTTCTTGAATTGTGGCGTCGTTGGGGACATGACCACTGATAAAGATAGGCGGTGGTTGCACAACGACGGTCCTGTTATAGGTGGTTGTCAGGCAACCGTTGCTTTGTGAAGAGGGGCGGTTACGTAACCACCGGGGTGGTTGTGTAATCGCTGCTACACGTAAAACTCCCCTGAACAAATCAACGATGGCTTGTCAATGTCATTTAAAGGTGTTCGGATCACCCTCAGCTTGACTAGACCATCTCTTGAAGAAAGAATATGTTGAGAATATGTACTACAAGTATCAAATATGGAGAATACATAGAATTGGGTATTTTAGATCCATTTTTGATCTCCTAGCCGAAGGTAGCCACAATTACAACACGATGCGATATAACTCCATTCAATCCTCTCCTTATAAGGGGAAACTCTCAAAGTACCAACTAAATCATTCTGCACCACCTAGAGCTCCTATAACATCAATAAAGTAGTATGATCTTCTTGACCAACTCAAAAACACACTTTCTCTAATTTCTATTTCTGAATTGTTCTAATGCTTTACTCCACATAAGGATATTCTACACTAAATGCTACAAGAAGTAACTATCCCAATATAGAAACCTATATTTGGTAATTTATCACTTGAAATGAAAACACCGGCTTTATCCCTAATCATGACTTACACTCATATTCCAAGCTTAATTAGACATTTTTATCCCTATTACATGATTGACATCCTACTTCATATTTTTGAGTATCTCACATAACCACTTGCACAAGTCCACATTAGTATATTCCCCTAAGACCCATTCACATAACGTTATATAATCCCAACATCTCGTCCATACATGACCATTCATTTGGAACCAAAATATCCAGTGTTTCAGTCTAAAGTTAACAATTTTGTCCCTAGCCATATAATGGTCACTCTCTTAATTTCTTATCTTTCTATGGGTTGGAACTTTCCTCATGGTCCAACTTTAATTCATTATACTTACGAATTCCTATATACACAAGTAAAAATGCACTCATTTTCTCACTTGACACTTTAAATAGAACTCATTTCAAGTATAATTCCTAAAGCACTCCAAATTCTCATAAATTCCTAAAAAAACATCTCACTCTAGGTATAACCCTTACATAGGTTTGAAGCACACTCACCCAGTTTATAGATCCATGCTTCCCAAACTAGAGACCATCCAAGCCAAGTCAAGATAATAACACCAAGCCATTGTTTTCATTATCAAGTCATTACGATTCTATATCTAGTTACATCCATATAGATATCATATGCTAGGTGGAGAACTACGCGTGGTTTAAGTCATCTTCAAATTATTGTTAATATATGTGGCTTATGGATTTCACTTCAACCCAACCACTAACATTTTTTAAGGATATCCTATCCGTGGTTAAGGTTTGAATCTATTAAGGATAATATATAGGGTTTCAAACATGTGCGACACCTAGGGTTTCGTAATAAAACACATCATAATTAGTTGCAATGCACACAAAATTATAAAAATGCCATCTCATCACCGTATGAGACCATTCACCAATTTATTACCATTCAATAGTACTATATATCCATAATGGCATTTTCCATGATCAATTTATACTCCTATATTAAGAAATGAAGCACTTACATAACATTTCCAACCTTCACAAACATACAACACTTCCGGATCAACTTCATGAGTATGTAATCAACTAAGTACACTCTCTTTGTTGTGTTTCCACCTTCTTAGCAATCATTCCTAATATTCTCTCTTAAAAATTGCAAATAATAGTATATATTATAATTGTCCCTTATGAAGGAGAATAATGGAAAATTGGAGGAATATAATAAAATCCTTAAAGAGATTCTCAAAAAGATTACAAATTTTAATAGAGTCACTATTAAAAATTGTGCTACCATTATTCACATGATCTAAGAGATGTCTATCATACGAGCTGATTATTTTAGTGTCACCCTCTCTAACATGAATATACCCTAGGACCTCTTTAGTTTTGTCATTTGAAGAATGGGATGCCACACGGGCCTTGGTGACTTGGTTAAATGATTGAGTTATGTGTTATTTTCTAACTGGTTGGTAGTTGTCTAGTTGCTATAGTTTTTCATTAGTTGTTATTTTGATTGTCATGCTTTATTTTGGGATTGATCTTGAACCCTTATTTCTTTTTTTTCCTTTTATGAGTGATCAAGATTTCTATATTTTTCACTCGATTTATAAAATGGTCGACCTTTTAAATCCCCCATTATCAATACTAATAAAATTAATATAT
The DNA here is from genome assembly GCA_018340775.1 of Taxus wallichiana var. yunnanensis. Taxonomy (NCBI): domain Eukaryota; kingdom Viridiplantae; phylum Streptophyta; class Pinopsida; order Cupressales; family Taxaceae; genus Taxus; species Taxus wallichiana. The sequence continues at coordinate 604,636,820 of CM031243.1, forward strand.
TCGATATGCAAATCAATGTTAATTAATTAATATGACATATTACATGTTGTTAACCCTTAATCCTAAATTAATAAATATGATGTATAATAAACCCTCTTATTTATTTCAGTTAAATCATTTGGTGAACTTTCTTGTTGATAAAATCCTTAGCCTTGCTCAATCCATAGTTTCCCTTGGGTTTTAATTTCTACTATGGTACATAATTATTTTCCTCGATTTAGGGTTTTGTTGCTCTATGTTAGTTACACACTCCTTAGTTCCAGAGATGTTGGTCTCTATGGGAAAAGGGGTGACGTGTGAGCACGAGAAACAATGGGCATGGATCCTCAAAAATGGGAAGAGTGATTCATCTATTAGAAGGAGGGCACACATGTGAAGAAAGGTGATTAGTAGTGGATTCCGCGTGTAGGGATATCCCCAAGTTTCTCTCTCACAAGACTTGGTGGTCATAACGTTTCATTGGGAATAGCTCAAGGTGGGATGATGGTGTTATGATTTTATGAGGGCGTTTGTTGGTTCATTTGTAGGTTCTAAAGTGGTCATGTAAGGGATTTTGTAGACACAAAATCATGCACTTACTACTTACATCACGCCTCTAAGTATGTCAATATATACACGTTTCCTAAGTAAGAAAACTAGACATTAACAACACTTGTTTTTCTTTTTATAATGTCCCCAATTCCGAGCAAATGGCATGGGAGGATTTTCATTCATCTTAGCCTTGGTCATACCTGAGGGGCTAACGACACTGGAGGCTATTGGGTATGGATGTCTAATTACCACCTTGCTTTATGTTATATTTTGTCATTGACATTAAGTTGGATGACTTGGTGGTAATAATTGTTATATTTTGTCGTTGGGTGACTATATGGTACTTTATTGTTATATTCTTGCGTTGGGGGTTACTTAAGTCCCTTTTTGGCGACTAGGGGATAAAAGTAACTTAAGTTACTTTATGTTTTTATGATTCTCCCTAGAAGGGTTGATTGGGGTCTTTTTGGGCCTCTTGTTGCTTGGGGAAGTTATAAAAGGAGGTATGGGGAGTAATAGAGCTCATTCTTACACACTCACATATTTTCTTATTGAGCAACTATTGTTTGCAATCTTCTTGCTTGTGGAGTAAAATCCCACAGGAACCCTAGCTTCGGTGGTGAGAGATCCACTCCTAGCTAGTAGGGCACTCTTCGGTGGTGAAAGATCCACCCTAGTTTGTCATTTTGGAGCTGATTCAGGACTGATATTCAGAGATATTTTTCAGAGATTCTAGGGAGGAATTTTAGAGGATTTCAAAGGATTTTTACAGAGGAAATTTGAAGGGTTGAAAATCTGATTTATCACAGCATTTAAAGTAGGGTTTGGCGCATGATTTCGAGAGATATTTTCATGGATTTTCAGCCTCTCCCTTAGGGTGATGTTACCCCTAGGGGTTTCCAACAAATTTTTAGGAGGGTTTTAGGTTTTTGTTTCTAGATCTGGAGGTTGGGTTCCCATCTATATCATTTGTAGAGAGTTATTTCCATAATTTTAAAGTTTTATCTATTGTATTCACAAAGTTATGAATTTTTGAAGATTTTGAGCGATTTAGGACTTTGTAAAAATTATTGGCATTCTTAAACTATTCAGAAAATTCCAATTTTTTTCCTAGTTTTTGTTATCATTGTTGCAAGATCTATATAAGTTTTTGTGAGATTTGGATAAGTATTTTGTGAGTTATCAATAAAAATCAGTTCGCTACCCTAGCTGGTTTATTTCCTGCAAAAATCAGAATTTTTTATGTGTTGTAATTTTTATATATATTGTGGATTTTTGAGCAATATCCCTCTAGGGATATTTCAGTGGTATTAGAGCAGTTGCTCCTCTAGCTTGTTGGGTTGAAAAGATGGGTGACAGTGAAGATATGGGTGTTGATTTGATGAAACAATTATTCACCAACATGGTGAAGCAACATGAAACTACTAATCTCTATTTGAGCCAGCTCACTAAGAGATTAGCACAGGGAAAAATTGAGACTCAGGAAGATAGGGGGAAACTAGCAATAGGGGACACACGGTTCAGAGAGGTGAAAGTGGAAACACAGGGCAACGGTATCCCCATTCTTCTAATAGGCATTTGGGACTTCACGAACCCTCGTTCTTGAAGGATCCAGAAGTTTCTCAAATAAGGCAACCAAAAAAAGTGTTAGATGAAGAGTCTTGTTGGGAAAGGTACCAATCATTGAGCGAGGGATTTAGAGATAACATGCCTTCCACAGAGTACTACTAACCAATATTGGTAGAAACTGAGAGAGATCATCCGCCACATATAATTGAGTTACAAAGGAGATTGGGACAAATCTCCATTCCACATTTCGATGGTTCTAAGAAGTGTACCGTGTAATCCTGGATTCAGAAGTTGAAGACATACTTTGACTTGAATCCCATGTGCGAGGAGGATGCAATTAAGTTTGCAATCCTACAACTTGAGGGAGATACACATGACTGGTGGCATTTAGGCCTTATTACATAGGGGCACATGCATATTGATACCTATCCAGAGTTCACATAGAGGCTGATGAGCAAGTTTGACAAGAGGGACCCTTATAGGTACTTCAGGAGTTGACTCATTTGAGATAGACAAGTTCTTTAGACATGTACATCACAAATTTTCAGAGGTTATTGGTTATGGTTCTTGATGTTTCAGAGATGAGGCTGACCTCACTTTTCATAGCAGGGTTGATAGATGCACTAGTAGGATTTGTGAAGGCATTTGAGCCTTCTTCATTGCATGATGTTATTAGGAGAGCATAGGATTTGGAGTTAGCCACTCCAAAGTCGAGGTTTCCACCTTGAGTTCAACAAAGGGAGCCTCCATCTAGACTAGACGAACTTCAGCAGAAGGAGCCTCCATCGAGACAGGAGGTGGTTAAGAATCTAGTCATTTCCTGAGAGCTTAGGGATGAGTTGATGCGAAAGAAACTATGTTTCAATTTTCGTACACCTTGGGCTCCAGGGCATGATTTCATAAGAAAGGGAATCCCTAATTCATTGAAGTCTTTGAGGAGAGTGAGGGTGATAGAGGTGAGGAGTTAGAGACCCATAAGATGGATGATGGATATGGAGTTACGTTGGACAATGCTGATGTGGAGTAGGAGGAGAATTTTCCTCAGGAGATTATAACTACATTGTCTAGTACTCTGATGTACAAGGAATTAAAGGTTTGAGATTTATGCGGGGTCAAGGAGTAGTGGTGCTCATTGATGGTGGGGATACCCACAACTTTATTGATGCATCTTTGTTTGAGAGACGAGGTTTGTAGATAGAGGACTTTGAGGGCTTCAACATTATTGTAGCCAATGGGTAGTATATGATATGCACACAGAGAGTTCCACGGTTGAGCATCACCATGGGTAATTACACGCTTTACGATTATTTCCACATTTTTGGTATGGGAGTGACCAATATAGTGATGGGAGTGCAATGGATGCACTCTCTTGGTGAGTTTTGGACTAACTTTTAGATGATGGAACTGAAGTTTAAGTCGAGAACAAGAATGTGATCTTGAGGGGATTATCTATAGGTATCTATAGGAGCACCTAGAGTGGTTGTAGATGAGGGGATGGAGAGGAATTTACGGCATGATGAGGGGTTTTATTATTACGGGCCGATGTGGATTTTGATGGGTATGGGTGTGACCAATAGTGTTGCATAGGATATAGTTATAGAGATTGGGATTACGGGTTCAGATCACCCGAGTTCATCCTTGTGTTGGTTATATGAGGTTTCGGTAGATTAGAGATCTCATTTTATTGTTGTGTACTCCAAAAAATGACACACTTGTGAGATTTTGGATGGTCACATACAGGATGAAAACTATAGATTGGAGGATGAGATGATCTTCTATCAGGGCAGATTGTACCTTGTGTCAGATTCATGGTTGAGGATGGAGATACTGCAACATGTGCATTGTTCTTTTGTGACTGGAAACTTGAGCTTCGATGAGACCTACAAGTTCATAAGGGAGAGGGTCAGATGGTATGGGTTGAGGGAGGATATCCTCAACTTTATACATGGATGTACGGTTTGTCATTATGACAAATCAAAGCTTACATGTTCATCATTTTGTGAGTTGACATGGGATGTCACTCCTATGTATTTTACTACTTTTATGCATGGTAAACATTTCACCCATGTGCCGATCAATGGAGGAATAGAGTTGATTCAGATTACTGGTTATTCAGTAGGTTCACACTCATCACATGATATGAACTATGTAGAGTTGACTTTTCATGTTGACCATTTACTAGAGTCTTGGGAATTTTCCCCCACGGGACACATTGAGATACATTATGAGGAGCCTTACTCTCACACGAGTGTGGGTCATGTGGGAGAGTTAACAAAATTTGAGTGTATACATGTCGATCTAGGGAATTCTATAGGATTCAGAGTGGACTTTCATACCCAGGAGTTGATTGGAGAGGTAGTGAGTGATCACATGATGATAGCTTTGCATTGGTAGGGATTGGATAGATTGGTAGTCCCGGTGTGGGTACAAGTGGAGAGTCATTTTGGGCATCATTCTACTTCAAGGACAACATTGTTCTCTATATGACATAGAGGTCATGATGACTACATGGGGTGTCTTGGTTACTTCAGATCACACCAATCATTAGTTGACTATAGGGTGAGGTGGAGAAAATTACTTTGTGGCATTCAATTTCTAGAGTATGGCAAGATAATGCTTGGGTTCAAGCATTTCTTAGAGGGAGGCCTATAATGTCCCCAATCGAGAAAATGGCATAGGAGGATTTTCGTTCGTCTTATCCTTGGTCATACCCTAGTGGCTAATGACGTTGGAGGCTATTAGGTATGGATGTCTGATTACCACCTTGCTTTATGTTATATTTTTTTCGTTGACATTAAGTTGGATGACTTGGTGGTAATAATTGTTATATTTTATAATTGGGTGACTATATGGTACTTTATTGTTATATTCTTGTGTTGGGGGTTACTTAAGTTCCTTTTTGGTGACTAGGGGATAAAATTAACTTAAGTTATCTTTATTATTCAAAATTCACCCTCGAGGTAAATTTGATAACATGCATCAAGTTCTTCGATCCCGAGCAAGTAGAATTGATTCAAGGCCCAAAATCATGTTTTGGGGTCCCCTTGGTTTCTCTCTAACTTCCCCATCCAGGAAAAAACCCAAGAAGTTAAAAAAAATTCTGAAAATGGGCTCATTCGTGTTTTTGCAAAAAAATCAAACATTTTTGTTCCAGTGTAGTCCGTGGGACAATCGGGAAAAAAGTACGCGGGACACGTAAAGGTGAAAAAGCCACAAAAGGAACCATATGTTGCGGAGAATGCAGAGGTCAACGGCCCTCACATCCCGGTCAACGACGGATGCACAGGGAGAAGGAAGCCCGAATCGGGCGATGCAGAGATTTTTGTCCAGGACAGTGGGACACGCGGACCCGATTTTTCCAAAATAGCCGCAATGAAGAGAAAAGTCAATGTTTGACCTCTCGAACTTCAAACGACCATAAATTTTGACTCCGAGCTCTGATTTTCATAAAATTAAACTTTTTGGAATGAGCATGATGTCCTCTTAATTTTGATGAGGGTAGATATATTTAAATAAAAGAAACATATTCAACTCTAGTAAATTAATGCTCATTCCCGTCAGATGACAGAAGATGCTTGATGAGACCCAAAATAGCTGCTCGCACTCAGAAGGCCATAAATTTTGCATTTCTCAATGAAAACACATGAAATTGGTACTGTTGGAATTGTGGCTCCGATCCCGATGCAAAAAAATCAAGAAATTCTAGATTTGATGAAGGATAGATAGAGATTTCATAGAAAACACGGCTGGGTTTAGAACAATGTTTTATTTGGTGGTTGGGAGTGCAATTAAGAGGCATGGTCATCATTCTTTCACTGCTGCAAGTCATGGGACAATATGGGGATCCTTTTGCAAGCAACAAAACATCATTTCACTCCATTTAATACCTCTTACTAGTGGTTAAAGGATAGATTTCAGGATTTCCATTTTCCCTCTCTCTCTCTCTCTCTCTATTTTTCTATAAATTGGAGTGTTGGGCTCATTGTAAAGAGGAGGTAGTTTTGTAGTAGCAGAGCTCTGTCAAAATTGATTTGTGAAGCCAATGTGTGCAGCCCTTGTAGTGGACTCCTTGCATGGTGATCCAGGCCCTTATCTTGTAATAGATTGAACTGTGCATATCATGAAGCAATAAAATACAAGTTTGTGGATGCATCTTCCCCTGTTGTGTTTGTTTGCACTCTTCTTGCCCTTTCAACCTTCATTACAAGAATATTGTGTCTATTTTTATGCTCTTGCAAGGACTCATTATTATTGTGCATGTATGAAATATTGTTGTGAATGCATTTTCTAGATTGTGGAGAATTATTATCACCCCTTCTAGTATGCATTTTTACTTCTATTTTTCACACATTGGAAGACTACTCTCACACCCCTCCTTTTCTGGTGTATCACCGTTGTAGTGTAGGCTTTCATTTTTTATGCATTCTCTCTCCTTGGTCCCTTGGAAAGTTAGATTAGGACAGTTAGTTTTTGCCTACATTAGAGTAGATTGTGGTAGGTAGTTTAGGAGCAAGAACCAACTTCCTCTGAGGTCTATCTCAAGTAGCAAGTCCCACAACTTGGAGATAGTACCCATGTTATCCAATCACATCGTGAGCTCAAGTATATACACTTGTGTAAACATAAGGGTGCTTGTGATTCGGTGATACCAATTACTTTATGTTTTTATGATTATCCCTAGAAGGGGTCGATTGGGGTCTTTTTGGGCCTCTTATTGCTTGGGGAAGTTATAAAAGGAGGTATGGGGGAGTAATAGAGCTCATTCTTACACACTCACATATTTTCTTATTGAGAAACTGTTGTTTGCAATCTTCTTGCTTGTGGAGTAAAATCCCACAGGAACCCTAGGTTCGGTGGTGAGAGATCCACTCCTAGCTACTAGAGAACTCTTTGGTGGTGAAAGATCCACCCTAGTTTCTCATTTTAGAGCTGATTTAGGGATGATATTCAGAGATATTTTAAAGAGATTCCAGGAGGATTTTTATAGGGTTTTAGAGGCTTTTGTGGAGGAAATTTGAAGGGTTGCAGATATGATTTATCGCAGCATTCAAAACAGGGTTTGACACATATTTTGAGGTATTTTCGTGGATTTTCAGCCTCTCCCTTAGGGAGACATCACCCCTAGGGTTTTACAACAATGTTTTAGGATGGTTTCATGTTGTTGTTTCTAGAATCAATTGTAGATGTTATTTCTAGAAGTTCAAATTTTTATCTATTGTATTTGCAAAGTTATGAATTTTTGAAGATTTCGAGCGCTTTAGGGCTTTCTTAAAATTATTAACATTCATAAACTATTTAGAAAATTCTAAAAATATTTTCGTAGTTTTTTTATCATTGTTGTAATATCTATATAAATTTTTGTGGGATTTGGATAAGTATTTTGTGAGTTATCAATAAAATTCAGTTCACTTCCCTAATTGGCTTAATTCCAGAAAAACCAGAATTTTTATTTGCTGCAATTTTTATATATATTGTGGATTTTTGAGAAATATCCCTCTGGGATATTTCACCTTTACATTACTTTATCCTTTTTATGCTCTTATCATTTCCTTTTCTAGAATGGATACTTTACTTTTGGGCATTGAAAACCATATGACCCAACTATATATTTTATGTCCTATCCTCCGAGAATCCCGTACACTACCATCCATTAGGGAGATGATCTCTTAGGAACTACTATCCCCTTTGGATGCTTTTATCCTTTTCCCTCATTTTCTCAAATTTGAAATTCCACATTATGTCTTATGTTTTCTAAAATGTTTCTTATCACTTTGGGTTGGCCTTTTTAGTTGGTAATGATGAAATTAAAAAAGGAATCATATATATATATATATATATATATATATGACTCACTATTATTGGGGATGGGGAAATTTGGGCTATCACTTCCTATATCTACTACTTGGGTAAAGAGAAATATTCAAGGACTACATTTGGTATGTATCATTCACTACATAGGAGGGTGTATTTCTTAATTCCATCTCACACATCCATCTTGGGGGAAAAGTACTTGTATCTCACTATCTTGTTGCAATTGGAAAAGGGAGACCTAGCTTCAAGGGAAACTATTCTATCACACACACTAGAACTACATATAGTCTGAAATGTAGTGCACTACTTGGTGACAATCACATTGGGGTGATCTCTTGAGGTCATTTTGACTCAATAATATGCATTATTTATTTCATCTAATGTTTTCTTGAGCCTTGTGCAAGTAGCTAGTGTTTGCTTTGTAGGTTCAGTTATGACAACAAAACCCTGCAACAAAGTTAAAGTGAAAAATATCGAAAGGAAGAAGACATTGTCAAACCATGAATAAATAAGAAGAAAAATATTTACTGGGACATGAGCACCCGAGTGGTCTTTCCACCTTTACGTGTTTATGTTTGAAGGATTTTTAGGTCCTAGTTTTCCAGAAGAAGCAAACATAGTTCGGATCCAACATGTTTCACTCGGTTTTAGCCCGAATCAACCTAGATCTTCAAATACAAGATGAGTCACTCTTATCTCCTTATTGTACACACTTACTTGTATTTTGCATGATAGATCTTTCTTGTTATTGTTATATCTATTTTATCTCAGTCCTATGATTAAGATTTAAATTTATTTAAACCATTTTTTTGAACCCGCTTATTGATCAAACCCTAGATTGCCATAAGATCCCTCATTTTTCTTCATTGTAGCCCTAACCCTAACAACCTTAGGGTTTCTTTCTTTGGTTGTGGATTTAAATATATTTCATTCATCATGTCGATTCTTAGGGATAATTGTAGTATCTATCTATATTACCCGCAAATCGTAGCTATCATATCTCCTATGCATCTTCATATAGAACACAAACTCTTAAGTCTATTGTTCATTCCCAAAAAATTGTTGAAAATGATCACCCACTATATCTCATTTCATATTTTTGCTTGTTAAACATGATTTAGTTTATAATGGACCTGGCCTTAATATATGCAACATTTCCTTTCTCCATTAAATAGGCCTTTTTGTTAATGATCCGACTTTATCTACTCTATGTATTTGTGGCTTTGATAACACACCCAAGCAATTGTTGTGAGAAATATTTTTACCTATTATTGTGGGGCCTTGCACTCTTAATAGTCAATGTCATGTTATGCTTAATAGTATTAGATATAATATCCTTCTAGGCCATCCTTGGTTACATACTATGCATACAACCCTTTCTACCCAACCCATAACATACAATGCCCTTGTAACACCTTCTTCCACGAATAATGCTATAATAGATTCCACACCTTATGTTGCTAATATTTTTGATATCCCCCTCATACATGATCATGAAGACACTACTTACATTGCACATCATTATCCTCTTATGATGGACTATAGTGATACTAATTTACATGATAAAATTTCTATTGGCACCCATGATACTCATCTAATTATGTATCACTCTCGATGCACTTATAATGATCATATGCTTATTGATTCCAATTTTACATCACTCTTCACACCTTTCTCATCACAAGTTAGAACACAATGTGTCGATTTGATAATGATTCATAATTCTCTCACTTTCTAATATCCTATGCATGACTCATTTACTATGGTTACACCTCATCTTGTTACATCCACGGGGGCAATCAGTTCCCCTCTTTCTATATTTATATCTATGTCACAAGGGCCAATTCATAAAAATTTAATGCCTCCAATCTTTCCAAATTGCACCCATTTCTTATGATGAGTATTTTGTCTCTCCCTCCATTATTTGCGGTTGATACTGATGAGACTCATAACACTATATATGTTACACATATTTTGAATGACATATTGATCCTTATGTTTTCACTTAATTTTCCATTATTTCCAACAATCCCAATGTTCCACCTATTCTAGTTTCTCCTAATGGAAACACTCTTATTGTTTATATACTTCCTAATCATGTAGTTGGGATCTTGGACTCTATAGGGGTTTCCACTCACCATGTAGACAATGTTATTTGATATCTCTTATGTTATCCCCCTCACTACCTAATGACACACTCATGTTCTAGGTTCAAACACGACTGTTGAGGGTACACTTACATACATGGACACCAATTTACACACATACACCGGGGTGAAACCTTTCTCCCCTCTCTAGCCATTGTATTTCATATTTGAATAATCTACAAACATTTTAATATCTAAAAATTCAAAAAAATTAGCTCATATCTTGGTTAAATGTATCCGTGCTTGCTTCTACTATTCTATGTTGCACATTGCTTATCATGTTACTTTGATTCATAATATGCTCTATCCTTTTTCCATATATAAATGCACACTCACATGGTAATTTGAGTTGAATGCATGTCACTTACTGAGTTATCACATGATGTATGATGCTTGGCACTATTCTTTACTAGTCCCATCGAGGCTCATGTGCTCATCTACCTTTGCACACTTTTCCATATTCAGGTGCTATCATGATAAATTATGCTACTTTACTTACTATTCCAATTTGTATACATCGTAACATACTATCAATTTTTCTAACATGCTAATGAGTTCTTCACGTGCAACATTTGTATTACAAGCCTCCTTCCAACCATGGTTATTTGATTTGCTTGTATCTTGTCTATGCTTGTGTCTTGATTTCATTGTTTGTAGGCTATGCCCTATGTTTGATTGTTTTTTTCTTAAACGGAATTCAAGGCCTCACGTTTCTTTTGACATACTAAGAGGTATGTTATATTCAACTGACTACTTGATGTGTCTTTTTCTATGTTACTGCATGTTTTGACTAGTTTTGACTACATCATTCCATGCTTGTTTGTGACTAACACTTTTACTAGATTTTCCCATTATTTTACATGTGACATGGTTGTTACCATGTGCATTCCCTATTCCCCCTACAAGAGTTACATTTCGATATGTGCATCGGGTTTAGCTTTTCTTTCCCGGGCCATGCTCGCATTTTTTCATCTCACATATCCCAAATGAGTGCGGGAAATCATCAAGTGATTATTTCACCCTCGAAGCAATTTAGAAACTGAAAAAAATTTGTAAAAAGAAAAATCATTATAAAAAAGAGCTAAAAATTGGTTTAGAATCAAAATTGGGCCAAAATCAATGCGGGCGTAACCACCCGGATCAAGTAGGAACATTAGGCACTAGTGTCCTATAAGGATAGTCATGTCTTGGGGGTAGAAATAGGTACAATGTAGGTTCAACATGTTTTCAATGAAAGGATTTTCTAATTTATAGTAGTACATATTTAGTTACAATTTACTGTCAGGTACAAAAAGAACAAAATTAGTGGCATGTTTCATATGTTGGCAAGGGAAATAATTACTATATTTTCTCAAGATAAAATAAAGAGTGGATCCTAGGGCATATGCATGAAAATGATATGTTTGGAATGATGTGCCATATGTGATTATTTCCTATGGTGTTTGTGACCATATGTAGTGGCACTTATCCATGGGGAAGCGTCAATGGTTGGAGGGAAAATTCTATAACTCTCTCAATACTCTTCCCTTGGCGACAAGATGCCTAAATCCTCAGTTTGGTGGCAGGATTCCTAAATCCTCATTTTGGCGATAGGATGCCTAAATCCTTAGTACTAGTAAAACCATCTATAAGGAAACAAACACAAAAGAATAATTCTATCTCTTCTCTCACAAAATTAAGGTGTATTCTATCCTTGATTTAGTTGTTTTTCAATACACATTTATATTCTAATATTTTCTAAGTTAGATTTCAATTTCATTTATCATGAGCATTGAACACACTTATCTTATTTTGCATGTCCAACCTTACTTTGACAAAAGGGAAACACACAAATGGAATAAGGATCAATCTCGAGCACAAAATACTTAGGAAAATACAATATCCAAAGAACAAATATAGGTATAATTTCCACTTTACACACGAGGTCATCGCTTAGGATCCTTATCCTCTCTTAGATTCCATGATACACATTCTACAATATCCATTCGACATGATATCAAGTATAATCCTCATTTGACATGTTGTCAGTTAAAATTCCCTTCGGCTCTCCACAAGGTACACTCTTCCTATCTACTTTATGTTACCGAATATTCATTCACCAACATAAAGTGGGGAAAATGTAGACACAAAATCACACACTTACTACTTACATCATGCCTATAAGTATGTCATTATATACATAATTCCTAAGCAATAAAACTAGACATTAACAACACTTGTTTTGCTTTTACATTGTTTTATTCTTTTTATACTCTTATCATTTACTTTTATGGAATGAATACTTTACTTTTAGACATTGGAAAACATATTACCCAACTCGTATTTTTGTTCTATCCTCCTAGCATCCCAAACAGACATCCACCCATTGGGGACATGATCTCCTGGCACTACTATCTCCTTTGGATGCTTCGTCCTTTTACCCAATTTTCTCAAATTTGAAATGACACATTGTGTTATTTTTTCTAATACCTTTCTTATCACTTTGGGTTGGCATTTTTAGTTTTTAATGAAAAATTTCAAATAAGGGAATCATATATATATATATATATATATATATATATATATACATGACTTACTATTATTGGGGGTGGGGTGATTTGGGCCATCACTTCCTATCTACTACTTGGGAAAAGAGCAATATCCAAGGACTATATTTGGGATGCATCATTCACTACATAGGAGGGGATGTTTTTGAATTCCATCTCACACATCCATCTTGGGGAAAAATAGTTGTAGACCGTTATTTTGGTGTGATTGACACAATGGAAACCTAGCTTCGAGGGATAATATTCTATCACACACACTCACTATAATTACATAGAGTTTGAAATGTAGTACAATGCTTGGTGAAAATCACATTAGGGTGACCGCCAATGTCACCCAACTCAAGCATATCCATTATTTATTTCATCTAATGTTTTCTTGAGCCTTTTATAGGTAGTTAGGGTTTGTTTTATAGGTTCAGGTGTGACAATGAAACCATATAACAAAGTTAAAGTGACAAGGAGAAAAAGGAAGAAGACATTACCAAACCTTGAAAAATGAGAAGAAGAGTATTTTCCAGACACCAAAGGCCTAGTTTAGAAACTAGTGCTTGGGTGGTCTTTTCCACCTTTGGGTGTTTTTGTTTAAAGTAGTTTAGTTCCCGGGCTTTCTAGATTAAGCACACATAGTCTAAATCCAACATGTTCCACTCAGGTTTCCAACCAAAAATCATCCTAGATATTCAAATACAATCTAATTCACTCTTATTTCCTTATTTCACACACTTGCTTGTCTTTTTCATGATAGATATTTCTTATTACAGTTATATCTATTTAATCTTAGTCTTATGATTACATTTACAATTATTTAAATAAGATTGCAGAGAGGGAAAAGAAATGGAATCAACCTCAAAATGTTAAGCATGGGAACACATAAATATGGTTGGACATTCATTCATTGCACATGAAAATTTCACTTGTAATTGATATTCCTCAATGCATATCACTTGAAACCATAAAGACTTAGAAATATAAACTAATTGCAAGCTTTAGTCCTAGATCAACCTATTGTTATAATATCATAAAAAATTAAAAAGAGAGAAGGGTAGGACATAAAGAGAAATACATCCGATGTGGTGGTAGAGACCCCTTTTTAGTTGGCAAAGACAATTCCATAAGCCATGCTCATACTCGGATCAACATTCACTTGATCTAGACATGATAAAGATTCAAGTGCAAGAGTATGAGGAATTTATTACAAAGAAAAGAGGGACACAACACCATTAGACACATGCATGAAGAAAAAATTAATTACAAGTAACTATCGAATGATATATATATTAATAAGAAAATAATATCTTCTTTAAACAAATCAAATAAGTGCACACAAACATCAAGATCTAGGGTGAAACACATATTAGAAACAAGATAACTAAGCCAAATGCACTAAAATGATTTTACGCTTCTTTCTAGAAGGATCTAACCATAAGAAGGTATTTTATATGGGTATTTATAGGAAAACCATAACTTACTTGGGAGCAATTACAATTGTTATGATAAATAGCCACGATAAATGATAATGTAGATATGAAAAATTGAATACATGGTGGCTACATAATCCAATTAAATTGAATGCTTCCTAGATGATCTAGAAGAATATTAGATTTGATATTTGGTTTGGTTTAGACAACATTCTATGCTCACTGTGGTGTGTAGGGGAAGCTTGAAGCACAAATCAATGTTCATCAAATTCATACGACACTTGATTTTTGACATTGAATGTCCAAAGAAATCTTCTCATCCTCTTTTGTTGATAAAATGGAAAATATGTGATTTTATGACATGTTTGAGCATTGTTGTGTTAGAAATAACATATTGGTTAACTTTCATGAAAAGTTGTGTCATTTAGTGACCAAGTACTATTTGTATTTTTGGAAGAACGATGGACTCGAGAGGGGGTGAATCATTCCACACAAACTTAATTTCAATTTCATATTGCTTACTTAAGCCATTAGCTAATTAACCATCCATTAATGTGTGCACAACATCATATAACATACATGCAATAAACCATGAACAAGAGAAGCAACACCACAACACAAGATATAAGTGGGAAACCCTCAAGGGGAAGAAAAACCACTGAATTTTTTTTTGATATTACTCACAAAAATAACTCAAGTGAATATTACACATCACAAGAGATTTCTTTAGTGAGGCACCAACCCCACAAGGAGCACCAACCCCTAAACCCTTGTTGATATTACTCACAACAAGAGACTCCTATGAATATGAATTATCATAAGATATTTTTTATAATTATGAAAACTTGAAATATGTTGATACCACAACTGATAGTGATCCCAAAATTCAGCTCTAAATTCCTTCAAACCCTCATTCAAACACACCTTCTTCAACTTGCTCTCTCTAGGTCTTTCATGGACTAATTTGGCTTCAAACCCTTGCACACATATTATCCATAAATATTCAAACATTTTAGTTCATCCTAAAATATCTCTTTATGCCTTAAACCCTGTTACACTCTCCCTCTTAGGTCACACTTTTCCCTCATGCACAACTAGCCCACAAATGGACTCAAAACACTAGCTTTATAGCCTTCTCTTCCTTATAACCCAAGGGAGGTCAGTACTTCATGAATAATTCAACCAATAAATCATAATAAAATTCAAATAAATTCATTACAATGGTCACATATGACCCATATAGGTCGGCCATGCCCAAAACCTTCATACTTGCACAAAAAGGCTCAAAACCCCATCAATAGGATGAGAAAAATCCACTCATACCAAAACCATGATTATCCAAGCTCCCAAATTCACCATACATGAGTAATATAACATATAAGAATCATACATGGTCACAAATTTACTTTTACCAATCAAATAAATCATTAAATGGGCCCACAGGCTCATATCCTTCACCAAACAGTTGTTTCCAACACCCTGTTTTTACCTTTTGGCCTCAAGACCACTTAAGATGAACTGAAATATGGCATATGACCATGATAAATAATTTATAGAACATTTATAACACATAAATTCATGCTATAACTCATGAAACATAAAAAATTTCAAACTACAACTACTTTCCTCTTTGCCAAATCATGCTTTGCCTAAAACTAGTTTTTCAAACTCAACTAGTTTTCACCATTTCTACCACTTTCAAGACCTCAAAATACATTCAATAGGAAAAAAATTAATCCCTCTTCAAATATATGTGATAGAAAACATCAAATCATTCATTTCATGCTTTAACCAACTCATTCTTTCAACCTGCTAGCCTTCTATCTTGGAAACCAAGAAACCTTCTCCACAAACTAACATGAAGGAGGCATTAAATAAACTCACCAAAACACAATACATATACCAATAAAAATATATTTGAATCACCTTTCCATAAAATATTATAACTCCTTCCAACTCCAAGTGGAAAGCCTTCAATCAATCTAATCTCTGCAAACTTCTTCTTATGCCTTCTAGGACTCAAGAATGACCTTGAGCTCAACTTGCTCCAACACCCCAAAAATCACTTCCAAACTCAAAAAAATCATGGAAAACACTTAAGACATGATTCCTAGGAACTCAAAATATTCACCAAGTAATAAAAACTCATAATGAACACTTTACCTCATGTAGCCACTTAACACCCTGCTAGAACAAGCATCCTTCAAACTTGACCCTCAAAGAACCGTTCATAAATTTTGCATACCATATTAAAAACACAATTTTTATATAAAATTGGAAATATATTTGATCCATCTTCACTACACAATATGAATCAACCCCTAATTTCTCCTATAGCTCATGTGGTGTCAATTTTAGTCCAGATCGCTCCAAACCCCCAAAAACAGTTGCATAAATAGGGTATACTTTGAACTTTTTAAATTAAACCATGACCTGAAACTATCATGGAAATCTAGAAAAATAAGGGATAAATAAATGTCAATTTACTTTTACCTTCTTTATAGAACTTTTCCATAAACCAAACTTCTTTAGAAACAAGCCAATTCATATGGGGCCCACATACTGTCACATGCTCTAATATACCTTTCTAGAAATATGAAAAATTCCTCTAAAAAATAAAATAATAAAATTTTCAAAAACAATCAAAATAGAGTATGTATACTCACTTTTCTCCAAGCTATGGTTTTGCTTTAGGGTTTCAAACTAACCTACCTTCTTAATGATCGTTCATAAAAATGTGACAATCAAACCACCTAATTATTTTTGTGAAAGATTAATAACTAACCTAAGAAGCTATGCCAAAGATCTCAGGTCTTGATGCAAAACATACAATTCACAACGAGCATCGGAATGTCCACACTTGTCTTAAAATCACACTCACATTACTTATCCGGTTTGTCAAAACTTGCATATATTAAAAAATATTCAAAATTTGACTTGAAACTTGTCATGAAGCATCGTGAAAAAATCATCTAATATTTCATATTCACCATATAGCTCAAATATTCCTAGAACTACCTAGCCATTAAGACTTACCTATGCCAAACTACATGTTTCTCACATGCTTGCTTCCCAAGGACCTCATACATGCATCATAATTCTGATTTTTGACCTAAAACTCACCATACACCTCAGTTACACTACCACCATACTCCTACCATGATCCACCATGAATTACTTGGTCCAAATCTCATACCTCTACCTCATTCTGCATGCACCAGGGCTAGAAACAAACCTGGAATGACCCAACTCACCAATGACTTCACATGTACTGACCATGTTGACCTCTTATTGACTCATTAACACCTAAAACACACCTCTAGGACCATGTGTGACCTCATGAAACCTCCAATCAACTCAAGAGATATCATACCATGACTATGTAAGCTAGAACCATGTTAAGACCTCCTAGAACTCACAAGACTTAGTCACTATCAATCAACCTTCATGGTTGACACTTATTTACACTTCACGGAGACTCCTACTACACCATGACACCCTTTTCCATCAATGATAACACAAACACACAATGACCAACGATCTTCTCGTGCACCGACCTCTTGTGTGGCATTTGGGAATATTCTGCAATGATGCCTTCAATTCCTTCAAGCACAAGAAGAGGAAAATTTTGTATTGTGAACATAAAGTGTGTAATTAAACATTATTATACTACAAGTGTAAGGTGGGTGCTCACTTATTGCACATTTATTTCATGTTTTCCCATGCAGGATGCACATTCTTAATATTTCATAGTCTGCATAATACAAATGATTGCATGTCAAAATGTGCACCTTTGCCTTCCTCATAAGAATCTATAACACTTTCTTTATGCAAGATTTGAAGTATCATGAATATGTGTGTATCAATCGGACAATATAGATCTCGAGAAAACTAGGGGTAAGGTATTATATTTTCCTAAGTGGGATTTAATTTATTCAATTATACAATTGTGATAATGATTGTATAGTCACGGAAAGAGAGGAGGCATTTATGTATTACACACAAAGTATAATAGATTTCTTGGTGAGTTTAAGGTGTCACAAATACTAGGAGGCTACTTGACTCATAGTGTGGCTTCTAATGAAGAAAAAGTATAGGTTGAATATGAGAAACTTACACAATGATGTGGGACTCAACAAGGTAATGGGAAAGCATATGGGAATGAGTGAGACATTGAGAAAGACTATGCACAATTTTACAATTGAAGGTGATGGGGTGTAGGGATTAAGATACCATGTAATGATATTATGCAAGGTAAAATACACACCACATGAAGGATACAAAAGGGAATTTCAAGATACACAAAGGGGTGCGTGAAAGGGTTGCATGTAAATCAATAAGGTCATAAAATATTATGCATGTGATGGGATGATACATAAATCTATCATGTAAATATATTTGAGGGCGTGCATGGAGGAAATTCATTGGTGCACTAGAAAATTAGACAAGTGAGACCAAAAACACTTGAAATAGAAAGAGCTAGTGAAATGAGGGCCAAGAAAGAATGCAAAGAGGCATAAGAAAGAAAATATAAATTACCCAGAGAATGAAAATTTGGAGTTCTCATATGGTTCAATATTTTAGGGAAAGGACTAGGGGTTCCTTGATTCCCTAAAGGAAAATTAGGGGCATGTTGTGTGAACATAACAATAATGGAAAATATGTTGGAAAATGATCGCAAGCATTTTTAGAACCGTGAAGTGGTTGGAACTCGGAATATGTATTTTCACATTAGAACAAACACAAATAACAAACTCAAAAAGCTTTAAAATTTTAAATTAAAAGAAAAATCAAGGGGCTTTAGTGTTCTCACAAAACATACTAAGATTATATACGAGTCAAGTGTGTATGTGTGAAGTTCATGTACCTTTCCTTTATGCTTTGTGATCCAACATGAAAAGTGACAACTTAGCTTTCTTTAGATATTTTTATGAGGATAGATGGAGGGGAATGATGAGACATTATTTTGCTACGAACCAGGCGTCTATAGCCTCAACATTGATACCTTTGTTTCTGGTCACGGCCTTTCTCTACTATTGGGAGAGCGTCTATAGATGTAGTGGATATTTTTTTAGATAATGGTAAAGTTAAGGGTTTTGAAAGGACCCAAACCACGATACAAAGAGCCCCAGAGGCCGATAAAATAGTAAAGCATAGACGAGAGGATGCCCGAAAGCAAAAGGAGAAAGGGACCAACTATTCCCAAAAGAAGAGTAGAGAAGAAACCCAATAGAGGAAACAAAGGAGAATGAACGCGACCAAAAACTAAATCCGAATCAAAAAGAATAAGGGAGAGAAAAGCAATAACAACTACAACTGTAAGCAATAGATAGAGAGATAGAGGAAGAAGGGGAGATATAGCCGAGAGAAGGCTACAAGACCGAAGACAAAAGAGAAACCACATGACAATGAGGGGAAGAGAGAGGGAGATCAATGTCTACCCTTCTTTCCCTTCTTAGAATGAACAAGTTGTCATTTATCTTGCGGAAACATCTCTGAGATGACAGGGTTTAATATGTTAAGTCCATGATCGAGGAATCAACAAGGGGAAGGCCACTTTCCTTATCCAAATTAGAGTGGTTAGACTCATGGGGCCACTTCGGTGCCTGAGAAGGTCCTTCCAAAGAGGGAGAGATAACCGGTGCTACCCACCGCTTAAGAAGGGGCTGAATCAAGGGCCTGTAGGTTGTAGAGACATTAGTAGCAGAAAAAGGAGTTGTAATTGTAGCTCTTTGCTCCTCCAAGTCAGAATAGTCTTCATCATCAGAGACATCTACTTCTGCTAGATCTTGTGGGCTCCAATGTTTGGAAGTCTTTCCTTTTCTTCGAGGAGCTTGAGTTTTCTTTTGAGGGCAGAAACATGAAGGTGACCTATCATTTTCCAATTTTGACATCTGAAAGTTGTATTCTCATAATCTAAAGTTTGGGAGCAGCTGGAATCACCCATTTTGAGGATAATTTTATTTTGTATCCCCTCACTAAGATCAACTTCAATGTAAATTCGAATGTAAGTATATAATCAACTCTGCAATATTTGGTGTCAACCTTAATAAAATTTCCAAGGAGGTTACCAATGTCCTTTAGTGAGGAGGTGAAATGTAGGGAAGATTTGGTAAATGCTCCCAAACATGGACCCAGGAGATAGAGAAAATATTAGGGTCAAATTTTGCAAACCAAGGGGCAATGAAAAGTCTAGCTTGTAGCATCGGAACCAAGGGCCCTCATCAATAACCCTCTGGTAGTAATCTTGTTCATTAAAAAAATCGATGAAGAAACCCCAAGCACAAAGGAAATATTTATAGCTATGAGTCCAAAACGTGTGGATCCACTGCACTATTGTGTTGGATGATGGCCAGACACCATTAAATCTGCATATCAAGGCCTTTGATTTAATTTCTTGTAGTATGTTCATAAGTTCTTCATCCACAACCTCCAACACCAGGGTTTCAAAGGGTTACTCAACAATATAAGCATGGGGAGGAGGAGGAGTAGTAGAAAATTTCAAACGGGTTACATTTTTAAAGAGTTCCTCCTTGAAAGAGGCAAAACAACGATCCTTGGCCCTCCCAGAAGGACACTAGTCATAAAAATAATTGAATCTTTGCCTATGCCGTAAGCTTGAAGCCTAAGGGTGTCTGCAAGAGATTTTCCAACAAAAACCAGTCCAAAATGCTCCATCCTATAACATAAATTTTGAGCAATAATGGATTTCAAATCAATACCTCTAGCAAAACTGTGTAACCGGATGCATAAGGTATTACCTTGTAAAGAGCGAACAAGGACTTGTATCATGTCTGCAGAAATTTCAAGGGTTTCTGGGATAACTGAGGATGGATTTATGAAACCCAAGTCCTCAAACTTAGCCTCTTCTTTCATTTCATTGGCTGATTTTGTGGCCAAAGAGCCATAGCCATCCCCTCCCCAACAATGCGAGCTAGAAATCGACACGGAGAGAGTAAAAATGTCATCTCAGTAGGAAGTATCTTGTTAGAGGGAAATATAGGGCATCCGCTAAACATGAACCCCACTCAAAATATAAAATGGCCAAGCTGAATGGAATTTTAGTGGCATTGAATAGAGAGGATTTGAACATATACAAGTTCAAGCTATGGTTAGGAGGAGAGAAAGCAATGAATGCCATTTCGATCAACACAAATCTTAGATGTAGTGGATATTACTAGAAACACCCTTAGGTAGATAAATATTTTGAAGAACTTTAATTTGATTGATTGATTTTTATTCTTTTCTTTGCATAAAGGGTTGGGAACCAAGATTGCTAGTTCATAGGATAAGTCAATCAAGTTGAAACATGAAATATTTACTCTTGTGCTTTCTCATATACCCAAAAGGCAATTCTTACATTGATAAAGTGCGGTGAACTCTCCTTGAGAATAAAAATTATTCTAAATATGTGAGACAAATCCAATACAAAGATTCAACTTCTATTTTGAAAAAGAAAAATAGTTGAGCACAAGTAATGATATTCATCCCAAGACTTACCAAATCGTCTAAAATTCAAAAATTACTATAATAAAAATAACAATCTACCATTTTGCACATGTGACAACATAACCATAAATTCCTTGACATATTAAACAATTGTGCACATGGAAATTAGAAACTAATGGTTAGGTGTAAGCAGAAAGAAGTGGGGATGAAATTTTTGTGCAAAAATTTCATCTTTATTGAACACAAAGAATAACTAAAGCAAACCGTGAAAGTAGAAAAAAAAGTAAACTACTCTATTAAAGAAAGTCTAGCTAGCCTAACTAACAAACATATACAAAAGGGTTGGGAGGGTAGACTTGAAAGTTCTAAGTGAAGTAGATTTCACTCAATGGTAGCAACAAAATCGTCCTAGTTTTTTTCTAAGGAGCATGAGAAATATTTGAATTTTTGAGATAGATCAATTAAAATTTTAAATTCAAGCTTAAATCTTCATGAATACTACCTTCAACTATGAGAATAGAATGCAAATATGCATAAGGGGGATAAATTATTGCACTGAAAGTGAACCCAAGTGAAGGTGCACCGGTCCTTTACTTGGATGACTTTGTTGAGTGCATCAAGAGGCGTAAGAGTCTCCAATAAAGCTGCTTCCTCATGGCATGAAAATATTGTATAAAACTCCCCAGCTTAAAATATTTTATTACATCCTTTATATTTCCTCTAGGTTATCTTCCTCTTAAGGTTCCTTTATCTTAGCTTCCTTAATTCCTCGAGGAAGCACACTTTTATTTTAATTAGGTTCATTGCATGATGAACTAGGTAACACCATGATGAAGGTTTCCCTTAGATACCTTCAAGGTAGTGCCGTGATTTGATTAGATGACTCCTCACACTACACAAAATAGGTAGGAATACCGACATAGTGATATATCCATTTGGTTCATCACAAATCTTACACCATTTAAGAAAGGAAAACTCTAACACCTTGACGCATCTAAGAAGGGAATCATAACACTCCTTGAGTAATAGGTCAAATGTGTCATTAGTGGGTAGGAGACTCACATCATTCAATTCATCTAAAATATTATGCCCAATTTTCATGTAAAGGTGGTCTCAGTGACTCATTCACCACTTAGTAATTTGTGATGTAGGGTTGAGTGCCACTTTATATGGGTTCGGGGCATGTAGCTTATACTATCTCCTCATGTTCATTTTCTTCTCATGTAAAAATAATTTCAGCATCAAAAACATAATTAGAAGATTTAAAAATAAAATAATAAAATACACAACCAATACTAGAATGCATGATATTATTTTAATGAAGAATGAGAGCACTATCATGCACAAAAATTGAAGGTTGTTTTAAATCCATGTTCTCAACATGAACATCTTATTAGTGCAAAATCACAACACCCCCAAATGATTCATCAGATATGCTTTTCTAAGGTAGAGTCATTTGGTGTGATCCACATAACATTGAGTTTTCCCCAAAGTGTGGGACTTAGAAAATGAG
Organism: Taxus wallichiana var. yunnanensis; assembly: GCA_018340775.1. Lineage (NCBI taxonomy): Eukaryota > Viridiplantae > Streptophyta > Pinopsida > Cupressales > Taxaceae > Taxus > Taxus wallichiana. Next base: position 604,659,804 of record CM031243.1, read on the forward strand.
AAAACTCCCAGATTAAAGGTTGGTTCCTATTCCTCTGTTTAGGTGCATGCATGAAAACTTGTAGAGGGCATATTCCTAAACCTAATCTAAGTTTTACCAAGGAGACAAGGATAAAAGGAATGCAGGAAATCAAACTAAGCTATAAGGTGATGCACCAAAGGAATGATGAACATTTGTTTTGCTAATAGACACAAACCAACAAAATGCATACAATAACCAAGCACATATAACTAGATCTATAATGAAAGACTAGATGAAAGCAAAAGAGACAAGAAACGATCTAAAATTGATCACAGATGTGTTTATTGCTCTGCAGATTGATACAATGCATTACAAAGTGTCCAAAAGGTAGAAAACGTATTACAGTCTAGTGGAAGGTCTGAAAAAAACTCCACGAGTTCCTTTTCCAGAAGAAAAGTGGAGCCTGCAAAACAGAAGAATGTCCAACACTTTACATTGAGCCTCGACCCAAAATTTATAGATTCAATCGGAGAGAAGAAAGAGAGAGGAGTGGGAAAATCAGGTCGAAGCTCAACCACTGCTATTAATGCCTCCTATAGAATCTTCCCCCAAATATGCCTTGATTGCATTGATCACTGGTTCGGCACCTCGAAGGAGGAAATAGTGGGATAGATCGAATCCTATCTAGTTGTTGAGGCACATAGATCTCACGTTAATGGCCTTGAAGATTTTTTTCTCCTACCTAACCTCCCCAAACTTAAATTTTTAGATCTTCATGGCGTGGGTGAGGCCGAGATCTTTCCAACGGTGTCATATTTGTAATATTTCGAGCCCTGAGTCGAAAGATATGCCCCTTCAAGTTTGCATCGGGTCCATACCAAAGAGTGGGAAAACTAGTTTGAAAAATGGGCCCTTCTTTAATATGGGACACGTGGTTGGCTAGCTCTTGTCTCGAGGACGGCCTCTCGTATTCTTCTTGGAATGGCATGGGGCTGACACGTGCCTTCTTCCATTGACCTGCTCAATTTCTTTGTTTCTAGCTAAGTCTTTTTCTTGGCAAGGTCATATTTCTTTGACCAGGGACATGCGGCAATTTGACGCTTGTTTGAGAACCCTCTCTCTATTTGATCCTTGAATTAGCACCGTTTGGACACTTGGCGCTCTCCGCCGGTCTGCCACCATGCATTGACTATTCAACTGACTCTGTCCCCTTTTCGAGACTAGATGCATGGAGGCTCCGCGCTTACTAAAACTCCCAATCAAAATTTTCACTGGAGGAGCGTTGAGTTGACACTTGGAAGTCTCTGCAGGTCTTTGGACTTTTCAACGACCTTTCCCTTCCTTTTCGAGCCTCAGGGGCTATGTGGTGAACTAGCGCTCGTTTGAGTCTCTGCTTTTGGATCCACCCTTGGAGATGCGCCGCTTGGACATGTGGCATCTGCCACCAACAATTATATACTTAGACCTTTTTGAGGCCTACTTTTCCCACCTTTTCACCTTGGTTGACTATTTTCTATGTGGAGGGTTGGCACAAGTTTGAGTCCTCGCCTTGGGCTCCCATCTTGGATTTGCACCAAGCCGACACTTGGCACTTTCCTGTCTAGTCGAATACTTTTCAACAATCACACAACTTTTGGGCTTTGGACACGTGGAAGCCTCGTGCTCATTTGAGATTTCTTCTTTGGATTCAACTTTGGAGAAGCATCGTTCAACACGTGGCTCTCTCCGCTTGTCTCCTCCATACTTAGCCGATTTTTGGACTCGTTTTGAACTGTTTTGAGCCTGAAGACTTCGGATCTTCGCCACTTCTTCTTTTCTTGCTCTTGGCTTCTCTGTGACACTGCTTCTTCTCCTCCGACCATGTTATTCTATTTTTGAGTCCACTTGTAACCCGTAGAATGGATTTAAGGTCCGGATTTGCTTGATAGAGCCATTTCTTCTCTTTCTTTTTACACATGGTCTTTTAGTCTTTCGTAGGCTCCCCTCCATTTTTGAGTCCTTCTGCAACCTATTTGCAGGATTTAAACATGTTTTCTCCGGTTCCTTCCCATCGTGGTCACAAGTTGATCTAATATTTTGCTTGAGGGCCAAAATATGGATAACAATTTGGTGACTTACAGGGGTATCTGCCTGCTAGATGAAAAGACCAATTACCTTGTCATATTTGTTGGGCATGGAGTCAAGAATGACAATTTGATATTGATCCCGCCTCGATTCACGAGCCTCGACTTGTTTGCACTCTCAATCTTCATAAGAAATATAGAAATGGTGGCTTCGAGAGTAGAAAATTGCTTTGACCTGGGCTTCATCTGTCTCTTTATGGGTTGTGTAAGAGCAAAAAACATCAACAAAACTATATACAAAATTAAAATCATACATGCTCCAAGTAGAACATGTAGAGTGTGCAAAGCACTTCTTCTGCTGAAAGCAAACCTACCTACTTTATGCTAGCTAGGAGCAAAGGTGAGCTAAACAAACCCTGCAACTGGTTGTGCAAAATAGCTTCCTTTCCTCAAAATTGGTAGCCATGCAAATGATTTGGAGCTGAACATGGCTGTTATTAGGAGTGGAAGGCTAACTAATTTTTTTTTCTCCACTCCCTCCATCAAGGTATCAACTAGAAACAAAATAAATACCTTTTCAATCTACTGCTCACTTGGTTCCCAGAGGTATTGTAGCTGATCCTTGGTACTTTGATGCTCATCCTCATGCTCAGAAGCAAGCATGACTGGTTGTGGCTTCTCCCTTGGCTCCAATGAAGTCAAGTACCTTATTGGGCAAGGTCTGGTCCTTGAAGTTTTCCCATTGCCTTGAAATTTAACTCCAAAAATGGAGTCTTCCTGCAGACCTTCCTGGATGGATGGGTTGTCTGTAATTTGATTTTTTTCTTCTTGCACATCTACAGACAACTGAAACTCTTCCCTAATGACTGATTTGGAATGGATGTCATCCTTGTTCTCTTTCTCCTCCTTATCCAATATGAAGTTTGGAAGATCAAACTCCTCCAATTCTGATTCAAGAGGACTATTTTGAGGTGCAAGTTGCTCTTGCACGTTCCCTCCCATGGCAACAGTCTCTTGTTGTTGAAGGATGAATGATGGAGCAGCAAATGTTGTGATTTCCATGGGTTCTTCTCCATCAAAACACTCTTCTAAGTCTGATAGGCAATCAAACTCTTCAATGTCCTACTGTGCCAAAGCTTCTCTCTCTTGTATGATGACTTTTAAATCTGAAATTTTCTCATCATGTATAACTTCATCATCAAACATGAAGCTTGTCAGCTCGAATTTATCCAAAAAGTCATATTTTTGGAGAGATGAAGTGGGAGAGAAAACTACAACTTCTTGTGCAACCTGCTCATGGTTCAGTGCCTCTGAATTTATCTTGTTCACCCCCACAGCCAGAATGCACTCCTCCTCTTTTGGATTTGGAGTAGCTTCTTCTTCCCTTTCCTGGGCTGATTGTGTAGCTTGATTTGGATCAACATTTTCTTCAAATAGAGTGCCAACATGGACACTATACTCGAACAAATAGGTTGCTGGTCTTCTCGCTCCACTGCTGCTACAAAATCAGCCTTGGCCACCATTGGCTCTTCAACTTTGACCTCCTCAGAAGGTTTAACCATCAAGGGAATCTTTGTAATCCCGAATTTAAGAGCCAAGCTCACCAAACCTTTGATTTCTTCTTCTCTGTTTGGCTCTACTTCTTGCTGCTCTTGACTGGTTTTTTTATTATTTTCTTCCCAACATGGGTTTGGGAAAGTAGGAGGAAGGATGGGTTGATTTACAACAGAATTTGCAATTGTTTGTGGTGGAGGGGAAGGTGTTGCTTTTGGCTCTTGTGGAGGGGAATTGGATTTGGAAGGGAAAAGGGCAGAGAAACTGAGGTGGGATGGAAGACTAGTAGATGGAGAAGAGGAATTAACATTTGGGGCAGTAGATGGGAAGCTTGGAACTTGATACTGTTGAAATGATATTGGCTGAGAATGAGGAAAAGAAAAACTATGAGGTGGTGTACTTACCCATTGACAAGGTTGTGTAACACTTTGCTCATATATCTCTATCCCCTCGGTCCACTCTGCAAGTTGGGGCAACATTTCAACAATGAAATCAAACTTCTCCTGAGGGCTATAATGTCTTGGAAAAGGGCCAACCCATGGACAAGGTGCCCTACAACCAATTATGAAAGCCTTCATTTGAGTCTGTAGCCCTGGATTACACCATGTTTGCCTCCATTTTTGATCTTCTCTAACAGATCTGCATTTTCCATTTGATTGCTGTCATTATATGCATACCCTTGCTCTTGATAAGCTCCATAGCCAAACTAGTTTTGGCATTGTTCATGTGGGCAAGCATAATGATTTTGGATTTGATTAAAATGCTGATCTGGGGAGTTGAGGAATACATTGGAGGCTGATTGCACTGCTATTGCTGAAAGTGTGAATTCCATGATGGAAATGAAGTCATGATTGCACAACTTCATGGAATGGAAGAAGATGAAAGAGGTGGAAATAAAAATGGATGAAAATGAAAGGAAATAAGGTCTGTAACTTCAGAGATGGGTTTTTTACCAGATGGAGTTGCCAGATGTGTTTGCATATGCCTCCAAAGGCTGAAACTTTAACAGGAACACACCAACCTGCTAAAAATGAAAATGAAGACCTCTTGTCCCACCGAGCATGCCAAAACTATTAGTGCAAAATCACAACACCCCCAAATGAGTCGTCAAATTTGATTTTCTAAGGTAGATTCATTTGGTGTGATCTACATAACATTGAGTTTTCTCCAAAGTGTGGGACTTAGAAAATGAGAAAACTCTCCAGATTAAAGGCTAGTTCCTATTCCTCTGTTTAGGTGCATGCGTGAAAACTTACAGAGGGCCTATTCCTAAACCTAATCTAAGTTTTACCAAGGAGATAGGGATAAAAGGAATGTAGGAAATCAAACTAAGCTATAAGGTGATGCACCAAAGGAATGATGAACATTTGTTTTGCTAATAGACACAAACCAACAAAATACATACAATAACCAAGCACAGATAACCAAATCTATAATGAAAGACCATATGAAAGAAAAAGAGACAAGAAAGGATCTAAAATCAATCATAGATGTGTTTTATTACTCTGTAGATTGATACAATGCATTACAAAGTGGCCAAAAGGAAGAAAATGTATTATAGTCTAGTGGATGGCTTGAAAAAATCCACGAGTTCCTTTCCCGAAGAAAAGGGGAGCCTCGCAAAACAAAAATAATGTCCAACACTTTACAATGAGCCTCGACCCAACATTTATAGATTCAATCGAGAGAAGAAAGAGAGATGAGCAGAAAAGCATGTTGAAGCTCAACCATTGCTATTAATGCCTCCTATAGAATTTGCCCCCAAATCTACCTTGATTTCGTTGATCATCGGTTCGATGCCTCTAAGGAGGAGGAAACGACGGGATAGATCGAATCTGATCTAGTTGTTGAGGCGAGATAGATCTCGCGTTAATGGCCTTAAAGACATTTACATGGGGTGACACGTGGCTTTTCCATCAACTCGCTCAATTTCTTTATTTCTGGCTAAGTCTTTTTCTTAGCGGGGTCATATTTCTTTGATCGGGGACACGTGGTGGTTTGACGCTTGTTTGAGAACCCTCTCTCTATTTGATCCTTAAATTAGCACCATTTGGACACTTGGCGCTCTCCACCGGTCTACCACCATGCATTGACTATTCAATGACTCTGTCCCCTTTTCGAGACTGGACGCGTGGAGGCTCTGCGCTTGCTGAAACTCCCGATCAAAATTTTCCCCTTGAGGAGCATCGAGTTGACACTTGGAAGCCTCCACAGTCTTTGGACTTTTCAACGACCTCTCCCTTCCTTTTTGGGCCCGGGGCTACGTGGCGAACTGGCACTCGTTTGAGTCTCTCGCTTTTGGATCTACCCTTGGAGATGCGCCGCTTGGACATGTGGCATCCCCTCTAACACTTCTATACTTAGCCCTTTTTGAGGCCCGCTTTGCCCACCTTTTGACCTTGGTTGACTATTTTCTATGTGGAGGGTCATGCGAGTTTGAGTCCTCGCCTTGGGCTCCCATCTTGGATTTGCACCGAGCCGAGACCTGGCACTTTCCTATCTAGTCGAAGACTTTTCAATGGCCACACAACTTTTGTGGCTCTGACACATGGAATCCTGGCACTCATTTGAGCTTCCTTCTTTGGATTCAAATTTGGAGAAGTGTCATTCCGACATGTGGCTCTCCACTGTCTCCTCCATATTAAGCTGATTTTTGGACTCATTCTGAACTGTTTTGGGCCGAAAGACTTTAGATCTTCACCGTTTCTTCTTTTTCTTGCTCTTGGCTTCTTTGTTACATTGCTCCTTCTCCTCCGACCTTGCTATTCTATTTATGAGTCCACCTGTAACCCGTAGAATGGATTTAAGGCCCATATTCACTCGACATAGTTGTTTCTTCTCTTTATTTTTATACAGGTCATTTAGTCTTTCGCAAGCCCTACCACTCCATTGTTGAGTCCTTTTACGACTTGTTTGCAGGATTTAAACGTGTTTTTCCTGGTTGCTTCCCAAATGGTCGTGGCTGATCCAATATTTTTCCCGGGGGTGAAATATGGATAACACATCCTTAATAAGGTAGCACACATGTGATTATATGGGAATAAAAACTTGGTTATAGGTGGGATGGACAGGGTTGGGATGGAATTGGAAAGGGTACATTACATGAAATTGGTATTAGCCACTGACATGAAAAAAACACTCAACTACACAAGTGGAGGGATAGGTTGGGAAATGCATTATTGCTCCACTAAGACAACCTTACAAAAATATATAGAAAGAGAGACGAATACCATAAGGTCCTTCCTAATAAAAATTTAAGAGAGGAAATCTAACACATTTAAATAGATTTATAAAATGACATACTCAACGCAGAAAAATGATTCCTCAATGTCTTATATAGTGGAAAAATAGGTGTTGAAAACACCCACAATTATGTTTATTCTTTATGAGAAAATGTAAAATGGAAGTATAAGATCGTAAGATCTATGCACATAGAAAAATATTCAATGAAATTAGCCTCAAATATACCCCAAGATGTGATTGACCCATGTGGCTTATAGAGATAACAATAGTAAGCCATTTCACCAAGGGAACTAGGGAATACGTGAAAAATAACTTCTTTATGGATGAGATCATTTTTATGCAAAACATCTTTGAAGGTTACAATGTGCTCCTCAATAGTTGTGGCTCCTCCATGTTCATACTTTGGACACTAGTTCCATAGCTCATTTGGTATGTCATGTTTGATTCTTAGGATAACTAATGTATCACACAATTTTGCCATCCAGGCTCTTGACATGATAGGTGGGATTTGGAAGGCGTATAATAAAAGTTTTAAAATAATTCCCTTATGGGAAGTTTTTCACATAGGGCATGTGAATGTGTTATGTCACACTAGAATGAATGGAACTCCTTATAACACTAAATATTTTGTTTTATGTTAGGAATACACTCCTCCTCGAGTGGAAATCTTGGCCTTTATAAGAAAAATGGGCAACACACAAACATGGGTAACAATAGGTAGGAGACATGAAAATGGGTAGAGAAATGCCCCTCTTGAAAGGAGGGTGCATGATTGAATTAAGGAGGTTGCACAATGGATCACACATGTAGGTATCTCCCAAGTTTCTCTCTCACTAGGACTTGGTGGTAATACGATATTTATAAGAATAAGTCAAGGTGGGTTGTTGGTGTTATGATTTTATGAGGGTGTTTTCTAGTTCATTTGTAGATTCTAGAGTGATCATGCAAGGGATTGCATAGTGAGAAACACATGGACTCAATCTCAAAAGGTTGAGCATGTATGGTTACAAGGATGGTGGTAATTCATTCATTGTGCATGATAGTTTCACATGAGATGGATATTTCACATTGAGTATCACATGCAACCATATAAAGTTATCAACATAAAATGATTGCAAGATTTAGTATTATATTAGCAATTCTAACAAAGAACATATAAAAGTGAAAAATATAGAAGGATAGGGAAGAAAGAGAAATGAATTTTATGTAGTGAAAAATAACCCTTTCCAATTAGTGATGATAAATCGAGAAACCATGCTCATGCTTAGACCAATATTTTCTCAATCAAGACATGAGTAGGTGTAAAATTCCCGGGGATTTTGTACATATTAAAGAGGGATGTAACACCATTAGATACACAAGTAGAAAACATTAACTCCAAGAAGATATCGAATGATATATATTAATAATTAAATAAGATCTAATTCAACTAGATGGAAAGAGTGCACACAAACATCAAGATCCAGGGGTGGAACACAAAGTAGAAACAAAAACTAAGGCAAATGCATTAAAATGTTTTGAAACTTCTTTCTACAAGGATCCAACCATAACAAGGTCTTTTAGTTGGGTATTTATAGGAAAACCACAACTTACTTTTGCACAATTATAATTATTAAAATAAACGGCCACTCGCCAAGTATGCAATGCAAATATAATAAATTGAATACATGGTAGCTACATAATCCAATCAAATTGAATTCTCCTAGGTGATCTAGAAGAATGTAATATTTTATCTCTCCAGTTTAGATAAAAACTCAATGCTCTGTGGCACATAGGGGAATATTGAAGTACACATCAATCTTCATTAAATTCATACGGCACCTACTTTTTTATATGGAGTGTCTAAAGATGTTCCTAACCTATTTTTTTGACAAAATGGACAAGATATAATTTCTTGAGGTGTTTGAGCATTGTTGCTTTAGAAATGACTGATTGGTTGAATTTTGTGACAAGTTTTTTTAGTGACCAATTATTGTTTGGCTTCAGTGCATTATATGCACTTTGACCTCTCAGTGCACCCTTTGTGAATATTCGTGATGATGCATTCAATTCCTAAAAGGAAAAAAAAGAGTGTAAAGTTATTATTGCAAATGGAAATCACATATTAAAAATTATTATACTATGTGCGTAAGGTATGTGATCAAATATTGCATGTTTATTTCATGTTTTGTGTGTAAGGATGCACACTCTTAATATTTCATAGTTTGTGCAATACAAATGATTCCACATCAAACTATGTGTAGTGTCTTCCTTAGAAGAATATCTAACACTTTCTTTGTGCAATATTTGAAGTATTGTGAATGTGTGTATATTGCTTGCAAAACATAAAGCTCAAGAAAAATAAGTGTTAGATATTATATTTTCCCAAGTGGGATGTAATTTATTCAATTAGAAAATTTTGGTGAACGATCCCAATTTATGGCAAGAAAAAAGGCTTTTGGGGATTACACATAGTGTATAATAGGATGTTTGGTGAGTTTAAGGCATAAAAAAACATTAAGAGGTTACTGAGACTCATAGTGTGCACGTCTGACAATGAAACACAATGATAGGTTGAACACAAGAAAAGCACGTAATTTTATAGGACTCAAGAAGGTAATGAAAATGCCTATGTAAATGAGTAGGAGATTGTGCATGACTATGTGCAATATTTGAATTGAAGGTGATGGTGTATGAGGGTTAAGATACTATCTAGTGGGATTGTGTAAGGTGAAATGTACACCACACAAATGATGCATAAGGGTGTGTTAAGAGAAAATGGGTGAATGCAAAGGGGTATGTGCAAAGTAATAAGGTAATAAAATATTGCACAAGTGATGGGATTATGCTTAAAGCTATCACATAAAGTTGTTGAGGGTGTGTGTGTGGAGGAAATTCATTTGTACACTAAAAATGAGACAAGTGAGATCGTGCGTACTTGAAGTGTAAAGAGATAGAAAAATAGGAGCCAAGAAAGAATGTGAAGGGGCCCAAGAAAGAAAAGATGAACTACACAAAGAATGAAAATTTGGAGTACATAAATAGTTTGGTACTTTAGGGAAAGGCCCAGGGATTCCTTGATTTCCTGAAAGGAAATTAGGGGTGTGTTGTGTGGGAAAAAAATAGGTTCGTTATCTTTGGATCTTTCATGGCTTACTTTGTTTTTCCTTTCCCTTATTCTTACACTCATGAGATAACTTCTATGTCATTAAATGGTATAGGAATATGCGAGGACATTATTAATACCCACGATGACTTTTCTCGGTATGGATACATGATGACACACATGAGATATGTTCTACTATGGTTTATGATACTTATAAACATGTGAATACTTTTTTTTATGCTTCCATTGATAATAGATATGATGGCTGTAACAAATATTTTATCTCTTTTCCAATAAACAATACTGCAAGTGCACACTCTAAAGTTTCTAGATTTTCTATTACTATCATGAAGATCTCTATTGAGTGTTCTCAAGGGGAAGGTTATCATGGTTGACTTGATCGTAATACTGAACCCATCACTAAAGAGGAGGAGCATGAGTACACATAATTTTTTAAAGAAAAGTCATCAACATATTGATGCTTTTCTATATAGCTATGGATGAAAAAAACACTTACCTACATATGATATTCCCGAATCCACCGTTGTTTCTTCTTTGATTGCTACATCTATTATTGACACATTTAATGTTCTTATATTTATGGGGAATGCCATGTTCCCCATCAAAATGTTACAATGTCTATTCCTATGAATATTATTATACCTACAACCCTCGCGTGGGGCTTCCCCTCCTTTTCTACTACACACACCTTGAGCATCTTGTTCATAGTTTGCAATAATTCTAATGTTACAATTATGACAAGTGCTTCCAGGCCTTCTAATGTTACAAATTGTACTTAATTTATTCATAATCCACTTGCACCTGTAATAACATCTTATTTTCAACGCGTTTCCCTATAGGAAGAAAAAAGTTGTCCCACGTGGAAAATAACCCCTTCCTATAAATGATAGCTAGAATTTTTTTCTAACTTCCAATCCATGATATATGTTGCACCCAATTTTGTATAAGGCTAGATACATATCTTTTTATCTAATTCCTTTGAATACAATTTTTGTAAGAACACCATTTTGAATGCTATCGATAATTTCATGCAAACCTATGGTAAAACACTAAGACAAGTCCACGTGCAAAATATTAGAGGAAAAAGAAAAAGAGTTGGGTGCATGATAAATCATGGAGCATGTGCAAAGGATGCATAACCACATGAAGGATACGATCAACAATGAGAAGGGAGTTGGGGGTCAACTAAAGTTAACTAGAATAACACATGGTAAGGATATATAAGTGGCACACAAGATAGGTAGATAAGGTAGAGTTAACTATTAGTTCGACTACCCCAAGAAAAAAACTTCTTCATGTAGAGTATCAAGACTTCCATGAAAGGACATAAGGACATGAAATGGTGATATATGACATATACGTTGCCTAAATATAATAATTAACTTATGTAAAGAAATCTAGGGATAATTATAACTCTTGTTCAACTAACAAAGGGAATAATTTGTTAGTATAAATACCCCACGAGGGCTTTATGTAGGAGTATGATCGAGAGAAATGACATAGATAGATTGTATGAGATATGGTATGCAAGTAATGTGTAATCTAGTGATTTTAGTATAAATGAAGAGTAGAGTATTATAAAGATTATATGTTATTATTGTGCGTAATTATTTGTGTGATGTGAATTTTTACTTTTGTTTTTTATTAGATAAGGTAATAACATGGATTATGGATCCAAGGGGCCTTACATTAGATACATCGTGTACATGACCAAAATGAGCAAAAATGAACAGGGCACATAAATGGATAAAAAATCTTAACCCATACCACAACCCAAAAAATGATACAAAACAAGCAAACTAGGAGGAAGATAATGAACAAATCAAAGCCAACAAAAAATAGGGAGAGCAACCCTCCCAAGATAAAAGTCTAAAAATAGTCCGCCAAAATATCTGGAAAGCCTAAAACTATTTGGCCTTCAAGCACTTGAACGAACTAGTGTGGTGAGCATCTTGACCTTTCTGTTTGTCATCCTGGTTGGCTAGGTCTGGTACCATCCTTCATCCTCTCGTCCTCCTCAGAGCTGCTGAGATATAACTTTAACCTATGATTTTTGCAACCTTCCTCCATCTTTTCCAACCTCCCCTGTATATCCATAACCATAGTTTTTAACCCTTTAAGCTCCTCTCTGATATAATTTTGAAAATTACATTCTCTTTATGCGGATACAATATAATTATAACAACAATATATTGTATTTACTCTCCATTATTCTCGAGAAATACATTTGGCTATTATATGGCCATATAGAAAGCACAACCATCTCTTGATAAATAAGAACAACATACCGGGTAATAGGCATGGGTAACAACAAACCTACGAGAATACAATACCAACAAAATAATAATATAACAATATACCCAATGTAAAAATTATTTCCTAACATTCCCCCTTATTTTTTACATGGTAAAACATATCTCATTCTTTGACTATAGCGTGCCACCCCTGTGTGCTCATGATCAACACCTCAACTGTGCAACATCGAGCTTCCACAAAATTCACACATGTGCCAACACACATTTCTTCCAATCATGGTTTTCTCCATCTTCTACCAACAACCTTACCCAATTGGTTTTACAAGTTTACCAATAACCTTTCACAATTGGTTTTACAGGTTCACCAAAAACCTTACACAATTAGTTTTACAGTTTACCAAAAACCTTACAATTGGTTTTCCTGATTTACCAATAACCTTCACATCATGATTGCTACAATACATTTTGATCAATATTCTACAATGTTTTTACAAAAGGGGTTACATGAGGAATACTCACAAGTGAATAGGAATTTACATCATCTGTTCTTATTTTTTCATGCTTTGCACTAAAAATAGAAATAAATAAATGTCATCATACCGAAGTGCGGCCCCATCGTTGATGATCGACGAGAGGTCATTATCTCGACCTCCACCTCTCGTTGCCTCTGTCCTCCATTCAAAAAATAATCTAGTAGAGATATTCTTCATCACTTTGATTTTCTGTATGAGCAGTATTTCCTTCCTCTTCATTCTCTCCTTCTTCATATGCAAATCATGGTATTATCTTGCAGTTTCCCATCAAGTAAATCTTGTGCTCTTTTCCTACAATTTGTAGATATATGACCAATTTGTTTACAATAGTAGTAAAAAAGTTGTCTCTTTGTACCTTTGGAATTCAAACCATATTTGAATTTTTCTTAGCAAATGATTTTTCTTTCTTGTTTCTACCATACATTGCATTTCTCTAGTTCAACAATCATAATTATTTTTTCTTCTTCAAGTAAAGAAGAAATGAGATCTTCTAAACTAGGATTAATTTTACTCAATGTAAAAACCATATTAGAATAATTGGTTGGCATGCTATTCAATAAAACAACCTTTGCATCATCATCAGGTACATCTATTTTAATTCCAGCTAACTAATTTGAGATAGATCGAAACTTACTAATGTGCTCTACCATGTTGTCGCCTTCTTCCATTTTAAGACCAAACAATATTTTCTTCAATGCTATCGATGCACTTCCAACTTGCAAACCAAAAATTTGTTTAATGTTTTCCAAATTGTATGAGAGGATTTAGACAAATCTATATGATGCAAATAAGCATCAAATAGTCCCAATCCAATGATTTTTGTGGCTTTTCGGTCTTTGCTCTCCCATTTTGTTGCTTCATCTGCATCTGTTGGTTTCTTTGCTTTTCCATCAACGATATCCCACAGATCTTTATTGATCAGAAATAGTTGTGTTCGAACTTGCCATGTGTGGAAATAATTTCCATAAAATTTTTGAATATGAATTAATTTATCCATAACAAAAAAATAGAGTTGTGATTTACCACATAAAATGTGATATCCTCCTAAATGATCTTTTGCAGCAATTTTTTATTATTTTAAAATATGGTAGGGACATGGAATCAAGCAAATATAGACAGAGTGCATGAATCAATAGATGTCTACCTTTAGATCATCGACGCTAGTTGTCAATACAAATGTGATGTGGAGAAAATGCGCCAAACAACACTTTCATTCCTTTGTGATTCACTTAAAGAAATAAACGTGGCCAAATCCTCCTCTTTTACTCCAAAGATCGCTTTCTCATAAACCCCGATCCGGTTTCTCTAAAAATTTATAGCAATGTTATAACGTATTTCTCTTCACAACCATTAAATTTTAAAAAACCCAAATTGTAAAACAAAAACTATATACTTTTATGTAGACAGGTTTAAAACTTTGAATGCAAGATCGAACTAATACAAGTCAATGTAAATTGAGATTTGTTTCCTCAATTTCACCATCCACATGATTAAATGGAAAATGCAAATTAGTGACAATGCATACGGTTAATGATTCTTCCACAAAAAAATCTGCATGAAATGTAAGTCCCAACGTATTCTACTTAAGTCATTGATCAAAATGAATGCACATGAAATTTTAAAATCCACGAACAGATCAGTTGACTTCCTGATGGAACCACATGATTTTTTCAAACTGTAGACTCACATGACTAATGATTAACCTCACTCGATACCAAATCAAACAGATACAATATAGTTATAGCAACAATATATTGTATTTACTCTCCACTATTCTCGAGCAATACATTTGGCTATTATATAGCCATATAGAAAGCACAACCATCTCCTAATAAATAGGAACAACATACCCGGTAATAGGCATGGGTAACAACAAACCTATGAGAATAGAATACCAAAAAATAACAATATACCCAATGTAAAAATATTTCCTAACATCTCTTTGAAGCCTCAATACAATTCTTCACATTGTCCCCTAAGTCAGTCCCAACCTCGCTAAGAGAGTCAACATCCTTCTCCACCTTTTGTACCCAAAGAGAATTTTTTTCTAGAACCGAGCTCCAATCGAATCTAGTATGTCTTTGCCTTTGGAAGTCTCCTTTTTATGCTAGACATAGTAACCATACTTTGGTAGCACAATCCTTCTCCTCCCCATGAGTATCAACACCCTTCTTATTCCGCGAGTCTATTTATGCATTCAACCAGTGGCACAGTTATCATCTAAGTCCTCCAAATTTGGCTCCAAGTCCTTATCCAACATTGGTTTTCCATTTTTGTAGATAAGAAGAATAAGAATGTGATACAGGGAGTTTCGGCCTTCCCTGTTGGAAGTCCTTAATAGATGTCGAAAGAGACATAAGCAAAAAAAAGGGAGGTTCATGACAACCTTATGATGGAACATGTTGATCATAGATAAATGACGAGTATAAATTTTCCCGTATTTTCCCTCAAGGGTAATATATCTCATCAAATGTAAACAAACCATATTCCAAATTCCAAGGATACAATAATAGGCAATACCATCAACAAGAAAGTAGACTTTTTCATTACCTTTGAAAAAAGTTTGGATTTCATGAGTACGTAGGGTCCTGTCTTTAAAGATCTTTAACCCATTCATTTCTATCCTTGTTGCCAACACAAAGTTAATGTTCGAGACCTAAATCTCCATACCCCGTATAACCACATTTCTATTGTCCCAAGCATGGAAAAAATCCAAGGCGAGGAAAGGGTCTGACCTAATGAGCTTAGAAATGAAATTTCTAAAGCCCTCAATATTAAAATATGCCACAACGAAGGATTGTTCTTCAAAGCTACATAGGTAGAAGGGCCATTTCTGAGTCTGCCACCTCTTATGGTATCCCAGTTGCATAAAAATGAGAAATGAGAAAAAAATAATCAATTCAAACCATAATCCTAGAATTAATAGCAATCCGTAAATTTATCACATGTACCATTAGTATTTCCTTCCATAAATCCATTGATGACAAGGATCACAACCAATCAAGGGAGAAAAGATACCCTCAAGTCAGTAATTTTCTTCATTAATGATAGTAATAATATTATTAGGGATCTCACCTCCTCCACCCATACTTTGAAATTATTACCCCTCACTCCCAAATTTGCAAAAGAGTCCACACATTTATTTCCACTTCTAGAGATGTGAAGAAGGACAAAGTTTTCAAAAACTTTAAGCAATTCCTTAATAACATAAAATATATTTCTAAGGGTCTAATTATGAATCCTAGCTCTTTTCAAAGTGTTTATTATAAGAAGGAGTTCCCTTAAATTTGGATTCTCTTGAAACCCTTCTCTTTAGCAAGGTTTATACCACATAATGCCGCCATGACTTCAACAAACTTATTGGCTTGAACACCTAAGGGTCCAATACATAAGCAAAAATGCAATTTTCATCATGATCTCTAAGGATACCCCCACCACCAGCTAAGCCAGGGTTACCCTTTGAGGTACCATCAAAATTTAACTTCACCCAATTGATACCCGGTTTGGACCATTTTATACAAGTTTGAGGGAGCTTAAGAGTGGATGGACTAGAGGAGAACTGCGTTTTAAGAAATATAACCTATTTCTTGGGATAAGAGGATTTTATTTTTCCCTTAAAGAGTATGAGATTTTCCTTAAGAGAAGAGAAAATGTGAGCACTCACCTTCTTGGTAAGAAAAGTGATCCCTAAAAATCCTCCCATTTCTCTCCTTCCATAGGCACCACATAAAATGGGGAAGAACCATATTCCAAGCAACCACAAGCAGAGGATATTTAAAGGGACAAACCCATTGCATGAACAAATCCCATCCATGGAATTAGCAAGATCCACTTGAAGATTAAAAAGCCCAAATGGGGAAGAAAAAATGGCCAAAGAGAAAGGACAATGGATCAACAAATGATTGGCATTTTCCTCATGTTGACCACAACGAATGCATCAGCTAGAATGGCCATACCTCTTTTTCTCGTGTTTTTAAGGGTGAGGATCTTGTTTTGAGCAACTAACTAGTAAAAATGTTGACCTTAGGGAGAAAATCCTTGACCCAAAGCTTGTTCTAGAAATATTTCTATTCCAAGGGTTTGAAATTTAAGAGGTAAGAAAAGTTAACCGAGAATTCCCCCAAATCCTCCTCTCTCCAAACCACCAAATCATCTTGATGTTGAAACCAAGGAATATGGAAATTCTGAAGCTTGAGATTGATTTCATTAAAAGGTTGGATAGATCCAACAAAATTAGGGGGATGAAGGGAATAGATCCACTTTTTGCCTCTCTATTCCTTTCCCAATAGTCTTGGACCAATCTTGGACCATTCTCCACATAGAAGGGAAACAAATATTTCCATGGTTCTTCAGAAGACAAAGGTTTTTCCTCCAACCAACTATCTTCCCAAAACCTGATTTTAGAACCCTTCCCAATATTCCATTTAATACCTTGGGTCAAAATGGACTTAGAAGAGACAAAAGAATTCCAAAAACCAACCCAAAGGAAAATCATTGCAAGAAAAATGGTGTCCATTTATCAAAATTCCACAAATATTTCATTTTTAAGATGTCAACCCAGAGACCTTCTTCCTTAGTAATCCTCCATCCAACTTTAGCCAACAGAGCTTCATTCATCATTTTGATATCTTTTATCCCAATCCCTCCACAAGATTTAGGTTTAACGACTTTACTCCAAGCCACTAGAGGATATTTAAAATGGTCCCTAGGTCCATACCAAAGGAATCTCTTCTGAATTCTTTCTAGGGTGACAATAATTTTAGCGGGAGCTTAAACATAGACATGCCATATATAATAATTCCTTGTAAGGAGCTTTGTAGTGGTTGAACTTTACCTACTTGTGACAAGAGGGAACCTTTACAAGAAGAAATTTTCCGCTAACTTGACCAATGAGAGGATTCCAAATTGCATTATCCAGTTTTTTTTTAATAAGGGGCATGCCCAAATATGTATCCAAGAGAAATTTTATTTTACAACCCAAAATTCTTTCCAACCTGTTATGATCACTCATCTTAAGAGATTCAAACTAATTTTCTAAAGGTTTGAAGCTTAGCAATCCTTACCTTTGATTCACCTTCATAAAGTACTTGAAGTTTTTCCCATGCCTCCTTTGCAGATTTACAATGCATCACTTTTCCCAATTCAGATTCTCCAAGGCCACTTATGATTGCATTGAAATCTTTTGAATTATCGGGATATTCCTTCTTTTGATCGTTAGTAAGTGGAGAGGTGGTAGGAGGAGTATAACCACTCACAACAGTATTCCATACATCAAACCCTTGAGCCATGATATGGAATTCATTCTCATGCTCTAGAAACTATAGTTCACTCCATCAAACAATGGTGCCTTACCACCACATTGTTGCAAGCCATATTGTGCTTCAAGGATCTACTTTCAAGTTGTCAACTTATGCAAAAGGACCAGCTCGATACCAATTTTAGAAGCACAATAGACCAAGAGGGGGTGAGTCAAGACTTATAAAACCTTAGATTCAGATTTCAAAATTGCATATACAAATACTCATAATCATTCAACAATCCATTTATGTATGCATACATCAAACAATCACATGTGAAAGAATCATAAACAAGATCATCCACATGATACACATGATATAAGTGGGAAAAAATCAAGGGGAAGAAAAACCACTCAAACAAAATCTTATATTGATATGTTTCAAGATTTAGTGATGCACCAACCCCACAAGGAGCACTAAACCCTAGATTAGTAGAGCACCAACCCCAAATTTTGTGAATCACCAAATCCATAAGGAGTTTGAACCCCCAAGATGATCAAGATCCCACTCAACCACCTTATGATGTTCAAATATCTATTTTTTTTCTTCCACAATTGATGGAGACATCTTTTCAGCTCGCACTTCTTCACTCAAACCCTAGATGCACAAACTTCACAAATCAAGCTCTTCAATCACTCCAAAAATCATCAAACCCATGTACACATGTTATCTAATTTTATCAACCTATAGAATTTTTTTTTTTTAGAATCAATTCATGCTCCAAAACCAGAATCAACTCTCTCCTAGGTTATTCACCTTGCACACACACCACTAGCTCCAAAAAGCACCCAAAACATGCTTTTATAAGCTCCTTTTCATTTCAAATTTAGGCACACCATTTTTCCCTCCTTCGGTTCAACCCATACATCAAGGAAAAATTAAAATTTGAATTACAACAATCATAACTGACCAAAATCGGTCGGCCTAACTAAAATTCTAATTACATGTACCAAAAATGGCTCAAAACCCCATGGGCAAAAAGATGAAAATACCATTACATCAAATGTACACATATTCATGACCCAAAACCCCTTACATATTATTAAAATATCATTTTAAATTCATACATGGTCTTATATTTTATAAACCAATAAAATTATTTCATTTACTGGGCCCAATTCACTTTGCAAATCTCAAAACAAATGTTTCCTACACCTTAACAACTTGGAAAATTAATTTGATCACCAAATCACTTCAACATGAGAAAAATATGCCATGTGACCCCTTGATGGAAATTTCATAACCTATAGAACACTTCTAATAAAGTTATAATCCTTTAATAAAACTCATGCTCAAACCACAACCAATTTTACCTTCACCAAAAAAACTTGCCAAAAAGTCTATTTCCAAAGGTTAGATCATAAAAAGAAGTATACATACATTCAAGACATAAAAATTAATTTATTGTATGCCAATTTCATCCCTATTCACATTCCAGGTGATATCAAGCATCACATAATCCATCTCATGCTTAAAACACCCCCAAAAGTTCACCAAAAATATCCTTGTCTTGAATCGCCAAAAATATTTCTATCCAAAGACTGATCTAATAACCCTATCAAGTGACATCATAATAAGGAAAACATAATATAAATGGAAATATATATAAATCCTCTTTCCAACATAACTTTAATCATCTTCAAAATCCACCTATAGTTGAAGTTATGCCCATTTTATTGAACCCTAGCTATTTGAGACCCCAAAACTACCCTTTGACCAATCAACCTGAATGGACCTCAAATGACCATGTACCTGCATGAATTTTTCCTAAAACATCTATGGAAATCAATATAATCTCCCATAAATCATGCAACACTAATTTTTCATGCTACTCCTTTGGAAAACCTTGTCCTAAAACCTTATTCTTCATAAACTGGCATTTTCAAGTGGGGCCCACATATGGCCACATGCTCAAACATACATTTTTGGAAATATGAAAGAGTCCTCTACAAAATTATATCATAAATTTTTCAAAATGAATCAAAGCAATTATGATATACTCACTTTTTGTAAGTCGTTCCTAGTTAGGGTTTAACTAGGGTTTTAGACCACTTTATCTTCTTAACATTCATTCATAAAAAAATGACAATTAAATGACCTGATTATTTTTTGAAACCTTCTAAAATCACCTTATAATCATCCTTGAAATCCACAAGTCCCGTGTAATGTACACTATTCACAATGAGCATCGAAGTTCACTTGATTTTGACCTGTCTCACATAAACTCATAACTTGCAAAATTCTCATAATGGAAACCTGATTTTTTTCAAATAACTATGACAAATCCCTATAGCATCCCTAATCATCATAATTTAAATTACATTCCTCAATCTCTCTAGTCTATCTCATTTGCATAACCTTACCTTAAGGATTCTCACTATAAAGATAGGGTCAACCGAAAGAATGCAATAACCGATCATGAAACCTCTCGCAAATGACCCAAACATACCTAATACATCATGAAATACCTGAATGTAAAGATTCCATGATTTCATATAGCTCCAAACCATATTGTCACACCTCCAAGCAACCATACCTACTCCCAATGAACACCTGTAACATAGCGAACCAACTATATCTACATCATGTCACTACTGTGAGTGCCCAGAAACCCTCCAAAATTTTTATTTATCATTTCAAAATGTTTCTCAAGCATCCATGAAGCTCCTACTATCATGCCACATCACCTATTCACCTGTATAGGCTTGCAAGAGCAAGCAAACCTCATTAAATCTCACTATACCAACACAAACACATCTGAAACACAATGTTAGCATTATGTACATCATCATGAGACCCTAAACCAACATCAAATTTTTCATTAATGTGGTTTTTCATCAATTACAACACCTAATAGGACCACATGCCAACATTTATTACATTTTCAAGCTAGGAAAAAATGCGGGTTCGCACTAACGTAAGCCCTAGGGCACACTAGTGTGAAGAGTGCGTGATGACGTAGAAAGGTTACATGCTAGTGATGAGGGGTGCACAAAGAGCGCAACACTAGTTGTTAGGCCAAATTAGGAACACACCGGTGTGAGAATGGGCAAGTTAGTGGGAAAATGGGCGCTCTAGCTAGCATGTATGCGCTAGTGCAAAAACGGGTGAGTTTTGTGCAAAGGCACACGTTAGCACAAGCTTGCACTAGTGCTTTAAAAAGGGTGTGCTAGTGTAAATTTTGTGCCTTAGGAAAAATTTTAGAAGAAAATTCAAAGTTTGTGAAAAACTTAGGCATGAATAGAAGAACGTAGAATCAATTAGAACACCTTAGGAATATGTTTATCAGAAGAAATGATGTTAATTAAATGTCTTTTTGTAATCTTGCAGGTGAGATTATGTAATGTAGATGTGTGTGAGTGGCATGGGTACCTTCGAGCTTACGAGAAGACCTTTTCACGTCGAGAAAAATATTTCTTAGTGTGATCTTCGTAGGGATATGAGGCTCGCTTATATTTTGATTGCCAACTGGTGAGATGATTGTGACCTTAGAGGATGTATGGTGTATCCTTAGAGTGCTAATTCAGGGAAACATAGTGACCTATGACAAGGATTGTGACCAGATCCGAGCCAACATATGGGACATGGTTTTACGCTAGGATATACCCTAGAAGGGGGTGGTGGAACTTCTTTATGATTTCTTTACGAGATAGATAGATTTCCTGGATGCCGCTTTACTTGATGGTTCTTTGTCACGCTACTTCTTTCCTCACAAGACTCGACATGCACTTCCCACTTGTCTTGATGTGGGAGTAGTACACAGTTAATGGATGGAGAGGTATTTTGCTAGGTTTATTGATACTTGCCCACTTGTATTTGGATATGCATTTGATTTCCTACCGAGGCCAAAGGATCATAAGAAAAACAACATTGCTACAGATTTGGGCATGGGATCACATTGCGATAGGGTGCCCACTAAGAGTACTACAAGTCGAGTCTCTGATGAGCCCTCATGCATGGGGTGGGAGCCAAGGGGAAAGGACGTCAAGGCACACATGGGTGACACTTTGCATTCTATAGATGCGCCTTCAATGATCTACAGATCCGTATGATTACTTGGTAGCCCTATCGACCGTATCCATGGCATGACGAAGACATAGAGCTCTATACTGCAGAGATGGATCACTTCATTATCGGAGTCGACTCATATTAGAGAGTGGTACCATGTTGATCGGGTGAAGTGAAAACTAGGTCATATCCAAGGCATACCAAGAGATGAGATGTGGTATGCATGTAGGAAACACAAGACATTTGATTTTGAGCCACAAATCGATCGCGATGGGCTAGAGATAGCTTTAGTTATGTCGCCCCCACAATGATGGATTACATAACCATGGTGGTAGACCCCGATACTATGACAAATTAGGGGGCCTGGTATGCCACAATACTTCCTTTGCACCTTACGATCCCTTAGGATGAGATAAAGGCATGTATAACCGCAACAATGTAGGGTTTACAAGGACATGCCTTGAGAAATCATGCCTAATTAGGACGACCGGAGGCCGAGGTAGCTTTACGGGCACATGGCCGTGGTCCACAGGTGTATAGGTGCCACCACAAGGTCCTCTCCCACAATAGCCATTACAACAAAGAGGCCCATGTATATGTACACCATGTTATCATACAGGGTATACAAGTGCATGCATAATAGGTGCCCATAGTATAAGTTTCACCCTCACCACCATGAGTAGCAAGTCCACCTGGTGCAATAGATGAGGATAGTGGAGATGGATGGGATGGATGGGGTTCACCCCCTCATTTTACAGGTGGCGGATGGCATTCACCCCTACATACTACAAGTAGTGGATGAGTATCACCACCTAGGTCACTACAGAGAGGACCATTGGTGGCCGCACTACAAGGACAAATGGTCTCATCCATGAAGCAAGGTGAGATAACATGTATTATAGTACAATCTTTTCATAGTAGTTAGAGTAGGTGGATCGTAGAGTGGGACCAGCTAGAGTTGGGAGAGATCAAGCCATAGATATGTGGGAGTAGCTTAGGACATAGCCGGGGTGGACACAACCCATATTATAGGAGAGCGTGATGCTCTTTGTCAGCACAACCGGGATAGATGGAGCCGACGATCTAGTATATGAATTCGCAGCAGCCTTTAGGAAAGGCTACACATTACATGGCTCTATATTATGCGGCCATTCCAGGGATAAAGGGCACCCCCTATAACTAGATTGTAGGCAGTAGATCCAAATCGATATCACATAGGCCATCTAGGTCAACGAGATCGACAAATGTCGCCACCCAACCGAGGCATGCCAACTCAAGTCACAGGCTAGGAGTCCTAACATTGGTGAGAGTCATCCATGACTCTTTATTATACTTGATGTATGCCTCGTGATGAAGGCACAATTTTGATCACATGTATATGTATTGTTTTTTATTATGCCTCGAGATGAAGGCACATTTTTATCCATGCCCATGATGTCTTATCAGTATATGATGTATATCGAGACACATTGTTTTGTACATAGACATTTGTATTTATATGGATATATGATGATGATGGAATGTGTTTATTTATCACATTCTCGTGTTATATGAGATATCATGTTTAGCCCATGTTTTTATTATGGTCTATGATGTGGGGGGGATAAAGATAATCCCTCTTTCCCCATTTGATGATATTATATGATGTTAGCTTAACATACATTTTTAATTTTCATTTTTATGATGATGTAGCTTAGCATTTATTGATATGTGATGATGTTTAGATGTGACTATAGTTGATATTGATGATGAAATGATAATAAATTGTACAACCAAATAAGACAAGCACAAGTTAAACAAATTTAATCAAAACAACAAAACTATATACAAGCATGCTAGAAAAAAATGAACCCAATGAACTCCACAATAGATTAAAGTAACACTTAATCTAAGCAAGTAAATGAATCCAATTTAAAGCACACAATATGAAAAGGAAAACCAACAAAACTATGTACAAATAAACAACTAAAGTAAGCAAACTACTACTTTATTTTTGCAGGCAATTTTGAGATGTTTTGCGTTATTTTGGTATTATCTCGAGACAATGTTATATTGTTTTTGAGTTTTCCATGAGACGTATTTGAATGTTTTGATTTTTCCAACTAAACATATTTGAATGTTTTGGGATTTTCAAAATTTATACAAACATTTTTACGATTTTCTAAAAGTTTCTGAAAGCTATGTGCAACAAAATGAAGAAACATGGATGCCCCCAGCGATAGATGGGATATACAAGGGTAGAATGCCAAGCATATGTGCAAGAAGTGATGATGCAAATTTCCCCCAATGTTATATGGGAATGTACAAAGGAAAAATCTCCACATATATACAAGAGGAAGATAATCTGGATCAAGGCCAAGATAGATAGGTTCAACGTGATGATGAACACAATCCAATGAAGAGCTAATAAGGAACGAGCATGCCCCACCGAGAGTGCCAAATGTGTTCATATTAAAAAATTTATGCTAATTGAAAGAAACTAACACCTAGTAGTTTCAAAGAAAAGCTAAATATAACATTAACATTATGATTAGAGCTTAAAGGAAACTAGCTATTTTGCATAAACATGAATTAAATCACCTAATGCTAACCATTCCTACTCTATTAATGTATGATTACTCTAAAACATGAGCCTCTTTAGATCATGAGTAATCAAATCTATGTGTTTGATCTCCAAAGAGAGGGAAGGATCTCACCAAGAAATGGCTACAAGGCCAAGCTTGGATCTTCCTTTCTACTCAACAATGGTAGAATGGATGCAAAGATGAAGTAGCTATTCCAAAGAATGGAGAAGGCTCTTATCATAAGCTTGTATAAATCACTAATCAAAGCAATGGTGTAAGGTGTGAAGGATGTAGGAGGGTCCTTTATATAGCTTTCCAATTTGGGAGAATCTTGAATCCCAATGAATGTGGGATAAAGGATAAAGTAGATTTAGACTTGTTAAGCTTGATTAGAGAGAATTAACAAGTGATTAGTAACTCATGGGAGTTGGAGATGATTTAATTAATCAACTAGGATTAATTAATAGGCTAGAATAAGCTTTTTAGGCTATTTAGAGGTGATTTTGGAGGAATTTGATATGATTTGAAGCATTAGAAAGCGAGATTTAGCCAATAAAAGGGTTTATTGATTAAATAAATTGTTTAAAAAGGCTTAATTAACTCATAATAGTTAATTAATTGAATAAAAAGGATTATAACTAATGAAGTGTCATTAATTGGCATCCAGAATGTGATAGAGGCTAGTTAATTAACGAAGCGTCATTAATTGACTATAATGAGAGGAAACATTAGTTGATTAGCGGGAAATCACTAATTATAATGGAAATGATAGGAAAGAGGATAGTTAGTACAATTTTAGTATTAAAATTATGTATGCATTTTAGGTTTCTTCAAAATGAGAAAGTTAAGGCACTTATCTTAATTTAACTTATCCCGAAGTGTGTCCGGGCTGGAAAAATTACTAAAATAGAGATTCATAGTGTTGCAACCATGCTCGAAAAAATGCGAAGTGTCGAGAATGATTGGATTGGGGTGCCTAGGCAGGGGGTGAGGGTGTTTGGGGTGCCTGAGACTTCTCCCGGGCCGCTAAAGTCTGGCTGAAAAAGCTTAGAACCCGATTCCTTCAAATGTCACTAGGGCTACGCTCTTATTCGCTAATGATCACCTATGTGTCACACTTGAATCGCTAAAGCACCTATAAACCTATAACAAAATTAATCTCCTACAAAACCCTAAAACTGCATCAAAATCCTAAAAAAGAAAGATGCAAAATTAGCGTTTAGACTATCCTCGGTTTTCAAACAAGTGAAATTACAACCGAGCACCGCACTACATCTCGTAACCAATGTAATTCTATGTGCTTGTGTATGTAATAGTGATCCTAGGTTTCCCTCGCATTGGTGGTGCTAAGATAGCGGGTGATAGCTATATAGAATGCAAATGTGTGGATGGAAAATGAACTTCCCTTCCTATGCAAATCAGGTGTGTATGAGAGAAATAATCCCAAGATGCAATCCCTTTGATATGTAGATAGATATCCCTTGATATAAATTGTTTTCCATTGTAATGTTATGTATTTTGTGTTTATATAGGGATCTCTTGTTTGAATTTTCGACACTAATGGCCTGACATGCCGAATATGACCTTGGGATAGGAGTGAGAAAACTGAAAAGGCCAATCATAAATGTAAAAATGAGGAGAAGTGCGAAGAGGACACCGGTGCCTAGGATGGAAAGGAGTGCTTGGGCGCAAATGTCTAGTCCTGGGCATTGGTATCCAGAGACAACGACGATAGATGTGCGAAGAATGAAAAACATGGATCCCTATGACCCGACTAAAACATGTGTAGAAGTGACATATACGAGAGATAAAATAATAGAAACAAGCAAAGCAAACAGATGGACTAGACAATGGGTCACTAGTGAATAATTTTCTTAAATGCAAAATCCATATATAAACCAACATACTTGGTGGTATAGTAGAATAATAGTATGTGCGTGATTGTGTGTCTACATTTCCCCCCCTTTATGCTATTTGAATTAAATTTAGGTAGTGTAAAGGAAGTAAGGAACATACCTATGAAAATTTTAGAGAAGCCCTGCTGCAAAAGTACACATAGAATGAGAGCATATAACATGAAAAACCATGGATCGCCGTGTTGACCCATGTGGCATAAATAGATATGGCACACCTTTGTGGGGAGAACTTAGTGAAATTGATGATTTGATTTCAGAAAATTTGGAGATTTTGAAATTTTCGCTGATGAAGATTTGAAGGGGTAGGGAGTGATCAGTTCATTTCCCAATTTTGTATGTGTGAAAAATTGAGGATTTGGGCATCCTGCCGCTAAAGGAAGAGTGCTAGGGAGAGAGGTCTAGTTTTACTCTTTAGCTTTAACTACATCCTCAAAAGTTCTATTCACTACAGACAAAAAAAGACTATGTTTTTCATTTTGATTCATTTCGATCCAATGAGAATAACCCATATATGAGCAGTATAGGAAATTCAATGATGTATCATTTCCCCCACTCTAAGGGTGTCAACGCAATGTGTATGGCTTCCATGTTAGGTCATAGATATAAAATGTAGAATGAATTCCCATGTTAGGTCATCTAGGAAAATAGTGATGCAGCTCCCAAGTTAGGTCATCTGGGAGGAGTAGTAAAATACGCAATGTTGTGTCGATTGATTGATTTGATTTGAGTAGTAGAAAATTCGTGTTGATATTGAATGTGTATGATGGATTACTCATGGAGATATTTTTCGCTTGTTGCCCCTAGATTAGGTCATTAGGGGGAATTGCTAGAAGGTGGTATGAAATGTTGCATGATGTATGAGATTTTTTTGATAATGATGAATTAGAGATGTGGAATGATCATGTAGTAGTGTGAGGGGGATCATGGAGTGACCCCGATTGTATGCCCCCCTTTTAGTGAAATAGGGAGTGATAGTAAGCACAAATGTTGAGCCGAAAGTAGATGTACAATTATGTAAGAGATAGTGAAATGAGGCATAGTACATGTCGTAAAAGTGTGTGTATATCAAGTGGTAAATGTGTTAAATGAGAATATAACATTGTAGAATGTGGAAAATATGATAGTATGAGAAATTCTAAATTGAATAGCACAGACGCAGGGATAAAACAAATTAGTGAAACTCAAGATATGAGCAAAACCATGTAGCATGTATTAGTTGGGAGAATATGCGCAAATAGTAACTATAGTCAAGTGGGAAATTTGTAAGTTGCTATAAATAACAATAGGAAAAGATGAATAGTAACTTCATTTGAACTTTGAGCGAGTGTGATTTTGAGCTCTAAGCTTGTGACGATGCCACAAGTTAAATTAGCGCAATAAAGCCTATTCAAGATGGTGGCGGTAGTTGTGACGTTGCATACGACATGTATGAGTTGGTACACATGATTTTTTTAACAATTTGTAGAAATGAGCTTGTTTTTGTGAATTTTTACATAATTTGTGTTTTTGCTTTTCTATGTTTCTGACCTAGGAAAGAATGGCCAGGGCACTAATGTACCTTGGGACACCAATGCCTAGATCTAGGCGTTGTTGACTCGCTCCCGAGTGCCCACATTTTGCTCCTAGGCATTGGTGACCCGTAAAGATGTTTCGAGCCCAAAGAGTGATGAATGTGAAAATTGGTGATATTTGATGTTAGGAGTAGTTTATTTTGTGTGTATATGAGGTGCTAACACCATGTTTTGGCTGGTGTTTTGTGTTTTGTGTTTTGCAGCAGGAAATTCATTCGAATGAGTTCCATAGAGGATAATACTTGAGTATGTTGTTAGGATTAGGCCTATTAGATGCAGAGTGGGATATATTAGACCGTTTCAACTTGCATCACATAATGAGGATGGGGAATAATATGTCGATGATTACTTTGCATTGTGTGAGAGGTGGTGCGTAGATACTTGCACATTTTAGTTGTTTACTAGGGGAATGAATGTGACCTTGGAGGATGTATATCACATATTGTGACTTCCCGTGGTGGGTGAAAGGGTTCAGGTGATGGCCATGAAGGATGCACAAAGATAGATGAGGGTTGTTAGGTGGTATTTTACAGGGACTCAGGTTCAGAATGAGACCCATATCAACCTAGATGTCATACTGAGATTAGGAATTTCACGATTGTAGAAGTTCATTGCAGTTGTGATTGCTTCATCAGTGGTTGTGGAGGGAGGAGGTGTAGGAATCATTTTTAAGATGCATGCTATATGTCTCTGTATAGAGGAGGATGGTACGAGATATGCATGGGTGTGATTTGTGCTAGCACATTTATACAAGGACTTAAATAGATTTACATAGGAGGACCATGGCGGTGGGATTGAAACTACTACATTATTACACATGTGGGCATATGAGCATATTACGATACCGAGAACACTTAGTGGACCTCACGCAGAGTGGGTGAGACCCGATATATTTCTTGGGAGGTGTGTAGGTGTTCAAAGTAAATTTTCTTTGGAATGAGATTGCCATGAAGAGCATTATTATCAATAGATGTATAGTAGGACTTGCTTTCAAGAGTGAGATATTATACCCGACATTCTAATTATCCAACAACATGCATGAGTGATAAAACATCATGTGAAGGAATGGCAGGGATATGTGAGAGGCACATTGAGAGGTCATTGTAGTCACAAAATCATGCACTTTAGACATTTTATTTATCCCAATCTCATACTACTATTTATAAGGTTCTTGAGTAAAGAAAGTACTAATTAACCCCCATCCTTTGGCCATCTTGTTTATTTTATTTCATAATTTGTAACCTATTGCACCCATATGCCTAGTCATTTCGAACATCCCGCATAATTTTAGCCTCGATTGGGGCACCCAAATTTAGTACCGGGGTGCCCATGGGCGCCCGGTCCCACACAGGGTGCCTCGATCCTTCTTGTAATTTCATGCCACTTTTTGGGCCTCTTCTATCCATTTTTCATATTTATCTTTCTTGGGGTCAGCCTTTTTGGGGTTAATTACGAAATTGGAGAAAGAGAACCCTATAAATATAAAGTTATGAGACCATAATGAGGGACCTAGCATCATATACTACTATCACTCCATCTAGAGTTGCATCCATCTATTACATTGACATCCACATAGATCCATCATCAAGGCACAAGCTAGGACATCTGCATCACACTTCATAGGGGGAGGGATTCTATTCTATTCCATGCACACATTTTCTACATTTAGCTATTGCTCACTACTTCACAAAGTGCTCACTACACAAAACAACTACACAACACACATGCCACACACGCACACACACACACACACACACACACACACAGAAACTACATCCAAGTCTGAAATGTAATGTGACACTCGAGTTAGTAAGCCCATTGTTGTTGTGGCTTGAGGTTAGTCCGACCCATTCATCCTATGTTTTTATTTTTAGGGTTTTGATACTTATTTTTGTTCTTTTGCAGGTTATTTCTTCCTCTTGGAATATTTGGAGCATTCGGCACAATAAAGAAAAAATTAATGTGATAGTCATGCAAAGTTTCAAATTACCTTCTGACCTTGTGAGCACTAGTTCCAAGAAATTTTTCCGGACTAAGGTGCCCAGATTCTTTACCAAAGCACCCGTGGGCACCCATGTCCTCTTCCGAGCACGACATCCAGATATGTCCTTTTCGGCACTCCTGCACAATCGTTCCCACTTAATTTATTTTTGTGTTTGTGTCACCGTGACATAGTCCTAGGAAGAATTCTATTATTCACTTGAGTTATTTCCTTTCCCTCCTTGCACATTAGGGTTTCTACATTCATTAGTTTATTTACTTATCTCATTTACATATTGTTTTAGAGCATTTGATTATTGTGTTATTGTCCTCCTAGATTAGATTATCTATTTTTACATTATAGTCAATCTTAGTTAATCATTTTGGTGAACCCGACCTTCGAATCCACCTTCGTTCTAGGGATTTTCTTATATTTTCTATCATGGATCCCCAAGTTTCTCAAGTCTCTTTATCTACTTTACTTAAGAGATATCCTCATTATCAGGCTATTTTGACAAAAACAACTAGATTGCATGTATCTAGATGACAATACACCGCCACACCAAATTAGTTCTATATTCGATCGTTTATCTGACAACTCTGATCCTAGTGATCCTCCATCTACTCAACCCCTATTAGATTCAATTCAAGATCTACATGATTTATTTAAGGCTATGGAATCAACCATTACATCCCTTAGATATGAAATTCAACAACTTAAGGATGCTTCTCAATCACATGTTTGTGCTCATTCTACATCCTATATGCAATCTATGTCCACTACATGTCATCTAGCTAAACTTCAAGACATGCCATTTCTTGAGCCTCTTATATTTGAACATAATACTACATCACATGAAATTATTACTCACCTCCTTAGTCATCATTTGATCACTTTTCCACCTACTCATTACTATCCTCCTTATCGGCTAACAAAGTATCAGGGTCATCCATATTGTAATTATCATCGAATTAATGGACATATTAACAACATTTTTATGCTTTAAAACGTAGATTCAAACATCTTGAGCATCAAGGGTTTATCTCATTCACTACCCAATGTCATGTTACATCATCCTCTCTAAAGGTTACATCCACATGGGCTCCTAAGGATACTCTTTCTTTGATTAGTCATGATCCACCTAAGAAATCACCTACGGTATCCCCAAGTCAACAAAGTCAACCACCTATCAAAATTAGTTCACCCCTACTCAACCATGTTATGTGACTACTAGTGAGCCTCCTTCTAATATTTCTAAGGAAGTTCTAGATAATTCTCTTATTCATTACATGCTTGATATTGATGGTCACTCACATGTGCATAATGATTCTCCTCCTAGTCAAACAAATATTATAGTTCCATCACATGATTCTCCTATTTCTGATGTTGCTTCTTCTCCACTTAATGAGCATCATGCCACTATTTCTCATGTGCCTTCTTTGAAAAGACAAATACCGCCAAAGATTCCACCATTCAAGCTTTCTCACCATCCTACTCCACTTCCATTTTCTAATCATCTTGTTAAAGCAAATACCCCTCCACTCAAGTTGTCTACGACATTACCACCTCGTGTCCCATCACTTTTGTTAAGGAAACTACTCCTTACATGGATCCACTTAGTGTATTTTGACTAGACTTCCATCACTTACATACTTGGGGGCATGACATCTAACACAATCTCCCCCTCCTCATATTAACATAGGTGCATCTCTTTCATCTTTGCATTATCATTCATAGGCATATTCATCACATGTTCTAAGCATCGCCATTACCTCGATGACACACTCTTGTGCTTCGGTTCACACTTGATTGTTGAGGGATTATTACTACACTGAACCCCACACACTTTGTACCTTAGGCATTACACATTACACTTCATCACACATTTACCATTATACATTCTACCACATTTGGGTCATTTGGTCATTTGTGTCTCTTCACCGCATACATCATGATAGATGCATACATCTACCATACATACTATTCATTGCGTATTTTCACACATATTCTACTAGTATTCATTATATAGAGTCTAGCATTAAATTCCTATTTTTCTACATATATTACAAGTCCTTACATATCTTACACATATCACCTTTGCATTTTACACATAGCATATCTACACATTCTACACATGATCGACTTTTATCATTACATATACTACATTATCATCTACACGTTGCATTCACTACCCGATGACGCACTTTAGTTCCTTGGTCCATACTCATTTTTGAGGGTTACAAATCAAATGGACCCTACCACTCACCACACATTCATTATTCCACCTTTCATCATGCAACATTAATAGCTTAGTGACATACACTTTAGGCTAAATCATGTCACCTATTATATCATCTTGTAGTGGTATACACCTTAGGTTACATCACCACTCCATATTATTCATCTTGTAGTGACATATGATTTAGGATAAATCATCACCTATTCTATCATCTTGTAGTGGTATACACCTTAGGTTACATCACCACACCCTCCTTACACCTTATAGTGATATACACTTAGTGCTAAATCATCACTCATCCATTCATCATGTAGTGATATACGCTTAGGGATAAATCATCACTCCACATTTCATCTCATCATGGTATACACTTAGGCTATAAGGTCCATGCACATCTATTCTACATGTCACATATCATCACCACTACGCATATACACATTTCCACACAACGCGCTAGACATGATACACACTACTCGACCATTTCCTGATGACACACTCTTGTTTATGGTTCATTCTTGACTATGAGGGGAAAACAAAATGAACCTCACTGCATACACTTCCATTCACTCGGGGGCACGTGGCTCCTATCACTCCATCTTGAATTCCATTCCATCCATCCATAACATACTTGCATACTATGGTTTCTTATATTTTTGCTTACTTCACTTTATTACACATGGAGTTTGACTTTCTTACATGTCATTATTTGATTACTTGTATGTCATCTTCTAGTTGTGATCGCAAATACAAGTCTCTTACACACGACACATATGCTTGCCTTCTACCCTTCCTACACTGGTTGTTGGGGGCATCCACATTCGTCTCTTCTAGGTGTTATTGTTTCATTTTGTACTTAGCACTTTACATTACTTTCTTATACATGCTTTTGACATACTAGCTATCTTTCTAACATGCTAATAGGTGCTTCATGTGCAACATTTTTTATGTAGGGATATTGGTTTCCATACTTGTTTGTTACATTTTCTGTCATTTTCTGCTATTTTTTTGGGCCTTGCCCTATGTTTGGTGTGCACACTTGTTTGTTGTTTGCAGCCATGATGGCCTTGTGTGTCTTGCGACATCGTGAGTGATGTCCCATGTTTTGCAACCTACTTTGTGTGATATACTTGACTTCTTGCATGTTTACATTACATTGTTTGGTAGCTTTTACACTTTTTGCATAGCTTATACATTATTTTCTTCATGCATGCATGTTTTTACAATTATCTTTGGCTAGCCTTCTTGTTTGTGCGTGCCTTGGTTTCTACTAAGCACTTTTCAACGTACATATGGTTGGCTCTCTTTTTGGGGCTGCATGTCTCCTATCAACGATGTCACATGTGCCCCCAAAGAGGGGGCATCATTTAGGGGTTTCTACATACTAACACAGAGATTCTACACTGTTTCAGTTCAGTTATATTCAATGAGTGGGTTTAGACCATTTTACAAACCCCATACACAATGGATTTTATAGGACATGGTGTCCTTATCATTTAGGGGAATAATTAAAGGTTGGAGGATACAACGGAATTCCTCCCAGTACACTCTTCTATCGTCGATGTTGGATCACCCAAAAATTAGAACCAATACAAGATCTCTCCACATACATTTCAGCAGAAGCGGTTAGAGCTTGGAGGACACAGAGCATTTCCTCCCTACACTTCTTCAGCTAGGGTGGCATGAGATCACCCAAAAACTCACAATACAGGATATCCTTCTACACTCTTTCTCGACATGGATCAGGTGCACATGTTCTATTTACATTTACATTTCCATTTACATTTACATTTTTTTTCATTAGCGTATTTTACATGTAAATTTTACATGCATCTTTTACATAGCATTTTTATACTTACATACATACATATTTGACTACTTGATCATTTTCTCCTTGCAAGTTCGACCATATGAGAAACAAACAATCAAATGGGGGCAACAACAACAACAACATTTTGTGGCAAACACACATGTTTTACTAACCATGCAGGTACACTACACACTGCGATAACTACACACACACATGTTATCCCTAGGTTCACTCTCATCACTTTTTCTTTACACATTTTTCATCTATAGTTTCCACGCTCCTCCATATTTTTGTCATTCCACGCTTTTGTCTAGTCCTTTGGCACGTTTCTACTACACTCTTCATGGACATCAAGTACACATCTCTATCTACTTTATGTTATCGAGCTTTCCGCTCACCAACATAAAGTGGGGGGAAAATGTAGTCACAAAATCATGCACTTTAGACATTTATTTATCCCGGTCTCATACTACTATTTAAAAGGTTCTTGAGTAAAGAAAGTACTAATTAACCCCCATCCTTTGGCCATCTTGTTTATTTTATTTCATAATTTGTGACCTATTGCACCCATATTCCCAACCATTTCTGAACATCCCGAGTAATTTAAGCATCGATTAGGGTTCCCAGATTTAGTCTTGGGCACCCATGGATGCCCCGGTCCCACCCGGGTTGTCCGATCCTTCCGGCACTTTCCCGCCACTTTTTGGCCTATGTAATCCATTTTTCATATTTATATTTCTTGGGGTCGGCCTTTTTGGGGTTGATTACAAAATTAGAGCAAGAGAACCCTATAAATATAAATTTATGAGACCATAATGAGGGACCTAACATCATACACTACTATCACTCCATCTAAAGTTGCATCCATCTATTGCATTGGCATCCACATAGCTCCATCATCAAGGCACAAGCTAGGACATCTACATCACACTTCATATGGGGAGGGATTCTATTCTATTCCATATACACATTCTACTACATTTTCTACATTTAGCTATTGCTCACTACTTCACAAAGTACGACCGACACAAGATCACCTAGGGAACGACATGCACACACACACCAACTACATCCGAGTCTCAAATGTAATGCAATGCTCTGAGTTAGTAAGACCATTTTTGTGGTAAATGAGGTCATTTCACCCATTCATTATGCATCTTTCCCATTTTTAGGGTTTTGATAATTATTTTTGGTCTTTTGCAGGTTATTTATTCCTCTTGGAATATTTGGAGCATTGGCACAATACAAAAAAATTCATGCAACAAATAGGCAGAGTTTCGATTACCTTCTCACGACCCTATGAACACAGCCATTTAGAAGTTTTTCCAAACCAGGCTGCCCAAATTCTTTACTAGAGCACTCGTGGGCACCCCAGTCCGAGCACGACATCTAGATATGTCCTTTTCAAAGACTCTTGCATAATCATTCCTGCTTCTGAATTTTGTGTTAGTATGACATAGTCAGGAAGACTTCTATTATTCAACTGAGTTCTTTCCTTTCCCTCCTTGCACATTAGGGTTTCTACATTCATTATTTTATTTACTTATCTCATTTACATATTGT
Source organism: Taxus wallichiana var. yunnanensis (assembly GCA_018340775.1). Taxonomy (NCBI): domain Eukaryota; kingdom Viridiplantae; phylum Streptophyta; class Pinopsida; order Cupressales; family Taxaceae; genus Taxus; species Taxus wallichiana. The sequence goes on from CM031243.1 coordinate 604,695,465, forward strand.
TTTAGAGTATTTACTTATTACATTATATGTCCTCCTAGATTAGATTAACTATCTTTTATAGTCAACTTTAGTTAATCAACAGTTGCACTTTGCCATTATGAGTAATTATGTGAATGTGAGAAGATGAAGTAGAGGATGAAGATGCGATAGGCACACTAGAGGTAGGTGCGAAAAGAAGTGAAATATGGTACACTAGGAAGAATAAAAGAAGCAATATGAATAGATTCTAGAGAAGAAGAAGAAGAAATAGGCGGAGATGAACATGGAACATCGAGAGGAACATTAGGAGTAACTTCAGAAGAAGTGATAAAAGATGACACAATAGAAGGAGGAGAATCATCATGCATGCTAGTAGAGACAACCTCGAAAGAGATGAAAGTGGAGTAGAAAATTCACATTCAATAGAATCAAGAGATACAACATGCTCACTAATAGAATCATCGTTGCTAGTAGATAGAGTTTCACATGTAAGTATTTCATCGAATGAATCATCAACATATACAAAAGCAGAAGAACTATCGAAAGATGTATTGTGACAATCATTAGAAGAATTTTCATAAATAGGAGAAGCATGAGATATAACCTTACACTCATCCTAATTATTATGAGAACTAGCATTATTCATATGTATATTTGCATCAAGACCAAGCATATAATCAATGATAGCATCATCAAGAGTTTCAACAAAAATAAAAGAAGGCAAAGTATTCCTAGAGCCCATGGAATAATAAGGAGTACAACCCAAAAAATTATCTTCTGGAGAAACAATATCGAAAGAATAATGGGAAAAACTAGTAGGAATATTGCATTCAATGGCCGAAGGTGTTTTTGAAGCTTATCATCAACACGAGGAATGTGATAAAGATCACTAAGTTTAGTGTCGAAAAACTCATAAGGAGTATGGTTAACACTCTCATGATGCATGGCTTTCCTTGGAGAAGAAGAACTACTTTTAGCCATTAGGGTTTAGTGGATCCTAGGGAAATGAGTTCTAATATATGGGTTCACCAAAATGATTCAATAAAATCTAAATATTTTATTAAAATTTGAATGTAAAGATTGCTATAATGATATACAATGAAATGCAAGTGCTAAGAAATTTTAATTTATGAAATTATGAAAGCAAATGAGAAAGTTAAGGTGCTTATCTTAATTTATCTTATCCTGAAGTGTGTTTGGGTTGGAGAAATTACTGAAATGGAGGTTCGAGTGTCGCAACCACGCTCAAAAAAATGCAAAAGTGTCGGAATGCCTAAATCGGGCCATCTAGACAAGGGCGAGGGCACTGGGTGCCCAAGACTTCTCTGGGCACCGGAGTCTCCCGAAAAAGCTTGGAACCTAATTTCTTCGGCGTTCTTAGGATTACACTCTTATTCTACATGATCTCCTACTTTTCGCACTTAAATTGCTGAAGCACATGTAAACATGCAACACAAGTAATCTCTTGTAAAACCCTCAAACTACATCAAATCCTAAAAAAAGATGCAAAATGAGGGGTAGGACTATCCTCGGTTGTCAAAAAGAAAAATATGACCGAGCGTTGCACTACATCTTAGACCCAATGTAGTTCTATGTGCTTGTGTGTGTAATAGTTCTCCTAGGTTTCCCTCGTGCCAGTGACACCAAGATAGTGGGTGATAGCTAGATAGAATGTAAATTTGTGGATGGAAAAATGAACTTCCCCTTCCTATGCAGTGTGTATGCAGAGTAATAAACCCAAAATGCAGTCCATTTGATATGTAGATAGATAGCCCTTGATAGAAATTTCCCACCATTATAATGGTATGTATGTTGTGTTTATATAGGGATCTCTTACTTGAATTTTGACATTAATGACTGGCATGCCGACTATGACCTCATAATAAGAGTGAGAAAATTGAAAATGTCAACCAAAAATGTCAAAAATGAGGAGAAGAGTGAAGAGGACATGGACACCCAAGATGGATAGGAGTGCCTGGGCGTTAGTGTCCAGCCTCTGGGGCACTTGTTGTTCAGAGATAACTGACAACAGATGTGTGAAGACTGACAAATAGAGATCCCTGTGACCTAACTAGAAACATATGTAAAAGTGACAAATGTGATAGATAAAACAATGGAAATAAGAAAAACAAATAGATGGACACGACAATGGGTCACTAGTGAATACTTTTCTTATGCAAGATCCATATATAAGACAACATACTTGGTAGTATAGTAAAATAGTAGTATGTGTGTGGTTTTGTGTCTACACACTTTGTAAAACAAAGTTATTACGAGCAAAGACAAAGTGTGTCTACACACTCAAGTATCTTTTCCTTTAAGCACACAATTTTTATTTCATACTTAGAAGGGGGAATGTAGACACTCAAAATTGGCAATCTATCATTTGACACTATTGATCTTGATATTATATGTTTACATACACAAATACACTCTTGTCACTCTTTCTTAACACATCATGATAGCTCTTCCATTGTGTTGTTATCATTGCACTCATTTATGTTGTCAATTATCGAGGTTTTATAAAGCATAACATACATCTAAAGGCAAGTATCTTCTAACCCATAAAGCTAAATTGTGTTTTTCCCTCTTAGTCAAACCGCCAATTTTTTGTCAAGATGTAGAATTCTATCCCGGCCCTAATGTACGGTTGTGGACCGACATCGTTTGGTCCCAAAATTTCAATTGCACAATCTTCATGGTCTTATATTCATCCACGACACTTTTTGTTCTCCCTGTGTTAAAGCAAGCACACAAGACATATAGTACTCCCTAAATAGTGAAGTAACCGATGCAATTCATTAGGGCAACACCCTTTACAAGTCTAAAATCTCGTTCTAGGTCCAAAAGTCTCCATATTCTTTCTACAAGCAAGCAAAGTGACCCTTCCCAAGTATTTGAACAAGTGTGAAACTCAAGTTGAAGCATTATCAAAGTAAAATTGTCAAGTATAATTGCACTATGGTATATATCACATGTTAGGAGAACAACGTGTGGTTTGAGCCTCTTCAGAGTAATGGCAATGTTGACGGTGGACATAGATGCCCACAACCCACCTAACTTTGTTCTCCAGGAGCTCTATCTTGCACTTTGAGGTGTTTGATTAGAGTTACGAAGCCATTTCGAAGGTGAACAAAGAAAATCGATAGAGAACGACACTCATTTTTAGCATGTGAAGCACACATAAAGTTATTCAGAGCTGAATCTAAGCGGGTCCAAGATCGTATATAAGGGTCAAGATCGTACAGACGGTTTTGACCTAGTTGTATTGTTTTGACCAGTGCGCTTTGAAGTGCCGATTATCAACAACGAAGCACTTTTAGTCCCAAATCATCATGTTCTTGCATTTTGATCACTCAGAATCTCTAAGATCCTCACAGAATCAACTAAGTGCAATTTCCCCTTTGTGTTTTAATAGTTGTTAGATCAATAGACACTTTGTAAAACATTATTCGGGTTGACAATTAATGTTGGAAGTTAATTAAATCGAATAGCCTCCTATTGCAATATTTCATCCATTTTACGTATGATAGTTAGAAACATATCTAAAATCTTAAAAGGGAATGAAATATGATTAAATCACTTAAAAAGTGAAATCAGTTGGCTAGTTTCTACTAATCGACCATCTAACAATAAAATCCTATATAACAAAACAATGAAATCAATTTGAACCTTGGGACAACAAAATATGTCTCTTGTGTATCAACAATATGTCAAACACTAGACATCAAAATGATAATGCTTGTGTCAAAATTGGGGTAAATACAAAAAAATACTTAATTCTTCTTGTTGCATTTCGTTAATTACACAAGAAAAAATACACTATACCTCTCAACGTATTTTACATAGATTTTTATAAGATAGGTATGCTAGTAGATATAAAGACATAAATTAACATGAAATATAAACCATTTTAAAATAATAAAATGTAAGTGTAAATGTAAATCCATAGAATACATGATCAACAAAAATATTATCCAAGAGTGAATATAAATGTTGATTGTGTAAGTTAAGGTAAGTTAAGTTATACTATTTCTTGAAAAGGTCTTAAATGTAATGTGGGGTTTATCATTACTAAACCAAATTATAATTGGAAAACTTGTTTGACCATTCTTTTAAATTCTTCCCTCCCCTTTTACGATAAGCAAATTTGTACTTAACTCTTTACCAACCCCCACGATGAGATTGACATTATTTATTTTAAATCATTAATATATGTTATGTTTCCACGGCGTACTCGATCTTGCCTTAATTTCCCGCAAGTTTCGCCTCACATACCTAGTCACAGCAATTCAGGAATGATTGTGAAGGTTCCAAAACAATTACAAGGGGGAAAAATTAAAAACACACTTCCTATTGTTAGACCTTAAGAACATTTGATATATTAAACAAATATTCTTTGAATGGTTAAGGTAGTAGGTACAACTTTTTATGCATCAAACAATTGACTTATATATTTTACCTTTTGGTTTGTTGGTGGTGGGTTTAGCTATCATATTATTTATTGGAGGCAAGTTTGACCTACACAAATGAGGTGGTGTCCCTTTTAAATATGGTCACTTCTTTTTGGAGTTGGTCCACCTATTCTCAAACAAAACACTGGTCCCTGTGAAAATCCTCATTGGGACCACAACACCATCACATGCTACCCTGCAACAGCCCCCATGACTTCTAATTCTAAGTGGTCCTCCTTATTCATCCCATCAACCAATGGAATTCAAGCATTGAGCTATAATTGCTTATTTGCTTTTGCTATGGATCCAGCCATTGCTTTGAATCTTTGAAGTTCAACGAAAATAATTTATGCTTTTAGAGCCTTGGGCCTACTTGTTTTTGACGTGTTTGTTTTTTCCTTTAACTTTCACAATCTTGCTTGCAAGTGCCTAAATAGGACTTGCCATTCTTTATTATTTGCTATATAATAATTTATATTTAAAACATATCTTTTTAGATATACAAATGAAATTCTAATAGATTTTTTTAATATGTATATTTCATATTTTTCATATAATTTTGTTTATTGAAAGTTGATAAATGATTTTAATATGAAACCAAATTCTTCCCCAACCTTAAACTTCTCACCCTACTAGTCAACAACCTTCCCCTAACACCACATTGCCCTATACCTTAGGGCAGTATGATTACTATGTTAGGTTAATTTAATTTTGTCACTATCAGAACTTCAAGATTTGCAGGGGAGAATGGACCCAATATAACATGGAACAAGTTATGCCCAAAGAGCACGTGGTTCCTCCAAAAAATTTCTTACCTCTAATTTACAAGACAAAAATCACAATCACATCAGATCTACTCAACCACCCAAATCCCATAATAACCACTTAATCTAAATTAAATTCTCAATTAACATTTCAATAGCTATATAATTTCTCTTATTGAAAAAAGGGTTAATATAGAGATAATTTAATAGATATCCACATAGCCACAAATAGTTTTTTTTAAATGCCTTCTTGAATGTGACAAAATGAATGTCTGCTACCTTTCTTTGTTCAATGCATAGTTTTTACTATCTGTTTTAAATGTCTCCAGCAGCAGAAACAATGGCCCTCAACAGATTGGAAGTATATACATAGAATATGTGCATCAGTCCAGAGTGACAAAGGAATCATTCGGCAGCTTTTGGATGTAGCTATGCTCCCATCTGATGCAGACAATTTAGAATTACGGCTCAGAAGGGCAATCAATCAATGGATTCCACATTGGTCTGCTTTCCACTGTACCCATTATTTTTTCGCTGCAATTTTGTATCTAAAGTAAGCTTTATTGACTTATTTAATATGGATGGATATATAAATATCTAAAACTAAAACTATGCATTTATATATGTATTTAGAAGCCTCTGAGAAGGCTACTACTACTGCTAGGGTTCAATAATGTAGATGTTTTTATAGGGTTATGATTATCTATAGGGAGTTTACTTGTTATGGAAGCTACGGTAGCAAAATCTGGTCTTCATGAGCAGTATATACTCTGGAGTTTTCTACCTCAATTCAGACACTGCTATTTCTGTGATTAATAACAGAAAAGGTCAGTATTCATCATAACCAAATAAGTGTTACTTAGAAGATTTAATCAATTCCTTGGTATGTTTAAACAAATTTGGTATTCAAACAATACAGAAATTATTGTCCAGATATATGTATCCCACCCATTTATGATCTACTATACTGTTATGCAACTTTTTTATAGTCCCAGTATTTTTCTACTGGATTTATAACATCTGTAGCTGTTTTTTTTTTTTTTTTTTTTTAGGGGAGCTTTTGTACAATTGTGATGGTTGTTATTTTGTATTAATCATTTAGTTGCCATATGAAGACTGATAATAGCTCAAGGTTATGGTTCGAAATCTGCTGAGATTTTCTCATTAATACAAACACAATTCTGCTTTTGGGTATGACTGTATTTTAGGTTTTTAGGGTTTTATGATGTTCTTACTGTTTACAGTCTAGCTGGGAGATCTTTCAGTGAGTTTTGGACATCTGACAGATTGTTATATAGACATACCATACACATGTAGAGGTCTCTCTATGTATTAAATCTTGTTTATATGTAGTGGGCTGTGGATAAATAGAGTGTCATTAAATATGTGCATATATAAATTTATGGGTATGAAAATAGTGTTTGTATATATATTGGCACATCATAGTTTTGGGCATGTGTATTTCTGAGTTGTATATGAAGTGGTTATATACACACAATGCAGATACAGTTAATGAAGTGACTCTAATGCATATATACATATAACTGTCTATACACAATGCACTGGTTGTATATGAAGTGAGTAGTCTCTACTGCTCATATACACAATGCAGTCATGGTTATGAATGGTTGTAGTTAAATACAGATAGCTGCAGATATGGCCATGAATATTGGTTGTTATATACACACAAATTGCATATCTAGCTGTTTGTTTGTGTATAAACACTGGTTGTATAGTAAGTGGGTAACATATACTTATACACAATTTGTTCAAAGATGTGATATTAGTTGCTTATTGGGTTTATATTTTGAAATGCATTTGAAGCAATCTTGTCAAACTTTGGATGACAGCGAGTTTGGTGCAACCATGTTTATGTGCAGCTGTATCCACACAGACCCACATTTTTTGTTTTTTCACAATATTATGTTACGGTCTTAAAATGTATGCATCCATTATGATGGTGATATCTACCAACAGTCCTTGATAGGCATTCAATATAATAACACATTCTTCAGTGTAAAAAGTCATGGTACTTTTCCCTCGAGTGTCCTTTGCAGTCAGAATGAAAGTTCTTTGCAGTTTCACATTTCTTCCTTAACAAACAACCATTGGACCATCAATACCATTAATCTTGAATTGACTATTTCCTATACATTATGTTGATATATGACACAGCCTTCAAATTTAATTTTGACACATAGTTTTTGTTGTTTGCAGGAAGGAAGGGTGGCAGAAGTAGGATGTGTACCTACGTCCAATGAAATAGTGTGGTCTGCCTGGCTCCCTGTATGCCATCTGAGAAGCCTGTCAAAAACACTTGATATGCTTCACAGTTGGCATACAGGGAGACATGCAGAACTCAATACATAGTCAGCCTCACTGACCTTCCTTACATAAAACCAGGTGGATTTTCTGCCAGCCTTTGAGTTTTACTGTTTTTTATTTCCTCTTTTCAGTTCTATAAATAATGTGACCGAGAAACCATTGGTGGTCATTTTAAAGCTCTGACACTTGGAATTTTTACGTACACAAGAATAGGTACCTTGCTCATGATGTTTAGAGAAAATAGAGTTGAACATGATACATTTGTAGTGTTGTTTATATCCTTCAAAAAATTCCAATTTCATGTGTAGCCTAATTTAGAAAGATTAAAAGTTTGTGTTTTTGTAATCAGGTCCTACTATGATACTAAGATGTCTTATGATTTTTCTATTAATGATGCAAACATGATACTGCATTTTATCATGGCAAACGTGTACTTTAGCATCTTTATAAAAGTTATTTAAAAATAAATAAATTAATATTTTTATGAAGAGATATAGTAATTAAACTTATTGCACGGTTTAATTCAGTAAAATAGAAATATGAGCCATTGAATTTAACTTAATTAATTAAAAAAATGTTTTGTGAAGGCTTTGTATCATAGTGAATGGTGTGCCAACATCATCATACACACCAAATGTGTTATATATTATTTATTATCAACTATTTTTTATTGGAAGTTAAGAAAATAGTTCTATAATTTTTTTAATTCTCTATATCTAATTGTCAAATATATGTAACATGTCTATTTTAGATAAATTTATGTAAAAGATGCTAACATGTATCATTTTTGAGGTGTCTATTCCACTTATTTCTGAAATTTAATATAGGCATTTAGAAAGTGATACTTATATTACATAAATTTATCTAAGATAGGTATACTATAAGTGCTTCCCAAAGAAGAATAAATGTATATTGTTTATGATAACAAATTTAATATAAGTAATTTTCATAATCATTTTAATTTCATTTAATGCAATATTAAACAGGAAATAGAGAGCGGTACAATATTAGTAAAACATAAATAAACATATACGATATGCATGAAGTATAACAATACATTTATGATGTTCAAACATTATACAATTGATCCTCTAAAAATTGAAGTCCTTTCTCTTCCTCTTGAGGGGTTGTGTGGGAGAAGTGTGAATGCCTTTTGTGTTTGTCTTAGATGTCCCAAAAGGCATTGTGATGTAGATGTTGGAAGACTGGAGGATGTCAAAGATGGGTAAAGAAATATGTGATAGTGATGTCAAGGTATACTTGGATGGATTTGTGGATGTGGAAGAGATAATTGTAGTGACAGGTGTGTGTGAGAGAGATGTAGATGATGGTTTGGGCATGATAGGCGTGGTTGATACTCTAAAAATTGAAGTCTTTTCTCTTCCTCTTTTCTTTTATCTACTCATTTTCCATTCTTCAATTTCTCAAACCGGTCATATGTGAAAGGTGGTGAGATCCTCAATCCATGTAATGACTTGACATGTGATATAGCAACAAAGGTCAAACCTTGCATTTTTAATTCCTATGTCAATTGTGGTTTTGTTAAATGTTATACCTTGTGCTTTATGGATTGTCAATCACCATGCCAATTTAAGAGGTAATTAAAACATGCAACCCCTTTTCATAGGGGTGATTGGAATTGTAGTTGGAGTTGCATCAACAAAAGAAATGCGTGTGTAGTTATTGAATTGAACCATTAAATATGTAGGTGGTATATTCACCAAGTGTTCACTTAATTCATCAATTATAATAGAGAATTATTGTATGATCTTCTTTACAAAAATTGTTGATGAATTTTGAGGTTGATTTCGCACTATCTTGTTCATGTGAAGATACTTGAACTTGGGGTGTTTTTCCAAATGGTTATCTTGATATCACATCATATGTTTCACATATTCATGTAGATGTACGCACTTTAGTCATGGTTATTGCAAGTTGCACTTTCCATCAAGGAATAGAGTCGGGAACGCAATGTCTAATAATATTTTGTCACATATTCATTGAGTGAAGATGTACCAATTTGTAGCCAAACTATTATTTTCCCAGGATCTACATTTGAAATGTTTAGTCAAACATCAATAACTTTCATCTCTCATGGGGAATTGGGTGGTTTGGTGGCCATATATTCAATGTATGATTTATATGACATTTCATTCATATATCTCAAATATTAAATATGGAAAAATATATTTGCTTAAATATGTATCGAACTCCATGTGGACAAAGTTTTTTTAAGACATCTCGAGGATGTATTGTGTGGGAGATATTTTAGTGTTGTAACATTATTTTTCCTCGAACACCGGTATCAACATTTAAATCAATTACAATCACAATCGGTATTTTAACAAGTTGTGGGTTTCATAGATTAAAGAGGATAAGTTAATAATGAAAACCTTTTTAATGTTTATGAGTTTCAAAGGGAAGGAAAACTTGGCAAGTGACTAAATATTTCACTATTTATGACTTTGATAGTCCCACATGCATGAGAATAAGTATTTAGGAAGGATTTATATATAAAAATGTGTGCAAAATAACTTGGAGAAAGAGATATAGAGTGTACATGTAGTTAGTTTTGAGTGGCCTCTCATTTTCCAATGGACACTTGGTAAGTTGGTTTTCCTTTACACTCGTCACAATATCATGTAGTCGGTTCGACAAGGTGGAATGATTGATTTACGTGCTAAGGCAACGAGATGCACGACCCAATGTTGTGTGATCAATTATAGGATATAATTGCACTCATGCAAACCAATGATGCACTTTACATTATGAGCAAATGACATGTTTTATAGTTATGGGGGACTTGAAGAAATCTTGAATCATAGGGGCAACTATGGGAATGAGATAACCCAAAACGTTGACAAATGTCATCATTCTAAAAATTCTTGTTGTATATCGTGAGGAATGATATCATGAACATGTTTTCTAGTTATGGGAGACTCAAGAAAGCTCAAATCATGGGGGCTACTACAACAATGAGATAACACAAAATGTCGATACATGTCATCATTCTAGAAATTATTGTTGTCTACTGTGAGGGATGGTATCATGACAAGTGGCAAAATTTACGAGTTCTTTGATGTTGGAAAATTGAGAGGATATGACATATAGGGCCTATCCATAAATAATAAGGATATTGTCACACGAATTAATCCCTAAGATATGGTTTAACTTGATTTCATTGTTCATGAGAGGTAAGGTATCAAAATCAAGGACATGTGGACCAATCAAAGTTAACTATATATTTTATTCAAAGGAAATACGAAATACACAAATATATAAAAGTTATTTTAGAGGTCAACATGTGGACTAATTAACAACGGCTATATTTTCTTGTTTTCAACAATCGAAATGTCATGATAATGTTGATTAGAAAAGCACAGAGTTTGTACAATATTTTTAATCGATTGAGAGTTTTCTTCACACTTTAAGGGTCATAATAAACCACTTTGAGTTTAATAACATTCCTAATATGGTTTAAGAAAATATTTTAGGACAAATATGAGTACAATATGAACTTACAATTGAATGTGTATTTGAGAATTATTCTATTACAAAGATCAAATTAATAGCTTTGAACAAATTAAATCACATTGTATTCATTGAGAAAATGGGTTTTAATCAAAGAATGTACATGAACATGGTGTTTCCATTAATCTTTTATATACGTGTATATCAAAATCACAAATGAATGTTTAAAACACAAATAGCAATGGATAATCATTCAAACATAGAATTATGTTAATACAAAGAACATTCCACTTTACAAATATCAAAATACAATGACATAAAGAGCTTTATGATAATGATATACATATATATATTTTAAAGATCAATCAAACTTTGTTTCTCTCTTGTGTGTATGGGGTCTAAAACCTACAAGGACTACTTGTCTATGGAGGAAAACATCACAAAATAAAACCTTGTCTTAGCCACGAACCATGAGAGGTTGTATTTTGTGCCACAATCAAGACACATGAGATACCCCTCTCCAAAATCTTGATATGTTTGTAAATCTATTACAAAACTATTCTCAAAACTACCATAATTCTATTTTTCAAAATTGATTGTTGCACCTTCAATAGTTTTTTCCCATAGTAGCTTGAAAACTAACACACTTTGGTTCATAAAAATTATTTATCTCACTCTCTATTAACGTGAGTCACATTAATATATTTCGCTCCTTTTTAACAAGGTTTATTACATAACACTCCCTTAATAAGTGTCAATTAATTGTTTACACTTCTTTTAACAAAGGTCAACAATTAAACATTTCTATTTATTTCTTATCTCTATTAAATATTTATAATAGGGATTTTGTCACACAACATTTCTCCCCTCATTGAATCATCTACTTCCCTCGGTAGTGTTCTCTCAAACACAAGTAGAAAAGACAAGATTATTTTAAAAATAGAGATACATAATGGTCACAAATGTAATCTTCTTTTTCCCATATAGCACTATCTATATCACAAAAAAATCCATTTAACTTTACTTCTTTAATTTCTCTATTTCTTAATGTCTAGTTGTTTTATCTATGATTTCTTCTAGTTCTATTTTGAATTCACAATTAGGTTCTACAATTATGTTTTTCCAATCAATAATGTGTGTGGTATTGTAAACATATTTCTTTAACAAGCTAACATGAAAAACATATTGGATTCTAGATATTTCAGGGGTTTAAGAAAATCTATAAGCGTATTCTCCAATTCTTCATAAAACTTCAAAGCGATCATAGAAATGAGGTGCTAGCTTAGCATACTTCCCCAAGTTTTAAGGAACTATGCTTAAGAGTTACCCTAAGAAAAACTTGATCACCTACTTCAACTTCACAAATGGATATTTTTAAATCTTCCCAATTTTTATATTTGTCTTGAGAAACTTTCATGTTTCTCTTTGTCGTGTTTATGATTTCCTTAATTTATTTCAAATTATTAGTCTCATACCACGACCTATGGACAAGGTTGGTCCAAGAAATAAGTGTATTACAATTTCTACCATACACTCGGTTCAAAGGGATATATTTTGGTGGTATTATGGTACCCTTAATTACATGCAAACTCAATTAGATGTAAGAAAATTTCCTAGTTCTCTAGTTTTTCAACAAGCAGTGCATTCTTAACATATATTCCAAATTTTGGTTTACCCATTAGGTTTGACCATCCATTTCAGGGTGATAGGTAGTATTAAAACTCAACTTTGTATCTAGTTTTCAAAACAAATATTTCCAAAATGAAGAGGTAAATATTTGGTAGGGAGGAAATGGGCCATTTTAGTCAATCTATCGACTAATACTAGAAAATCATCATGTCCATTTCTAGTATGAAGTAAATTCATAATAAAGTTCATGTTTATGTATTCTCATTTCCAATCGTAAGGGAAAGGGTTCTAAATTACCAAGTTCACTACATTTCTCGAGTTTTCACTTTTTGGCATGTTAAATAATGTTGAACATATTTGTGAATGTCTTTCTCCATCCTTGGTTAAAAAAATATTTTTAATGGATTTAAGTATGTTTTTTGAAATAGGTATATCATGAGAATCCCGAAAGATTTGTTGTTTAAGGTTGGGGAGATTTGGAATACACAATCTACCTTTATGGTACTATAAATTTGTTGGTTTAAAGTAAGTAGGAAGTGAGTCTATGATTTGAATAAACATTGGGAATTTGAATCTTCAAACCCTCATAAATTTCACTAAAATAGTTATCAATAGGTAACTTGGTCTTAAAGATTTGTTCAAAGCTACATCTTTTAAGGGATAAAGTATTCGCACACATATGTTTCCTACATAAAGCATCAACTACCACATTTTCTTTGCCAAGATCATAGTGTATATCAAAGTCATACTCACTTATCAATTATACTCATCATCATTGTTTCGTGTTTAGTAATGGTTGAGTGAAAACGTGTTGTAATTCTTGGTGGTTTGTTTTTAATACAAATTTATTTCCTAACAAATAGTGTCTCCAAAATTTGAGAGGATGGGCAATGTCAGCTAACTCCAAATCATGGATAGGGTAATTATTTTTAGTAGCAATTAATCATAACATATTAATCTATTATCCTACATCAATACAACACCTATACTAGAATCACAAGCATCGGTGATTATCGTGAAAAGTTTAGAAAAATTGGATTATATAGAGCTAGTGCAATCACAAGAGATTCCCTTATTTTCCGAAAATATTGATCACACTCTAAAGTACATTGGTAAGGTTTATATTTCTTATTCAAATCTACTAGAGGTGTAGCTATTTTAGAATAATTTTTCATAAATTTATGGTAAATCATGATAGTCCTAGGAAACTTCAAATTTCATAAATATCCTTTGGAATTTACCACTCTTGGACAACTCTAACCTTTGTGGGATTTGGATATATTCCCTTTCGATAAATTACATGCCCAAGGTAAGAAACTTTCATTTTAAATAATTCTAATTTACTTAGCTTATCATAAAATTGGTTTTTCCTCAACATTTCTAAAACTAACTAAAGGTGATGCTCGTGATCCTTCTAATTTTTAAAAATAAATGAGAATATAATCTAAGCGTATAATCGTAAATACATTAAAAAAGGTCTCGAAAACATCATATATTAGTGTCATAAAGTGGTCAATACATTTATTAAACCAAAAGGCATAACTAAAAATTCATAATGGCCATAATGGGTTTGAAATGCAAGTTTGAGAATGTCATATTATTTAATCAATTCGATGGTAACTTGATCAAAAATCAATATTTGAAAATTTTTTTACACCAATTAGTTGGTCTAACAAATCATCGATACAAGGTAAGGGATGTTTTCTCTTAATAGAGAGTTTGTTTAGTTTTTCGTAATCGATACACAACCACATAGTACTGTCCTTTTTAATAAAGAGTGCTAGTGCACCCTGGGAAGAAAAACTGGGTTTGATTTTCCATTGTTTAAGTAACTCAACCAGTTGTACCTTAAGTTCAACTAACTCATGGATTGATTTACATATAAGGTAATTTAGATACGGGTTTAGCACCGTGAGTTTGATTAATGACATGTTCCACGACTCTGAGAGGAGGTAATTATTCTATGTCTTCTAGGAATACGTCCATAAATTCTTCTACTAAGGATTTAATGTGTATATCTAATTTGACCTTATCACCTTAGTTTGTCACCATGATGTAGTAAGTTTACAATTGTTCCAAAAAATCCTTTTTAATTACGTAACATAAATGGTTTTGATAATAGGTCTCTTTTCACCTTGGAATATTTTAAATGATATATTTTGGTCTCCTATAAAGACTTATTGATTTTCACAACCTATTAATGCATTATTCCTTTCTAGCCAAGTCATTCCTAAGATAACATCGTAGTCCAAGGGTCAAAATGTGTAATCTATCTATAGTTTCTATATCACCTAACTGAAATTTTACATTCTCAATGACAACTCCAGTATGTTTAACTATTCTCCCATCGTCCATCTCCATGGCTATGGGTTCATTTTTCGAGGTAGACAATTTTAATTTAGATACTATTTTGGGGGAAATAAAACTATGACTACTACTTGAATCAACTAGAAAAACAATATTTATACCCTTTATGGTTCCTTTTAACTCTACTAAGGACATTTGATAATGTATTGACCTCTGTCAACAACAACATACTTTTTTTTTTTTTGTGGAGTTTCATTTTTTCTAAACTTATTATTTGAATTTTTTTCTTAGGTTTTGGGGATAACATTTTCCATAGCAATTGTCTCCAAAATTCCAGCATTTCACACTTGAGGGTATTTTTTGAGCATCTTTATTTCCATTCTTCCTGGGGACTATGTATACTAATATTCTTGCATTGGGTTGTTTAAGGGAATTCTCTTTTCTTTTAATTCATATTTAGGTAATGGGAGTAGTAGTGTCAGTTTTTGAATTCTTCCCTCTTTTTCTTTAATATGTTATTATACTTCTCAAAATGTTCTATAATTTGGAAGGCTTCATTAACTCGTGTTAGGTTACCCACACCACAGATTTGATTTGAACTCATCTCTTAATACATTTATGAACCTTACTACTCTATCTTATCCATTTATGAAAATCACAAATCTATTTAACAATTCAAATTTTAATAATACTCTTTTGTTCTCTATCACTACTATTTTGAATCAAAGAAGTCATTTTTTCTCTTCTTGCAAAAACTAATCAAAGGTAATTTGGTTGAACCGAGATTTTAAATTCTTCTCATTTAATTTTGTTAATATTCATTTTTTTGTGAATTATATGTATCCTTCCACCATTTTAATGCAAGATCCTTTAACTAATATTAGGTAATTTGTGTGCTTCCTCTACTACTAGATTTTGTGCGCTTAAAATAAATTTCCAAATTAGATAGCCATTGCTCCGCTTCTTCCCCTATTCCCAATTTACCAATATATTTACACAATTTTATTTTCCTCACAAAATTAGTTATTTTCATTATACTACTTATATCATAAAATTTAGTATCAAAATTATGATATGGTTCTACAAAAAAAGTATTAATATTCAAAAGATTCTTTCTTTTCGTAGCATTCTTTTATCTCGATCTTTTATTAACCTTATTTGTATTCTTAATTGAATCAACTTACTACTTTTTAAGTTTCTCTAATTAATGAGAAAAATTTAGTACGTCCCCTTTCATATTTTGATTCCTCCTTGTAAACTCCATGAAGTCCATTTTCTTTTAAGCGTCCATAACACCTCAATTTGTTGTAGTAAGTTTTTCTATTTACATCAAAAGAGAAATACAAGGAGACTTCCTGGCTATTTTATCCTCAAAATAATTATTACTTTACTCTTTTAATTATTTCTCAAAGTATAATTTCTTCGATGAAACCAATTTTTTTCGCTCATAGGTTAGGAAATAGGCTCTAATAATATATTGTAATGTTGATTTTTCCCAAATACAAGGATTGGTATATGTTGTCCCCTAAAACCTTTTCGCTTTTCTAAGTTAAATTTGAAATTTCGAGCTCTCGCCCTCCTAAAGTATTTAAGTCAAGTTGAAAGTTTGGAGAGATAGAAAATCCATGCCCTAGAGTTGTTTCAAATCCCCACCGCTTGCTTTTTGATATATTTCATGTTTTCTTGTCATGTACGCGTGGAAATTTTATTGATTGTCCTCATTTGAATGAAATTTTCAATCTTTCTATGCCCCTGGATCATCGAACCTTGTATTGTTTTCAATTCCTCGGCTCACGAAAGAAATTTGAAAATCGGGTGCAAAATGGTGGAGTTTTCTTCTTCTCTGCATTTTTTCCCACAGTCGGGAATGATGGGTGTTTTCTTCCCCATCAAATTTTGGCCCCATCATCCACGGGTACATGGACATACCTAATTGGAAGTGGGTCGGTGGAGAAATTTGTGTTTTTGAGCCTCTTTGTAAAAAAGGCAAAAAGTTAAAAAGTGACCCGTAGCCCCAATCAGGCTTAAAGAAAAAATTCAAATCTTGAGCCCATAGTCAAAGGAGTCAAAGCATGGAGGTGGACCGTCGGGAGATTTGAGATTTTGAGCCTCTTAGTAAAAAGCTGAAAAGTTAAAAAGTGACCCGCATGACCCGATCAGGCTATCAGGGAAAAAGTCAAAGGTGAAGCTCACTTGGGAAAACGTCAAAGGTGAAGTCTCGCCATTCAAAATTCAAAGTGGATGAGCGGGCCATCGGGAACTTTTGGAAATTTAACCAAATTTCCAAAAGTGAAGTAAAAGTTCTAGAATGCTCCACAGCTCCACCAAGGTCTCGGGCCCGTCGTTGAAAAGTAAAAGCAGGAGAGCAGAGGAACGAAGAACTTTGAAGTTTTGAGCATTTTTCTAAAAAAGGTTAAAATTGAAAAAAGCGAGCCACAATTCCTTCACCTCTCAAATAAAGCCACGTGTCAGGCCTATGGCGAAGAGGTGAAAGGGTGGACCAAAATGTCAAAAAACTCCAATTTTCTACAAAGGCATAAAATGCAAAAGGCATCCTCCACGCCCGCTCTAATAATTTTCTCCCACATGGACGGCTCTGGTTTAAAGTTTCGAAGGTAAGATAAATGGTTCAAATTCAAAGTTACAAAATGAATGTAATGGTTGCATTATGAAAAGTCTGGTTTTTCCACCATTGGCGTTTCTTTGCGAATCAAGAATCCAAACGACGCAAATGATTGAAAAGAAATTGTAAACCGTTTCTTGCTAACAAAGAAGAAGTTGTAACTGTTTCTTGGAGGAGATTTAATGGCTTCTTCACGCCATTGTTGAGGGTGACGATTGATCTTGTAAACTCACGAGTGCATTGTACTTAGAGAAAACAAAGGAGATAGCCATTTTTCTTCCATTTCCCCCTTTTCTCAATTTCCTCCATTTCTCCACTATGTACAACTTCTGATTAAGCATCAATACAAGAAGAAGGATTTTGTAGCCTCTTTGATGAGGATATTTTAGAAACTTTGAGTTCACAATCTTATCTCGTCTTGTTGCCATTTGTAGGGTTGTTTCTTCCCATGAATGCATGTGATGAATTTTCTAACTAGTGTGTGCATGAATCTAATTTCCTACCTGCAACATTAGTTCTCCTACCTCTTTTCTCACTCCCTTTCCCACTTTCAGACAAAGTTATCTCTTGCAGTATCTGCAAGCTTTGCCGCATGGTCAGTGGAGTGCCCTTGTTGGATCCTTGACCGAAAGGCCACCACAGAAACCCACATTTTCTCATGCATGCATATATGGTAGCTGCACTGGATTAAGTAGAGGACTTATATTTCTAGAGCGTTGGCAAGGAATCCACAAGTTTTTCCACCAAAAATCCTCGCCAACAAAATTTCCAAAAGTGAAGTAAAAGTTCTAGAATGCTCCGCGGCTCCACCAAGGTCTCGGGCCGTCGTTGAAAAGTCAAAGCGGGAGAGTGAAGCGACGGAGAACTTTGAAGTTTTGAGCATTTTTCTAAAAAAGGTTAAAATTAAAAAAAGTGAGTCGTGATTCCTTCACCACTCAAATAAAGCCACATGTCAGGCCTATGGCGGAGAGGTGAAAGGGTGGACCAAAATGTCAAAAAATGCCAATTTTCTACAAAGGCATAAAATGCAAAAGGCATCCTCCACGCCCACTCCAATAATTTTCTCCCATGTGGACAACTCGGTTTAAAGTTTCAAGGCAAGATAAATGGTTCAAATTCAAAGTTACAAAATGAATGTAACGACTGCATTATGAAAATTCTGGTTTTTCCACCATTGGCGTTTCTTCGTGAATCAAGAATCTGAACGGACGCAAATGATTGAAAAGAAATTGTAAACCGTTTCTCGCTAACAAAGAAGAAGTTGTAACCGTTTCTTGGAGGAGATTTAATGGCTTCTTCACACCATTGTCGAGGGTCGATTGATCTTGTAAACTCACGAGTGCATTGTACTTAGAGAAAACAAAGGAGATAGCCATTTTTCTTCCATTTCCCCCCTTTTCTCAATTTCCTCCATTTCTCCACTATGTACAACTTTTGATTAAGCATCAATACAAGAAGAAGGATTTTGTAGCCTCTTTGATGAGGAGATTTTAGAAACTTTGAGTTCACAATCTTATCTCATCTTGTTGCCATTTGCAGGGTTGTTTCTTCCCATGAATGCATGTGATGAATTTTCTAACTAGTGTGTGCAGGAATCTGATTTCCTACCTGCAACATTAGTTCTCCTACCTCTTTTCTCACTCCCTTTCCCACTTTCAGACAAATTTATCTCTTACAAGTATCTGCAAGCTTTGTCGCAGGGTCAGTGGAGTGCCCCTATTGGATCCCCGACCGAAAGGCCACCACAGAAATCCACATTTTCTCACGCATGCATATACGGTAGTTGCACTGGTTAAGTAGAGGGACTTATATTCCCAGAGCGTTGGCAAGGAATCCACAAGTTTTTCCACCTGAAAAATTCCCTCGCTTGTGATTTTTGCACCCACTGTAGGGGCATTTAGTAAAGATCTGCACTCTTCTGAATACGACCACAAGGTCGAAAAATTCAAAATTCAAAAAGAGAAAAATTCTGGAATTTGAATAGCTATATGAGCCACATAGATTCAAATCATGGCTATTCCAGAAGCCCTCCTGTTGAAAGACCTAAATTACTCTTCCACATCTAAGAAGATGTTGCTTCAGATTTGAGGGAAGCTATCTAGCATAATAGACAAAGTGCCAATCACTACTTCATTTCCACAAGAATTTTGGACCTTGAAGAAGAACGCATTGCTTGAATTGGAGAGGCAAAGAAAATTCCAACACCACAAAGAAGAGCATAGATTTTCAAGCTGGCAGATAGAAGATTCACTGGCAATAGAGACAAGGAGGACAAACTGATCCCATTTTTGAGGAACTTTAAAGGAGACAAGAGCTACTCGGAATCCAGAGGCTTCCTTTTCAAGAAACTAGTCACTTTGGGAACCTGAGTGTTTCCAATCCTTTGGACGGTGAATTTTCATACATAAACAAGAACCTTGTAGACTTCACTAACGTGAAGACCGAAGAAGAAGCTAGAGAAAGAGAGGTGAGAGCTGACGAAGAAATAAGAGCTCAAATCAAAGAAATTGAGAGACTTCAAGCTGAGGCGGATGAAAGAACGACAATGAGGCCGCAACCTTAGCAAGGTTGGAAGATAGAAATAGAAATAGAATGGGGGATTGGGATCGTGAGCGTGAATGGGATCATGAATCCCGTAGGCCTAATGTACCATGGGGAGGAAACACCGGTCCACTGGCTCTTACTCAACCACTCCATGAGCTACCGAGAGGCTCGAGAAAAAACTTCCCAAAATTCAGAGGGGATGGTTCTCAACTCCCTGAAGAGCATGTAGCAGCATTTATCACTACTTGCGGTGTGTTGGGTGTTGAGGACGAAGATGTGTCAGTCCGAATCTTTGTGGAGTCGCTTCAAGAAAAGGTTCTTTGAATGGTTCTACATGCTACCCCGAGGTCTGTCACATGTTGGGAAGATATAAGAAGTGCATTCAAACACAGGTTCAAGACCACGAGAATATTGTCAGGATATTTTGGTCTAATTGGTACAAATGAAGAAAGAAACCTCCGAGTCAATGAGGGAATTTGTAGCAAGATATGATAGAGTGATAAGAAGGATCCCTGAAGATGTGGTGCCTCTTGAAAATAATTTGAAGAGGTTTTTCATCAGTGCTCTGCCATCAGAAGTAGGTTTATTCCTCAAAAGAGCCCAACCAAGAACATTGAGGCAAGCCTAGGACTTTGCAATAGAAACCGATGATGATCTAATCCTTTCTGGAAAGGTGAAAGGCCCCAATGGGAAACAAAAGGGTCAAAATTCAAACTCTGTCACCACAGATCCGATGTTCCAAAAAATGGAAAATGACTTGGTTGCCTTGAAGAAGCAGCTATCTTAGATCACAATGCGGAATGCTTTAAGGATACCAAACCCTCCAAATAGGCCAAGGATTGCTCCACCTCCTCGTCGGCTTTCTCTTGAAGCACCACCAATCAATGCCATTTGTGACACCAAAGAGCCAGAGGAGGAAGCAGAAATTGATGAAACTGAAGAAGAAAACATGGAAGATTATGAAAACTATCTTGAGATTGAGGAAGTTGACATGCACAATGGCCTGATTGAATATGTTGATGATGAAGATGAAGGTGATGAAGAAGTTCCAAGTTTCTCATGTGTTGTTTTCACTCATGCTCAATCTAAGAAAGGGATTTCAACCCCAATAGTTGCAGCAAAGGATAATAAGAAGAATAAAGAAGATTTTCCTCCAGAGGTTACACAGATTAAAATCATCAATAGAGGATCACCAATACCACCTTCCATGGAATCAGCAAAAGAAAAACTAGACTCACTTGTTTCCAAAGAGCATGCTACTATACCAAGTAAGTCATTTGATTCTTCTTCCAGCTCAAAATTTGTTAAGAATAATTCTCTTCTAAATTCTCGTCCCGCAAAAACATCTAAAGTTCAGTCAAAGGCTACACCCTCACCCCCTTCCAAGCCAATTATTACATCTAAAAAAGAGAACCCAACACCAAAAGTAGCAAAGTCTCTACCATGTGGATCTTCCTCCATTTCAGGAGTCTCTTCCTCACCCACCATTTCCCCATTTGACTTTGTGGAACATGCAAGCAAAACCAAAGTCCAACTCTCAGAAATAGAATACCTACAAACACACCCCCGCCCAGGTTTGAGTGTTCATTAATACAGTTCATGGTGGTAACCATGTATCCTCGAGTCCTAATTCTAAAGGCTTACTTCCCACACCATCCACACCACCTTCCCAAAACATGCTAGCCCTCAGTGCCTCCAAAACCAATAGGGTTGAACCTTTCTACCTGTCACTCCTCATTAAAGGCTTCCAGCTAAATAATTGTATCATAGATTCTAGAGCCTCAGACAATGTGATGCCAACCAAAGTTGTAAATGCTCTAGGCCTCACCTTGACTGGTAAATGGAACCTACTACTCAATGGAATCCAAACAAGTTCCATTGGTAGGAATAATCAAAGATGCACAGGTAGCACTAGCTGATTTTCCAAACAAGAAGGTGCTCTTGACCATCTTTGGTAGTAGACTGTCATCACCAATGCGGCACTATGATAATTCCCCACCGAGAACTCCTCGTGTTATGATTATTTACTAATGCATATCTTTTGTTTGGTGGATGTAATCTGAAACACAACAACAAACATAACACAAGAATACCATAGACTATGATACGAAGGAAAGATGACAAATCTTAAATATAAGTGTAAATTATAATATCAACATGAAATTGTTACAATCTCACCCATGAGGTACTTCAAGTGTTACTAAATTCACTTGCCTTCCAACAATAACTAAATGAGGGGGTGGCATCTCTATTTATAGAACTTTCAGGCTTATCCACCTTATCTCTAAGATAGGATAAGAAATCTACTCTGACGAATCATATTTCATACCTTAACTCTTATCTTTACATGTAAGCTTATCTTTTAAGATAAGATAAACCTTATCATTTCACATGGGTTCCACATTTTTAGACTTTTTACAAATAAAATACACAAAATATTTATGACCTCACTCCTTGTCCTTATTACCAATATAATATTTCTAATTCCTAATCATGTAGACCCTACTTCTCTACTTACCCTAACTTTGACATTTTAACATTACCGAACCACTTACGAAAAATATTTACTTTTTACCACAACATTCCTATTGTACTTTGACTATTACCATACTATACATTATTGGCGGCGTTGTACCTATTACCATACTATACATTAATATCATGGCGGCGTTGTCTGCAAGAACGCCATTATTTTCTATCGATGCTACTACTAATTATACTTAACAACATCCTATTCCTAATACATACATTAATGAAATAGAAATTACGGAGGAAAATTTTAGTGTCAACATCTTCCCCCTTCCTAGCTTCTACTCCGTCCTCGGAGTAGACTATTCTGGTGCTTGGAAAATCTTTAACTTGTTGTGGTTGACCCATTTCGTAATGGGAGTGCCATCCAATTCCTCCAGTCGATATGTACCATTTTCATGCACAACTGCTATTTTGTAGGGCCCCATCCATTTGGGAAGAAATTTTCTCTACCTTCTTTTTTTGTATCTGGAATCATATACTAGAACCAAGTCATTCACATGAAATGGAGACCAACGATCTTTTGATCAACGTATTCCTTCGCTTCATTTTCTTTTTATAGCTTGTATCCTTTGCTATTTCCCTCATTTCCTCTAGCAAATGAAGATGTACCAACCTTTCCTTTCTTGAATCACGTTCATCCATCATTTCATTTTTATAACTCTCACGGTGGGAATATCAAACTCAATAGGATGAACAGGATCAATGCCATAAGCCAATTGAAATGGGAGTATCCTATTATTGACTTTGATGTTGCCTTATATGCCCACAATGCTGCATGAATCATTTTATCCCACTTATATACCCGCAAGGCTGCATCTTTTGCTAGAATTTGATACAACACAAAATTTATTCGTTCCACATGTCCATTTGTGATTGGCTTGTATGTTGTTGCCTTCATGTGTTTAATATAAAACTTGTTGACTAAGGCTTCTACCACCTCATTAATGAAATGGCTTCCTTGATCATTTACAATTTCTAATGGACAACCAAATCTGTGATAATGCCTTCATATATGAACCTTGCCACTTCATCCATGGAAGTTGTTTTCAATGGCCTAGCTTCAACCCACTTGGTTAAATAATGTGGCAACTACAATATACTTATTTTAGCGTGGGGTAGTTGGAAGTGGACCTACAATATCTATTTCCACTTTTCAAAGGGACTAGGTGGAAGAATAGGGCATAATGGAGCCGATGAAGTCTTACGGTTCTTATGTGTTTGAAAAATATCACATGTCTTACAATAATTATAACAATCTCTAAAAATATTGGGCTAGTGATAAGTGCATCCAAGATCCTTCTTGCGATAAGTTATCCAGAGAAGTGTCCTCCACATGTACCATTGTGGAATTATTCTATCATCCCCTTCCCTTGATCACGTCCAACTGCCCTCTTGTACTGTCCATCAAGTCCTATTCAAAATAATACTCCATGTAGAATAGAATATGGACGAATGGCTTGAGTAATCTTCCTCTTAGTCTTTGCATTGGAACCATTAGGAAACTTGAATTCATTCAAATAATTCTAAATATCTATGTATTCACTAGGGATTGTGTCAAGGGATAACAATGCTGCAATCGAAAATCATCATCATCACAAGATGAACCTAAACCATCATAGGCTCGAGAGAGTGCATCTGCATTGACATGCTTCTTTCTTGGCCTATCTATAATATCAAATTCAAATTCTTGTAACAAAATTATCCATCTTACTATCCTCCTTTATGGGTTAGGCTTATTTACAATATATTTTCGAGCACGATGATCTCACATTCAATAGTAAACTTCTGCCCTAGCAAGTAATTTCTAAACTTTTATCTAGCCAAAATGATAGCTAGAGCCTCTTTTTCAATTACAGTATAATTTACCTCAGCACTGCTCATTTTTCTACTCCCAAAGTAAACTAGATGATCATTCCCATTTTCATCATTTTGGCTCAGAGTACTTCCTAGTGCTACATCTAAAGCATCAATATACACAATGAATGGTTTGCTCCAATCATGGATTCTTTAAAATAGGTGAAGACACCAAAGCCTCCTTCAGTTGTTCAAAAGCTTCATGCGCCTTCTTTCCTAGTTCATAAGTAACATCCTTCTTCAAGAACTGGGTTAGTGGCTATGCAATCTTTGAGAAATTCTTGATGAACCTTCTATAATAACCCACATGGCCTAAAAATGATCTCAACTTACTTCTATTCATAGGAAATGGTAACTCTTTGATTTTTGAAACTTTATTAGGATCGGTACCAATACCATCTCTAGATACAACATGCCATAACAAGACACCTTTAGAACATCAAAAGACACACTTTGTAGGGTTTAATGAGGCTTATGATTCATCTAACCTTTGAAATGTTGTCTCCATCTGGTGCAGGTGGTCCATCTTGCTCCCATAGATGCAAAAATCATCCAAAAATACTCTGATGAAGTTTCCAATGTAGGGTTCAAACACCCTATTCATTAAATGTTGGAACGTTGCTAGAGCATTACACAACCCAAAAGGCATAACTCTATAAGAAAACATTCCCCAAGGAGTGGTGAACATGGTCTTCAGCTGATCTTTCTCCGCTATACAAACTTGGTTGTATCTGTTATATCCATCAGAAAAACTATAACACTCCTAGCCAGCTACTTCATCCAAGATCTAATCTAAGAATGGAAGAGGGTAATAATCTTTATTTTTTTCCTTGTTGAGCTTTCAGTAATCAACACAAATACGTAGCTTCCCATTATTTTTTATTGAGATCACAATGGGAGAAACCCATTTTGAATTCTCCATAGAAATATGAATCTGCATCAAGCAACTTATCTATTTCTTATTTTATAGTCTTGGATAAATTAGGATTCATCTATATGACATTTGCTTTATGGGCTTAGCACCATCTACCAAAATTTCAATAGAATGTTCTACCCAACTTACTTGACAAAGTTCCTTGTAATCAAAATTGAATAAGTGTATGTACCTTCAAAGAGCCGGAGGTAGGATTCTTCTCACTCTCCATCACATCACCAATCTTTATTTGTTGGAGATATCATTAATTTCTTCTTCGAGATAATTTTATGGGTTCATGAGTCGGTGTGGTGGAAGGATATCCATGACCGAAACATCAACCTCACTTTCTTCATCTTCTCGTGTCCATTTCAATCGGTACTAGAGTAGTCAAAGGATGTCTAATCATCGCCATCACTTGAATCCATAGGTTCTCGCCTTATGATGCCGAGGGATCACATTTATCTTCACCCTCTCTCTATCATGTCCAAGTGTCATGAAACATTCATTCAAGTAGTTTCTTGCATGAGATCTCCTTAGCCATGGCCTTCCCAACAACATTGGGTACGCAACAGTACCATTTTTCATCACTTGAAAGTCTACCACACATACAACACTCATAATAGATATTGCCACATTTGAAACAACACCTTCTGGTTTATTTTTTCCCTTATTTAATGACCTTAACATAAGTGTTGAGGGGTGATCAATTTTTAAACCCAACATATTCATTACAAACTCGGTCATTACATTAATTGCAACACCTCCATCAACTAAGACATCATGAATTGAAATACCATTACATAATACCTCAACTTATGGAGTGTAGGGATCTGCCTCTGCCTCCAAAATAGGACCTCAACCTCCTTCCTTCGTCGAGCATTGAGTCCACTTCGCAACTCCCACCTCTTCTCAGAAGACATAGCCAAAAGTTGACCATATGTAATATTTGCAGGCCTTTTGGACAGATCTTCTAAGATGGAGTATGGTCTTTGTCCCTATGAAATTAGAAAATCCTGCACACCCAACTTTCTTCTCCTATGTTTCTTACTAGTTTCTCCTTTCATCTTCTTAGGATCATTTCCATCTTGGTTATCTTTTTCTTTCTTTCTTTTTGTTACAAACACATCTGCTTCATTATTTATGCTCCTATCTACTACATCAAAAGAATTCACAGGTGTTTTTCCTTTATCATTATCTCTTGTACTGCATCTAGAAACTCTATCTAGACAATTATACTTATAATGACCCTTTTTATGACAACCACAACATACAACTTCAGAAATATTTCTTTTTGGACCTCTATCTCCTCCCTAAGAACTAAATTCTTTTCCTTGAAGAAGATTAATAGTTAACTGGCCCATCTTCCTGAGCAGATCTTCATACTCAGTAGATGTACTAGGAGAAAGATTTGTGCTCTCCGAGAGTGGTTGTGGATTCTGACCAAAGGTGTTGGTGTAGGCTCTACCTTAGCAACAATTTCTTTGGGCTCTTCTTCCATGCTTTCCTCTTGCCTTCTTGCAATCTCCTTTGCTTGTTCGAGGGTCATTGGGTGGTCATACTTCACTCATTGTCGATCTCTTGGCTTCATCCCAAGAATGAAGTGCTTACAGAGGAGATTATCCACGCCATTCATCAACCCATCCGCTAATCCTTCCTTCCGGATCTGGGCATCGAGCTTCCTCCTTAGCTCTAGAACACGAGCATGATAATCCCTTATCTTCTCCTTCTCTCCTTGGGATAGCTTTGTGATATCGATCATGAGATCTGCATATTTCATTGTTCACCAAATTCTTCAAGAAAAATTTCAGTTAATAAATCCCATGAGTTTTTCACATTATCACCTAGTGTTTCAAACCACCTAAGGACCGAACCATCCAAAAGGTAGGAAAAATTCAGCCCATTGTTCCCTTCTTATGAGGCCATTACAAATATAATATCGTTTAAATTCTTGAATGAAAGAGGAAGCATCTTCATTAGATTGGGCTGAAAAATAAGAATCTTCCCCATAAGTAACCACAAAGAAATACCAACCCACAAGTACAATCAACAAGACTTATGTGCACAAATAATTAGAATCACTATAATAGAAAGTGACTTTACACCTCTCTACAGTAAAATAGGAATGACCATAGTAAACTATGGTAAAACTTGACTTATTGTGGTAAAAACTAACTTTACTGTGGTAAACACTATTCATGGTAAAAAGTGAAGTTACTGTGGTAAATACTATTCATGATAAAAGTAAAGTTACTCTTGTGGTAAATACTATTCACAAAGAAAAAGTGACTTTACCATGGTAACTACTATGCATAGTAAAAATAAGGTTACCCTCCAAATGATTTCTGACTAAGTGGGAATATCTCTCCTGGAAAATCCACCAACGAGGAATGGTCCTGACAACGGAACCAAATGTCATCACCAATCCGGACTATGATAATTCTCCACCGGAACGCCTTGTGCTATGATTATTTACCAATGCACAACTTTTAGTTTGGTGGATGTAACTGGAACCACAACAAACATAACACAAGAATACCATAGACTATGATACGAAGGAATAATGACAAATCTGAAATAAAAGTATAAATTATAATATCAACATGAAATTGTTACAATCTCACCCATGAGGTACTTCAAGTGTTACTAACTTCACTTGCCTTCCAACAATAACTATGGGAGAAACTTCACAATTACACCTCTTAATGGATTCTTTAACACACTTACTCATACAATATTTCTCACTACTTCCTTCTATGCTAAATGAGGGGTGACATCTCTATTTATAGAACTTTCAAGGCTTATCCACCTTATCTCTAAGATAAGATAAGAAATCTACTCGACGAATCATATTCCATACCTTAACTCTTATCTTTACATGTAAGCTTATCTTTTAAGATAAGATAAACCTTATCATTTCACATGGGTTCCACATTTTTAGACTTTTTACAAATAAAATACACAAAATATTTATGACCTCACTCCTTGTCCTTATTACCAATATAATATTTCTAATTCCTAATCATATAGACCCTACTTCTCTACTTACCCTAACTTTGACATTTTAACATTACTAAACCACTTATGACAAATATTTACTTTTTATTATGACAAATATTTACTTACGACAAAATATTTATGACCTCACTCCTTGTCCTTATTACCAATATAATATTTCTAATTCCTAATCATGTAGACCCTACTTCTCTAGTTACCACGACTTTGACATTTTAACATTACCAAACCACTTACAACAAATATTTACTTTTTATCACAACATTCCTATTGTACTTTGACTGCTACCGTACTATACATTATTGGCGGCATCGTACTAGAACGCGCTGTTATCTTCTATCGACGCTACTACTAATTATACTTAACAACATCCTATTCCTAATACATACATTAATGAAATAGAAATTACAGAGGAACATATTAGTGTCGACAAGTCATCCCAACATCTTTTGGTATGCTTTTGAGAAGAAGTTTTTGCAAAGACCTAGGTGGAGAAATAAAAATGGATTGGTCATCTACAACTATCCCAGTAAAAGGTGAGATGAAGAAGTTGCTACCAATAAGAAAGATGAAGTTCATAGTACGAAAGTCTGATGATCCGAAAGAAAACATTCTCTTTCAAGATTGTGGGCTAGGAAACTACTTCCTCACATTAGAAAAAGAGGATAACTTTCCACTTCTCATGGAGGAAGAGGAAGATAAAATTTGGACAATGGAATTTGATGGTAGTCATTCCAGAAGCAGGGTTCAAGAGTCATGGCGTAATATTATACTCTCCTTCCAATGAGGTGTACCCTTTTGCCTACAAGCTGCAATTTGATAATACAAATAATACTGCAGAGTATGAAGAATAGCTCTTAGGCATGAATGTAATAGAGGACATGGGAATCAAGAAGTTGAGATGCAAAAGTGATGCAAATATTGTGTGAAAGCAAGTTTGCCAACGATATCAGGTGAAAAATCCAAGGCTCAGGCATTACAGAAATAAAGTGTGGGATTGCATTGAATCTTTTGATGCATTTTCCATTGAAGCTATTCCAAGGGAACATAATGAAAATGTTGATTCTCTTGCAGTGTTAGCTTCCCTAGTGACACCTTATCCTTCTTTTGGTAAAGACAAATTAACCATTGAAATGGTATTCCATCCTAGTGTACCGGACATTCGCAAATCATTGGCAAGTCTTTAATGATGATAACCAAATTCTATCCTTTTTGGAGAAAAGGGATAATTTCAATAATCTCTTCTTTGAAGGAGGTGAAAATCCACACCAAGAAGTAGTCCCCGAAGAAGAGAAAGAAGGAATTGAAGGGATTGATGATGAGGGAGTAATAAAATTGAAAGGGAACAAAATTCCCAAATGCCTAGTCTCTTTAGAAGACCTCTTCGACAAACATGACAAATTCATTCAAGAGAAAGAAAAGCAATCTTCTTGGTGCCCAGCTGATTTTGATAAAGAAAACATTGGTACCCCGGAGGAGCCAAGGATGGTCAATATTGGAAAATGTTTCTCACCTGAAGAAAAAGGTTTGTTGCATTACTCAATAAATACTCAGATGTCTTGGCCTACTCTTATGATGAACTCAAATCCTTCCAGCCAAAAGAAATGCATCACTTAATTCCTTTGAGCGGGGTGTTAATCCCTTCAAGCGTAAAAACAAAGGCCGCACTGACCCAAAGATTGTTGATACCATCAAGGAGGAGGTAATGAAGATGTTTAACGCAAGGATCATCTTTCCCATCCACCATTCAACGTGGGTGGCTAACATTGTGCCAATGCAGAAGAAGAATGGTGAAATAAGGATATGTGTAGATTTTTGCAACCTGAACCAAGCATCACTCAAGGAAAATTATCCTCTTCCTATCATGGACCATATCTTGCAAGAAGTCACTGGATCTGAAATGATTTCATTACTTGATGGATTCTCAAGATACAATCAAATCAAAGTGGTAGAGGAATACCGCACCAAGACAACCTTTACAACACCTTGGGGCACTTTTGCATACAACAAAATGCCTTTTGGCCTAATCAATGCAGGAGCTACATTCCAAAGGGTGATGGATTTAGCCTTTAAATATCTAAAGCATTACATTGCCATATATCTTGATGATCTCACAATATTTTTGAAGAAGAGGGGAGATCATATCTATCACTGGAATGTACTTGCAAGGTGTAGGAAACATTGCATATCATTAAATCTAAATAAGTGCATTTTTAGAGTCATAGCAGGCAAGTTATTGGGGCATATTGTGAACAAACATGGAGCACACATTGATCCTTATAGGATTAGATCCATTCAAGCATTAGCCCTACCCACAAGTAATAAGGGAGTTCATTCATTCTTTGGAAAGGTAAATTTTCTTCGTCGTTTTGTGCACGAGTTTCATAAATTGTGAAGCACATCACTTCCATGATGAAACCTCAAGCAAGTTTCAAATGGAACAATAAAGGGAAGGCATCATTTGAAGAGATCAAGAAAGCCATTTCCAAGGCTCCAACCCTTGTGTCTCCAGATTTTAACAAATATTTCATCATGTATTGTTATGCATCAGAGCATACACTCTCTGTTGTTCTTGTTCAAAAAAATGATGAAGATGTTGAAGCACATATTGATTTCATGATTTTTCCTTTGAAGAAGCATGAGATAAATTACATCCAATTAGAGAAGCATGCATATCCAGTGGTCAAGGCTATAAAAAACTTTAGGTTTTACATTCTCAATTCTCATACAATGGCGATGGTCCCTGCAATGCAATCAAGTCCATCTTGACACAACAGGATCTCGGAGCTAAAAGAGGAAATTGGATTACAAAGACTCAAGAATATGACTTGGAGATTTGACCCTTCAATCTAGTAAGGGGAAATGGCACATGTGCAGTTGATTTACAAGATGAAACTCTCAAAGTTCAACATGGCGAAGAAACATGTACTTGCTCAACTTGTTCAGAAGACAACCCACTGGTTCTCTTTGTCACCACTACCGATGAGTGGTACGCTGATATTGCCTACTACTTGACTTATGGAGAATGCCCTCCTCATCTTGATTACAAACAAATAAGAACACTTAAGTCAAGGCAGCCGGGTTTGTGATCCTGGAATCATGTACTTTTAAAAGAGGTCCGGATGGTTGTTTCCTCAAGTGCGTAGATAAAGAGCAACAAGAAAAGTTGCTTATAACATACCATGACCAAGCATGTGGTGGAAATTTTTTAGCAATGGTCACTGCACACAAGATCCTCCGAGGAAGGTATTATTGGCCCACCATCTTTACAGATACTCGAGATTGGGTTTCTAAATGCAAAGCATGCCAACAGTTCGTTGGAAGATCATGACTTGCTGCATTACCACTCAGGCCGGTGGTTATTGAAGAACCATTTAAACAGTGGGGGCTAGACTTCATTGGTGTTCTGAACCCTCACTCAAGTGCGGGGCACACCTATGTACTCACAGCAACAAACTACTTCACCAAATGGGTGGAAGTCATTCTGGCCAAACAAGCCAACACTGAAACACTATGTAACTTTATCAAGGAGAATATCATAGTCCATTTTGGAGTGCCACGTAAGACTCAGATCGAGATAATGCTACCTATTTCTCTTCAAGAGAGCTAATCGAGTTTTTCTATAGCTACGTAATCTCCCTAGTTCATTCTTTCGACTACTATCCACAAGGAAACGGACATGCCAAATCAAGCAACAAGAACATTGTGACCATTGTCCGCAAGCTTGTAGACGAGAATCAAAGGAATTGGCACAAAATTTTGTACAACACATTTTGGGCAGATAGGATCACTCCCAAGAAGGCAATAGGTATGTATCCATTCCAACTACTGTATGGAGTTGAAGCAGAGATTCCCCTCACAATTGATATTCCAGCTCTTAAGTTGCTACAGGAAATAGAAGATGGTCAATACAAAGATTCCTTAGACAAAAGGATCCTATTTCTAGGAGAAGATGGAAGAAAATAGATTCCAGGTGGTGGATCAAATCAAAGAACACCAATTGAAAGTGAAGAAGATCTTTGACAAGAGGGATAAGGCAAGATAATTCAAGGTTGGAGACTTTGTCCTGCTATGGGACAAGAGAAGAGAACCAAAGGGCAGCCATGGAAAGTTTGATTCATTATGGCTCGGCCCATTCCAAATTCATGGAGCTTGTGGTGAGAATGTTTTTCTCCTCTCATACTTGGATGGAATGCCATTGGAATTTCCTCAAAGCGGGCAATACTTGAAACTATATCATCAGTGAAAGTGGGTTGTCCCCCGCCTTGTACCATAGGTGATTTCTTGGTGTGTTTCCCTTTCCGTTGTGTGGTTTTGTTTCCCCTTTTGTTGTGTGCCGTGTGTTTCCTTCCTTTTGTGTGCTTGTGTGTTTCCTTCTTCTGATCTTTCTTTCTCAGAATTGTACATGAATCTGCAAGGCCCAATGGATAAGGCACTGGTCAATGTTATATGGTTTAAAAATTGAGATTCTGGATCCTCATACCATGTCTTCGCCATGCTCAGTCCATGTCATGTCCCCAAGCTAGAGCCATTTGTTGTCCCCCGAAAATTGATTTTCGTTTTCCAAGTTAAATTCAAAATTTTGAGCTCTCACCCTCCTAAATTATTTACGCCAAGTTGAAATTTCAAGAGATAGAAAAATACATGCCCTAGAGTTGTTTCAAATCCCCAATCATTGTTTTGATAAATTTTCTATTTTCCTATCTGGACACGTGAAAATTTTATTGATTGTCCTCATTTGAATGAATTTTTCAATCTTTCTATGCCCCTGGATCATCGAACCTTGTATTTTTTTCAATTCCTCGACTCGTGAAAGAAATTTGAAAATCAGGGCGCAAAATGGTGGAGTTTTCTTCTCCTCTGCATTTTTCCCACAATGGGAACATTAGGAATTTTCTTCCTGCACAAATTTTGGCCCCATCATCCACAGGTACATGGACATACCTAATTGGAAGCAGGTTAGTGGAGAAATTTGTGTTTTTGAGCCTCTTTGTAAAAAGGTGAAAAGTTAAAAAGTGACCCGCAACCCCGATCAGGCTTAAAGAAAAAATTCAAATCTTGAGCCCACAGTCAAAGGTTTCAAAGCATGGAGGTGGACCATCGGGGATTTGATATTTTGAGCCTCTTTGTAAAAAAATCAAAAAGTTAAAAAGTGACCCGCAGCCCCGATCAGGCTATCAGGGAAAAAGTCAAAGGTGAAGCCCGCAGGGAAAACGTCAAAGGTGAAGCTCGTCGTTGAAAAGTCAAAGTGGATGAGCGGGCCATCGGGAACTTTTGGAAATTTAACCAAATTTCCAAAAGTGAAGTAAAAGTTCTAGAATGCTCCACAGCTCCACCAAGGTCTCGAGGCCGTTGTTGAAAAGTAAAAGCGGGAGAGCAGAGGAGCGAAGAACTTTGAAGTTTTGAGCATTTTTCTAAAAAAGGTTAAAATTGAAAAAGCGAGCCACAATTCCTTCACCTCTCAAATAAAGCCACGTGTCAGGCCTATGGCGAAGAGGTGGAAGGGTGGACCAAAATGTCAAAAACTCAATTTCCTACAAAGGCATAAAATGCAAAAGGCATCCTCCACGCCCGCTCCAATAATTTTCTCCCATGTGGACGGCTCTGGTTTAAAGTTTTGAAGGAAAGATAAATGGTTCAAATTCAAAGTTACAAAATGAATGTAACGGTTGCATTATGAAAAGTCTGGTTTTTCCACCATTGGCGTTTCTTTGCGAATCAAGAATCCAAACGGACACAAATGATTGAAAAGAAATTGTAAACCGTTTCTTGCTAACAAAGAAGAAGTTGTAACCGTTTCTTGGAGGAGATTTAATGGCTTCTTCACACCATTGTTGAGGGCTGGCGATTGATCTTGTAAACTCACGAGTGCATTGTACTTAGAGAAAACAAAGGAGATAGCCATTTTTCTTCCATTTCCCCCTTTTCTCAATTTCCTCCATTTCTCCACTATGTACAACTTCTGATTAAGCATCAATACAAGAAGAAGGATTTTGTAGCCTCTTTGATGAGGAGATTTTAGAAACTTTGAGATCACAATCTTATCTTGTATTTTTGCCATTTGTAGGGTTGTTTCTTCCCATGAATGCATGTGATGAATTTTCTAACTAGTGTGTGCAGGAATCTGATTTCCTACCTGCAACATTAGTTCTCCTACCTCTTTTCTCACTCCCTTTCCCACTTTCAGACAAAGTTATCTCTTGCGCAGTATCTCAGTAAGCTTTGCCTCATGGTCGGTGGAGTGCCCTTGTTGGATCCTTGACCGAAAGGCCACCACAGAAATCCACATTTTCTCATGCATGCATATATGGTAGCTGCACCAGTTAAGTAGAGGGACTTAGATTCCCAGTGTTGGCAAGGAATCCACAAGTTTTTTCACCCGAAAAATTCCCTCACCAACAAGATATAAAATAAATTATAACCGTAAGTGGTCTTTTAACAGATGTGGATTTTACAACATTAAAGAGGGTGAGTTAATGATGATAACCATTTTAACATATATATAAGCTTCATAGTGAATGTGAAATTGATAACTACTAAGTCTTTCACTATTCACTAATTCTTTAGTCCCACATGCATGACAATAAGGATTTATGAATCATTAATATATAAAAACATGTGTATGGTAATGTGGAGAAAGAGGTATAAATTGTACATGTATTTATTTTTAAGTGGCCCCTCATTTCATAATGGGTTTTCCTTTACACATCTCACAATATCATGTAGTCAAGTTTATGGGCAGATTGGGTTCAATAAGAGTGGATAATGGATTTATGTGTTAATGCTATGAAACACATGGCTCGATGATAAACAAGAAGTTGCACATGTGCAAAAAAATACATATGGGAATACAATAAAACAAATATAAATGGTTATACCAATATAATCATAAATAATATAAGTTACGTAGTTACTACATTAACTACTAAACTACCTAAGATAAACTGTAAAATTACCTAGTAAACTAGTTTTCCCAAAAATTCATCCCCTTAATTTTACATTGCCTCAAGGGATGGGGAGAGGAACTCTCAAAACAGTTTAAAATTGTCACGTGCAAGTTACTTCGTGAAAATATTTTCTCATTCTTTAGCTATTGGTAAAAAATGAAGTTGTATATTGTTTCAAGACATGCTCATGTATGAAATGAACATATGCCTCAATATGTTTGGTTCTCTCATAAAAAAATAGATTGCAAATAAGCTTTATAACACGTTCATTTTCAATATACAAGGTGGTGTATTTCTATTATGATACTCCAAGTCCCTCAAGTATGCGACGTAGTCATATCACTTTGCAGACACTTCCACCTGCAACATGATATTCAACCTCTGTAAAAGAGTGAGAAACAAAAATTTGTTTCTTGCTTCCCCATGATATCAGTCTAGATCCTAAAAAAAATACAAATCCAGAAGTGGATTTCCTGTCATTAATATGACGTGCATGATCTAAATCTAAATATCTAGTTGAGAAGAAATTCTCATTCTTCTTGTACTCTAGACCAAGATCTATAGTACCCTTGAGATATCTCAAGATTCACCTTATTGCTTTCCAATGAAAAACTCTAGGTTCCTATGTAAGCCTGGAAAGATATCTAACTACAAAGATGATATCTGGTATAGTATAAGTGCGGTAAATGTGACTCCCAATCAATTGTTGATAAAGAGTTACATTTACCAGAGGAGATGGATCTGAATGAGATAATTGTAGTCTCATCTCCATGGGTGTAGTAATAGGTGTGTAATCCATCATCCTAAACTTCTCAAGCATTGTCTTGGTATACTTCAACTGAGAAAAAAATGTGATTATCCTTCTTTCATACTTCTAGTCCAAGATAGTAGTGCATGAGTCCGAGATCTATCATGTCGAATGATCGATTAAGATCTTTCTTCGTAGCATCGATCATCTTCACCGTGTTTCTAGTGATACCTTTGTTTCTTCATCGAGATATGACAAAACCCTTACGTTGAGACATGTAGACTTTATCATGAATATTTATGTTCAAAAAGGCACTTTTACGCCAATTTGATAGAATTTCCAACCAAACCGAGTAGCTAGAGCAAAGATCATCCCCATCATTTTGATCTTAGATGTGGGAGAAAATGTCTCCTCATAGTCTATGAAGTCCTTCTTTGCATAGCTATTTTCTACTTGGTATCACTTTGTACTTGTTTATGGTCCAATATGTTTTGTACTTTGTTTTGAATATCAATTATAAACCAATGGGTTTCTTCCGTAGTGGAATATCGACAAGTTGTCAGGTGTTATTTTTCATCACTAAATGATACTCAACATCCATGACATCTTTCCAAGATTTTTTAGGGATTCATGGATAGTAAAGGGTTCAACATATTTGACAACTCTACTCATCAAAGAAAAGTTTACCTCTTCTCATGCTTTATTGTGAGTATGTCGTCCAAAGGTGGATGTATTCAACGTAGCATCTAATTTTGTATCTTGAATCATGTGTGTATACCACTTGGGCATACATTGTATTATTACCATGGGTTGTGGTATTGTCATATCATCACCATCATCCCCATCATTTCGCCATCATCGGTGGGAACATTTACTTTTTTTTTTACAATAGATGAACTATCTACATTGGGTGAGTCTAGAGAAGGAGTCTCAACTTCTTTTTCTCAATGAAATCGACATCTCTGTGGTGTATACTTTCTGGTCTTTGGATCCATCAATTTTTACCCAATATCATATTCACTATAGCTAGTGAAGATGAGTTTCTATGATATCATATCCAACTTATTTTTATTTTTCTTGGGTATGTACATGATGGATTTACACCTAAATAATACAAGGTGTGAAACAAATGGCTTCTTATTCAACCATGATTCATGTGACGTGTTACTCCATCAAGAGCAATCTGTGGCTATTTACAAAATATATTGGTGTCTTCTCTGTTTCATCCCGCAATGTCCTATGTATTCTAGAATCATCAATCATGTAACACACCATATCCAGGATAATATGATTCCTTCTCTCAAAAATACCATTTTACTGCAATGTGTGTGGAGGAGGCATTTGTCATCGAATCCCATGAGCTTGTATGTAGGCTTTGAAATCGTTCATCGGTGAATTCCCCCAATCTGAGTGGAAAGATCGATATGACGACCGGTCTTGTTCTCTGAACCACTTTGAACTTTTTGAAGTTCTCAAAAGCATCACTTTTGTTATGAAGACAAAAATCCACCATTTTCTTGAACAATCATCAACATATAGCATGAAATATTAAAATCCAAAATTAATAGGTTGTATCGGACATGAAGATCGATATGAACCAAATCAAGCTTACCTAGAGCTCGATAAGTACTCTTCTGGAATTAAGCTCTGTAGTGTTTTCGTGTAAAGTAGTTATGACACTTATCTATATCATTTTTGAGAGATGGCAAGACTCTCACCATATTTTACTAGTGAAGTGTATCGATATATTTGAAATTGATATGACCAAGTCTCCAATGCCATAATTATGTAAAGGAATAATTCTTAGCTTGTAGTGCTTGATCATCTATGTGAAAAAAATCAAGTTGGAACATCCGTCCCACATTTGAGGCTTTTGCAACAATTTTCAAGCCTTTGGATTTGTCTCGAATCAAACACACTTTCTTCTTGGAATGAATATCTATTTATCAATCTTCATATTATGATCTAGAAGCTAACTAACTGATAGTAGCTTCTTTGTTAAAGGCAGAGACATATACTACATCGATAATCTACAATTTTGTTAACCAAGAGGTAGAAAAATGTTCCCAATACCTTGTCTGTGTAAGAAGAATCACCTCCTTAAAAATGTGGATTTTCAAAGGTGTGTACTTGTAGAAATTAATCTGATCTAATACAAAGAATCCATGAAATAGCTACAGACAATAATTGAAATCAACAACTCTATATTATATTTTTATTATTCATTCACTATTTCATTACACTCCATTATATAGGAGATGTAAAATAACAATCCTTACAACAACATTTGTCTTCATGTACAACCATACACCCATATGGTTTCAACCTCTCACCAATATAATAATAAAACAATACTAATTGTTTTATTATTCTAACTTACTAACTTACCACATACTAACCACATTTTACATTTACTATTTACATTTACATAGTAAATGTACTTTCACTAATTTACCATAATAATAATTACACATGTAATTATTATTCACCCGTACATACAAATGGAGCACTAAGATATATTTCCTAACATTCCCCCCCTTAGTGCGAACATGGGGAAAACCTGCCTTATACTTGCACCTGCTCATGATCTGATGATTTTACAGGATGATCATAAACCTAATGGATGGTTTTTCATAGGGTTGACCATAAACCAAAAATGATGGTTTTGCAATTGGTTTACCATAAACCAAAAAGGGTGATGGTTTTGCATAGGGTTTACCAACAACCGAAAATGGTGGTTTTACAAGTGGTGTACCACAAACCAAAAGGGAGATGGTTTTGCATAGGGTTTACCAACAACCGAAAATGGTGGTTTTACAAGTGGTGTACCACAAACCAAAAATGAAGGTTTTCAAGTGGTTTACCTACAACCACATCATGATATGCCAAGTACTATTATTATCCCTCATCACATCTCACTGCAGGGAATAACATAGGAAATTCTGCTGAAATCTGCTTGCTCATATATAGAAAATACCAGAAATGTAGAAAACTAGAAATGGAACATTGAGATCATGTTCCCCCCTCAATGTGAAATTTCCTTTATTCTAAAAACCACAATAGGAACACTGCAACCAAACACTCTGCCAAAAATACAAAGAAACAACAAGAACGCACTGTATAAAAAAATAATCACCATAGCTGATACGGCCCCGTCGTTGGTGACTGACGAGAGGTCGCTGAATGACCTCCAACCTCCTGTGCCTCCTTCCTCCATAGGTTTTTATTCATTAACTGCATCTGGATTTTTACTCTCCATGTATGGAATTTCAGCCCATTAAATTTATATAATGGTGTATCCATTTTATTGAATCTAAATATCCAAAAAAATTGAATGTAGATTTGAATTACCTTTGATTCTCTGATTTCTTCAAAAAAACAGCAGTGATCAATGTGCTGTATAGTAAATTGCATATTTCTCTCAAACTACGAACTGGGTTATGCTGAAATTTCTCCTGTAGCTTCCCGTATAACAGATCGTTCCACGAATTTTTTTTTGGAGAAACCCAGATCGTAAAACAAAAGTTACAAGATCATCTTCGAGACAGATTTAACCTGCTCTGGTACCAAATGTAGAAATTAATCTGATCTAATACAAAGAATCCATGAAATAGCTACAGACAATAATTGAAATCAACAACTCTATATTATATTTTTATTATTCATTCACTATTTCATTACACTCCATTATATAGGAGATGTAAAATAACAATCCTTACAACAACATTTGTCTTCATGTACAACCATACACCCATATGGTTTCAACCTCTCACCAATATAATAATAAAACAATACTAATTGTTTTATTATTCTAACTTACTAACTTACCACATACTAACCACATTTTACATTTACATAGTAAATATACTTTCACTAATTTACCATAATAATAATTACACATGTAATTATTATTCACCCGTACATACAAATGGAGCACTAAGATATATTTCCTAACATGTACCTCATGGTGGTAAACCAGGATTTTTACCTCATCTAGTGTTGATTGGCTCCAAAATCAACGTACCAAAAAAAACTAGATGACATGGATGGTTCACTATAATGATTAATGCACAATAATTTCTCATCATTTGAATGGTCTTCTTGCTCAGCTCGTTTCCTTTCTTATGGGGTTTCTTTCAAAGAATCCCCCTTCTTCCCTTACTTATAGTGTGACTTTCCCTACTGAGACTGTTGATTTTGAGGTCCAGAATTACTCTATGAACCTTTCTTGTATGTATTGTACCAAGAATATTTCAACTCATGTCCTCATTTGTAGGTAGGACAATTCTTATTTTTCTTTTCCCCTTGTTGATGATGTTTTTGGTACTTTTTAGAAGATTGTGCTTTGCCCTTCCCTTTTAGTGAGAAGATTGTGGTTGTTCTTCTTCTTCATATTTGTTGTGCAGTTCTTCTTGTTGTTGCAAAGATCTTCGCCATCTTGTCAAAATTGATGGTCTGATTTGAAAAGTTTAGTATCGTCACAAAAATGTGGTAAGAGCAAGTACTCTTAGAGTAATGGGCACATGAGTTGTATCAATAAACTCCTCTCCTAGGGATGGAAGTGAAGCCCTCAATGTTGTAACTATCTCGCAAAAACCTTCCACTTTCTCATTCATATTAAATTCAAGTTTATGTAACTCGACTCTGCAAGTTCAATATTTTGTTTTTATTTCTGTCCTCATACATGGTGCTTATCTTGTCCCATGATTCTTTGATTGTTTTGGCATCTCAAATTTGGGGTTACATGTCGTCATGCACTTCGAACAAGATTATCAACTAGGCCTTTTGATTATCCCCGTCAAACTATCTCTTGTGCTACATCATCTTGTAATCTGGTTTTGAACCATTCACAACAAGCCAAATATCTTCAAACTCAAGTTGAGTTTAGATTTTTGTCTTCCACACTGCGTAATTGTCACCATGGAGCAACCGAGAATTAGGAAAGAAGAATTTTAGAGCATGGTTTTCCTTAGTGAGTGGTTAGAATATTCCCAATTAGATGAATTGCTAGAAAAAAATGTAAAAATACACTGA
This sequence comes from Taxus wallichiana var. yunnanensis, assembly GCA_018340775.1. Lineage (NCBI taxonomy): Eukaryota > Viridiplantae > Streptophyta > Pinopsida > Cupressales > Taxaceae > Taxus > Taxus wallichiana. The sequence goes on from CM031243.1 coordinate 604,736,604, forward strand.
AAATATAAATTTATAGTTGATTATGCGGAGAAATTGAATGACAGGGAAAAAGATTGTTTTATGAGGCCCCTAGGTGGCCTTGAGCTCAAAAAGGCTCACATTGTGAAAAAATGCTTAATTTTACCCTTTCAAGTACCCTTCCTTTGGGAAAAGTATCCTAGAACCCCTTTTTATGGCTTGTGGGAGAATTTGTTTTTCCCAAAATTAGTGTTTTTGTCGCTAACTTTGGGAGGGTTTAGTTACAAATAGTGGCTTTAGCGGTGGTTTTATCCGCTATATTTAGTGGTTATTGCTATAATTGCCATTAAATTTTTATATAGAAAAAAAAAGGTGGGGGATGATTTGACCCCTCAACCTATTGGATTCAAATTACTTAACAACCTCTCAATAGACATTAAAGTGCTCAAAATGCATGGCATATGAATTGAGAGAATATATGTTTAAACAATATATGAAATTGACTAACCTTTTAAAAGATCAACATGGTTGGTTAATTAAACTACAATGGAATATTTGTAGTCTAATTTGATGTTTAGAAGCAATAAATAACAAATAAATAAATACTGAAATCCACCCAAGCAACTAAACAAATGAAATGTGAAACCCTAACATGTAAAGAGGGTTAGAGAGGTCTTTGTTGATTCGTCGAGGGTGCGGGATTGTATCACAATGGAGACCGACTAGACAGGAGGAGGAAACTACCACACAGGAGCTTGGGAAAGTGTAGATCTGAAATGTCCGGTTAGATTGGTGCACGTGGAAGGATTTGGGTGCCTAGCGCACCTTGTTCGAGATCTAGGCACCATGGTATGCGGAAATGACCAGAAACCTCCTCTGAGGTGTTGTTGAATGATCACCTATGTTCGCTTCATGTCACATAAATTTCATTGGACTTTGTTAGATGTCACCGCAAATCAAAGATAGAGGAAATGTCTATAAAACCCCAAGTAACGCATCAAAACCCTTAAAAATAAAGATGCATATGAAGGGGTCGGACATGTCCTCGGTGGACACAATGGTGAACTTACTAACTAAGCGATGCACTACATCTCGGACTCCAATATAGTTCTAGGTGTGTGTGTGTGTGTGTGTGTGTGTGTGTGTGTGTGTGTGTGTGTGTGTGTGTGTGTGTGTGTGTGTGTGTGTGAAAATCATGCCCTAGGTTCTCTTGTAGCTAGTTGCACTTTGTGAGTAGCAAGAAATAACTAGATGTAGAATGTAAATAGATGGTGCATGGAATAAAGTAAACTTCCTCTCTATGAAGTGTGATGCAGATGAACCACCTTTGTCACTTATGATGGAGCTAGATGGATATAATGGAGAAATAGAAGCCTTTGATGGATGCAACCTTAGGTGGAGATACTAGTGCTTAGTGCTTGGTCCCTCATTATGGTCTCATAAATTTATATTTATATGGTTCTCTTGTTCTAATTTTGTAATTAACCCCAAAATGTCAACCACCAAAAAGATAGAAAGCTCAAACGGCTAGAAAGTGCCCAAAAGGTGAGAGTAAAGTGTAAAGAGGATCAAGGCACCTCAGAGGGGACCAGGGTGCCCAGGGTGCCCTAGTCCCGGTTTAGGGGCACCCAAGTTAGAAATAGGAAAACTCGGTATGAAAATATGGAATGGGAAAGTATGGGTGTAAGATCAAAAGTAACGACAGAAAGAAAAGTAAAATGGCCAAAAACATGGGTTAATTAGTACTCTTTTTCACTCAAGAACCATATGAATAGTAGTATGAGACCAAGACTAAATAATTACCCAAAGTGCATTATTTAGTGTCTACACCGGTGGACAAGAGGTCCATGTGGTGCTTTATGAGGTGTAGGATGGTGTTTTAGGTTTTGAACAAGAAAATTGGATATGGACGCCTTTGTATCTCCTCTTGTAATATTTTGTTTTATTTTTGTGGAACGACCACCTCTATTTTATTTTATAGGGTTTTTTGGTTTTTTGGCTTCAATCTTCACGGGTTCATGGCCCGAATCACTCAATATGTTGGCACCTATCTCAGCCGCTTAATGTCACAGTTTTACCCGCTTACACCACCCAAAAACAACAATCAACCCAAACATTTAATGGGTGCAACTTGGTGATGAGCATGGCTCATTTAGAACATCTCGGTCAAACTCAAAGGGAGCTCAATGAATGCTTTGGTGTGGCTTGATCCTTTGTAATGTTTGACACACAACTCTTTGTCAACTCACCCAATGCATGAAGCGGGGCTCGGCAGATTAGAGTTTCCACCACAACCACTAGCTCAAATCAAACTCGCCTTTGCACACAATGATACCACAACTCGGCTTACTTAGACTTCAATGCACCCAATTTAGCTCATCGGGAGGAAAATCTAGCTCGGTGTATGGAGTGAATGGCCCAACTCACTCGGTTGCCTCAAAATTTGGTGTTTATCCCGCTAAATGTAACATAAGGCTTGAGTTAGCTACTGACTAACTCGGTCCACTAAATTTAGTGACAAAACCCCTAAAGGGGGAAATTTTTATTTTTATTTTTCTGATTGTGTGAACTAGATTTCCTTCTAGTAAGATACTTTCCTAGTACAACAGCACCATTGTAAAAAAATGCTTTCCGTGCAACTAGATTATGAAATTGAGGTTTTGAGGATGCAAGGTGGCTATGAGAAACTGTTGGGGGTAGCATATGCTCTCCTAGAAGTAGTTTTCTTCTCCAAAAACCTTCTCAACATTTTGCATCCTCTCTACAACCTTATTTGCTTGCATAGGATCCTTAAGTCTTTTCTCTAATACTAAATGTTGAGGACCGGGAAACAGGGGGCAGCATGTGTATGATTTTATTGATATGAAATGTAAATTACAATGTAATGGAAAGGATGCAATATTTATAGATATATCACAACCAAGTGCTTAAAAAGAAGAAGTTGCACAAGTGCAACAAAATACATACCTAAATACAATAAAACAAATATAAATGGTTATAACAATATAACCATACAACTAAATAATATAAGTTACCTAGTTACCACAATAATTACTAAACTACCTAAGGTAAAATGTAAAATTACCCAAGAAACTAGTTTTACCTAACACCCACGTGGATAAATGATGTGCTTCGGGTTATGTGCCAATGACACATTTTCAAGTCACGAGGACATGAATAAAGATTGAATGGTGGGGGTGACTACATAAATGAGATAACTCAAAGTGTTAAAACATGTCATCATTCCATAAACTTGGGCTATGTGCTATAAGGAATGAGATCACAACAAGTGGCGTATTTATAGGTTATTTAATGTTAAAAGACCGATAGGATATAATATATAAGGCTTGTTTGTGAAAAAAAAGGGATGTTTCCACACGACTTATCGGACCCAATTTAGCTTGATTGCACCATTTGTGAGATTCATGCATCATAATCAAGGACAAGTGGACCAATAAGATTTAACTATATATTTTATTCAAATGAAATACGAAATATGCAAATATATATAAGGTGTTTTAGATTTTGATATGTGGACCAATTAACAATGATTGTCTTTTCTTGTTTTCAACAATAAAAAAATGTGGGATGTTTTTATTAAAAAAATATACAATATTTTCAATTGACTAAGAGATTTATTCACACTTTAATGGTCATAATAAACCGGTTTTCATTTTATAACTGTCATTTGAACTATGATTTCGGAAAAAAACACGAATACGACGGGAAATTACAGTTAAATAAACATATTCATGATAATTATCTATTATAAAGATCAAATTAATAGATTTGAATAGATCGAATCACAATGCATTCATTGAGCATATATATTTATAGGGTGTCTCCATAATATTGTATGTATATATATCAAAAAACATGAATCAAAGTTTAATATACAAATAACAATGGATAATCATTCAAACACATAATTATATTAATACAAATAACGTTCTAGTTTACATAGGTCAAAATATAGTGAGATATAGTTAATCAAATACTTAATTGAATTAATATAAAGATCATTCAAGTGACAAATATAAAAATATAGAGCATTATAAAAATGGAATACATATCTTTTAATTGGGATCAATCAGACTTTGTTTCTCTCTTGTGTGTAAGGGATCAACAACCTTGAGCTATGGTTGTTTATCTATGGAGAAAAATTTCAAAAAAGCATACATTTCCCTAGCCATGAACCATCTAAGGATGTACTTTATACCCCATTTAGGATACATGAGATTATGTTCTCGGAAAAATCACCACCTACCTTTTCCTTTACACATGTGAGATGTGTATATACATAATTTTTCACTTTTCATCTTTCATACATGTTACTAACAATTTCCTTGTGTAGATAAGGGTCACTGATGTGTATATTTCTTGAGTGGGTGCCTTAAGGGGCCTGCCAGGAATGGGAAATGGTTATTCACATAACCATTATGAGTTAAATTCAGTACGTAAAGATTATCACAATGTTTTCCCTAGCCTTAGTTTGTCCACCTCACACATTAACACTCCCGACACCTTGCGAGACACGTGTATTTGCCTTGTTCACTACCTATTTGATCCATAACACATATTTCTTACCACACATTACACTTATATATCCTGGTTGACACAATCACCCGTGGGTGATTATGTTGGTGTTAGGTATTTCACTGGTGACACAATCTCCTGCGGGTGATTGTTTCATGTACATATAGCTCACCATAACCAAACATTTATGAAGAACATAAGCTAGGATCATAAGAACTATCATTTATGAAGAACATAATCTCTTGTTTCATCTTGCACTTGACTTATATTGGATTGGAAATATCTCTTCTTGGTTAGATTTCTTACACAATTGGGTCATCTATAGTGAGTCTAGGACAAGAATGGTGTTCCCCTTCTCCACCTAATAATGATTCTCTCTCGATGTGTTGATTCTCTAGAGAGATAGATGCATCAGCGACCACCCTACAAGTACAGGCAAGTGCTCCAACTCCCTATTGTAATTTTTCATAGAATAGTTCACCTCCTTTACTCATTGTTCTATGATAGTCTAGTGTTACGTGTACATTGATGCTAGCTAGTGTAGTACTCTTATTTTGATTAGCTCTTTAGCTCCCCCATTTACATTTTTAGTCTTATTATGTATGATTATCTATCTATCAATCCATACCTCTTCTCACTATTCCGCCCTTTTCAACGTGAGTTCCAAAAATTACTAAAAGACAACCAAAATAACTCGAGAAATTATATAAAGTAATAATAATGGTAATAATGTTTTTAAAGGGTATATATAAGAAAGTGTGATTAATATTAATAGATTATGATAACAACATGAATAAGTTGCAAACACAGTGAAGCGGTACCAAACCACTTTCACGAAAAGGCAAGGTGAAGGATTATAAACATTTATGTCTTTGTGACTACGTTGCATTTTCGGCATTAAGAGGTGGAGAGTTGGCATGATGCCACTTTTACGAGTTAAAATAATATAATATAGAAAAACATGTAAATGTAATAAACAACTATGGAAAATGACCCAAGCAACTAAGCTAATGTAAATAGAAACCCTAATATGAAAGAAAAGTAAGGAAGTGACTTAATTGGTAAGATGATCTTGTTGGTGTGTCACGAATGAACAAAAGAATGTGGAAGGATGAACGACTATGTAGAGGTCCTAAAAAGGATAGATCTAGACTGATTCTTTGGACTAGGGTGCCTAGAGAATGACTGGAGTGCCTATGGGCACCCTGGTCTGCAATATGGGTGCTCTGGTTTGTGCAGGAGGTCCAAAACTAAGTTTTACAGTTCGTCAAGTAGTCTAAAACCCTCGCTATGTATCGCATTAACTTCGTTGCATTGCTCCAAGTGTCGATGATAATCCAAGATGAAAGAAAGACCTACAATAAACCACAAGAAGTATTAAAACCCTAAAAAAGAAGAATGCAAATGAATGGGTCGATCGACCTCACCGCCACAACAAAGGGGCTTACTAACTAAGTGTTGCACTATATTTCGTACCCAAATGTAGTTTTGGTGTGTGCATGAATCATGTGCCCTAGGTGCTCTTGTGGCAGTCACACTTTGTAAAGTAGCGAGAAATAACTAGATGTAAAAATATAGTCGAATGGTGGATGGAATAGAATAAAATCCCCTCTTATGCTTGTGTGATGCAGATGAACCAGCCTTGTCCTTTGTGATAGAGTTAAATGTATGCAAATGATATCCAAATGACTTAGATGAATGCAACCCTAGGTGGATGATAGTAGTGACTAGTGTTTGTCCCTCATTATGGTCTCATAACTTTATATTTATAGGATTCTCTTGATCTAATTTTGTAATTAACCCCAAAATGGCCAACCACCAAAAAGATAAGAAGCTAAAATGGCTAAAAAGTTCCCAAAAATGGTGGGAAAGTTCAAAAGGATCGAGGTGCCCTTGGTGGGTCCAGGGCTCCCATGGGAACCCTAGTACTAGAATGGGTGCCCCAATCAAAGCTAAAATAATGTAAAATGAAAAAATATGACTAGGCATGTGGGTGTAAGAGGTCGGGAATGATGAAAGAAAATAAAGTAAGATGGCCAAAAGACGGGGTTAATTAGTAATTTCTTCACTCAAAAACCTTCTAAATAGTAGTATGAGACTAGGACTAAATAATGTCTAAAGTGCATGATTTTGTGTCTGACATATATTCCCCCACTTTATGTTGGTGAGCGAAAGGCTCGGTAACATAAAGTAGATAGAGATACATACTTGATCATCCATGTATAGTGATGTAGAAAGGAACTCAAGGACTAGAAAAAGTGTGGAAAGACAAAAATATGATGGAGCATGGAAACTATAGATGAAAATGCACAAAAAAAAAAGTGATGAGAGTGAACCTAGGGCGTAAAATCTTGTGTAATTTTTGTTGTGTGTAATGTACCTGCATGGTTAGTATGACATGTGTTGTCATAAGATGTTGTTGTTGATGTTTTTGTTGTTTTTTTGTTGCCCCTATTTGACTTGTTTGTTTCTCATATATCGTACTTGTAAGGAGATAATGATTGAGTAGTCAAATATATATGTATGTATGTGTAAAAACGTAGTGTAAATGACACATGTATATAAGTGTAAAAATCATGTGAATGTAAAATACACAAATGAAAAATGTAAATGGAACATGTGCACCTAATCCATGTCGAGAAAGAGAGTTTAGAAGGATATCCTGTACTAACGGGGTTTTTGGGTGATTTAACACCATAGGTCGAAGAAGTGTAGGGAGAAATTCTGATGTATCCTCCAACTTGTAACTATTTTCTTGAATGTGTGTGAAGAGATCTTTGTATTTCTTGGTTTTTTGGATGATCTAATGCCACTGACTGAAGAAGTGTAGAGAGGAATTCCGATGTATCCTCTAACCTATAACTACTCCCCATAATGCTAAGGACAACCATGTCCTATAAAATCCATTGTGTATGGGGTTCGTAGACTGGTCTGAACCCACTCGCTTTATGTAACCCACAATGCCAAGGGTGGAAAGTGCACTGACTGAACTAAACCGGTGTAGAAGCATTGTGTAGTATGTAAAACCCCAAATGATGCCCCTCTCTTTGGGGGCACATGCAACATCGCTGATAGGAGAATGCAGCCCCAAAAGAGGACCAACCACATGAACTCTGTAACTCTCTCTGCAGGGGGAAAGGAATGCACTTGGTAGAAACCAAGGCACACACAAACAAGAAGGCTAGCTAAATATAAGTGTTATTACAAACAAACATGCATATAGAAAACAATATATAAGCTACGCAAACAATGTATAAGCTATTGAGAAAAGGAGTAATGTAAACATGCAAGAAGACAAAGTAGACCGCCAAAGCGGGTTATAAACATGGGACACCACTCATGATGTCACAAGACACACAAGGCCATCATGGCCGCATACAACAAACAAGTGTGCACACCAAACATAGGGCAAGGCCCACATACAAGAACAAACAATAGCAGACAATGTAACAAACAAGTATGGAAGAAAATATCCCTGCATAACAAATGTTACACATGAAGCACCCGTTAGCATGTTAGAAAGATAACTAGTATGTCAAAAGCATGTATAACCAAGTAATGTAAAGTGTTAAGTACAAAATGAAATAATAGCACTTGTGAGAGATGAATGTGGATGCCCCCAATGAATCGGTGTAGGAAGGGTAGAAGGAAAGCATCCATGTTGTGTGTAAGAGACATGTATCTGCAATCACAACTAGAAAAATATGTGAATACACATGTGTGGATGATATAGATAAATGACATACAAGTAATCTAATTAGCATGTGTAATAAAGCGACCATGAACAAGAAAAATTAAGCAAGAGTAAAAGAAACCATAATATACAGTATGATGTGGATGGATGGAATGGAATGAAAAATGGAGTGATAGGTGCAGCGTTCCCCTTAGTGTGAATGGAAGTGTATGTAGTGAGGTTCATTTGGTTTTCCCTCTCAGCAGTCAAGAATGAATCGTAAACGAGAGTGCGTCATCGGGAAATGGTCAAGTGTGTTGTGTCTAACACACAAAGGTGATGATTATGTATGTAGTGGTGAAATGTGACCTAGTAACGATGTGTGTGTGAACCTTATAGCTGAAGTGTATATCATGACAAGATGAATGAAGGAGTGATGATGTAGCCTAAATCATATATCACTACTAGAGGAATAGAGGGAGTGGTGATGTAGCCTAAAGCGTATACCACTACAAGATGATGGGAATAGGTGACCATTTAGCCTATAGTGTATGTCACTAACCTAGGAATGTTGCATGATAGAAGGTTGAATGATGAACGTGTAAGTATGATAAGGTCCATTTGATTTGTAAACCCTCGGCAATCGAGTATGGACCAAGGAACTAAAGTGCATCATAAGGTAGTGAGTGCAACGCGTAGAATAAAATGTAATATGCATGATGATAATATATGACCATGTGATGAGTAGAATGTGTAATGTATGATGTATAAGATGTAATGTACGATGTAGACTAACGAGTGTAAGATGCGCGTGATGTAGTATGTAAAATGCTAGAGTCATAGACCATGAAAGTGTTGGATATGTATGATGAAGACAAGTATGATGTGTGATGTAAATATATGTAAAGATTGAAATGATATAGAATAAATGTAGAATGTATGACACGAGACGTGATGTGTGGTGCCTAATGTGTAGTGTGTGGGGTTCATGTGTAGTAATCCCTCAACAGTCAAGTGTGAACCAAAGCACAAGAGTGTTTCAAATGCTAACACTAAAATGTGTGATGAGTATTCTTATGTGAGAATATTGATGTATGGGAATGTAAAGATGATAGATGTTAATATGAGTGTGGGGGTGTGTTTAAATGCTATGCCCCCAAGTGTATGATAGAGAAGATGAATATGTGCCACTATTAAGGAGATCATCATTGTCATGATCAAAACCTACTAGAGAAACATCGAAACATGATAAGCTATAGAGTGAGGAGGGTCATACAGGACCCATTGCGATGGAGTGTGTACACATTCATTACATATTCTTCATCAGTAAAGGTGATTGGTGGACAACCATGAGCATGCCAATGAGATATATTTGGAGTGTAAGTGGGAGAGGAATCATTATGAATAGAGATATTTCCAAAAGGCATAGGAAATGTGAGCAAAGAGTGATGAGCATCTATTATACCACTAATATAGTCAAGCCAGACTGTCCAAGTGTGAGTGGAGAGTCACGATGGGTACATGCAACAAAGACTATCAAATGAAAGACATGCAAGCCATAAGCTTCCGTAATGTGAAAATAGCCATGATAAAGATGTGGCGAATGAAGAGGTGGTAAGATTTCATTAAGTTTCATGCCAAACCTAACCAAATTTTCATGTGTAAAAATAGTGTCTAAGAAAGTAGAATCAATAGGGATGTGTTTCCAAAATGACCTATTGATGAATAGTGTGCATATAAAAGGAGGCAGTGGAGTAGTAACCCATGGAGGAGAAGATGAAATAGTGTCCACAATATTTATAGACCCTTGGTATAGTACTGTAACATTAGTGTAGGGAGGGGTCTTGAACCTATATTCACCCGGGCCATCTTCCACAAAGTTTAATTCAAAATAAGAGTCATCTATGTCAAGAGGATTAAAATCGAGTTATCTTAATGCGTCATCTACAATTTCGATCGTGACAACTTCATCATCGAATCATCAAAATCATTGGTGTGAACATCATCATGTTGTATAGCACTATCAAGTATGTTGGTAGGTGGCACCGTAGATGGAGTAATAGAGGGTGCCACAATGGGTGGAGAAGGGACATTAATAAGAGTTGATACCGTAGGTGAAATAATAGTCATAGTGTGAGTAGAGATAGCTGGAGCATTGAGAGTGGTAGGAGGATATTGTGAAGCGTTAGACTGACCAATGTCATATGTGTCAATGTTGTTATAGGGAATACATTGTGAAGGTGGTATAGGCATAGAAGTACTGGGGTCCATACGACAAAATATTTGAATGGATCTAGATCGGCAGGTGATAGTATGTTCATAGCCATCATGCAAGAACTTGACACATTGGTGAATAGTATATGGAACCACGTGCATTGTGTGAATCCAAGGCCTTCCTAACAAGATATTAAACTGAAAGGAGGCATCATAACATAGAACTTAGTGAGAACAGTCTTAGGCCCAACCTAAATATGTAATGAGATAGTCCCTAGGCATGTGCGAGTGGTAGAATCATAACCTTGAATGAGGGTAGAATTCTTAGAAATTAAATTATCGTTAATACCCAATTGCTTTAAAAGAGAATGAGTGCATAAATTGATAGTTGATCCATTATCAATGAGGACTCATTTAATGCAAGTAGTATTAATAATGGCATTAATGAGAAAATTAGCACACAAATTATTTGTAGCAAAAGGAGACAAATTCTCATCAGTGAAAGATATAGCATGTGGTAAATTATGAAGAGACTGTATGAGATGTGTAAAGGCCACTATGAAATTATCACTTTTAATATGAATGACACAAAGGGTAGCTTCTAGTGTGTTACAAAATCTAGTGCATTACGCAACAATTCATAAAGAGAGATCTTAGCATGCATATTTTTAAGTTGTTCAATGATTTCATAGCCCTTAGAAGTAGTGGGAGGAGCTTCCAGAGTAATGGGTGGAGGAATAGATGCGGGTGGAGCCGTAGGCAAACTAAGATCAGCATGACAAGTAGTAACTACATTGATGGATGATCAAACCTAGGTGTGACAAAGCAAGAAGGATGTTGGGTGTCCACGCGCATGAAATCAGTAGCAGTAGTAACTATTCCTGAGACCTTAGTTGGTACAAAGGTAGGATAAGAATATTGAGCCATAACTTGATAAGGAGATAGCATGGTCAAAAGAAGTATCAAAACCTCGGGTTCACTAAAATGATTAACTAAAAATGGGGAGTATATGATAGTTAATCTAATCTAGAACAACATGTAAATGTAATAAACAACTATGGAAAATGACCCAAGCAACTAAGCTAATGTAAATAGAAACCCTAACATGCAAGAGAAGTGTGGAAATGACTTATCGGTAAGAGGATCTCGCTAGACTATGTCGCGAAAAAAAAAAGAATATGGAAGCAGAAATGATTTTCGTGAGGTCCTAAAATGGACATATTTAGATGGGTTCTCTAGACTGGGGCTCTGGAGAAGGAATGGGGCACCTATGGTCATCATGGTCTGCAATATAGGCACTCTAGTCTATGCAAGAGGTATAAAACTGAGTTTTACAGTTCATCGAGTAGTCCAAAACCCTTTTTGTGTGTCACATTAACTTTGTTTCACTACTCCAGTCGCTGATAATCCAAGATGAAAGAAATACCTATAAGAAACCATAAGAAGTATCAAAACCCTAAAAATAAGAATGAAAATGAATGGGTCAGACTAACCTTATCTACCATAATAGTGGGCTTACTAGTTGAGCGCAAAGACACTACATTTCAGACCTAAATATAGTTCGTGTGTGTGTGTGTGTGTGTGTGTGTGTGTGTGTGTGTGTGTGTGTGTGTGTGTGTGTGTGTGTGTGTGTGTGTGTGTGTGTGTGTGTGTGTGTGTGTGTGTGTGTGTGTGTGTGTCATGTTCCCTAGGTGCTCTTGTGTTAGTCACACTTTGTGAAGTAGCAAGCAATAACTAGATGTAAAAATGTAGTAGAATGGTGGATGGAATAGAATATAATCCCCTCATATGCTTGTGTGATGCAAATGAACCAACCTTGTCCTTTGTGATGGAGCTAAATGTATGCAAATGATCTCCAAATGCCTTAGATGAATGCAACCCTAGGTGGATGATAGTAGTGACTAGTTCTTGGTCCCTCATTATGGTCTCATAACTTTATATTTATAGGGTTCTCTTGATCTAATTTTGTAATTAACCCCAAAATGGCCAACCACCAAAAAGATAAGAAGCTAAAATGGCTAGAAAGTGCCCAAAAAGTGGCAAGAAAGTTAAAAAGGATCGAGGTGCCCCTGGTGGGACTAGGGCACCCATGGGTGCCCCAATACTAGCCTAGGTGCCTAGTCAAAGATAAAATAATGTGAAATGACAAAATTTAATTGGGCATGTGGGTGTAAGAGGTTAGGAATGATGAAAGAAAATAAAGTAAGATGGCCAAAATGGGGTTAATCGCAAAAGGCCCAACAAATCGAGGGAATAACTTAGAGAATTTTCCATATTGGATTGGAATTTTGTGCGAGACGCACTCTCGGGAAAACCTTGTCACCTACAATGAAGTGGCGATCTACCCTCTTTATGTTAGCATATGCTTTCTAGTGTGCACAAGCCTCCTCCAAATGCTACCCGATGAGAACAATTTTCTACTTCATAACCTGAAGATAAGCGGGACTAAGAACAATCCTATCATCTAATATATCCAAGGCAATGGTTTCCTATAAGGTCTCTTATATAACGCCCGATAAGGTGTCATGCCAATGGAACTATGAAAATTGTTATTATATGCAAACTCAGCCAAATAAAGATAATGCTCCCACCTCTTATGTTGATCCATCACATACATCCAAAGCATATCTTCTAGAACTTGTTTCAACCTCTCTGTTTTCCCAACCTGTCTAAGGATGTTATGTTGAACTGAAATTTATATGAGTTCCAAAAGTTGGCTGAAAAGAAGTCCAAAACTCATAAGTATAAATAGTGTTACGATAAAAAAATTATCATCATGGGAATACCATGAATTATTACCACATAATCCATAAAAACCTGAGCAATGGTAACTACACTATATGATACCTTTGTCAGAGAGAAGTGGGCAACCTTGGTCAACTTATCCACCATCACCATGATGGCATCATGATGAAATGATGAAGTGGGAAGATCAACAATAAAATCCATGGACACCATCCCACTTCCACTTCATAATATCATGCGGTAAATAATTCATGCGGGATGAGAATGCTCGGTCTTCACCCTCTGGCACTCAAGATAGTGGTCTAAGAAATCTACAATATCATGACTTAACACAGGCCAAAAGTATAGGTGTCTCAAGTCTGCATGCATCTTCTTAACCCCTTGATGAGCCGCATATGAAGCTTAATGTGTTGACCATTGTGTCTTATTATTGTCGTTGATGCTAAATCAATTTAGGGAAAAAGGTGTGTAGATTTCATATGAGTTTCGATGAGGTTTAAGTCAAGTTCCAACTTAAAGGTTGATTGGTAGTGTCATGTTTTAGTCAAGTTGCAATGGTTTCTAAGCATGATACAAGCATGTATGGCCATTTCATGAGTTCTAAAGGTTCTCATGAGGTTAGGAAAGTTTGGCATGATGTGTTATAATTTTCCAAGTGTCTGCAATGAGTTGTCATGGTTAGTTCATGGGTTGTGTGGCTTGACTCGGGTCATTCTAGACCTATTTTTAGACCTAGAGCATGTGGTTTGGTATGGTAGCATGAGTTTTGGAAAAAATAATTCATGGTCAAGTATGGTAGGATAATGGTGATGGTGTATATGATGTGTATGATGAGTTTAAATTCATTCCTCGTAGGTATGATGGTGTTTCATGGTCCTTGGGAAGTAAGATTATGAAGACAAGCTAAGTAAGCACAGGTAAGTCATTGTGGTTGGAGAGTTTCAGGCCTATTTGAGAAAGGTAGTGAGTTTTTTCATTTAGAGGATGTTTTCATGATTCTTCATGACAAGTTTTAGATCAAAGTGAAGAATAAATTGTAAGTTATGTGATTTTTGAAAAAACCGAGTTGGGAAGAAGCAAAATCTAGTTCGAATTGTGAACTTCAGATGCTCCCCCACTCACACAAACTTTTCATGTGACCTATAGGTTTTGGGGGATGATTTTCCACTGAGGTAATAGTTTTTGTAAAAATAACTAGGTGGCTTGATCACAAAGGTTTTGTAAACAATCATTAAGATGATAATTTGGTTTGAAACCCTAGCAAAATCCTTTTCTAGAGTGAATTGGAAGAAGCGAATTTTTAGTCCCCAAAATGTCTTGAAAATAAAAATTGATGCATTATGGTTGAATAGGATTCCTCGATCACATTTTGGCATAGGCTTCATGTTCTAGTTGTTTTGGGAAGAGAGAGAAAATCCTAGTTTTGTGGGGTTTTTATAGTTTCATGGCTGAGATGGAAGTTTGAGGATGAAAAGTGAATTCTTCCAAAATAATTTAGAGGTTCTCTAAATGTCCATGAAAATTTTTAGGAATGTTTCTTGGAGAATTTTTGAGTTACAGGTTCTCAAATTGACCTTACCGATTTTGGCCTTAAGGGATAGAATGTTAGTCTTGTGCTTTGGAGTGAGTTTGATCATTTTCCTTATTTTTGATGAATCGATGGTCATGGATAGTGTTTTGACACCTGACATGATTTTATCAAGTGATTTTTTTGATGTGGTGAAGTGGTTTTCAGTTGAATACCTAATGGCCTAGTAAGCCCTAGTTGGTTTGCTCAAGAAGGTGACTAAAACAAGTGTGTTGGGTTAGATTTTTCCATGTGGCATATGTTCATTAGTTCTTATACATGTTGGTACAAGTTTCCTTGATGTGTTCCAGGTGGTGGTTGAGCTTGGAAGTTACTTTGGAGGTGTTGGAGCAAGTTTCTCTCAATATTGGTTCTTGAGTCCTAGAATCCTGAATGAGTAGTTCTAGAGATTGGATTTGTTGAAGGCTTGCTACTATGATTTTTAAGATAAAGTGATTTTTTATGGAAACTAGATTCAGATATTTTTCCATTGATATATGAATTTTCTCTTGATGAGGTGATTTGATATGTGAACCATCTCATTTTGAAGACCTAGTTTTAGGGTCTTGAAGCCGCTTTAAATAATTTATAGAGTTTGAGCTATTTGAAGGTCTTCTACTATGATTTGGGTGAAAATGTGAGTTTTTCTAGAAATTAAACTCATATACCTTTCTAATGGTATATTACTTGAGTCATGATGATGATATTTTCTATGTGAAGTTGGTCATTCTTCAGACTAAATTTCCAGGTGTTGAAGACCTAATGGGTTTGCTTGCTTCTTAGCATACTTCATGATGTTTGGAGTTGATACAGAGGTTTTTGGGCTTTTTGAAGCTTTTTGGAGTACTTCCCCATGTTTCATGATGATTATGGAGCCATGAAAAAGTTTTTAAAGTCCTTGGAGGTGCTTGAGCATTTATTATAGTTTGGAGTGCTTGTTTTGGGCTTGTTTGAGAAGCCTTGTGCTTGTTGGTGTTGTATTGACCTTTACTAGCCTACTTAGGTATCTTAAGTTGATTTATATGATGATTTTGTTATTTTTTGAGTTATAATGACCAGATTATTTGGTCATGGCTGATCTAGGGGTGATTTTATCCAGTGACTTGTATATAAACAAGTGTAATGAGTCAATTGTAACTAGTTTTGGATGAGAGGAAAAGTGAAACCTAAAGGAGGTTGAAGAGGAGTATAGAGGGGTTATGGAAATATCCTAGGAGATTTTTAATACCTGAAGAATATATAGAATTAGATGTGCTAAGTTAATTAACCTAATCATAAAGGGTTTGATGTGTTTTGGAGTTGAATTTGGATCACAATCAGTTGTGTGAGCAACCTATCATATGTGATCACTATTTTACTAAATATCTTATGATGTGTAATATTCATAGGATTCCTTTGTTGTGAGTAATATCAGTAAAGGTTTAGGGGTTGGTGCTCCTTGTGAGGTGGGTGCCTCACTAAACAAATCTTGCAGGATGTGTAATATTCTTGCAAGTCCTTGCTTTGTGTAATATAAGCAATGGTTTCAGTGGGTTTTCTTCCCCTTAAGGGTTTCCCACTTATATTTTGTGTCTTGTGTTCTCTCTCTTGTCTCATGATCTTGTGAATGGTTAATGCACATATAATAAGCTCACATGTGGTTATGAATGATGAATGGTTAATTGAATTTTGAATGCTTGACATCGTAACAAGTTATAAATTTTTGTAGGACTGATTCACCCTCCTCTCAGTCCATTATCCTTCCAACAATTGGAATCAGAATGTGAAGCAAGTTTGAAAACTTAAAGGAGATCCTATTGAAGCACATGTATGGCAGATAGTCATGCTCAAGTTGAAGATAATCCTCTTGTCAAGATGAGAGCATGTTTAAAACCCTTAGGGTTTGATATTTGGCATAATGTTTTTGGTGTTTGACTCCCATTTCCATGCATCCACATAATTTAGCTTATGGTAAGTCTCGTGAAGGAGACAAAGTAGGTTCTTATGTTAATATTTTAGCATGTTTCCTAAAGAAGATGATGAATAAGACCTAGGTGCTGATCTTGAAAATGTTCTTGATGTTTGTGGCCCTAAAGAAGATTATGAAGAGGTTAATGATGACCTTGAAATATATCTTGAGGTTGTCCTAAAAGTCTTCAAAAGGTTATAGAGCTTTGGAAAGATATCTTAAGGTCATGTCCTTGAATAAGGTTATTCTCTTTCAAGTCCATTATGTCTTGGACACAAGTTAGTTTGTCAAGGATTTGTTTTTGAAGTTTAAGGTATTGTCAAGTCTTCAAGTTTGTTGATAAGGAATGGAGGTTATGTAAAGATGTTATACATTGCTTGATCATCCAAGAAGAACAAAATTTTGTGTGACAATGTTGTTGTATGTCTATTTTAAGGACCAAGAACAAGAATTTTGCAATCCTAAGGTGACTGCAGGTATTAAGGAGTTTTCAAGTATGATCTTGATCTGCATAGTCATGTCAAGTTTGAAGGATTCATGGTGATTTTGCTCTATTATGAAGATCATCTCAATATATCATCAAAAAGGCTATATCATCCCAAGGGGAGTTGGGTGTGCTTCAAATCATCAAGATGGTTTATGTGAGAATGTTCTTACAAAGGGAAAAGGAGCAACAAATATGAAGATATTATGAAGGAAAATGTGGTATGATTGTTTAAAGAATAAGGTTAAAGGAATATCCTTCTAAGTTTTCGATGATAGAGATAAAAGTGGAAAAAGTAACAAATTGATAAAGAATTAATAAGTTCAATCAAGAATGTTTGTGTTGACCCGTCTGTAATGATAATGGCTCATTTGTGAAATGCTACAATATTCCAAGATGATGGCCAAGTTTTTCTTCAAGGAGGTAATGGCAAGATTATATCTTGCAATGTTCCCATATCATCTTTGAAATAATTCTCATGTGATCAAGCTAAATTCAAGAAGATGCTTTGAAAATGTCAATACTTTTAAGACTATAAGTGCATGTTCAGGGTCTACAAAGGTTGGATACGATCAAGAAGGCATGAAGAGTTTTATTTGAAGTGTATCTAGTAAGTTCATGTATCATGAAGAAAGGAGTTGATCCCAGGATGAGACAATAGCTCATCTCAATAATATTTCAAGAAGGTGAGTTTTTATACTTATATGCTCTGTTACAAATCAATGTATGGGTCCCTTAGCATGTGTCATAAGGTATTCTAGTGTTGAATAAGGTATCTAAGGCATGAAAAGTTGCAATGTTGGTCTAAGACAAGATATTTTAGAGAAATAAAATTCATCAAGATCTTACATAGGTATGTAAATGTCTATCTTGAGTTCATAAAGTACCATTATTCTTACCCCTTCTCTAAGAATGAAGTTTACAACTGGGAGAACATGTTTTTAGGCTCTGTAAATGTAAAAGATTAGCATATGACTTGAAGGCATTATTAGGATCTGTATTGGTGTGCAAGACTAAGAACTAAAGGTGAAGCATTATGAGCTCTTTAATAGGTCTCGATACTTTGCAATAAATAAAACCTATCACAACTTTTACATGTGTAGAGATGTGTGGCGGTTTATTGATTTATGGATTTGATAATGATGGAATGAGTTTGAAAAGGTGCATATGAGTGTCTTGTTGATTTAGAAGATTGTATATCATATTTATGACATGAAGAATATATGTGCAAGTGCATCAAAATGAGGTTGATAATGAGGTATCTCGGTTGAGCTCCATATGTTGTACTGGGTCGGTGAAAATTTTTAAGGTATGTATTACCCAAGACAAGAGTTTGAAGAGCTAATGTAGTTTGCAAAGACTATATAAGGAATAAATGTAGATTTCTATCTTGGTAATAGTCTACAAAGTTTATGCAAGAATAAGGTATGCTTTTTGAGTTCTTTCATGAAGTGGTAACAATATTTTAAGGGCTGAAATATATTGTCATAAAGGACCATGGTGTTTTGTATGAATGCATAACTTGACGGGGATCTTGAGTGATATTTACCCCTAAGAAGTGGAGTTAAGAACGTTCCAATACCTTTGTAATTGATATCTTACATTTTGAGTGGAAATTTGCATCATAACAGATTTTAGTATGTTGTTTTGCACCATGTGTGAGTGCTACAAGTATTTGGAAGCTTCTCAAGGTAGGGGGAGCTGGAAATGACCCTCATTCATGTATTTTAGGGATCTAGAAGACCTCGTCAGGGAAAAATGATGGATGTGTTTATAAGTACACCGACAGGGGGAGAAAGTGTCATGTCTTACAGCTTTTGTTTTCATAAAATAGGGTAGAAAACACTTTGTGTTAGTATCTCAAGACTATAACAAATGAGTAAACCTATCTTCATGGCTTCAATCAAGGTGAGTGCCTAAAAAATTTTCATTGTTAGTTAGAGGGAGATAATATGATCTCAAAGGGATCCACAAATATTTGTCTCATGTTGTATATGATCTTTTATATCAAGACAAAGTTTGACATTATTGGACCGAAGGTATGCTTTAAGTACGGTGGTCCTACAAGGTGATTAAGACAGTATTGGAGGTAGAGTTTGTGATTGCAAACATGATACAGACCTATAAGAAGGGTATGGCAGGTTTGAATACAAAATATGAGGTATTAGCTCAAGGGGAGCTATTTTTCATGAATTTTTTAGGTCCATAGATCTTTTCGTTCCTGATAAAGACAAGAAAAGAGAAGGTACATCCCAAGTGGGAGTAAATTCAAGCAAGTGTGTTTTTGGAATTATTTCCATTGTGTGTTGTCTTTTTCCATGTTCCTTTGTCATAGATGTCAAAGGGGAGAGAAAGATCATAAACATGGAAAATAAGTCTAGTAGGTTTGTTTTGTCTTGAGGTTTCGATCAATGTTTCTGAAGGTGGTTGTCATCAATGAAAAGGGGGAGATTTTTGGCCATTGTGTCTTAGTATTTTCATTGATGTTGAATCCATTGATGGAAAAGGGTGTTTAGATGTCATATGATTCTCCATGAAGTGTCATTAAAGGTCCAACATGAAGGTTGATTGGTAGTGTCATGTTTTGGTCAAGTTGTAATGGTGTCTAAGCATGGTTTTCAGCGTGATACAAGCATGTATGGTCATGGAATGAGTTCCAAAGTTTTTCATGAGGTCAATAAAGGTTAACATGATGTGTTAGAAGTTTCCAAGTTCCTGCATAAGTCATCATGGTTATTGCATGGGTTGTATGGCTTGAGTCGGGTCATTATAGACCTATTCCAAGACCTAAAGCATGTGGTTTGGTATGGTAGCATGAGTTTTGGAGAAAGAAATTTATGGTAAATCATGGTAGGATAATGGTGATGGATGATTTGTATGATGAGTTTGGTCGATTATTAGAGGTATGTTGGTGTTTTATGGTCATTGGGAAGCAATATTGTGAAGACAAGCTAAGTAATACAAGTAATTCATTTTGGATTTTGGATTGAGAGTTTCACACATATTTGAGAAATGTGGTGAGTTTTTTCAATTATAGGATGTTTTCATGATGCTTCATGACAATTTTCAGGTCAAAGTGAAGAAAAAATTGCAAGTTTTGTGATTTTTGAAAAAAGCTGAGTTGAGAATAAGCAAAATCCAGCTCGAATTGTGAACTTGAGGATGCTTACCCACTCACTCACACTTTTCATGGGACCCGTGAGGTTTTAGGGATTATTTTCCACTAATTTAAGAGTTTTTGTAAAAATAATGAGGTGGTTTGATTGTCAGGTTTTTATGAACAATTGTAAATAAGATAAGTTGGTTAGAAACCCTAGAAAAACCCTTCTTCTAGAGTGAATTGTAAGAATTGAATTATTTGCTCCCAAAATGTTAGGGTAAATATATTTTACCTAGGTTAATTTAGCATAGGTAAGTTAATTATTAAATTGTGGTAAGTTGTTATAAACCATATTTTAATTGTATTTTGGAATAGTATTCCCATAGCATGTTGTTTGTCATTATTTGAGTTGTTATATGATTCAAACAATATATTTGTAATTATATGTGCACGAGTATGTTTTGTAATGAAATTACTTGTATAATTTAGATTAAGAGCAACAATAGAACACCAAATAGCACAATATTTCATAATAATGATCTCAATATGCAATTAGAATAGCTTCACCACTTCAGGGGGCAACCTCCAAACCATATAATAAGACTCAAATGCTCAAATGAATAATGAAATACTACCTATAATCCCCTATATATATTGTTCATATACTATGGCCATCACCAAGGCCGACCTATTAAGCATGAGAAAGTATAAATGATATAATAAAATGATATGGTAAGCCACAAGTCGGCTACTCATATCCTAATACAAGCAATAGGTTAAGGGCGTAGCATGCCCTTCCCCTTCAAACCAACATTGTCCTCAACGTTGAATAATCCTGGATGTTGCTACAGAAAACCTTCATCCTCCCAGGTGGCATCTTCTATGCTCAAATTCTTCCACTTGATCAGATATTCCTTAATGTCTCTAGTTCTCAGCCTCTTAGTACGTGTTTGCAAAATCTTCTCTGGCTCCAAAATGATTCTTCCTTCCTCGTCAAGTTCTAGTAACTCTGTCTGGGCTTCAAATTTCTGTCCAATAACCTTCTTCAGGCATGAAACATGGAATACTGGGTGTATGTGTGAAGATG
Source organism: Taxus wallichiana var. yunnanensis (assembly GCA_018340775.1). Lineage (NCBI taxonomy): Eukaryota > Viridiplantae > Streptophyta > Pinopsida > Cupressales > Taxaceae > Taxus > Taxus wallichiana. The sequence goes on from CM031243.1 coordinate 604,757,916, forward strand.
GAGGCAACTCTAGTTTATAAGCAACACTACCAATTTTCTGTAGAACCTGATAAGGGCCATAATATTTAGGAGCAAGTTTGTTTTCCTTTTTTGTTGCTTTAGGGACATCTATTTGTAAGGATGAAGACGTACAAAAACCCAATCACCAATTTCAAAATGTCTTTCACTACGGTGTTGATCTGCTTGTTGTTTCATCCTGTTTTGTGCTAATGCTAAATTCTCCTTCAAACTAGCCAAAACCTGTTGTTGATGTTGAATGTGTTCCTCAACATCTCTGACCTTAGTTTGCACCCTCAAGGAGGAAGTGATAGAAGGTGGATGGTAACCATATAATGCTAAAAATGGGGTCATTTGAGAAGAGGTATGAAAAGATGTGTTATACCACCATTCTGCCAATGGTAGCCATTTAATCCACCTTTCTTGCTTATCTGATACAAAACAACATAAATACCCCTCTAAGCATTTGTTGACCACTTCTGTTTTCCCATCAGTTTGAGAATGATAAGATGAACTCGTGAGCTAGCTAAGTACCCAAACATGAAAATAATTATGTTGAAAAATTACTTGTGAAAATAGGATCACATCACTTACAATTATCTTTGGGGTTCCATGTAGCCTTTGAACTATCTCCAAAAAAATAGTTAGACATATCAGTATCCGCAAAAGGATGTGATAGGGCAAAAAATGGGCATATTTTGTGAGCCTATCCACAATCACGAAAATAACATTCTTACCCTCTCGAACAAGGCAATCCGGTGATGAAATCCATGAGACCTCCTCCCATCTCTCGGATAGGAATTAGTAAGGGTTGCAATAGACCTGGTGTCTTAATTGTTTCCTCTTTATTTTGTTGGCACACTAAACACTCTGATAAAAACTTTTTACATCCCCTTTAGTCCTTCCCAAAATAATTCTCTTTTTATTCTATGATATGTCTTCAAAAACCCAGAGTGTCCTCCAACAGGTGAGGCATGTAGCTCTGCAAGAATCTTATGCTTCAACTCAGAATCTTTACTCAAGTATAACCTATCCTTGTACCATAGGGCATTACCTTTCCACTCAAATTTGTTATATGTCATAGATCCTTGCTTGATATTCTATATTAGAGATTTTGTATCCTTATCTTGATTCCATTCCAATCTTGCTTCATCCACCCAATCGGCCATCAACATGGACATTCCACATAGTAAGGCATCTGCGGATGTATCCCTTCTGGACAATGCATCAGCTACTACATTTTATTTACCCTTTTTGTATATGATTTCAAAATCATAACCCAACATTTTTGTTACCCACTTTTGTTGTTCCTCAAATGATAACCTTTGCTCCAAAAATTATTTGAGACTATCATGATCAGTTTTTACCTTGAAGTGTCTACCCATGAGATAGGGCCTCCATTGCTTGACCACATGAAGAATAGCCATCATTTCTTTCTCATAGACAGGTTTGAGCAGATATTTTCCTTTGAATTGGTGACTTTCAAATGCAATTGGTCTTCCTTCCTACATTATAACTGCTCCCAATCCTGATCCTAAGCATCACATTCAACAATGAAGGTTTTTGAGAAGTTGGGAGTAGCCAAAACTGGGGTGCTACACATGGCTTCCTTCAGCTGCTCAAAGGATTTAGTGGCTACGTCTGTCCAATGGAAGGCATCCTTCTTTAGCAATGCAGTGAGTGGGGTTACTATTCTACCATATCCCCGCACAAATCTTCTGTAGTACCCTGTTAGTCCTAGGAACCCATGAAGATTTTTGAGATTTTTGGGCCTTGGCCATTCCACTATAGCTTTGATCTTTTGAGGATCAACTTTGACACCTTCATGGGATACAATATGACCCAAGTACTCTACCTCTTGTACACCAAAAGAACATTTGGATGGCTTTGCATACAAAGTATGTTTCTCCAAAACTTCCAACACATTATTTACATGTTGTAAGTGTTCTTCCCATGTCTTACATAAATCAATATGTCATCAAAGAAAACTAATACAAATTTCCTTAAAAACGGCCTAAAAATAGTGTTCATCAAGCTTTGAAAGGTTGAGGGCGCATTTGTAAGACCAAAAGGCATTACCAAAAACTCATAATGGCCCTCATGAGTCCTGAAAGCCATTTTATGAACATCTTCCTCTTTTATCCTAATTTGATGGTACCCAAACAAAGATCTAATTTTGTGAAATAAACAACACCATGCAATTCATCAAGTAAATCATCAATTACTAGAATAGGAAACTTATCTTTGATGGTGTACTTGTTGAGTTCTCGGTAATTTGGACACATCCTCCATGTTTCATCCTTCTTACGTACCATGACCACTGGTGAAGAATATGCACTCTAGCTATGCCTGATGATACCTGCCTTCAACATTTCCTCCACCATTTTCTCGATCTCACTTTTCTGGGAATATGGGTATCTGTATGGTCTGATGTTAGGTGTTTGGCTCCTTGGAATCAACTGAATGGCATGATCATGATCCCTAACTGGTGGTATTCCCTTTGGAATTGCATCAAAAATAGATGAGTGAGCATCCACAATCTTCTGAAGATCGGGTGGCATTGAAGACTCTATATTTTGTACTTCTATGGAAAATAGCTTTGTTATAAATCCATCCACTCCTTTTTTGAGAACCTTCTACATTTGATGAGAGCTAATAATCTATGGAGACTTAGCTACCATCCCATTCAATTGTATTTTCCTTCCATCTGAATGAAATCACATGAACAATTCTTGGAAATTCATCTCTATAGTACCTAAGGTTATGAGCCATTGGACACCCAAAACAATATCTACCCCTCCCATAGAAATAACAAACATAGGTGAGTCTAACATGTAGTCTCCCATGGAAAGCTTGATACTATGGCACTTTCCTGTGCACTTGATTGTCCCACCATCCGCAATCATAACTTGCATTTCTGGAGTTAGGTAAATAAAACAATTGAGGCGGGCAACTAACTTACTATTTATGAAGTTATGAGTACTCCCCGAGTCAATCAACACCGTCACCTTCTATTTTTTGAGATAGCCAATAACCTTGAGTGTTTGAGGAGTACTAATACCTAACAATGCATGGCAAGAAATTGTAGGTTGGTGATCCTCTACTTCATCTTCTACTGGTTCCTCAGCCTCTCCTATAATTTCAGCTTCCTCATCATCCTCATTACCTCCGTCAATATAGAACAACTTCTTCTCAGCACATTTATGTCTCGGTCCATATTTGCTATCACAGTTAAAACATAATCCTTTTGCTCTCTTTTCTTCCATTTTTTGAGGAGTCAGTCTAATTGGCCTAGCAAATGAAGGGGAAGAGATACTACGGTCTCTGGTGTTAATGAAAGGTGGCCTCCTACTACAAAGAAATTTTTCCTCTACATGACATGCCATGATAATAGAATTAGAAAGTTTTATTGGATTAAACATACGTACCTCATGCTCGATGTGGTCCTTAAGACCCCCAAGAAACAAGTCATTTAGATTCTCTTCTGGAATATTCTCCACCCTTAAGGATAGGTTTTGGAATTGATGCACATAATCTTTGACTGATCCTGTTTGTTGTAACTTTGTTAATTGACTAAAGTAGTTCTTTGAAACACTGGAACTATAGTGCAATTGCAACTCCTTGGTAAAAACTGTCCAAGTGACACCTAGACCATTCTTCTGCCTCTGAGCACATAACCAATGATACCAAACAAATTGGTCGGGTTCAAGATATAGGGATGCCAATGTCACCTTTTGTCCTGATGGTGTTTGATGTAACTCAAATAAGTTCTCCATTTGATTTATCCAATTCAGGGGATCCTTACCATCAAATTTGTGCATATCCACTTTCGGCATCATGTTCCGTGGTTGCGAATAAGTTTGATTCTAATGGGACTGGAAAAGTGATCCAATATGGTTAGTTTGTCCATGATTTTGAACTGAAGGTCCTCCTTGGTTGATATGGGCCGGATTTGGGCCATACTGGTTACCCTTTACATGTTGCATGATATCATCCAACCGATGATTGATTTGGGCTATGTCTCCTTTAGAGGCCATCTCAGATTGTACATTTCGCAACTCATACTCAAGTTGGCTCACCTTATGATCAACTGAGGTAAACCCTAGTGCTGAGGAATCTATATTTACCCCTTCTGACTCCATCTCTTCAATCACTACCCCATCTTTATCTGGGGTTTTACCCGAGTAACCGAATTCTTTTTTGCTCTTGTGGAAGGCCCCGCCATGATGTCAAACCTTAGGGTTTAGGGTTTTGATACAATTTCATCCAAACAATAAAAACACAGAGAAAATACTAATACTATTTTTTGAGAGCTTTCCGAAAATGTAAAGAACTTGAAAATTTTCCACAATTTGCACCTTAGGGAGCGATTTTATGAAAAACCCTAAATTTGTAATAACTTTTGCAAAATAAATCAAAAAAAGTTTGAAATTTTAGGGAACCTTACTTGAAATTCTTTGCAACTATGGTAAAAATATCTCACCAATTCGCTCTAGTTCACAATATGTGGTAGAAACAAAAAAATTAGGGTTTTTTCCCTAATTTCGGCCCAGATCGCAACTCTGATACCACTTGTAATGAAATTACTTGTATAATTCAGATTAAGAGAAACAATAGAACACAAAATAACACAATATTTTAGAATAATTATCTCAATATGAAATTAGAATAGCTTCGCCACTTCGAGGGGGCAACCTCCAAACCATATAATAAGACTCAAATGCTCAAATGATAATGAAATACTACCTATAATCCCCTATATATACTATTCATATGCTATGGCCATCACCAAGGCTGACCTATTAAGCATGAGAAAGTATAAGTGATATAATAAATGATATGTTAAGCCACATGTCATTACTTATATCCTAATACAAGCAATAGGTTAAAGGCATAACATGTTTATTGTTACATTGTTGCAACATCCCATTTTTCGCATATGGTTGTTTAATTCCTATAAGAATTGCAGCACATTCATTGTAATTTTGATTTGATTGAATGTTAATAAAAGTATGAGGATTGTGTCCCTCTTCTACACTTTCATTTAGTATAAAAGTAGGTTAATCTGGACATGTGAGCAGAGAAGGTTGGAGAGAGAGAGATAGAGTAGAAAATATTGAGGAGATTGGAGAAGTATTTGCAGCAATTGAGAGCCTATGCAGCCTCCTACAACTTCCCATCCCCATCCTTGCATCCCCACAACCTCCTGTGCGATACCCAGACCTTTGGATTTGGAGGTGTCTCCCCCCCCCACTAAGCTTCCTTTCTCATTGCAGGCGCGTTGAAGAGCTCAACACCGATCTAGGTATATTGGAGGTGAGTTCGGACCAAGTTGTGCACTATTTGATGAGATTTGCATTGGAACTAGTCATGTTACTATTACTTTCACCGAGCCCCCTCCATCGAGATTCTATTGGATCGAGCTCGAGTCATTATTTTTTTGTCGAGCCACTACTCATAATAGGTGAGCTCACTGTCTTCATAGAATTCCAAGTCCACCAAGTTGTTTATTAGTGTGGATCGAGCCACTCTCCATTGATTAGACATTGATCATTATAGGAAAAGGTGTCAAGCTTTCATCGAGTTGGTTGTTTTTTTGAAGGAGGGGGCTAAGCATTCAAACCGAGTTTTCTACTACGTCCCGGATCGAGTCATTATCCACACGACCAAAAAATAGTCAACCCTTCTCCATTGATCTTTGGGTGAACACTCGCCTCTCGAGCACAAAATTTGCACCCGCAAAACAACCACAACCTAAACAAAGCAAACAAAGGCATCAAAAAATATTCAACGATAGATCAATCAACAAATTTTGGAGGAGAAAAGTAATCAAAACAGAGGCGGAGGAAATACAAAACAAATTGGTGGCAAAAACAATTACAACTCATTCCAAACATGTGGTATATCATCCAAGAGCAAAGTGTTCAAAAGCATGTAAAGGAGATAGACATGGAGTGGATCCACTCGAGTGGAAAACCTAAACCCCCACGTAGCCACGTGGACTTCTTCCTTAAGCTATTTCACCATTCTGAAAGGTTAGCATCTTGAGCATATTTTTAAATATAAATTTGTTCAATTCATTACACAAGCGCTTAGAGCATCGGGTTGGTTAAGTAGAAAGATTTGGGAATGAGAGGTGTAGGGTTCAAACCCCACCCCAAACACAAAATTTTATAAGGTTTGAATTTAGTGGGAGATTTGGTAGAACTTCCAACTTTAGAGGCCCACTAATCCACTATCCATAGCTAAACCCCACCCTCTATTTTTAGCGAGAAAAACCCTAAAAAGGGTCAAAAATAATTCTCCCACTTAGCTTTTTTTTTTAATTCTAAGCACCATTTTCTAAAGGGAGACACTTAAAAACTGCATTTTTAGCCATTTTTTTAGTTTTTTTCTCGAGAGTTGTATTGAGCTCCGGAGGCCTCCAGGGCCCCAAAAGACAAACAAATTTCCTACCATTCAATGTTTTTGGAATTTTGAATATAATTGCATTTTTAGTGTATTGTACTAATTTACAGGTTTGTCATATTCAATCGCAAACCATTCTAATTGCTTAAAAACTAGCAAAGATTTTTACTCACAAATAATAAAAATTTGGTTATGAATCACTCACGAGATCTTCGGATCTCATTCGCAGCGTTCAGTATAAATAGTGCCTCTAGGAAGCGCTTATGGGTAAATTTGTCATGACTACTACTACACTTAACACCTAATATATCTCGCAACAAACAACGTCATCCGGGCATCGACCCTTTAAATCAATGGGGAGTAATAAGGAAACAGTGCACGCACTTTGATCCCTCTCATCCATATGTGAACGACTTCTCAACTTAAATCCGGACTAATAAATTATCCGAGTATATAGCAAAGTTACGCACGTGTATGAGGATATTTCTTTGAGTCGGTGTCAATAATCACATAGACCCCTTTCAATATTGTCTTAGTACCACGTATCGGATTCTTTCACGTACGTTAATTCCTCTTTCATGTACTATCGAGTATATAGAAAGGGTGAGCTTCTTCCACGTATTGATGGGTATATTAGAAGGGCACATATATAGAAAGGTTCAGTATATCAGATTGATGGTATATAGATTGGGAGACCATATACCTGGAGTGATAAGAGCCTTACCCTTTTTCAGTTGATTCTACAAAATGGGCACCAATGCCCCTAAATTATTTCTTCTAGATTCACAATTGCTAAGAGGAAATAATTATGCAGCATGGAAGACAAAAATCAATACACATCTTGAGTTTGAAGATATTTGGAATGTTGTGGATGGTTCAGTAACCAGATCAGCAACTGATACAACACAACAGAGATAGTTTGATAGATCTAACCATAAGGCCAAGTTGATAATCTTGTTTACAATGTCTGACGATGTGTAACCCCAGATTCAAGATGCTAAATCTTCCAAAGAATCGTGGGATAAGTTGAGCACACAGTGTAGAGGCCAAGAACAAGAATTTCATCTCAATTCACAGATCCATTACACACACTTTGAAGTCAAAAAAAAAAGAGAATATAGAAGCTTTATTAAGAAGAGTTGCAGAATTGAGAGCTTCACTTGTAGCCCTAGGAGAGGAGGTCACTAATACATCTCTCGTTCCCATTTTCTCGAGAGAAATCCCTCCTTCATACTGTATTTTTGTAACAACACTAAACTTGTCAAATCAGATAGTCAGTTTCGACAAGTTAGTGAATCTACTGCAACAAGAGGAAGTTATATACAATAAAGATGATGAAGAGGAGCAGGCACTTTCTTCTCATCAGAAATGGAAAGGAAAAGGAAAAGGAAAATCTAATTCCTCTCAAAATTCCCAAACACAACATCAGCATGGGGAAAAACAAAAACAAAATAAGAAGAAATTTCCTATCTACAAAAGAGGACACAAGTTAAAAGATTGTTGGTTAAATACCTATAAGAAGGGTTCATAACGCAACTATGGACCTCAAAATCAAAAATCTTATAAGGAAAATTCTAACTACAATCAAGGTCGAAAGAAGGGGAGCTAGTAAAGAAAACCCCATCAAGGAAATATAGTTGAGCAAGAAGAACATTTGGATAATGAAGACTTCTTGTATATTGCTTGATCAAGTGAACCCTCCACGTCATCTAGTGATGTCTGGTATGTTGATTTGGGATCCACTCGACACATGACTAGCCACAGAGATTGGTTTACCACAATGAGGGACATGCCTTCAAAAAATCATGTTTTGTTAGGTGATGATTCTTCATATACAGTACAGGGGATTGGGAATATTTCTCTTCCTCTTGGTTCACGCAATTGTAGATTATCAGATGTACTATATGTCCCTAGGTTGATAAAGAATCTACTATTAGTCAATCAACTCCTAGATCATAACTTGAAAATTGAATTTGATAGTCATTCTAGATAATAAAATGTGTTTAATTCGAGACAAATCATGAGGCTCGAAAATAGTTGCAAAAGCCTCTAATGTGGGATGCATGTTCCATCTTGATTTTGTCCACAGAGATGATTAGGAACTTGTGGCTAAGAATTCTACCTCCGCACAGTTATATCATCAGAGACTTGGTCACATTAGTTTCAAGTATCTCAAAACACTTCGTCGATACAACATGGTAAAAGGATTGCCATCTCTACGAAGGATACAGATAAGTGTGCTCACCGCCTTTGCCTAGCGAAAACAACATAGACCTTCATTCCGTAAGAATACTTATCGAGCTCATGGTAAGATTGATCTGGTTCATAGTAATATTTGCGATCAGTGCAACCGAGTCATTCTATATTTCAGTACTTCATGCTTTGTGTTGATGAATACTCGAGAAAAATGTGGATATATTGTCTTGGTAAGAAAAGTGAAGATTTTGAGACTTCCAAGAAGTTCAAAGTAGTTTGTTGAAAATGAAACTTGTCATCACATCATAACTCTCCACTCGAAAAAAGGGGGTAATTCACTGTGATGAGTTCAAATCCTACCTAAAAGTTCATGTATTCGTCGAAAATACCTACTCCACACACACCGCAGCAAAATGGTGTTGTTGAGAGAAGAAATTGTACTATCATGGAAATGGTGTAATGCATGATTGATGATTACGGATTAGCGAGGAAATTTTAGGAAGAATTAGAAAAGAGAATAGTGTATTTGTTGAATAGATTGCCCATAGTTGCTCTTGATGGATTAATGTCATATAAAGCATGGTCAAAGTGGAAACCATCTGTTGCACACCTTAGAGTATTCGGGTGCAAAGAAAAAGTATGCACATACCCAAGAAAAATAGAAAGAAGTTGGATATGAAATCACAAAAACTCATCTTCATTGGCTACAGTGAAGAGACTCTTGAATCTGATTAATGGATCTCAAGACCGAGAAAAGTCGACACCAAAGCAGAGATGTTGAGTTGTTTTAGAAGAAGGAAGCAAAGAATCCTCCTCTGACTCACATGATGTAGATTTTTCACCTGTTGTAAAAATAGAAGCTGATGTTCCCGTAGATGATGATAGTGATTATGGGTGTGGTGGTGATGATTAGATAGAACTACGACCCATGGGAGCTATTCGGTGTATGCCCAAGTGGTATACAAACATGTTAAGAGATGCAAAATTAGATGCTCCACTAGATACATCCACCATTGGACCACAGATTCGTAGTAAAGCATGAGAAGAAGTAAACTTTGCTTTGATGAGTAGAGTTATTGAATTTGATGAGCCATCTATAGTCCAGGAAGCCCTACAGTCAAAATCTTGGAAAGATGCCATGGATACTGAATATTAGTTAGTGATAAAAAAAAATACTTGGAAATTTATCAATCTTCCACCGGGAAGAAACCCATTGGTGGTTGCGAGATGGATGTTTGAAACAAAATACAAAGAAAATGGGACTATAGACAATTATAAAGAAAGATTTAAAAGAAGGGGTATGCATAAAAAGAATGCATAGACTATGAGGAGACATATGTTCCCACAGCTAAGATCAAAATGATCAAGATGATATTTGCTCTAGCTACACAGTTTGGTTAAAATTCCATCGATGGATGCAAAAGTGCCTTTCTAAATGAAGATTTACAAGAGGAAGTTTACATGACTCAACCTAAAGGATATGGCATACCTGGTCAAGAAAAAAAGGTATGTAGACTTAGAAAATCTTTGTATGGCCTTAAACAGACACCTCGGGCATGGTACATCAAAATTGATGAGCGTCTCGTACAACATGGATTTTTCATAAATACATACGATCCCAATCTCTACCTAATAAATCAAGGGGGTGATTGTGATTGTTTTTGTTTATGTCGATGATCTAGTCATCACTAACGTGATTCGATGAAGATGGTCGGTGCAATGAAGAAATATCTTAACCATTCATTCGACATGACAGATCTTGGGTTGATGCACTATTGTCTTGGATTGTAATTATGGCGAAAGAGAATCACATATTTGTTTCTCAGTTGACATATACCAAGATAATGCTCGAGAAATTAAAGATGATGGATTGCAAACCTATTGCTAAACACCGTGAAGAACATATTGCGCTTATCTCGTTCGATCCATATCATGTGGTAAATGTAACTCTATATTGGAAGTTGAGTGGGAGTCTCATTTACGACCTACACTAGACCGGATATCGGCTTTGCAGTGAGTTATCTATCTAGGTTCATGCAACAACCAATAATTTTTCATTCGAAGGAAACATGGAAAATCTTGAGATATCTCAAGGGAACAATGGATCTTGGTCTAGAATACAAGAAGAATGAAAACTTCTTCTTGTCTGGATATTCAGATTCAGACCATGCAGGAAACATTGATGACAAAAATCCACTTCAGGATTTGTATTCTTTTGGGATCTAGACCAATATCATGGGGAAATAAGAAACAACACTTTGTTTCTCGCTCTTCTACAAAAGCCGAGTATCGTGTTGTAGGTGAAGTTGTCTGCGAAGCGATATGGCTACATTGCATACTTGAAGGACTTGGAATACCACAGACAAACCAACCACCTTGTATGTTGAGAATGAAGGTGTTCTCAAACTTGTTCGCAATCTAGTTTTCCATGAAAGAACAAAGCACATTGAGGTACAAGTACATTTCATATGCGAGCATGTCTTGAAACATAATATACAACTTTAACTTTGTCCAACAGCTAAACAACGAGTAGATATCTTTACAAAGTCACTTGTACGTGAAAAAAATAAAATTTTCGAGAAATTCCTCTCCTCATCCCTTGAGGCAATGCAAAATTAAGGGGGGAATGTTAGGGTAAACATATTTTACCTAGGTTAATTTAGCATAGGTAAGTTAATTATTAAATTGTGGTAAGTTGTTATAAACCATATTTTAATTGTATTTGGGAATAGTATTCTCGTAGCATGTTGTTTGTCATTATTTGAGTTGTTATATGGTTCAAACAATATATTTGTAATTATATGTGCATGGGTATGTTTATTGTTGCATTGTTGCAACATCCCGTTTGTCTGCACATGGTTGTTCAATTCCTATAAGAATTGCAACACATTCATTGTAATGTTGATTTGATTGATTATTAATTTCAAAAATGATTAAGATTTTTTTATTATTGGTAAATAGTTTTGGTGGGACTATACCCAATTACAAGGAAGGCTCACCAGCTAGATATAACACTGAGTATACAACAACAAAAGAGAAAAAACTAGAAGAAACAATGTTACCCAAGGTAACCAAAATCGGGGAACAACAAGGAACAAAGAAGGACGTAGCCTGTAGCTACACCACAAAAAAAAAGTAGCAACTATACAGAAAAAAGGAAAGCACAGAAACAACCACAAAACTGAATTCCACTAGCCCAAGACAGATTATTTTTTGGATGCTCTTTCAATTCTAGATTGAATCATCTGCAACGAGGTGAAAAGTGCCAAAGTGGTTGTGTGCATTGAGTCTGAAGCATCCAGCTGCGAAATGGTCATATTCCTCTCTTTCTCATTTCCCCATATAGTAGCAGGGATCCCACTTAACCTCGCAATGCTCCGACCTGTTGTTCCAAGAAATCACTTATGGCTTTAAAAATAGCCAAATTATGTTCATGTCTATCTTTTTCTCTTCCCAACCTAGTATCAAGAGAGCTCAACTTCTTGTAAATCTCAGAGAACTGTTCCTTATCAGTGTCACTCTCTTCCTCAAATTTTCTCTTCCCTTTTTGCTTTCTCAACCGCTGAAAGTCCTTCTGCATCTATTTAACCTCAATCTCCAAGGCATCCAGTCTAGTAGACATTTGAGAATTTTCCGTATGCAGGGCATGTTCAATACCTGCATTGCTAATATGAAGCAAGTTTTGGGCAACCTCCAAATCCTTGGAGCTTCTGAGGATCCAGCCAGTAGTAGGAATGTCAGCTTTCACGGGGTTCTTGGATTTAGACTTGGAAGGGGTGGCAGGCGTGGTAAAGGGAACAGAGGAGGTGGTAATGAGTGGCTCGCTAGGAGTGAATGGAAAACCAGGTACTTGGCAACGCAGAGCTTGTGAAGTAAAAGGATAAGGCCCTGATGTAAGGGAATAGCTCGGGCATGCTTTTGGAAGGCATGCTTTTGGAAGTAAAAATGATTAAGATTGGCGGAAAACCAAAAAGATAATTAATATGGTCATGGGTCCCATTTAGTTTCATAAATTGACCCATGCCTTTAAATATTAAAAACATAAGTCTAAAAAATAATTCAATTAATTAACAACCCATTATAAAGTGCAACTTTAATATGCTAAGTCAAAATAAGATTAAATGGGATCCCTAAATCTAAAGTAATCTCCATCGTAGGATGATAAAACCCTAAAAAAATCTTATGAGGATAACCTAAAACCTAAAATCCTTTTATTTCATTTGTCCCAACCCATTCATTCGGTTGCACATTATATGGTTTAGTGTTTTAGGATGGAGATTAAAGCTTATACGGAGCTAAAACAAAAGGATATGTAAGGGTTTTCACTCCATTTGATATTCTTATTTTAGATTAGAAAGACATTTTGGTTTGATCATGGACATATTTTATTTGTAAGAGGGTTAAGAATCTATTGTTCTCCTTGTTTTAAATCTAATCCATGTATGGATCTCGTGATTTTTTCAATTTGTTTTCTTTTTGTTAAATGTTTTTCGTCGAGCAGATTTGAGAAGGGTTATCTTATTTAATTGAAAATCTACAACCACCTACGAAGTTGAAGTATATATATATATCAAAGAGTTTATGGATGAAGCGGTTTGCCACGTAATGCACCCCAAGGAAAGACAATTGTTTAAAGGCCTTAGGCATGTGTATGCAAAGGGGCGGCCAAATGTTGTGGAACGACATGTCAAAGGAAGGGAAGGCCACGTCGGGTCGTGGTCGGGGTTAAGAAGGGAAGAATATGGCATATGCCACAACCCATGTGAGGAAGGTGGGGAGTGCGGGTCGGGTAGGAAAACCATCCCAATTTCCCCACTCTCCATTTTATTATCTTTTTTAATATAAGACTTTTTATAGTAAATTCAATGCCCTTTTTTACTAAGATATCCAATCTTTTTAATAATAAATTTACTTGTATATATATATATATATATATATATATATATGTGTATATATATATATATATGTGTGTGTGTGTGTGTGTGTGTGTGTGTGTGTGTGTGTGTGTGTGTGTGTGTGTGTGTGTGTGTGTGTATGTGTGTATATGTATGTATGTACACACACATATATGTATATATATATATATATATATATATATATATATATATATATATATATATATATATATATATATATATATATATATATATATATATATACACACACATATATATATATATATATATATATATATATATATATATATATATGTATGTATATATATATATATGAAGTTACCATTCAATGAGTAATTTAAGTATTATTTTATACAACAAAAATTGTTTAATTAAGAACATGAAGTTTTAAGTTTTCTAACTCTTTAACTTAGCAATTTTAAGTGAATAGAATATGGATAACCCAATATCATAAATTCACTTATATATATATGAATATATATATATATATATATATATATATATATATATTATAAATATATATATTAGAGGGTAAAGTGAGGGTTTTAGAAGGTCCCACAACCTTGTACAAAAAGCCCAGCGGCTAGATTAGACTATGAAGCTTACATATAGAAAAACCCATGAAAATTCCAAAAAAAAATAGGCAACCGAACAAAGCCCGAGAAGCGAAAAAACAAACATCAAAGGAGATTTTTCAGCTCGATAACAATATTCTTGGCTTGGATAGAACCTGACTCGTTGGCAAGCTGATCCGCCAGAGTTAACAGCTTGAGCAGTCTTTGGTGATGGCCACCTGGTGTTCTCAGTGAAGGTTTCCCAAGATTTGAGAACCGAGAAGGAACGTTGCAGCTTGGCCAGGATGGAAGTCACCAACTCGACATTTTGATATTCCGGCTAGTTCTCGGTGTCGCCAGCTAGCTTTGAATGTTGACCTTGACGGTGTTTCCAGGATGCACCATCTTTCCAATTTGGGACAACATCCATCTACACATCCTAAGGGTTGGTATCGTGATCCTCCATGATGATATTGTCGAACTCCACTAGAAATTAAGCCCCTCCTCCTTAAGCTCCACATCCAAGCCAATCCAACCGAATCGGGAGTCGGGATACGGTTGTGCGAGACCAATTAGAGTGTCCGAGAGGTGGAGCTCCGAGCTATAAGAAGTGAGTGCCACAAAAGCAACAGTGGTCTCTGCAAGACGGAGTCTAGCCCAAGGAGGGCGGAGGCCAAATAGGGGAAACAGGGGGAGCAAAGCCTGCAAAGGAGGAACCCAAGATGGTAATATCAAAGTCGGAGTCAGAAGAGACTTACCAAAGGCGGTGATGGATGGAGGAGGGACGAGAAGCAGGGGATGGAATGGGGGAGGAGGTGGGGGTATGGCGGGGCCGACCATGCTTGGGAGGAAAAAGGGTCAACTCAACAGGGGAAGCAGTGAATTTGAAGAGGAGGTAGAGAAGGCCTTGATGCAGAATGGGCCCTTCTCCCCCTAGTAAGATTTATGATATTGGGTTATCCATATTCGAGTAATTTCATGAGTGGTTTATACAGCAGTATTGTTTAATTAAGAACATGAAGTTTTAAGTTTTCTAGCTCTTTAACTTAGTAATTTTAAGTGAACAGAATATGGATAACCCAATATCATAAATTCACTTTTATAGATATATATATATATATATAACAAAGATAAAACAACAACAAGCAAAACAATAAATTGTACACTAACCAAATTCTCAGGAACAACAATAAAATAAGGTTCCAAAAACACAAATTAATGTTATTTCACTAAGTTAAAAATGAGCAAGTTTAAACATTTTATTTGCTACCGAGATGTAAAGGAAGGATGTTTCAAAACTGAATACATAACAACACTTTATTCACTTTGAGACAACAAGGTGTAAACTTGTAATACAATTAATTCCTCTCCTAACTTGATCAATGCAACAACAAGTATTATGAGATTTTAAAACAACATTCAACTATTTCATGATTCCATGAAAGAAGCATTAAGTGCAAGAGTTTTTAGATTTCAATTATAAGGAAAAGAGGATAAATTACTTTTCATATTTTCCCATAAACCTTCTAAAGTTACTTTATCTTATAATTTGATTTATTGTACTTTCAAGAAAACATGTCAAGAGGGAAAAATAGATATGTAAATAGCAATTTAGAGCCTTTGAAACAAGGTGGAAATTTCCATTTTAGATCTACAACAAGATACATTTTTAAACAAGAATTCATTGTCCTTTCATGAGTCTTTCCAACAAACAATTTTAACATTGAAACAATTCAATTTTGTAATTAAATTTCATACTTTTTTAGAGTAACAAGAAATAAAAGTAACCTAAAATATAAGCTACAAGCTCTCTACTAAAGTGGAAACAACATGGCAATTTTTTTCCAAAATTTTCACTTCTTAACAGCAATAGACCTGCAATCTTCCCTTCAAACAACTCCACTCTAGCTTCAAAACTGCATGAAAAAACACCAAAAAAACCATAGAAAAAAACTTGATTGACCAACCAACCAATTGGCATGATCACATGCCACCAAGGAATCCAAAGCAACATGTTTTCCTCCCCCAAACACATGGGAAAGAGGTGACATAATTCCAACCAACACTTAGAAGAAAAGAAGTTTATTCACATCTAAAACATGGTTTTAAAACAACAATCAAGCCAATTTTACTAAGGTAAAAACGTTAAGGAAACGCCATGCTTCATTCAATGAAAGAGTGGATGGAAAATCCCAATTAAGATAGCCAAAATCCTTCAGTTTAAACATCAATTTTCTCCTTATCTTTCCATACAAAATTCACCCCCTTATCACTTCATCATATTCCCCTTATCTCTCCATTTCCCTCCCCATGAAGGCTTTTCAAACTTCAAGTTTCCCTTAATGGGGATAGGGATTTATTTCCAAACCAAATGGAAATCAATCCCTACCTACAATTCAAATGTAGTGGGGTAAACCAAAATGATTTCAAGCTTTCCAAACAAGCATAGAAATTGAATAAGGAGGAATTCCTCCCTCTTCCCATCAAGCTCCAAAATCCACACCCTCAAGGGTGGATGGAGTAAAATGAACCAAAATTAAACATCCAAATTTATGTTTTAACAATCAATGTTTCCCACACAACAATTCAAACACATCAAAAAAGAAAGTAAATATTGCAAGATCATACCTTACAAATTCAAGCCCAAAATCCAATCCAAATGGTGGACCAATGCTCCTAATACTTTCCAATATTTTCCCCAAAACAATTCTCTCCAAAATTTTCCAAGAAAAATGACCCCCTAATCATTGACGTGAGGGATTACGAAGGGAAGGGAGTCATGCAAACAAACCAATGGGAGGGTGACAAGTGTCACCCTTCACCAAAACTACAACCAATGCCAACCCTCCAAAATTTGCATCCAAAAATAAAAGAAAGTAATTAAAATTAAACTCAAAACACTCATGAGGATTTCCAAATTCCAACACATTCTCCAAATTCAAATTTTCATAAATTAGAAGTGTGTGGGAAGAGGAAATTTGAGCCAATGGGCTTTATTTGCTTTGAAAAGATCCCACCCACCCATAGGGATGGGGGCTAGGGCATCTTTTCAAATAAAATTAGGTCATTTGCTTGTTATTTACCCTTCCTAAATGGAACATCTTTCCCAAATCCGAGTTTGGGAAAGATATGGCATTTATGAGGGGTGATTAGGTGTCTTAATTCCTCCTAAACCCAAGCCACGAGAGATTCCAAAAGCCACAAAAGGGTAACATTAAATACAATATAGTATTAAATAAGAGAGGGAGTTAAATTCAAACCATGGAACTATAATAAGATGAGTACATTTCACAATGATAGAAGATAGACCAAACAATCACATAGCCAAGAAAATCTAACATACGACAAGGTATAAACATGACGAATAAGGTGTCACAATTGATAAGAGAGGAAAGGTTTGGCCCTTAGGGCCTTTCGTGCTAGTTGGAATATGTTTCCTGAATCCCACATTCTCCCATGACAAAATACATATCACCTGCACACTCAAGGTAAACCTCATATTTTTCCAATACAATAATCGCAATATGATAATATCCATATGCATCATAACAATCATCCATACATAATCATGCTAGCTAAGCAATATATCATAGAAATAAATCACCAACATAGTAAGAAGGTTTACGACCATGCATCAAGTATGAATCCAATAATAATACAAGATCGTGATCAAATCAAATCATGATATCATCTCAACATAAATAATTGATCAATGAAACATGGCATTGTGTGCCCCATTGACAACCTGTCAACAAGAGTTAGCATCCTAGTGCTAGAAAATAACCATATCATGAAGCAATGTCACATCAAAACAATATAACATAGTAGTAATATCCTTGTCCATATAGATAATCAAGATACAATGAGTCGATACAGCTCAAAATGAGGATACAAAAATAGGACGGCACTATACTCACCCAATTACCAATATCTTAGTAGGGTACTATCCTCCATCTTGATTGCAGGACCTTTGAAACCCTTGGTTGACCTAGTGTAGTGATTACCACCCTTTATATAAGTGAACCTAATGCTCATGGTAGCCCCTTTTAAGTCTATACATTATATGTTAGTTCATGTGTGTCTCTTACTCGTTGCCTCAATACCCTTATAGAATGGGAGACTTAGGAGTACAAGTTATTAAGACATATTTTTGGCCCTCTATATAGTGTCTATTTGTGTCTCTTGATCGTATCTTCCACATTGAATTTTTCAAATCTCCCGGTGAAGTTTAGACCATATTATAAAGCCTCTTCGGGAAAATAGATGAAATGAGAGGGCATGAACTATAAAATGATTTTATTAATGTGAGACCTAGTAGTTTTGACATACTTTAGGAATTCTTCACAAAGTTCAAATCAATAAGATTGTAATTGAAGGAATGTGGAATTAAAAAAATAGCTCACAACTTATCCTTTCTATTTTTTCAAAAATAGGTCCGAATACTCAATTTTTACTCCAAATTTCATGCCACCAAATATACACTTTAAGCAACATGGTATATGCCTTATTTTGATGTGTTTGTTGGTCAATTGACTAGAAACAAGATAAGTTAATACAAATGAGAAAATTTAAGTCTTCTTAATAACATACCTTGATTGTAAGGAATGGAAAACCTAAGGGTTTTAATAACAAGGAGAAGAAATGAGAGAAGAAGGATCAAAGATAGAAAAATGATAAAAAAAAAATCGTCCTAACTAAAAACCAACACTAAACCCACTTCCTCCAAAGCTAAACCTAAGAAGGAAAGGGTGAAGTGTGCCTATTGCAAGAAACTTGGGCATGATGAACACAAGTGTATGAAGAAGTAGATTGACCACCTTACTCACATTTTGGAGAAGAATAACATAGGGGTCCTTGAATCTATCAAATCAGCCTCATCTAGTCAAGATTCTTCTAAGGAAAAAGAAAATAATAAAGAGAAGAAGAATGATGAAGCTTTAGTTGTTGTAGTGGCTCCAACTTTATAATGGGCTATTGAATCTGGAACCTCTTGAGTTTAGTTTTCTTTTGTGGAGCCATGTAATATGTCCTCTATCACATTGGGTGATGACACATTTATAGCAGTTGTAGGGAGTGGGTTAGTTGAAGTAAATGGTGGAACATTCAACAATGTTCTAAGTGTTCCAACACTTTCCACCAATCTGTTATCAGTGTACTAGATCACTCACATAGGGAAGGGTGCGACGATTGAGTTCAACCCAAATTAAGTTATTATTAGAAAACTACACAGGTGGCAATACAATTACAAAGGGAAGGGAAAATCACCGAGGCACAATCATATACCTTCTCTTATTTTTCTCCTGAAACTTCTCTAACTACATTGCTGACTCACTCTGATGGGGTTAGAAAACTATGGCATGAGCGATTTGGCCACCTTAACTATCACTACTTGGAATAATTGAGAAAACATAATATGGTCGAAGGCTTTCCTAAAGTTAGTTTTTCTAAAGTTATTTGTGAGGGTTACACCCTTGGGAAGCATCTGGAAGATAAATTTGATAAAGGAAAAGCTTGGAGAGCTACATAGGTATTGGATTTGGTACATAGTGATATCTTAGGGCCATTCCCCAAAATTTCCTTCACCAGGCACGATACATTCTCAACTTTATTGATGATTTATCGAGGTTCACTTAGGTCTACTTCCTTCATCAAAAGTCATATGTTTATGAATTTTTCAAGACTGCAAGGATCTTCTAGAGAAACAATAAAGGAAATTTATCAAGATTATATGGAAAGATAATTGTGGGTAATATGTTATTAACATGTTTGAGTAGTTACGCATTATATAAGGGATTGAATTATAACGTATAGTTTCACAAAATGGAGTTGCGAGAATGAAATAATAGGCTCTTGAAAGAGATGGCCAACTATATTATTCACTTTAAATCATCGGTACCACAATACTAGGTTGAAGCCATTAATTGTGTAACTTACATCTAGAATGGTGTCCCTCACAAAACCTTAAAAGGATTCACTCCTTTTGAAGCTTAGCATGGTTAAAAACCATCATTTAAAAACTTCCTAAGGGAAGGAAGATGGTTTTATGTAGGTGGATATATCAAACCAAGTATGTATCGAGATGATTCCATTGACAAGTTCAAAGCATGATTGATAGAAAAAACAATTCACATGTTCTAGGTATTAAATACACTTTGAACAATTTACACCATCCACCAAAATTAACTCCATCAAACTCAATCTTGCCATTTTCATAGCTTATTGTTAGGATGTTCATCAGATGGATGTGAATATTTATTTTCTTCACAATGACCTAGAGGAGGAGATTTGTATGGATTAGCTACATGGTTTTTTCAGAATCTTCTTTAGTATGTAGGATTAGGAAATTTATCTATGGCCTCAAATAGGCTCAAATCGAGCTTTGGTATGCTAAGATGGATTATTTTCTTCTCATTGTAGGGTTCACTAGATGTCACTCTGATCTAAATGTATACATTTTGTGGTAGGATGATTCACTTTTGATCTTATTAATTATGTTGATGACCTTTTGATCACATGGAGCTCTTCATCATCCATTACAATGGTGAAATAAGCTCTACAAAAATATTTTCCATGAATAACTTGGGTTTGTTGCATTACTTCCTTGGGATTCAGATTTCACAGTCTAACTCGGGGATATCCATTACACAACCTAAGTATGCTCTTGATTTACTTGCTTGATTTCACATGGCTGATTGTAAGCCAACTCCAACTCCCTTTCTATCTAGAGTCAAGCTTGAGGCTGATTGTACTTCACCATTGGTTGATGTTACCTTGTATCAATAACTTGTTAGCCTTATATATTTGACTCACACTAGACTTAACATTTCATATGTAGTAGGCCTAGTCTCTAGGTTCATATAGGAACCTCATGAGCTACACTAGAAAGCAACTAAGAGGATTTTGCACTACATTCAACGTAAACACAGATTTGGGATTCACTACAGAGATGGTATTGATGTTGAATTGGTTGGATACACATATTTAGACTGGGTTGGTGATGTTTAGAATCATAATTCCACTTCAGGATACAGTTTCTCATTAGGAATTGGCCCTATTAGTTAGTCAAGCAAGAAGAATAATGTAATTACTTTATCATATACTCGAGACCAAATACATAGGAACTATGAACACTACCATGGAGGCCATCTTGCTTTAAGATATTTTTACAAAGTTTGGTATTCAATATAGGCAACCCACAGTCATCTTATGTGAGAACGATGTCACCATTCAAATTTACAGGGATTTGGTTTAGCATCAGCGAACCAAACACATTGAGATTCAGATACATTTCATCAAGGAGCTGATTCATGGACATGTCATCGATCTCAAATATTTCCAGGACATTTGAGTATATTGATGACATCTTCATAAAACCCTTTATTGAGAGGAATCTTATTCACTTGTGAGCTCTTCTTGGGGTGTGGGATACATCAACATCATTTTCTTTGGGTATTTTAGTCCTCCTCTCTCCTCTTTTTAATCTCTTTTGGGGGAGTTTTTCCCACTGGTTTTTATCCTTTTCTCCACTTTCTAAGATTTGCATTATACTTGGGTACCTCATCAAGCCTTGTTGTCGGGACCCATTTTTTCTTTTTTCCCACCTAAGCTACACTTTAGGGGGTGTTGGTGTAGGATATTATTTTCCTTGTATTTATTTATTTACTTGGAATATTTCCTACACATGGTGACTCATCTTGCTTAGGTGTCATTTGTGTCATAGGCTATCATAGTGTGTCATAGGAGTTACATTTGATTGGCTATTCTGGGAATGTAACTCCTCCTTCTTGGAGTCTTGACCACTATTCTTATGGGGGAGTTACTTATCATTCTCCTATTTGTACACACCACTTGAGCTATTGAGAGGTTCTTGATTTTACACCATTCTTGTGTTTATGAGTTAATTTCATATTGCATTACTTGTTAGATCATTCTTTGAATTCATGCAACTACATGTGTGCAAGAATTATTTATCAGTAATTCTAGTAGAAACTTTCATACTTACCTCTTTATATTTCCCATTTTAACTTTATTTACACTTTTCCACATGAAAATTTTGGCCTGACCATAAATGATTTTTACTAATAAGTGGTTTTTTTAAATGGTACTTATTTAATCAAAGGGGTATAACTATTTAATATTTTCCCAAGCTACATTTTCTGCAAGAGTTCAATGAGTCAGGCTAGGACGCAGGTGACATGCGTTGGCGAGCTGAGTGGGATTGGGTCGCAGGAGCGTTGCGACATGTAGGGATAATAGGTCGAGTGATCTATCAAGATTTGAGATGAGAAACACACATTGAGAAAGGGTGAATGTAATTTTCTCGTGTTGCGTGAGCTAGAACGTCCACGTGTGAGCTACATTGCGGGTGATTTGGGCTATGTAAATGGATGTGGGATGCGACGTGATGATTTGTTTACTATGTAGTCATCGAGTTGGCAAAGACAAAGATTCTAGTGGTAATAGTGACAGGTTTTAAGCAAAGCATGACAGCGAGCTTCGAGGCAAGGCCAAACGTAATGAAGAATAAGCTTAACCATATATGTAACAAGCTTGAGGGAAGCTCAATTCAACTCAGAAGTGAGGATCAATTCAACACAGACTTGATTCAATGATACGAAGGCTCAATTCAAAGCAAAAACAAGGCCTGGACTCAACGGAAGTGAAAATGATGCAGAGACATGGGTCAGGAAAACTCCAACAGATCTAAGAAGGAATGTAATGTAGGAAGATCAAGCTAGAATGCAATGTGCAGGGTGAGCTAGAGGGAGCAAGGAGTTAGGCACTACGATCTTGAGTTAACAACCAAGGGAGAAGTCAGAATACAATGCGCAATGTGAGTCAATAAATAGACAGAGTCACATATGAGCTTGTCAAGGAAGAGGTGTAAGTAAGATGGGAGAGCCAACTCAGTTCTCAGCTTAGTGAGATGGGGCCAAGTTGGGCCTAGAAAATCCTTTCCACACCATTTGCAAACAACAACAAAAAAACACAACATTGCAACCTGATTTTGCTAAAATTTTACATAAACGACACTTGCAAAGGGCACAACCCATTACATTGTCCAAGAACAAGACCCCAAAAATTCAAGTAGCACAAAGTGAGGATTGAGGAGTTGTGCAAGAAGCCATAAAATAAAAAAATGGAGAATAATAAGTAAAAACCGTAGTGAGAAACACGATTCCAAACCACAAGCTCTGATGCCATGATGGAGTGAGGAAGTACGAGGATCTGGAAGGAATCCATGCATATCAAGAAGTTACACTCAAACCGAGAAGTGAAGTAGCTTCAAGATAAAATAAAGAATTCAACCACAAAATAATTGTGCATGCATTAAGGAAAATAGGTCGACATACTCATAGATCAAAAATAAAAGGTACATATATATGATTGTTATGTAACTCTCATGCATGACCCATCATACCTCCATAATGGAGAAGAGGAGTTAATTTCCGAAAATGGAATGTAACTCTTGTATGACGCACACTGACACATATTAAAAATTATACAATGGAATCTTTCATAACTCTTAGGACACCTAATGACCTATGATCTCACCTAAGTGAGATGACTCACCTAGTGAGGTGGTAATTCACCTAATTAATAAATAAAAGATGGAAAATACCACTCACACTAATAGGTTCTACAGACCGATTTCCACTAGAGTTTGAGTGAACCAAAACATTCATTATAAAATTGTAAGTTTATTTGTACTAATGACTAAATGTTATAATGAATCGGTTCAACATTTAACAAACACGAGACACGTTGCCGAACTCCATTATCAACACCAGTGCATTGTCGGTTATTTTTCTTGCCCGCATTTGTTTAAGTTGATTTATTTTCGGGGTAAAATCGGAATTAAAATAAGTTTCCTATAAGGATCCATTGGTCAAGGAAATTTTTGATCATTTTACGGATCGGTATATGGTTCTTTGACTTTGTGTATAGACATTACCTATGACTCGCTTTTGATCGAGTTTTAATGAATGTATGTAATTATACTTCCATTCAATGATTAGACTTCCTTTTCACAACCTCGATAGTACGTATACACCCTCCTTCATACTTGAATCCTTATTCAACATTGATTATCACCTCAACCTCTTCTTGGACTAGTCTAAGCACATTAGTATAGTTCAAAACAGAGTTGCACATTCTTATTCAAACATAAACAGAGGTGCATAATATGATAAAAACAACCTATACTTTTGAAGGTTTGGACACACCTTATCCTTCCTTTTATGCTTCTATAATTTCACAAGTGTCACAAGGATAGGAATTGGAAGATTACACAAAGATATTACTATAAAACACTCTAATCTATGAATAACATAGTCAACCTGAGCATTCACAGTTGGACCCTACTTGGTACTATTTGTCTTTACACTCCTCTATTACCCTACATATATTATTGCCTCCTTATCTTCTACAAGATAAATATGATTAGTTGATATGGAATGTTTCAAAATAATAATCAACTTAGCACAAAACCCTCAAAACAGGGTGGTTTGACTGTGTATGATTGAGATATTTTCCTTCAACATATCAAAACTCTTTCACATGACTCAAAACCCTGCAAATTCCTTCAACATATCTACCTCAAGCTCTGCCACAAGGTATTAATAAGTTTCAGTGCATATATCTTGTTAAATGACCTTTTTCCCTTAATACAAACCCTAACTCTTTTTTCCTAGCCCGAGAGATCTTGATTGATCTTGCTCTATAGTATTATATGTTAATTTACTTGGTTTCTCTTTCTTAGGGATATTGGATACTTTCTCTGATAAATGGTTTCCATTTTTCAATGTGTATTTTTTTATAGGATTAGGATTGCATGAAGATTGATCTTGTTTATGGGAAACCATGTGGTCATTGCATACAAAATTAATGCAATCATTGGGGATGTCAATAGTCACTTCCATTTGTGTGAACCACTACTTTTTCAACATGGCATTATATTCCTCATTGTTAGACAATACTTGAACTGTAGTATATGTAACGTTGGGTCCCACTGCAATATGCATATTTATTTTTCCTTATGAATTTTTATAAGGTATAGAATGTTGTAACTCATGTTGGTCATAACCTAGTTTCTTAATTAGACCTAGGCTATGTGTGTTATTTGTTTTCTCCCTATCAATTATCTCCTTATTATGACTTTCACTAATGAGTGATGCTCATGTAAAAAAGGGATCAACTCACTTTTTATTATGTAATACCTTGATCAAAGGATCCTCTTTTACTAAATGCGGTGTGTTGATTATTTTATTTTTCTTAGGTGGATTATGTACTTGATCTTAAAAATTATTAAGTTTTTTTTGGTGCCTATGTTCTTTATACTTTGTCTCTTCATTGTGTGTAACACTCTAACAAGTTAGATGTCAGATATGATCATGTAAATTCCATCTCTTTTAAGGTCTTGTCAATTAATGTGATGATAGTTGTATAAAGATCATCCTTGATGTTGTATCAAGTGGTGTTGTGTTCTATATCATGTGGTACACAAAATAATGAGCTTTATATGAGAAAACTTGTAAAGGATTGATGTCCATGAGTTGATGTTTGTCCATTGGCTGAACAAGCTATCCACACACAAACCAAGTACTTGCAGTCTGGGAGATTCATTTGCATCTGCTATACATACAACACTAGTAACATGTTTTTCTTGCTACCAAAGTGAAGGTAGTTAAAGTGTATATTGTTTCTCGGTATATGCAATAATCCATGAAAATTTATCTATACCATATAAATAATTTGTATTACATTCAAACATAGTGGCTTTTGAGAAATGAATGTTTGATCATTTCTTGTGATAAGAAAAGGTACATAGAGAAAGTGAACAAAGATGAATACAAAAAAGGAATTTTGATGGATTTTTTGTTCATAGATGATGTTTCCTTTCCTCTATATGGCATTGTGTTGTATGTTCTATCCAAATATTGGTGAATTATATGTCCATAGACATCAAACATCTTCCAAAGGTATGAAGACATTTCACAAGTATCATATACCAATTCCTTCAATCTAAGTTTTACATTTGTAATGTCTTCCTTTTTATCAGATTTATAATGAATGACCCAGAAGGAGTCCTAAATGAAATCTTTGTTGAGTCGAGTACATTGTAAGTAATATTAATTTTTGGAAATGAATGGGAATTTCATAGCTCGGTTCAATTTGTTTCTTCGCTAATGATTTTTTAATCAATTCGTATAGGAGAAAGAAATTGATAGCCAATCATCATTACATGT
This sequence comes from Taxus wallichiana var. yunnanensis, assembly GCA_018340775.1. Classification (NCBI taxonomy): domain Eukaryota; kingdom Viridiplantae; phylum Streptophyta; class Pinopsida; order Cupressales; family Taxaceae; genus Taxus; species Taxus wallichiana. The sequence continues at coordinate 604,784,235 of CM031243.1, forward strand.
GTGCCTTGAGTTTGGACATTTTCCTCGGTGTAACCAAGTTCCTAAGAGGCTATCAGATGGTGCATCCACCAGTGGGGGTGGGATTCACATTGGTTCCAAATAGGTAATTTTATTATGGGATATTGGTTCTAGGGTTTTGATACTTTACCACCTATATCAACCTTTTTCAACACCTTAAACCAACCAAGTTACCCTTGTTCAAGCTATTGTCAACACTCATTCACCTCCCCATCACTATCTTTCCCATTTTCCAAATTTTTTCCTTCTTGGCTTCTCACAAGTATCTCACCATCTCCAACTGGCTTTTGAACTTTTCTTTGACCTTTCTCAAGTTTCTCACTCTCATCACACTATGATAACACCTCTTAGCCCTTATACTCAGGTCACTCACCTTCCTTCCTTAAATACCCCTTCTCATCCTTAATCAACTAGCTCCTTAATGCTTCTTGAGTCTTGTTCTCTAGCACTAATCAGTCCTTGTACTCTTTTTTTGACTTCTTTGCTTTGACTCTTTCAAAGTTTGTTAACATTCACCATTCCCTCATTCTACTACACCTATTGGATACCACCTTGAACACTCCTCTATTCCCTTCAATATTCTTATCACATCATTTGTGTGCTTTTCTTTAAGGTCTCAGTATCATTGACTGTGATAGTACAATCCATGATGTCCTCTCATTAAATGGTTCTAAAGTCCTTTTAAACCCTTTAATAACTTTATTCCATAAGTTTAACACCAAGTTATTAGAACTTGGAATTCTTAGATTGACTTTCATACTAATCTATACATTACTTTCACCATATCATGTTGAGGACTGTGCAAATGTGACTTGACTGAGTTTCATCACTATGGTGACTCCACATATTTGTAACTATGGTGACTTCTGCAAGGTTCCTATCCACACAAAACACTTATATGGACTCCCCATACCATCTCAAGCCTCTAGCAACATTCTTAGACCATAACATTACTCAAAATCTCCCATTTCAATAAAAATACAGTCCTTACAAAGATTTTAAAGACAATTTCAACTTTTTTGAGTTCTTGATCATGCATTCCCATGATTTGGACATCTAGAAGGATTATTAGTGATTAGAAACTCACCTTGATGGATTGTAGCAAATGTATCTTTATTTCTCCTTGATGAAACAAGTTATAATTCCTCTATCCTTCTTTCAAAACCATGTCATACCAAGATCACATTTTCTAGGTGTCTTAATCTTTTATCCACAAAGGTCTTAATCATATGACTGACCTCACAAATATAGATGGATATTGTAAAAATTCATCCTTCACACAAGATGTATTTACTTCCACAATCTAATTCCTTACCACATATTCAATGATGCAACAAACCCTTACCTCATCCACTCAGTCCCTCAAACTTGCACACGATTGTTTTATCTTACTAATCACCTCCTTAGAGCACATTAATGATCTCTTGGTGGTTGTACAATTCTTCTAAACCTTGATATTCAATGCATAACATTCAAAACACATCCTCATACATAGTTTTTCCATTCCAAGAAGCTTTTATTTGATCAAAACATGAAAGTTACAAAGCTCCATGAGCCATAGGGCTTTGTATTTGCACCTATGTCTCAAATCACTCCCTACGGGCATACAAGTCCTAATGTAGACACTAAATCACACACTTTGGGTACATTTCTAAGTCCTAGTCACATACTACTATTCATATGATTCCTAAGTGAGAAAACTAGCAATTGGCAGCTATATTTGGATTTTTGTCTGTGTTTCATGTCTTCTTTCTAGCCTATTACACCCTACAACTCAGTCGATACTTTACTACTTTATCTTTTATGACTCTAGACACTCAAGCGTCTAGCCAGATGCTAGCGCCTAGGCACCCTCATCCCCTTTGAGTGCCCATGGCCTCTCTTTACTTTACTCATTTCTTTTGGGCATATTTTATATTTTGGTCATCTTGTTTTCTTATGGTACAGCCTTCTAGTTGTTAATTGCAAAATTAAATCAAGGGAATCATATAACTACAAATATATGTGACCATAATAAAGGACCAAGCACTAAGCATTTACTATCACCACCTAAGGTTACATCCAAAGTCATTTCAAGAGCATCAAAGCATCCATCTAGAAATAAATCAAGGGATAAGGGACTTCATACATGTATATGAGGGGAAGTTTATTTTGGCATCCACACATCTATCTACTTTGCTACATTTATCTATTTCTCACTATTCAAGTGCATCTTACATAAGAGCCACCTAGGGAACGATTCTTGCACACACATACACAAGAACTGCATGGAGTCTTAAATCTAGTGCAGTGCTCGGTTGTAATTTTAGTTTGTTGGGTGACCATATAGGGGTCGATCTAACTCCCCATTTTCAGCTTTTTATTTTTAAGATTTGATGTGTTTTAGGGTTTTATAGGAGATCATTTGTTTTGTAGGTTACATGTGAACTTTGCGGGAATAGTGCAACACGTAGTTGACAAACAATGAAGGTGAGTGACCATCTTATGACACAAAAAAATTAGTTTCGACCATTTTCACAATCACGGGTGCCCAAAGAAGGTCTCCAAAGTGCCTAGCTGCCCTTTGACTCGATCCACACACCCGAGAATAAACATATATGGAAGTCGTACAATTTTTAGAAGAGCATGGTTGCGATAGTTTCCTCCTCTTGTTTACCATTATTCTAGTCGACATACTTTGAGATCAATTACAAAATCAACTAAGTAATTTATTCCTTATCTTGCACCTAGGGTTTCATTTTTATCTAGCTTATTGATTAGGTCATATTTGTACTTCATTGTTTATTTATCTTTTGTGACTCTGCAATTAGGGTTTTAAAATTTCTACTATTTGTTAAATCATTTGCTTAACCCATCGCTTCAACCTTATTTCTATGATTTTATTCTTATGCCTTTCACCTGTAGTGGTTGTTTTGGGTATTTTGATCATTTAGAGATCCCTCCATCTACCCGTAGGGTCTCTAAATCAATTGTTGAATGTAATAACCCTTTTTCCACCTCTCAAAATGTGCCTTTTCAGGACATTGAAATATCTAATAGTGAGAAATCATATGATGAAGACACCAATGTTGATCAAGATTAATTAGATAAGCTTACCAATTTTTGTCAAGCCTTGCGTGACAATCCCGCTCATATTCTCATATTCTCCATGCTTGGATTGTAGCTAAAAATCTTGAGATGCTAATTTTGCAGCCCTTATTCTTTGGTCCTTACTCGAGATACCATGGCCTCTACTCAACTGCCACTTCATATTGATACTTCCATTTCCAATACTACCGCTCATTCTTCAAACACTCTGATTTAAATTCTTTATATCAAGATTTACAGACTCAAATTCGTCAACTTAAAATGGCCACTTCTCATACATCTCCATCTCTTAATTCCACTTTACTCCTTCACACTCCTTTCACACCCTCCATTTCCACCTATCCACTTCCTCCAAAAATTTCACCCCTAATTTTCCCATCTTCAAAGGCCATGGTGATCCTCAAGAGCATCTCTGAGCATTTCATGTGGCATGTCTAGATTATGCGAATGATCATACATTATTAGCAAAGCTCTTTCCTAGAAGCCTCCAATATTATGCAATGCGTTGGTTCTACAATCTACCTGTCCATTCGGTAACATCATTTACGCATTTAGTCGATGCTTTTCTTGCACATTTTTCAATCAATATTGACTCTAAGATCTCCTATGGTCAACTTGCACAAATTAAACAAGGATCTAATGAGAATTTAGTGGATTATGTTTTACGATATAAGAACAACCTAGATAATATGTCTAATGTGCTAGCAGACTCTGAATTGCAAGATATTTTTGTACAAAGTCTCTTGTCTCCATTACAAGAAAGTATCATATTTGAGACATCTCCTTCATTCAATCATTTATGTCATACTCTTAAATTATGTGAAATCAAATTACTCTTTATGGGAAAGCTTAAATATCATGAGCAGGATTCATCTTCACTCGTTTTTAAATAAAATCAACTTTCAAGCCATTTACTAAGCCCATCAAGCAAAATCTATTTCAATGTTGTCTCTTTACTCTAAAAACTTCAATGGAAACCTCTAAATTTTACATTCATGAAATATCCTTTTTCTTTGCATATTCTATTACCAAACTTATGGAGAGAAATCTTATTACGCTTCCTCCACCACTTAATCTGGATCCATCTCACCCTAAAGGATGCAATTATAATGAAAATTTTAGATGTTACTATCATCGGTGCATTAGGCATTCCACATATCCATGTTTCAAACTTCGACATCTTATTCAAGATCTCATCAACAACAATACAATTGAGCTCTTTGAGCCTTGACATCTACGTTAGTCAATGAAAATAAAAATCTCAAAATCTTGAATGATCCTCTCCCTAATAATGAAAATCAAGTGGTTGATTCTTCAACTAATCATACATATCGCATTGTGCCTCCTCCTTCATCAGGGATCTTGATTTTCTAGTTGCACATACTGAGGAATCTCTACCATTCATCACATTCTCTGATCATGATTTTCATGCTATGTTTTCTTCTAATACATTACATATTAATGCTTCTATTAGATCTTATCTATATCAACAATAATATGATCAGTTCATCGTCTCCTCTTTGTGTGTGTTCTATTTCACTCCTTATTGCTATCAATTATCCACTCTCACAAATTCCATATCCAATAACTAAATTCTATGGTTATGTCAAGCTTCTAATCGAAATTTGGCCTCTTGCCATGGTTATACCCTTGGTTATGGCACCTTTAATCGAAGGTTATGACCTGCTCTTAGGTCTTCCTTGGCTCCACACTACTCAGACTATCTATTCCATGACTCATTTGTGTCTTAATTTCATTCACGATAAGCAAATTGTCTCTATTTAAGGTGTTCCATCATCCACTCCATTATCTCAACCTCCTCTTGAGGTTTTCATTGTGCTTGCTACGAAATTTGCTCCTAGATCTCATATTCACACACAATCTCTCAATATCATTGATCCACTAGTCCATCTCATCATCCTAGGTTCACTACTCAGACAATTCCTTCACATAGGTGCACATCACCTCCGTAGTATATCCTTCACATCACCTCTCCAGTCTCCCTTCACATAGGTATTCATCACCACCTACGTCTCCTACACATAAGTCTCATTCACTGATACATCATCTATCTCATACATCACCGATATCAAAGCATGGTCACATGCCTTTATCTCCACAAGCATCGGTGGAGGACCCTTTCCCTTCACTTTCATCGGGTAGCTTACTTATCATATACTTGGGGGCATCATGCTTACTCTCTCCCCCTCTTAGCATTATCAGTGTCTTGTAGTTCTACTATTACGCTTCATACTTTGCATATAGTCTTCCTCATGCATCATACACATCTTGATACACTTGTATCATCATTACCCTATGACACACTCTCATGCTAAGGTTCACACTTGATTGTTGAGGGCATACTACATCCATGAACCTCACATCATACACACGACACATTTCACACTCTGTGCATTCATGACACATCTTTCTAGCATCACATTCTCACATAACACACTACCCGATGATGCACTCTAGTTCCACAGTTCATACTCGATTGTTGAGGGTCTAAATCTGAAATGAACCTCACCACACTCCTTTACACTTCACACTATATGCTTCATTGATCATATCTTTCTAGCATACACATATTCAAACCATTTCCGATGACACACTTTTGTTCTATGGTTTATTCTTAACTATCGAGGGGTATTTTATAAATGAACCTCCTCTCATACTCATTGACATTTTCTCAGGGGGCATGCTTCTCCTATCATTCACTTTACATTCCATTCCATTCACACTTATAGCATGTTACATATCTTGGTTGCACATACTCTTGTTTTCTTATAATCATTACATGTACACTTTGTTTCACATACTAGACGAATACATTATATATCATTATCTTTATCATATACACATGCACGTTCACTTGTTGCCTAATTGTGAATGCAGACTTTACACATATCCTTACACACAGCATGGATGTTTGGCATTGTACCTCTTACCAGTCCCACAAAGGCTCTTGGGGGCATCTACTTTCTTACACACTACAAGTGTTATTGTTTCATTTTATATTACTTCCTATTCTTACTAGCACACTACTCTATCGATATATACATGTCTTGACATACTTTTTATATTTCTAACATGTTAACGGGTGCTTCATGTGCAACATTTTCTTTGTAGAACTATTTTCCACCATGGTTTTCTGTTACATTGTGCTTTCTCTTGTTTTCTATTATATGCGGGTTATGCCTTATGCATTACTTGTTCATTACATGTATGGTTTTGGCCGCTTTGTCCTTGATTTTCTTGTGACATTGTGAGTGATGTCCCATGTTTGAAACCCACTTTTCATGGTCTACATTGTCTTCTTGCTTTCTAGATTACACATTGTCTTCTATATGTGTATTTGTCTTGATTGCACTAACACATGTTTTTAGCCACTTTGTTTGCATGTGCCTTGGTTTCTACCATGCACATTCCCTCCCCCATAGGGCTTTTTAGTTTCAAATCAACATCTGGTCCTCTCCTTTAGGCCGCATCCTCCTAGTGATGTCACATGCACCCCAAACGAGGGGGCATACATTGGGTGAATCAATCACCCCATTCAACATAGACACATTCATAGTTCAGACCTGCATAGTATAGGAACAACACAAGTCTACAATTACAAAAAGGGCTCAAAATATGACCTAGGTCCTCGGCATAAAGCACAGACTCTAATGCTCGAGATCCAAACATGAGTGCCTGGGCACCCCTACCCCTTCCTATGACTAGAACCTATATAGACACAGTAGTTTTCACAATACAGACACAATCCTCTAGCAATCAACATGCATGTTATCTCCTTTTTCTATTTACGTTGGATCAAACTAGATTGAACTGAACAAAGCAAGATCACACCATCTGCAGTGGTGTATAAAATGTCGAAGTAGTCAGAGATGGAGAATAACACTAGATCTTTCTATGTGACACTTCTTCTATCATAGCATGAGATCGCCCAAAAAACTCACACTTGGCATGAGATCTCCCAAAAACTAGTTTTTGGCATGAGATCACCCAAAAACGCGTTCTTCTACAAGATTCTTAGGACACTTTCTATCCTTTTCACTCATCATGAATTAGGTGCACATGTTCCTTTTCACTTTTTTACATACTATTACATATTGTTTACATACTTGGATCAAAATTTTCATATACATGACTTTGACTACTCATTTTCTTCTTTTTTACAGGTTCGTCCTTATAAGAAGTAGCAGTCTCAAGCACAACACAAGCATGACAACGAAAGTAGGTACAACATGGTACACACATTACGCTTTTCACCCCTAGGGTCACTTCCTCTTTCCTAGCTTAGCTTCCACGCTTCATTTACATCACTTCACATTTTTTTCTTGTCTCCTCAACATGCTTTCACCATTGATCTACATGGTTATCAGGTACACATCTCTTATCTACTTTATGTTATCAAGTATTCACTCAACAACATAAAGTGGGGGAAAATGTAGACACTAAATCACGCACTTTGGGTACATTTATAGGTCTTAATCACATACTACTATTCATATGATTCCTAAGTGAGAAAACTAGCAATTGACAACTATATTTGGCTCTTTATCTTTATTTAATGTCTTTTTCTAACCTATTACACCCTACAACCCAATCGATAATTTATTGCATTATATTTTATGATTTTAGAGACCAGGGCTCAGTGCCCTTGTCCCCTCTAGGTGCCCCTGACCTCTCTTTACTTTACTCACTCCTTTTGGGAATCTTGTTTTTTATGGATTGGCCTTCCAGCTTATTAATTACAAAATCAAGGTAATCATATAAATATAATGTTATGTGACCATAATAAAAGACCAATCACTAAGCATTAACTATCACCACCTAAGGTTGCATCCAAAGGCATTTCAAGAGCATCAAAGCATCCATCTAGCAATCACTCAAGGGACAAGGGATTGCATTTTCTGCATACATACATAGGAGGGGAAGTTCATTTTGACATCCACACATCTATCTACATTGCTACATCTATCTATTTCTTGTTATTCAAGTGCATCTTGCACAAGAGCCACCTAGGGCATGATTCTTGCACACACACACATGGGGTCCGAAATGTAGTGAAGTGCACGATTGTAAGCTTGCTTTTTTAGGTGACCACCGGTCACCCAACTCCCCATTTGTATCTTTTTATTTTTAAGATTTGATGTGTTTTGTTGTTTTACAGAGATCATATGTTTTTCAAGTTACAAGTGAACTTGTATGGTTATAGTGTTGTTGTCCCCTCAAAATTCCCCTCTTTTGAAAGTTGAAAATTTTGAAAATTTTGAGTTGGCACCCTTCAGTAATGTTTCAGTGAAGAGGAAATTTGAAAAGATAGTGAAAATGTCATTTCTTGGGGTCATTTTAAGTAACTTGCGGGTCTGTTAGACATTTTTGTCCCTCATGTCCCAAAGTTCCTTCGAAATTCATGTTACCCGATTCCCGCATCGACCGCACCACATTTTCTTATCCCATCTGTCCCAAATGTGTTTAGGATTTATGTTTTCCGATTCCTCGCATCACCCGCGTCGTACCGAATCGTGCCTTCACGTCCCTCATGTTTCCGTGTCCCCTGACCGCCTTTGTGCTCATTTGGCCCGCTTTCCCGCATCAGCGAAACATGTCTTCGCGTCCCTCATGTCCCAATGTCCCATGGACCGTCCGAGCCAATTTTTTCACTTTTCCTGCATTTCATCTTTTCGAGTCGGTGCAAGGTGTATTTAATGCTCATTAATGATCTTCTCTCTCCTAAACAGCTATTTAAAGGGACTACCACCTATGCATTTGTCACATTTCTCGCTTGCTTTTTCTCACCCGCATCCTTGTAATTAAGTCATTTGTTCATCTCCCTGTATTCATTTGCATTCTCATCACAAATTTGTTCTTGGAAGGTCGTCCCTCAGTGCATTGCAAAAATGAAGATCAAATTTCAATGGCAGGAACATTTATCACCTCTCGAGACCTCTATACCTGATATTAGGGATAGTGAGGTTTGGCACTTAGATCTTGGTGATTTTTGGGGCAAACTAACATGTGTCAACCTTACTCCCATGGCCCAAATGATCAATGACAGTGGAATTGTGTATGCGGCTAGTTTTCCAATCTTTGTGTAGTGTCTTGACACTTTGTGTTTGCTTATAGAGCTCATTTTAACCTGATACACCGAGAGCTTGTTAATGTGCATGGAGACTTAATTGATAAATTGGATGCTACCGCCATTGTTGCTTCCTACGCATTCCTAAGATCGAAGACTCCATCATTCTCACTCTTGCTCAATCTTAGACTCTATTCGATCAAGACGGTGAAAAATACAAGGCACAAGTAGCATAGTCATGGTTAAAGAACCCTGAGAAAGGAGCATCCCGACTCTCCAAAGCATTATTCAGGGTTGATTTCAATGAGGAGTTGTCTGATTTCATCATTTTGCTCACTCGTATCATGGGAATGCCCTCCACCAATGAATTTCATTTTTGGATGTGCCCTTTTATAAATATCATCTACAAGGGCAAGCAGAATATAAATTGGGCTGAAATTATTTGTATGAATCTAACTGAGAAATTGTCAAATGTTTAGCAAACTAAGAAGTTCTATATGACTTCTTATCTCATGTATACCCTAGCTGCATCCTGGGAGTGGTTTGGTTTCACCTACATAGAGGGAAAGAAGGATGAGCCTATCTACACATACGCCCTTAGTTTACCCTCGAGGCCAGCAATCACAATTTCAGAAGGGTCAATGATGCTTTCACCATGTATATTGTAAGACTCTTAGAGAGTGACACTACTAGGAGATTCTCTGATGAAGCTATGACCCTGATAGCCAAGTACGGGGCTTTCTTCATCCAATTCAGAAGATTCTCATACATCAGGTTAGCTTGCTTTGAAAGTACACCCCTCAAGCTCCCCATGTTTTGCAATGATAAAATGGCTCTAGTTGAGGTGTGCAGACAGCTTGATAAACTACACAGAACCTGTAGAGACAAGAAGATCACTAGTCTTCATTTCCCTATCTCCCTGGGAAATTATACATGCAAAATGGCTCTGGATGCCCAAAACATAGAAAGGGCTATTGCTCCTCTCACTATCCATTTCTTCAAACCTAGGACTTGTTTTGATCTGAAGAAATTTATTGATCGAACCTCGAATAACTTATCATCATAAACCAGACACTGAGGATTACTGGGCTGATTGTGCTAATGATTTTGAAGCCAAAAGGAGGCATTATGGCAGACTCTCTCTGCAACAAATTATAGATCTCAATCTCTACCAAGTTCTTGAAGGGCTTAAGGACGATGATGAGGGCTTGCAATCCTTTGAGTATGAAAGATCCATCAAGCACACACCTCTAGAAACCCTGGATTGGTATGTGAAGGAGAAAGATGATTTGAGTGAGATAATTTCCCCGTCCTCGTCAGAACTAAAGTTTGGTTTGACAGGAAAGTTTGTGAATTTAGGAAAAGCCAGGGCAGATCTCCTTTAAGAGAAACTTCCACACCTGGAAGGAAGTACATACACCCAGTACTAAGGTACCTGAGCAAACCCCTCCTTCTTCTTCAATAAAAGAGCCTGAATCATCTACTCCTTCTTCTTCCACTCAAGTGTATCAAAAGAAGATTAAAGAGGTTAAGCAAGAACCAATTGAGGAAGAATCTCTTCCGGAGTGGTCGAATTGCCTTTAGGGCCAAAGAACATTATTGTTCTTAGTGAAAGTGATGATGGTGAAGTGTCGATCCTGTAGGAGCTCTTGAAATCACTTTGTTGAAGAAGGAAAAGAGGTTCCAAGTATTGAACCTCCTAGTATAGCAGACTCCTCTGCAAAGGAAGTTCCTGAGGTCTCAAGTACTTCTCTACTAGAGGCAACAGTGGTTAATACTTTGAGTGCCATGAGTTCACTTGCTCTTGGGCTTCTTTTTCCTTCCTCTTCTTCTTCTACCTTTTCCTGGGTGTAGCCCTTGGTTGACAGTAAGAAGAGGAAATATTCTTCTCATTTAACAAGGCCAAATTTTGATGTTGTAGTAGCTTTGTTGAGTTTTGCTCCTCCTCCTCTAGCAAAGAGAGAAAATATTACTTCAAGATTAGTAATTGATGCTCAGGGCCAGCAGTTCCTGGAGGTTGCAAAGCCCAAGGTTGATAAAGCAGAGAAGGATCTTTTGGTCTCGATTTGGAGCTTTCTAGGATCCCAATGGGAGAATCCACTCCTGAGAGTGAAGTTCATAACCTTCAGGAAATAGTAACTAAGGTTATTGAATGAGTTGAGAAAGGCAAGCAGACCATAGAGCAGTTGGAAGAACATAATCAAGTTCTTTCCAACTTTATCAAATCTTTGTTGGCCAAGGATAAAGTTTTGGATCCAGCCCCACTGGCTGCTCTCCCACCCCCCATGATTCTCAGCCAAGATGAATTTTAGAGCATCAAAGACATATACAAGTATTCAACTTATGGGAAGGTTGTGGAAGCTATGGTGGATGATATGATTATAGCAGGTTTGAACTTCATTGAGGAAGCCTTCAAAACCAATGAAAAAGTGATTAATTTGCAGCAGAAACTCTCTTCCTCAATCAAAGCCATGGATAAAGAACTGAAGGTCTGGAGTAGTTGTATTACAAATCTTTACCTAATGGGCCAAGCTGATGAGAAGATCCTGTTGGTCAACAAGGTATTTGATGATGCCAAGAATAACTTGTCAAAGACATGGATTTTCAGTGTTGAGTGGAAGATAAAGGTTCTAGAAGAAGCACTTTGGGAGAATTGAGGAATGTGTGGCAAAAAGGAGAATCTTTTAAAACTTGTGTCTCATCAGCCTTCAAATATATTCACTACCATCTTCAGGATGAAACTACAGGTGTTCCCTTCTCTCTTCAGAAATCAAGGCTCAGTTTAGAACTTTTGTCAAGGATGATTTGTTTAAAGAGGAGTCATTTATCAAAGAGAAGATGGAAGACATTTGTTCCCTCCATTCAGCTATTGCCGAAGCTAATAAAGAATATCTGGAACATACTGAGTTTGATAAAGATATGGAGAAATGTCTAGGAATGTGGACACATGCCACCTCCAACACCACAATTCCAAGAGGCATGGAAATAGCGGAAGCATTGAAAATATTTAGGCATCAGATTCTCAAATCAGTGGGCCCTCCTCAGCCATAATCGGATGTCTCTTCTTCAAGCTTTTCTTTCTCTTCTTCTATTTTTAGTGCCGAGCTCCTTGTAATTTAATTAAGGACTTTGTATTATGCATTTCCTTAATTAATATTTTAATTAAAAGAAATGGTTACCAAGTGTAACCAATTTGTAAATTATATAATGAGCTCTCCTCGCCATTTCAAAGGGGGACTGGAACTCTGATTATTTTTAAAAGTGTAAAAGAGTCAAAAGCTATCAATACAAGGATATTTTCCTTTCTACTTCTATCTGTGTCTATTCGTTCCTTCTTATCTATTATAAATTATTGAATCATTTATCTATTTACATTGAGAAGCTTTGTATTCTTGTGGATGTTATCTCTGGAACTTTGTGTCTGCAAAATAACATCTAATAGTTTTAATACGAATGATTCTATTCTATACTATCCTAGTTCAGCATTTATAGGGAACTATTTTGCTATCTATACTTCCTAAAGAGTGCTATTCTACCTTTCCCCTTCCTTAGTTCTTCTGTTCTTTTGTATTGATAATCTATCTTGGAATTTAAAACACTTTCATGATATCTGAGTTCCTCATTGAAATTAAAAGTTGTACATTTGTGAATAGTTTTTGCTTTCAATAAGGGCACCTCTCCCATCAAAGAGGAGGGACTTTCTTCCCCTAACTGTTGCTTTCATTAAATTCCTATTTTGATAACCAACAGTTTTTTGTGACTCCACTAAGGATTCGTTTTAACAAATTCTAGTCTTTAAAGAACAATTTCTTGATCATTTTTCTGATCTGGCGACTCTAAGGTTTACCCATGGTAGAAGGGCTCTTGGAATTGAAGGTTCATAGTTTCAACTCCTGAAGCAGCAAGGCTTTCCCCTTCCTTCAACAAGGAGAGAGAGAAGGACTCGTTCTACAAGCACACCACCTGTTGAAGATAGAGCTTCTGTAGTAGTGTCCCTCAAGAGCAACACAACCCTAATCTTCGTGCTTTGGTTCTTTCTAGTGTTTCAGTTCCACTTCAAGTGATTTTTCCAAGGATGGAAGTTCCATTACCTTGGGGTCAACAAGTTGGGCCTCTCACCCTTCCTCAACCTTTGCATGAGTTACCTAGGGGTAACAGGAAGAACTTTCCCAAGTTCAGAGGTGACAAAGAAGGTACATCCTAATGAACACATTGCAGCCTTCATAGTTGCATGTGGAGTCCTTGGAGTTGAACACGAGGATGTCTCTGTGAGGATTTTTATGGAGACTTTACAGACAATGCAGTAGATTGGTTTTATCATCTCCTGGGGCCATCACTAATTGGACCACCATGAGAACTAGATTTGAAAATCATTTCAAACCTGTTGAAGATGTGCATGCTTTACTAGCCCAGATTTCTCAAATCAAGAAAGAACCACAAGAGCCCATGAGAGAATTTGTGGCCAAGTTCAATAAGCTGATTAATAAGATCCCACAAGACACCCGACTTGTGGATCAAATTCAAAAATGTTTCTTCCTAAACGCTCAATTTCCTAAAGTAAGTTATGTGCTGAGAAGAGAAAATCTTGCAACTTTGGATGTTGATCAGAGATTAGCCGTCAGTGTTGAAGATGACCTGATCATGTCTGGTAAATTGAAAAGAGATCCTTCCAAATCTAAAGCTTCTTCCTCCTCTTCCTCTACCCCTGGAGCTAATGCAGATCAATTAGTACAGAAGCTTGCTAATGACCTCATTTCCATCAAGAAACAATTGGCTCAGCATGCTCCTTATCAAGACGTTCCAAGGAGGAATTTTCAGCCTAGAAACTGTTTTCCTTCTTCTCAGACAAGACTAGCAATTGAAGGACCACCCATCAAGGTCCCTGTTAATGCAACTTGTGAGGTTGAAGAACCTGATGATGAAGAATTTAATGAATATTTTGAAGAACCTGAAGAAGAGGCTGATGAAGAACTGGAAGAACTTGATGGATCTCAAGTTAATTTCCTTACTACTGAGGGAATTGATGGAGAAGATGATTATGATGAAGTAGTGGTAGAGATGAACAGTGAGTCATATGTTGTTATGACCCGGGAGCAGACCAATAAGAAATAAAAAGTGATGTAGCCTAGCTAAAAAATATAAGGAGTATCCCACAACTATTCCAGTGGTGGCGAGAAGAGGATCCCTTGTTCCCACTGCATCCGCACAAAAGGTCAATTCTGCTAATTCTTCTTCTCCTACTCCTACTTCTAAAACTTCTTTTTCTCTAGCTTCAAAATTGATAGGCCTAATATTCCTAGTGATGATTCCCCATCCACTTCTGGATCTTTTGATATCATCGATCATCTTAAAAATACAAAGATCCGATTTCAAAGGCTGAGTATTATCAAACCCATCCAAAATCCTTTGCTAAAATGGTCCACTTTGTCAATTCCCATTCCAAGACTTCATCTAACACTTCTAAAGGTCTTTTTCCTACTCCATCTTCTACACCCCAACCAAATCTTGTGGCTGCAGTCACCTCACCTAATGAGAAAATCAAACCATTTTATGTGACCCTCCTTATAGCAGGCCATAGACTTAGCAACTGTGTCATAGACTCAGGAGCTTCAGACAATGTAATGCCTGCCAAAGTGGCTCATGCTTTGGGTCTTACCCTCACACGCACTTATGGTTCTTGTTATTCCATGGAGAGTAGGGAGGTGCCCTTAGTTGGAAGAATTAAGGATGCACAAGTAGCTTTTGTTGCCTTACCTGAGAAAAAGGTTTTAGCTACTATTCTAGTAGCTGATATCCCTCCTTCATATGGCATGTTGTTGAGTAGGAACTTTTGTAAGGACGTGGGAGGAGAAATTCAAATGGATTGGTCACATGCCCTTATACCAGTCAATGGAAAGATGAAGAAGTTGTTTCCTGAGAAGCAATCTGAGTATATTGTGCAAAAGACGGATGATCCCAAAGCACAAATACTTTATGAAGATATTGGGCATGGCAACTATATGATCATGTCACAGGATGAGGTGGAACGTCCCAAAGAAGTACTTCATGATCCTAATAGCATTTGGAATTTGGAATTTGATGGAAGTTGCTCCTCAGCTGGTGTTGGGGCTGGTGTGGTATTGATATCCCTAGAGGGAAAGATTCATCCTTTCTCATTCAAACTATAGTTTGAAAATACAAATAACACAAAGTAGAATATGAAGCTCTCATCCTTGGACTAAACATGGCAAAAGAGAGAGGTGTGAAGAATCTTCTGGCTCGTGGAGATGCGGAACTGGTTGTTAAACAAGTCAGAGATCTGTTCCAAGTAAAGAATAGAAGGTTGAAGCACTATAGAAACCTGGTCTGGGATTCTATTGAATTTCTTGATGCCTTCTCCATCGAAGTAGTGCCAAGGGAAAAGAACACCAGGATGATTCCCTAGCTATTTCAGGGTCTTTGCTGATACCTCATCCTGATTTCTCTCAGGATAAATTCACCATTGAAATGATCCATAGACCAAGTGTACCGGATAATGCAAGCAACTGGAATTTTTCAATGATGATCAACATTTACTCTCTTTCTTGGAGCTCAGGGATAACTTTGAACAATTTTATTTTGAAGGAGGTGACAATCTAGCCTCATGAGAGTGTGTCTTCCAATGAGGAAGGTGTCAAAGAGGAGACAGATCAAGATGGATGCATCAGGCTAAAAGGTAACAAGATCCCTAGAGGGCTGGTAAGCTTGGAGGAATTGTTTGATAAACACGACAGATATGTCAAGTCCAGAGCTTCCACAGGACCCCAATAGTCTACTGAATATGAAAATATTAATATTGGGAACTCTGCTAAGCCCAAAATGGTGAACATTGGAAAGTGTTGTACCCATGAAGAGAAGAAGAAGGTGGTGGATCTTTTGAAGAAGTACGTTGATGTCCTTGCTTATTCTTATGATGATCTGAAGGCTTTTCAGCCAAAAGAAATGCAACATTTCATTCCCCTCAAACCTGGGATCAAGCCTTTCAAGTAGAAGCAAAGGCAATACAATCCAAAAATTGTTGACACCATTTTCTAGGAAATACAAAAGTTATTGAAGGCTAAGATTATCTTTCCCATTCATCATTCAACATGGATTGCTAATATTGTGCCTGTCAGGAAGAAAAATGGTGAGATTTGGATCTGTGTTGATTTCAGGAATCTGAATCAAGATTCTTTGAAGGATAAATACCCCCTGCCCATGATGGACCGGTGTTGTAAGTCATTACAGGTGCGAGAGAGATGTTGTCCATCTTTGCCGATGATTCTCAAGATATAACCAAGTAGAAGTTAACATTGCAGATCAACACAAGACTACCTTTACCACTCCTTGGGGTACTTTTGCCTACAAGAGGATGCCCTTTGGTCTCATTAATGTTGGTGCTACCTTCCAGAGAGCTATGGATTTGGCCTTTGGAAGTCTGAAAGGAAAATGTATTGTTGTGTATCTAGATGATTTGACTGTGTTTTCCAAATCTAGAGTGGATCACTTTCAGCATCTAGAAACGGTCCTCTTGAAATGCAGAGAACATGGAGTCTCTCTAAATCCCAAGAAATTTGTATTTTGTGTCACAGAGGGAAATTTGTTGGGACATGTTGTCTCCAAAGATGGAATCAAGATTGATCCTGAACGAGTTCAAGCTATTCAGCAGATTCCTCTCCCCATAAGTAAAAAGGAGTGCACTCTTTCTTTGGTAAAATCAACTTCCTGAGAAGATTCATCCCTGATTTTACAGCTAACTTTGAACATTTCCCAAATGATGAAGGGAAAGCAGACATTTGGTTGGTCCTCTGAAGGAAAAGAAGCATTTGAGGGCATTAAGAAAGCCATTGCTAAGACTCCTATCTTAGCATGTCCAGATTTTAGCAAAGATTTTATTATCTATTACTATGCCACAGAGAGTACCTTGGTTGTTGTGTTAACTCAGAAAGATTCTGAAGATCATGAGCTCCCCATTGCATTCATGAGTTATATTCTGAAAACTCATGAGTTAAAGTATACTATGATGGAGAAACATGCTTTTGCAGTGGTTAAAGTTGTTAAGCAGTTTTGATTTTATATTCTTAACTCTCACTCTGTTGTGCTTGTGCCGATATCGACTATCAAGTCTATTCTTACACAACAGGAGTTTGGAACAAAAAGAGGAAATTGGGTAGAAAAGGTTCAGGAGTATGATCTTGACATCAGACCAACAAAACTAGTTCGGGGTAAAGGCCTGTGTGAACTCATTGCCGAGGGAGCTAGTCATGAAGCACCTCAGGATGAAGTTGATATCCCTATTGTTTTGTTCCTCAGCTCAACAGATGAATGGTATGTTGATATTTCTCACTTTCTCACCTATGGTGAATGTTCATCTCGCTTGACTACCAAGGAGAAGAGAGCTATCAAGCTAAGGTCAAGCACAATATGTGTTATGGGAAAATGCTTTGTTCAAACGGGGAGTGGATGGAAGATTCTTGAAGTGTGTTGACAAAGTGCAATAGAAGAAGTTGTTCTCAACTTTCCATGACCAAGCCTATGGGGTCATTTCTCATCTGTCATTACTTGCTCACAAAATTCTTCATGCAGGGTACTATTGGCCTACTTTGTTTAAGGATGCATCAAAGTGGGTCAAAAATGTGAAGCTTGTCAAACCTTTGTGGGAAGACCAAAGTTGGTTGCTTTTCCACTCAAGCCAGTTGTGATTGAAGAACCCTTTCAATAGTGGGGTTTGGATTTCATTGGAACACTCAACCCATCTTCGAGTGTAGGACATACTCATGTGTTGACTGCCATAGATTATTTCACTAAGTGGGTAGAAGCCATCCCAGTTAAAAGTACCACTTCAAAGGTAGTATGTAATTTTATCAAAGAAAACATCCTGATAAGGTTTGGAGTACCAAACAAGATCATGACTAATAATGCTTCAAATTTTTCTTCTACTGAGATGATGGATTTCTGCTATGGATATGGTATTTCCTTTCTCATTCTTCATATTACTATCCTCAAGGGAATGGATAGGTAGAATCAACAAACAAAAATTTGGTGACCATTGTAAGAAAACTTGTTAATGAATCTCAGAGAAACTGGCACAAGAAGCTCTATGATGCTCTCTGGGAAGATAGAATTACACCCAAAAGAGCAATTGGGATGTCCCCTTTTCAAGTAGTGTATGGTGTGGAAGCCCAATTACCAGTGACAGTTGAACTACCAGCTTTGCATTTGATGAAAGCTATTGAGGACACCAGCTTCAGTGATTCTTTGGATAAGAGGATCATGTATCTCCATAAGCTAGATGAAGACAGGTTGTAGGTGTTTGACAAAATAATTGCCTATCAGCAAAAGGTGAAATCTTTATTTGACAAGAAAACCAGATCCATAGAGTTCAAGATTGGAGATATTTTTTTGTTATGGGACAAAAGGCATGAACCTCGTGGAAGCCATGGTAAGTTTGACTCTACCTTTCCCCTTCCTTAGTTCTTCTATTCTTTTGTATTGATAATCTATCTTGGAATTTAAAACACTTTCATGATATATGAGTTCCTCCTTGACATTAAAATTTGTACATTTTTGAATAATTTTTTGCTTTCAATAAGGGCACCTCTCCCATGAAAGAGGAGGGACTTTCGTCCCCTGATTGTTGCTTTCATTAAAGTCCTATTTTGACAACCAACAAGTGCAACACACACGATGATAAACAATGAAGGTGAGTGACCATCTTATGACACAAAATAAATTATTTTTCAACCATTTTCACAGTCATGGGTGCTCAGCAGATGTCTCAGAACACTAAGTACCCCGACTCGATCCAAGTGCCCCACCAGAATATCCTGAAATCACATAATTTTCTCGAGTATGGTTGTGACAGTTTCCTCCTCCTATTTACCAATCTTCCAGTCTAACATACTTTAGGATTAATTGAAAAATCAGCGAAGTATTTTATTCCTTCTCTTACACCTAGGGTTTCATTTTTATCTATCTTATTGCTTAGGTCAGATCTCGTACTCCATTATTTATTTATATTATGTGACTCTACAATTAGGGTTTTATAAATTCTAATACTTGTTAAACCACCTAATGTCAAGAAAATAAATATTTTTAAGAATTTTCCAAACTCAATATCTTACAAATATGTTTATATATTGTCTAGATTGTGTCTACAAACTACTTACACTTGCTTACATTGATTGTTTTAGGATAAACAATGTTCTACGATGCCACCATTCATTTCCTAACATCCCATAAAGGAATGTGGGTGGGCATTTGATTATTTCCCAAACATGGTTATAGGTGAGGGGTCAACACAAGTAAGATTTGGCAAAACTCCTTCTTTGTTCAATTGTCATGTTCATATGTGCTTCTCGTTGTATATTTGTTTTTGGTTGACATGTATTTGTTGACCACTTTGGTAGGATGTGGAAGAGCCAAACAAGGCTGAGGAGGGTGGTAATGTTGGTCAAGATGAGGACAAGGATGAGGAAGATGTTAACAATCTTGCTAACAATGTTGATGTTGACATGGATGATGAAGATGATGTTGATTGGCTTCCACATTCCTTGCATTCCGATCCCGAGGAGGAGGTACCAAACCGGTAAGCACACTTCAATATTTTCACAGATGATTGTGTATTCTAGTTGATTTAATAACATTTGTAAGGCTTATAACCTCATGATTCCTTCTTTGATGACAGTTTTTTGGGTGAGTACAAGATTTTTCGACATGGGTATTGGTAAATGAGATACCCACAACTATTTTCTTTACCCATGCACCACATTTTCTGATGATGGTAGTTGTCTATTTAGGTCACTAGACAAACTCAATTCTCACCAACATAAGATTCATGGTAGATTTCCTATTCCTAGGAGACCTCCACGTCATCCAGGTAATGGGAAAAGAAATCCAAGGGGAAGGGCCTACACATTAAAACAAACACAACAAAGGGACAATAGACCAGCTTGTAAAAAATTAGAGTATTAGCAAGAGGCATAGGCTAGAAGGAGCATGGATGGCCAAATAAAATGTCTCAGAAGTTTCTAATCTAAGTAAGAAAGCCTTAAAGGCTATCAATCAACTAGATGCATGCATATGATTCTCCTCAAAACATTGTCCAGAGAAGGGAAGTGTCAATAAAGAGGCGAGCATATTTCCGTAAAAATGGAGGAAGAGAGGAGGAGGGTGGAAGGAGGTGGTATAGGCAACTACAAACATCATGTGAGATGCAAAGTGTTGAAATTTTTACATGTCCTGAAATATAAGGTCATTTTTAACAATTAACAACTTAATTTTATTTGTAGCAATCCTCATCGAAAAATGATATACCTGATCCAAACACCCATTATAGCGAGGATGAAAACCTTACATTGAAGGAGTACCTTTCACGGAAAGGGAATAGGGGTTGTCATGGAAAAAAAAAAAAAAAAGTGGGGATGAGATGCTTCAGGTAAGCAAGCTTAATTAATTTTTCCATGCATATTACTAATTTACTTCTTTTAGCACTTATGTGGTTGTAATATTGGTTATTGGTCCTATGTAGGGGAATGTTGTGCATGAAGCACCACAGCCAATAGTTGATGTAGAGTCAACTAATGGCATTGGAAATGAAGATGACAGCTCATGTACACAGTGTCTAATAATGATTATTTTTCTCAATCCACACAGGCCTATGATTTTCATGTCGATGATAATGTTTGGTTGTACACCGATGGTTATATGGCTGCCAAAGGACACATTGTCTCTACCAAGTGGGGATTCCTTTCCCAAGGTGTGCCAACCCCAAAGAATTGTTGTGTGGTGAACATTTGGAGGGCTATGTATCCAGAATGTCTGGAGTGGCTTCCCTTTGGTAAGAATAAGAAAGATACACTACAAATATTTTTAAATAAATATACAAATCTGTTCATGGAGTATATGAGCATAGATTCCTCTACAACAAATGTACAAGACTCATCAAAGGTGTGCATATCATTTTCAGTTAGCTTTGTATTTCATAAATGATTTCAGATTTTCATCCGATTATTTCATATATCTTGTATTTTCCTCAGTAGGATTGGGATAAATAGGAGGTGACGATGAAAGAAATGTGGCCTATTTCTTAGTGGTATGAGGTACTTTGTATGTAGTAAACTAAAATGTACTTTATTGATGTATGTGTCATATTTTTGTTGTTTGACCACTTTACTGACATTGAAAATTTTCAAATGTAGATGTCTTCATGGGAGGTCAAGGAATCCCTAAGCTCATTGCTTAGTCAAATTCATGTTCTTCTCCTTCATAAGGATTTTCCTTGTCATGCCTTGAACATGGATATTACAATATGTAGTCGACATGATGATATAAAATGAAACAAAAAATTTGCACATGATGTTTGATAATATGTAATGATACAAATTACTTGCACATTATGGTTCAATATATACTTGCATATATTATTTATGATGTGTAATGATAGATTTAACTTGTACATGATGTTCCCATGTATGTGCTTCATTTACATAGTGTATTCCTAACAATTATTTTATTTATGCACATTGTAAGTAATGTTGTGGTGTTCAATCCCTTGCAATTAATGAGGTTGCCTTAGGCTTTTGATGATTACATGATGCATAGATGTTGACATGTATGTATTTTTTCATGATGCAATGTATGAGATGTTATGTTGTTGACATGTAATGGTTTCCACATGCAATCACTCATGTTGACATATTTAAGTTTTTATTTATTGCATATTATAAATGTGCAGTGATCGTGTTCACATGTTCCCTATTTTTGTGACAATATTTCATGGGGAATGGTGCATCATGTGACTAGTTTATTTTCCTCCACTTCTCTCACTTTTTTGTCTTTATGTATTCAAGAAGCTCACTCATCACTTCAAACAATCAATGATCAATACTGACCATGTGTTGGAAAATAAGAAGAGGGTTTCCAAGGAGGGCTGAAATAATTCCACAAACCCAATGGAGAATGATGGAGGTAGGGAGTCATGATTTTGTGTCTTATTCTTCTACATGATGTACATATAGTATTTTGATTTGAATGCATGGATTATGTAATAGTTCATTGTCTCCTAATTCACGTTTCCTTGTATATTTTCAGGGGTGGTTGTGAATGTTGATGAGAAGGAAATTGGTGAAAGCATGTGTGAAATGGAAGAGCTTCTTGTGAGGATGAGACTTAAGAAAAATGTGTCGAGGCGAACATCTAGATTTGAGACTCTCATTGGCACATGTACAAATTGGATCACTCACTAGGAGAAGGAGTTTTTGTCCAACATTATTGAAATTATAAGGACAACCAATGACATATTGGAAACTATCATAGCTGAGAAGAATAGTGTCTTAGAGACTCTCACTGCAGAACGATGAGTTATATAATACAATTTGTGTACTTAGGGGTGAGAAGTTGGAACTTGAAAAAAGTGTGTTGCCCTACAAACTTCTAATGCATACACAAAATCACTCGTGACTATAGGGGAGACATAGTGAAGGCCCTAAATGTCAAGTATGATGGCATGAGTGGTTTCTATGAAGAAGAGTTGCAGCTACTGAAGACGAGTTTGAGAATTTGCATGGAAAATTCTGCCTGTGACTATGGGTGGTTTTGGTGTTTCGAAAGGACACGCCATGTGTAGTGAAAAAGATTAGTTTTTTAGTTGGTTGAAGTGAAACCAAAATGTATTGGGTTGTATTTAATAAAACAGCTTTATACCATTTGGAACATAATAAAGTTTATATGATTTTATGAAAGCATGTAATATCAAACGTAACACAATTTGTTATACTTCTATGTGGTTGTTTCTATTTTCAATAAAAATAAAGTGTGGACTAAATGTTTGTTGTATTTCTTTGTTATTGTCATTGTCTTTGTGGTGGAATTGGATAGCATAACAATAGACATTTCTTTTCCTGGTTGAACATTGTACCATGTCCATTATCTACTTTCCTATTTCATGCACTTATATGTGTGAAAAATGAAGATGTTATATGTTTTCCATGTTTCATGCACTTTTTAGTGGCTAAAGGTTGTATTTATAATCCATTGTCTCAATTTGAGTCTTCATATGCATTATGTGCCTTCTCTAGCACTACAATTCTCATGATACATTATGGGATTTCTCCTATAGTTTACAATGCTCCACTAGCTTGCCTTATTATGGGTTACTTTCTTAATCGACATGCTTGATTATTGAATTTACTTGTACAATCATCTTGTTTATTGGCATTTGAAATATTTATATTCCTAATTAGTTATGGGTTGATTTGGATGGAATAAGGAAGGATGAAGATCTAGAGGGAATATGTGCACATCAAGGAGTTACACTCAACTGAGAGATGAAGTAGCTTCAAGATTCAAACAAGCACTCAACCATGAAAGCAATGTGCATGCATTAAGGGAAACAAGACTCCATTGCATTTCTCATAGATCAAGAAGAGAGGTGTACATATAGGGAGTTCTCGAGTAACTCCCATACATAGCTAATGATGGAGAAGAGGAGTTACTTCCAAAAGGGAAAGTAACTCCTATGATACACACTTACACATATGATAGATTCCATGACGGAATCTGTCATAGCTAATATGACACCTATGATCCATGCTCCCACCTAAGTGAGATGACTCACCTAGTGAGGTGGTAATACACCTAATAAATAAATAAAATATGGAAAATACCACTCACACTAACATACCCCTTCATCGTAACTTAGGATAAGGCAAGGAAAGTTAGAAAAATGAAAAATGGATCTCCGCAACTAAGTGAAGAAAAACCCAGTGGGGAAAACATCCACTTACAAGAGATATAAAAACTCCCCTAAACAAATAAGAAGAATAAAGAGAGAAGAAGAAGTTCTATCTAGCCTCCCAAGAAGATGAACTTGTCACAATCCACCCTGTACTAAGTGAAGAAGAAGAAGAAGATCCTCAAAGTGACAAGGTGTTTTTCCAATCCAAGGAACAATGTTCCACATGTGAGGTAGAAGTGCCATCTACTCCATGAAGGAATGGTGATCCCAAACAAGTGGTGAAGAAGGAAGGTGGAATGTCCTAAAACTATGAAGAAGTGTGCCCAATGCCGATGAGTCTTGAATCATAGTACATCTACTCACCGAAGAGTCTGTTGTGGACCAAGTAGGTGAATCAAGAGGAAACTCCTCAAGATGTGGTAAGTGATAAGTAGATAGTTGAGGTGGTTCCCCATCACCATGATGATAAACTATGCTAGAATAGATGTCCTCAACATCGAATTGGGCTCAAGTATCATCAAGTTCATGTGAGTTGGATGAAGTATCCAAGGAGGAGTACAACGAGTGTGATGATCAGCTATACCAACTATAAAAATAGTGTCATTGTGTATCTCTCTGACATAAACTAGAATCCAGAGTGAAATCAACCCACATTCCCTATCCAAGGTGAGTGATCTGATAAAATGAAAGGAGATTAGTTAAAAGTGAAGGGATACTTAGCACATTGTTGAAAGTACCACCACTCACTTCAACATACCCTCTCCGAAAACTTGTGTAGTAGTGTTGTCACCAAGCTATATAGAAGACATGTCACATGGCTCCAATGAAGCAAACTCAATATTTAATGAGGCCATATGATGAGTTGCACCCGAATCAATGATCCATGTAGGAGTAGGTGGCATAATTGTCACTAAAGATCTTCCTTTGGTTTCTCCTTAGTTTATTCTTTTACTTTTTCTTTCTCTTTCACTTGCCCTTTTTCACTTTCTTTCTCCTTAGAAAATTCATGAGTTGATGAAGATGATTTGAGAGACTTTGGAACTCGATGTTGTTCTTCTCAAGAAGACTCGTGAGGAGATCAATATTTTTCTTCAAACATTTTTCTTCATCATGCATGCCATTGCAGTACCCACATTTTATTCATTATTTAGGAACTTTGGAATTGGAAGAGGAAGTGGAAGATTTGGATTTTGGTTGGTCCTTTATGTTCTCATGATCCTTGTTCTATTTTTCTCCTTTGACGCCTTTTATTTTTCGTGACCAATAATGAGAGCACAGGATTTTTGGATTTTAGAGTTCCCATCTGAATTGGCTTATCTTGTTCCCTAATCAAATCAGCAATGAAATCATCAAGTGAGGGCATATTCTAACTTTTTCCAAGTTCTCCTTTTGTTGCATGGAAGGTAGAGACAAAAATAGAGTATTCGGGACCAATTTTTGCAAGGATGTAAATAATGAGTTGTGGGTCCTTTTTATCTATTCCACAAGCTGCCAATTATAATATAAGAGATTTGAATTTCGATAAGAAGTCTTGAAGGGTGTTAAAAATTTTGGGGTTGAGGGTGATCAACACATTTTCCATTACATACCCTCTCATATCATCTTGTTTCCCAAATAGTTTTTCTAAGGCATCCACAACTTCCTTGGGTGATTTGGCTAAGGTAATATGGAAGCACAATTCTGAGACACAAAAAGAGACAAAAACCCAATGGCTTCATCACATTTTTCAAACCACTTTTCCTTTTCTGATTGCATCTATAGGTTTGGCTTGTAATCTTGTGGTTATCCTGAAGAGTTGTTTCTTTTTCAAGAAAAATACATGGCTTCTTTCCATTTGAGATAGTTGAAAGGGATAAGAAAGGGAACCGTATTAGGATCTATGGAAAAAAAGGAGCAAAGGAGAATCCAGAAAGAAAGGAACCACAAAAACACCCTAGAAAGCGCAATAGAAAGGGGTCAAAGGATGGGGCCCACAAAGCCAATATTTAAGCCCAAAAAGAGGACAATTTTTCACTCAAAATTTACTTATTTCTTAATTAGGAGTGAGACAATTAATATTTAATTAATCTTCAATTAGAAAAATTCAAGTGGAAGGAGAGAAAAAATTACCTTTGGAGGAGGGAAGGGGCTAACTCACTCGGTGAACCGGCTTCCGGGTGAGCCGGGAGGGTTGTTGACCGAGTTGAAAGTTTATTAACCAAGCCGGGGGTCTCTGAGCTTGGGTTGAATGGATGTGGAGTTTATGTGGCTCATCAAGCCAATCCGGCAAGTGGATGCGTGATTCGGGTGTGGGTGCCATCGAGTGGAGCCAAGCCGACGGTGTGCCAGCTGGGTCGGCCACGCATAGGTCCCGAATCGAAGCCATGTGTCGTAGACAGGGGTTTTTCGGAATCGTCAAAGGAAACAATGTAACTTTCAAAGGTTATGAAGACATGATAGGTCTCCATGTGGTAGTGAGAAGGAGTCGAGAAACCGCCGATGCCCAAGAATCTTGTAGCAATGAACAAAGGTGGAGTAAGGCGGTGGAAAATTGAACTCTAGCAATCTTACAAGGTTGATTCAAATGCATAAAGTCTCAATCCAATGCCAACAAAGCACGTAAAACTAGAAACGAGCCATCAATAATGCACACAACACGAGACAATGAGCCACTATGAATGGAGTGAGCAAGATGAGTTAGCAAAGGTAAAGGATGTGTTGGTTGATAATGCAACAAATAAATTTGAGTCGGATCAAAGCCACCGAGAAAATGAACAATGCATGTAATGCACAACAAAACACCAGAATTCATTCAAACCAAGGCACGAGTCACTAATGCATATGTCGATGATCCAATGCACACACAAACCTCGAGTCATGTACCAATGGCCGAGGTGACAAAACAATGCAGTCAACCAAAACCCAAGTCAATAATGATGCACAAGCATAATGCAGCTCAAAAACACAAAACATGAGCCACCAATCAATGCAAGGTTGAAGAAAATTCGTAGGCCAATGTAAAAATCATGAGTTGGTCAATGAAAGTGGAAATTGTGGATAGCTCGGGCCCCATCTCGAGAGTCAGGCCAAGTTGGGCCCTAAAGTGGCTCTTTTTATCCTCTTCAAAAAACCAAACCCCGCACTTCAAACCCGCAATTTTCCCGATCCCGAATAGACAAAATGCCAACAACATAGCACACCCAAAAGACAAACCAAGTATAAGAACCTTTGAAAAATGCAAGTAGATAACAAAGCAAGGATTTGAGAACTTGCACATGAAACTACAAACCAAAGGTGAGTAGTAAGCAACCATAGAATTGATACGATTATGATCCATGAGTTCTAATACCATGACAAAGAGATGGAGGAAAAAAATGGTGGGAATCCATGCACATCAAGGAGTTGTACTCAACCGAGAGATGAAGTAGCTTCAAGATTCAAACAAGCACTCAACCATGAAAGTAATGTGCATGCATTAAGGGAAATAAGACTCCATGCTCATAGATCAAGAAGAGAGGTGTACATATAGGGGAGTGTTGAGTAACTCCCATGCATAGTTAATGATGGAGAAGAGGAGTTACTTCTGGAAAGGGAAACTATGACACACACTTACACATATAATAGATTCCATGATGGAATCTGTCATAACTAATATTACACCTATGATCCATGCTCCCACCTACATGAGATGAATCGCCTAGTGAGGTGGTAATACACCTAATAAATAAATAAAAGATGGAAAATACCACTCACACCAATATAAAAACACTCATGTTAACATATTTAAGATTTTATTTATTGCATATTACAAATGTGTAGTGATCATGTTCACATGCTCCCTATCTTTTGTGACAATATTTCGTGGGGAGGGGTCCATCATGTGACTTGGTTTTTTTCCTTCACTTCTCTCACTTTTTTTTCTCTATGTATTTAGGAAGCTCACTCATCACTTTAAACAATCAACGATGAGTACTGACCATGCATCAAGAAATAAGAAGAGGGTGGCCAAGGAGGGCTACAACAATTCCATAAACCCAATAGAGAGATGGAGATAGAAGTCATGTTTTTGTGTCTTATTCTTCTACATGATGTACATATAGTATTTTCATTTCAATGCATGGATTATACAATAATTCATCATCTCCTAATTCACGTTTCCTTGTATATTTTCGGGGTGGTTGTGAATATTGATGAGAAGGAAATTGGTGAAAGCATGGGTGAAATGGAAGAGCTTCTTACAAGGATGAGATTTGAGAAAAAGGTGTCAAAGGTAGAACATCTTGCTTTGAGACTTGCATTGGCACATGTATAAATTGGATCGCTCCCTAAGGAGGAGTTTTTTCCAACATTACTAAAATTGCAAGGACAACCAAAGGACATATTGGAAATTTTCATTCTTTGAGAAGAACAAGCAGTTGTCTTGATACTCTCACCATGCGAGAACAATGAATTACATAATACAATTTGATAACTTAGGGGTGAGAAGTTAGAACTTGAAAAAAGTGTGTTGCCCTACAAACTTCCAATTCGTACATGAAAGCACTTCATGACTGCAAGGGAGACATAGTGAAGGCCCTAAACATCAAGTACAATGGCATGAGTGGTGTCTATGAAGAAGAGTTACAACACTAGAAGACAAATTTTGAGAAGTTGTGTGGGAAAGTCCGACGGCTGACTATGGGTGGTTGTGGCATTTCTGAGAGGACACACCATGTTTAGTGAAAAAAAATTAGTTGTTTAGTTGGTTGAAGTGAAACCAAAATGTATTGGGATGTACGAAATAAAATAGTTTTATATTGTTGGAACATAATAAATTTTATATGATTTTATGAAAGCATGTAATATCAAACGTAACACAATTTGTTATACTTCTATGTGTTTGCTTCTATTTTCAATAAAAATGTGTGGACTAAATGTTTGTTGTATTTATTTTTTATTGTCATTGTCTTTGTGGTGGAATTGGATAGCATAATAATAGACATTGCTTTTCCCGTTGAACATCAGTACCATGTATGTTATCTACTTTCCCTATTTCATGCACTTATATGTGTGAAAAATGAAGATGCTATTTGTTTTCCATGTTTCATGCACTTTTCATTGGCTGAAGGTTGTTGTATTTATAATCCATTGTCTCAATTTGAGTCTTCATATGCATTATGTGTCTTCTAGACTACAGCTTCTCATTACACATAATGGGATTTCTCCTACAGTTTACAATGCTCCACTAGCTTGCCTTATTATGGGTTACTTTCTTAATCGACATGCTTGATTGTTGTATTTACTTATACAAATATCTTTTTTTCAAAGATTCAAATATTTCTATTCCTAATTAGTTATGGGTCATATACTCTCTCCAATTTTTCTTGTTATTAGGTTCATTCTTGCATCTATGGTCCTTTCACATTCCAAGCCCCCATCTAGCTATACTTCTATGTGTTTGCTTCTATTTTCAATAAAAAATAAAGCATGGACTAAATGTTTGTTGTATTTCTTTGTTATTATCATTATATTCTTTGCACCTAGAACCTCTGAACTTCCATTGTCTTTGAAGATTTACATTTGGAATCCCAGGGATTTGGGTTCCCATTGTTGAGAAGGTTAGAGTAAAGAATGGAAAGTCTATTCCTCCAGTAAAAAGTTACATTCAGGTACCATGTGAGCTATTTGGCTGACATTAGTAGTGTCCAAACATCTGCAACATTTATCAACTATAAATTTCCACATCCATCTTCAGATCAGGTTGCATACGACAAGCCTTGATTATTGTAAGGAATGTTTTTTGTTTTGTTTTTGGTAATCCATGGCAGTTTTTTACTTGTTAAATGGTGGGTAGAGTGTTGAGTAGTTGAGGTGGTACCCTTTTCTATCTTATCATTTATGTTTGAATTAATGTACCGTTAGCTAACATTTATATTGTATGACATTGATAATGAATGGGCTCTAATGTTCAAAGGTTATAATAATTTCTTTTAAAAGAAAAATTATTGCGCTAGAGTAAGCTTGCAACACATTCTATTGTGAATAAGTTCACAGTGGATATTAATGCATCGACGCTTCACCTATGGCTTAAAATTATGGGTTATGGTTATACTTTCATTAAAGTTGGGTCATATGTACCCTAACTTGTTTTAATTATAGGTTTTGTTTAGTGCTAAAATTGTTTGGCCTATGGTCTAAGATTGTGAATTTTATTTTATAATTAAATAAAAAAGGGTCATACTCCAATTTATTCTGATTTATCATACATGTGCATGTTAGATTCATTCTTCTTCTTCTTCAAGGGAGACTAGAGTAGTTGTACATAGAGGCTTGCTAGAAGTGCACAGGTATGTGCAGAGAGCTACAAAATAGGATCACGCCCATTGAGGGACTGATATTGTACTTCGCATATTTATAGTCTATAATAAACCTCAAATAAGTTGTCTACTTGTTTTGTAATCCCTCATTGAAGGCTAATAAAGGTAAGGTCTTAATTTCCCATTCTGCGTGAGGGTTGTGTGTGTATGTGTCCATTTTGAGTGTTGAGATTCCTTGTTGCATGGTCTAAGGAAGTTTTTCACTCAACCCCATGTCTGCATCATTATACAAGGTCACTGGAACTACCATACTTGGGTTTTAGGTGTTTTCATTTGTTTATTTAAGATTTGAGCCACCAAAGCAGTTATTGTCTAATTGATGATAAATTTTTAAAATCTCTATACATTGTTTGGCATGTTTCTTGTTAAGTGCAATGTGTCTTTTTACCTATGTGTTACCTATATTACCAAAACACAAAACCCATTGATCTCTTTAATAAAATTTACCAACATTGTGACTTAATTAATTTTTCATATGGTATTTGTTTGGTGGATGCTTTTATTTGTTATTGACTTGAAGAAATATAAAATGTGTGACACACTCATACTTTATTTATGCATGTTATAATTCACAGTACCATTGACCATTTATGAAATGTTGTAAGTTCCACTCCATTTGAAAAAAATTCCACTTCAAAATATTAATAATTTGTTTATATTTT
Organism: Taxus wallichiana var. yunnanensis; assembly: GCA_018340775.1. Lineage (NCBI taxonomy): Eukaryota > Viridiplantae > Streptophyta > Pinopsida > Cupressales > Taxaceae > Taxus > Taxus wallichiana. The sequence goes on from CM031243.1 coordinate 604,815,159, forward strand.
TGTAAACAATAGTAGACCACTGCATTGTACTTTGACAAGCAATCCAAGAAATATCCATGGAGACTATTTAACACCTTTTCATGAATTATATTGGAAACTATGTGAAACTTGGGTAAAATTTACTTGGTTTATCTCTTTGATATTTCTTCGATTTTAATTTTTAACTGTGTGCTTTTTATGTCTCTTGTTTAGAGACTTGCAGGAATATGCACATGTTAATCCTTGAATAATTCTTTTATTGTTTTGTTAATATGGACAAATTAAGATTTATCTTGCTAAAGAATGTTTTGAGGAAGCACAATGTAAACTTGAGAAGTTGCTTGCCCTGGATCCAAGCAACCATTGGGCACTTATGGAGCTAGGTTGGTTGGTATTTGAAAGAGGAAATCTTGATGATGGTCTTACTCTTTTGGATGAAGTAGTGAATAGAATTTTAGATATTGCAATCTATCATCACAGGCTGGTATGAGTGTAGGTCACAACGATGATGAGAATATTGTTGTCATATCATAAAATGAGAAAATTATTTTCACATCAAAGAGATGGATACTGATTGTTTAGAAAACATTATACATTTTGTTTATTAATACTCATCTTTGGTGTTCCTAATCATTTTCCTTTCAATGGATTTGTATTTGTTTTTATTTCTACATGTGGCATTACATGCTCAATATTTTATTTTCAGAGCTGTAAATGATTATTACATTTTTTCCATTGCCAAGAAAAATTAGTATATTATATGATTCTATGCACTTTTTTATCATCATGATATTATTTTTTATTTTTGATATTCATAGATGACGGTTGAATGCATGTCTTGATGTAGGGTCTCATGTACTAGAAAGCAAGTGAAGATTCATGTACTTGACCATATCATTCCATGTGTAGTTTTCTACAAATAGTGAAATACAATCAAATTGTGTTATAACTTATGTTGATGGAGATTTGGAAGGCCATTAGACAGTTTTCTAAGATCCAACTGCCATATAAGGAACATAAAATCTATTGCAAAATCATTTTTCAGCAATGTCAAACTTCGTGAAAAACTCATTATAATCATGTGCAATGAATCAAAGTAAATGAATGTAACTTGCTAAAAACATATCACTTGAAGTTAAAAGAATGTCCCCATTGGGGAGGTTTGAAACATTGAATGTGCATTTATCTTGGAATGAATCTCTTTCAGTTTCAAAAATTATGGCAATTCAAAGAGCATATTCCATCATGTAAACAAGAAGTTTGGAACTTGCTGCTATGGAAAGATTTACAATATCCAATTAAAGGGTGATATGTTGTCTGAATTATATAAGGTTTACACTCCAAATATAAAAATAGAATAATAATGACCACTTAATTGCATATTAAAAATCGTAAATTCTTGCCCACTTGTCAAAATCTTAGAAAGCTTTGTTTAGCCAATTTTAAACTATTATCTAACCTAGAATGACACTCAAATACATCTTATGAATCATGCAAAACTTTCCATAGCCTCAACATAAATATATATGCCTCAACATAAATATGCACTCATCAACATAAATATGCACTAATTCTCATTGGATGTTACATATACAAAATATAAGTTGCTCCGACCCATAATAGCTGTCCTCGAGATGGTCGTCGAAGCCACTCCTAATGTCGCTCTTTCAATTGTGCTCATCGGTCCTCTTGCAGGTGAGACGCCATGAAGGAGCTTCTCTCCTCCTCCCCCATCTCATCACCCACGGGTCAGGGGCTTCCTATTTTGTCTCATCAACTTGGTCAGGGTGCTCTAGTTACCCTTGAGCCACACACCCATGATGCTTGAGCCTCCCGCCTCGTCGATAAGTTTCCTAGAATGGATTTATCCATCTCGCCCACTTGTGATGTTGCGCAGAAGACAATGAAGAAAAAGGCCATGATATATCTAGTTGGGAGGTTCTCGGAAAATGGCAAGGGCCTTCCCGGATCTCGGGCCGGCCGATGATCATGACCCACCCTTTGTTGATCAAATTTTTGTCAGCAACAACATAATTTTAGTAGCACCGTATTTTTGTTATGATATATTTGAATTTTCCTAGGCCTGGCCTAGTTTGTTCATGGATTTGGGGCATGCTCTCATACCACCCACATTTTTGTTGAATTATCTTATATCATCTTACTTGTTAAGTTAATATAAGATCTTATTCATAAAAAAATACAAGTTATAAAACAAGTGAATGGATTCAATGGATTAACATCATACGGACACATTTAAGACGTAGTGTCTCCATTATTTCTATCTCTATCACGTTTGGCTGCCCTATGTAGATCCTCATTCCACATTTTTCATTTTTGATTCTTAAGGGGATTTGGAAACAAGGCTATCTCTTGTGACATGGTACATTGTCTTCTTTAATTCATCAATTCTATGAAGTCATTTTCTCTACGAAGGGTGTTTTTACACCATCTTGCACTTGTTGGAAAGGTTGAGCCATTGGGTGTTGCAACCCAAGTGTATTTGATAATTCCCTACTCTTGACCTTGTTGTAAACATCTGCCATACACTTCTCCAAGAAATATAGTGTCACGTTGTTGTTTTTGTTGTGAGGAAATTCTCAAATACCTCACGAGCTCTCCTTCTAGATGCTTCTAGTTCATCCTCTATCCCATCAAGCATGATCTATTAATATAAGACAAACATCATGTTACAAATTCCCTGACAAGTAAAATGGAAAATGATTACAAGTGGAATGATGACTTACATTATCATCTATATGTACATTTGGTGAGTCTCCAATAGCCATTCGAGCTTCACTTTCATTTGCATTTTTGGTCCATTTTCCATGCCCTATGTTATTAAAATAAAGGATGTCATATTCCAATAACAATGATCAAAGTATAAATGAAACTGCTTGTGACTAGAGTTTTGCCTTACATTATTAGCATCTCGGTGAGCCTCTATTGTCCATACGATCATCACTTTCATTTTCATTTTCAGACCACTATGCACAACCTATGTATTGAAAACAAATCAACCACTTGAGATTGGGAATTAAAAAATGAAGAAAATTGAAGAGGGAAAAAATATACATTCACATATGAATCATTGTTGTCGATGGAGTAGCTAACACCATCCCCTATTTTGTGAATGCCACTAACTCCTTGTCTCTCTCGCATCATCCCCACCTTAATTACATGTTTACATATGTATGTTTGGATAGAAAATAGATAGTTGCACATTGATATTAGTGGCATTGTGTTTATACACTTGATAATGCAATGTATCATCTTTCTAGCTTTGCACCCATGCAATATGACTATCCATCATGTGAAAGGTGACATGATAGTCTATAATTTGCAAAGCCTTAACCCATGAAATATTTTCAAATTTAAAGTTCCTATAAAAACCATTGTCTTTTCTCATTTGTAGCCACCAGTAGTATATGTAAACACTTGTGGTTAGTTGGTGTACTAACCAATCCACCCTTCGATGTGCAACAATGCAAATTATATGCAAGAAATGATTTTTAGATGTGAATGATACAATTATATGGTTTTGTTGGTTTATTTCCCAACATGTTTGAGGGTATGACAACACCTCAACCACATTGCAACCCTGTGGAGCTAATGCTCCTCCCAATATTAAAAAAATTTGGGTTATGTGCAACAATACTTCTCTATGAACTTTATGGCCTCCCTATTAGCCATCTCTTCATCAATACATCTATGCATAATGTATCTAAGTTCACTGAACATCTCTCACCTCACATCATCTTCTCTCACTTTGGCTATCAAATTCTTCAACCATGCACATCGTACATGTCAACTGCATAAGTACACCTCACAGTCAAATGTTTCCTTGCATAAGACAATCTAGTAAGAATTTGTAACATAATCATTATAATTATGTTGTGCATATGCAATATAATCAACACCTACCTTATTGCTTTGATCTCCACTCCCATGTCGTCTACCATGAAGGCGTTTATTTTCCATTCAATATTTTTCAAGTGTACTCTTTGCTAAAGTAACTGCATCCATTGGGTGATGTCACTAGCACATGACCTAGATATAATTACCCTTACCATAAGAATCCTTTAGTGTTTGAAATCAAACACCAACAACGTGTATAATTGAAACTGCATGAAAATATGTTACAAAAGTCAAATTCTATGTTTGATAAATGAAGTATCAACTACTAGTATTGCTAGTATTCAAAGCATACCTTCATTTCATTCATTCCAAATGTTGAATCTATGGCTATTAAACTATCATTGACATATCTCAACAACTTTCGAGTTGGATGCCCAATATGAATGGAATTTATCCATCCTCATCAATACCTTCATTATTATATCCTTGATAGAAAAACCACTTCTCAAGATTTTCTAGAGTCCACTCCCAAACACTTTTTGCATCATTAGGGTTAAACACATATTGCAGCTCCTTAATTTGGTGTTCTCTATTAAATATGTCATCTCTGCATAGGAAATCATCTCATTCTGTTTCACCATTCAACAATGTGAGCTTCTCATGCACCATCTCATGGTGCTTAAGGTGGATAGCATCGGAAGACATTCCTAACAAAAAGAAACCTATGAATCCACTCATTAAGTTATGGGCTAATAAAAGGGGAAAAAAACATTTTTTCCCTTTAAATTGTTCATATTCCTAACCATGGCAATGATTTCCTTCACTATCAACATGTTCTACATGATTGTAGGTGAGAAATACTTGATCAAGTCTATTGACCATTCTCTGAGTGTTGAAATGACACTAACAACCACGTCTAATATGATTTCAGCCTAGTCGATTGCCTTTTCCCTTCTTCAGCAATAAGGACTTGTCTTGTGGTAAGGCATCAATTTTCCAGAAGTCCTTAGGCCCATATGAACACCAATATCTACACATTAATATGAAACTTATTAGCACATGCACACTAAAACATGAAATACAAAAGTAAAATGAGAGCCTACACACATCACGTATTCCAAAGTGTTATTGATTCTTGTCTTCTTTCCAGGAATAGGTGATGGAATTTTTTCCGATGGGAAACACAAAATTTGGTTGGGTATAACTTTCTATTTGATTCTCCTTTCACGAAGTCCTCCACTCTATCAATCTCAATCCATGCAACCCACATATCATCTCTGTTGATGTCAAGAAAGTTTTTCCAATGTAAATCATTGCATGTAAATAAACCCTTGGTTGGGTTCTCAATTGGGAGATGTAGAATGGTATCCCACATGCCTACTCCTACCTACTAGAAAAATGTGTCATTACCGACTAACTAAAATAAGAATTTATCCCTATCTATCTAAGCTAATCTAAGCAAGTACAACAAATATAATAACTAATATGAACTGAAATATGAATGTTAAGTAATTTTTTTGATATTTAAATGAAATGAAATAATTGAAATAGGAGGGATAAGGTACTAACTTGAAAATGAATTACCTCACTGAGATTCAGACTAAATAGGATGATGTGTGGACGAAGTAGATTATGATGGTACAACCTGATAAAATTGTAGCAGATGAAAATTTGACCAGAGTGGGGTGCCTCGGAAGAGGATCATAGCACTGTGGACGCCCTCGTCTACAGATATGGGTGTTTTGTCTCAGGCAATAGATCGACTCGAATGCTGAAGTGTCGCCGATCTTCACAATGTCTTGATCTTTGTCGTTTGATTGTCACAATAACTTTTTTGATGATGTCATAAACCTACAATGAAGATTCACCTACAAAACCCCATACAAAGCATCAAACCCCTAAAAAAGAAAGATGCATATGAAGGCGCTCAGACTGTCCTTATCGGCCACAATGGTAGAATTACAACTAAGCACCTCGCACCGCATTCCATACTCAATGCCGTTATGTGTGCTTTTGTGTGCAATGATGTTCCTAGGGTGTCTTAGTGCCAATGATGTAGAAATAGTGGGAAATAACTAGATGTAATGAAAAATGGTGGATGGAATAGAATATACTTCCCTTTCCTATGCAGTGTGTGTGATGCAATGATGTCCCAAATGTAGTCCCTTTCCTTAGTAGATAGCTAGCCCTTGGTGGTAGATAGTCCGCCCATAAGATAGTAAGTATGTTATGTTTATATAGGGATCTCTTGCTCAAATTTTGACACTAATGACCCGACATGCCAACTAGTACCTAGGGAATGAGAGGGAAAATTACAAATACCAACCTTGAAACTCTAAATTAGACACAAGTGCTACTGTAGAACCAGTGGCACCTAAAATAAGGACCAGGTGCCCATGGGTGCCCTAGTTCTACCCTAGTGTAGTCACGAAATCACACATTTACTATTACATTTATACCACCGGGTATGTTAATTTACATATGGATCTTGCGTGATAAAAGTATTCACTAGTGACCTATTTCTAGGGTTTTTGTGGTCAGTGAGTCAGTCATCTTGGTTGTTTGTCTAGTTCAGTCATTAGTTGTCTCTCTAGTTTTTATCATCTCTTACAGTTGTCTCGTATATCATAATCGATTAGTTGTCATCTTTTAGTCTACATCTGGGTGCCAAGGGTTGCACCGGGCACCCCAGTCTGTGATTTTAAGTGCCCGTGTCATTGTGATTTTTGGTCTTAATTTCTTTATTCGAGTTCGGTCCTAACAGTCACCCCGTGTATTTCCCTAGGTCATAGTCGGTAGTTTCGGGTCATCAGTGTCAAAATTTGAGCAAGAGATCCCTATATAAACAAAGCATACTCACCACATTATGGGCAGATATCACAGACATCAATGGAAACTATCTACTAAGGCAAGGGACTACATTTGGGCTTCTTCTACATCTGCATCACATCTACATCACACAAGCACAAGGGGAAAGGGTTGTATTCTTTCCATTGTATCCATTATTTTCCATTTTACATCTAGATATTGCCCCTTATTACCGCGTCATTGGCGCTAGGGCATCCTAGGCACAATATTACACATACACACACTTGTAACTACATCGTGGTCTGTAATGTATTACGGCTGCTCGCAATAAGTCCACTAGTTCAAAGATCCGAGGACACACCAACCCCACTAACCTTTTTTTTCAAGTCATTATTCAGTTCATCTCGCGAATCCAACATGATAGACATGTAGGGTTTCGATCTCCTCGCAACACTACCGAACACGGATCCTTAGTATTTCAGATAGGATCTAGAGCCTAGAATCTAGACTAGGGCACCCCGGTACACTCCCAAGCACCTCGGTGTGAATAGACAGTCGCCTCTCTCCCCTCTTGAGTCATTTGGTCATAGTCCGCCCAATCCACATACCAATCTACTACACCCAACGCACGCGAACGTAAGTTATTTACAAGTTAGTAACATATCCCTCTCATTTCTATTATTTTAATCAATTCAAATACAAAAGCAAAATATTTAGTTCTAGCACTCTGATTATAACACTTAGTTTCTATTTAGATTAGCTCATAAAATAGCTAAAAACATTATTTTTAGTTAATCATTTTGGTGAACCCGACATTTTGAACATTCTTGCTTTTTTATTATATGTCATTAACATAACTTTTCTTTTATTATCATGTCACATTTTAGTGTTAACCATATTTATGATGAGGCTACCATCGCCGAGCTTACGAGGTTTCTATAGTACTCCTATGACCTTACTGTTATCACTCAACAAATCCTCCCGAAGGCCAAAAACACATGCCCACCAATCATGTTGACTCTCCTATCAAGATATGCCTTGTTCATGACCCTATTGCTTTTACTTGATGTATGTTGTGCAATCTGGTGGCTTGTGATCCTTCTTATTCTTCTTTTGATATGTCACCTGATGTTTTAGATCCTTCTATCATTGATTATCTATTAGGCATTGATTCCCAACCTAGTCTACCTTCTACCTCTCCTCCGGCCACTCCTATCACTACTCCCATGTCTCCTATCACTTCTCATTGTGTTTCCCTGACATCCCATTATAGTTCATTGGTACATTCTTATTACCTTGATGATCCTATTGATAGTAGTGTTTTAGCTAACATTGACCATACCACTCTGTCTCTTGTTCCTAAGGAGTCTCCTTCTTTCTACATTGTTGAAAGTGCTTCACCTCTTCCATCTTCTTCTTCTTCTATGATTACTCCTACTCGTCATGAATGAGTCTTTTCCTTCTATTGTTTCTTCTCATTCTACTCATATTTTATCTACACTCCTTCTTCCACTTCACCCACACCACATGTTACTTCTAGTAAAACTTCCCCTTCATGTGGCTCCTTTGACTCACGCTCCTCATGTATCTTTAGCTTCGGATCCTACTATCTCACCTCTTGATATACCTATGATCACACACAATGGCAAGCTCCAACCTCTTAATACATTATTGTCATCTTCTTCTATTCCATCACAAGACATCCTATCCCTCATGCATGTCATAGGACAACTTCAATCTCAAGTTCACTCTCTCACCTTAGAAAGTAGGGCTTACTACGCATCTATAGATAACAATTCCTTGCATGGTAAAATTGTTCCCAAAAAAATTCATAACTCAGCCTTTCCTTGGTATTTCACCATGCCCATATTTACTTGCTTCAATGGTATTAGCGACTCTCATGCTCATATTACATATTATCACATTCTTATGGCCTCTCATTCCAATGATCGACTATTACTTAAGGCCTTTCAGTTTAGTCTAGTTGATGATGCACCCCAATGGTATACCGATCTTCCTTTTGGTTCTATTAGCACTTTCTACGACATGGAGGATTCCTTCCTTCATAGGTTTATTATAAATGTTGGTCCTAGGGTCACATACGATCACATTCCCACTCTCCATTGGGGCTCTTCAACCTATTCAGGATTACATCTTACGCTTTAATGCATGCATTAATCTACTTATCTTTCATCCTAGTGACTTGGAAAAGTAGTTCCTCTTCTGTCGTGGTCTTATTTCTCCTCTCAAGCAACACTTATAGTATGATAATTGTGAGTCATTTATCCTTTTGTGTTACAAGGTTATTGATCTAGAACAAGACCTTCTTGCTTCTTCTCTCATAGAGCCTTCCCATGTTTCTCTCGATTACTAGGCCCTCTGCTCTTCCATCTACACCTCCAGTTCTACATCCTCAACAACCTCCACCATTGTCTAAAACTCAAACAAACCATGCTACTCCTACTCCACCTCCTAGTAACAATCCAAAGCTACCCCTATCTCAACCCAAAGTGCAACAAAAACAACCTCATTCTCCTCCTCTAGCTCCTACACATGTCTCTCCACCTCTACGCCACCACTACCACTACTACCGCTTCACCTCGCATCGTGAACCTCTATGTTTTTCACCTAATACGTGACCTCGTGATGTCTTGCATATATTACTTGTTAAGCTATTATCTTCCTTCCAATCACCACCACCCTCCACACCATTTACAATGACAACATGATCAATATTACCGTAATCACCACCGTATTAGTGCCCATCGCTACAATGATTTTCTTGATTTACGTGAGAGGTTACAACATTTATAGGACATTGGTCTAACAGACCACCACCTAAGAATATATATTGGGAAAACACATCCTGAGCTAACAGACCACCACCTACTGCCTCTCAGGCACAACGAGTCTCCTCCCATACCTCATCTCTCTCGCTAAGCAAAGACACTGCATGCTTCGACACTGTTATGGCTACTAGATCAAATAGAGGTGCATGCTCACCTGTGATGTCATCCATGCGATCTAGTATCCCTCCACTTAGTACATCGTTAGGCACATCCTCGCGTCAATGTGAGGATAGAATTGTGTACTATCAATGACCAATAGGCATCTCCTGCACACACAACATACAACCTCATGTTAGTCAACCACATACAAAAATAACATAAACAATTCATTAACCACAGTAGCATACACAAATACTTATGATCTGTCATCACCGTCGCTATAGTGTAAGGGATGCCTCCCTCACCCGCTCCTCTTACTAGTAAATCCATAGTACCCGCAAATACTGGGTATAACAACACCCATCGATGTGCTTTCCACCATGCTTGATAACCCTCTATGCTCCCCACCTCATCACCATCTACACCTATTATCACCGGGTATACCACATCTAATCCCTATGGTACCAACTACTCTAATGTGGACCCTAATCGAGCACCTGCCCTCCTAGGGACTCTAACAGCTCGTAACCATATATATGGCTCTGGGGCCCATCATGTGCCATCCCGAACTGTCATGATACTCGCTCCACCTAAAATAGCTCTGCTACACCTAGAAAGCGGTCCTCTAACCACATGGTTCTCCGAATACATCACATCTTTGTCACATCCTCAGGTCATCCCCCATACTCATGATACAGCCTCCATGTCACTGACTTGGGCCCCATCTTTTCTATTAATGCTCTGAAGCTATCCATGTCCATCTTCCTACCACAAATATCCACCCAACCCCATGCAAATATCTTGGGCTACATTCACTCTCCTCATGGCCCTCAAATTGGCCTCACAATGGCTATATGTTCATAAGCCCATATGTGTAATAATGTAGTGGCTCTTATACCCCCACCATGCTCATCATGTGTAAATTGATACATGTCTCTGTACATATAGGCCAATACAAACCAAGCCCATGCATATCTCGTCTCATCCTCTTCCATCCACTAGACACATGTCATGCATCTTATACAAGATGTCGACTCCTCCTCCCTCCACTGCTATACATGATGCTATCACCACTGCTATGAACTTCCACAAGCACGGAACCCTCAACCGCAATATCACACATCTAGACTAATATGGGCCTCTATAGGACCCTAGGCCCCAAAGAAAGTATTGTCTAGTCGAGCATATCGACGCTCCATATCCACTACCGCCATCACCTGTACTCTCTCCCCAACCATTGGTAATCGCAATATGCGATACTCATCCTCTAGCGTCACTATTATCTCTCCAGTGGGCAACCCAAAATGTACATGTGTCTGCACACCATATCTCACATAATGCAGTCAACATAGGCATATTATGGGGTACACCCCCATCCATGTTATATGTCATAGGCCTATGCGCCTAACACATCCCACTCATCATCCAACAAACCCAATCCTAGTAATGTACTCAAGTTTTGACCACCGTGGAACTCCCTTGAGTGGATATCCCTATGCACAACACAAAACAACAACAAACACAACAATTAGAACCCTTTCCATGTTCAAAAACAATTTCTCAACATGTTAGAAACACATTCCATAACAAAGACACCCACAAATTCAATATTTTCGACCAAGGCACCCAAAGAATGTGGATCTGGGCACCCCAGTAGTAGGACACTAAGCACCCGATTTGGGCGCTCTAGTCCCAAGGGTCACTAACGCAATCACCTCTCTTGTTCAGGTCCCAAACATTGAGAAAACTAAAAATCTCAAAAACATAAAAAAACAACTCAATAGCCTATTTCACCCTACATTTACACAAAAATAACGCACTCACCAACTCCACATTAGTACGTGACGCTAAAGCACGGCCACTGCTCTCTCAAACTGGGTCAGACGTAGTGATCTCACTTGAGGCATCCTCACTCGCTTCGCATACACTCTTACACTCACGCCAAAAACAAATGAAGTGATAAGTTACCTTTTCACTTTCCTATTTATAATCACATTACAAATGACACCTTTACTATGGCCTACATGTCACACTTATCACCAAAACTAATACACGCAACACCATTTTAGTCATATCTTGAGCGTTTTTCCTCCGATTTGCACCTCATTTGCAGAATTATTTTCAAAACTCCACCTACCACCTTACTTTGCTCATGTTTCACACCTTCCCGATATTTTATATTCCTTTACAACCATGTTTTAACCTCTTGTTGTTACTTTCATCCTAGAGTCTATTTCGTTCACCACTCCATCTTTCACCGAAAGGGGGAATATCATTGGGGGTCCCCCTATAATCCCACTTATGTCACCATGTGTCCCAAAATCATGAATTCAACACCCCACAACTTATACCATGATGATTGGGAGGGATTCAAAAACAGAGCTGAGGTTGATCTGCATAGTTTTCAATTTTTTACCGTTGTGGGCAAAGACACAGGAAAAATGGGAGGACCGCCTTGCAAGACTGAGCCCACCCATAATCCATCTTGGAAAGATGATATAGTTCTTTAGAACTACCTTCAAAAATGGGGTCTAGCAAACTTTATTGAAAAAATTCAAGGTTTTGATCAGATCTCTCAATTAAATTTGCTCAGAATGGAGGAATCACGTGCTTAAGTACAAAGAACATCGAGGTTGAGATATCAGAGGAACTTATTGCCCAAGTCACCGGGCTCAATCTAGATGGCACCAAATTCTTTAACAAGCGGGTGGACAGAGATGTAAAAGCTAAGAAGTTTCTTGATGAGGGGGAAAATCTTGAATTTGTGACTATTAGCATCAAGCTTGCCTCTCGTTCCCAATCCATTTGCTGAAATCACAAGGATGGTAGTGAGGTATGTCACTTTAGAAGGGTGTTTTATCACTATTCCCAAAAGCATTTGATCTTTCTTAACCATTTTCGTAGATACATCATCATCAACTTCCCTCATTACTTGTTGAACTCTTTGGAGAAATCGGTTATGGAAGTTCAAAATCACACTACTGGCGGTTCCCCTTCATCAAGGGTTAATATCGCTTATTCACCGCCAATGCTCAACCCATCCCCATTTGGATTCTTCTCCTCCCTCAGCCTTCATTCCTCCCCCTACCCCCGCCTCCATTCCATCCTTGCCCGAAAGGAAGCTTGACACTGCTTCAACTAGCAAGAAAAGGAAGAAGATGAAAACAAAGGTCCCCGCTTCGAGAGGGTTCTTAGAAGTCATAAAGATTTAGAGCTTACCGTGAATCTGGTGGAGGAGCCTAAGGATGAGGATTTGTTGGTCAGAGTGGGTAAGATGGAAAAGGAAATTCAAGATCTTAAGAGTGTTATTAGAGAAATGGATAAAGCTAAGGGCAAAAGGAAACTACAAAATGATGAAGAGGAGGATATCACTACTGAAATTTTCAAGAAGCTCCAATCTCTGGATGGCAGACTTGGAAATGCAAAAGGATGTAACGACTGTATCCTCTCTACCCTTAAAAGTATCTATAATTTCATTGAACAACATGTTCATAGTATTTGCAGTCTCAATGGTATTACCGAGGACATTTGGGGCTCCAAGGAGAAAAGAGATATTGCAATTGCTCAGGTGGATTTGAAAGACCCTTCCTAGGCCACCGCCATTGCATTCTTTGTCTTGCTTCAAACAATCAAAGCCAAGATTGACTAGGCTATCAAGTGATGCGGAGTTCTGTTGTTGTTTACTAGCTGTGAAGTTACTTATTGATTGGCGGTTTTGGTGGTCTTTTGGCTGAGATGTCCAATGATGGTTATCTCTTGTTCATTTTTTTGTCTCTTCTACTTTTGTTCGGATCACTGTACGTCTTGATCCTATTTTATTATTGTTTTGTATTATCTGGTTGTTGAGCCCTCTGATGTTGGATGTTTTGCTCCTTTTTGGGTTGTTTTTACCTCTTTTGATATTTGGCTTTTGAGCCTTCTATATACAGGGTATAGTCCCTTCAAAACTATTTACCCATAAAAAAACTTATACCATGACACTTCACCATTAATCTCCCTAATGACCTAATCTAGGGGTAGAATCGTTAAATAATTTCCAAAACACCTCCATGTATCATAACTTATCAATTCCCCCTAATGACCTAACTTGGGGGCAACAAGTGACTAAAAACCATCTTACGCAACATCTTACCAATTCCTAACAACCTTCCCCTAATGACCTAACCTAGGGGAAATTAGCGAAAAACCTCACCATGAGTAACCAACTAAAATCAACCAATCAAAATCAACACGTTCAAATCAAACCATTCAAATTCACGAGCAGTCTCCTAGATGACCTAGCTTGGGAGTCACATTCACCATTCCATTCCTAGATGACATAACTTGGGATGTTATTCTATACACCACATTCACTTCCAAATGACCTAATATGGAAGCCATATCATTTTCTATCGTGCTCACTTCCAGATGACCTAACTTGGAAGCCATCTCATTCTCTATCACATCCACTTCCTCATGACCTAACTTGAAATCCTTTACATTGCGACGACACCCGTAAAGTGGGGGCAAGAGTGCCTTTCCCCTTATCACTCCTATGTGGGTCAACCTGCTTAGACCAAATTCATTTGGATCCAAAATCACCAGACTTTTTTATCCGAGTTTGTCTATAACGACTAGATCTTATGGATGTAGTTAAATCTTGGAGAATAACACACTTTTCTCCCTACACTCTTCCTCTAGCGTCAGGATGCCAAAATCCTCCCATCATTCCATTCATATACAAGTGTTTGGGTTGGGAACTGATCACTCCCTACCCACCTATTTGATATTTAACCACGTATAAAATCATCGCATCATCATTTTCATTTTCCACACTTCATCACAACATTTACACTTTTACATTACATGGATCAACTCGTTGATCCATGGTTTGGCACACTTCTACTACACACCCGCTCATTCTTTTACACTTGGGCTTCTCCAAATTTTTCTCGTGTTCCGCATCTCTCGACTACTTTATGTTACCAAGCTTTTCACTCACTAACATGAAGCAGGGAAAATGTAGTCACAAAATCACACATTTACTATTACATTTATACCGTCGTATGTTAATTTACATATGGATCTTGCATGATAAAAGTATTCACTAGTGACCTATTTCTAGGGTTTTTGTGGTTAGTGAGTCAGTCATCTTGGTTTTTTTCTAGTTCAATCATCGAGTCATCTCTCGTAGTTTTGGTCATCTCTTATAGTGTCTCAGATGTCATAATCAACTCAGTTGTCATCTTTTAGTCTACATCCGGGTGCCTAGGGTTGCAGGTGGGGCGCCCGAGGTGCCCCGATTCGATAGGAAATAAGAGATAAAATATGCGGAATAATCCCTTACAAAATCGCAACAATAGAAACTAATATGTAGAAAATATTACAGATCTCAAATAAAAGTGCAGAATAAATAACACAACACAGAAAGATAGTATTTAACATGGTTCACCCAATTTGGGCTACGTCCACCAAGAATCACTTGCTCATATTTTATTACAAGCCTCCACTCTCTCAATACAATACCCAGATCCATTTGGAGCTATGCTCAACAAACTCTACAGAATTCACACCCGAATTCAAAGCACATTTGCAATGCATTTGCTTGTATATGTATCATATGCATAAGACCATATAAATAGACAATTGCTTAAGCAGTTTGATACAAAACCGTGGGTATCAAAACCGTGGCTATCAAAACCATGGGAAAAAAACTGTGGGTATCAAAACAATGGGTACCGAAAACCATGGGCCCAAAAACAGCCCATAACAAGCACCCATTACCCATGGGTTAATAAACCACCCATGAAAATTTGCTTGGGGCTTCGCCCCGAACCCCCGATTTACTCACCGCGATCGGGACCGCCAGAAATACCCGAGTGTAACACATAGAAGGTGTACCACACTCTAACATGAAAATAGGCTCCACAAACATAACAAGTTCTTAATTTTAGATGCCCATGTCATCGTGATTTGTGGTCTTAATTTATTTATTTGAGGTCACCCCCGACGGTCACCCCGTGTATTTCCCTATGTCATAGTCGGCAATTTTGGGTCACTAGTGTCAAAATTTGAGCAAGAGATCCTTATATAAACAAAGCATACTCACTACATTATGGATGGATATCACACACATCAAGGGAAGTTATCTACTAAGGCAAGGTACTACATTTGGGCCTCTTCTACATCTGCATCACATATGCATCACACAAAAATAAGGGAAAAGGGTTGTATTCCTTCCATTCTATCCATTATTTTCCATTTACATCTAGATATTGCCCCTTATTACCGTGTCATTGGTGTTATGGCATCCTAGGCACAAGATTACACACACATGCACCAGAACTACATCAGGGTCATGTAATGTAGTGCAACACTCAATAATAAGTCCACTAGTTTGGTGGCTGAGGATAGTCTAACCCCACTAACCTTTTGTTTTACAAGTCATTATTCAATTCATCTGGTGAATCCAATGTGACACACAGGCAGGGTTTTAGATCTCCTTGCAACACATTCGAACACGAGATCCTGAGTATTTGCATAGTTCCCAGTGCCCAAAATCTAGACTAGGAACCTGGGGCACCCTGAGTTCACTCTTAGGTGCCTTAGTGCAAACAAATAGTCAGCCTCTACCCCTCCTGAAGTCATTCGGTTATAGCCTACCCATTCCGCATACCAGTCTGCAACAGTCCACCGCATAGTACGGTAAGTTATTTACAAGTTAGTAACATATCCCTCTCATTTCTATTATTTCAATCAATTCAAATACAAAATCAAAATATTTAGTTCGACACTCTCGTTATGGCACTTAGTTTCCATTTAGATTAGCTCATAAAATAACTAAAAAAACTATTTTTAGTTAATCGCTTAGGCACCCTAGTCAAAGACTAGAGATGACAAATGACCAAATAATGACCCCGATACTCCCGAGAGACAACCAGAACTATGGAAACAACTAAGGACTTTGCAAGATAAATGATGACGATGATCAACTAACTAATGATAGGACTAGGGGATAGGTCATTAGTGAATACTTTTCTTATGCGAGATCCATATATAAAACAACATACTTGGTGGTATAAATGTAATATTAAGTGCATGATTTTGTGACTACATTTTTCCCACTTTATGTTGGTGATTGAAAAGCTTGGTAACATAAAGTAGATAGAGATGTGTACCTAAGAGAAATATGGAGAAGCCCATGTTGTAGTAGAATGTGCAGATGTGGTAATAAAAGTGTCTTTGAAAGAACCATATAGCGTGTCAAACCATGGATCAATGCATGTTGATCCATGCAACGTAGTGAAAAGTGTAATGTCGTGATGAAGTGTACTAAATGAGAGTGATGATAGAAATATTAGATGATTGATGATTTCGAACGTTGTATGATGACGATGAGATGGGGTAGGGAGTGATCAGTTCTTGACCCGAATGTATATACATGAATAATTGACCGGAGGATTTGGTCTTGTTCTTGCAGAGGAAGAGTGTAGGGAGAAAAGTGTGTTATTATCCAATCTCTAACTACATCCTCAAGATCTAGCCACTGCAGACAGACTCAAATCAATTTTTGTGGTTTTGGATCCAAATAATTTCAACCAAATAATTGACCCATATAGGAGTGGTATAGGAAAGGCACTCTTTCCCCCACTCCATGGGTGTCACCGCAATGTGATGGCTTCTAAGTTAGGTCATCTAGAAGTAAATGTGAAATGTATGATGGATTCTAAGTTAGGTCATTTGGAAGCAAATGTCAAATGGATAGAATAACTTCCCATGTTAGGTCATATGGGAAAGCAATGGATGTAATCTCCCAAGTTAGGTCATTTGGGAGGTTGATTGTGTTTAATTTTGATTGTTAGAAATTTGAACGTGTTGATTGATTGATTGATTAATTCGATTGATTACTCATAGAGAGATTTTTATGCTAGTTGCCCCATGTTAGGTCATTAGGGGAATTGATAGAAATTGGTGAATAATTGCATGGAAATATTTTTAATCGCTTGTTGCCCCCAGGTTAGGTCATTAGGGGGAGTGATGAAATGTCGCATAGAAAAATTGTATATTTGTTGCCCCCATATTAGGTCATTAGGGGGAATTAATGGTGAGATGTCATGTAGTGAATTAGTAAATGTTTGAAAATGATGGATTGGTAATGTTGATTAATCACATGGTAATGTAAGGGGAATTATAGGATGACCACAGGGGATGACCCTGTGGTGAACTAGTGGGGCAATTAGCCTATAGAGCCAACAACCCAGGTTCAAACCTAGCCCCCAGGATTTCATATCCTGACTTACTCATGGCATGTGGAGTGGGGTATTTGCATGTTGCCTAGGGGTACATCCCTAGTCTAAATTTTAAATTAAAACTTCATACAACCTTGAAAGAATTTTCCACCCTCTGATTTTCTGAATTTCTAAGTCCCCGGTCTTAGCTCGATGTCAAACCCTTTTGGTCCATACCAGAGTACCACCATGCAAACTCGGGGCTGTCTCCCGGCCTCCCCCCAAGGCATGGAAAAAAATAGTGGAAGGGTCCTCTTCTGCTTCCCATTCAGAGAAGTGACTCAAATACTCTCTGATGGGTCCTTCTCTCTTCACATCCCATCTCACATCACAGAGCTGCTTCGCTTGCCTCTCTAGAGATCTATCCCTAGTAGGTAAGTTGATGGGTCCCAAACCCCCTCGAAGATATCAAAAAATGGGCCCGCATGAAATGGAACCCTTGTGGCACTCTGGAAATAGCTGCGATGCCAAACAGATTTTTCCTCTTCTCTTTCAGATGAAGGAAGACTTTTCTCGAGCTCTTCCGGGTGGTCTCGTGGTTCTTTGCGTAAGAGGGTTCTACATCAGGAAATGGTCACCAAGCTTCAACCCACTCATAGAAACAATGACTCAGGAACCAATCTGGGTTCGTCTATCGTGCCTTCCCCTATGATGGGTGTCGTTATTCCCTTCATTTAATCAACTTCTTGTTGATGTCATATCAAACCAAGGTTGTGTCTAAAGCTATATGCAACAAGAGTAATCCTATTAATCTAATAGTTGACTGTAGTTGTTTTTGTATTTTCTGGGGGATCTTTTCAATGTCTTAAGGAATTCTTGGTAAAACCTTATTTAAATCATACTATGAAAACTTTTTTGAAAGGAAACACACTGAAAGCTTTGTTGAAAGGAAACACACTTTGTAGAATGGAAATAAACACACTTGCTTTTGGAAATAAACACACTTGCTTCTGAAAGTAAACACACTTGCTTTTGGAAATAAACACACTTTCTTCTGAAAGTAAACACACACAACTTAGAATGTAAGAAAATGATTGCAAGAAAAATAAGAATCTATCTAGACACCTGCAGGAACAAGTATACAACAAAGTTTAACTAGAAGAATTAAAAGCGATACAGAATTAACAGATCTAAACTATTTGCTTAAGAAATATAAATACCAAATAGATGAATATCCTGGTCCTTGGGGGAGTGGGCCCTTACTCCTCCTTGAATTAGGATTTAACAACTTAGAATTCTCTCAAACAGGAATGGCTATTTATTGATAAAACATTCGGTATTACAAAATGTACTGGATCTGTGTACTTATTCTATATCTATCTTCTCTGTTCTATCTCTATTTCCTTATTATTTATTTATCTACTATAGGTCTGCTTATATATACATTTACAATCATAGTTATCTCTACGATTATGATGAAATCGAATTATGCACACATAGATGCTTTGAGTCGGATTGTGGCTAATCGATACCGTAAGATAACTATCCATGGATCTCGTGTTCGAGAGATCTTCTCATCCTTTCCTGATTGAAAGGGTTGTTGATGCAGAATCTCTGGATGTGGTTAAAATAGATAAACTTCCATTGGTTCCGAACTTCGTGAGAAGTTCCGGAACCATATGAAATCATTAAGGATCAAAACCATGAGAGTTTCGAGCTATACACAGAGTTCCAAATTAAGTCCAAAATTCTAGAACTAAGTCCAAAAGTTCTAGAACTAGATGATGACTATGTAATGGAGTTCTAGAACTAGCTTGGAAGTTCGGAACTAAGCTGTGTTAGAACAGATGCTACCGAAAAACATACTGAACACTACATACTTCATTTCTTCGACTAATTAGACCTGCTTTATTACAAAACTGAATTTCAAACACACACTTCATCAGGAATTTCAGAGCTTTTAAACATTAGAATCACAATCAATCAAAAGATAGAAAATTACATCCTAACTCATATCAGATCAAATAAAAGTCACAAAATGCAATCAAACTTAATAAAAAGGAGAGTAAGATGAGATCATATTTTATACATTAATCGGGAATATTCTAGCCTCATCACCCCGGAGCTTTTGCACCCTACGGTCATCAAAGGTATTGCTCTATCTATGGGTCATCTAATTGCAATATACTAGGCCATAATAGCCAAAACTATATTCATTCATGCTCATTTCTGTGTCAATGTTGATGTTAGTTTCCCACTCCCAAAATCGATTGATCTCTTATTGGATTTTGGAACTTGGTCTCAACCCATTGAATATGAATATATTCCATAAGCATGTTCCATCTAGCAAAAGCATCGATCACAGAGCAACTGGATGCCCCACTAAGCCTTAGCCTAAGCCCAAAACCCTTGTAACCTCTCCCAAGAAAAAAGGGAAATATATACCAAAGATTATTCCTGAAGAGACCCCGGTCATCCCTACTTCCAACCCCTTTTCCCTCCTTGAAGAAGGAGAGATCACTGTCGACTCCAACTTGGTAACCCCTCTCACCCCCAGTCTCTTTCCAATATGGTTTCTTTCCCCATGGAGGTTTCCCTGGCCTCCCCTCCCCCATCCTCGGTGGTTGTTCCCCCCTCAGTGGTTGCTTCTTACCCCCTTCTCTACCTCTCCCTCCCCCTTCCAACCTTCTCCTCTCCCTCCCCCCTCTCCCCATTCTTAGCTCGAAGTTTCCTCCTGCTGGTTCCATTCCCCTGGTCCACCTTTCATCTCCCTCTCTGATTCCCAGATCTCCCCCTCCACTCAAACCTCTGATGACATCTTGAACCTCCTCTTGACCCAAAGCAAAGCGGTTGTAATAAACCTGATATTGGAACGGAGAAATTTCATGGGTGTACCCCGGGAAATATCAAGCTTCATAAGAATCAACCCTGAATGTGGCCCAATGAACCTAAAGCACCATCCCCATGGTTGTGGGGAGTAAACCCAAATCCAAGAAATGAAGGTGATCTCATGGAACATAAGAGGTCTTAACTCTCTGCAAAAATAGAGGGTCCTCAAGGATATGAAATTTAACCACTCTCCTGACATTATCATGCTTCAGGAAACCAAACTCAAAAAGGATGGCAGCTCTTCAAAATTTGGTCGGCTGCCTAGTTTGCATCCCAACTTGTTATAGGTAATTCGAGAGGCTTATGCACTCTCTGGGATCCCAAATACATCAAAGGTGATTGCCTTCTTCAGCACCCCAACTTTTTGTGCATACTCTTCCAAGAGGTAGACTCTGACTCTACTTGGATAGAAATCAATGTTTATGCCCCTAATTTGGAATCCCAGCGTGAAAGACTCTGGTAGGACATTTCAAATTTCATAAAAAATTGTGGAAATTTTCCTGTGCTCATTATGGGATACTTCAACTACACTCTCTACCCCTCTAAAAATAAAGGAAGAGCCCTTGCTTGACCCTAAAAGCATGGAAGCTTTGGCTGACTTCATACATGGGAGACTCTCTTAGATATGGATCTACATGGTACCTCCTTTACTTGGTCCAACCGCAGAGTGGGAAGAAATCACATTCAAAGTAGACTGGATAGGGCTATGGGATCTTTGGATTGGATCTCTCTTTACCCCGATTTCTTTCTTAGTTCCTTAGCTCGAGCGGTGTTTGACCATAGCCCCTTAATTCTATGTGCCAACAACAAGATGAACATAAAAATCCTCCCTTCATATTCGAGCTTGCCTGGCTTGAAAACAATCATCTGGACCCTCTTATTAAGAGCTAGTGGGACATCAAAATTCAGGGCTCCGATATGTTTAAGTTCTCTAGTAAACTTAAGGAAATCAAAAATCAGCTTAAGATTTGGAAGAGCAAAGTGTTCAAAGAACATCAAACTTCGTAAACAAAAGCTGACTCAGGAAATAGCTAACATTTCAGCTCTTGTGGAGGTTGAAGGAAGAACGGAACAACTCCATAAACAAGAAAGGCATCTTCTCAGCGACTTCCATAATATCCTGAAAGAAGAAGAGACCTATTAGAAGCAGAGATCACAGGCGCTTTGGCTGGATCAGGGAGACCATAACACCAAGTTCTTCCACATTACAGCCTCTAAACACAAAAGCAGGGACAAAATCAGAGAACTGCTAACTCCAATGTAATATATTAACCTCTGACATTAAGATCTCTAATGAATTAGTATCTTTTTATTCTAATCTCTTTCAGGTTGAGGACCCTCCCAACAAGCAATCTATGTCCAAGATGCTTCAGCACATTCCTAAATTAATCTCTGATGATATGAATGGAAATTTAATGAAACCCTTCTCTATGGAGGAAATTCATAAATCATTCTTCACGATGAAAGGTGAAAAGCTCCTGCCCCGATGGCTTCCCTCCCTGCTGCGTTTTCTAAATCTTCTCGGGAAATCATCAAGCAAGATATTTTCAAGGCGGCGAACAAATTCCAGTCAAGTAACTCCCTTATGAAATAATGGAATACTACCTTCATCGATCTTTCTCCCAAAGCTCTTGGATCTAAGTTTGTTGCGAACTTCAGGCCAACTAGCCTCTGCAACACCTACAAAATCATCACGAAAATGTTGGCTACAAGACTTAAACCCCTGATGAACGACCTCATCATGTCACATCAGAATGGATTCATCAGTGGATGCTTTATCCAAGGGGGTATCATCATTGTTCATGAATTCATCTAATCTACCTAAGCACTCGAAGTCTGCAGGAATGATCCTCAAATTAGATATGAAAAAATTGGTTGACATAGTCAACTGGACTTTCCCGATCCAAAGCTAAAAGTTACGGTTTTGACAACAATGGTGTAACTAGATTTTTCTTGCATTACAAACCATTACTTCTTGATCCTCATAAATGGAATCCCTGGCAAGCTTCTTCAAAATATAGCAAAGGTATTCAACAAGGGGACCCTCTGTCTCCTTTCCTCTTCTTGTTAATGAAGACTCCCTCGGCAGAGCTCTTGAGGATGCCAAGAGTCAGTCTGATGTTTCTGGTATCAAAATCACTTCCAGCTCCCCAGCTGCCACTCATAGCCAATTTGTAGATGATACCCTACTCTTGAGTGCTGCTTCGGTGATTGAAGCTCTTGCCCTCAAAGAAATTTTAGAAAACTATCAACTTTCCTCTCAGCAACTGATTAACTTCAACAAAAGCAGTATATCTTTCTTAAACACCCCTCCTCAAACTCAAAGGAGGATTGCTGACATATTTGTTTGTAAAATTATGGACTTACCTTCCTCCTATCTTGGCATTCCCCTTTTCAAAGGCAAGCAAACCAAACATCTCATTGAGAGATACCAAAAAAATGGCCACTTGGAAAGGAGCCATTCTAAGTCAAGCTGAAAACTTCAATTGGTTAAAGCTACTCTTCAGAGTTTACCTATCTATTTCATGTCTCTTCTCAAAATGCCTTCCTCAGTGATATCTACTATTGAGAGAATCCAAAATAAATTTCTCTGGTTAGGTGTGGAAGACAAAAAGTGGATACACCTTGTCTCTTGGAATGAAGTCTGTAAGCCGACCAAACTAGGAGGTCTTGGGATTAGACAGATTGCTGATATGAATGTTGCACTGCTGGCTAAAATTGGCTAGGAAGTGGCTCATGGTAACTCTCACTAGGCTTAGCTATTGAGATCTAAATATTTTTCGCAAGATGAAGATTTCCTTCTCTCCTCCCCGCCCCATAGCTCGGCTATTTGGAACTCGGTTACTAGCTCTCTTCCTCTTTTGCATGTTGGAACCAAGTAGAGGTTGGGAAATTATAGATTAATTAACTTCTGGTCTTGGTTGGTGATTAGTGGCAGGGTTCATTTTAAGAGACCTCTTGGAAATCGAAGGTGGAGAATACCTGGCGAATATCCTTGGAACCGGTTTTGCGGGAAGGTGAATTTTTTGGGGGTTGTATGAAAAAATTTCGCCTGATTGTCAAGTGCTGCGACAGAAGGCTGCAGACGCGCGACGGGAGATTTTGCTGTCGCACGTCAAAAAAATGCATTGGCCGACACACACACCCCTCGATGCGCGCGTCAATAGACCTCGATGGCGCACGCCATTACGCGTTGTTGACGCGCGTCGGCAGTGAGTCTTCTGCTGATGCGCGTCAATGCATTTTTTTGACGTGCGGCAAAGAAAATCTCCTACGTCGTCGTCTACGACCTCCGACCTCTGCTTTCTCATTGAAAAATCTCGGTGTCGCTCATCAACAAACTCTTTGTCACTGAGGATGCTTTCTCGGCGACGTCGCGCCACCGAGGGTGCTGTGTGCGCGCATCACCGAGGGCGATCGCGCGCGTCAACCTCATGTCGCGCGTCATTAGGTGAGGGGGATGTCACGCATGCGTCACTGAGGGGATGTCGCGCGTCACTGAGGGGATGTCGCGCGTCACTGAGGGGGATGTCGCGCGTCACTGAGGGGGATGCCGCGCGTCACTGAGGGGGATGCTTTCCGCATCGTCACCGAGGGGATGTCGCGCGTCACTGAGGGGATGTCGCGCGTCACCAGGGGGCCATCGCGCGCCACCGCTGGGCACCGCCGCGTCACCGTGTCGGGAGGAGTCTTTGTCGCGCGCCACCGGGAGGATGTTGTCGCACGTCTGTAGCCTCTGCCCTTTTCTTGCTCATCGAAAAAATCTCCATGTCGCTCGTCAACAAACTCTTTTTCATGCATCTACTATGCATCAATATCTACAGTATCTCCTTATCTACAAACCCTCCTTGTCGCGCGTCAATAACTTACCCCCTTGTCGCGCGTCTATAATACAGGATATATCATATTATTGAAAAATGTGAAGTAGAAGTGTTCTACCTGGCGAATAATCTAGGTTTATATAGGGGATATTTTTCAAGGGTAGGCGAAGCCGACCCCTAAAAAAAATTAAAGTGTAATTTTTAGGCGAACAGGTCACTGACCCATGCCAAAAAATTTGCCTTTTCAAAATTTTCAAAAATGGAATATTCGCCATATTACGAATATTCGCCACTAAAATTTTCCCGATTAGTGGATAGGAGAAAAACCTTTGTGCCTAAACCCTATTTGGGACTCTATCAAAAGAACCCTCATCGATCGCCATGACAAGAAATTTTTTGTTCTTGGAGAGAGATTAATTCAATACCCTCTTGGCATTTACCGGATTGGTCGGGAATCAACGAGCATCAGAGTCGTCTTTTGAATCAGTTGAGAATTTCCCTTTCCTCTCTCTATATTCCTTTCTCCTCACCTGTTGATGATCGTATTTGGCCCCTCTCCCCCTCTAGATCCTTCTCTGTTAAATTTTCCTACGACTCCAAGCTCCGAACTAGCTCTGGACCTCCTCTCTACAAAATTTGGCCCAAACAATCTATTCCCAAAATTGGCTTCTTTTCTTGGCTCTCCTTCAAGAATGCTTTCCTCTCAGGAGAGAACTTAAAAAGGAGAGGCTTCTCCCTTCCCACATGCTTTATGTTCTTTCTTTGCAAAGCCTTGGAGTCCTCCTCTCATCTCCTTCTTCACTGCCCCTTTTTTCCCAGGTTGTCTAGAATTGGCTTTTGTCACTTTTTGGAGTTGTCTGGACTTTCCTCGATTCAATTCACGATACCCTAATCCAATGGTGGTCCCCCTTCTCTCACCCCCGGGACCTTTCCCTAGCTTAGAAACTTATCGTCCCCACGGACTCTGGGGTATTTGGAAGGAGAGAAATAGGAGAATCTTCAAAGACCAGTGTATGGATCCTGAGAGTGTGGCCAACCATATTGTTATTCTCTTCCAAGATAATCTAAAAGGTTGTTTATGGAAGAAATATCAGCAAAAAATTAAGTTATGCAATAGCAAGGAGTGGTGTCAAAGAAATGGTAATCCTTCCCATGCTAAACCCTCTTCCCAAGCTCACTCTTCTATAGGGTGGCTCCTTCTCCCTTGAGCTAGATGAAACTCAACACGATGGTGCTTCCAAGGGTAATCCAGGAAGTCTTGGGGGGGTGGGATCCTCCAAAATTCTTCTGGTTTCCCTCAAGCCACTATAGCAACTAACTTTAGCATGGGAACCAACCACTATCTCTGAAGCCTTAGCAATCCTTAAGGGGCTAGAGTTGACTCTTAAAATTGGCAAAGAACCCTTAATTGTGGAAAGTTACTCTCTCAATATTATAAATCTCCTTAACTCGAAAGACCAGGAAAATGGACTATTAAAAATATTATTGCTGACATCCATCTTCTTCAAAGGAACTTCCAATAGATCAAATTCCAACACATCTTCTAGGAAGGAAATAAGGCGGTCGATTGCATGGCTAACATTGGTGTCCTCCTTGATACTCAACAAATGTGGTTAGGAAATTTTCTGCTAATCTCCTTCAAATTGCCCATAATGACTGCTCCTTTTCTAGCTAACATGTGGTGGTGGGAGTCTACTCCTTATGTCAAAAAGCTTAACAAAAATCAATGCACCCTTACTAATGACAAAGTGGTCATGATTATCACATAATTTTGAAGCGACGCTCTACGGATCCGAGCACATGGGAAGAGAGTTACTCCATTCGAGCAAATATGGGTCTGAGATGCACCCTTTCTCATCATAATTATCACGGGTACAGGAGGGCGGGTGATGTGGAAGACTCCCATAGTAATTACGAGCCTATTAAAGCCAACTCGCATCTCCTCACCTCAATTCATTTCCACAGAATCTTCACCATGGGAGGGCAACTCAAAAGGATTTAACCAGCTTCTTGCACTTGTTTGCATAAAGACCAGAAGTCCGGAACATTCTTAGGGACAATGGCGTAACTACATTCTTGGATAGAATGTTTGGGTACTTGGATTTGGTTTCTTACGGCTCCTGGCTACTACTGGTCTTATGGCGAGGTCCAAATTGGCAATACCCATTTCACCATCTCCACTAATGTCATCGCCTCGGTGGTGGCCTTCCTACCTCTGGGGTTGTCTACTTCAAGAGGTCTTTGCAAGCGAGCTTCAGATTTTATTGCCAAAGGTGAGAAGCTGACTAAATATCTTTCTGGTTATGTTTGGGAATCCCTGCTTCCCCCTTGGGATAGAGTTGTAGAGGTTATTATGAGATATTTCACCATTGATGGGTGATACAAGTTGGTCTTCGGTCCCCACTTCTTCATTCTTTCTCACTTATGTTGGGGGAAGAAAATAAACCTAGTTGCCTTTCTGTTCCAGTCACTCAAGCACTCCATTAATCTTGCTAGGGAGGGAGAAGGCCCCATTCTACATCAAGGCCTTCTTTACCTCCTCTACAAATTCATTGCTTCTCCTGCTGAGTTGACCCTTTTCCCTCCCAAGCATGGTCAGTCCCGCCATACCCCCACCTCATCCCCCTTCCATCCCTAGCTTCTTGTCCCTCTTCCACCATCGTCACCGCCTCAGTAAATCTCTTCTCACTCGACTCTAATGTTGCCATCATGGGTTCCTCCTTCACAGTTTTTACTCCCCTTGTTTCCCTCGTTTTTCCTCCGCACTCCCTTGGCCAGACTTTCCTTGACAACCCTGATGATGGTGTTGTATTCACTGCTTCTTCCCCAGCTTCTAGCTTGGAGCTTCACCTCTCGAAGCTCTTCTTAGTTTATCCAAGTTGTATCCTGACTCCCTTGACTCTGGTATGATTGGCTTAGATGAGGAGCTGAAGGAGGAGGGGCTAAATTTCTAGCGTGGTATCAAAAATATCATCATGGCTGATAGCAAAATCAACCCACAAGATATTTAGATGGAAGTTGCTCCAAACTGGGAAGACACGGTGACTCGGAACACACAACGAAGGATAATTGGAACTACTGCTAACACTAACAACCATCCTGAAGACCACCAAGTTGAGTTGGTGACTTCCATCCTGCCAAGTTTCAACGTTCCTTCTCTATTCTCAAAGCTTGGGAAATTTTCACTAATAACACCAAGGCTGCTATCACCAAAGATTGCTCCAAACTGTTAACTCTGGCTGATTAGTTGGCCAAAGATTCAAGTTCAATCTAGGCTAAGAATATCACAGTTATCGAACTGAAAAATCTCCTTTGATGTTTTTTTTTGCTCTTGGTTTTGTTCGGTTGTTCATTTTTTTGGAATTTTCATGGGTTTCTCTATATGTAATCCTCATCACTTAATCTAGTCACTAGGCTTTTGTACAAGGTTGTGGGACCTTCTAAAACCCTCACTTTACCCTTTTTCCAAAAAAAAATAAAATTATAGGATGACCCTAATGATATGCCCCCTTTCGTCGAAAGGGGAACTGATGACAAGAACGAATGCTAAGCTGAAAGTAAACATGAAATAGATAGAAAGTGATAGAAATCACAAAAATGTGTATGAATTGGATGGAATAAAAATTCAAGGAGAGATAATGCACGTGTAATGTGTATGTTATGATGGTAGGAAGAATTCTAAAAATAATGTTGCAAACGGGGTGTAAATTGGAGTAGAAACACTCAAGATATGACAAAAACGGTGTGGTGTGTATTAGTTATGAGAATAAATGTGAAATAATGACTATAGTAAAGTAGGTGAAAAAGTAACTATAAGTAGTGAAGTGAAAAAGTGTTTAATCACTTCATTTTTGTTTACGCAATTGTGAGATTGAGCGTGAAGTGAGTGAAAATGCCGTAAGTGAGAGTAGCGTGTCCTAGTCGGTTTGAGAGGGTGGCGACCATCGTAGCGTCATGTACTTTGTAGATTTGGTAAGTATGATGCTTTTCAAAAATGGATTGTGTAGTAGCTATTTGTGTTGAATTTTTGCAAATTTGATATTTTTAATTTTCTTAGCGTTTGAGACCTAGAAAATAGTGGTGAGGGCACTAGTGACCCCTGGGATAAGAGTGCCCAACACCGAGTGCTTGTGTCTCCGCTCTTGGGCACCCTAGTCCTGCATCTAGGCGCCTTGGTTGAGAAAGTGTGTATATGGCCTAGAATGGTGAAAATCATATTTGTAGTGTGACTTGTATAGTGTTATAACATTGTTTGTTTTGTTGTGTTGGGGTGTGTAGAGGGATATTCACTCGAGGGAGTTCCGTGGTGGTCGTCATATGAGTACTTTGCTTGGGTTGGGCTGTCAATGATGATTATATAATGTGTTGTATTATTTTTTTGTAGGCGATGCGTATTAGTCCCTAATAGTTTACACAGTGATCTACACATTGACACGGGATATGCCAATGGATGTACTTGGTGGGGGTGTTCGAAGTGTGTGAATGATATCACGGGTGAGCATGCCCATTTATTTGAGCCAGTGGCCATAGCAGCAACAACATGCACTTTGTGTTGCTAGGTGAGAGGGACGAAGCATGTGAGGAGACTCGACAAGCCAGAGAGGCAGTAGGTGGTGGTCCTCTAGCGCAAGATGTGTTTATACAATATGTGGATTTGTGATGTCAATTTTTCGAGTAGTTTACGGAGATTACCCTATTATAGAGGCGGTTGAGAGGTATCGAGGCCACAAGTAGTGGTGAAGAGTTGGTAGTGAGGTTTCTAGTTCTAGGGCTCTCGTAGTACCCGAGAGTGATAATGATGATGATAATTGATTTGTGTTATTAAATAGGATTTAGGGGAGTTGCCCCAAATGATGAAAATAATTTTGTAATGATGGCCACATTTGATACATATGTATTGGCGAGTTTATTGGTATATGAAGAGTTTGTTTCATTGTGTATTGATGTAGTAATATGATCGATGATGTATGATTAATGTTTATTGTCGTAGTGTATGTAATGTGTTGTATATTGTGTGTGTTTATTGATGTAGACTTGCATTATAAAATTGAGAAGGGGAGACAACATGTGTAATGTGAATGATGATAGATAACAAATGCAATGTGGTTGGTGAGTTAAATGAAATGGAATTTGTAATGCATAATTAGTGTGATGTCGATAGTAAGATAAATGTAAAAATGTATAATTGCAAAACTAATGTGTTGTGATGAATGATAATGTGATGTGATCGTAAAATGTTAGTATGCGGTAAGTGCAGCAAGTTGGGGAAATAAAAAGTGCCCAACAAATCCCAAATTTTATGAACTGCGATCACGGTTTGTTTCATCGAGTTCGAAATTCCTGAACCTAAGACCACGATCGCAGCTTTATAAATCATGATCACAGTTTTAAAGTGCGATCACAATCCTTTGATATTAAAAAAATAGCCGCAACCCTCATTTTTCCCCACCATTTTCTCCAAACCGCGCATTTTTTTCCATTGTTGACACTCGCGCTTTGCATTACCCTTCCAAATTGTAATTTTTGCTTCTAGATCGCAATAATTTACACGATGCCACCGAGATGAAGAGGTAAGCCCTCATTTTTTATCAATTTTCTTGCATTTTAGGTTTTTTTGTGGTTTTCATGGGTTTTTCAATCTTTTGTTTATGTATAAAATTTCTTTGTTTTGTTAGTTTCTCAACAAGTTGTTAATCCTCTAATTCCTCCAAATGTTCCTCCACTTCCTCAAAACCCTCCAAATATTCCTCCACCTCCTCAAAACCCTCCTCCGAACATTCCTCCACCTCCTATGGCTCCTACCATCCCCATAGAACCACCAAGAACCCAAGGTGATATCATTACAAAAATATGAGAAAATAAAATTTCCATTCAAAACCTTATTCACACTATCAGACAAAATCATTCCACAAATTCAAGCCGCATGACTTTAGCCAACACACTTCAAACATTGATTGGCGAAGTTGACTTTGTAACAAACCAAATAGATAGATGGAATACTTTTAGAGCTGATTGTAGGCATTGGTATGTAGACAAATTATCACATGCAGCCGTGAAAGATTAAAAAAATGGAAAAGACCACATTTGTGCACTATTTATAGACCCCAAAACCAATGCCCCCTTGCGACTAATTGCAACCGGTTCCCTATCCATTGGTGTCATGACGACCAGATTAAGAACAATTTTTGGGACCGATGGTGGATGGTTTTTTATTATCCACCATGCAACAACAACGAGGTTCCTCTTTATTTTTTGAATAAATTGTATTGTGAGTTTGTGCTTAATGAGGTCCCCAATTATTTTGACTTTTCTAGGTTTTACGGTCGAGGAGGTGGCTCTGTACATGACTAGACCAGGTGCATGTATTGCAATTGGTCAACCTAGGATGCCCCATGCCCAAAAATCCCCATAGCCTTCAGTTATCCCTCCTACAGTGAAGGAGGTTGTGGAGATCGACACATTACATGCATTGAGGTCTCTCACTAATAATCTAGCCCAACATAGTAGCCAAATTGCATCTAGTGATGTTGGTGGAGCGTCATTTCTAGCACACCACACCACTACGGGTCATGTGGTGTCGTATGCACTTTGTGGGTGAGACATCCTTTGCTGGGTCATATGATCTCTTTTTTATAGATGAGATGATGGCATATGTTTTTGGAAGTGTTACAAATGTCCCTAGTCTTTCACAGGTAAATGTCACATAAATAATATATATATAGAAAAGTTTATTTCATTTGAGATTTTAATATATATATATATACTTGATTACGTCATACTTGTGTAAAAACTAATTTTTTTAATTTTAAATAGCAAGAGTCGGTCAAGGACACATCCGGTGTGGACATCCTAGCTACTTGCAACCCATGTTACAATGTGTGTAGACGTAAGTTTCAAGTTACTTACATTTCAAAGTTCATTTGATTGCACATTTATTATTAAATACACATTAATGTTTGTGTATGTGTTTCACGTGTACATACATATTAATATGTTTATCTTTTTTAAGCAGGAGCCAAGCGGGACATCATTTGTTGTGGCATTTGAGGCTCTTGCGCGCGTCATGTTACTTTTATGCAGGTTAGTTTCATAGATTTTACTAGTTAATGTTCAAGATTGTTTAAATATTATTAACATACATATCTATATGTGTTCTAGAATTTAATATATATGCATGAGCCTTATTTCCTTACACCATTCTCGTAGATAGTTTTTAATTAATGTTGATCTGCATGTTTTTGTATAGCTTATGACTGCTGCACAGACTCCTCCCTTTATGCATAGACTATGGAGGTTATTGTTGATGTTGCCATAGCGTCTGCAGATCCACTCACATAGGTACAATTTTTCAAATTTGTTAAATTTTGGACAAATATTTTCTTACTAAATCTACAATATCAAATTTTACATGAAATATTTAATTTGAACTATTTATTTATGTATGGCCTGGTAAGAGTCAAAGTGCACTACCACACCCCTAGACACTCCCCCTCGTGAGTCTACCCTTGACCTGCGAGAGTCAACGACAAAAATTGATAGGGATCATGAGATTGTGGTAAGATTTCACATGCATTAAAATTTCTAAGTTTTTAAATTATGAATGTATTTTCAATATATCCACTTCTTAAAAATTTGGGTGTTAAAAACTTGATGTTTATGAATGTGTAGGCTAAGTTGCAGTGAGTTTTATGCCTAGGACCAGATGGATGAAATTTGTAGTGCCATCTCCCTCCACTACATCCACAAGCCATGGACATGCTTCTACTAGCAAGGCCAAGAGGGAGGATGTTTCATGATTCTTCATAGGATGTATAGATATATATATGCCATTTGGACATGTGATACATACATTTTTTGTATGCCTATATATGGCTTGATATATATGATCTTGTGTTGGACATTCCATGGAGACGTGTATACAGTCTTATGCAACCGTGTGGTCCTATATATATGGAATGCTTAGTTTTATACATTATTATTATATTTTCAGATATGTTTCACTGGCTCGAATGCATGTGCATGTATTCCATGTGTACTAGATATATTATATATGTGGATTTTGTTCCTGGACCACTATGATATAATTTTTATGATGTTCTTGTGATCTCATGTGTTGATATTTTTCCATACTAATATTTGACATATGATCATATTTGATGATGTGTGACATTTTTGTATATACGTGTGACTTGATGAAGTATGATGATGTGTGACAACATGATTTCATTAAATGACATGTACTATGATGATGTACTGACATGTATTGTGATGATGTAATGACATGATCTGACATATTTGTTACACTCTTTCCAGACCACACATATATATATGCTTCATAATCATCTTTGTTTCTCTTTGTGGTGGATGAAGATAGGAATTTTGCACATAACAATGTGTCCATTCAAGTGATATGACATCATAATCATATTTATTTCTTGATATGACATAATAATGATCTTGTTCTTTGTAAGATTGCATAACAATGGACAAATTATTGATATGACATCATAATTTTTTGCTTTTTGTCACACATATGAAATGTCTTTGTAATTTCATATATATGCTTCATGTAATCATGTATTTGTTTCTCTTCATATGCTTCATGTAATCATGTCTTTGTTTCTCTTTATATGCTTCATGCACAATCATGTCTTTGTTGTGACCTTATTCAATCTCCTTGAAGGCTTGTCATATATGAAGTTCACTATCGGTGTGGTGGCATTCCTTGAGCCTTTGTGGCATAATTGTTTGCAAGTTGCCTTTTCTAGGTAGTCCTAGGCAATGAACAAAGCCGAGTAGTGAGAAGTCATGCCTTGGGACATTGTGGGAGTGAACTACCACCGCCAATGTATCTGGTTTGTGGGTATATGCCTTTAGGTGCTATGGCAGGAGCTCTAGAGAGGCCCGATTCGAGTCGGACCACCCAATCCAGAGTTGGACCACCCGATCCGAAGCTAAGAGCCCATTCCCTATTCATCCCAATTCACGTTTTGATGCAAACTTTAGGCGGTCATAACTTAACGCTTGATCATCCAAACCGATAACCATCTAAGCCAAAACTTGATCAAAGGAGGCCTCTAATCATACCCAATAATTCAGGGTCATGGAATTCCTTGAGCCTTCGTGGCATAATTGTTTGCAAACTACCTTTTCTAGGCAATCCTAGGCAATGAATGGAGCCGAATAGTGAGAATTCATGCCCCAAGACGTCGTGGGAGAAAATTGCCACTGCCAACGTATCCAGTTGGGAGGGTATACACCTTCAGGTGCCATGG
Source organism: Taxus wallichiana var. yunnanensis (assembly GCA_018340775.1). Taxonomy (NCBI): domain Eukaryota; kingdom Viridiplantae; phylum Streptophyta; class Pinopsida; order Cupressales; family Taxaceae; genus Taxus; species Taxus wallichiana. The sequence goes on from CM031243.1 coordinate 604,848,941, forward strand.
AGGACTCAAGTAGGCCCGGTTTGGAGTCGGACCACCCGATCTAGAGCCAAGAACCCCTTCCCTATTGATCCCAATTCACGTTTTTAGCGCAAACTTATGTTGTCACAACTTGGTGCTTGGTCATCCAAACCGAGAAAATTCTAAGCCAAAACTTACATGATAGAGGCCTCTAATCACACCCAATAATTCAAGGTTGTGGTATTCCTTGAGCCTTTATGGCATAATTGTTTGCAAACTACCTTTTCTAGGCAATCCTAGGCAATGAACGGATCTGAGTAGTGAGAAGTCATGCCTCGGGACATCATGGGAGAAAAGTTCCACCTCCAACACGTATGGTTGGGGGGGTATACATCTTTGGGTGCTATATGTTGGGCTCCGTAGGCCTCCTGTTTGGAGTCGGACCACCCGATCCGAGCCAATAACCCCTTCCCTATTGATCCCAATTCACGTTTTCAATGCAAACTTTTGGCGGTCACAACTTGGCACTCGATCATCCAAACCGAGAACCATCGAGCTAAAACTTGAGTGAAGGAGGCCTCTAATCATACCCAAGAATTCAAGGTCGTGGCATTCCTTAAGCCTTCGTGGCATAATTGTTTGCAAACTACCTTTTTCTAGGCAATCTAGGAAATGAACGGATACGCATAGTGAGAAATCATGCCACAGGACGTTGTGGGAGCAAACTGCCACCTCCATCGCATCCATGTTTGGGGGTATATGCCTTTGGGTGCTATGACGGGCTCCAAGTAGGCCCGGTTCAGAGTTGGACCACCCTATCTCGGGCCAAGAACCCCTTTACAGTACATAAACTATTGTTAGTTACTTCTCTTTGCTTGGAAAACAATGAAAGCTTCTCTTATCTTCAAGAATATAAAATTATCTACTAACAGTGCCAACCACGTGAAGGTAAAAGCTTTTAGGGATCCACTAACCTATATAGAAGTGTTAGTCATAGTAATTAAAGTTGAATCAAAACCATACTAGATAAATACAAAATACACAAATTTAGTAAAATATATGAACTTGAATCTAATAGACAAATTTAAAAACTTCAAAGAAATATATACTAGACGAGCATGTAAATTCATTCCAATGAACCATCAAGATCATATCTACTCTGAATAGCAGACATGATTGCTTCATGATTTTACTCTTGAACCTTGCAAAGAATCTTGTTATTATGCCTTCCTCAATATCTATACAACTTTGAATATTTGTCACTAGAACTAGATGCAAATATAAGAGTATTTTCCTCTATGTTTCAAAGTCTTCAAACACCCAAACGGAGAGAATTTTTTAATGGATATCATTGAAGCCAAGTTCCAATAACTATCACCGACCCTATCAGTACTCAATATCTTCGCCATCTATAACAGAGAAGGAAACTTCTTTCTTTCCTTGATGCGATGCCATAAGAAATAATGTGTTCCTTCTTCATTGTTTTCTCGTCACAATAACCGTAAACACATGTCCTACAAAAATATAGGTTTCAACTCAAATTTAAATTACATATTAATTTCAATGGACATAACTCAATACAAAATTTTTAAATAACCATTTACCTTATCATACCAAAATCGAAATGTCGTCAAAGTCCTTGGATGTTGTAACTTCATCTAGAGAAACAAGTTGTAATGCCTATGAAAGTTGATAATTGGGAAGCGAGTTAGAGGCCTACAAATCCATCCATCCACCCATTCTTGTGAATCACACTCAACAGTGGAAAATTTGATACAAAATGCACAAAAACATGCCAACTTTCTTGTCCATGTGGCCCATGAAGTAGCGTTTGAGCTACAAAATGAGTGTAGATCACTAGACCCTGTGAGTGTCATACAATCCTCATAGTTAGCAATTTTTTTCCTCTATCAACCAAAAATATATACCAACTATAGAAATTTTCTTGAGAACCACGGGCCATGTTTTCAATACACCATTCCACTATGCTCTTTGCATCTTTCAATTTAGCACTATCTTTGTACTTCAAATCTTCTCTTGCAAGAGCTCTTTTCACACATGCCCATGCATCCTCATGCTCTCATTTTCCATGTCCAGCCTCAGTGAAACTCCAAATATTTTACACACCCATCTTTACGTGCATCCAGCTCATCGATAAAACATTCATGCATTCTTAAACTCGAGACATGTAATTATCTCGACCATATATAATGTTGATTGAATTGTATGATCATATTAGACAAGTTTTCATAAAATAAATGGAAACACCCTTACACAAATTCAGTAGAATGAGTTCGATCATCACTGATATAATAGTGGTACTCTCTTGAAAAAAATGATCATTCTCTCAGTGACTTGTCAGAGAATGTATAAATGCCATATGCATAAAAATAACAACATGTACTGAGTTGTAATATCATGATTGAACCTCCATTTGTGGTTGCAACGTGTAATTCTCTACAAAATCGACCACTGAAACAATAGTACCAATAAGAAATGTGTCCTTTCATATCTTGAATTGTTCATCTAACCATCGAAGCTCTGTGTGTATGCCTAGCATACTCATAAACAATTTCATCTTTAAATTTTCTCATAAATTGAAAAACAGGTATATGTTCTATAACTAGCTCACACCGTTTAGACTCCTTTCCATCTTTCAATTAGTATGGTACTGATTTATATTTATTAAACCCAACTAAATTATTTCCTATTACACCTCCAATTTTCTCATGGATACAACTTTCCAATTTAGGTAATTTACCGCACGTACCACAACTTCCATCTAAACAATCATGACTATAAAAAAATTGTCTAACTTCTCTTTCACAAAATATCATAGGAATGAAATCCTTGGAAGATATTGGTGGAACTTGAACACCACATTCGGTAACATAGTTTTAGAATGCAAATAAGAATGAATACATCAAAAATTATCATAATGCATCATAAATTCAACATGTTACCTACAACAAGTGGTGCAAGTGTGGTTGATTTTTACATAGAATGGTTTAAACATTTCAAAATAACATTGACTAATTTTAATTTATGGATGCTCTTGTTCAAACTTACAAAAAAATTGAGTTTGATTCATGTTAGGTTGTGAGTCTGTTTCATGTGTGAAAGTGTTGAAGACTATACACTAAGAGTACTATACACTTTCCATAGTTGTCTCGCCGGGGTTTAGTGCCAGTCGGGCCCCGAAAGGGGGTCAGGGGGGCAGCCACAAAAAAAAATTGGCATCAAAACAAAACGTGCCCGATATACCGGGAAATGTGATTTTTCTCATATGGGCGGGATTTTTGACCCATATGTTTATGGGATAGTTTTGGCCTATGGTTTTGATACCCACATTTTGTAAAATCTGCTTAAGCGGTTCCTGGTTATGAGGTTTTGTGCATATTGTAGGATTATGTAACATTGCATATTTGTTTTGAATTCGGGTGTGAATTACGTAGAGTTTATTAGCATAGCTCCAAATATATATGGTATTGTATTGAGAGAGTGGTGGCTTGTAATAAAATATGATCAAGTGATTCTTGGTGGACGTAGCCCAAATTGGGTGAACCACATTAAATATTGTCTCTTTGTGTTGTGTTATTATTAATCTGCACTTTTATTTGAGATCTATAATATTTTCTGCATATTAGTTTCTGTTGTTGCGATTTTGTGAGGGATTATTCCGCATATTTTATCCCTTATTTCCTAACAATTCATATCTAAGAAACACTTTGGATGTTGTTCACAATTAGTAGAACCAACTCTTTGTTTTATAACTCCTCTTGTATTAGGTGAAACTCCAATGTTACCATGCCAAAATTGAACAATAACTTTTCTTATAGCATCAGATATATCTTTGTCTTTACGTTGTGCTCTAGCAGAAAATGCCCAAAAATCAGTGTTATTAGGTGATTGAAGGATATTACACCTTTCACTTGCTTTCATTAGAGTTTTTCGATCAAATTTCAACATTCGCCTTGTTTACCTAATCAAACGTTATTTTTAGTTGATTCACTTACATCACTAGTAGCAAGTACATGACGCACAACATTACTATCCCTTGTGCGTCTCTTTACACTAACAGTGTGATATGCATCATGTAGGTTTTCAACAATTACAGAGGTTTGACCACTTATATTAGATGTTGTCAATCCAAAGGTGTTTAATGTAGGTCCCATTTTATTCATTTCATCAAACTAACCAACAATCGATATCTTTAATAATCATTTAAAATTTTAAAATGATTATCCCAAATTTTAGTGGCTTTTCTTTTGATTTGTCATTCAGAAATTTTGTAAGACATTTGTTTCAAAATGTTCTCATCAATTTCAATAAAATAATTAGGTCTCTTTCATAAAATCCTAGGAGGTGTTTTGCCAAATTTTGGTTGTCTACGGTTTCAAAATGAATTTCCTAATTCACATTTTCATTGTCTCCTTCAATTTCAACATCAACTACATCACGAGTATTTAATTTATCTTCATCACGAGTATTTAATTCATCTTCATCATGAGTATTTAATTCATCTTCATCACGAGTATTTAATTCATCTTCAACATTGATAGTAAAAACATTACTTGGTTCCTCATTGCTTATAATAGTAGGGGTTGAAGATGAACCTCTTCTTAATTCATGAAGTTTCCGCATTTGCTCCAAATTTTACAATATTTTTGCCTCTAATTCCTCCGATGTTTTTTACATATTTATATCTTTTTTAGCTTTGTTTTGTGTCTCCCATGATGTTTTAATTGATGTAGGACAACTCCAAATGATGTAGGGCACCTTAAAATAGTAAAAAAATAGCTTCCGATGATAAGAAAAAAGTGCAAAAGGTGGCAGAATTTCACAAAAATTCATATAGTCGAGTCAGAGAATAAAATCACATGGTGAATTAGATGTTGGGATTTATGTAAATATGATTCTAAGAACCACAATCATGGTTTATAAACCGTGATCGTAGTTCTTTTACCAATAGGTCAATTTAGAACCATGATCGCAGTTTATAAATGGCGATCGCAATCCTAACTTGCATCATCAAATCTGACCCTCAAGGCTCGGGAAATCTCTATTTTTCCCAAAGCTCACTTTGGCTTAGGCTTTTTTTTTTTTAAAATATCAATCATGAATTAAACAATAACTATGATAAGATTAACCATATAGAACTAGTTATAGTCATGTTTAACACCATTATCCATCCAATATACTCCATTACATTAAACATTGTAAAACATAGAATCTTCTTACATTATAAAGTATCACCATAAGTTATGTGTGCATTAGATCCAATATACATACATAACTCTACAATCAACTAAGTCATGCACGCACTAGATCCAAAGATCTCTCTAAACTACATAGTTCACTACATATTTATAGGGTGGGGACTTTCCCTTCACCACTTACGCACTTCCCAAAATAGGTCACATGCTGAAAATAGCCATGTGCCTTTACATTAACATGCACACATGCAAGTGCGCTAATAATAGACATCCTATAGTTAACTAGAAGAAGTAATCCTATTATTATCTTGAACTCATGCATGGTGCTTATCAAATGCTCATTCCCAAAATAGCATTTACATGTCACACAAGTCTCCATCCCGATGTGTGCTCCACACGCTATCTCCAAAAATAGCCCATATCCATGAAAATGGCTAAGTCCTCAAATCAAACTTGTTTTGGCGCATCATTTTTCCTTTCCTATCCTTCACACCCTTCAAATGTGCCTTGTTCCCACATGTGCATTCTTTGTGTGTCTTCTCCTTAGAACAATATTATGTCTTCTCAACATTACCCCACACTAAAGTACATTTTCATCCCGAAAATGGGGTTTCTTTCTGATGTTCCCAAATAATAAAGAATAAGAATTGAAAGAATGAAAGAATCACTTGTACAAAATAATAAATCTTTACTCTGCAACACCCTCCTCTTCAATTGGGAGGATCAACTCTAGATATTCAGTTTTAATCTCAGCCTCCAATGTTTTCATTCATCCAACGTGGTCCTTGTCTTCTCTGGAATGTCTGTGGCGATGGCATCCAACTCATCCTGAGTAATCTTTTCCTTTTCATTCTATAATACTTGGACAACATTGGCCATAACAGACATCATTCCCTCCAGAAGATCCATCTTTCTGCATGATGAGCTTCCCAATCTCATCTATTCTCTCCTTATGTGGATCTTGGGCTATGCAAGGGCTTCACACTTTTTTTTACTAGTGCCAATATTTCTACATGCCCTAAAGTCTCATCCTTCATTGCTTTCAAAAACTTCATTATCTTCAATTATAGTTCTGGTTCTGATTACCACTTCTGGTGCTGCACACAAATATTCAGAGCTTGGTCTACTTTCTTTAGCTCATCCTTTAAAGTCTAGAGCAATGCCTCATAAGTTGAAATTTTTTGACCATAGAGGCCCTTGCTCTTTCTGCTTCTTGTTCAACATCTTTTGGTGCAGGCATTCTAAGTGGTCCATCTTCTAGCACCAAATCAACCAATGTGCACACATAATGCATTACAGAAGGAAACTTCTCAGGTACCTTTGGTTCTAGATGAGGCCTTGCCTTCAAAATGTAATCACCAATCTCCTCTACCATGCTAATGAAGGCCTCATTCTTTTTTTGTTCTCTTTCCTTCTCTCCTTTTAGCACTCTATCTCCATAGTTTTATCCTTGTTATCCTCCATCAATGCTCTAATGGTGGTGACCTTATCAATATTCCTCTCATGCCACCTCAATAGATACCTTGACTAAGGCATTGTTGACCTACTCATCAGACATAAGAGTGGGATTTATGGTCATGTGCCTACTTTGTGCCTTCTTCACTCTCCTTGATACACAAGACTCCTCACATACATCAAAATTTGGTTCATCCATGTGAGTCTTCATGCATGGACCAAGATAGTTGTTTCCTTGCATGTAGTGGCCATATCTAGGTCCATCAACTCCCACCCATATAATTCCTTAAGGTCCACTATGCTTCTAAAACTGGGGTGCGGATGATTTTTCTTGTGTCCTCAACATAGCCCATACTTGGCACCACATATTCTTCACTTCTCCTCATCCTTGGCCCCTTCAAAACTTGAGTGCCAAGGTTTGAGTTGGCCCTTCTCCTATCTAAGTTATAATTGGCATGTTTGTTTTCTCATGCATAGTTTCTTCTACTTATTTCACCCCTTCTTCTTCATCTCTCATCTCTCATCTCTGGCTCCTCCACATCTTCTAGTTGCACTAGGGTTCTAGGCGCGCTCTCTTCTGACTCCTCTCACCTCCTCATTAAGCTTCAAATTTCTCTTCTCTTCTTCAGTGTGCCTCTTTCTGAGGGGAGAGTCTAGGTGATCTTCTTACAGTTGTGGTGTTCCTACACCTTGGGTCTTGGTTCTTCTAAATACCCTTTTAAACTAGTGCACTCTTCGGGACTGCATCCACGTCCAAGTCCTCTTCTACTTCTTGCACCTATGGTGGAGTATCTACACACTCACTCTCCACTTTGTCTGTGGGCTACCTCACCTCTATGATCCAAGCCTCCACTATCTTCATGTTCTTCTTCCTCATCTATCTATCTCTATGGTCATGGCATACTTTGGAGCTGGTACATTCTCCATTGTATGTTTTCCTTAGGTGGCCCTGGGAGCATAAATTCATTCTCCACATACTTATTATTCTCTAGCCTAGGCTTGAGTCTAAAGATATATGAGTGCAGCTCCACTATCCCCAATAGCCAAACTTACTAGATTTATGTTTATGACATCTGAAATGAGCCTCTCAATGTAGGCAAGACCGACCTAGATATACATATGTTTTCCTAAGAGTGTGGTAGTCACAATCTACCTTTTCTGCATTGAAGTTCAGCCGACGCATCAATGAATCTATGTGAACTAAAGCCTAGAAGTAGTGTGCATTGTGAAGGCATAGGGAATTTTACACCATGGACTCCATGTCCCATCCTTCATGGAAAACCTGTGTGATGATGCATAAAAATGTTGATACACCACGAACTACATTGCCTTTCCTACCACCGAGGGTAACTCCTTCAAATGCACCACTCCTCCTCAAACGCCACGTGAAGTTGGTCATACCACATTTTTGACCTTTTTTTAAATGGCCCACTCATTGATCCTTCACATAAATATTTCTCAAACCTCTCCATGAGGGACTTCTTCTCTGTGGGGTATTCCCAAACTTTGTTCTTTGGCCCATCGGGCACTCCAATTTCTACAAACACAAGAGATAGTAGGATAGCACCAAAACTTATCTTCTCACCTACATGTGCACTTCCTCAATAATAGTTTCTATAATGTAGCCAGCCAAGTTGTAGATTTCTCCCTCTTGTTATTCTTCTTCACAATGTGTAGCCACATTGTATTTACCTACGACCATCTCTCTTGATCATTTAACTTTGTGAGTAGATGCGTGGTTGCCTGCACTACATAGAAACTTCTTTAATTTATCTATGTCCATTCCACGCATGACCTTTGGAGTATCCTAACTCCTTTCTGGTGGCTATAAATAGTTTCCTTATTAGTTAGATCACTTATGATATTTATCCATGTGCCCTTCAGTCCTATTCAATGTGGCAATCAGAGTTGTTGTGATCCTTACCCTCCATCCAACAAAATAGAAAAATTCCTCATGGACTCTACTCATAAGCCATTGGTATAAAGCCTCTTTGGTTTTTCCAAAATATGGGAGTTCATATAACTGATAAACCCCTACCTTCTTCAAAACTTCTCTCCAACATCATCATATACTTGGCATATCATCCACCATGCGCTTGTTGGTCTTCTTGTTCAACAACACATCCAATTCTCCCTGTTATTGGTGGTGTGTGATGATTGTAATCACTTATCTTACATCGAAAATGTGTGAATCCCAATCTCCACCACTATCACTCCTTTGGGTATTGCATCTCTGAAAAATTTCTCTCGGGAGAAATTTCAACCTCAACTCCACCTTTTTCTTTCCCTTTGTGCCTGTTGCAGTGCTTTCTTTGGTGCCATTGTAAAAATCCCACCTTTTGTCTTCTATGTGTCAAGTAAGCTCAAACCCTAGCTTGAAATCACATGCCCTAGCTCAAAACCACATGCCCTAGCTCCTTCTCAATGCTTCTTCTTCTCAAACCCTTCACCAATGGGGACGCAAGCCTTTTCCACACAAATATTCTCTCCACATCTAGTTTCACAACTCTCCACACCTCAATACATTCTCTTTGGCTTGGTCACACTTAGCTCACTTGAATACTTGTGATCACAAAGGTAAAAATGAACCCGCATCACGTCCTTATATAGATTTTCAAAAATTTAGTGCATTTATTGCTCCTTCACCTACCAACAATCCTCTCATTAATTGACCATTTTCCCAATTTCCACACGGTACATCTTTACACCCCAACTATAACCTTCTAGCACCTTCCTACCTTCTAGCTATAGAATTCTCTTTTATGCACTTCCATGCACCAAGTACCTCACCACTGCGCCTTCCCCTAGTAGTTTCCATGGCTGTTGCTTACCTCACGTTATATTGTTCCTTCATTTATTTCCATCTATGGTCTTCTTTAGAAGCAATCTCCTTTCTAACAACTCCTTTCCATACTTGAATAACACCTATAATAGTTTTGTTCTCATGTGTACCCAGTTTTTAATAACAAATAACAACCACCCCACACCAATGGTATGTGTAGTCCTCTACGCATAAAAATACTTCATATTGTAATTAGCTTCTAGCGCATAAATGTGCTTATTACACAAAACACCAAACTAAATTGACAAAGCATAGTGATGAAGAAGGAAATACATTAAAGGAAATATAGAAAGGGAAACCTATACTAAATGGAAATACTACCTTATTACAAACACCAAGAAGACTTATTTATAGTAGGGCTTCAGCCTACTCCCATTGAAGTAACTGGGTAACCATATTCCATCAAGCACTGCCTCTAACTGGAAGTGTCTCTGATTCAAGTATATGAGTGATAACATATGGTCCCAACCAATGCACCTTAAGCTTTCTTGGATGGCAAAAACTTAGAATCATAAAGAAGCACCATTTTTCCAACCTCAAGCTTCTTGTCCCTGATGTGTCTGTCATGCCATGCCTTCTACCTAGCCTTTTTCTCTACTTTTGACTCCAACGTGCTATGGTGCACCTCTCATCCAACTGATATTAACTTGTCAATTATTTCTTCTAATGCTTTCTCATCATCTAGACCTCCAACACACAATACACAAAAGAAGGTAACATGAATTCCATAGAAGAACTACTTTTGTGTCAAACACCAACTGAAAGGGTGTGGCCTTATTCAACCTCTTGTAGGTTGTTCTATATGCCCAAAGCACAACAAAAACTTTATCATCCCAATCTTTCCTTCCAACATCACAAATTTTTGTCAAGGTCTGGCTCAATATCTTGTTGAAGGCCTCAATAGTCCCATTTTCCTGAGGGTGATAAGGTGTAGTCTTGTGGTGCACAACCATAAATTCATCCAATAATATCCTGATTGTCTCATTCAAAAAGTGTGTGCCCCTATCACTTGTCAAGCTCAATGGACATCCATACCTAGTAAGAACATTTTCCCATAAGAACCTTGTTGTTGTAGTTGTTGTACAATCCTTTGTAGGTGTTTTTCTTCCCACCTTGTAAGATAATCTATGTGCAAGTGATGATATAGCATGATCCCACTACGTGTGGTTGGGAAAATAGGACCCACAAAGTCTATAGCCCATTTCTCAAATGGCTCTACACTAGGAATAGGTCTCAAAGGCATTTCATCTCTTTTCCTAGGTTTTCCAAGGCACTAAAAGTGATCACACGCCTTACAATACTCTTTACAATCCTTATACAGGGTCTCCCACCATAATCCAATGAGTAGAATCTTGTGCATGATGGCATCACACCATAGTGCCCACTTATAATACCACCATGAGCCTCTTCCATGATATCTATGCGTGCTCATGTTCTAGTACACACCGGCACAATACTTCATCTCAACCTAGTTTGTATAAGTCACCACTGATCAACATAAAGGGTGTCACATGAATTGCAAGTTGTTTCTTCTCTAAGGCTTTCATTCCTTCTGGTGCCATACTTGCATAAAAAGACAACAATATCCTCCAATTCTAAAGGCACGTGATGTAACCTATATAACTATGCATCTGGCATTGTATCTTTAATTGTCTATGCGCATCCTCCCCTAATTGAATCCTTGATAAGTGGTCTGGGCCAGAATTACTTTTACCTAGTTTTACCACAACTGTGAAATCAAATTCTTGGAATAAGAGCACCCATCGACATATGTGCCCTTATAAAATGGGCTTATTTACCAAGTATTTTAATGCCATGTGATCAATATAAAATACAAAGGGTGTTGCTAGCAATATATGTTTGAATTTATGCAACACATAGATCATCGACAAGGCCTCATGCTCTATTGTTGTATAATTCTTTCTCAGCAGAGTCAACTTTCTACTAGAAAAATAGATAGGATGATCTATAATACCTTCTCCAGTTGAGCTAACACCACGCCAATGGTCATGTGCTAGAGGCATCCACATGTATGTGAAATGGTTGGTTCCATGAAGGAAAACACAGAATAGGCATTGTAGTAAGTCTCTCCTTTAATGCCTCAAATGCACGTTGTTGTGGTTCTCCCCAATAGAATGTCCCTTTTCCTTTTAGTAACTCTTCCAGGGGTGCAAAATATTTGCATATCCTTTGATAAATTTTCTATAATACCCTGTGTGACCCAAGAATCCATGCACCTCACTCTAACTAGTAGGCTCTTCCAGGCCTACAATAACTACAACCTTAGCTGGATCCACTAACAAACCTTCCTTATAGAGATGATGCCCTAACAAAGTTCCAAAAGGTGTAGCAAACATGCACTTCTTGATGTTTAAAGAGATGCTTAACTGTCTACATCTTTCAAACATTAAGCACAAATTGTCACAATGATCCTTAACAAGTCCATACACCATCCAATCATCCAAGTAAACCTACAAGAAGTTGTGAATAAAATCTTGGAATGCTTGAACAACTATGCGTGAAAATATAACAGGCATTTTTCAAACCAAAGGGCATCACAATATATGCAAAAATTCCCCATTCAGTGGTGAAAGTCATTTTCTCTTGATCCTCCTATGCAATTCTAACTTGATGATACCCAGAGAATCCATCTATAAAAGAATAAACTTTGCACCCTGCAATGCCTTCTAATATTTCCTCTATGAAAGGTGTAGGAAAAGGATCAATCACACATGCAACATTCAGTTCCCTATAATCCACACAAATCCTAATCCACCATCTTTCTTTATACTGATTACCATGGGGCTAACCCACTCTTGATTCCTCTAGGGGCTTAATGATGCCAAATTTCAACATTTTGTCAATTTCTTCCTTAACTTTTACACGCAGGTTAGGGTTCATCCTGTAAGGTCTCTTCCTAACTCGGGTGCACACACCTTCCTTTAGCTTAATCTTCATCTCTCCTAATGACTCATGCACTCCTTTTAACTCATGGTAGCCCCTAGGAAATAAGTCCTAAAAATCTCGTAGTAACTCAATTATTTTTTCCACTTCAGAATCAAACCAATAATCCCCAATTATTACCTCCTTAGGTTCAACATCCATGCCAATGTTCACTTTCTTTGTCTTCATAGGTTCATGATAGGCACGCATGTTTTTATCCACACTATCTAACACCTCACATGTGCATACCTACTTGAATGATCTATATCCATATTTTCTACTTCTTCATCATCCACTATGTAGACCATCTTACCTTTTTCCTTCTCAAAGAAAGCATGCTTAAGTAGTGTGGCATCTGTCTCTTCTATTTCATCAAAACACTCCTGAGTCTACCTCACCAAATAACTCTTGAATGAGTTCTTCAACTTTTGCACTGTCTCCCATAGTTAAGCACTTTATAACCCTTAATGCCTCTTCCACCGAGGTTTAGTAGAGAAGTAGTCAAAAGTTTGGATCATTCCTGTAATCAAATCCTACCAATTTCTAGTCTCCCTATGTAGTTCCACATAAACATACCAAGCGCATGTGCGTAACCTTGTAAAGTGGAATAAAGTTTGTGCACCCATAGTGAAGGTGGTAAAGCTTCCTTACCCCTCTGTCCAGAGTCTCTCACACTACTGAACATGGTGTGAATAGGTTGATTACCATGATATATGCATTTGAGTAGGCACATTGCTCTTGAAGAACCAAGTAGTTAGAGAAATTATGACTTCATTCCATTCTATAAGATTATCCCTATGAACCATCCACCAACGTGCGTGTTGTTGTCCCACATAGGTATATACTAACATATTTCTTCTTTCAACTTGATTTTCCACTACTCCTCCATGGTGCACATGAATACCATAGGGTCTCCTTCTCCAGTGTACCGAGGTACAAAGTTGTTACCTATCCTCCTAATACAATGAGGTTTACTTCTCTCATGCAAATGCACTTCTTACTTCACACCCAACCATCTCATAGGTGCCATGTGCCCAATTATCACAAGCAATACTTGTAGTATCACTAATAGACTGTGCATCTTCCCACTAGAGGATTCCTTCCTTAGATGGCTCAAGCACTTCCGGATCTCGAATGACGCACATAAATTCTATTCAGGTCTTCCTCACTCAAAGGTTCAACATAAGGCAGATTTCCCATCTGCCAAAGGATAATAACTCTTTCTTCCTTGTTCTCAAAACTTATATATCCCTTGTTTAACCATAGATCAAAATTATTTTCATAACACCAAGGGCACCCAAGTAGAGCTGGAAGTTTTCTACTTCTAAAGTGCTAAACCTCAAAGTCCCCATGAACTTGGCCCCTTGTATAGTAATGGATGCATCTTTTAAAACTCCATGGGAGTGGCCTTAGTTTGATTAGCCATAAATACACATTAGAGGATGGTCACAATGGGTCTTCCCATCTATACCATGCATCTAAAGTAAGCACATTCACTTCCACCTTGTGTCAATCAATATATTACTCAAGAGCCATCCATCTACAACAAAATTCAGAGTGATCTCCTTGTCATAATCCAAGCTATGAGGGGGAAGATTAGCATGCAGGATCTTCCATCCATTCTCAATACCTACGTGCGTGAGTGTTTCCCTTTAGCCAATTCCCTAGTAATGGAATGATATTCTCTTGGTACAAACATTTTACATACCTCTTTCAAGTCATCAATATCCGATTGACCATCTCTACTTGCCTTCTTTTTTGTTCCATCTTCCATGATTGCTCCTTTAAACATTATATTTCACCCTGAAGATTTCTGAGTACCTCCATGGTTTCTTAATAAACCTCCTTCTAATGTGCAGGATCTGGGTACCTTGCATGTAAAACCTCCTCCTTAGTGATGGTAGGCTTCTGTTGTAATGCTCTCTAGCGTGTGCACAACTTCAAAGCACGTGTAGTAATCTTCACAAGTAATACCTCAGGTTCCAGTGCCAACTTTGCATCCACTGATTTTCCATAACATGTTGTATTCTAACCATCCCCATGCCCTTGTTCTCCTATTTATGCTGCTTGCTAAGATGCTCATATAAGTCTAGGCATTCCTCATAGTTATGATTCTTCCCACAAAAAGAACAAGTAATATTCTGAGGACATTCATGCCTATAGTGGTCAAGAGATCCACATGTAAAACATGTTCCATGAGGAAACTCACCTCATCCACCACCACAGCCTCGGCCCCCAAATCCACCATGGTATCCTCGACCTCTACCACGACCTCCTTCAAAGCACCCTTCATTCCATCATAGCATGCTTGAGTGTGATCATGATCATGGTGCTCACTTTTACCTTTAGAGTTATCTGATACTCCTGTCTATCACACACCAATATCTATGGCATCATGGATCTGACCAATCAACCTGTAGTCTTCTATATCATGAGTCATGGACCGAAAATTTTACAATAACAAGATACATTCTTTCCTTATCACACATTGTAATAATGGGCAAATGACTAACATCATGGTCCAAATGACATATCTCATAGTCTAGCAATAATGAATGCACTGATCTATGGGGACAACTATCCTTAGTGTGCCCTTCCACTTCACAATCTGTACACCAAATCCTAGTGTGCATCTCATGTGCTGAATTGGCCAATAGTTTCTCCAACTACTTTTCCATAGCTACAATCTGTGCTTCTAGGAATGGGCTTACTCTAATGTCTATACTTCCAACTACCTTAGCACAAAAGTTGCTTCAAGTGCTTCACGCGGTCCGTATATGTCTTATGTGACAACACCCTCCTAAAAGGTGTGATCAAGCCCCAACAAACCACTATGCATGTTGGCTTGCATGAATATCATAAGAAATTTTAGACAACAATGTTTTGAAATGGGCATCATATTCCCAAACACTCTCAGTAGTGCCCTAGCTTAATATCCTTGAGTGCATGCTTATACTCTTCTACTCAAACTCAGGGATATAAAACTCCTTAAGGAAAGCATCCTTTAATGTTGCATAATCTACGCAAGTCTGATCAAGGTCAAACTTCCTATACCAATATGTGTGCATCCCTGCAATGTAGTTACAAACTGACTTGCCTTTGCTCGAAAGTCATAATACTTTTTTTACACACATATATCTCACACATGTGCACATGTTCAACAACATCTTCTATGCCCCTATACTCTGGAAGATGAAGAGACATCTCCATGTAAATATTTTAGGGTTGGTGTGGACCCTACCCACCGATCTAACCTCTTGTGTTACCTCTACCTCCAAACCACCAGATCCACCAAAACTAGAGCCACCTATACCCCCTGATCCTCCACCTCGTAGCTAGGTGTGGCCAACTGGATGTACTTCCCATGTGTCCCAACAGTGTACTAAACTAAACTCCTATAGTTTGCGAAGTGGTACTACTCCTAGAAGTGAGTCCAAAATTTTGTGCGCTTGAGTTTTATGCTGATGATGCACCTGAAAAGGTACCTCCAAACAACAAAGAAGATGTTTTCCCTATCATAGATGTACTTTTATCTAACTTACTCCTACTTTCTTCTACTACCCAAACTAGCTTGTTGACTACTAGTTGTACTAGATACTAGAAAACCAAGCAAGGGCTAGGTTTCTAGTAGATTCAGATGCGCACCCATGGCCCATGTTGTCTCTAGCACGCTCCCATGTGAGGCCGAGGAGGGTTCCCTATCATGCTTTCCCAAATGGGGGAGTTCCAGATGCTCTAGCTCCATGCCTTCGTGTGAGCTCCAAATCCTTCACGAGCCATCTCTCTCCTCAACATCATCCACTCTACAATATCACATTGCTTCTCTATCTCCCTCTCGTGTGCCTCATTATACTTAAGCCACCTTTCTTCTCTCTTCCTCTCTACACTAGGTCCTCCATCCTTCACCAAACCTTTTCCTACCCCCGCATGTGGTGGGGTTTAGCTAACCATCATTTTTTCTTCCAAGTTTAGGGTTACCATCAATATTTTGATCACCAATGGAATGCCTTATAAATAAGTTTCCCCTGAATAATGTAAAACTAGAACTCAACTACCTCTGGGCAAGAATAAGTGGAAATTGAGTACTCCAAAATATAGCTATTCAAAACACCACGGAACCAAGTATCCACAACAGTGCATCCAAATCAAATTAGCATCATAAAGGGCCTAAAATTATTTTTGCATCTAGACAAGTGTGTGATACCTCTAATTCCTTTTAGACACATAAGCAACCAGTAACTCGTACATCTCTACTAGAAAGATACTAAAAGAAGCTCTCATACAAATAGTCATACAAATTCTTCTCCACCCACGTGTGTGTGTCAAACTCAAATCCAATGTTGAACCTCCGAGCGTACTCCTCTTCTAGATCTTTTATCCACTCCTCAACACTTGCTAGAGTCAACCAGTACGTCTTCATCACAAACCATCCTGAAAATATCTAAAAAAGAGGTCCTAACAATGGAACCAATGATGGATCCTAGAATCCATCAGTATAAAACTTAGGCATGCTGGCACATCACCCAACCTCGAGATGAGCGCTCGTGCAAAGCACGCAAAGGTACTAGGCCCTATTAGGAAATGAGGGATAAGATATGTGGAACAATCCTCACATAATCGCAATTGTAGAAATTAATATGCGTAAAATATTACGGATCTCAAATAAAAGTGCGTAATAAAAATAACACAACACAAAGAGACAATTAACGTGGTTGACCCAATTTGGGCTATGTCTACCAAGAATCACTTGCTCATATTTTATTACAAGCCACCGCTCTCTCAATACAATACCCAGATTTGTTTGGAGCTATGCTCAACAAACTCTACAAAATTCATACCCGGATTCAAACACATTTGCAATGTTACATAATACCTACCATATGCACAAAACCACATAAGTAGACAACTACTGAAGCAGTTTTACAAAATCGTGGGTATCAAAATCATGGGCAAAAACTATCCCATAAACCTATGGGTCAAAAATCCCGCACATATGAGAAAAGCACGTTTTTGGTATACCCCGATGAGAGAAGCTGTGGAAAGTGTACAATACTCTTAGTGTACAATATTCAACACTTTCACACATGAAAATAGGCTCCACAACCTAACATGCCCTCTTTAGAGTTACTTGTGCAGGATGTTAGTGTGATGAAGATAAAGCATATTCGAACTATAAATAACCATAAACATTCCATGGTGCATAACTAGATCTAGATCTTAGATAATCATGAATTAAACAATAACTATGATAAGATTAACCATACAAGAACCAATTATAGTCATGTTTAACACCATTATCCATCCAATACACTCCATTACGTTAAACATTATAAAACATAGAAGCTTCTTACTTTACAAAGTATTACCATAAGTCATGTGTGCATTAGATCCAGCAACATAACTCTACAATAACTCACCACCACTAAACTACACAACTCACTACATATTTATAAGGGTGGGGGCTTTCCCTTCATCACTTATGCACTTCTCAAAATAGGTCACATGCTGAAAATAGCCATGCACCTTTACATTAACATGCACACATGTAAGTGTGTTAATAATAGACATCATATAGTTAACTGGAAGAAGTAATCCTATTATTATCTTAAACAAATGACGCCCTTTTCCTCTAATTGTTACAATCTATCATGAAGGGAAAGACAGTCATTGTCGCTATGGCCATTTATGCGATTAAAATTACAATAAGGTTGGTCATGTTGACGTTATAGCCTGTGTTGTGGATAATCTTGGTTGGATGGTAACTAAATTAAACACTTTTCAAGTAAGGTAAACAACACATCATGAGGTCTAGCATGATGGGAGAAATGCAATGGCTCACACAACATAGATGGAGTGGAAGGAGAAGTAGCCTGTCGCAGAGAAGGAGAAGAAGTATGTTGTGATGGTGGAGTAGGTTGAGCTTGTTTGCTTTGCTTGTGAGGTAAAGGTGGAGACTTTGTGTAGGGACGCTCAACCAATTTCAATGGAGGGATAGATGATATAATAGAAGTAGATGTATGTGGAGGGTCAATGACATTTGTTGAAAGAATATCTTGCTCTAGATCTAGGAATTTATAGCATAGAAGAATGAATGACTCACATGTATCATATTGTAATCTCTGTTTGAGCACAAGAATCAAACCATGACAGAAAATGAATTGCTTCTCAAGGTCTATAGGTTGGAATACCAGTTGGTGCATACAAGCATTAAATCGTAAGATATAATCCTGAATAGATTCTGATGAGCCCTGATGTAAAGTAGGTATGCGGTCATAAGTAACCTTAGGGCCATTGTTGAGGATGAAACAATGAAGGAAAGCATCCTCCATGTCATAGTAAGTACTAATGGACCCAAAGGGAAGATGAGTGTACCATTGCAACACCTCATCAATAAGATTGTATCAGAAAGCCTTAAGTAATAGCCTATCATTAGAATAAGAGGTCATAGCCATGCGGTAATGTAGAAGATGAGCATGAGGGTCACTAGTACCATCAAAGCAAGTGAATGTAGGCATGATAAAGTCCTTAGGGAATGTTGAATTATGAATCTTCTTGGGAATAGGGTTACCATGTAATGAGTTGTTATCAATAGAAGCATAGTAATCCCTAATTTCTAGAGTAAGAGACTGAACTCTGAGATTGTAATTTTCCTACAACATGCATGAGAGAGATGATATCCTATGAAGGAATAGTGGAAGATGGAAATAATGTATTAAGAGGTTGTAATTTTCCATTGTGAGTGATCATAGGAATATCTAAAGATGACAAAGGAGGTTTTGATGCTAAAGGCACACTAGTAGTAGGTGCCAAGAAGATATAGTAGATGATGTAGATGGAATATCCATAACAATGGTAGGACTAGCATTAGAAACATCCCTAATAGGTGAGGTGATTGATGGAGATACATTTATAGGAGAAGATGAACGAATGGGTGTAGATGATGTAATAAGAGGAGATGAAATGGTAGGAGAAGAAGAAGTGATAGATGGAGGTGACTCATGTATAGTGCTAGATGCAATCTCAGGAGAAGGTAATGATGGAATAGGAGATTCACACTCAGCCATATGAAAAGAAGGAGAACCATGGCTATCAACCACCTCATCAACATCAGATAAAGACTCGAAATGAGAATGTCACTAAGGATACTATCAATAGGATCATCACCATAGTATAAAAGAGGATGTAAACTAGTATGAGATGTATCATGAGAAGAAATATCAGAGGTAGGAGAGTCGTGAGATGAAACTATAGAGGTGTTCTGAGTAGAAGAAGAATTAATATGCACATGTGAACGATGATCAATACCAAGCATGTAATCAATAAGAGAATCGTCTAAAATTTCCTTAGAAAGATCAGAAGGAGGATCATAAGTATTCGTATAGCATCGTGTACAACGAAGGTGATCATATCCTCAACAATAATAATGCCAGTGGGAGAATCTTCAAAATGAGTGGGCACATATTGTTGACCATCTAGAATTTGTTGTTTGATATGATCTAGCATAGGATTAGGATTACCATAGAGAGTCACAACCTCGACGATGAAAGCCTCATTATAGATAGGGTTAACACCGAAATGAGACATGATGGGCGAAGAAGATGAATTATCCTTAGCCATTAGGATTTGAAATGGATCCTAGGGAAAAATATTCTAAAGTACAAGTTCAACAAAATGATTAACTAAAATAAGAAATTATTCCTATCTATCTAAGTTAATCTAAGCAAGTACATCAAATATAATAACTGAAATAAACTTGAAATATGAATGCTAAGTAATTTTGTTTTATATTTAAATGAAATGAAATTATTGAAATATAAGGGATAAGGTACTAACCTGAAAATGACTTACCTCATTACGATTCGGGACTAAACAGGATGATGTACGGATGAAGCAGAGTGTGATGGTACAACCTAGGAAATTGTAGCAGAGGAAAATTCAGCCAGAATGGGGCACCTGGAAGAGGATCAGGGCACATGTGGGTACCCTAGTCTACAATATGGGCACTCTGGTCTACGGAATAACTTAGGACCTGAATCTAGAAGTGTTGTTAGATCTTCGCAATGTCTCGATATTTGTTGTAGTAACTTTGTTGATGACGTTGTAAACCTGTAATGAAGATTCACCTACAAAACCCCATATAAAGCATCAAACCCCTAAAAACGAAAGATGCATATGAAGAGGTTAGACTATCCTTAGTGGCCACAATGGTGGACTTACAACTAAGTGTTGCACTACATTCCAAACCCAATATAGTTTTATGTGCTTTGTGTGTGCAATGATGTGCCTAGGGTGCCCTAACATCAATGACGTAAAGATAGTGGGAAATAACTAGATGTAATGCAAAATGGTGGATGGAATAGAATAGACTTCCCTTTCTTATGTAGTGTGTGTGATGCAATGATGTCCCAAATGTAGTCCCTTGCCTTAGTAGATAGCTAGCCCTTGGTGGTAGATAGTCCGCTCATAAGATAGTAGTATGTAATGTTTATATAGGGATCTCTTCCTCAAATTTTGACACTAATTCCCCGACATGCCGACTAGTACCTAGGGGAATGAGAGGGAAAATTACAAAGACCAACCTCGAAACACTAAATTATACTCAAGTGTTGTCGGGACTAGGATGCCCATGGGTGCCCTTGTTACTACCCTAGGAACCTTAGTCAAATACTAGAGATGACAAATGGCTAAATAACGACACCTTATACTCCTTGAGAGACGACCAAAATTATGCAAGACAAATGACGACGATGACCAACTAATTGACGACAAGACTAAGGGATAGGTCATTAGTGAATACTTTTATTACACGATATCCATATACAAAACAACATACTTAGTTGTATAAATGTAATAGTAAGTGCGTGATTTGTGACTACAATTATATTAGTAAAAAATGTATACAAAGATGGTGTAATAAAGCCAACCTCATTAATCATAAATTCAATTTAGAGAAACAAAAAAATGGACATCTATGAACAAAAAAATGCGAAAATATTCTAATAAGAAGTAACATTAGTTACAGTCACTATGGCAATCTCCCTACAAATGTTTTTATTGACATTTATTTTTTCCCTTCCCCCATTAATCTTATTCATGTCAAATAGACACACTTATCCATTAACAATGTAATGTAATTAGAAATTTAATTTTCCTTCATGCCAATTGACAGTCTATGATGGTACATTGTATCCTCTTACAAGCATGAATGCAACAAACAATATACCCATTGAAATCATTGCTTCTATCAAAAACATTAGTAGGTACAAGCCGAGATACATAGGAATGATAAAGATGATTTATTTGCTACTACTAATATTATAGAGATATTCATTTGTACAAAATATATTAATCAAAAGTGGGAATACATTTTTAAATGCATTGTGTTCCACTTGTACCAAAAATATATGGATTCATGGTAGGAAACAAAGGTCGGTGCAGGCATCCCCACTATAGTCATTGTCACACTCATCAGAGTTGGGATGGGTTGTTTTCCACTCTTCGTACCTCCACTTTTCAAGATCTTCTAGCTATCAGTCAACATCATTTCACCATGCAAGAATGTTTTTAGATAAACCAGGCCATCTACCATCTAGAGGTGGGTGTACGACCAAGGTGAATTTATGGTACATTCCAAGGTAGTCTCTCCATGGAATTATAGGGAGATTTTCTTTGATCCATCTTCCTATGACCACATCTGTACGTGTGAGCTGTGAATCCATGATAAGAAACACTACCATGTTAGATGTAACAAGTATGTCTGCAACATCCATGTTTCTTCGTGACCATTTGCCATTAAAGATTCACAATGTCAACCATTTTGCTCTATTAGGTGCAACTGAGAAGGGTGGTGAGGGACTCACAAATTCTTTCATTGTAATGCATGCATTGTGTAACTAATCGACTTCCATTGTTGGGATGTGGCGTAATAGTGTCCACATTTGTTGTTTCCAAGCATCCATCTAGCATAATATTAAAATAATATTGCATACAAAAACATATTCATAATATATCTTGATGCAGAAGCTATTTTTCTTCAACAAGAACCGGTGGAAATTTTAAAAAACAGGGATTTGAAAAAGTGGACATCTATGAACAACATAGATGTAAACTACAATTTTTTTAAACAATTGTTTATACAAATTCCTGATATTGAATCCCCATTATTTAATTCCTAATACAAATTACGATACAAATTCATAGATGTAAACATTGTAATGTAAAACAAAAGGGGTTTTGAAAACAAAGTTTACCCACAAATTACCTTTGCTTTTTTGGTGAAGTGTTGGTGTTGGTGCTAGTGATGATTATATGAAAATTAGTATCCCTTGTTCTCACTCCCTTTCCTCTCTTTCAACATGTTCTTATATGACGCCCACACAAGGAGTTAAAAAAATGTAAAATTGGACATATATGAACAATATAGATGTAACCTACAATTTTTTTAAACAACTATTTATACAAATTCCTGATATTGAATCCCCGCAATTTAATTACTAATACAAATTACTGATATAAATTCATAAACGTAAACATTGTAATTTAAAACAAAAGAGATTTTTAAAATAAAGTTTACCCACAAATTACATTTACTTTTTTGGTGAAGTGTTGGTGTTGGTGATAGTGACAAATTATATGAAAATCAGTAGCCCTTGTTCTCATTGCCTTTCCTCTCTTTCATCATGCTCTTATATGATGCCCACACAAGGATTCAACATTTGGAACAAATGGAATAAACTAATATGAAGTCTTGGCATTAAACTCCTCCTCTATTCTACATGTTGGGTGCAAGAAAACACAAGGATTTAAAAAAATTGAACTCCTCCTTTGTTTTGCATGTTGGGTGCAAGAAAACACAAGGATATAAAAAAATGTATCATTCCTTTGATTTTGAACTCCTTTGTTCTCGCATGTTGGGTGTAGGGATAGTTTTCATTTTATAAAGTCACGACGGGCAGGAAGAGTGGTTTAAAACTTTAATTTGTTTAGAATTTGAAAAATGCACCCTCCAATGATGGCAAATGTTGAGGTTTTCAAATTTGTGGTCACGAGGATGTTGGGGCCCAGGGTTTGACATGGTTAATGAGTTAAATTACCATGCTAAATGGAAAGGCACATATGTCGTTAAGTGGAAGTCAAAGGAAGTTTGAAAAAATTGATGTCGCGAGGTTTATGCGTGCCGAGATAAGTTGTTCCTCCATGAACCCGCCATTTGCCCTTTCGGTTTAAACATTGAAATTGGAATTGGGTTTAAATAACCTCACCGACAAAATCCTTTCATTCCACACAACCCCACAAATGTGGTGGTTGACTACCCAAGAACAAGACATGAATGTGAACTATCTATACAAAATTTAAAAATGTGGCAATATTGTTTTTCATGTTTTATAAATCCATATTTTTTCTAATAAATAGGAACATTATATTTGCATCTCCTTTTAAGTACAATAGGGCAACCTCTATTTCTTATTTTGGTTCTACTTGGCTCTCCTTTTCAAAGACAATAGTGCAACCTATGTTTTTATTCTACTTCTTTTAAATAATGTTTATTGATAAGGTTTTTATTGTTCAATCCATATAGGGGAAACAATTACTTGAATGTTGTCCATTTGATTATGTTTCGGTTTACAAATCGTTAGGGATAAAATTACAAAGGAACCACTAATGAAGTTTATAAACACTTTGGAAATAATGAAGAAATAGAATACAAAATCCTTTTTAGGGTTTTTTAACCGAGAAAAGGTAGAGAATACAATATCCAAGAGCAGAGAATCTGGGAATAACATACAAAGACAAACATTTGGATAAATAAATTGTGATAAAAAATACAAAAGCTCCACACCTCTCCCGGCGATTACATGCAAGAAACCAGGCGGAGGCACAAAGGCACAACAACAGTCATTCCTACAAGTACATGGAAAATTGTAAGAGGAAAATAAAACTTTAGAAAAACAGGTCATATTTGTTGTTGACAAAGGAATGAGGTCGGGAAATGAGGGAATAACATTCCACCAATCACTGACCACAAAAATTATACATAAATTTTTAGAGTACCAACAATTGCCAAAAATTAACGCAAATTATATACAAATTTTATTTCACACGTAGTCCCATGCAAATTAATAGTGCTAGGCAAAAACAATAGTATGTTGTCATGGCGGTACTAACAATGCCATGAGGCACTAAGAAGGAAATGTTTTATTTTTATGTCGAGTTCCGTAGGTGTCAATTATTATGTCATGATGACATAAATGAAGGTGTAGATGATGCACTTGAGCATGGAAAGAAATTTATCATTCGATAAGTATTTTTGGTGTAGAACAAACATCACCTTTATTCTTCCATTAACCATAATTAACAAATACCAACTAGAAAGATGTTATTGGTCAAGGAGGCTAAAGCTAATTGTAAGTGTAAAAGTTATCTTACTTGCGCTTTAGTCTAAAGTGGAAGAGACCATGACACATGATTTGAAGTTTCAAGTTACCAACCTAATGTTCCACAAATCTCGTGTGTAGTTTGAAAAAAAAACATCAACAATCAAATAACATTGACTAGATAACTTGGAATGGGGAGATTATTTTTATAAATTGAGAAATAGGTAATAAAGTTTGAAAAACATCGGTGATAACAATAATGTAGATGTGGAGGCTGTGACAAGGTTGTTTTGTAGATTTTAAAAGTATAAAAATAAAAGGTAGATAACAAAGATATAGGTATTAAGTTAGGGAAGGTTGTCTTTGTATAATTTTTTTAAAAAATCATATATTTGTTGCTACGTCCCTTTATGTCCTGTCGTGTTTCTCCACTAATGAGGTAACATGTTCAATTTTTGCGGTGCCCCTCCAACTCGTTTCCAATAGTGCTTCACCACCCTTATAATTCCCTATTTTCGATAGGTGAAAGAATGTTGAACTATGGCATTATAAGCCAAACAATGTCGTTTTTGGGTTACTTGTCATGTTGGTGGTGTTTGAGTGGTGTTGTATGGTTGTGAGGTATGGGCTAGTGGAACAACAAGTTTAAAATGGAGACAAATAGAAAGGATCCAACGTAAACTAATAACAAATAATTTCATAATCAAGACTACAGTCCCATATGAAATCATCTTGGCCGAAACGTGCACCTTCCCTTTAGAAGCAACTGATATGACCAAGCTTATTTGTTACAAAAAGAAGAAAATATGAAGGCTAACAGATGGTCTAAGGATGCAAAAGGAAAAGAGATGCAAAAAACAAAAGAACACGTCGATGAAGCAAAACCATAAATGGATGAACAAATGGGATATCAACCTAAATGAATGCTCAAATCTTAACAAAGACATAAAAAACTATGTGAATGAAAAGTTTAGAATGGGGATGTGGAGGAAGGAAATGAGTAGGAAATCCACTATATTACAAAGTTCAACCTAATGTATGAACATTGTGAAAAAACCTATATAGGGGTTGAAATCAAATGGAGGGAAAAGATCATCATTGCTCAACTAAGGACTAGCTCCCACAAGCTCAGATGTGAGACAAGAAGATGGACATTGCCTAGGGAATCAAGGGAATAGAAGACTCATGTTCTATGTAATACAGGGACAATTGAAATAAAGGAGCATTTCATCCTTGAATGTCCAGGGTCCATAGACATCAAAGCCAAATATGAGGAAATTTCAAGAGTTAATTATATGATAGAGTTATTTAAAGAAAGTAAAATAAAAGAATTGGGGGAGATGTTAACTCGAGTTCAACAATAGGGGAGAAAACTTCTTAAAGATACCACTAAACCCACAAATCTTTAAACAATTGGAGTTATATGTTGTCATATAGACCTTTGGTCTTGTGGACATAATTAAAACCATTTCATTTCATTCATTTCAAAATTGTTCCTATTTATCCCACCCCACTACATAAACTCTAGTTTCAACTATAAATAAATAAACAAAGGCATTGTAATAAAGGGGAGATGTTAGGGGAGATAGAAAGGTTATGGAAGGTGTTTGTCGATCTTCGAACCTAGCTCCATAATCACCAAGATGCATAACAAATTCATCAAGTAATTATGTAATATCACTTTTCACTTTTGTTGAAACGATTTAGCTATTGCCCAATTTTTAAAAAATTAAGACATTCCATTAACACAACAAATGTAGGGCTTCCTAGGAGAGAGAAAGAAATTTCCATTACCCCCAATGTTTTACTTTCGATTGGATAATGTGTAGACTTCAAAGCAACAATTTTATTTCTATTTCTTTGAATGTTATATATTATCGTGAGTAACCCACGTCACCCCCTCATAAATGTTGTGTGTAATAAGGTAAACATGAGATATGGGAAATGTTGGATGTGAGAGTCATTTTATTTTTGATTAAAGGTTAATAAGGTAAAGAGAAGTGGTTTCAAAATTGTGATAATCTAGTTAACCATTACTTGCAAGCAAAGAATGTGCAACACTTTTTATTCTTTCGTGATACATGTGAGCCCTCATGGAGTATTGAATGCTAGTTTTAGTTGTAATGGTGATAACTCAACCGCTAATAGTATACTTACATATCGATCAGTAATGGGTCATTTAATAAGCATGTCGACTACAATATTGACTTGTCGAAATTTACATAATTAGACTATAGGAAAATAGGGAAAAATTATGTGTTATCTTCACAAAGGGATGACAAGAAAAATATTATTGTTTTCACTTATCATAAAATTCATATAAAGCTAGAATTTTTTTGGCCAGTCGAAATAGAGAAATAAACTTTTATTTAAAATAAAATAAATATTTATTTTTGAAAAACAACTTAAACACGACAAATACTAGCTAGCAATATGTTATTCGCTAGGGAAACCACATCTAATTACAAATGTGAAGAGTAAATTATTGTCTTCCACAATATAATAAAGGTGTTAATTGTTGTGATGGGTCCAAGATATTTTTATAATAAAAATAAGGTATATTAAGAAATTTAGATGTGATTTTTATTGTCAATATAAATTTTTGGTATTGAGATGAAATATTCATACTCCTTTTATTAATAAAACCTTTGAGTTGTTTAAACATATAAAATTGAAATTCAAAAAAAGAGTTAGAATTATTGTGATACTATATATGCATTCATTAGGAATGAATAAACACTCACCCATTTGTGCTTTATCTAATTATTACTAATTATTAATAGAAATGAGAGTTGGCTCACTCAAGAGGGTGTGGGTTTGAATAAGTGGCTCGTGATACTCTACCCCAAAGGTTACAGGGTGCTCACTTTGTGTTAGAGCTCCTTGACTAATGATCAAATTTGAAGGGATCTTCATATTTTTATTTGAAGAGTTTAGTTAAGCTTGACCCTTCGTAAGGGACAAACTAAACAGAACGTTACCTTTTGATTAAAAAAATTAAATATTAATTACACTTCTACTCTTTTTTTAATTTGAATTTGAAGCTTGCATGAGTTAGGGGCACAAAATTTTTAGGCTTAGCTGCCAAAAATTATGTGGCATCCTTTCCACCAAATTCATCTCGGTTAAACAACACATTACCTTGTAATTGAAAATATAAAAAAATTCAAAGCTTGCTCAAGATAGGGGAAAAATATCTGTGTTAGCTATCAACCACCGAGGGGTATCCATTGTGCCATTTTTTTTTAGGTGATGATCCTAACCTCATCCCTTTTTATTGGTAGTTATTGGGATTCACACCTTGGTGGATGGTTGGACAACACCTTTTACACCATCATCCTCACCATTGGATTATATTTCTACTTTCAATATACATTCGATCAATTTATATAGAACAAATATGAAAAGTCAAAATTATTGTATATTATGCACTCATATTGCCAAAATAATGATTTTTATAAAGCAAATTGTGTTTGAGGATTTTTGCATGATTTTTTAAATACCCACGATTTCCTTCAGAAATTAGAAAACTATTAATGTAATTTACAAGACTATTATTGTTGTATATTCTATAAATTTATGAAATGTTTGAGCGTAGATGTTGTATTAATAATTAATCATAGAATACATCGTGTTGAATAATTTATTGAAGAGTATAATTAGTTAAGAGAAAATATACATCCCACCAACAATTATTTTACCAAGATGGCGAAATAGATAAGTAAAACTCTTTTATCTTATCCAAAATAATATTAAATTTCAAATAAGATTAAATAATTTGACCATAAGATCTTTAAGATTGCGCTTAGAAATAATGCATAGAATATTGCTCCCAATCTTGTGATGCCTATTTATTATCTTACTTGACAAGTTAAATAAAACAATCATAGAAATAAGTAATATTAAAGAGCCCGATTTGTAAAATAAATAAGGGAATTGAGAGTAAAATCATCAAATTTCAATAGCATTATTTAGTGGCTAGAAAAGTTGAAAAACAATATTAATATTATGAAAATAGAAACACTCAACTAATTGCTTATTTGGTGGTGATTCATCTTTTAGCCCAATAATTTATTTATTGAAATATAAATTAACATTTGTAAAAATTAACCTAACACAATATTTACATGAGGGGGATTTTTAGTTCGCCCTTTCAATGAAAATTTAATATATTTGACTTCCAATGAAAATTTTATATATTTGATTACTTTAAATATATTGACGTGTAATTAATTTATTTATTTTTAAGTAGAATTTTTCACCCTTCTACATGACATGTTGAAATATGTTTGAAGGGAATTGACGACTTCAAATTTGATCCTTAGCTCCCCCTCCCAACTTAATTCATAGAGCGATAAGTGGCTCAATATATTCTACCCAAAGGTTATAAGGGGTCGTTTGGCAAACCTTGGTTTCTTTTTTATTATGTTGAAGGTGTTTGCACTAATGGAAACTCAAAGTGCATCCGATAGCCATATTGGTGTGATGTGCTCTCAGTCATCTATTATGTAGGCTATATCAATGACCTCAAATCAATCACGACCATCCATGTGCACATTTGATTAACAATTGTTTTTAGCTCGAGGGTAAAACAACGGTAGAGCCACATAGTGGTCAACATGGTTTAGGGGTGTCATCGTGTCAAAGAGGAAGGGTCGGGTTGATCGTGACCACCCATCCCTCTCTATTTCATAGTTACTGAGACAAACTCAATTTTTAAAAATATATATTATAATATATAATTTGTAATTAATTAGTTTATAATAGTTAGTATTTTTAATATGAGGTGACATTAAATATAGAGTTTTTAATATATATATATATATATAGTGTGACCGAGATATAAATTATAAAGTGGAGTATAGATAACAAATATTATTTGGGTGGGAACAATCGAGTTGTGAAATAAATTATTTGCATCACTTTATTTCTAGTTGTCCTTTCACATCTTCGCCTTTACGTGTCAAATTGAACGTCATCCAATAGGTGACCTTGAAGTCATAAAAAAAATTCAATCGACATATAATGGCACTCATATGATCAATTGTTGAACATACTTAATTATCAATTACTATTCATTTGTTTCCCGCATCCCTAATGAGAACAAGATCGCAATATCATATATTATTTGGGTGGGAAAAATATGAGTTATGGAATAGGTGCACGGGTAGATAGGTATTCAGTTTCTATTATGTTATTTCTAACTATCCATTTGTGCCTTCATCTTACCTACCAAATTAAACGGCATCCAATACATGACCTTAAAGCCATAAGAAAGAAAAATTCGAATGACATATAATATTGCTCACATGATCAATCATTGTATGAGCTTACTTAACAATGATTGTTTGTTCATCGCCTGCATCCCTAGTGTGAACGAGATCAAAATTTCAATCACATTATTTCTAATCATCCTTTCATGTCTTTTTCTTACATGCCAAATTGAACATCATATAGTAAATGACCTTGAACCCATAAAAAAACAAAATTCAATCGAAAGATAGTGTTGCTCCTATAATCAACTGTTATACATGCTTAATTATCAATGATTGTTCATTTTTTTATTTCTCGCACTTTAATGCGGACAAGATCATAATTATAAAATGAAGCACATATAACATATATTATTTGGGATATATAGTAGATATTATTTGGGCGGGAATAATAAGAGTCGTAGAATAGGTGCAGGGCATATAGGTATTTAGTTTCCATCATGTTATTTCCAACTGTCCATTCATGTCTTCATCTTACTTGCCAAATTAAACGTCATCCAATAAATGGCCTTGAAGCCGTAAAAAAATGCAAAATTCAAATGACAGATAATGTTTCTCACATGATCAACTGTTGGACGAGCTTACTTAACAATGATTGTTTGTTCGTCACTCACATCACATTGCTAGTGAAAACGAGAACAAAATTATAAAGTGGAGCACAAATTGCAGATATTATTTGGGAGGAAATAATCTAAGCTATGAAATAGGTGTGGAACATGTACATATTTAAATTCCATATTGTTTTTTAATATTTTTTCATTCATGTCTTTGACTTACCTACCAAATTAAACACCATCACCCGCATCCTTGTGCGAATGAGATCGCAATTGTAAAGTGGAACACATATAACAATTATTTTTTTGGAGGGAACAACCCGAGCTACACAATAGGTGTGGGGTAAATACGTATTTAATTTCCATCATGTTATTTCTAATTTTCCATTCATGTCTTCGTCTTACCTACCAAATTAAATGTTGAATCCGTAAAAAATAAAGTTCAATGATGAGATAATGTCGCTCATATAGGCTTGTAATTACAAATAACAACGATTAGATTTGGTAGTGTTATTCGACCACTCCTAGCATTTTGAGATATATTTGAAATATGTTGCCTCACTAACTTGCACAACAAGACCTTCCTCCATCTATCGATTGACAAAAAAATCATGTAGTTGTATGAGAGTAGAGTTTCACATTTCTCTCTCGTTCTACTTTCCCCACCCTAGCTCTTCTCCTCCCTCAACCCCCTCTTCTCCACCCATTTTTCTCTCCCACAAACTTCACTCTCATGCTCAAAATATTTAACACATCCCCTTCGATGTTTCCATCTTACATCTCACGTTATGGTAGTTTCCTGCTTTCATTTAAAGATGGTGTCAACCGCAGCCCAAACCTTCATTACAATCTACACATAATCTCTCTATCAACTTTGCATGTTTTGTAGCAAAAACAATTATGATTGCACCAACCATAGTTGTAATTTTACTTTCTAGAAGCACAATTTAACTATATTAAAGGTGCTTACATAGTTAGACAAACCCTCTTTTCTCAAACACAAAAAGTGAAAATCAATGGTTGTGGTTTCAATCAGCGTACGTGGTTGTCTATCAAATACATATGTGCCATCCACGCGAGGATTCAAATGCAAGACACAACATATAACATGTTAGGCTAAGAGTATTTCAAAACCTTGTTGTCTTTGACACCATCCATCGGTAATGAATGTCTACATCGACGACCATAGTGTGTACATAACATATGAAAATAACCCACATAGTTTGGATTTTGTTACCAATTGTGCTTTATAAACTAGTTTCTGAACATTGCATAATTGATTGTATTGTAAAGGTTTGATTGGCCTTTTGTGAATGTGGTGCAAGTTTTATCATACATAGAATTAAAGTTAATCTAGCAATTATTTATGACTTACAATGTTTTATTTAACCATGGGGAACAAGGTTGTAGTTTCAAATAATCACTACCCATAAAATCAAAGTTTGTCCACAGCTTTAACCCTTTCAAGTGGTCAGAATTCCAAATTTTTATATACAATTTTCATGATTCTTTCACATAGAAATAACTTTTACATTTTCAAAATAACATATATATTTATAAGGGATTTTTTTATAAACTATTTACTTTTCTAATTCAATTTTTTTACCAATCATATATGATAAAAATCACAAAAAAAGCCTACACGTAGTCATTTTCTAGTCCTAATGGGGAAGTAACTAATCTTGTAGCTAAACACACCTATAAAACATCTATGTTATAGAGATATATGGAAATACATATCCATCCATGTTGCATCCCGTAGTCACTAAATCACGCACTTTGGGAAATTATTTAGTCTCGGTCTCATACTAATATTCATATGGTTTTCGAGTGAAAAAAAGTACTAATTAACCCATGTCTTTAGCTATTTTACTTTGCTTTTTGTCATCACTTTCGATCTTACACCCACACTTTCCCTGTCCATATTTTCATATTGTGTTTTCCCTATTGTTGACTAGGGCACCCTTATCCCCTCTAGGGCACCCTAATCCTCTTCTTTGCACTTTAGTCTTACCTTTTGGGCACTTTCTAATTGTTTGAGCTTTCTATATTTTTGGTGATCAGCCTTTTTAGGGTTATTTATGAAATTAGATTAAGAGAACCATATAAATATAAAGTTATGAGACCATAATGAGGGACTAAGTACCAATCACTACTACCATCACTTAAGGTTGCATCCATCAAAGGCTTATATTGCTCCATTTGCATCCATCTAGCTCCATCACAAGAGGACAAAGATTGGTATTTTGTATCATACTTCAAATAAGGGGAGTTAATTCTATTCCATGCACCATATATTTACATTCTACATCTAGTTATTGCTCATTACTCACAATTTTGTCTAGCACAAGAGAACCTAGGGCACAATTTATACACACACACCTAGAACTACATTGGGTCTGAGATGTAGTGCAACGCTCAATGATAAGTCCATCCATTTAGAAGCTAAGGATAGTCCGACCCCTTCATAAGCATCTTTATTTTTTAGGGTTTTTATGCTTTTCTTGGGGTTTTACAGGTGTTTCCGCCATCTCTCATATGCAGTGACATCCAAAGGAGGTTCAATGACATTCACACGACAAGAAGCAAGCACATGCAATCAATCAACAACACTACCGAAGAGGTTCCCTGGTCATTTTTGTAGACTAGGGCACCCAGATCTCAAACCAAGGTGCCATAAGTGCCCCCATTCCTTTCCAAGCACCCCATGCAGGTCGACACCTCGGATTTGCACTTTCTTAAGTTTCGTGTAGTTATTTCCTCCTTCTATTCATCTGGTCTCCACTACGACACAGTCTCGACATATCTACGAATCAGCTAAGGACTTCTTAACCCTCTTTGCACATTAGGGTTTCATATTTCATTACTTAGATTGCTTGGGTCATTTCCTTTAATTATTTATCTATTATTTAATGCTTTCCATAACATCAAATTAAACTAGAAGAGACTATTACACTTCCATTTTAGTTTAATCATTTTGGTGAACCCGACCGATTAACCCCTTCCTTCTCCACATGTTTGTTCCTTATCAAGTAAAGGCTCAATCATCTTATCCTTCTTTTGCACCAACTAAAGTATCCTATAGTCACTAATTTTGTTGATTTCATGCAGGTGCGTACTCATCATCCTTCTCATTTTATTACGCCTAGGGTTGATCCTTCTATTAATGACGTAACTACTCGTCATACTCATCATCCTATGGCTCTACCCATTTCTATTCCTCTACCCATCACTTCATCGTCTCCTCCTACTACTTCTAAGGGTTATGACATCATCAAACAACTTAAAAATACACCCGCTAATATTTCTCTTTATGACTTGTTGCATAATGCACCTAATTGTTGTTAAACGCTAGAGGCAACCCTTCGTGTCATTCATATAGAAAGTGATAATTCTACGGTGGCATTTACCTACCTCATACAATCTCTCCAAAAAAATTGACATGTTATATCCTTCACTAATGAGGATTTTTCACCTTTTGCTAAAAGAAATCCATGTGCACCCTTGCTCATTACCATCATCATTAGCACCACTGCGCAGAAATGAGTACGTATTGATAATGGGTTAGTTGTCAACCTATGTGCTCATTCTCTTTTAATAATACTAGGTGTTAATGATGATCTAATTTCTAAGAATTCCACTCTTATTTGGGGTTATGATTCTACCACTCACACATGTTTAGGGACTATCTCATTACATATTTGGGTTGGGCCTGAGACCGTTCTCACCGAATTTTATGTTATAGATACATCATTGTAATTCAACCTCTTACTAGGAAGACCTTGGATTCAAACAATGCAAGCAGTGTCATCTATTGTACATCAATGTGTCAAATTCTTACATGATGGATATGAACATACAATTACTGTAGACCCTAAACCCTTCAAATTTTGTCACATAAATCATGTTATTGTTATGTTAATACCTCCTATGCAACAAATTCCATATGGTAGTATTAATACATCGACATCGATCAATCTAGCGCTTCGCAACCTTCTTCTTCCGTTGCTCCAACTACTCCGACTATTTCTACTCATACTACGATAATTATCTCACCCACCATACCTACTCTGATGATCACCTCTTCTCCACCTCGTCATGACACCTCCCACTTCTCCATCTGAGTGCAACTCCTATCAATATACTCCACAAAGCTATACAACATGATAATGCTAACACATATGATTCTGAGGGCTTAAATGACAAAGTTGACGTTGTTGAGCTCATTGATGAAACATTAGGCCAACTAAATTTTATGCCTCTCGATGTAGATGATTCTTAATGTGAAAAGACCTATGTGGTTGATGGCCCGAGTGAATATAAATTTAAGACACCTCCTTTTACTAATGCTATGATACTTTATCAGGGTTTTTTTAACACTTTAGACATTGTTTCATCTCCTCCTACACAGTCTACATCTCCACCATATCCTTTCACATGCACACTATTCATCAAAACTTCTTTTGGCATAATATCCCGATCGATTGTACTTATTCGGACACTATTTGTACACTTGACGACTTAACTAGGCTTTGGTTTAACACTTACCACTGATTCATTCACCTCATATTTATCATGGTTAATGCCACATTACAGCTACTTATGGCCTTCATATGTTTTATGTGATAATCTTTATTGCACGCACCCTTGTACTTCTCCATTTATACTTGGGAAATATTGGCTTGACTATCTTGGTGGTAATTTAGACACAAACAACACTTCTCTCACAATTCATATGCCATTTGCACTGCTTTACTCGGTAATGACTCATCTCCCACTTATGCTTTGAATCTGTCTCATTGGTATGCACACGATTGTCCACTAGCCCCTTTCACTGATGAATAATATGCGATGAACTTCTACACACTACATCGCACATGATCTTTGTACGATCTACCTCATTATATTACTTATCATGTTTCCAATGTTGTTGCAATAGGTTTTAATCACAACAACGATGATCTCTTAGATAGTGTCACATGATTTTATTCACTACCACGCACTTGGGAAGCATAATATTCACACATTCCCCCTATCCTAACATTGACACATGTTTCATACTCACATTATCAACCTCCTACCATAGGCATTATCACCTACACTTTAGTAGCGTCATTACACGATGACACACTTTTATGCTTCGGTTCACACTTGACTATTGAGGGCTTCCTACACACATGAACCCCACACACTACACAAGAAACACTACACCTTACATATTCTACACATCACATGGTCATATTTCATCATCGTATATACTATACACATATACTTGTACGCGCCGCACTCACTACCTCGATAATGTGCTCTAGTCTCACGGTTCATACTAGACTGTTGAGGATATGCAAAAAAAATGGACTGCATCACATTCACACTTTCATCCTTTACCCTTTTATCATGTGACATTCCTAGTTGAGTGATAAAAACCATAGGCTACATCACCACTTCCGCTTGCATCACTCGATGGTATACGCCTTGGGTTATAGTGTCATTTCTTCTCCTCATCTTGTAGTGATATACGTCGTAGGCTACATCATCACTTCATCTAACATCACCATCACTTATTATAATCATCATTTAGTGATATACGCTTTAGGTTAAATCATCACTCCTTCGCTCATCTTGTCATGATATATGCTTAGGCTATAGGGTCACGCACACTTCATCCCTATGTCACATTTCATCCCTACACATTCACCACAACGCGCTACACACAACACACACTTCGACCATTTCCTAATGACACACTCTCGTTTATGGTTCATTCTTGACTACTGAGGGGGCAAAACAAATGAACCTCACTACATACAACTCCATTCAATCGGGCGACACGTGACTCCTATCATCCATTTTACATTCCATTCCATTCACACCCATAACATGTTGTATATCTTGGTTGTGTTTACTCTTACCACAAAGCCACGATGTATTTAATGCTCATTAATGATCTTCTCTCTCTTGAATGACTATTTAAAGGGACTACCACCTATGCATTTGTCACATTGCTCACTTGCTTTTTCTCACCCGCATCCTTGCAATTGAGTCATTTGTTTGTCTCCCTGTATTCCTTTGCATTCTCATCACGAATTTGTTCTTGGAAGGTCGTCCCTCTGTGCATTGCAAAAATGAAGATCAAGTTTCAAGGGCAGGAACATTTGTCACCTCTCGAGACCTTTGTACCTGATATTGGGGATAGTGAGGTTCGACACTTAGATTTTGGTGATTTTTGGGGCAGACTAACATGCGCCAACCCTGCTCCCATGGCCCAAATGATCAGTGATAGTGGAATTGCATATGTGGCTGGTTTTCCCATCTCTGTGCAGTGTGTTGACACCGTGCTTGCTTGCGGAGCTCATTTTAACCCAGATACCAAGGAGCTTACTAATGTGCATGGAGAATTAATTGCTAAACTGGATGCTACCACCATTGTTGCTACCCTACGCATTCCTAAGACCGAAGACTCCATCGTTCTCACTCTTGCTCAAGCTCAGACTCTATTCGATCAAGACAGTGAAAAATACAAGGCACGAGTAGCAAAGTCATGGTTAAAGAACCCTAAGAAAGGAGCATCCCGACTCTCCAAAGCATTATTCAGGGTTGATTTCAATGAGGAGCTGTCTAATTTCATCATTTTTCTCACTCGTATCATGGGAATGCCCTCCACCAATGAATTTCATTTTTGGATGTGCCCTTTTATAAATATCATCTGCGAGGGCAAGCAAAACATAAATTGGGCTGAAATTATTTGTATGAATTTGACTGAGCAATTGTCAAATGTTCAACAGACTAAGAAGTTCTATATGACTTCTTATCTCATGTATACCCTAGCTGTGTCCTCGGGAGTGGTTCGGTTTCACCTACATGGAGGGCAAGAAGGATGAGCCTATCTACACATACTGCCCTCAGTTTACCCTCGAGGCCAACAATCACAATTTTAGAAGGGTCAATGATGCTTTCACCATGTATGTTGTTAGAATCTTGGAGGGTGACATTGCTAGAAATTCTCTCGATGAGGCTATGACTCGATAGCTGGCACGGGCTTTCTTCATCCAATTCAGAAGGTTCTCATACATCAGGTTGGCTGGCTTTGAAAGTACACCCCTCAAGCTCCCCATGTTTTGTAATGATAAAATGGCTCTGGTTGAAGTGTGCATGCAGATTATAACTGTAGAGATAAGATGGATCACTGGTCTCCATTTCCCTATCTCCTTGGGAAATTATACATGTAAAACAGCTCTAGATGCCCAAAACATAGAAAGGGCTATTGCTCCTCTCACTGTCCATTTCTTCAGACCCAGGACTTGTTTTGATTTGAAGAAGTTTATTGATCAAAACCTCAGAATAATTTATCATCATAAACTAGACACTGAGGATTATTGGGCTGATTGTGTTGATGATTTTGAAGCTAGAAGGAGGCATTATGGCAGAATCTCTCTACAACAAATTATAGATCTCAATCTCTACCAAGTTCCTGAAGGGCTTAAGGATGATGATGAGGACTTGCAATCCTTTGAATATGAAAGATCAATCAAACACACTCCTTTAGAAACCTTGGATTGGTACGTAAAGGAGAGAGATGATTTGACTGAGATTATTGCCCCTGTTCTTGTAAGAACTAAGGTTTGGTTTGATAGGAAAGTTTGTGAGCTCAAGAGGAATCAGGGTAGATCTTCTTCAAGAGAAACTTCCACACAGGAAGGAAGTACATACACCCAGTACTAAGGTACCTGAGCAAACCCCTCCTTCCTCAATAAAATATCCTGAATCATCTACTCCTTCTTCCACTCAAGTGTATCAAAATAAGATTAAA
Source organism: Taxus wallichiana var. yunnanensis (assembly GCA_018340775.1). Taxonomy (NCBI): domain Eukaryota; kingdom Viridiplantae; phylum Streptophyta; class Pinopsida; order Cupressales; family Taxaceae; genus Taxus; species Taxus wallichiana. Next base: position 604,887,366 of record CM031243.1, read on the forward strand.
GAGGTTAAGCAAGAACCAATTGAGGAAGAATCTCTTCTGGAGCGGTCAGAATTGCCTTCAGGACCAAAGAACATTATTGTTCTTAGTGAAAGTGATGATGGTGAAGTGCCAGATCCCGCTAGAGCTCTTGAAATTTATTGATCAGAACCTCAGAATAACTTATCATCATAAACCAAACACTGAGGATTACTGGGCTAATTGTGCTAATGATTTTGAATCCAAAAGGAGGCATTATGACAGACTCTCTCTGCAACAAATTATAGATCTCAATCTCTACCAAGTTCTTGAAGGGCTTAAGGACGATGATGAGGGCTTGCAATCCTTTGAGTATGAAATATCCATCAAGCACACACCTCTAGAAACCCTGGATTGGTATGTGAAGGAGAAAGATGATTTGAGTGAGATAATTGCCCCCGTCCTCGTCAGAACTAAAGTTTGGTTTGACAAGAAAGTTCGTGAATTTAGGAAAATCCAGGAAGATCTCCTTCAAGAGAAACTTCCACACCTAGGAAGGAAGTACATACACCCAATACTAAGGTACCTGAGTAAACCCCTCCTTCTTCTTCAATAAAAGAGTCTTGAATCATCTACTCCTTCTTCTTCCACTCAATTGTATCAAAAGAAGATTAAAGAGGTTAAGCAAGAACCAATTGAGGAAGAATCTCTTCTGAGTGGTCAGAATTGCCTTTAGGGCCAGAGAACATTATTGTTCTTAGTGAAAGTGATGATGGTGAAGTGCCAAATCCTGCAGGAGCTCCTGAAATCACTTTGTTGAAGAAGGAAAAGAGGTTCCAAGTACTGAACCTCCTAGTATAGTAGACTCCTCTGCAAAGGAAGTTCCTAAGGTCTCAAGTACTTCTCTCTTTGGAGGCAACAGTGGTTAATACTTTGAGTGCCATGAGTTCACTTGCTCTTGGGCCTCTTTTTCCTTCCTCTTCTTCTTCTACCTTTGCTTAGGTGCAGCCCTTGGTTGACAATAAGAAGAGGAAATATTCTTCTCATTTAACAAGGCCAGATTTTGATGTTGTAGTAGCTCTGTTGAGTTCTGCTCCTCCTCCTCTAGCAAAGAGAGAAAAGATTACTTCAAGATTAGTAATTGATGCTCAGGGCCAGCAGTTCCTGGAGGTTGCAAAGCCCAAGGTTGATAAAGTAGAGAAGGATCTTTTGGTCTCTGATTTGGAGCTTTCTAGGATCCCAATGGGAGAATCCACTCCTGAGAGTGAAGTTCATAACCTTCAGGAAATAGTAACTAAGGTTATTGAATGGGTTGAGAAAGGCAAGCAGACCATAGAGCAGTTGGAAGAACAGAATCAGGTTCTTTCCAACTTTATCAAATCATTGTTGGCCAAGGATAGAGTTTTGGATCCAACCCCACTGGCTGCTCTCCCACCCCCATGATTCTCAGCCAGGATGAAGTTCAGAGCATCAAAGACATATACAAGTATTCAACTTATGGGAAGGTTGTGGAAGCTATGGTGGATGATATGACTATAGCAGGTTTGAACTTCATTGTGGAAGCCTTCAAAACTAATGAAAAAGTGATTAATTTGCAGTAGAAACTCTCTACCTCAATCAAAGCTATGGATAAAGAGCAGAAGGTCTAGAGTAGTTGTATTACAAATCTTCACCTAATGGGCCAAACTGATGAGAAGATCTGTTGGTCAGCAATGTATTTGATGATGCCAAGAATAACTTGTCGAAGGCATGGATTTTCAGTGTTGAATGGAAGATAAAGGTTCTGGAAGAAGCACTGGGAGAATTGAGGAATGTGTGGCAAAAAGGAGAATCTTTTAAAACTTGTGTCTCATCAGCTTTCAAAGATATTCACTGCCATCTTCAAGATGAAACTACAGGTGTTCCCTTCTCTCTTTAGGAAATCAAGGCTCAGTTCAAAACTTTTGTCAAGAATGATTTGTTTAAAGAAGAGTCATTTACTAAAGAGAAGATGGAAGACATTTGTTCCCTCCATTCAGCTATTGCCGAAGCTAATAAGGAATATCTGGAGCATACTGAATTTGATAAAGATATGGAGAAATGTCTAGGAATGTGGACTCATGCTACTGCCAACACAACAATTCCAAGAGGCATGGAAATAGTAGAAGCATTGAAAAGTTCAGCATCGATTCTCAAGTCAGTGGGCCCTCCTCAGCCATAATCGAATGTCTCTTCTTCTTGCTCCTTTTTCTCTTCTTCTATTTTTAGTGCTTGAGCTCCTTGTAAATTAATTAAGGACATTGTATTGTGCATTTCCTTAATTAATCTTTTAGTTAAAAGAAACGGTTACCAAATGTAACCAATTTGTAAGCTATATAATGAGCTCTCTTCACCATTTCAAGGGGCTGGAACTCTGATTATTTTTGAAAGTGTAAAAGAGTCAAAAGCTATCAATACAAGGATATTTTCCTTTCTACTTCTATCTATGTCTATTCATTCCTTCTTATCTGATCATAAATTATTGAATCATTTATCTATTTGCACTGAGAAGCTTTGTATTCTTGTGGATGTTATCTCTGGAACTTTGTGTCTAGCAAAATAACATCTAATAGTTTTAATATGAATGATTCTATTCTATATTATCCTAGTTCAACATTTATAGGGAACTATTTTGCTATCTATACTTCTTGAAGAGTGTTATTCTACCTTTCCCCTTCCTTAGTTCTTCTATTCTTTTGTATTGATAATCTATCTTGGAGTTTAAAACACTTTCATGATATCAAAGTTCCTCATTGAAATTGAAAGTTGTACATTTGTGAATAGTTTTTTGCTTTCAATAAGGGCACCTCTCCCATCAAAGAGGAGGGACTTTCGTCCCCTGACTGTTGCTTTCATTAAAGTCCTATTTTGACAACCAACAGTGTCCCATATTTGCAACCCAATTTTTGCGGCCTATGATTGGTTTCTTGCGTGTTTACTTGCATTCTAGCTTACACATTGTTTGATGGCTTACACTTGTCTTCTACATGCATGCTTGTCATACTAACACTTGTTTTCTAGCCACTTGTTTGTGTGTGCCTTGGTTTCTACCAAGTGCATTACCTTCCCCTTGTATGGCAAAGTTATAGTTCACGTGGTCGGTCCTCTTTTGGGCCGCATTCTCCTATCCACGATGTCGCATGTGCCCCCAAAGAGGGGGACATCATTTGGGATTTACAATCTACACAACACAATACCACTACAATTCAATCATTCAGTTTTCCATCCATGACACAATGGGTTATACAATGAGTGGGTTCAGAACGGTCTATAGAACTCTGATACACAATGAATTTTAAAGGACATGTTGTCCTTAGCATTATGGGGAGAAGTTACAGGTTGGAGGATACAACACACTTTCCTCCCTACACTATTTTGGCTAGTGGTGTCAGATTGCCCAAAAAAATAGGCGATAAAGATTTCTCCATATTCTTAAGGAAGTAGTTATAGGTTGGAGGAACACCAAACTTTTTGATTAACTAAAAATATGAATATGGGGATATCCTATAGTTAATATAAGCTATGAACAATTGTAAATGTAGTAAATAAGTATGTAAATGACCCAAGAAACTAATATAATAAAAATGGAACCCTAATGTGTAAGAGAGAAGAGGAAATAAATCAACTAAATAGTAAATGCTCACGGGATTGTGTCGCAAAGGTGATTGGAGAATCAGGAAGTAGGAACGACTACGAAGAAGCCCCGAAAAGGATGGATCTGGGATAATTCTTTGGATTGGAGCGCTGGAGAGGGACTGGGCACTTACGGGCACTCGGTCTACAAAATGGGTGTCCTGGTCTTTGTAAAAGATCTAAAATTGAGTTTCACTAGTCTAGAAGGTGGTCTGAAACCCTCATTGTCTGTCAGTCGTATCAAGTCTTTGTACTACACCACATATCGCTAATAATCCAAGATGATAAAATGCCTGCAAGAAACCATAAGAGAAGTATCAAAACCCTAAAAAGAATAATACAAATGAATGGGTTGATCGGCCTCAATCGCTACAACGAAGGGCTTACTAACTAAGCGTTGCACTACATTTCGGACCCAAATGTAGTTTTGGTGTGTGTGCATAATGTGCCCTAGGTGCTCTTGTGTTAGTCGCACTTTGTGAAGTAGCGAGCAATAACTAGATGTAGAAAATGTAATAGAATGTGTGCATGGAATAAAATATAATCCTCCCCTATGTTGTGTGTGATGCAGATGTCCTAGCCTTGTGCCTTATGATGGAGCTATGTGGATGCAAGTGATCTCTAATGCAATAGATGGATGTAACTCTAGGTGGATGATAGTAGTGACTAGTGCTTGGTCCCTCATTATGGTCTCATAACTTTATATTTATAGGGTTCTCTTGATCTAATTTCATAATTAACCCCAAAATGGCTGACCACTAAAAAGATAAGAAGCTAAAAAGGCTAGAAAGAGCCCAAAAAAGTGGCGGCAAACATAAAAAAGGATTGGGGTGGCCATGGTGGGACCAGGGTGCCCATACGGGTCCAGGAAAATTTTAGTGGTGAATTTTCATAAACTTGCGAAAATCGAGGATTATGGAAATTTGAATTGGTGAATATTCTATGATTCGCAGCCAACTTATTCACCGAAATTTTTCGCTGACATGTCCCTTATACTATTCATTTCACCTAGATTTTACACATATATAAGAGCTTATGAATGTAATTCACCACCAATTTGAATCATTTCATGCACATATTCACCAAAGTAAACATAAACAACCCTTGAGTCGTCCAACCCTAAGCATTCCAACCCTGATCTGTCCAACATTGAGCATTCCAACCCTGGGACGTCCAAACCTGAGCCGTCCCAACTCTAAGTCATCCATCCTTGATTCGTCCCAACCCTCACCATCCAACCCTTAGTTGTCTAACCACTTAGCCATCCAACCCCTTAGCCGTCCAATCCTTGGTCATCCAACCCCTTTGTCATCTAACCCCTTAGCTAGGCCCTTCTAACCCTGAGCCGTCTAACCACTTAACCGTCGAATCCTTGGCCAGCCGTCCCAACTTTACCGTCCCAACCCCTTAACCATCAAACCTCGAGCCGTCCAACCCCGAGTCATCCATCCCCCTGAGTCGTCCAACCACCGAGCCGCCTAACCTTGAGTCATCCAAACCTAAGCCGCCCAACCCCGAGCCGCCCAACCTTGATCCGTCCAACCCTAATGTCCAACATCTATGTCGTCCAACTCTTTCATCCCTTGATGTCATATAAGTACAATCACCTTAAAATGAAGGGCACAAAAACTACAAATTCATAGAATCACTAAAGTGGGAAAGCCTCTCTCTATACATTATTGTCATCGGGCCAAGGAAAAACCCTAATTTTTCAAAGAGGAGAAATCAGGAGCGGCAGAGGCAGGGAAGTGGGTGAAGGAAAAGATGGTGCAGAGGCTCACATACCTCATGCATCACAACTATCACACCAAGTTGAACCGGACACTGAATTGTCAAAACCCCGGTAAAAAAAAATGCCCACTTCATCTAGGGTTTCAAAGTTCATCTTCGTTATGTATTTATTTGACTCTGGGTTAGGTTTTAGAGTTTTGAGGTTTCTCTCATTTTTCTGTATGATTTTTGGGGTCAATTGTTTTGGGTGTATTTGTGTATAGGTGGGAAGTTAATTTATCAGACTGCCAAAAAGAGGGCCAACAGACCCAAATGTCCCGTTACCGCAAAAGAATCCAAGGAGTAAGATCTATTTTTTTCTTTTTCTATTTTTTTGTATTCTCATAATGGCATAAATCGAATGAATTTTTATAGCATATTAGTGAGTAGAGAAGCTATATGCAGCTTTGTCGAGGGATATGAATAGATTCAAACCTTTGTGTAGAGATTTTGAAATCCCATCAAATGAAGTTTCTGATAGATTTTATAATTTTGTTTGATATTTGTGTTGTGGGGGATTTTTGTAGCATTGTAGTCACATTATTTCTGTTTCATCTACAAAACTATAACTGGGATTTATAAGCCCAAAGTTTCGATTTATTGTTGCTGATTTATGATTTTTTAAAATCTTAAACTCAAATATCACATTTTGGATTGGTTGATGCCTTACAGATTCCCCATTTGAGGCCCGCAGAATACAAGGTTAGCAAGCTGAAAAGGAGCAGGAGAACTGTGAATAGACCCTATGGAGGAGTTATGTCTTGTTCAGCCATTCGAGAAAGGTAAGTTGTCATAATTATAACTGTAATTATTTTCTATGTTAAATGTTCATTCAATCAGATATTAGGTCCTTCTATTATTTATGGGTTAATGCATTTATTTAATTTGTTAAGGGGATATTCGAATTTTTTTAATATCATATTCTCTATACTCGATCGTCCAAGTACCCTCTCAATTTATGCAATTGGGTCTGATTTATTGACTTGTCTTTGAGTTACTCATAACAAATAGATGTTGTTAGTCTTAGTGTGTTGCTACTTGTTAGTGTAAAGCCACCTTCCAAATTCATAGGTAAGGAGGTAGAGTATGTAAAAACTTCTTTATTCTAGAGGTTTGCATGAAAGTGATTGAAAAGAGCCTAGGAGAGAATAAAATTTCATAATTTTATTTTGCATTCTAGGTTCAAAAACATATATTTTTGAGTAGTCGTTTGGATTTCCCCTAATTTATTTGGGTGCTTAAGGATTTGCATCAACTTTTCAACCTATATCCCATAAATCTATCTTGAAGCATATCAAGTTCCTATGGAAGGTTAACATGATGTGGCTCTTTCAGTCTTCACTACAGTCCATAACACAAACAAGAATAGAAACAAGAAGCTAACCTAAACTTATGTCCAACGCACCCGTCCAACCCTAGCCATCCAACCCCTCACCCATCCAACGATGCACCCGCCCAACCCCTAGGTTGTCCAACTCCTCACTTGTCCAATGCACCCACCCACCCTGACCCCTAGCCGTCCCAACCCCTCACCCGTCCAACCCTTAGCCATCTAACCCCTCACCCATCCAACACACCCATCCAACCCCTCACTCGTCCAACCCACCCACCCAACACTTAGTCGTCCAACCCCTCGATCGTCCATCCCATCCACCTAACCCTCAATTGTCCCACCTCTCACCCATCCAACCCCACCCCGCCCAATTTTCGTCCAATCCCTCACTCGTCCAACCCACCCGCCCAACCCTTAGCCATCTAACCCTCACCCACCCAACCCCTCAACCGCCCAACCTCTGAGTCCCGACCAACCTTCCCGCCCAACCCTCGACCAACCTACCCGACCAAATTTGTGAAACCAGGGAAAAATGCTCTCTGCGAAATCACCTTTGCCATGAAACATTTTTTCAGATATTTGCCAACGATTCGAAAGTCGATTTTGAGATTCGCCAACAATTCGAAAGTAATTTTTCAAGAGGGTCTTCTTAAAATGAACCTGCGTGGCGGCTAAGACGCCCTACTGGGTGCCCCACTCGAGGATAAAACAATGAAATATGATTGAAACAAATTGGGCATATAGATGTAAAATGTCGAGAATAATGAAATAAAATAAAATAAGATGGCCAAAAGACGAGGGTTAATTAGTACTTTCTTCACTCAAGAACCTTCTAAATAGTAGTATGAAACCAGGATTAAATAATATCTAAAGTATATGATTTTGTGACTACACTTTCCTCCCTACATTTCTTCACCACAATGGCGTGAGATTGCCCAAAAACTCGCACTTCACCGACAATTACATGATATCCTTTCTACACCCTTTTTCTCATCACGGATCAGGTGCACATGTTCCTTTTTCATTTTCGTACTTTCATTACAATATTCTTACTATATACATGCGATTTTTACACATATACATGTGTATTTGACTACTTGATTATCTTCTCCTTTGTAGGTCCATCCGTATGGGAAGCAAACAACCAATAAAAAACAACAAACAATGGTGTCAACAACAACACCACACATAACATACTAACATGTAGGTACATCACACACATTGGCATCTACACACGTGCTTTTGCCCTAGGTTCACTCTCATCACTTTTTTACAATTTTGCATCTTTAGTCTCCATGCTCCATATTTTTGTCATTCCATAGTTTGTCTAGTCCTCGACACGTTTTATACAACATTCTACATGGATATCAGGTACACATCTCTATCTACTTTATGTTATTGAGCTTTAGCTCACCAACATAAAGTGGGGCAAATCCTCTTTGCACTTTACTCTTACCTTTTGGACACTTTCTAGTTGTTTGAGCTTTCTATCTTTTTGGTGGTTGGCATTTTCGGGGTTAATTACAGTATTAGATCAAGAGAGAACCATATAAATATAAAGTTATGAGACCATAATGAGGGACCAAACACTAAGCACTACTACCATCACCTAAGGTTGCATCCATCAAAGGCTTCTATTTCTCCATTTACATCCATCTAGCTCCATCACAAGGGACAAATATTGGTTATTTTGCATCACACTTCATAGGAGGGGAGTTAATTCTATTCCATGCACCATCTATTTACATTATACATCTAGTTGTTGCTCACTACTCACAAAGTGCGACTGACACAAGAACACCTAGGGCATGATTTACACACACACACACACACACCTAGAACTACATTGGGTCTAAGATGTAGTGCATCGCTCAATGATAAGTCCATCCATTTGGCAATTGAGGACAGTCCGACCCCTTCATATACATATTTATTTTTAGGGTTTTGATGCTTTGCTTGGGGTTTTGCAAGTGTTTCCTCCATCTTTGATTTGTAGCGACATTCAACGACATACACGCGATAAGAAGCAAGCACGTGTGATCAATCAACGACAACTGCCGAGGAGGTTCCTGGTCATTTGTATAGACCGGGCGCTGGAGATCTGCACTGTGGTGCCCTGTGCACCCCCATCCCTTTCTGGCACCCCACTTTGGTCAAACACCTTGGATCTCGCACTTTCCTGAGTTTTTGTGCGGTTGTTTCCTCCCCCTGTTCATCCTGTCTCCACTGTGACACAATCCCGACATATCTGTGAATTAACCAAGGACTTCTTAACCCTCTTTGCACATTAGGGTTTCATATTTCATTACATAGATTGCTTGGGTAATTTCCTTTATTTATTTATCTCATATTTACTTGATTTCCATATCATCAAGTTAAACTAGAATAAACTATTACATTTCCATTTTAGTTTAATCACATCCCTCCTTCCATACTTATGACTTAGAAGAGCTAATATATATATTAGTCCATATTATAACAATCATTTTTTCCTAACCCAACATAATTGATTATTATTACTTATTCATATTAAGTTGAAGATTCCTTATTCCTTATTATGGAATATATCCCTCTTCAATCGAATAAAATAGTGTTTGGTACTTAGTAGATGTCAGGTTACATGAGAGGTGGCCCTTAAAGTGACGTCACTTCTATGTCCATGAGATAAAGTGGAGTGTAGATGACAAATATTATTGGGGTTAGAGCAATTCGAGTCATGGAATAGGTATGGAGCATCTTTGGTATTTAATTTCCATCATGTACTTTCCAACTTTCCATACATTTTTTCGTCTTATATGCGAGATTAAATGTCATCCAATTGACGATGTCGTACAAAAATACAATAAAAAATTCAAAGCTCAATTGACACATAATTTTTCTCATATGACCATCCATTGGGCAAGTTCAATTATTGATGCTTGCTCATGCATAGCCTATTGTCCATTGCCTTCCAATACATGCGACTTTTTCTATTAATAATACTTAAATTTATTGAATTTGTGTCAAAATTCATTCTTAATATAGTTTTTTTTTGTTTTGAGGTATTTTCTATGTTCGTTATACTTTTTTAATTAATTCTATGCTTATGTTATTCAAACAATTATTAATATTGTTTTAGTAATCTGGGCGATGAGATTACATCGACTACTTCCTTTAATTACTTGAGCTTTAAATTGAAAAGGGGTCCTACAAATTACTATGAGAAGCAACCAATGTTGATATTTCCATTTAGGTTTCCTCCTTATCTAACGAAGTAAACATCATCTATCAAATCATTTATCTATATTTATGGAAGTGCTCAATTATTGATTTTGAAGCACAATTGCAAATTTACTTTACGGAAGAATAATCTAACTATGCCAAATGTGTTTACATATTTAAACAAACCCTCATATCTCTAACACAAAAAGTGAAAATCAACGGTTGTGGTTTCAATCGGTGCATGGTCATCTATCAAATACATCTGCACCATCCACGTGAGGATTCAAATGTAAGACAAAACATACAACATGACAAGCCAATAGGTGGTTACAAACCCTATTGTCTTTGATAGCATGCGTTAATGATGAATGTCTACATCGATGACCATGATGTGTACATAACATATGAAAATAACCCACCCGGTCTAGATTTTGTTACTGGTTGTGATTTATAAACCAATTTTGAACATTACATAATTGATTGTATTATAAAGGTTTGATTGGACTTTTATGAATGTGGTCCAAGTTTTATCATACATAGAATTAAAGTTAATTTGGTGATTATTTATGACTTAGAAATGTTTTATTTAACCATGTTTCAAATAATCACCGCCCATAAAATCAAAGTTTGTCCACGGTTTAACCTTTTCAAGTGGCTGCAAATTCCAATTTTTAATATACAAATTGTCATTAATTCTTTGACATAGAAATAAGTTTTACATTTACACAAATAACATATATATTTATCAGGAAATATTCTAAAAATTATTTGATTTTCTAATTCAAATTTTTTATCAATCATATATGATAAAAATAAAAAAATAGCCTATAAATTTGTCCATTTCTAGCCATAATGGGGAAGTAGCTAATCTTGTAGCTAAACACACTTATGAAACATCTATGTTATAGAGATATATGGAAATATGTTTCCATACATGCCCCATCCATCTTTCCATACTTATGACTTAAAAGAGCTACAATATTTTTTTTATTTATTTATTAGTCCATACTATAACAATCAATTTTTCCTAACTCGACATAATTGGTTATTATTACTTATTTGTATTAAGTGGAAGATTCCTTTATTCCTTATTGTGGAATATATCCCTTCAATTGAATAAAAGTGTTTGGTACTTAGTAGATGTTAGTTGACAAGAGAGGAGGCCCTCAGAGTGGCATCACTTCCATGTCCATGAGATAAAGTGGAGTGTAGATGACAAATATTATTGGGGTTGAAACAATTTGAGCCGTGGAATAGGTGTGGAGCATGTTGGTATTTAATTTCCATCACGTACTTTCCAACTTTCCATACATTTCTTTGTCTTATATGCTAGATTAAATGTCATCCAATTGACGATGTCATAAAAAAATACAATAAAAAAATAAAAGCTCAATTGACACATAATTTTTCTCATATGACCATCCATTGGGTAGGTTCAATTATCGATGCTTGTTCATGCATAGCCTATTGTCCCTTGTGTTCCAATGTATGCGACTTTTTCTATTAATAATACTTAAATTTATTGAATTTGTGTCGAAATTCATTCTTAATATAACATTTTCTTTTTGTTTTGAGGTATTTTCTATGTTTGCTATATATTTTTTTGTATTAGTTCTATGCTTATGTTATTCAAATAAATATTAATATAGTTGTAGTAATATAGGAAGTAGGTTACATCGACTGCTTCCCTCCAATTACTTGAGCTTTAAATTGAAAAGGGGTCCTACAAATTGCTATAAGAAGCAACCGATGTTCATATTTCCATTTAGGTTTTCTCCTTATCTAACAAAGTAAACGTCATCTTATTGAAATCGTTTATCTACATTTCACTCATATGACTAGTGTTGGAAGTGCTCAATTATCGATTCTTATTCGCATATCATTTGTTTCTTGCAATTACTCTAGCTTACAACTGTAAAGTGGGGCAACAAAGGTCTACAAGAATTGGGCATTACGGTTGCGTCTCAAACCTGTAACTTGTTTGATTTTCCCCCTTTCTATTTTGGCCCTTGAAGTGCTAATTGCACTCACATGAATAGTGTGAATGATATCAACACTACAAATTACACTCACATGAATAGTAAGAATGAGATCAACCATGTGCATTCGTTGCCCCGTCATCTTGCATACTACTCCCCCATCTCCTTCAAGTGGTTGACAACATGACATGTGCTTGTAGGAGAGAAAAGTTTCGTATTTGTTCCATGTTGAGTTTTCCCCACCCTTGCACTTATCCTCCCTCAAACCCCATCTTCATCACCCATCTCCTCTACTAATTCATTCCATCAAATTTCACTTCTTCATCTACTTGGGCGTTTCCATCCTACATTCCACCTACAATTTAGCTAGTTAAAAAAGAGATTGAGAAAAGGAAGACTATTTTCTTTACCATATGATTGTTTATTATTTCCAATTTCAAAGTGCTGATATGCGAATAATTTATTTTGGCCCCATGGCTTCCTTAGGGGACCAGGCCTGGACATACTGGGCAAAACACGATGATAATTGGAGGGCGATTTCCAGTAGCCAAGTTAGCAGTCACGCCACCTCTTCAGCTGTGGAAAGCAGCCACGTCATTCGCTTCCAGCGTGTCACAAAACCCTCGTCTCACCCGTTTTGCCCTTAAATCTCCTAAGCAGGTCAGTTTTAAAAAAATGTTTTTAGGGTTTCTCTACTGTTAAAATCTGCCGCATTGAAAATTTCCAAATCCTAAAACGCACCCTGTTTTCAAAATATTAAATGACATCAGTCCGTTTTTTTTTATAATTTTTTTCTCTGGGTATTGAAATGGCGATACATAATATATCTTTGTTGTTATTGAGACGGTGATATGTAATATATATTCGTTGTTTTTAAAATTTTAAGTGACAACAGGGCCATTTTTAATAAAATTTTACCTCGTATTTTATATAAATCTATATATAAGTTCTGGGTTATCTCGGATGTTTGAGAGGGAGGGAGTGATGGTGATCAGTTTTTAATTTTTCTCTGCATCATTTTATTCTAGTTAAATTTTCTGACATTTGTTTTTTTGAACCATTGAAAGCCATTACGGAAAGGAAAAATAAAAATAGAAGTTGTGCTCCTCATTTCAATATTATTCGTCTGAAAATAACTTGTTGGTGGGTAAAGATACATTTTTCAAAATAACTCGTTGAGGGGTAAAGATACACTTTTCATTCACTATCTTTTTTAAAGTTCAAAATTTAAAGAAGGAGGACTTGGAAAGATTCATTCATGTGGGTATGGAGCTATACACAAAACCCAGTTTTGACACCTCTTTTACCTGATAGCCCAGTTGGGTAGTGCAACCCCTCTTGCTCCAGGTGAGACCATTGGGCTTTTATTGTTCACATCGCTGGATGATTCCTCCCATGATTAGGTGTAGGCCTTTCGTTGTCGTGCTCGCCTATTTACCATGGCATGGAGTTGAGTTGGAGGCAGGGTAAACGCTACATCAATCCTGCATAAAAGTTTGAAACTCTATGCTTGCAATTAACTTGCGATCTTCCTTGCTGTAGTTGTTTGGCTTTGTTTGTTAGAATTAAAAGCAACATAATACACACAAAGAGGTATGCGCAGTAGCTGACTGTAGCTACTCCTATTTAGTTGTTTTCATATGTGAAGTACTTTACATCTAACAAAAGTAGTCCTGCGTGGCCAAGGCAGGGTCAAACTCAGGCAAGATCTTGCCTTTCCTCTTGCCTTCCCAAAAGGGCCACAATCATATTTCCATGCAGCTAAATGTTTTCCTATAAATTACATTTAATTAAAAAGACCCTGGTTATCCTATGTCTATACCTTCCTAAACAAAAAAAGGGCTCATTTTGAATTGTCATATATTGCTTATGTCAATGCAGGTTTGTTGGAGACAGATGAAAGCTAATTTTCACATTAGAAAATCATAAATCAGTCACGCTCATTTGGAAGAAAAATTAGGGGCACTGGCAGCTCGTATAGTGTTTGATTCTATGGTCCCAACACAAGTTAAAGATGGCCTCTTTGCTTTGTCTAGATAAACTTTTGTTAATAAGTATGTAACTTGATTATCTTATTAAATACCAAAAATATATTTTTCCTTTTATTTTTCCGCACGCGTTTGGTGGCAAAGATTATGTGTCTGATGGCAAACAAAAATTCCTTTCTTCCTTTGAGGAAATAATATCTAAGCCGACTTTCACCACTGTGGTTGTTGCTTGGGAAAATCATTACTGCTGTTTGGCACTTGTTGAAGATTATTTGTGTTTGCTGTTTGGTAAAGATTACTTGTGTCTCTTTGGTGAAGTCTTAAAGACTGCCACGAAGAACTTGTTTTTCTCCTCCCTATGGTCCAGTATTAATCAAGGGGTAACAGTTTATCATCTACTTTATGAAAAAAGAGTCAAAATATTAATGAAATTCAATATCTTTTGTAAATGACTGGCAAAGTTTTTTTAAACAGTGAAACCGTGAAATAGAGGGTTGATGGGTTCCTCGCCCTTTCTTTAATATAAAAAAATTCCATACTTTAGATCCAGTCTGCTACTTTTCAAAACAAAACAATCTATCAATTCCTGAAAAGTATAAATAGCAACACCAACTTTCGCAGCACAAAAGCAGGTCTCCCACCAAAAAATCATCTATCCTTTAGATCAAAAACCCAAATCTTCCACTGCAAAGTCAATCTTCAACAGCTATAGCCCACAATCTTCCTTACCCGCTACTCCGAAACTTCCGTTGCCACTATTATGGGTAGCACCGAAAATCTACCAACATTCCCAGAAGCCAAGCATCGAAGTATGAAGGAAAGGCTACAGAACAGTTCTAAGGAGAGAATTGGTTCTAGAGAACAAGTTACAAATGCAGTTTGTTTTACTAGTATTCATAATCCATGCACTATACAACTGCCCTTTCAGGTTATTAATTAAATAGCAATCTTGTCTATTGCCTATTATGGGTTTTTCAGTAGGCAGACAAACTATGAGGCCGCCTTTTATCAGGTTTTAAACCATCCTAGCCCTGCTTTCAAAATCTCAAATCAAATTTCGATTCATTGATCTATATGGTTATCAATGAGATTTCCATATCATCCTTAACCTTTTTCTCATATCCATCCACATTGCTTCAACACCAATTTTTTTTCATTTTAGCAGAGCTGGTGGGTTATTAATGCTAGAAAGTATTGAATCCAAGCTCTTTGATAGACACCCTCCTTCTCGAATAACCCCAAAACCTTCCATATTGAAGTCTTTCAACCTGTTCTTGTAAGAGAGTCATTCACATCCAATCATTGCAAGGGTCCCTTTTGTACGGATTCTATTCCTTTGGTGTTTGAATTTAGAATATTCAATAGTCCTTCCTAGTAACTTGCTTCAGTACGAATGATAGGTGAAATTGGGTTTTGGTCTGCCCTCGCATTTGCTAATAGGTCTGCAACTTGATTGCATTCCCGGTAACAATGTTGAAAAGCTAAGTTGCCACGTTTGAATTCGTGTTTGAATTCTCCGAGGATAAAATTCATTGCTGAAAATCAATGATAAAATTCATGATTAATTCAACTACAAGAAATATACTTTTAAATAAAATATTTAAAAAGAACGAGAATTTCACATTTCAAAAAGAAAGATAATATCACATTTCATTAAGTAGCTATCATAATAATGTGATTGAAATGAAAAACTTTGAAAAACATTTGCTCGCCGACAAATAACAATTTTCTAAAAGTTATCAAAAGTGTGGGATCAAAGTCTTGAACATTCCGATGTAATATGGGCTAAGGTCTGCTAATTGCATCAAAACTCCAAGTCATCAAGAGCACTTGGCTCAATCTCATCATCACTAGCAATAACATCATCATTACCAACATCACTAGATTCACCCTCATGTTCATCACAAACAAAATCAAGATCATCTTCATCAGAAGAGTCTTCTAGGACATGCTGAAACTTTTTTTCCTGAAAAGTGCATGCATCTTTTGCCACTTATTTCATTGTCAGTCACAAATTGTTGTGAATGTTAACAAGGTCTCCCAACTTTCATGATAACAACCTATTCCTTTTCTTTGATTGAACATGGTCAAAGCTGCTCCAATTCCTCTCACATGTTGATGCACTTACTCCTTGACTCAAGACTCAAACTGCAAAATGTTGTAGTTCGGGAGTATTTGCTCCATAGAATCTTCACCATTCATCTCCATCCACGTCTTCCCTCTTATCTATTGTTGATTGGGTTCCAAACAACCACTCTCCTCTCATGTATGCTATTAGAATATGTGGACAAAAGAACGAAGAGAAAACTAGAATGCACACATTGTAAGTTGTGTCCTTCATTTTATTATGTGAGAGATAGTGACAAAATGTTTGAGGAGGATACAACCAATATTTAGTTAATACATAACTAATTGTGACTTAATAATAAACTATAAGCCTTATATTTTAATACCCCCTCATAAGGCTTACCCTACAGAAAGCAAAAACAATCACATTGACAGAAAATTAAAACAACAAAGCCAAACAAAACCACACATTCTTCAGAAGCTTTCTCTTTGAAAACAGTTCTTTGACTAGTTAGGATTCCATCATGTTGCCTTGTAACCCTTGTAAAAGCGTAGTTTGCGATTCAAATTCTAGAGTTCTTGGATTTCACCTTCCCAAACTTCTAAATTACGAACCTCTCGAATTATTGGACAATCATCGATATCAAGCTACATTCACAGTACTCCATCAAGTTGTCTCATGACCCTCGTAAGGCTATAATTTCCAAGATTCACAAACTCCCGAACTAACTGGGCAACCATCCATGCCAAGTTTCATCTACACTAGATCCCTTCCCGTCTTCAAAGTGTTGGGCTTCTCTAGTATTGTGTTCACCATTGGTGAATTCTTCACCACTTGCAACATCTGATGGATATAACCAAACCTTCCTTTTGTGCCAAGTATTATTTTATTTTAGTCTCGATATTTGGCAATAGTTAGAATTTTATGACTCTAGACATTATAGTTTTGACCCGTCAACTTTTGTGCCTCCAAATGAATGACGTTTTGAATGTTTGCTATTTTTTACACTAATGTCTAACAAAATATAATTTTGTATTCTGATTTTGACTCAGAAATTAATGCAAGGAATGTTGAATATCTTGCTTTTTTGAAAGCGAAAACCCCGATAAGGTTCAAAAAAAAGAAAAAGAAAAAATAACCTCGAATTGTCTCTCGCATTCGAAAGAATAGATTGTCAATCTTGAAATACCCTTGATAGACTATCAATCTCGAATACCCTTGACGACGTATTCGGATTGTAAAACCAAGGCGAAATAGTCCCGCTTCTTTCTTTGGCGTTTTTATTGCGTTTGCAACTTTGGTATATCTCCAAATACCCTCCAAATATCCTTCCTCGCTAACTGTATTCCTCGTCAAATCTTGCGACTATATACTGTATTTCCTGTCTCAACTGACTATATTTCCTTTGCTAAGAGTCACGATTGCCTTTCTTTGTGCCCTACGATTGTTTTTTCCCCTCATGTTTTGTGTTTAATGACATTCACGAATGTTCCCTTGTGTTTACATGAATATAAAAGAAGGTAATGCTCGTGCTCTTATTTTGCTTGCATTTTTGGAAAGTGATCCTTGAATGGAAATAAAACCAGTTGCTATGGTTTTGTGAGGATCTGTTTGTGCCTCTTTCACGAGCGAAAAAAATGTCTTTTGAGCCTGAAATTTGTGAGTTTGCCCTTCGAAAATACATGGATAACTATACTCAAGATGTGCCCTACTTCAATGGCGATTGGTGCTTTAGAAATCACGACTGAAACTCAGATGTGGATGCCCTCGACCTCTTCCCTTCACTTGCTCCTTGATTTGCAGACCCCTTTGAGCACCAAGGGCTCTGATACCAATGTTAGAATATGTGGAGAGAGAAAGAATGAAGAGAAAACTAGAATACACACATTGTAGTGTCCATTTTATTATGCAAGAGATAATTACAAAATGGTTGAGGAGGTTACAACCGATCTTTAATCAATACATAACTAATAGTGACATAATAATAAACTATAAGCCTTATATTTTAATATATGTTCTAAGTTGCTCTCTAGTTTTCTTTGCAATATGTCGATCTGGAACAAACTTTTCAAAGGTTGCATAAATCCCACTCATCACTTCACAGATCGTTTTCTCTTTCTATGTGATAAAGTGTCGGTTCCAAATAGCATGCTGTTGCATGCATAATCCTCCTTCACAAATATCCAATATCTCATTGTATTCTGCTTCCACATTATCGAATGCCTTATGGATGTCTTTTTTACAACAGTCCATACCCTCATAAACCATGATGATACAAAGGGTATTGCTGTCAACCATGTGCAATATACGAGCAATGGGTACACACATTTTTAAAACCTTGACAACATTTTTCCAAAAGTTAGAGTTAGAATGATTTGCTCCTCATACTTTTAAAATCTTTTGCAAGAATGGAATCTTTCCACTCTTTGCTACAAACAATAGTTTGACGAGCTCCATTCTGCCCAACAACTCTTTTTAAAGTGATACAAGAGGCAAATTTTGTGTCACATGGGTTAAGCAACTCCTTAGATGCATGCTTCCTATATATACTCAATGTGTGTAATATCCCTCTTTTTAAATCTGAATTATATAAACTGAAAACTTCACAAAAACTGAATTCTAAGATGATGTCAAACTGCCAATATAAACAATAATGAACAACAAACTGAAAATAATTTTTATTGATGCAAATAATCACTTTCCAAGATACCCACAAGGCCAAAAATGGCGATTTGGGGCCTAAGAACAACTTACAAGAGAAATCTGAATTTTTCTACACTTGTATGAATTTATAAAAATAGATCAAGGGCTGAAACAGTGTAGAAATTAACAACAGTGATTATTATTAGAATTGTACCAATAGAGGGCTGGAAAATGATGTTAAAATTGCCTTTATT
This sequence comes from Taxus wallichiana var. yunnanensis, assembly GCA_018340775.1. NCBI lineage: Eukaryota > Viridiplantae > Streptophyta > Pinopsida > Cupressales > Taxaceae > Taxus > Taxus wallichiana. Next base: position 604,906,208 of record CM031243.1, read on the forward strand.
GATGCCAAAGAGTCCCCAACCACCCATAGACCGAACAACAATGAAAAAACCCTTCCAAAAGGGTCGCACCAGTCTCCTAAGGGGTCGCTTTTGGCCTAAAAGTGCCTAGATCTGTTCCAGCTGCAAAATGACTTGAAAATAATCAAGGTTTGGCTGATCCAAACCTCCCAAACTCACAAATTCAGATCTGTTTTGAAGCTCAGCTGAGATAGAGTGAAAACAACCCCAAAACGTGCCCTAGATCTGAAAAACAACCTTCCAATAACTGAAAATCTGAAGTGTAGCACAATAGTGAATCCCGGGTGGATCCACCTCACAAAGTTGAGGAGTTTTTGTTCCCAACCTTCAAACCTTGGAGGTTTTCGTCCTTATAAGATTTGATGCAAGCAAAATAGCTTAACATGCAATGAGAGAAAATAGATTGGCAAAAGATCCTCCCCATGGCTCCCCACACCTCTATTTATCCTTTTTCCTGTCACAAACCCCAAGGGAAACACCCATATGGGTCACCCCACTTTGTATTTAATATTTTTTATGATTTGCCACTTCTATTTCTTCATTGACTTTTACCTTTTTCCTCTTAATCACTTTAAGTGACATTATTATAAGTTGTTTTATAAAATAAACATAAGAAATGACTTTAACAACTTAAAATAAAAGTCACCACCTTTCTCCTTTTTACACCCTTAAGCCCCTGGGAAGAGAATTGGGCTAAGGGTCTTCATAGGATTAATATTGAGAAGGGGACATTACAATGTGAGATGATGGTTTTTATAGAATTCGTATTTGTTCTTCCTCTTTGAACTGCTTCATGTACACAATGAAATTTGGCCAAGCCATGGAGTAATAAATCAATGCAGTGGGCTACATAATGATGCCAATAAATATGTGGATACTTCTCTACTATCAATTTTTGAGCCCCCACACAATTGCTTACATTATTAGTAACAACTTGAACTATACTATTTCTACACCAACTTTGAGAATTGCTTCATTGAAAATATTGAAGACATAATTAAAAGTTTTCTTATGTTCTATGGTGTCAATTATTTTTAGAAATACAACACCTTTAAGGCAATAGACCAATACATTGATCAATAGTCTTTGACACATATTTGACCAACCATCACTCAAAATGGTGCAACTTGTTGATTTCTACGAGTTTTTAATATTTGCTAATTCTTCAATGACCCTATCTTTTGATCTTTCCAAAAGTGTAGTCCTTAACTAAGTGACCACATTCGCCGATTTTCAAGGGAAAAATTCGAAATTCGTCGAATCTCAAACGTTCAGATGAAATTCGTTGAAGTTCGCGATTTTATTTGCCCTGTATGAAAAAAAATTCCCGTATCACTGAAATCGTGTCTTCTAGGGTTTTTACAGTTGAAAGTTTGTTTTCCATGATTGCAGTCACGAATTTGTTTTCCCTTCCATTTCCTATGTTTGCAGTCACGAATCTTGTGTTTTTCGTGGGCCTTCCAGCGCTACCCTGACGACATTAAGAAAAGAGGATTCGTGAAGCTCATGTTTATATATTTACCTTCCATCACGAGTAGAAGAGAAGATTCGTGAATATAACTTTAGGTTTTAAGTTTCGATTGGCAAATATGTTAACTTTAACTTTAATTTTAGTTTATATAGTCTTTAGTTTAGGTTTTATTTTAACGTTTTTATTATATTTATATTTTATATATAATACTTTTACATTTTTATTATATATTTATATTTAATTTTTATTGTATATGTATATATATTATATTTGTATTTAGTAATATTTTTATTTTATATTTTTAAAAATATAAAGTATTTTCTTGTAGTCGAATTTAATCACGAATTTAATCGGTGATTTTTTAGTGACGATTTTTTACGAATTTCATCGTCGGCGAATTCGAACACGAATTCGAATGCGGTCACTTAGGTCCTTAAAGCCTTTGAATTTGGAGTTGTGTACCCTTTGCCAAATGAAATTGATTGTTGAACTGCATTCTTAAAATGAGGACTCTGGTGACATGAAATGGAATGACAGATTCATAAAAGAAATCAATCCATGCATCATCAACTTGTTCTTTTTCTACAAGCTTCCAAAAGCTATTCAATGTTGTTGTCCCACTACCTTTTAGTGGCATTACAGAACTTGTGGACATGGTGGAGGAGAAATATGCATGGGGTATGCTTGGCTTCCAAAGTTCCTCTTAGATTTGCTATTTTTTTTCCTTTTTTTGATTTAATAGTAATGAATTCTTATAGTATTTTTTTTCAATGTTGCCTTTATTATAGGAGTGACATTCGGACATGCTTCAACACCACCTTCTTGACCACCCGATATGCCAAGAAGGTGGTCCATTACCCTTGTTAATGTGCCTATAAAAGGATGCTGACATAGATTACACGTGGCGTTATTTGTTTGACACCTACGGTTCATGTACTTCCGTCCTTTTGCACTTGATTTTGGAGGTGCCATACCAATATATAATTTGTATTTTTTGACAAAAATAAATAAAGAATTTAAAATAACAATTTTTTTTTGAGATTATAAAATAAAATTATAAAAATTATTATCATTCATCCAATTGAAATGTATGATAATAATAATTATTATCATACATTTAAATTAAATGTATGATTTAGATAGATATTATATATATAAATTAATAATAACATTAACAAATAAACTATATAATTTATACAATTTTAATGTTTCAGTAATTTTTATATGAACCCTTAGTAAATTATAAACTCTTAATAAATTATTAATTGTTATGTTATTAGTCTATCATCTATATACTAACAGTAATAACAACATTAATTTAAAACATAATAAAATAGTTAATAATCTACAAACACTTTTAAAATAAAAAATAAAAATGCCTCAGTTTTACTTTTAATTCCCTACCTCTTCAAAGTTTGACTTGCTTTCAACAAGCTTGGAGTCCTTTGACATGTGATTATTGATTGGCGGATTGTTTCGATTGGCTTCAATATTTAGGCTTTAGGCATTCAACATTAGGCTATGACGGTGATCTATATTGGCACGAAGGCACCCACATAGGCTTTTAGCTCCTTTGTCGATTCAAGCTTCATTCGCTGATCCAAGCCTCAAATTCATGCTATATAATATCCCGTTTTCTCCAATTTCGAAGGCAAATTGGATTTCCGGGAAATTCTTATCCATGGTCGAATTAAAGAAGATAAAGGAGAGAGAAAATATGTCTATTAATATTTTTTAATATGTTTTAGCATAATGGACTCAATTATATGGGTTGGCCTTGTATTAAGGAAAAATAAATAAATATAGGGGGTCGGCCAAGGCATAATGAAGGGACATAATGAATGGACATTTCTTTTCATGTTTTGGCACCAAGACCTACAAGTATAAATAGGGATGTTAGGCATCATTTGTGGATATGAACTATCATTTGTAAAAACTGATTTTGAGAGGGTTCTCTCATTATTCCACCACTTGGGACAAAAACCCCTTGTGAGGTCCATATGAAGGACGAAAACCCTTCATATCGACTTTAAACTATTTGTCCTTAAACTATATTATCAGATTTGAAGACATTATTGAGCATTTTCAGATTAATCTCATTAATTCCAAGAAGTGCGACTTGCTCTAGTGTTATTTGTGAATTATTGGATGATATTATCACCATATAAAATTAATATTCCAAGTCGACTTGCATTTTAAAGACCAAATCTGCATTTACATGGATTCCTATGCATATTTAATGGTCAAATCGAATTCTTTAAGGCTGCTGCAATTTTCTAGTCTGATTGTAATTTTCTGCAATGATACTTTTGCATAATCCTATTCGATTTGGCTCTAATTATTGTCAAATCAATAAAGAAATCATTGTTAAGTGTTCTATGATAATTGGGAATGAGTTTGGGCACAATTTTCGAAGAAAACTGAGTCACTGCCATAAATAATTAGTCTGCTGCAATTAATTCTCAGAATTCTGAATATTTTGATAAAACCCTCAAAAGGGGTCATTACATGCTACCCAACAAATTGTAATGAAATTTGCCATTTGAACAAATTTGCAATTTCGGCGAATTTTTTTCGCTGCATTGAGATTTGCCAAATTTCGAATTTCAGGGTTGAAATTCGCAAATGCGGTTACTTAGTTGAAAAGATATGAACATAAATGTTTGACCAAATCTCGGCTCCATTTAAAATGCTTTCCAATTTGAGGTGTTATTCTTTTTCATTGCATTAATGATGATCATGGAATCTCCTCCGTTGTCACATTCAAGAAGACCTTTTCCCTTGCTAATCTAATCCTTTCTAGCAATGCAATGACTTCAGCTTCATTATTTGTTGTGTTTGGAAGAAAAATGGATCCCCCTACAAAATTTTTCGTTGAGGACACTGAGTTACACAACCAATGCCCGACACTCCTAGATTATTTCTTGAGGCACCATCAAAACTGTTTTTCATTGAATCAGCCATGGGAGATGTCTGTTTAGCCATCATCCTTCTACTTTCCTTTTCTTAATCTGTAGGTCTGAAGTCATGACAATTTCTAGGCATTTTCCAGCTTCTAGATTTTTCTTCTCTTATCCTTAACAAATCTTTAACAACCTAAAATTTGACACCCAAATTAGTAGGATTTTTTTAATTTCTGCATTTAGACATTCCTTTGCATATATAAATCAGATAACTAGCTACCGCTAGTGAATGCAGCAAGTCATATTTAATTAACAAGTAGACATTCCTTTGCATAAATAAATCAGTTATCTAGCTAAGCTAGTTTATGCAACATGTCTTATTAAATTAATCCATTCTATAATATAGTGATAAACCTTGTGCAATTGTAAGGGTTAGTTATCCCTGATCTCCACAATCACCCTTAACATTCGTTTGAATGTTCATACTTAGCCTCGCTTGGTTTTACCACACTGCGGTAGTGAGAACATGTGACTGATCCTCTAGTGTCTACCTAGAGTTTCATTTAGTAAAATTCCATCCTGTATCCTACACTTCGGGATTTGAGGAATCACGGTGATTAGACAATGTACCCAACAAACACATTACTTTGGCCAAAGTTTCTTAGTTGTACTATGTACGCTTAGTTTAGACGATTGCACATAACATCTAAATTTGTCTTCCCATCACCTCACAAATCGTCTCATCACAGTTATCTAGATTCATTAAACTTAGTCCAATTACTTAGTGAATTATAGTTCACGCGTCTAATTACTTCGGATAAGATCACGAGGTGATTATCACTTTGCTGCCCTATCCATACGTTCTAACCATTTAGATAGAAAGAGTGTGATAAACCCTTAAACAAGGTTCCAATAGGTCTTAATAGTCTTACCACAACCAATCTTGTTGCTATATCCCTTAATCAAGCTATGTCTATACTTGTTTACGACTGATTCACACATTTTAATTCAGGCTACAGATGATCTCAGCTTACAAGTCAATGCTTATTCTTTACGAAGGAGTTAAGTTCTTTTGAATGACCTTTAAATCTTACGTTCTAACCATTTAGATAGAAAGAGTGTGATAAACCCTTAAACAAGGTTCCAATAGGTCTTAATAGTCTTACCACAACCAATCTTGTTGCTATATCCCTTAATCAAGCTATGTCTATACTTGTTTACGACTGATTCACACATCTTAATTCAGGCTACAGATGATCTCAGCTTACAAGTCAATGCTTATTCTTTACGAAGGAGTTAAGTTCTTTTGAATGACCTTTAAATCTTTATAGGTATCAAATCAGTTATCAAGACAAGTTTATCTCCTCCTTGTTTATGGATTACTTTGTTTCTAATATTACTAGACTCATACTTCTTTTATATTTCTTCATGTCCAAGGTGGACTAGTCTACTATCAATTATGGACTGGTTGCATAATGCTATTTAGATTAATCTAAAATGTCATCAAGGCAGATTTTTTATCCCATTAAAGTTATTACTAATAATGAACTTAGTCTTCTAAATCTTTAAATAGATTAATATCATTTCTTTACTTATTGCATATGCACCCATTACTTTGTTGAACCAACTTGCCCTTAAAGTCAGATTTTATTCCTTTTAAAGTTGATGCTTATCATTGAACTAGTCTTTTTAACCTTAACTAGATTGTTTTCTTATAATGCTTATCAAGCAACACTATAGATTGGTCCAAACTATTACCAATACTCAGATTTGAATCATTTTAAAGTTATAAATATCTTTATGCATTTTTGCCCTTCAAACTACAGCTTGTATATCACACTTGATATTCATTTCATTTACCCATGTTAAACTCTTTACAACAATGGAGAGCCAACTAGATATGAGGTACATCTTTATTAACATAACCATACCTATAATAAACGTAAGATGTTTAAATATGTGAAGCCTTAACTTTATCAAATAAATCGTTTTGATGCCCAAACTCATAATATGACAAAGTATTTATATATATACAATTCAACCATCAGATTTATATATCAGAAGTCTCGTCCATAATGGACTATTACAAAGTACTACTTATCCAAGGCAAGTATATTTAGTCATAAGCACAAGTACAATCAGATCAAACTCTATGTTATACATCATCAAGTCTAATGCCGATCTTCACTAGCTGGTGAAAGAATGTCCATTCATCGTCACTAAACCTGCGACAACTGCTTTTTGTTTTGGGGGTGTCAGTTCAAAGAATGACAAAAAGTTAATCTACTTGCTTAACTAAGTTTTTGACAAATAAGTAGATTAGTCATCATTACTTTAGCTACTCTAACATTGCAATGGTAATACTTCCGTGTGATTAGGGAGTTAGAATTTTCCAAAGCATCCCATAGTTGGCGATGGAAGAGGCGTTCCCGAAGGACCACTTCGCATACAATCCTCCTGCTTCTTCAATCGCAAACCATGCGATGGACGAGGATTCGGGATCCCGAACTGTGTCGGATCCACTATCATCGCACACACAAAAATAACCCAATCAATGAATTTAAGTGAGCTAACAATCAAGGAAAAATACATCTGTTTGCATCATACATTATCACAGAATAATTTTCATGCCATAAAAGTCATTCATATATTTTAATTCATAAAAATGACTAAGTACGAAATTTTGGAAATTTTTTGCCAGAGTTTCCCCTATATTTTCCATTTTAAATTTTTTTCAAAATGTTGATTTAATTAATTTAAATCAAATGACGAAATGAATGCAATAAAAGAAAAGGTACGGATCAAACGGTCCAACTCTCTCGAGTCACGAGGATCTCGGGTCAAACTTAAAATTAATAAGAAGTAAACTTACCCAGCTGAACCATCAACATTCATTTACCTTTTTTATTAACATTACCAAAAGTCCCTGCAGAGGGTTACTTGCATCTATAACTTAAACAAAGATTGCATATTCCATTTCTTCTTTTTCATGCAACAGTTAGTACACAATCATTTCATATTACAATAGGAAGACAATCATTTCATCCAATTTCTTTTCCAAGCAATAAGGACCAACAACTTAATATTCATTGTAACACTAAATCAAAATAAGCCATACTATTTTATTGGGGAAGAATAAGCGAATGAAATCATGAATATCATAGCCACGAGGTCCACTCAATATTCGCATTTAAAAAACAATTTAACACCCAGATGAAGACAATTGAATCCATCACCAAAGTTTAGCTTGAGTAGCTTTAGGCTTTTAAACATTCAATGCTACCATTCACTGAGTAATAAGCTATCAATTTGTAGTAGAATATTGGGGCAAGAAGAAAAATAACCATGCTCTTTTTGAAGGAACTCAAAACTCTCAAACACATTCAAAGAACCATTCTAAAATTTACTCTACTGGCTAGAAAACAAGGTAATACCCACAAATCGCAACCAATGTCAAAACGGCCGTACGAATTAATGGCGAGTACACGTACGAATTAATGGCGAGTACAGGTTCGAATACCCACTAGACTTTTCAGGTTAATTTATGCAACCCTACAACCAAACCAAATCACAATGAACTAATAAAAACAGAGGATAAATCGATTTATTGCAAGGGAGAAACAAGGCAGATCAGGGAGAACCAAATATACCCATTTATTTCATTCAACCAGAACAACTCAGTTGGAAAATAAAAATAAGGAAAACCATACGATTTCATAGCCAAAATAACAGTTCAAAATCCCACATATCAGATTTGTTCAGCTATTTGTTCAAACCGTTATAGCAAAGCACACTTTTTTACAGGATAAACGAAAGGTAAAGTCACATGTTTCCACAGAAGTATCCAGTTAGAAAACCCACAAAACTTTTCAGAAAAATATACACAACCCCACAGCCGTACGACTTCATAATAAGTTATAAAAATTAGAGACATTGATCTATTTGTAAGGTAATAGCAAAACAAGTTTGGGTGAAACAAAAGAACCTATCCATTTCATTTAAACGACAAGATCACAACATGAAAGTAGACAAAACCATAGCCATACATTTTTTCTTAAGGAAGACGAGTTCATTAACTAGTTCAAAGATTATTTTCCAAAACCCATTAATAATGCAAATCCACACAACAAGATAACAATCTAACTATCCATCAAAAACCAGAGAAGCATAAGATAAACCCCTTGCCTAGAAACGTTTTTGTGCCCATGTTTTAGCTTTTAACTGCTCTCTCAACCCTTGCCTGGAATCGATTTGTCCTGATTGCCCAAAAATTCAAGCTCCCAAAACAAAACAAACCTCCATTTTCCATTCCTCTTTAAGGACAAAGGGTTTCCCATGTAAATCGATTCTATATGCTCATGTAGCGAAAAATTTGCCGAGTGTCTCCATGATCGGCGTTCATTAAAGTCGAATGAATGCCATGTGAAACCAACTCCACTTCATTTCCCCCTTTCTCTCCACGCATCCCCAAAACCCTATTGATTTACCTCTTCCATCTCGCCAGTGAACGGTATGGAAAGTTTATTGCCATTGTGGGGAGGGGGGTCTCCAAGTCAAAATTGAATATACTAGCAAATAATTACAATCTTCCCCATATACGTGGTTGTCCACCAAAGTGGATTTAATAATAATTAAAAACTTATCTAAGCCCTATGGTATTCATTACCATTTGCTTTGAATTTTATCCCAATCCAACATTAGCATGAGTTCAAACATTGATAGGTGTGGCCATATGGCCCCTAATAATATTATTTAAGATAATAACTCAACTTTATTGCTACAAAGCAATTCAACCAGGGCTTTTAAGCCTTATTGATTTTACCATAAAACGCCAACTCAATAACCATTTACATAACCACAATATAAATACCACAGTGACACAACCTTCCAAGCCTGGTTAAAATGAAACGAAATGCGCAATTTGACTTAGGAGTGACATTGCCCTTAGTTCATATGTGCGCCAACGCAACATCAATGTTGTGTGGCGACCATATCGATTAAGAGCGGTGGTCCTAATCGACTTGATGCCAAACATCGAAAATCAGAACTAGACATAAAAGGTAGCGCAATAAAATCAAACTACATTTAATAATAATAAAAGGCGGTATTTAGTTATCTAAGTACTTAATCCCGCTAATTAATCATTTTTATTCTACATTTAATCATTCAAATAAATATAAATAATGGGAAATTGTATGTTTAGTCGATTAATTAAGTATTATTCTGGATGACGGTACTTAGTCATCTAAGTACTTAATTAATGATTAAGTACTTAGAAAACTAAATAATGCCTTTTATTAGTATTGAATGCGTTTGATTTTATTGTGGTACTTTCTTTGTCTGGTTCTGATTTTATTGTTTGGCGTCAAGTCGATTATGATGGCATTGTCGTTAATCGATATGGTCGTCAGCCTATCAGTATAAGTATGTTGTGTTGGCGTCCATATGGACTAAGAGTGATGTCGCTCTAAGTCGACTTGCACATTGTGTTCATTTTGGAGGCATGGAATGATTTGTGTCACTTTGGTAACTATTTTGCGATTGTGTAAATCATTTTTGAGTTGACTTATTGTTAAAATTTTTTTAAGGCTTAAAAGCCTTGGTGGAAATGCATGGTAACATTAAAGTGGTGACTTTATTTTAAATATTATTATTTTTAAATAATGATCAGATGGGGGCCATGAAGCCACGCCCATCAAATGGTTTAGCATATGTGCTAAATTAGACTGAAATTAAAATGCAAAATGGTAAGGGTGCATGGTCAAATATAATGTTGGATTATTATGAGCTCAACTTTGGGGGTGATCATTGAATACCATAGTCTTTGGTCAAAATTTTAATAATTTCTAAATCCACTTTAGTGGACATTCACGTATGTGGGAAGATTGTGATTATTTGTTTGTATATTCAATGTTGACTTGGAGATCCCCTCCCACAATGACAAAGGACTTCCCAAACCATCCACTTGGCAGAGGGAAGAGATAAGGCGATAGGGTTTTTGGGGATGTGTGGAGAGAAAGGGGGAAATGAAGTGGAGTTGGTTTTGTTTGCATGCCAAATTTTTTTGCTGCATGAACATATAGAATTGATTTGCATGGGAAACCCTCTAGTCCTTAAAGAGAAATGAAAAATTGAGGTTTGTTTTGTTGTGGGAGCTTGAATTTTTCGGCAAAGAGGATAAATTGATCCCGTGGCAAGGGTGGAGAGAGCAGTTGGAAGTTAAAACATGGGCACAAAAACGTTTCCAGACAAGGGGTTTATCTTGTGCTTCTCTGGTTTTTGATTGATAATTAGATTGTTCTCTTTAGTGGGTTTTGCATTTTGATTGGTTTTTGGTAAATATATTGGGAAATAGTTGTGAAATTTGTGGTTCTTCTATAAAAACGTATGGCTTTACATTTCGTTATCCTGCAAAAAAATGGTTGTTGCTATGAGGGTTTGAACAAATAGTTGAACAAATTTGATCTGTGGAATTTTTGAACTGTTATTTTGGCTATGAAATCGATTGGGCTATTTTATTCTTCATTTCCAGCTGAGATGTTTTGGGTTGAAAGGAATAAATGGGTATAATAGGTTCTTCCTGATTGCCTTGCTTCTCCCTTAATAAATCGATTTTTCTCGATTTTTAAAGGGTTTTGTGAAATCGTTTGCACAGGGTGTTGTGTACTTTACCTAAAAAAGTCTTTTGAGGGTTTTTCGACTTGTTCTCTTGTGGGAAAATTTGCATGGTTGCTGGGTTTGGAATATAACCAGGAATTTTTGTGCGTTTTTGTATTGGGAAATTGTTCCATAAATATAAAAAAAAATGAATGGCTATTCCTTGCTTTTAATTTGAAAAGAAAGAGATATTTGGATGGGGGTTTTGATAAGGGTGTAGAGTAAATTTTTAATGGGTCTACGAATTTGTTGGGAATATCGAGTTCCTTCAAAGAAAGTTGCTTGTATCTGTTTCTTCTTACTCTAACACTTTATTTCAAAATTGGTAGATTAAAACTTGGAAATAATAGTAATGAAAGTTTAAGACCTTGTATTGCTAAAGCTAAATTTAGATGATGGATTTTATTGTCTTCATCTGGGTGTTCAATTGTTTGTTCGTATGAATACTGAGAGGACCTCGTGACTATGATATTCATGACAGATTTCGATCTTGTTCACTCCCCAATGAAATATTATGTCTTATGCTGATTAGATGTTACAAGTGAAAACTAAATCTTAGTCTTATTGCTTGGAAAAGAAATTTGGTTGAAATGATTAGTGAACTAACCTTGGCATGAAAAGAACGAAATTGATAATGCAGGCCTTATTTTAGCTATAGATGCTTGAAACCCTCTTGCAAGGACATTTGGTAATGTGAAAAAATATATATGAAGGTAAAATAATGTTGATGGATCAGCGGGTAAGATTATTTCTTGTCATTAGCTCATTTCATTTATATTTTTCCCGAGATCCTCGTGACTCGGAGGGTTGGATTACTTGATTCATACCTTTTTCATTTGAAACATTTATTTCGTTATTTGATTTAAATTAGTTTATACTTGATTTCTCGAGAAATTTTAAAAGTGGAAAATACAAAGGGAAGTTTTGGCAATTTTTTTCCAGAATTTTATACTTAGTCATTTTATGGATTTAAAATATATGGATGACTTTTATGGCATGAGAATTAATCTACAATTATGTTGGATGCAAAACAAATTTAATTTCCTTGAATGTTATAGCTTAAATTCGTTGATTGGATTGATGCTTGTGTGCAATGATAATGGTTCCGACACAATTCGGGATCCTAAATCCTCCGTCAATCACATGGCTTGCGAATGAAGAAGCGAGAGGATTATATGCGAGTGGTCTTTTGAGAACGCTTCACATATATTTCCCACACTTCTTCCATCGCCCTATGAGATTGCTAGAAGATTCCAACTCCCTAACTATTGCGGAAGCATTACCATTGCAATGTTAGAGTAGCTAAGTTATGATTGACTTCTTGCCAGTTCTTTGAACTAACACCCCAAAAACAAAACAATGTCGCAAGTTTAGTAAAGATGCGTGAACATTTTTATCCGGCTTGTGAAGATCGACGTTAGAATGGATGATTTATATTACGGATCTTGGATCCTATTGTACTTGTACTTATGATTAAATAAACTTGCCTTGGGCAAGTTGTACTTTGTAATAGTCCTTTGATGGACGAGACTTGTTATATATAAATATGATGGCTGATTTGTATATGTATAAATACTTTGTCGTATTATGGGTTTGAGAAACAAAACGATATATTCGATAAAGTTAAGGCTTCTCATGTTTAAGTATCTTATGCTTTTAATGGGTACAATTATGTTATTAAAGATGTACCTCATACCTAGTTGACTCTCCATTGATGTAAAGAGTTATTTTGGGTAGATGAAAAGAATATTAAGTGAGATATGAATTTGTAATTTGAAGGGCAAAATACATGAAGTTAGTCTTAACTTTGAAAAGAAATAAAAATATGCTTTGGGATATATATTGGTCCAATCAAAGGGTTGTTCATTAAGTATATATTTGATAACTATCTAGTCAAGATTTAAGTGATTAGTTCAATGTCAAACATCAACTATAAAAAGGAATAAAATTTGATTTTGGAGGAATGTTGGATCAAACAAGAAAAAGGGGTGTATAAACAATAAGGGAATAAAAGATAATAATATATTCAAGAATTTAATTGAATGATTCAATGTTAGTAATAACTTTAAAAGGTAAAAATCTACCTTGGTGAATTATCGGATTAATCATAAAGTGATAAGCAACTAGTCCTTAAATAATACTAGCCTAGTTAACCATAGTTGAAGGAATTTTAAAGAGAAGTATGAAAAACTCATCATGAAAAGTTAGTTTACTTCTTATAAGATTAAAAATAACGAAAAATTTCACCATACTTTGTATTGCAAAAGAAGTTTACCTTAAGTGGGTATTACCTAGCTTAAAACAAGATAAAGATATGAGTTCAATCCTAAATAATGGAAATATAACCTCGATTAGTGGGTATAAAATCTAGATAAACTATGGTATGACTATTTAGGACTAGTAAGACCTAATGGGAATCTTGACTAAGGATTTAATACACCTTTTTTATCAAAATGTTTAAAATGTATGAATGAGGTAATGCGAGGTGATAATCACTTCGCGACCTTATCCTTTAATCCAAGGTAATTAATTGCGTTCACTAATACTCGATAAGTAGTGAATTAAACATGAGGGTTATGAACATTGCTGGAACTGCATTATCCATGCACGATGTAGGCTACCTATGAGTAGCCCATCGATTGCTTAATATGGTAACATATTAAGCAACGGATTGGCCTCCGTAGGTAACCAATAGCGGACATTGGGGGTTTCTTGAATTTGCGTAGTTGAACTCGTTAAGAAATAAGTGAGTTTTAATAGGTTCGCTTATTTAAGTTCAATGAATTCAGATAACTGTGATGATGGTGAGGTGATGAGAAGACAAATTTAGATGCTATGTGCACTTATCTTTACTAAGCGTACATAGTACAACTAAGAAACTTTGGCCAAAGTAATGTGCTTGCTTTGTGTACATTGTCTAATCACTATGATTCCTCAAATCCCGAAGTGTAGGATACATGATGGAGTTTACTAAATGAACTCTAGGTAGACACTAGAGGATCAATCACAAGTTCTCACTACCACAATGTGGTAAAACCAAGTGAGGCTAAGTATGAACATTCAAACGAATGTTAAGGGTGATCATGGAGATCAGGGATATTTAACCCTTACAAGCTGCACAAGGTTTATCACTATGTTATAGGATGGATTAATTTACTAAGACATGCTGCATAAACTAGTTTTAGCTAGTTACCTAATTTAATTATGCAGAGGAATGTCTACTCATTACTAAATTAATTTGACTTGCTTGCATTAACTAGTTGTAGCTAGTAATTTGATTTGTAAATGTAGAGGAATGTCTAAATGTTGTTTTTTAAAAAATTTCCTACTAATTTGGGTGTCAAATTCTAGGTTGTTACAAATATATTGCTAAAAATGGCTTATTTCACTTTTAGCCCGTCATCTTTCCCACCCATCTTCTTTATCCCTAAAGATTTTATAGTTACGCTTTAGCCAAATATTCTAGACTACATTGGCTTGAGCAGCTTGCCAAAGTCCATAGGGATTGTTTGATCCTTGAGGCCTAAGTCACCGGGTTTGTGTTCGTGTTTGACGAGGATAAAATTCGACAAAAATTCGTCGACCGATAAAATTCGGAAAAAAATTCATCAATAAATTCGAATTATATATTTCTACATTTTTTAAATTTATTTTAAAATAAACAATAAATAATAAATATACAAGAATGGTGGATATATACAAATATTAAATTCATAAATATCAAACTAAATACTAAATTAAAATCCTACATGCAACTAGGAACATGTTCTAATCATAATATTTCACCTTTTGAAAATATAACTAAGTTTATCTAAATAAAGTTGTGGCTTTATTTTTATTGAAATAAACAACCGAACATATTTATATTTTAATGAGATCCCAATTTTCTTAGTCAACGTGTGTGTTATATAATAAAAAATATAACATGGAAATTAACTAGAACCCTAACAAAATGGAGTAATATAAAATATAGCGTGCTAAAAGCCTAAACATACCATGGGATTTAATTAGTCCATGTTAAACATAATATAGAAATTAAAGTCCTGACTCCTATTAGTATAATACGGAATTAAATTTATACAATAGTAGTAAGTTATAAGCTAACATATATTTAAACAGCGTGAAGCCCTAATAGCGGACAAGAGGAAGTCTGCGGGAATAACCTTGGCATAAACACTTCACATAAACAATCGCGGTTGAACAGGGATGAATAGACAGTCGTGGCACAACCGACACAAGGCGAAACCTCAGGAACAGACCTCAGCCGCACTTTCCAGCCTCCAAACGTGCTTCGCAGACCTCGCCCGTGATTTTTCCAGTGATTTTAAATGATTTTGAATGATTTTTTTAATTGTATTGAATTCACCGAATTTTGAATTTTTGAGCCAAAATTCGGTGAATCCTGTGACTAAGCTTGAGGCTAAGAGTAGAAAGTTTCCTTTACTGTCCTAGGGAAAACCCATGTCTAGTCCAACTTAGAAAGAAAAGTCCAAATTTTCTATGCATATTTGCCATAGAGAAGAAGATGCTCAACTGATTCCCCCTCCTCTTTGCATAAGATGCACACAAATGGACCAATGCTTCCTATCTTTTGTACCTATCTCGAGTTAAAATCTTACCCTAGCATGTGAGCCAAGCAAAGGAGTTGGCTTTGGGTGTGCTGATTGCAATCCAAACTAGTGTACTTGGCCATTTTTCTTCTGCAGCCTCTCCTTTTGCAACACTGTCATATCCTGCATTGACACTGTACCTTCCAGACTTATCACCTGTCCATCTGAGAGTGTCTTCACACGAGCTTAGTGGTATTCTTCTAGTTTCAGGATTCCAAAGAGTATTTGTTTGAGATTTTGGACAATTTATGTTCTCCAAGCTTTTCCACTGTCAAGTTCTTTCATACTAGTGCTCCAAAACAATCCAGTAATTGCATGCTTTAGATCCCCATTCTTGTTCCTTAGTTTGTTATAGCTAATGAAGATCCTTACTCTCATGAAGTGCTTGCTTCCCTTGCCATGATCCCATCCAGAAATATGCTTTTTCACCATTTCCAATTATTTTCCTTGACGACAAAATAAAATTCCACATGTGAGAGCCAAGGGAAGATTAGCCGCAATGAAAAATCTTTTCGATAGGTCTGAATCAAGATATTTTTCCCCATACTGATTTGCTCCAATGTTGGTTACTTTCTTTGTATAGTCTCCATACCAATTTTACACCAATGGCTTCATTGTGCACTTGCAAATATTTTACTCCCTACCCCAACCGATTTAGGTTTGCAGACATTCTCTCATTTGTTTAAGTGGATATTTTTTCCCCTTCTCCCTGCGATAAAAAATGTTATAATATTATTGTACATAATCCTTGGAGTAGTCATTTGTCTTCTTGTAGAATCTTTAGAATCATCTAAAGATGAATTGAACAATCATGCTGTAGATGAATTGAACGGACACTTCTCAATGTAATAAATATGTAATTGCATCTCATTGTTCAGTTAATGGAATACAACTTTGGCTTGCACCAAATTACTTTTTAAATTCACAGTCCACTCCTGACTTGACATTGGTATTAGAACTCAAGCTCATTCATTCGTTTTCTTCATCCTCCATCTTCCTCGTCATGCTCCTGCAAACCATTTTCCTCCTTAGGTATTCTGCGCTGCTGTATTATATATTTCTTGTTCATCTCCTCATGGCGTCCTCTCCACCATCTCCACTCTGCCTTCACTACTTGCTGTTGTTACTGGTATTGTGGACTGCTGTAGACATTTATTAGTCTTATGTTGAGAAAACACATCATGTGATAACAATACAAGCGTTGGATTTGTGCATAGTCTTTGACCTAACATGCCAACTGCTGCACTACCACAAGAATCCCCTTCATTCAACGTGGCTCTTATTTGATTTGCATCCGTTTGTTATAGCACTTGCCTTGCTGCCCTCCACATCATGCACAGTCCAGCTATTCCAGAGCTTCATCCTCTGTCTGTAATTCATCACTACCTTGAGAGCATCCATGTTGCCCTTGCAACCACACTCCTCAAAAATCCCATAGGCAGCAAATTGAAAGCTAAGTTTTATTTTCAACACTTCAAAATTTTTAATAGATTCTTTCATTTTTTTTTTGGAGGAGCTTTTTTATTATAAATTACCAAAATACTATGACTTACCAAAATGTTACTATATTCATTGACTTATTAAATTTACAAAAAAGGTCATATTTTGAAAAACTCAAAAAAAAAAATCTTATAGATCAAATAACAACAGCCGGTATTAGCGGTGTCTCTGATTCACATATATGAATAATGTCATTGTGCTTGAACTATTGCATTTAACTCTTAATATAGCTGCAACATTGGCTCTGTGTTTTTGTCCCTTTAAATTGTTAGGAAAAATAAGGATCAATTTCCATTTTTCCACCGTTACCCTATTTATTTCTATCGCTAGATGTAAATCTTGCAAGTAAGAAATACCAAGTATATAGGGAAGTCATGCCCACGTACAAGGTTTTCTTGTTAAGTAGGTGTCATCGATACATCAAATCCTTTTCACTTACTACCTAGGTACCATGCATTGTTCTGCTCTCATGTGCTTTAACGTCTTTTCCACGTACCACGTGTATATTGAATGGATGAGCTTCTTTCATCTACCGACATGTATATAGGAAGGACAAACATGTCGAAAGGTTTGGTATATTGATCGGGGTTATAAAAAGGAAACCTTTTCAAACGATAAGGAATCAATCCATCTCCATGTATAGTTTATAACAATACGCATTCAATAAATTTAATTGCTAGCTCAACACTAAGCGAGAAAGACACATGGTTAGATTGGTTGCGACAAGTTGAGAATACTCTTATCTTCAATGATTTGTGGTTCGACATTTGTGATGGAGACAAGCAATCGGTCAACCAATAGCAATGATAAATGAAGAATCACAAATATGGATGCAAAATAATTCTAAATAGATTAAGGGATTTGTATGATTCTTGTTCGAGTTAGAGTTCATACAATTGCAATTGAAACTTAAAAACAATGATGCAATGAGTCCAACGTCGTAAATCTGTGCTACCAAGCATAATGCTAAAGTTTCTAGTGCCAAAATTGATGTGTATATGATTGTTTTCATAAAAGCTCTTCTTCCCACATATTCAACATATTTGGAGTCTTTGCAAACAAATAATTAGTTAAAGTCACTCGCATTCGATCAACTAGTTGATAAGATGGCGAAAAGAGATAAAGGCATTTGGAAGAAAGACTGAAAACTCAAGCGAAAGTATGTACAATGCTCATTAAAGAGACAACTTTGCCAATAAGGCTTACACTTTGAGTAATAGAGACAAGGGAAGATATAAAGGGCATGGATGCATGATTGACAAGAATAATTGTTAACAATAGGAGAAGGAAAATGACAAACAAAACATGTTTTGCAAACATTGTGGCAAAAAATAAGTCATGCGGCTTATGAATGCAAAACATTGTGGGACAAAATTGAGGCCTATTAGAAACAAAAAGAAACAAACAAAGAAAAGAAGAAAGCACATGAACTGGATTCTACTCAGTTCATAAGTGAAGACATGCTTTCCATTTCCTATGAAGTCAATAATGCCTTAGCAAATACAACTTGGTTTGATGCCTGGGTCGTAGACATTGGCGCTAACAATACATGGCTTTTTATAAGGATTTCTTTGAGGAGTTTCATGAAGAAAGTTGTAGTCCGGTATACTTTGCAGATAGAACAAGTTTGCAACCAGAAGGAAAAGGGAAAATTTGACTCAAGTCACCAGGTCTTCCAGAATTCATTCCCAAAAATGTCCAATACCTTCCTCCACTAAAAAGATACTTGTTATATCTAGTGTTTATCTAAAACAAGGCCACTCCATTTTGTTGGATGATGGAGAAGTAAAAATCACAAGAAAATGTGATAAAACAATTTTAATGACTAAATTTGAGGAAAACAAGTTGCTAAAACTCAGGGTCAAGCCTTCAATATGAAGAAATTTTGCTCATATCGTAGAAGAAGGAATGACACCAAGTCTTTCGTGGCATGCTAGATTTGGGCATAACAACTATGACAACATTTGCACAATGCAAAATAATGATGTTGTAGGTCTACCAACTCTACCCAAGAAAATTGAAAAATGTGAAGCATGCATCCTAGCTAAACACTCAAAGGAACCATTTCAAAAATCAGAACGGAAAGCTGATAGAAAATTGCAGTTAGTACACTCGATTTGTGTTGTCTGCGCAATTTTTTTGCTAGTGGTCATAATTATGTCATGTTTGATTATTATAGTAAAATGACATGGATCTATTTTCTGAAACAAAGTCAGAAGCCTTCGAAACTGTTCAAAGGTTTTGAATAATGATTGAAAATGAAGCACAAACCTGCATTGGGACACTCAGGACTAACAATAGTGGTGAATTTACCTCAAAACTGTTTGAAACCTATCTCAAGCAAAATGGGATCAAGCATCATCTAACAATTGCTCACTCTCCTTAACAAAACAGAGTAGCTGAGAGGATGAACAAAATTATGATGAAAATGGTTCATTCAATATTGTATTTCAAAGGGTCAATCTGCATTTCTAGACAAAAGCAACTCAAGAAACTTAAACAACAATGTATCTCCATGAGGAGGTCACCATCAACAGAGCCCTTCAAATGAAGACTCGTATGAAGTTTAGTGTGGTCATCCGCTTTCAATGCAACATTTTTGGGTTTTGGATTGACATGCCACATATAGATTCTAAAGGCAAAAATGACTAAGTTGGACCACCTGAGTTGCAAATGCATCTTTTTCCGATATTTGGAATCCTCAAAGGCCTACAAGTTATATAATGAAAAGAACAAGAAATGTCTACTCCTAGGATTAATGAATATTACGTACAATAATATTACATCCCCCTTAATCTGTAGGGGTTATAGTGAGACCAAACATAGCTTTAAACTTTTCAAATTTCTCTCTTCTAAATGCCTTTGTTAGGATATCTATTGGTTGCTTTGTAGTTGGACAATGTCCCTACTTGACACCGTTGTTGTCTTTCACATAATGCCGAATCAAATGATATTTGGTGTTTATGTGCTTGGTTCAGTCATGAAATATTAGATTCTTGGCCATTATGATCATTGAAGTGTTATCAACCATGAGAAGTATAGAAGAAACATGCTTTTCCCATAAATGTGCAAGAATCCTATAAAGCGCCTTTGCTAGGATATCTGCTAGTTTTGTTGTTAGATAGTGTAACAACTTGACACTGCCGTCTTTCACATGATGCCGAATCAAATGATATTTGGTGTTTATGTGCTTGGTTCGGTCATGAAATATTGGATTCTTGGCCATTGTGATTGCTGAAGTGTTATCAACCATGAGTGGTGTAGAAGAAACTTGTTTTACCTATAAATTTGCAAGAATCCTTCTGAGCCATAATATTTCCTGGTTGCCTCTACTGTTACCATGTATTCAGTTATTGTTGGCATTGACTACTTGACTTCCAAGAGATGACTGTTGTTCCTAAGTTCATCAAGAAACTTGTAGTTGATTTCCCATTGTCAAAATCACCTCCATAATCAGAATCTGAATATCCAAGTAGTTTGAAATCCGCTGCCTTGGAGTATTTGAGCCCAAAATTCTGTGTTCCCTTTAGATATTGAAGCACTCTCTTTGCTACTACCTAGTGACTTTCCGAAGTTGTTACATGTATCTAGAAAGAACATCTACAAAAGAAATGTCTAGTCTAGTTGTGATTACATAGATCAAACTTCCAATGAGCTGTCTGTACTTAGTTGCATCTACAAGCTTTGAAGTATCATTTGATGTTAGCTTCAAATTCTATTCCATGGGTGTGCCAAGTGGTTTACAGTCTGTCATTCCAAATTTGCTCAGAATTTCACCAATGTATTTTTGTTGTGTGATGAAGATGTACTTTGATTTTGAATCACTTCAATACCCAAATAGTAATGAAGGTATCCCAAATTTGTCATTTCAAAGCCTTTCATCAATTTTGCTTTGATTTTTGCAATGTATCTTTCATTGTTTCCTGTGAGGAGTAGATCATCCACATATACAACCAGAAATACAATTGTTTTGTCAATTGTTTTGACAAATAGAGTTGCATCTTCAAATTCAAAACGTTGAAAGTTCATGTTCAAGAGGTGCTTAGTGAGCTTTTCATACCATGCTTTGGGGGCTTGTTTCAACCCATACAACGATTTCTCCAACTTGCACACTTTGTGCTCTTGGCCTTCTACCGTGAATCCTTTTGGTTGAGTCGTCTAAATTGTTTTTTTTTGAGATCACCATTCAAAAAAGCAGTTTTTCCGTTCATTTGATGAACTTTCCATCCATTATGTGTTGCCAAAGCCAACAAAGTCCGAATAGTAGTCCATTTTGTTGTAGGTGCAAAGGTCTCATTATAGTCTATCCCTTCCTTCTAGGCAAAATCCCTTTGTGACAAGTCGTGCTTTGTGTTTGTCAAGTGAGCCATCTACTTTGTACTTGTTGCGAAAGACCCACTCACAACTGATTGGTTTACAATTGATTGGAGGATCAACCAACTTCCAAGTCCCATTTTTGACCAAGGCATCATATTCACTTTTCATCACTTTTCTCCATGCATCCAACTTTTCTCGCTTGTTTGAAGGAAGTTGGTTTGGCGTTAAAAGTAGTATTAACTTCTTCGGATGGTTAAAAGTCGGTAGTACTTGGGTGAGCTCTCCAAGGTCCAATTTTCCATTTTTCTTGAATCTCTTCAAGCATTTTATCTATTTTCTGATTTGTTTTATATGTGCTTTTGGTGCATGTTTTCCCAACTTCATCAGGTTTGACATTTGTTAGTGTTTGTGTGAGCCTTTTAGGCATCTTCTTTTGTGTCTCTTGCGGAATTCTTTGGGGCCTTAATTTCCCATTTTGAAGCTCCATCATTTTCTCGATAGTTGTTATGGAAACATTGGCCCATGGTTTGATGGAGTTTGAATTTTATTGCGGGGTGTTTCATTTTCAATTACAAAAGATAATCTGATTCAAGTGATTCCCACTTACATGCCCCCTTCATTGTTTTATCTATCTCCTTGTAAACATCAAATTTGGTAAATTTCTTAAGTTGACTGAATTGTCAATCTATGTTGGCTATGTCCTTTGCGGTTTCACAAAAACATCTTTTGCAATGAAAAATGTCGTTTTCTTTTCATCATATAACTTTTATGCCTTTGAGGATTCTGAATATTCTAATAGAATGCATTTGTGACTCCTATGGCCCAATTTGTTCCTTTTCTCTTGTGGAATCAATGTGTAGCAAGTGGATCTGAAAACCTGAAAATGTTGCACTAAAGGAAGATGACCACACCAAACTTCACACGGAATATTCATTTGAAAGATAGACCGAGGGTGATCTGTTGCGAAGATACATTCTTTGTTTGAATTGCTTTTGCCCGAAATGCAAATTGACCCCGTTGAAATACAACATTGTACACAATCAGTGTTCATCACATTTCTACTCATCCTCACCGCTCCATTTTGTTGAGGAGAGTGAGTGACTATTAGATGATAATTCTTGATCCCATTTTGTTTGAGATAGGCCTCAAACACCTTTGAAGTGAATTCACCACCATTGTCAGTCTGAGTGTCTCAATGCGAGATTGTACTTCATTTTCAAACATCATTTAAAATCTTTGAAAAGTTTTGAAGGCTTCGATATCTCTGTTTCATAAAGTATATCCATGTCATCCTGTTGTAGTGATCAATGAACACGATGAAGTACTTGTGATCACTAACAAAAAGAATTGGTTGAGAACACAAATCAAAGTGAAGTAATTGCAACTTTCTATCAACTTTCCATTTTGATGTTTGAAATAGTCTTCTTGATGTTTAGCCAAAATACAAACTTTACATTTTTCAATTTTCTTGGGTATAGGTGGCAATCCTACAATGCTATTTTTTTGCACAATGCAAATATTGCCATAGTTTTTGCCCAAATTTGTCATGCCACAAAAGGCTTGGTGACATTTTGTTTTTCTATGAGATGAGAAAAGTTCTTTGAGGTTGAAGGCTCACCCTTGAGTTTTAGTGACCTTCCTTTCTCAAATCTAGACATTACAACTACGTTATCACATTTTCTTTTGATTTTTTTTTCTCCATCATCCTCGTAGAATGGAATGGCCTTGTTTTCGATTAGCACCATGGACAACATGTTTCTTTTTAGCCGAGGAAGATATATGAATTTTTTGAGACTGAAATCTAGAAGACTTGGTGATTTGAGTTGAATTGTCCCATTACCTTTAGGTTAAAAACTTGATCTGTTTGTGAAGGATATTAGACTACAACTTTATTTATGGTACTCCTCAAAGAAGTCTTTTTGGAAAGTCGTGTTTTGTAGCACCAATGTCTAGGACCCAAACACCAAACCAATACGTATTTGCTTTGTGGCATTATTGATTTCATTTGCAATGGAAAGCATAACTTCACTTGTGAAGTGAGTAGAGTCTAGTCATGATACTTTCTTATTTTCTTTGTTTGTTTTTGTTTTGTTTTTTATAGGTCTCAATTTTGTTCCATGATGTTTTGCATTCATGAGCCTCATAACTCCTTTTTGGCCACAACGTTTGCAAAACATGTTTTGTTTGTCATTTTGCTTCACCTCTTATTGACCGTTATTCTTGCCAATTCCACCTCCTCTCCCTCTATACTTTCTCTTGCCTAAAGTGGGAGCTTTATTGAAAGATTTGCCCTTTTGATGAGCCTAGCACATACTTTTGCCTAAGTTTTTAGTCTTCCTTCCAAAGGCCTTTTCTCTTTTAGCCATTTTGTCAACCAATTGATCAAAAGAGAGTGACTTCAATTGATTGCTTGCTTGCAAGGACTCCAAATATGTTGAGTATGTGGGAAGAAGAGCTTTATGGAAGCAATTTTATATATATTAATTTTGACATTAGTAGCTTGATACCATGCTTGATAACATAAACTTTTGATGCTTAACTCATTACATCACTGTTTTTCAGCTCAAGATTGAACAATGTTAATTACAATTGTATGAACTCCAATTCCGTGAGTATAATATAGATCCCTTAGTTTCTTTAGAGCTTCCCAAGGTGTGTTGTACCCTTGTATATGATGAAAAAATCTGCCATCCACTGAGGCCCTTATCAAGGCCAATGCCTTAGAATTATTTAGCTTTAATATTTGTGATTCTGTCTTTGCTATTGGTTTTATTGGTTGTCTTTCCATCACAAATGTCGAACCACAAATCATTGAAGATGAGAGTGTTCTCAACTTGTCATGACTAGTCCAACCAGGTGTCCTTCTCGGTTAGTGTTGTGCCAACAATTGAATTTATTGAATGCATTTTTCTATGAAGGGAGATGGATTGGTTTCTTATCACTCCAAAAGGTTCCTTTTTCTATATACCACCAGACATATACCAAACCTCTCGATATGCTCGCCCTTCCTATATACCCATTAGTATGTGGAAGAAACTCGTCCTTTAGTATACCAATCGTGAAAGAGACATGAAAACACGTGAGAACAAAATTGTACCTTGCACCTATTTATTATGTGAAAATGATTTGCTTTATCAATGACACTCGCCCAACAAGAAGCCCTTGTATGTGGGTGTAACAACCCTATATATTTGGAGTATTCTTGCTTTCGGGATTTAAGTTTAATGATGGTTGTGAATGGGTAACATAGGGAATCGGACAATGAAATTTGTCCTTATTTCATCTCGGCGATTCATAGGGACGATACGAAAAACCCTGTTGCAACTTTATTAGGCTACGGTTGTAGTAGTTCAATCGTGACGATATTACTCGTAAACATGAACAAGAGGCACCATTTATACAAAAGACTGTGATTTGTTTGGTTTTGCACAATTTGATTTGTTTTTTCAACATTTACTCGATTTTGAAAAATAAAAATAGTTTGGAAACTTGACTGAAAAATCTGAATAAGCTCGCTGGAAATTTCTGAGTGAAATCCCCTCTCAATCCCTTGGGGTTTTCGTCATGAGAGATAAATCCACAAGGGTTTTCGTCCTTGGAATTTCTTACAAAAGTTGGAAGCTCTTTGCAATGAAAATTTGATAATAAAATTCTGGATATGCCTCAAGCAAGTCGACTTGCTCATATAAAGGAAAAACAGCCCAAAAGCACCTCCAAAATCAGCCAATGATATTATTTTATCTTCCCTAGGCTGGTCGCATTTTTCCTTATGGGCCAATTGTCACACTTCCCTATTTTTATCCCCACAAGCAAGTCGCATTTTTCCCCCTAATACAATTAAAATTAATTGTATTTTAACATTGGCATTTTATTTTAATAATAAGCTTTATTATTTATTATATGTGCAACTTATAATATTATTTTTTTAATATTTGCACAATATAATAAAATAATAAAACTCAATCACCCTTGACACTTCCTTTGGCCGTCGGGTAGACAAAAGGGGCCAAAGGTCTTCGTTACGAACTATCCGAAAAGAGGGACATTACATAAAGATCCTCTTGCTGGTTTCTATCTAGGGCATCAAGAAGAAGACCTATCAAGAGCTTTTGCATGGTTTGGAGCCCCTCTCCTAGGGAGCGACTAGGGTTGGAGTTAATTTAAGTGCTTTCTAGGGCACAAAACTCAATTATTATTTGATATTCAGATTTGACATAATTTATAAGGCTGAAATCTTTCATATTTGGCCATTGTTGGGGTTTGGAGACCTCCATTTTGATTATTTCTCTTAGTTGTACTTCTGCTGTTGATAAATTAATTGCTAGCTGTGTTTGAGATTGGTTTTCATGGTGAAAATTGTCCTAAAGTGTTTCTAAAAGGTTTATAAATATTGTGGATGAGTTTTAAGGTGGTGTTTGGGTGAAATCTTGTTGTTTACAAGCTGCTGTTCCTAAAATCAGATTGCTGTACCGTACTGATCTAAATTTTCAGTTTGCTGGTCAAAAATCAGATTTAAATCAGTTTGGGGTTTGTGCTATTTCCTTGTTTTTCAGTTTCAGCCCTAGAAAGGGATATTACAATAATTTAGGTAGTACTTAGTACAATTAGTGCAGTACAAGGAGGACCTGATACCAGTGCCGTTGCCTTGATGTACATCATTCTATTTATGAGACAAAGGACTAAATATTTGTGGGTTGACACAACTGTTAACAACCAAACATAACCAACAAGAGTCATTACAAACTACCTAACACCGGCAATACAAGCATTAACCATATAATGTCGGCTAATAAAATATGTAACTACTAAGACACTGAAATCCATGACCATACCAATATGACATTCTATATTATCCCCCTTAAAACAAGTCAGAGTCCCTTCCGACACAACCCATGTATAGCATGATGAAAATAAGAATGAAGAGGAAAGATGAGGACATCCTGGTGGAGTGAAGGCCATTGGAGAGTTTGCAGCTGAAACTACCAATCACCCGTGCTGAAAATCTTCTATGAAAACTCTGGAGCTTTTAGAATGTGTAAACTGGTATGAAGGGTCAAATCTTGTAATGCTTGACTGGCTTCTTCTCCAGAAGTAACCCTTAAAAACATTGAATGGCTTTTTCAGTTTGTTTTTTCATTCAAATTTTCTTGAAGTCTTATGTGAACATGAGCTAGAAGACGATATTCATGATGGCATGCACGCCATTCCCACCGTACTTTTAATGCTTCATGAAAGATTTTGCTGATCCGAATGTTCATCAGTGGTAACAGAAATGTTATCAAGAACATCATTTTGACCATGTAGAAGTAGTATAACTGAAAGAGCAATAACTTGACTTGAAAGGTTACTTGACCACCATTTTCACCCCCAAAAAATCCAACGTAATTTTTTTGCATGATTCTAAGAAATGCGTCAAGACTTTGCAAAGCTCCCATCCATGATGCACAATCCTTCCAGATGGAAGGATATCCAAACACTGAGTTCTAATTCCTCAAGGGGTGGGGCTTTGGTATTTATTGTGCTCATCCAATGAAGCAAGAGCAATTGTTTAGTGATATCTTGGACTGTTGCAATCGACTGAAGCTCTATTCTTGAGACATTGGCATGTTCCATGCTCAACTTATCGAACATTAAAGAGGAGGAGCAAGTTCAACCATATGGCTTACAAGAGCTACTGAAGGGCATATGGATTGCAGTGTGTCTGTACAGTGTTTGAAGGTGATTTGTTGGCCATAAGGGGTTTCTTTAATGGATGTATGGATGCAAGAGTTTACAGTGGTCGTACGGGGCGTACAGTGAGGTTCCTGTGGTGGTCGTACAGTGATTGAAGGTTTCTTACTGGGTGTAATTGGTTCCCGTGATGGGCATATGATGATTGAAGGTTTCATGGTGGTGTAAGAAGTTTCCATGATGGGCTTATGAATGCAGGAGTTCAGAGCGGTTTTATGGTTTGCATTCAATGAGGGTCCCGTGATGGCCATATGCTAATTGTTGGACACTAGCCATGAGCTGACTGTTCGGCATTGGCTGTATGGCGACAGTTGATCACTGGTTGTACAGTGACAGTTAGCTGTACAGCCACAATTGACTGCTGACTGTACATTCCTGCACTTCCCCTAGGGCATATGAGGTCAACTGTACATGGTTCATGGTGCTCTGCCTTTGTTTTTATAAAATGTCCTTTATTTTATTTTTAAATTTCTCTAAACAACCTTACCTTCATCATATTGCCTGGCGGTTTTTGATGACTCGAATACTTTATCACCCACACATAGAGGCTCAATACTAATCATATAAATAGGTTTTGTACGTAGTGGATATAATATTAACTTGGAATCATTGATTACAACTTTGCATCTTGTCCCATTCCAATGCGCTAGTCACTCCCACCCCATTATTCATTATGTGATGGATTTTAAATGGCTATCCCTGGATTACTATAAATTTTCTTGGCTGTATTGCTCATTAGCTATTACTTTTTGTCATTTGATAAAAGTTTTCCGCATGAAATTCTTGTGCCTTATATTTATCATGCTCATGCTTCCTTCAAAACGCTTTGATTGGAATGCTGCAAAAGGAATTTAATGCATGTGAAAGAATGCAGAAATTCAGAACTGGGTATGAGAAAGTTGATGACTTCGAATTAACAGGATACGCAGATTTAGATTCAGGTGCTTCAAGAGATGATAGGAAATCCACTGTAGGATATATGTTTTTAGCATAAGTTGGGAACTGGAGCATTTTCTTGGACCAACAGGAAACGACCAACTGTAGCACTCTCATCAACACATGTTAAATATATGGTAGCTGTAACTGCTACATGGGAAGCAATATGGCTCTGGATAGTCCTTTCTGATCTTCAACTGCCACAAGTGAATGCAATATATATATTTTGTGAAAGTGAAAATGTGATTAAGCTGGTGAAAATCGAGTTCATCATGCTTGTATTAAGCATTTAGGAATCGTCATCATTTCATCAGAGAAAAGATGCAATATGGAGACCTTGAATTCATATATTGTGCAACTCAAAATCAACTGGATGACATATTCACAGAATCTTTATGCAGTTTTTTTGAAGTCTAAAACAGTACTAAGACTTATGTCCAATATGACATACGATATTTAGGCAAATTGATAAACCTAAGGAAATTTTGAAAACTAAAACACTATCAGAACATCGAGATTAAACCATTGAAAAGTGTGTTCTAAGATTTTTTTGTGATATGTGATATAGTCGGATTGACCATATGAACAAAACATCGAATTGACTAATAGCTTTGCAATGAGACTGCACCCACAGGCTGACTTATACATAGGAATCCAGCATCGAGCCAGTCAACGTGACTCAAATCATGGATAGGGTTGGGAAATTACGAGTTGTAAATACCCCAAAGTAGTGTGCATTTTTCCATGTCTATAGTGATGAAATACAAAATGTGCTATTGCAAACATGATAAATGAATTCTTCCATCTTTATTCATGCAACTGTGCCAGTTTCACCAAAGTCTTATGATGTAAGACATTTTGCCAAAGGTATTATTCTATCCACTTTCTAATGTATTATTTATTCCACACAAGAAGTTTTACCATTGAATTTACTCCCGTTTATCATAAACAAAAGCATTTGTCACGTATTATCATCACAAAGCCCTAGACCTTGGTGCTAGAGAATGTTGGTGTAACCATCTGTTTTTTTGAACATGGAATGGTGGAGTAGCTATGGTTAATCTTTCTGGTCACATTAATCTCTCCTGGAAAAGAGACTCATTGCCCATTGGTCTTTCCTTAAGATTGAATGTTGAGGTACATGCTCATGGTTTATAATGGACAGGTTGGCTGGGAGTCATGAATTCGTGATTGTGATTTAAAAAAAAATGGATAGTACAGATATAAATGTTGTTTTAATGAATTCCAAGTCAGTTTAATCCTGTCCTTATCTGATGGGCTCTGTAAGATATTTCACAATCACTATCCTGTAGTGCTTAAGCAGGATTACAGTGAAGGCTAATGATGTTGGTAAGGTTCTCTTGCTTCCATTTATGTATGGAGGTCAAGGGATTTGATCATTAAGATAAATGTTGCTCCAAGTTGTTGAACATTTGAGAATTTCCAAATCTGGAAAATTCTGTGTTACCCCAATCAAGCATAGACAATTGAACATTTGAAAATTTCCAAGTCTACGAGATTCTGTGTTACACCAATCAAGAATAGACAGTGTACCTGCTGAGAATTTTTATCCTAGAGATTGCCATTAATTCTCTTAAATTCACTTTTTGTGCGTATTGCAACTTGAAGAATAATCTATTAGCTATTGTATGTGTATATTGTTAATCTAGATTCTAACTGAATAAATCTTTCTTCCCTTTTAAAATGTAGAATTAGATGCAAATATAATTTTTATTTCAACATATTGCTATGCTGCATTGTTTCATTCATATGGACTGCCACCACAAGTCTAGACTTTTCCTGTATATTTTCTACAAATCCGGACTTTATATGATGTTTATGCCTTAATTATTCATACACCCTTATTAAGACGAGCTTGCTTATATCTAGAAACCTGTTGAACCTATAAATGGTTGCTATTATGATTCTCATGAGAATCCAAAATACATTTAGGGGCTTAATTTATTAAATTTCATGGTGTTTTTAGGAGTGTTAGCTACAAAAACTGGAATATGAACCAGATACCAATTTTTTTATGTTTTCCAAGGAACCTGTAATATTGTTAAGGCAACAATTAATTCTCAATGCTTGGAAATCATGGTAGCTAGACGTTAATACTCCTAATTAGCGTGACATTTAACTGAAGGTTTAAAAAATAAAACTTCAATGTGATAATTCCCTGTTCAGTTTTCTA
Source organism: Taxus wallichiana var. yunnanensis (assembly GCA_018340775.1). Lineage (NCBI taxonomy): Eukaryota > Viridiplantae > Streptophyta > Pinopsida > Cupressales > Taxaceae > Taxus > Taxus wallichiana. The sequence goes on from CM031243.1 coordinate 604,936,544, forward strand.
TATCTTTGTAATGGGAAAACTTTGACATATATGCAGGTAGAACTGGAATTTGATGATGGAAAAAAATTTATTCTTGCTGCTGAATTTCTTCGTGTTCAAAGTCCTGCTGCTGATAGCAAAATAAGAACCATAAAGGGTGAAAAGGTGAGATATCCATGATACAGTTGGCAAGGGATGAAATTATGTGATTCTGGCATAGGTGATCAGGCTTTTGTCTCATATGAACTGTCTTGTATTGTTTATTGATACACATGCTATTCATGAATGGGGCTATCTTTCTTGAGAAAAATCACAAGCGTTTCACATCCTTTCATATTCAGACCATTCTTCATTAGTTTTCAGGAGAATCAACCGAGATGAGAAATTAAACAATTTGATCATCTAAAGCATGTCTTACACTGATCAAATGTATTACCCTTTCTTGAGAAAGCTTGAATAATTGGTTTTATTTCAAACAATGGTTATTCTCCATGAGCAAAAAGTGTCGCTACCACCTTGGAATGCTCATCTGCTTTTGTGGCAGATTAAAGTTGCTATTATAATTTCTTCTTTACTGTTCCTATCCCTGGAGTTCTTTCAAAAGATTCATGTGCATCAAGAATGAGTTTGAATTTTTGCAAAATGCAGATGCGGCCTAGAGTTAGACATGAGAGAATATTTTGTTTCAAGGTCTATGATCATTTGATATAGAGAACTTTGTAAAATGTAATTGCGGCGAGACTTATCTCCATTGCTATTATTGATGGTCTTGTCAGGTAATATCTGGGAGACGGCATGTAGGAATAATGTCAGCAGAACCCATTGGCAATTATGGAATAAGGTATTTTTCTTGAACTGGTGAATTGTATATTTTTATTCACTAATATGTCATGGAAACATTAGAAAAGGATGCATTATGATATCTAATATATTCCTTTCTGATGTTGGTTTTATGTCTTAAACCAGAATAATTTTTGATGATCTGCACAACACAGGAATTTACACATGGGATTACCTTTACAATCTAACAAACAATAAATTTACATTGATGAAAGACTACATCAGAACTCTAAGGAAGTATAATCTGAGTCGAGATCCACAAAAGAGAAAATAACCAAGAGTAGAGACTCCTGAACTATGAAATAACTCGAAGATCCTTTCCTTTCTGGTCAAAATTGTGATTAGAATGGCTTAGCTGAATGGACTAAACTATGAGCTATGTTCCAGAGTTTCATTTTCAAATCTTATCCAAAGGTCATAGTGTTGTAGCACCATACACTTCCTAGGTGGATTATCTGTTTGGGAAGCTGGACCTTTAATCACTTGAGAAATAAAACCAATTTTTATCTCAGCGACGTTTTCTGATGTCGAGTCAATGTGAGACAGGTTTGGCCTCAAAATTCAGCTGTTTCAGAGTTCAAGAATGTGGATCAGCTCATCAGCATGCGAGTATTGACCTTAAGTTGAATTTTCTAGTACTGAAATTTTTAAACAGGGTGTATTACAGTGTAATTATTGATAGTCTGGCAATAAATCAATTCAATTTCATGTCCATTAAAACTAGTCATGAAGAAAATTTAGTCCAAATGATCCAAATGGTAGTCTCCCTGAGTTCTAATTATACGAGAAATAGAAAGCAATTGTGGGGGATTGGAAATTCCGCTCTTTATATTTGGGGTTTCATTATATTCCATTTTTATCGCAATAATGGTATGAAAGAAAATATATTTAGTAGTAAAGAGCGGAGAAATAGAATTATAGGCTTGTTTTAACCTGTTCTACGAACACAATTAGCACTCAGATTTCTTATGTAGTCTTGTTTTTGTATTACACTGTAGGAATCCTGCTTTGGTTATTTGTAGAATATGAAGTTTAAATTTTGCAATGGAACATCGAGATATGTACTTTTACAAATCTAATGTACTCATTTTTTGAAAATTTCAATAGAGCAAACACTTTAGAAAACGTCCCTTAACAATTTTGTGGGCAACCCATACACATTAAAAATAATCATATCGTGTATGGACACCTTAATGAGACTGAAGAAACCCTCCATTAATGTTTGGCTGCAACTCAGAATGAGTTACTCTATGGCTTTCAATTCATTTAGAATCATCTCGTTTACTCTACTAACATTTCACTATTATAAATAGTGATTAAATGAAGGATTCCCATCAAACTCTGGACATAGGAGCTAATATGAGCTAATACCCAAGATTTAGGAGAAAGTCTTGAGAGAATAAGACTACAGCTAATGATTTCCCTCCTTCCCTTTGCTTCCCTATTACACCTGCTCACATGTTTCCATATGAATGCTATGAAATTGTTTTAGGCAAGCCTAACCCAAAATGGAAAGAAAGATGTATACATTCATTATTTATGATCCTCAATCTATTGGTGACAAGAGTATATAAAATGTATTGCAATGCCTTTTACTTGCTACAATTATTCATAGTTAACTTTCAATTTACTTGTTTCAGCGCTAAAAAATATTTGCAATTTTCCAAAACAATGGAAGCAAAATAGTTTTATCATGAGAACTCATGTTCTTAAGAGTGTTAATTTTTAAATTTGGTGGTGGTTTTGATTGAACTATTCTTCACAATTTTTGAGTTCTTCTACGAGAAAATTTATATTTTATAATCGTGTTAAAGCATCACATTCATATATTTCATTTGCTAGGTATCAATGGAGAATGTATTGAAAGCTAAACAAGTTTAATGAACATTGTTCGTGATATGCTTGTGAAGTTAAGTTTACTTTACGATACTACAATCAACACTTTTTAGAAATTTAAAGGAAATCAATTGTGGCATGGTTGATGCTTTTATGCCTTCTGACATTTTTTGTTTTTATTGATGTTCACCTTCCATACTATTGTTGTCGTGTCAAAACTTTGCCACCATTTTGAAAATTTTCACCTTGGCATTTTTCCGCTCCGTCTTATCCTTCATGTTTGCCCTTGAGGCATTCGTCTTAGTTTGCAGTTTATAATTTTGTCGTTTCCTTGTGCAGGTTTTACACTCTTGGTCATTTCTATCACGGTGAATAAATGCAAAGTGTTTTGATTGTTGCGGGAAGGTTCGAGTTATTCCGAAGCCACCCTTGCATTGAAATAAGTTTCTAAGTTGTCATAGTCCCGCTTCTATGGGTTTTTGCTTCCCAGAATACCTCTATGATGTACTTTGGAGCTTCTTGGTTCTATTTTTGCATTTATCTTTGCACTTTTTGTACTTTGGTTCCCACAAGCAGTCCCAGGGGCATTTTTGAGTTTAAAATGTTCTTGGAAGGAGTATGAAATGTACTTTTGCACAAGACAATTCTTGGAACCTCCTTCCCATGCACTTATCCATTTAATTAGTTCTTGGAACATGTCCTGCATGTGCTTTTGAACAAAACTGTGCTCAAAACCCATCCCTCATGCAGTTTTGCACTATTTATGTGTTGAAGTTACTCATCAAATGCACCTTTGCACTTACCATGTTCTATTTTGATGTTGAGTTTGCACCTTTTCCTTTCCTTGTTCTCATGAACACTCCTCATTGCACTTTTGGGTTAAGTTGTTCTCATTGAGCACTCTACATGCGTGTTAGGAAATTGATGTGTCCCCATGCACCTCTTCCCATGCGTTTTTGAATTTACTTGTTCCCAAGAACCTTCCCAAATGTGATTTTCTCCATTGTGTTCTTAGTACCATTTGATATGGCTTCTTGATGTTATGTCTTTCATTTTACTTATTTTTGCTTCCCAAAACATTTCAAATAACTTGAAGTCCTCTATATAGACTTTCAAAGACAAAATAGAATCAAAACTTGGTAAAGTGAATGTTATTTTGCACCAAAATATGATTTGTACTCTCTATGAAATTTTTGTTAATATCTCACGCTCCTTTCATAAAAACTTTTGTAAAATTTTGTCCACAATTTCTCCTGCCATACGCCTTCACATTGATTGTTCTCTTGTTTGATATAGTGGCCTATTTTATTTTTCCCACCTCCGAAAGGTTTCCAAGTGTTTTAGCTCCATAAACAATTGAAAATCACAATTCCAGTGATTCCATAGATCTAATATTTTCCAAAACACCTATGTATCACTTGCAATCACTCCATTTCCATTTCTGTTTTGATCACAAACTTGCTAAACAGTGGGGACAACACTGTTGATTTCATGTATTTTGAAGATTTTTGGGTAAAACTGGCTGAGAATCACCAAACTCTTGAGGTGAATAGGATATTTCACAGTGGCTTATACCAAACTATAGGTTTCCCATTGTCCATGTAATGTATCAATATTCTTTTGGCTTGCTCAAACAATTATTATCCCATTAGTTGCGAGATCAAGTCAACAAGTGACACAATTGTGGCTCAGCTTGACCTGGACAACATCGGTGTCACTTTCAGAGTTTGGAAGTCACGTTCTGTGATTTCATGAAGGAGGTTTTGATTGAATGGAACTCGTTTCTAATGTCAACATGGTTTAATTGCAAACAATTCAAAAGTCTCTTGCTAGAATTCCATCCATAACATGGTTGTACTTAACATAGATGAATTTTTGTTCATATGCAAATCAGGATTGGACTATTTGAATTCTCCCTCTTGGCAATTCTAGATGAACAATGCCCCATTTCTGCAAGTTGGATAATTTCCACCAATTTATTTGTGAAACCAGGAAATTATTCAAATCATGAAATTGTAATTAATTAATTCACTTTTTGAATTAATTAAAATAATTTAATAAATGGATTGTAAAGTGAACTCAAGTTGTTTTAACTTGAGTGAAAAGGCGGATAAGTTATAAGTGGTTTTATAACTACTTTTTCCTATGGAAATTGTGGCAACTATGTGTATCTACTTTGACTTCAATCCATGAGATATAAAATGTTAACTTGGGAATGAGAATTAGTTTAATTTGCTTATAAAATGTTAACTTGGGAATGAGAATTAGTTTAATTTGCTTATCTTTTGATTATGAACTTTGTTTGATATTCATAACTAAAGGCATATTTTTAGTGTTAATTCATTGTGAGGGATGCATTAATACATAGACTTTGTAGTGCCTATTCATGTACATGGACTTTTTGCCATAGCCACACTATTCATTACCCCCTAAGCCTTTGTACTTCCGATTGATTCATATTCCTCGTGCAACTACTCAAAGTTCTATTTTCCATGTGAAAGAGAGATTTTTAGTTTATATTTTCCTCGGAGTTATCGGGCATACTTCCTTGTTCCCATTTTGTTTCAGGGTTTCTTTCTTTACCCCCTCTTTTATTTCCTTTCTCCTCTCTTTCTCCTTCCCAATTTTGTCTCCTTTGCGCTTATTGGTTAAAAGCACAAAAAACCTAAGTATTCCTTGTTACGAAAAATCATGTTAGTGCTCCACATTAGTATGATTGTAAATAATAATTACAATGGTAATTATTATGGTTGTTATGGTTATGTCAGTAAGTGGTTAGATTGTATATATATAGTTGTAACAATATATATTACGGGAATATGGTTTTAGGGTGGTTGAGGTTGTTGAACAACCAACACCTTATTTATAGGATTGATTATCTCCTATATATTTGTAACCTGTGATATTCAATATCAATGAAGCAATATAGAAGAAATATATTATTCGTGTGCTAAATTCTTTGTCTGATTTTCTCATGTAATACTCTAATATTTCCTATTATTCCCATCATACGATGGAACAACCCCTCTCAAAAGTAGAGGAAATTCACCTGTCAAAAGGTGATTTTCTCTAATGTTGCAAATTTTACACCCTTCATTGGGCCGTTTATGAAAATATAGTGGCATAAAATTCTGCCAACAACTATTTAATAGCAACACCATTTAGAAATTTAGAGGTTTATTATGTTAAGGACGTAAAACAATCGAAACTTAATTATAGAAATACGACAAGAAAGTATGACTTGAATTTAGGACAAAAAAGGATTAATATAAAGAAAAATGAAGAAAAAAACTTTGAGTAAAGAAATAGGCTAACTAATTTTTGCTAATTTCATTGCCTAAAATGCTATATAGGACAAAATCGACAATACTCTTGTTTGGGGCTACCGTTCTTGCCGTGTGGTCGTTTCTTCCGATTGAAACATCTAGGAGGTGTCTTCCTATCTATTTTGTTGTAATTTGGCTTTGGAAAATATGCAATAGCACAAAATTGGGTTTTCTTATCGATCCTAATAAGCTCACTTGCACATGATAGTCGATGGCCCTAAACTAAGTTCAAATCAACCTTAACACCCACTCGTTATATGTAAGCATTGCGCTATGTATTTGAAAATTTAGGTGGAAGTAGGTTGATGTAGTTTTTCCAATGTGAGTGAATTGTAAGGTACTCCACTTTTGATCTTGAATACTCAAATCCAATGATATGAATGTGCCTATACCCTTCATTTAGCACAAGACACTTTGCACGTATGCAACTTTGGTTTCAAAGTGCTTCATATTTAGGTTAATGCTCTTTGATTGTTGTAGGATTGCTCTTGAGATTTTGAATGAGTATACGCAGCTTTGTGTAGTGATCTCTAAGGTGACTTAATAATGACCTTAGGGGTCATGTGTACATATATGCGACTCTTGGGTCATTGTATATAAATGGGACTATTTGTTGATTTCTTGTGCATGCCGATCCAAAGAACAAGCCTATACCAACTTAAGGAAAGTGCCTAATTTGTATTTTGACCACTACCATGTAAAGGATAAGAACGACAACGTTCCTCCCAAAAAGTAAGCCCGAGTTGACCTAAGGAAAATGCCCAAATTTGAATTCCGACCATTGCCCATGTAAAGGACAAACAATAAGGGTAGGCGAGAATGTTGCCATTCCTATCTAGGGGTCAAAACTCTAAGAATAATGAAAATGAAAAATGTCTCCAAGGGTGTAAAGTTGACTAGTCAAATTGGAAATGATCATGAGTGTAAATTTGACATATGGAGGTGAGCAAGGCGATACATGTATATGTAATTGGAAGGGGAAGTATGTGCTAGAAAAGCTAAATATGTGCTACTAGTCCAAATATACTAAATGATGCCAAACCTGACATTGCTAATTGTATCGTGCCAAAATTAGGTTATTACAGATGCACCACTTTAATCTAGTATTAGAAATGTACAAATGTTGGGTTCAAGGGATTAAAAAGTGCGTACGTGTGGTAATCGTCGAGGATGTTGTAGCTAGATTGTTTTGATGTCTTGTGTGAATACTTGTAGCCAAATGGAAATGCAAGTAGATCAATTTTTCGATAATGATAATCAATTTGTAAATTTGAAATGCATATAGACGAGTTTCAATCAAGCAAAAAGGCCAAGAGGCATAAGTTGCAAAATATAAGGAGGGTGGTTCTAAATGACCTAATAACTCCATCTAAAATCACTATGCACTAGAGTTAAGATACCACTTTGAAAAATGTGAATTTGAATGTGCACGTCATCATCGGGTAGTTAGTTCAAATGTCCAGAGTAGGATAAATAATCAAGAAGGAAAAATTCGGTGAAACAAAGTGGTTTATGCAAAACAAGTTGCTAGAAGAATTATCAAGATAAGAAACGTATCAATGTCAAGACAAAATAGAAGAATGAAGACCGAGCCAAGCAACTCGAACAAAAATAATTAAATAAGCAATTATGTGCAAGAATCTCGTAGTCAAGCTAACATAGGAATTGGCTAGGAATACTAATCGATTATCCTGACAATGTGATGATTATGTGATGGTCTAAGATCAATTGATGCAAATGGCACATGTTGTGGCCAAGGATGAATAAATGTATAAGTATCAAAATCAGAAAATTAATATTGAGTCGTATGGTAACATGAATCATCCGCTCTATAGATATGATCACATGTATGTTGTAGAGCTAGAGGAGTCTTAGGAACTATATGTACGCGTCCACCGTTCTAGGACTAGAGATTGTTTGGGTGCTTTTTTTTGAACAAACATAATAGGTTCTCATACTAGATCTCGGGGCTTGGATGAATAGGAGCTACAAGTTGGACTCATATTGTTGTTTCCTAAGGTTGTATAATTGGTTGTTGTGACCACATAATATGTAATGTCTCAAGTCGAATATGGAATTCGTAAGGAACACTCTAAATAGTTACCTCCTTATTGCACGCATACTTCAAGCATTGATGTAAAGAAGATGATATTTATCATATTGTGTATCGAGGGATGACTTAGTAATTTGTCACATGGCCCGGTGTGGGGTAAGACTAAATTCTATATAGCTATTGCCTTAGGTATGACCATGAGTGGTAATACAATGCTCCTAAGAGGGTTCTAACGATGTCCATCAAATATTTTTACCATAGATGTCGTATCAATCAAATCAATATGAGTGTACCCAAGGCTAGTAAGCATGTTCACATTACATATGTTTTCGCTTGATCCATTGTCTACCGTAATGCATTGTATCATATATGGATTAAGGACAACACACATGAATAAAGGCTTGTCAATCGAGTCTTCATCAAGGATCTCAAGGTCATCAAATGTAATAGTAGGTCATCATTGTCTCGCAATCGTAAGTGTACCAATGAGTCCGTAGGGTGATCCATGTCAACTCTAGGAGCATGTGAAGCGGTGTCGTTGTGCATAATAAATCATATGAACTTCAATATTTATCTTGGTTTTATTATGATTAATTAAAGGGTCACTTAACATCTTCAAACATTGTTTAGGTTGTACAATTGATTCATTCATTGATGTGTTGCTACCTTTAAGTTGGATGGTGTTAGTGTTAATAAGATCTCAAATCTCATGTCTTAAGACAAATCAATTATTGGTCACATGTCTTGAACATTTATGATAACTACAATATGCATTGCCATCAAAGTTCTTAGATTATTTTTAGCCGCATCAATCTCTCGTGGGTGAAGGTAAATAAATTAGATTGCATTCAAGTAATTGTTGAAGTACCTTATGAGGGGTCAAGACAAGCACGTAAGAATTGTTTCTATAGAGGAGCAAAACGATAAATGTGTTGGCTAGTTGTGATACCACATTAATTGATATTTTAACCTTGTTCTTAGCATTAATACCTTTTGACTTGAATCATGTTTTACTCTAAAATTTAGCTCTAGTAGATGTGTGAGTATTGTTTTTGTATTTTAGTCTATTTGTAGCAAGGAGATTGATTTCATGATGCTTAATTGTACGAGATAGATTGTCTAAGGATTGACGCATTTGAAACATGATCATCTCTAATAGGTTGAAGAAAATTTTGGGTGAAAATTTCATGTAATCCACCATCATCAACGTGATGTGATATTTGGGAAAGCATGGTCTTGTATTTAAGCACATACACACCAATATGCTTATTAGGTCCTTCTCTAAGTTGTGCAATTTGAGAAAACAAGAACTTTTGACTAATATTAATGGCAAAATGAGCTAAGAAGTTAATGGATAAAAGATTGAAAACATGTACACATCGAATTGGAAGGGTTTGTAACTAGTTCAAAGTCATAAGCCGTAAGGCTTCTCATTAAAAACTTAATTAACAATCTATTCTTCCTGCATAATCTAGACATGCAAAAATAAAGTCTTGTTGTGTTGTTGAGGGTAACCCTTGCCATCAAGCCATGTAAAATTTTGCGTAGCAATTTTTTTAGGAAAAGGATGAGAAAGAATCTCAAGATCTAATGGATTATATAACATGTTGATAGAACTCACCGTGTAACTTGCTATATTAGATCATTGTTTTAATTGTAAAAGTTGAGCTTGGATGTTCTGAATTTGTATGACATATGCATTTTGACTAGGAGGTATATGAATGTGTGAAGTAGTTTGTTTTGAGATAGAGTACATAACAAAGGTGTCGCATTAGGCGTAGGCCTATGAGGAAGAAAGGGAGTTATATGTTGTATACAAATATCCGAAGAAATTTGAGTAGTTTTTCGTACCCCCATATTGGTGTGGACATCACTTGGGAAGCCATAAATGTAGACACAAGTATGAATGATAATAATATTACTATGAACATGTAATGTAGGATGCGAGCCTCTTAAAGGGGGTGTAGTATCAATCAATGGTTCATTGTAGACCTCCTCATGTATAGTTACCTTAACTAGCTTTGCTTCAATCAACGAGGTTTCTTTGTAACATGACTTTCTATTCACTTTGAGTCAATGCTAATATGTCCATTCAATCAATGCCACTTTGAAAATCTACAAAACAACTCTGTAATTATGTACAGATGATGCTTTTATTCCCGGTGATACTATTTTGTTTTTGTTAATATTCACCTTTCATACTATCAAATAGCATAACATTGGTAATTATTTTTGTGGGAAAATATATTCTCTTTTACAATCCATTATGGGATGTTATTCTTTGTACTTAATGAGAGTCCTGCATTCTAATTTCACGAACTTATACTTTATATTCTTTGTATTTATTAGTATTTTCTTAGATTCGAATTGCATGCACTTATAGTCTCTATTCTTTGCATTTAATATTATTGTTGATTGTGTCTCAATTTCCAGATATGAATTTATACTCTATATATAGCTTTGCTTTCTTTTTATCAAATTATTATGTGCATATATCTTAAAATATTTTATCTATTTATAATTTTTTATTTGTCAAAGTATAGATGCTATATTTTGTTTTGATTGTCATCTATAGATGAAAGTGGTGATGAAAATCATGATGTTGTACATTTAAAGGTTTCATCTTTTAACATTCACAAATTGAAAGTGGCAATGGAAGTCACTATGTTGTATTTTGGAAGATTTCACCTTACCATTCATGAATTGAAAGTAGCGACTAAAATCATGATATTGTACTTTTGAAGGTTTTTATAGTACTTGAAATTTAGATACAAGGCACTTGGAAATAATAATTGGATGTTTTTCCCTACTCTTTTCCATTTATACAATTAATTGACTTAATCCTATGTGCATCTTACTCAATTTATGTACTCCAAAGTAATAATGTAAACTTACTTGTCACTAAATTTAGCTCTTCAAGTGCCTATGCACTATATACTTTGAATACATCTTCGGACTCATGGCCACTCAACTCCTATGTCAAATTAGGTCCCAAGCTAAACTTGGGCAAAATTGTCGTGGTTGATAGTTTTGAACCATGGTGAAGCTTTTGTCCTAAGCACTTCCAACAATCAATTTTTCAAATGCATAAGCTATTTTAGTCGTCTTGGGATCAAGTGACCGGTAAATCATTCACACAATTCAAATATAAAAACACATACACCCTACTCATTAGAGACATCTTTGACATCTAAGATATCTCACTCTTAAACACTTTAAGAAATACTTTTGGGCCCAAATCATTAAAGCATCACATCGTTAGTGCACACCAACAAGCTACAAGTTTGAATACATCCTATGTTGTTGCCCTAGAACACTTCTCAAGTATTACTGACTCAAGTCAAGGATCATTGCCAAGTATTGAAGGCATTATTCGGTCTTGCAAAAAACCACCGTTCATGCACATTCACACACATCCACATGGAGAGAGAGTTATGTGTGACTTAACATTTCTTCGAGTATTGATGGGTGGTGTAAAACTTATCACACTATTGAGGGTGGGTGAGGTCATTCCAACTCAATCAAATTAACCCCTTTTAGGTCAAAGGTGAAACCATTTGCGAGTATGAAAGTGCGATTACACGGAATTTGAGTGCATATTCCATATCCATGGAAACCGATGAACCATGTGATAGAACCTAGTTTCAAATCAAGGCATCATAGGGAAAAATCATCCACAGAGATTATAAATGTCTAGGCATTTTTGTCTAGTTCGAGCGATTTTATCTTGTACTTAGTTTCAACACTCTAAATTTTATAAGCATTTTGATGGCACTGTCATGACCAATTGTTACAGTCTTAGACTCCTACCACACTTCCCAATCTCATTTGTGATTTCATCTTCTTGATCATGTCTTCTTTATTCTCCACTGCATATGAAACAAATATGTTAAAGAAAACATACTCTTCTTTATTATCCTTTTCAACTTCTTCCTTCATTTCATCAATGCTTTTCTCACATCTCCTATCATGTGTATTGAACATTTCCTCAATAACTTTCAATTCCTCCTCCAACATGAAATCATCCAACTCTCACTTTGGTCTTCATAAAAAGAGGACCTTCATTTCTGATTTCTTCTTCTCCTTGTATACCCTCACGGAGGAATCCTTATTTTTGCATGTAATCTTATTTTAACAATTCATCTTCATGTTTTCCTCTCTTATTATACCTATATTTTCTTCATTGTCTTCAACCAACCGATCACTTTCTTTAAGCATTTCAACTTCTTCATGGTAAAGAATAACCCACCTCTTCTTCACTAAACTCTCCTTCATCTTCCTCTTCACTATCCCATTCATCTTCTTCTTCCAAAATGGTACCTCTTCATCTTCATATTCTTCCTCCCTAGCTGCCTCCAACTCTTCTTCTAGAAGGCTAGTTAACTATACTATTCTTGTCCTCATTTTTGTAAGCTCTTCTTTAGGGATCAATACACGTCCCCTCTTTGCTTTCTCTTCCTCTGTATATTCTCATTCACGCTTTTCAACAAATTCACCATTTCTTCAAAATGGCCCTCTCCCATACCAATTTCCATCCTTGGTTCTTATGTGGAATCTTTATCAAGAAACTTATCCTCTTTTATCTATTTTCTCTCTCCAAACAAGTCTTTTTACCTTGCTTTGGTATCCAAGTCTTTTTCATCTCGGACTCTTTATTCTTGAGCTTTAATAAGTTCTCCTTATAACATTCCTTTTCACTCCGTGTCTAGAATCACCAAGATTTTCTCTCTAGTCTTCTCTCTTACTATCTATTCAAATATGAGCTTGTTCTTGTCTTATTCTCTTCACTTTCTATCACTAATTTTCCTCTAGGATTTTAGATCTTGCTAGTTAACTTTGTAACTTCCTCTTCCACTTCTCTATCCTTACTTCTATCACAACTTGTCAAAAAATCATTACAAACTTGCACAAATATTGTTAGATTCATCATTGTACATTCCTAGAGATCTTCCTACTCTAATACCAAAATGATTAAGAGAACATTGCAATCACTTTCACAAACACGAGTTAACTTCAAGCCATAGACCAAACCATGTAAAATATTTACAAGTTTCTCAATGCCAATTCTAAGATTAGGATACTCTTCATAAGTTTCTTTGCTTCTTGATTTTATTCTTACATTTATACTTGACATTATGCATTCAATGCTCACTCCCTTGTCTCTTCCCTACAACATTTCACAATCAATATGAACTTAGGTAGCTAGAAACACCTTTCAAATTCTTCCTTTGTCTATTAGGACTGGTTCACAAGTCCTAGGATTGATTCTTCAAAATTATGTTTTGCTTAAGAATTATTTTTACAAGGTCTAGGATTTCATAATATCCTCTCCTTACTATATCTTCATGCTATCATACCCATTAGTAGGTTTGAAACCAAATAAATTCAATCAATCTTAGTTTCCTCCTTAGATGTCTTAACTTCTCACTAGTGCAAATTTATTACAAGTCTTATTGTTGGGAGAGATCCACCATGACTCTTGATAATATAAACACATATTTAGGTACCATTTATTGAGTTCTTTCTCTCCACAAAGTTTTGGAACCTAAAACCTAAGACAACTCCTTGACTCACTACTCACTAGTCACAATTAGGTCTATCCTAAGTAGCGATAGTTTTGTATAAAACTTATTGTTTTGAATGATTGAAAATAACTTATGAGAAACTCTATACATTTTAAGTACCATTTATGATATTACATCTTTACCCTAAAACTAATATCTTGAATCCCAATACAACTCCTTATATCATGTCACTTTCCTCCAATCGATCACTATTAGGTCTATAAGGGCTAGATAAATGAAATTTGGTCATATCTTTCTCCCACGTGTGAATATCATGATAAAAATTTCCATACATCTTCTTAGGGGTATAAATACCCTACATTCCAATTTTTATAAGAACCCAATTGATAAAACCAAAATTATGGAGTTTTTAGAAATTTTTCTTAGATAGAGATTGTTACAGGATGTGATCAAAAGAATTTCATAACTCGAGAAAATATCCGTTTTAAGACATGATTCCAATTGTAAAAGTAATGTTTTGATGATAAAAAAATTTCCCATTTAGATCAGTAACTCATGAGAATGCACAAATCCTTCATGACAATAAGGTTTGTATTCAAGACATACACCAAAAACTCTATTTTCTTTGACAATTTTCAAGTTTAGACCTTAGTTTGTTTTCTAAAACCATTGTCTTTGGTTTCTTACTCTTTGGAGACACTATTCCACATCCGATCAATGTCATTAAGTCTCATTCCATCCACTTTACTTATCTTCTCTTCAAAAATTTAATTTACATTGCTCCATGACTGCGATTTTCCGAGTTTGCTAGTTTAGAGGCATTTATGAAGTGAATCATAAACATGACTATCACTATATATCTAACACCCTTCTTTAGACTCCTTGAGACATGCACACACCCATACTAATAAGGTTCTCAATTATTAACAACTTCTTTAATGTTTTCTCCTCTTGAAGTTACACTAAACAACAAGAGTACTTACCTAGTCTTCTTACCTTCGCATGCTTGATGATGATCTTTCTCGAATTTTGTAACTTCATGTCACATTTTCCAAATGAAGATTCCTTGCTTTCTTTCAACAACCTAGAAAGATACAAAACCACGGCTTATCATTCCTTCATCACTAATGTTTACCAAAATTTCAAATCTTTATTGAAAGAAGTATCGATATTACAAGGGTTTTAGGATATCTCACAGCACCAGTATTGAAACTTCATCGCTCTTCAAACTTACTTACAAACCTTATCAACCTTCTCTATACCCTCCTAACTTCTCCTTTCGAATGACACCCCTTCATAGACCATAAATTAAGTAGTTACAACTTGAAATTTGAAACCTAGCCACGGTAAACCGACCAACACCCGATTAACTCCCCATGGTTAAGTGAGGATACATTATTTACAATACATATGACCATTTAGGGCCTTACATCATTATGGGACTCCAAACGTAGGACTCTAGACTACCTAACAACAATATAACAATTCAAATATTTAAATGGTACATTTTGGAGGGAAAATATAAAATGACCTTATTACACCCATGGAGGAACCCAAGTAAGTTGGGATCCACACTCAAACACAAAAAATGATCACTTAAACCAAAATTAACCCAAAACGCTAGAAAAACCAAAAGTTTCTATTTACATGCTTGTTCTTTGCTCCGTATCAGTAACCACACAATACCTTATGACATGGTAGAACAATCCCAAAGACAATATACGAGAAGATTAAGATTTCATGCAAAAGAATCCATACATGGTAAATATTGAAGGAAAAACTTGTGTGAGTGGGGGAGGCGCCGTCTTTATTCCCTCAAGCATGTTCGTTGTGTCGAAATATGTGGGGTTAACTTAAGGCATGCGTAACCTTTGACTTAGTTATTTGATAATCTCTCTCTCTCTCTCTCTCTCTCTATATATATATATATATATATATATTGAATATTGGTAGAAGTAGTATGTCTAATGAGATTATGTAGTCCCCATAGCATATTTAGGTTATATATTGAATCATTGTATTATGAATTATGTTATATTGTAAAGAATGTGCAAATTTTCCTTTTGAAGTGGCTTAGACATATATTTCAATATTTGGTTCTTCATTTCACTCATCTTGCTTGGATATATTCTATAATGCTCTTATTTGTGAGTTAATGTCATCAATATGTTCATTTGAATTACAATTTAATATTGCAAATTTTCTCTTGTAAGCTCATAAAAAAATCAATACAAAAGAATGAACCAAAAACCCAAATAAAACTAGCTCATAATATCAATGCATGATATTTAAAGAACATAGACTAAAAATAAAACATTTGATTATTACAAACAAAACTCAAACTTAACCCAAAAAATCACATCTAATTGAGTTTTGAATATATAATTGAGGGGTCATCGCCCTCCATATAAATCTCTCGACACGGACTATCCATATATAGGCGGTGAGTGTCCCTATGTTTATATGGCAAGTGATTCAAATATAGATAGGCAACCCTCACCCTTTGAAGTTTGTGTAAGGACAAGTGCCCCATATCTAGATAAGAGGCCCTCTAAAAGAAAACAATATATTATTATTATATTTAGAACCTAACTCAAAAATAGTTTAAAAGGTTCATGAACAAACTCTAATATTTAGATATAAAAAAACTTAATGGAAAAACACAATACTCCAAGGGATATTCAAGAATATCAAAAACCAAAGTCTATATGATGAAAAATATCTCAAACTCAAAATCTATTTTATTTTAGAATTCAAACCAAAACTTAGAATTCCGATCTTACATATATGACTTCAATGAGGTGTTTATGATCAAATGTTAATAATTTGAAATCATGTCTTCTATCCATCTCAAATCACGATTGAAAAAAATTAAGATCCTATATGAATTCCAAAGAGTTTAAGAATGAGGGTTTGTTACTACAAGACCCAAAAACTAACTTTCAATTTGAAATGATATCCAATTTTTTAAAAAACTATTCATTACGAACAAAAGTGAAATTTATCCTAAAATTCAAAATCCAACTCTTTGACTATTTGAAGGTAATATTGTTTCAAAATTCGTTTTAGTTGGGCTCTGTTAAGTCACACCACCATTAAAATTGGAATGATAGTTGTTTTGCTTCTTACACCTCATTTATTATAACGTAGTTAATATTTCCCTTAGGGTGACTAAGGATTTTAAAATGCCATCTTTTCATCTCTTGTAGTCATTTCTACAGTGATTATGATAGATGTATGGTTTCAAATGACATTGAAACATACCAAGAAGTTTTTCCTAAAGGTATTCCATAAGGTAATGAAAAAAACCTTGAAGTATGCCTAATGTAGTGTTATATTTTCCTAAATTCAATAAGGTGTGTGACTATTTTGAGAAATTTACCCTAGTTGCATATTTTATTGGCCTAGTTCCTCCTAGGAGAGCACCTTGAAGGCTTGGGTTAGCAATGCATGGTTTTTTCGCATGACATTAAGGTGGAAGGTGTGCAAAACTTGACTAAAGTTTTTTTGTTTAGATTTAATAACGTTGACCATTGTAGATATATTGTTTCCCACATCTATGGTTCATTTGAAACACATTGATAGTTCTTTCACATTGACTTGAGAATTTTTGTTATTGAATGATCCAAACTCAAAATCCCATCGTGGATTGAGTTTCTTGGTCCATCTCTACCAATGTTGTTTTGAAATCCATAATATAGCTAATAAAGTTACTTGATTGTTTCATAGTGTTTGAACAACCCAAATTTGACACAACAATGCCACAAAATCATGTTTTCATTGAGGTATACCTCTCACAGGACCTCAAAGAAAACATTGAAATTCAAATAGGTGATGAAAGGCTAACACAACATGTGTTGTACATCAACTTGCCAAATACTTATTTTTGGTGCTAGGCCATAAGATACAAAATCTAGGATTGGTCGTTGATGGCCAACTCTTGACCCAAACCTACATCTAGAGACATGCCGTATTCAAGTAAAAGTGTGCAAGTATCTACCATCGATGGAACACAAAGTGACCAACAAACACCACTTAGAGTAAGCCTATGTGGTAGGGAAAACCTTAGTACATTTGTATAAAAACATAAGTGATGCCTCCTCTCGCCAACAAAGTAATAGTTTTTCCCCATGGATGACTACCCCATCCATTATGTGTATGTTGCAAGATGTGGATCTCTTCTCCAACTCCCAAACGTAGGTTATGGGGTCTCGAGTCATAACAACCTATGCTTTGAAGGTGAAAAACTTGGAGTTGGTTGACAACCTTGTAGTGTTTGGTCGCAAGATGGTTCTCCACCATGAATGCAACCCTTTTCCACCCTCAAAATATGGCGATTATACACATCAATAGTGCTCAAATTCACCATAAATGATTATATGAAAAGAAATCATCATTCACATCTTGCTAATAATTTTTCAATGTTGGCTAATGGCAATGAAGAGGGTTATATGCAAATAGAGGTTATCCCATGATACTTTATCCATGAAAGTTTAGAGGACTCACAACCTCTTCCCACAATTATATTATTAGGGATGCATGTGAGTTGTTTGAAAAGATTAAAATTATATGCATGTAAGAAGTTAAGATTACTATATTGCACTCAACACTTTGTCATCATATTGATTTGACTTAGGTCCATTAGCTATATAGTAGATCATGATAACGATCATGGGGGTGTTTTCAATTTAATATGCACATCACACTTATCTCATGTGGTCACATGGGGTTCGGATCCAACTCATCAAGTTTTGTGGACCCTATTTGATTTCAATGAACGTTCGCTTGGGATTGTTAACATCTATGCTTCCAATGATATTGTCGAAAGGACAATCTTTTGGTAGTGGTTGCGACTCATTGTCATATTCCAACTAGATCATATGTGGTGAATTCAACATGATTGATTACGATAAGGATGAGAAATTATCCTCTCGATGCAATGGTACACCGATGAAAGAGAGGTGTGGTTTCATTTGTGTGATAAATTATGGTTGTCATATTCTATCCACTACCGCAACCCCTTGCTTCATTTGGTCTAACCTATGCCAAGGTGTCGATCGGGTGGTGAAGTGACTTGATAGAGATCTATTTACAAACCAATTTTTTTACCTTTACCAACAATTTTGACTATTTGGTGGTTGTCATTCCTGGAGCATTTCTCTCGAGATCACAACCCTATCAAATTTGAGATTAAGTGGCTTAATCCACTGCTATGGGATGTCAAAACTCAATTCTATCCTAACATGGCTCATCCGAACCATGCCTGGACAAAGAAGCATATTGTGCAAATATGGAACCTTGCTCCCCATCTAGATGGACCCTTTGATTGAATTGAATGGTGGGAAAATTCCATTAATCACACAACAACGTACCTATGTATATATGGTTGGGAAGTGGCAATATTTAGGTATAAATCTCGCGAGGATTTGTTATGTGGATTTCATCAAATCTATAGGAGTTGGAGTTTTCTCCTTTTAATGAAAATTACAAAAGATGTTGTTTTATGGAGACACAACATAAAATTTTAGGATCATTATCAAGTTGGGGGATCTCAAATATGAGCTTGTATACATTGGCTTAATATCAAGGACAAAGCCTCCAAAGAGTTCTTCACCCTTCTTTTCTCCTAACAATGGGTGGCTGAATCAAAGCTATCAAAGACAAAAATGCTCGAGATCACTTTATGGACATTCCTAAAGCCTTTGTGTCTCACTATCATGGTGTTTTTGCTACTCAACCCTCCACTCCCGAATGAGAACAAGTTTTGACTCAATGCCTACAAGTTGGTCCTCGTGTTCTATCTCGAAAGTCAACAAATGGTTTGTGACACCTTATTATATATCAAAGATATTCATAAATCCACCTTGCATATGGTTGTTGATAAATATACAGGGATATATGGCTTCCCCTATGAATTCTACCAAGTGTTCTGGGACACCATAGGGCCAAACATGCATAACGTCTATCTCGAGGTTGTTCATACAAAATCGATTGGGAAAATGGTAAATCAAGGCAACATTAAATTTATCCCCACATTTGGGGACCTAGAGCTCATTTGCAACTAGAGGCAAATCACATTTCTTAATGTATGCTAAAATACTATTGTGAAATATCTTGCCCCAAGGGTTAGATATCTTCTTCCCCTCATCGTCCACCCTAAGAAAACTAGGTTTATTCATAATAGATTCATTTTGGATAACATCATTGTTGTTTTGGAGGGAATAAATGGGCCAAAATTTCAAACCAATGGGAAATGTTCATGATAATTGATTTAAAATAGGCCTATGATAGGATTGAATGGCCATTGATCCTAGCAATACTTCAATCTCTTGATTTTAGCCCTAAATTTGTCAACACATTGAAGATGCTTTTCTAAAATGTAGGGGTATGTATCACTATTAACTTCATTCATTATAAACTTTGTAGCCTTCACCGGTCTATTTGTCAAGGTCACCCCCTCGCTTTATGCCTTAACTATTGAAGGGATTGATTATCTCCTTGCCAATTTTTCTTCCAAGGGGTTAGCCAAAGGGATTACACTGCCCCAATTTCCAAGCCAAATGGCTAATGGAGGCTTCGTAGATGACTAGTGCCTCACCTTAATCGAAGAACCACTTGAAAATTTTCCATGAACCACCTTAATCGATGTTTTAGTTATTTTCCATGAACTACCTACAATTTTTTTCCTCCGGCTCTGGATCCTTCATTCGGTGGAAAAACCCGATGGTACAAGCAAGCCTATACCCATGCGCTTTCCCCGAATTAAGATATATAAATGGAAGTGGATCGATCCTGTGACCAATTTAAATTTTTGGGTATTCCCTTTGCTTTTCAAGCCACGCCTTTGAATCTTTGGAATTATGGCATCTAGTGAGTGGATAAAAAGTGGGTTTTGATTTTCCAAACCTATCTCCTTTGTTGGAAAATTCCAAGTCTACTCAAAAGTTTTAGTAGTGATGCATGTGTCCTATTCATCTAGTCACACCCCTTTCAAATTTTCCTACACTAAGTGGAGAAAATCTCATAGATTTTCTCTAAGCCAACGCTAAAGGTTGTAGAGGATTTCATATATTTTCTTGGGACATATGTTGTAAACCCAAGAAGTTTGGTGGCCTTAGGTGTCTTGACATCAAAACTCAATGATCCATAAATTAACTCTTAAATAATAAACAAATCCTATCTTAGTGATAATGAATGAAAAACTTAACCAAAGTTCTTTTTATCAAGTATGTTATGAAAGAAACATTCACACAATACTAGAATTGAGAGATGAAAGACAAGGAGATAAGAGTTTTATCCTGGAGAAGCCCAATGTGGGAAAAATC
Organism: Taxus wallichiana var. yunnanensis; assembly: GCA_018340775.1. Classification (NCBI taxonomy): domain Eukaryota; kingdom Viridiplantae; phylum Streptophyta; class Pinopsida; order Cupressales; family Taxaceae; genus Taxus; species Taxus wallichiana. The sequence continues at coordinate 604,957,428 of CM031243.1, forward strand.
CAGTTGGGTAAGCAATTTCTTCCCTTTCATTGTGTAATTCTCCAAACAATACAAATTACTTCCAATATATGGCCTTTAAGAAGGATTAAGACTTCTTATATTTGTATTTCCTTGTTCATCATCCTCAACAAGAAAGAACATTGTTGTTTCCAAATAAAACAAGAACAATTCATACTTTCTCCTTTGCTCACACTTGAATTCACTCAAAACCCCCGCTTAGATGAATGAAAGTGCTTACATTTATAGTTTTTCTTCCCAAGGATGGAATACAAGGTGAAACAAATCGAATCGGTAAGCCCAAACATCTCGCATATTTTGAGTTTCCACTTTTGGATGTTATTTGGGTAGAAGCTTGAGTCTGTAGGTTGGCGGTTCTTTGAACTGCTGCGTGGTGGTTGCGAAATCATTGATGGTTGTAGGAGGTGATCCCGCAACCGCCACGAAAGTTACACAAATGCTACTATGTGAAGAGCGACGGTCCCAAAACCATCACAACGGTTTTATGACTGTCATATAGTTATCACATGGAACAAAAAAATAACAACCTTTTTCCATATTTCGCGGTGTCCGGATGAACCTCAACCTAAGTTGACCATTTCGAGAATAATGAACATGCTCGGGATATGTATTACAAGTTTTAATAATGAGAATACATAGAATTGGGTACTTCTAGATCCCTTTTTGAATCATAGCTCCCTAATTTGAGGCTTTAAGTCCGTAAAATATTCAAGGACTAATGAGGTGAGGAAATTTCTTGCCCACATCATCTCTTGAATACCACTTGGCCTTGTTAGTAATTGATATTTCAACCCAATCAACCACTCGTCTTGTACTCTTGCTTTGTGTTGAACTCTCTCTTTCCGCTGCAATACCACATCTTCCTCCAATTATAACTAACTATCCGGAGAAATATCCTCAATAAATGGTAGCAAAAATATCTCTTCTTCCTGATCCAACATGGAGGGATTAAAGAGAAGTAAGTTCTCAACATTCACAACTGAATATATCCTCATATAAGGAGGAAAATCCAAGTGAAATGCATTCTTACCCACTTGTTCCAGAATTTAAACTGGGCCATATCAAATAGGCTTGATTTTATTAGCTTTACCCTATATTCTTTCTCTACTCAAGTACACCCATACCTTGTTGCCAACAAGGAAAGAATGCTCATTTTTGTGTTGATCATGTCTTTCTTTGTACTTGGAATGTAACTCTTTCAACCTCTCATGTACTTGGAGGTTTATCTGTTGAATTTTCTCAATGATGTTTTCAACTTTGTGGACTTCCAGATCCACTTGCCCATTGTCTTTGCATGGTAATCTCAAAACATCAAATGCACTCTTAGGAAAATAACCAAAACATGTTTCAAAAGGATTCTTACTTGGTAGAAGCATGAATTGCCCTATTATAAGAATGTTGGATATACACCAAGTTATCATCTTAAGTCCTAATATATTTCTTGTTGTACCCTCTCAAGAGTTAAACCAAGGTATGGTTTACCACTTCCGTTTTCCCATCTGTTATGGATGAAAAGCAATAGACCTTTTCAACTTAGTATCCATCTTTTCCCATAAAGTAGACCAAAAATTTCCTATGAACCGTGAGTCCTTGTCTAACACAATAGAATTAGGCAAACCAAAATGAACCCACACATTAGTAAAAAATAACTCAACTACATCATTGGATTTAATGGTCTTCCTACAAGGAATGAGAATACACATTTCTTGAACCGGTCCACTACCACAAAAATATAATCATACCCTTTCTTGGAGGTAGGAAAACCACCCACAAAATCCATGGAGATGTTTTCCCATGGCCGGGAAGGAACTGGTAATGGCATATATAAACCCAAATTTCTGTTACTAGGCTTGTTTGTACTACATAAAACACAACCCCTAATAAATTTGGCAACTTCTGTTTGCATGTTTGGCCAATAAACATACCTTTATAAATGTGCAATAGTCTTTGTCACACCAAAGTGACCAGCCACTTTAGAAGTGTGTGCTTCCCTCATCAACTGAACTCTTTCCCCCTTAGGCACACAAAGTTTCTCGTTCTTGTAGAGCAGCCCATCCTAGAAGTAGTATTCTCCCCTAAGTGCAAAGCCCTCACTTGGAGGTTTCTACTAAAATATTTATCCAAAATATGGATCGTGTTCAAGAAGAGTTAAAAGTGCCGATAAAGTGCCCATAGCTAAAAGTAAATGAGGTCTAGATAACATATCAACTAATTGGTTATTCACACATTTCTTATATTTTATAATCAAATGAAATTGTTGCAAGAAACCCATCCATTTATAGTGTCTAGCATGTTGAAGTTTATTTTGATCCTATAAATATTGAAGAGGTTGGTGATCTGTGTGTATGATAGTTTCCTTACCCATCAAATAATGTTTCCATTTCTTGACCACTTGCACAAGAGCATACAATTCCTTATCATATGTACAATAATTCAAAATGTCTCCATAAAACAATTCAAATGATAACATATGGGCCTACCTCCTTGAAGTAGGAAAATTCCAATAACATAGTCATTGGCATTAGTTTCTACTTCGAAAGGAATTTGCAAGTTAGGTAATGCCAAAATTGGAGCATGAATAATCTTGTATTTAAATGACTCAAAAGCATCATGTTGTTTCTTACCCCAATCAAAATCCTTACCACTTGTTATCACATAATGTAGTGGTGTTGCTATGGAAGATAAGTTCTTGATGAAATTTCTCAAATAATGAACTGTGCCGATAAAAATCCTAGTCTCGGTCAAAATAGATGGTGTAGGCCAATTCATAATGGCCTCTATCTTTGTTGGATCAATCCTTAATCTCCATCTCCAACCACCTGCCCCAAAAATACAAGGGATTGTTGATAAAACTCACACTTCTCATTCAACACTAGTTGATTCTCCTATAAAACTTGTAAAACTTGATGTAAATGGTTAATATGCATCTCAAAAGTTTTGCTAAAATTTAGAACATCATCCAAGTACACACTAACAAAGGAATCAATAAAGGGTCTCATTACCTCATTCATCAACCTCATGAAGGTAGCTGGTGCATTGCATAGCCCGAACGGTAATACCAACCATTCATACAACCCTTACCTAGTCTTGAATGTTGTTTTCCAAATGTCCTCTTCCTTAATACGAACTTGGTGATACCTGCATTTCAAATCAAGCTTAGTAAAATATTTAGCATGTTGTAACTGATCCAACAAATCATCAATTCGAGGAAGAGGGTACCTATTTTTGATGGTTATTTTATTTAATGTTCTATAATCAACACACATCCTTCATGAACCATCTTTATTAGGTACTAAAATAACAAGAGAAGCACATGGAGAAGTGCTAGGACAGATTATACCTTGCTTAATCAAAGATTACAACTATTGTTTTACCTCATTGGCATCCTTCAAGGATTGCATGTACAATCCCATGTTTAGAAGTGGAATATCGGGTAACAAATGTATCTAATTCTCAATTGGCCTCGACCGAGGAAACCCCGTAGGCTCTTGGAAAATTTCCCTAAACTGTTGAACTAAACTTTCATTTGCTTCTTCTTGTTGTTAGTAAACATGCTACAAGTGGACTTAGATGCAACCAATTCCTCTTCTTGTATATATCTCAAAATAAGTAATGCAAATTTACCACTAACATTAATAAGCTTCTTAGCTTTAGAGGCACTTACCAAAGAGATCTTTAAGTCTCATGTAAAGGCTGAAATGAGGTAGTTCTTACCATCCTTAACCAAGCGGTATCGGTTGTCTCTTCTCATGAAGATGGCATCCTTGATATACAAGTATTGTATTCTTGTTTATTTCCCAAAATTTAGCTATGCGCACACCGACACCTCATCCAGAGAAGTCTAAAAGCTCACCCAAAGCACACACAACCACCGTGTCCCTCTTTTGTCAAGCTTAACAAGATGTTAGCATGCATGTTTATTATATTCATAACCAAAACAACCATTCAAGCATAGAGAAACATCATAACATGATAATTCAACAACACATATAATAAGGAAATTCACTCAACATAAAGAATAATCAACAAGATTTGTATCCCCATTATACCATGCTCAGATCTAGTCAAATTAACAACCCAAACACATTTATCCATTATGAAAATAATATATTACATAACACAAAAGTTGAATACATCATGGTCTATCAATGCGTAGACCATGTGCACATGCTCTCATCACGCACTCTCATAATAGGTACTAGTACTATATCTGACCAACTCTCTGTTCGCACTTGAACTTCAAATCAAAAACTTGTCAAGATCCATTACACATATTTATACTCGGTGGGAATTTCCTTCACCACCTATACGAACTTTCCTAATAATACGCGTGCTTACAATAAATTGCATGTTTCTTTTCAATCATGTGCTAACAATAGATTAAGCTAAATATACATCCCGCTTTTATCTTGCTTTAATTATATTATTAGACCTCTTCCATGTGTGCTCTTAATATTTTACCTACAGTGTTTTTCCCAATAATAGCCCTTGCTTGGCCGCTAAGTCATCTCTCTTTTATCTACTCTTAGATTTTCTTGAAGCGACACTCCAATCAATTTTTTTTTCTATTTTTATCCTCTCCGGAAAATTGGTTAAGTCCTTAATCTTATGTATGCATGCACACAACCTTGTGTAATGATATAGTTCACTATTGTGCACACCCTTTGCATGCTACTCTATTCTCCTACGTGCACACCCTTGTGCATGAGCCTCTACGTGATGTTGGTACTTACTCAATTTTCCCGACCAATGTTACCCCACACTAGGGATATTGTCCATTCTTAGAAATATGTCAATCAAAGAACGCCCTTCAAAGAATCAAAGAATATAGAAATAAAAGATCAAAGAATGGTGGTGCATGTACTAATGAATCAAATAATATCAACTTTTTCATGGGTGCGCACTCAAATTTATTCTTGGGGTGGCTGGAGTAGTTCTGGGAAATTTGTATTTAGGATACGCTCCAACTCTTCCCACCCTGTAAGTTCCTTTGCAGCTGCATCCGGCACCAATCTGGAAATGTATGACACATGATCGGGGGTCATCTCTTCAACATTTTTCTTTAAATCCATGATAATTCCAGCAAGGCGTAATGTCATTTCCTCCAATGCATCCATCTTCCACACAACCAATGAGCCAAGTTCCTTGAGTCTTACCTCAAGTGTGTCTCTCACGGCCTTAAAAAAATCCCTTCCATGAAATCTTAGCCATGATCTCTTCTTGCCCAACCTTGTTGTCTTTATTGGCGCTTTGCATTTGCTTATGTTTGGTATCCTCCTAAGTGGTGTGTGCCTTGAGGATGGGATCAAGGTCTTGAAAGTTATCAAACATGCACCCTTCCTTTTTCATTGCATCCTTGATCATGGTGCTCAACACCTCATATTCAACTATTTTGCACACCACAACTTCCTTATTCTTTTCTTGCTCTGCAACCAACTCTTCTTTTGACGACCCTTGCACATACTTATTTTCATGTAATAACATTCTTACTAAGTCTTCCAAGTAGTGAAATTTTGATGGATATTCATCCTTAGCATTCTCTACACTAGGTCCTGGGTGCATTGTTGTAATTGCATTTACAATATGAGTGGCTTTGTTAAAGGCATATTTTGCACACTTCTCTGCCTTTCCCAAATCCTCTGTGAGTTGTTGGACCTCTTGTTCCTTATCTTTCTTATCTTCCAAAATACTCTTGATAGTGACACCTTTGTTTGAGTTTCCGCGTGATACCTCATCTTCCATCTTGTTCAAAACATCACCGCTGCTCGCTCATCATCCAACTCTATGGTTTTGATAGTTGTGAGGATTATACCTGGTATCTTCTTCATTTTGTGTCTCGACATATGCTTCATTTTACATACTCAAAAACTCGATCTTCCTTTGGGTCAATTACCTCCTTGGCATAGAGGTCTTTGTTATGCAATATGTGTTCTGGAATCTTGCTCGTAGTACCTTTATATGATCATCTCTATAATTCATTTGGGGTGTTTGCAAGATATCCTCCTTCTTCCTCTTTCCTCCACTATAATTTCCCTTTGGTACCTCCTTTCTCAACACTCGGATGCGCACTACCTCCATCTTCACCTAGGCTTAAACGCCTTCTCTAGATGGATCGTCATCACCTTTTTTTTCCTCTTCTTCCTGGGCCTTCATCACATGTGTCAGTGTACCTCAGTATCATGATGGAGAGTCTTTCCTTTGGCTCTTCTTCATCCTTATCTAACTTTTGGATGAATGAGGCTTCTTCATTGTGCATGACCTCATCCTCGGACTTTTCTTCATTTCTCTCTTTAGTTTTCACCAACCTTCACCTTCTCTTTCTTGAAGGACTTGTCTTATTTTATAGGCTCAACTTTGTTGGAGTAATTTTTGGGGACTTATTTTTTTTGAGCTCTAACATTATTGTGCAACCTTATCCTTTGCACCCTCTCCTTAAATTTCTCCTATGATTGTGTTCTAGTGTCCGTCTTCCTCTTTTTTCTTCTCCCTCCTCCTCATCCTTTCTCCTTTCTTCTTCTTCTTATTCCCTGCGGGAGGGGTCTCCTTACGTGCTCTTTTTATACCCATTGTTTGTTTTCCTTTGGTGGCTTCAGGAGGCTAAGGTCCACTCCATCGATGTACTTTCCATTTTTCATTCTAGGCCTTAGATATATATAAACTCTTGTTGCATCCTTCCCCACCACAAGAGTTACAAGAGTGATATCCATATTGTTAGACTCCATCATTTCCACATATGCTGACTTAGAAGGATATACAAACTTGGTGCGCAATGTGTGGCATTCAACATATACCTTATCTGCATCAAAAATTAACTTCCACGTATCCTTGATCTTGTTCACCGATACCTAGAAGTACCTAACTAGTGAAAGGGCGAATGATAGTTTGTACCATGGGCCTTTCTCCCCATTATTCATGTAAAACCTTCCCAAGAAAAAATGTTGATGTACTATAAATTCTACCTTTCCATCCAAAATCGAGTGCAACTCCTCGGTATGTGACATTCATCCTCAAATTTTTCATGTATTCACTTGTACCACTTGTCCACCCAAAGCTTATATGCATTAGTGATGCCTCCATCGCATGTGTATCTAGTGAACCTCTATGCGAGGGATTTGTTCTCTATTGGATATATCCAAACCTTATCCTTAGGCCCATACGATATGCCTATCTACCCAAAAGACTATTAAAATCAAGTGATGCGACTCAAGTTATCTTCTCACCTTTGACTACTTGGATGGACCCTCCTTCAATGATGATTCCTTCGGAAATGAATTCCACATTATTATAGTGTGATTTATGCACCATTTTGTGAGCAATATGTAGCCACTTCTTATTTACTTTTGACCACCTCTCGATTGCACCCGAATTTAACTAACAAGGCACATAATAAATCTTGTGCTTGGGTCACTTATATCTACAACGTCCTTTGTGTGGCCTCCCCTTGATAGCTAATTATAATGGTAGTGGCCTCTACTCCTGTATCATCCTCCACATTTGGCTCTATTTCAAAGCTCGACTTGTGCAAACCTGTAATTCTCCTAATCGGTTGCGTGTTAATGCACTTTTTCTCCCTATGAAATATAAGTAGTCCTCATGGATTTTGACATCAACCATTGATACAATCGCTCACGGATTGTCAAGAAAGGATAATCATATAATTGAAGGAATCCAACGCTTTCCAAGTCTTTCTGCACTGTGTCATCATAGACCAACCGCCCTCTCTGCAGTCCTCTCATGTTATTTTCTTTATCACCTCCTTGTTTATTTTAGTTTCATGTGCCTTTGAGTGATTATTGTAGTCATCGCTAATATTGCACTTAATCAAGTGTGACTCCCATGACTACCCTACAATTACTTCACCAGGGTACTGCATCTCTAAAAACCATTCTTCGAACGCATCATCCACCTTAGGATTCTTATTCTTGCCCTTACCCTTGCCTTTGGGTGATACTGTGGGTGCTTTCTTTGGTGTCATGGTTATCTTTCCCAACTTCTTTCAAAATTCAAACTTGAAACTAGACAAAACTTACTCAATAATTATTGGGTGCTCAACTCCTTCAAAAACTTACCTACCTATTTTGCTTTGTTATTTCAAATCTTCCAAGTCCTTGATCTAGTTTCCTCACACAACCATATGTCCTAGCTCTACAAATTGGAGTTATGTGAATTCACCTTTCTTTAAACCCAAATAAAAACCATCATTTTGCGAATGCAAACCCTCGAAACTTAACCTATGTGTATTAACCTCCATGCCTTTTTCCCATGCTCTTACTTCCACCGAAGAAGGGCTCTAAATTCAGCCGTGTGTATTTTTCTCTAGTTTTCTAAATTATTCCTTCGCACAAGCTCTTCACATATCACAATTCAAACTTAGTCACTCTTTCAATTTCTCAAACTCTCAATATGCAAGGTAAGAATGAACTCGCTCACACTCCTTTTAAAGTTTTTAAAAAAAAATTAGTGCATTAATTGCTCCTTACTACCACCATTCCAAATCATTAAATACAATTTTTAATTTTTCCGTGATTTTTCCTACTTTATTTCACACACATGACATTAAACCTTCTAGGCACATCGTACTTCAAGGTTGCCATCATCCTTGCACACATCTTCCTCGCGCCACAAAACCATCTTCCTCTGCACCATATACCAAGTAGTTTATCCTGTCCCGCCTTCCTCCCTCACGTTAAAATGTGTGGCCTCTTCCTCGAATGGCTTCCCAATCTTAGAAATTCCCATTAAACACCATCATTCCTCAACACCTAAAACATTTCCTTTTCTTTTTGAGCACCCTTATATGTTTCCATCAAGAACCCTTCTTTCAAAATTTTCACGTGTGCACCTCTATGAACCAAGTCCAATAAAAGTACGAATATCACATAGTCTCTTTTTTGTGCATAGTCACACTATTTCTCCACCCCACACTAAAAGTATGCACGATCCTTTGCATCAACTCAATAAATAGTAATGAGATCCACATTGCGAACGTGCTTATTACAACAAAATAAACAAAACAAAAGCATGGAAGAGAAATATAATATAGGTGGCAAAAATGTTTTATTATGAACAAAAGGAAGCTTATTTATAGTAGGGATTCACCTACTCCCATTGAAGTAATCGGGAAACATGGTGCCATCTAACACTTACAATTGACATGCACATGATTCTAGTATCTTGGTCACTACAAAGGGTCCCAACTAATGGAATTTCAACTTCCCTGGGTGGCACGTAAACTTGGAGTCATATAGAAGTACCATCTTTCCAACTAGCAAAATACTTGTTCTTGATGTGTCTTATCATGCAAGCCTTATGTCATGCCTTTTCCGTCTCCCGGCTCCAACGCCAATGCAATGACATGCTTCTCATCTAATTGCATCAACTTGTTAATGCACTCATCAACTACCTTTTCATCATCCAATCCACCTACGCATGTAATACATAGTGATGGTAACATAAATTCCATAGGTAGTATAGCCTCCACACCAAACACCAACTAAAAGGGTGTGGCTTTATTCAATCATTTATAGGTTATTTATATGCCCAAAGGAAGACTGATACCTTGTCATCCCAATATTTTCTTCCAACATCACATATTTTGTGCGTGTCCCCAATATCTTGTTAAAAGATTCAATTCCATTTTACTTGAGGGTGATAAGGGGTATTCTTATGGTGCACTACCATAAAATCTGCCGATAAAATTCTAATGGTCTCATTTAAGAAATGAGTTCCTCTATCACTAGTTAGACTCAATGGGCATCCATACTTGCTGATAATATTTTCCCAAAGGAACCTCGTTGTTGTTGTTGTGTGAAATATTTTATAGGCACAACCTCTTCCCACCTATTCAAGTAAACAATGCATGTGATGATGTAGCACACATTGTTCCTACACGCGGGTGGTGCAATAGGTCCTACACAATTGATAGCCCATTTTTCAAAAGGATCCGCTTTCGTAATGGGTCACAACGACATCTTGTCTCTATTTATAGGCTTTCCAATTCTTCGACAATGATCACATAATTTGAAAAAAGCCTTGGTATCCTTGAATAATGTCTCCCACCATAGACCAGCTAAAAGGATCTTACATGCGTGTCACTTCCCCTACATAGTGTCCTCTGATGGTGATCCACATGCACTTCCTCCATAATGGCTTCACACACTCATGTTCAAGCACAAATCTATGCAAAACCTCATCTCAACCCATATTGTACATGTCTCCTCTAATAAGTTGATATGAAATAGCTCGAATGGAAATTTGCTTCTTTTCAAGGTCTTCATTCCTTCTAGCACAAGTCCAATGCACAAAAATACTGTACGATCTTCCAAATCAGTCATGTGCGGTTCAATTTGAACAATTGTGCATCATGCATAGTGTCTTTAATACTTTGCGCGTCCTCTCCAGAATTGATCCTCGACAAGTGATCAGGTCCCATATTGCTCTTGACTAACTTTACTATGACTATAAATTCAAATTCTTGAAAAGGAGTATCCATCCGGCACATATGTGCCCTTACAAAAACATGTTTGTTAACTAAGTACTTTAATTCCATATGATCTTGTGTAAAAAGATAAATGGTGTCACCAATAAGTACTTGTCTAAACTTGTGAAGCGCGTAGATCATGGATAATGCCTTGTGCTCTGTAGTTGTGTAGTTCTTCTCAATTGGGGTCAACTTCCTACTCATAAAACATATGGGATGATCTACATTACCTTCATCTGGTTATGTCAAGACTACACCAATAGCCATGCCAGAGGCATCCACATGGACATGAAAAGGTTTTTTCCATGAAGGGAAGCACAAGATAGGTGCGGTGGTAAGCTTCTCCTTCAATGTCTCAAACACTTGCTGTGCGTGTGTCACTCTAATAAAAATTTCCTTTAGCCTTGAACAATTCTTCTAGGGGCAAATAATATTTGCATAACCTTTGATAAACTTTTTGTAATAACCAATATGCCCCAAGAATCCATGCACTTCACTCTGATTGGTAGGTTCTTCCAACCCCAAAATGACTACAATCTTAGCAGGGTCTACCAATAATCCTTCCTTACAAATGATGTGCCCAAGCAAAGTACCAAAAGGGGTGGAAAGATACACTTCTTAATGTTGAGAGAGATGTTTAGTTGCCTACATATCTCAAACATGAGCCTTAGATTATCACAGTGATCTTTCACCAATCCATAAATGGTCCAATCATCTAGATAGACCTACAAGAACTTATGAATGAAGTCATGAAATTCCTACATAACTATGCGCGAGAATACCACCGGTGCTTTCTTTCAATCCAAAGGGCATCACAATATATGTAAAAACTTCCCCATTCAAGTGGTGAAGGCGGTATTTTCCCAATCCTCACACGTAATGTGCACTGGTGGTACCCTAAAATTCCATTAGTAAATGAATAAATTTCACGCCCCGCAACTCCCTCAAGAATATATTATGTAAATGGTGTAGGAAAAGGATCTATGACACATGAAGCATTGAGTACCACTGTAGTCCACACAGATCTTGATCCGACCATCCTTATTGATACTTATCACCATGGGGCCAATCCACTCGAGATTCCTCGATAGGCTCTATGATATCTGACTCAAGCATATTTTCAATCTCTTCTTTCACCTTCTCGCGCAGTTTCAGATTCATCCTATAAGGCCTCTTCTAAACCGAATGCACGTCCTCTTTCAACTTAATCTTCATCTCTCTTGATGAGGGATGGATGCCCTTCAACTCATGATAACCCCTTGGAAACAAGTCCTATAAGTCATGCGCAACAACTCAATGATCTTTGCAACCACTAATTTTGACCAATAATGTCCAAGAATAGCCTCCTTAGGCAAATCCTCAATGCCAATATTTACCTTCTTAGTTTTCATAGGAACATGGTAAGTGCGTGCCTATTCATCTGTTATATCCATTACTTCGCGCACACCCTCTATATGTTTAATGTCCAGGTCTTTAACTTCCTCATCATTAATGAGGTACACCATTTTACCTTTTTCCTTCTCTCTCAAAGCCCACCTAGCTAGATATATTTTGTTTCCACTTTGCATCCTCGTGCACACCTCATCTTAGACTCTCCCAAGAGTTGAACTAGGAGTTCTCTACCTTTGCAATATCTCCTAGAGTGATGCACTTCATGATATGCAAGGCCTCATGTACTTGGTGGCTTATTAGAAAAATAATCAAAAGTGTGAACCATACCTTCAGTCATGTCGCACCAACTTGTAGTCTCTTGTTTGAGCTCAACATGCACATACCATGCCCATATGCATCCACATAGAGTAGAGTAGAACTTATGTACCCAAAGAGATGGTGGTATAGCTTCCTAGCCTTGCATCCATTGTCTCTCATAGTTGTGGACATGTACCAAAGTAGGAGTCTTCCCATCATATTCATGTATAAGAGAAGGGTATTTCTTCGATTAAGTATTGTCAAAAAGGATACCATTACCTTGCGCCAAAACCTAATAGATTGTCTCATGTGTATTACCCACCAACGTGCTATCGTGCTACTATTCCACGCAGGGTATAAACCATAATGTTTCATCTATCTCCCTCATTTTCTACTTTTTCTTCCATGGCGCGCCAAAAATGAATCATATTTTCTTCTCCATTGTAGCTTGGTAAAACATTTTTCCCAAGCGTCGATCATCATGCATGGCCTAACCATCCTTGTGAATCTTCCCTTAACCTCCCGAATTACCATTTCATAAGTTCCATGGGCCCAATTGTCACAAACAACATTGGTAGTGTTGTTGATAGATTGCACATCTTGCCAATGAAGTACACCTTTAGATGGTTCCATGTTCTCGGGTCGTGCACTGTCGTGCATAATCTATTAAGTTCTTCTTCACTCACAAGATCAGTATATGACACAACTTTCACATCTTCCAAGGGTATGACAATGTTCCCCTCCTTGTTATCAAAACTAATATATATTTTGTTGAATGCAATCTGCAGTTCTACATTCTTCGCATGTCACCAAGGACACCCAAGGAGAGATGGAAAACTATTTACCCTAGCAAAGTAATTGAATCATCGTTGAAAACCTCAATAGGCATGGACCTTGTTTTATTTTTCATATAAAGTACATTAGAGGATGGTTGTAATTGTGGTCTCCTCATATGGTTCCAGGCATCCAAAGTTAGAACATTGACCTCCGTTTATGTGTCAATCAGAATATTACTCACTAGCCAACCATCTATCACTGCATCCAATGTAATCTCCTTGTCATACTCATGGTTATGTGGTGGTAAATTGGCATGAAGGATTTGGCGCTCGCGCTCAAATCCAACGTGCGAGATAATTTCTTATGCAACCATTATCCAAACAAAGGAATGATGTTCTCCTTTTCGGGTCCTACATACTTTCTTAAAATAATTAAAATTTTTCCGTGGAAGCTCGGTTCCCCTCGCGTGCATGTTCCTTCAGGCCTGGATCTCACCCTTTAATTATCTCGATAACTCCCATGGTCTCTTGATAGACCTCCTTTTGATGAGATGCATTTGGATACTTTATAATTTCCTCTCTCTTGATAAGGGGTTTTTCTTTAAGAGGCTCCACACACATTATTTCGCATGTGTAGTGACTAAAACATCTTTGGAGTTTGGATCAACTATTGTTTTAGGTACCCACCGCTCATTCCCGCACCTTGATCATCCCCGCACCTTTTCCTTCTTTTTGTTTTTTTACACATATGTTCATAGAGGTCCAAACAATCCTCAACCTTGTGTGCCTTTCCACAATATGCGCGGACCTGATTCTTGGGACACTCGCGCTAGTAATGATCTGGAGGACCCACAAGTATAAAAAGTTCCACACATGGACCTTCCTCTACCACCATGACCTCTGCTCTATATCCACCTCGAAATCCACCATTTTCATCATTACGCGTCTCACTAGTATGTCCATCATTCTCTTGAGAGCTACTTTCCATAATGGTTTGGTGCACCTAGTCTCACACGCCTCATGAATATGGCCAATCGAATGACAATCACCAGTATCATGAGTGTGTGTATCGTAAATCTTGCGAGTAAAGATATGGAGATGTTCTTCATTGTTGTGTGCCACAAGTGGGGAAATTCTGAACATCATGATTTTTGTGGAAAATATCACAAGATTGTAATAGTGCGAGAGAACTATCCTTAGTATGCCCTTCCACTTTGCAGATGGTGCACCATAACCCATCATAGTGCGTCTCATGTGCCGAATTGGAAGATAACTTCTCTAATTGCTTAGCCATAGATGTTATTTGGGCCCCGAGAAAAGGGATCACTCCAGTATTTACACTCCCAATTGCTTCAGTGTGCAGAGCTACTTCTAAATCCTTGTGCAGATCAATAAATGTTTTATGTGATAGGGCCCTTCGAAATGTAGTAAGCAAGCCTCCAAAAAACCATTGTGCATATAGGAGAGAATTATTAGACAAGATCGATCCTATATGCACAATGGTTTTATGTGATCGACACCAGAAAATCACTCTCATCAGATGTCGATGGGGTCTCTCTAGTATGCTTTCCCAATGTTGGGAGGACATGATAATGCAGGTGCCTATAACTACCTCGATTTAGAACACTCTCGCAGGTCCTCATCACTCCCGTAATTCATCATTACTCTTGACCTTAGTACCGTATCCACCACCCCATGTCATCAGTGTCCATGTAGAGCATGCCACCCAATCTCACACTTCAACAAATTAGTTTGATCCAATAAAATTAATTAGTCACTCTTAGCTTGCAAAATGCTTGTTTTCTCAATTCAAGAATCCTCCAAAACTTGTAATTTTGACTTCAAATGCTCAAATTTATGAAAACCTTATAACATGCTCTTTATCCTCTAATCATGTCAATCCAATCATCAAGTTCATTTGAATCGCAAGTAATAACTCATTTGATCTTCTTTTGCAAAAATGCCAATTAAGCTTTTTGACCACAAGGTTGGTGGTGAGTTATAGGTTAGAGAAATCTACAAATCACACAAGAAAACTAAAATCAATTTTGAACACCCTTTTCCATCCTCTAGGTGTGGAGTAAAAGTTTTGGCTCAACTCCCAAAGGAAGTGTCCTTTTCTTCACAATTTCCTTTCAAGGTCATTGGTTGTCAAAAAGGAACCTCAAGAAGAGCAACAGTCAGGGGACAAGAAGTCCCTCCTCTTTAATGGGAGAGGTTCCCTTATTCAGAAATGAACCTATTTACACATGTACAAAGTATGGTTTCACTATGGAACTTGGATATCATAAAAGTGTTTCCTAAATAGATCACCAATTACAAAAGGACAGAGGAATGAAAATGTGAAAATAAGCAGAAAGGCACCACCTAGAATTATAGATGACAGAATAATTCCTTATGCGTGCAAGAATACAGTGAATTGAAATAAGATCATTTGTACCCACATTAATAAGATGAAATCTGAAAAGACACACAGTTCTATGAATAACATCTACAAGAATACAAAGCTTCTCAGCATAATGTAGATGAATGATCTAATTATATTTAATGGACAACTTACGAATAAAAAGGAATCGAGATAGACAAAGAATGGAAATCCTTCTGTATTGATTTCTTTATGATTTCTTTACACTTTTACAAATAAGCCAAGTTCTCCCTTAAAAATGGTGAGGAGAGGCCATTATATAGTTTACAAATTAGTTATCCTTGGTAACTACTTCTTTTAACTAATGTTTAGTTAGAGGGCTGCTAATCGCAATTACCCCAACTAATTACATTAAATCCGAGAAGAAAGGAAGAAAAGAGAAGAATCAGGAGAAGAAGACAGGTGATCATGACTGAGAGGGGCCCACTGACTTTAGGATCCGCTATCTGAATCTTTTCAATTCCTCTGCTATGTCTCTGCCTCGTGGGGCTGATGTGTTATGGTGGGTGAGTCCAAAATCTGAGGCACTTCTCCATTTCTTTGTCGAATTCGACATGAGTATGATAATCTTTATTCGCCTCCTCAATAGCAGACTGGAGAGAGCAGATCTCCTTTATCTTTTCTTTGGAAATAGACTCCTCCCTGAACAAATTCTCTTTGACAAAAGCTCTGAATTGAGCTTTGATTTCTTGTAAAGAGAGAGGCACACCAAAAGTCTCATCATGGAGATGGAAATGTATATCCTTGAAGGCAGATACAACTAGAGTCTTGAAGGCCTCACCCTTCTGCCAGCTATTTCTTAACTCTCCCAAAGCCTCCTCTAGCACCTTGATTTTCCATTCCACGCTGTATACCCATGACTTTGACAAGTTATCTTTTGCATCATCGAAGACCTTGCTTGCCATCAAAATATTTTCATCAGCCTGTCCCATAAGGTGAAGGTCTACTATGCAGCTGCTCCAGAGTTTGAGTTCTTTATCTATATTCCCAATAGTGGAGGAGAGCTTCTGTTGCAAATTATTTACCTTCTCATTGAGTTTGAAGGCTTCTCCAATGAAATTCAATCCTGCAATGAGCATGTCATCCACCATGGCCTCCATAGCCCTTCCATAGATGGAATACTTGTGTATATCTTTGATACTCTGCACCTCATCTTGGCTGAGAATCACAGGTGGTGGAAGAGTAGTCAGTGGGGTAGGATCTAAAACTTTGTCCTTGGACAACAGCGACTTGATGAAACTTGTAAGAATCTGGGCCTGCTCCTCCAACTGCTCTATGGTTTGTTGTCCTTTCTCTACCCTCCCAATGACTCTAGTGATTGTTTCCTGAAGATTGTGGATCTCACCTTCAGGGGTAGACTCTCCCATGGGAATTCTTGAGAGCTCAAGGTTAGATGCTTGCAAATCTTGCTCTCTACCTTAGGCTTGGCTATCTCCAGGAATTGTTGGCCCTAAGCATCAGACACTATCCTGGAGGTAGTTCTGGCTTTTTTGGTGTGAGTAGGAGGAGTAGTGCCTAATAAGGCCACCATAACATCAAAATTGGGTCCTGAGATTTGGGAGGAAGACTTTCTCTTCCTACTGTCAACAAGAGGCTGCACCCATGCAAAAGAGGAGGAAGAAGCAGGTGGGGCAAGAGGACAAAGAGACAAAGAACTCATGGCACCCAAGGTTTGCACTGCTGTTTCCTCTAGTTGGGATATGAGTGGAGCGCTTGGGGCTTCTGGTACAGAGGAGTCACTAGCACCCGGAAGCTCAGTGCTTTGGACCTCCTTTTCTTTATCCATGGGGGCTTCTGGGGTGCTTGTAGAGACTGGCACTTCACTCTCCTCGCTTTCACTGAGAACAATGATGTTCTCTGGGCCTGAGGGCAACTCCGTATGCTTCCTTAGGGGATCTTCCTCCACAGGCTCCTTCTTGACTTCTCTGACTTTCTTTTGGTATACCTGGGTGGATGAGGAAGGAGTGGAGACTGGGACCTTGAGTTGATGAGGCAGGAGGGGTTTGCATAGGTGCTCTCGAATCAGGTGACAATGCCTCTTTTCTTGGTGTTGAGGTGTCTTTGGAGGACTCACCTGAGTGCCTTCTGAGTTTGCAAACTCTCCTGTCAAACCAGATTTTGGTTCTTACCAAGACGGGAGCTAGGATTTCCGCCAGATCGTCCTTCTCCTTTTTGAACCAATCCAAATCCTCCAAGGGAGTGTGTTTGACCACGTTGTCATACTCATATGAGTACAAAGTCGAATTATCATCCCGAGCCCTTCAGAACTTGGTACAAAGTTAAGCTCTTGAATTACTTGAAGAGAAAATCTGCCATAATGCCTCCTTCTTGCTTCAAAATCATCAACACAATCACCCAATAATCTTCTCGTGGTTCCATTTCTATGATGATAAGTGATCTTGATGTTCTGCTCAATAAATTTCTTCAAGTCAAAATAGGTTCTTGCATAAAGAAATGGACAAAGGATGGGAGCTAGGGCTCTTTCTATGTTTTGTGCATCTAGAGCCATTTTGCAGGTGTAGTTTCCCAAAGTGATGGGGAAGTGCAAACCAATAATTTTCTTGTCCCTGTAGGTTCTATGCAACTTGTCCAATTGCCTACATACTTCTATTAAGGCCATTTTATCATTGTAGAACATGGGGAGCTTGAGAGGGGTGCTCTCATAGCCAGCAAGCCTTATATAGGAAAATTTTCTAAATTGGATGAAGCAGGGCACCGTAGTGCGATATCGATTCATAGCTTCATCGAAAAATCTCCTCATCAGTCGCTCTCCGTAAGCTTTCCGACAATGTACATGGTGAAGGCATCATTCACCCTTCTAGTTTCTAAGGTGAACCGAGGCGGTAGGCATATACGGGTCACCCTTGAGCATCAATATATGAGAAGCCAAACCATTGCCTTGATGATGCTAGAGTATACATCAGTATGAAGTCATATAGAACTTCTTGGTTTCTTTGTACATCGACACCTTTGCTCTTAGGTTCATACTAATGATCTCTCGCCCAATTGTTATTCCGAGTTCCTTCGCACACCATATTGATAAGTGGGCACATCCGAAATGGAACTCATTTGTAGAGGGTAAGCCCATGACCCGAGCTAAGGGATTATAAAATCGACAATTCCTCATTGAAATCTGCACGAGAAAGAACTCGATAGACGAGACGCCCTTTTTAGGGTTTTTAAGCCAGACTTCACCACCCGCGCTTTATATTTCTCAACCGTCTGATTGAAGAGGGCTTATGCCTGGTTTTGAGAAATTACTATAGCATTGTCCATCTCTGGAATTCTTAGGGCAACGCCAATAGCGGCAAAGTTTGGCGATGAGCTCCCCATGCACATTTGTCAACTCACTCAAATCAAGGTTGAAATGAGAACCGAGAGAGGTTCCCATTACATTGCACCGAGATAGGGAAACCACCGGCGAATGCCAAACCACTGTCATGAATCATCTGTGCCATAGGTGAAGGGTTCGTGTCTGTCATTCTTGCCCAAAAATCTCCAAAGTCGAGGTGGTGAACCTCATTGTCCCCCGATATCGGGAACTGATTCGAAGACTTGCTCGGCCTTGAAATTTAATCTTCATGTTGTTAGCAATTGAGGAGCCAAGGTTGTAACTGACTCGGACGAAATGAAAATGAGTATGTGCGAAAAATTTTGATCACAAAGGTATGAGAAACGGATAAAGAAGAAAGCAGTGTGCAAAACGCATAGGGGTAGTTCATTATATAGCCATTTGGGAGAGAGAAAGACAATTAATGCACATTAAATACACACCTACCAACTTGGAAAGCAAGATATTTGTGAAGAGCGGGAAAAATTAACTCGAATGGCCTTTGGTTCATTTGGGACACGCGGACGCGAAAGCGCGATCACCGACGATGCGGGCGATGCGGAAAAGTATGCACAAATGCTTCTGGGACATGAGGGACGAAAGTACGCGAGTACGTGATTCGGCCGAATCAGACGAAAAGGGAACAATGAGTCCGGGTGAACTTGGGACACTTGGGACAAAAAGTTCCGATGGGCCCGAAAGAAATGGACTTCGGGTAAAGCGCCGATCGGGAACAGAGAGCCCGAATGAACTTGGGACACTTGGGACAAAAATGTCCGACATGCCCGAAAATCACACAAAATGACCCAAAAACGCAGATTTTTCCAATTTCTTGACTTTTCACATTACCAGGACAACAAAAAGACATTTAACTTCAAAATTTTTCAATTTTCAACTTCTCAAAAGCAGGGGAATTTTGAGTGGACAACAAAGGCTTAACCATCTCTACTAGCCTTGCCTCAAGACAAAATGAAGCCTATCTTTTGTTTCAATGGCTCAATTCACATGCTAATCATTATTTTGAATACACATTTGGGCATATATCCTTTGTATAAAATTTCAAGGGGGACTTATTCACAAAATATCTCCAAAATCACTAAGATAGGCTCTAAATTAGGCCTTCACTGTTTTGCTACAGTGCTAGACTCACAATGTCAGAGTTTTCTCTATCCCGACAACTTGTCAATGCAAAATTCCTGGTAAATATTGTTAAGGAATGTGTCAAGGTTGTTTCTTGCATTTTTAGGGCTTTGTAGTTGATTTTATAACCTTCTTCCCTCCTTTTCTCCTTAAACCCTAAGGGTTTTGTTAGAATCCGAGTATAGTAATTTCCTCACCAAGTAATTGATACTAAGTTTTAACACCTCCAAACACTTTTATTACACCTATGCCAACATTTCAAGGCTCTTGGTCGCGACAACAAGCCATAGTAGGAATTTTAATACAAGAAAATGAATTAATTTACCTTGACCCGCCCTCTAAAACAAGTTATAACGACAATCTTAAGGGTTTGCTTGCTAAGTGATGCTAATATCTCCTTCCAAAGACTCTATAGGATTTGTACTCTACATTATTTTCATCTTTAAAAAATTTTATTCACTTATTTGATTGGGTTGCCCTCCTTAATGTCATTAAAGCCAAGAAAATAAAGAATTATACGCTTTCTTACAAGATCCCGAGATTACACAAGCTTCTACTAACACAACCAAATACTATATTGACAAATCAATCATAAAATTATTCACAACCTAACTTACTGTTGTCCTTGAATCTTTTAATGATAATAACACACCTTGCACTACTTGTTCATTATTCAAACCACTCACAAGATCTTGTTTCCCAACCGCAGCATCCATGAACCACAAAAACATTTGAACTTCCTCTCGAGCTCCAAGTTTCTTTCTTGCATTCGAATGAATGAATTGAAAAGTAGTTACAAAGATAATATCCACCTTCTTGGCTCGAGTTAGGCCAAAAATTACCTTGATGGTTACATGACAAGGTCATGTTGGGAGGTTACACTGCAAGAAAGGAGTTAATCAAGATTTTAAAGAGCTAGATGACAAATTAATTTTCAAGAGGAATATCTAATGACTCAAAATGTCCCTAAAAACCTAAATCATGCAAGAAAACCCCTTAAAATACCTTACACCAAAGACAAAAGCTAAAATTGGCTCAAAATAGTTCAAATGTTCAAATATGCAAAAATGGAGGGAAACTCCACAATTTGAATTTTGAACTTCTTGAGCTCTACAAGACTACATGACTATCCTAAGATACTTCTAAAGACCTTAGAGAACCAAAATTGGACTAGATACACCTAAAGTCCTTAGGAGTGATGATCTTGCATCGATCACACATCGTTATACTTGAGCCATTTTTCCTCTCTCTCTGTCTTTCCTTCGCGAGATGCCACCATCCTTCCTAAACCTACTTCTGCCCCTACACACGGTGGGGTTTTATCTCGCCATAGGTAATTTCTCCATTCCCAATTCAACCATCAAGATCGCGATAGTTAAAGGTGTTGCACACAAATAAGATCCTCTTGGTTCGCGTAGAAAACCATAAATTTGCTTCCTCCAGAAATCGTATGTTGAAATTACCTACCCAAGGTAGAATTGCACAACACACCTTCCCACCAACGATCTACAACTCGGTCCACGACTCATCCAAATAAGAGAGTGTTTGGTAATATTCTGTCTCTAATCTTTCTTTCCTAGTCGACACCTCTATTTGCCACGTAAGCTGAAAACCACCGACATAATTCTACCGGAAGAAGTCAAGAACGTATCATACAAACAATCATAAAGATTATCTTCCACCCACTTTCACGTGTTAAAGTCAGGCCCAATGCTATATCTCTATGAAAAAGTGTCTTCCATCATATATCAAATTCTCAATATTCTCCAAGGACAACCGAAATGCCATCTGCATGCAACATCCTAATAGACAAATTAAAAAGAGGTCCCGACAACGGAACCAAAATTTAGTATTGTTATTGCCCACAATATAGCTATACACGAATGACATCTCATCCAAACAAGTCTAGAAGCTCACCCAAAGTGCATGAAACTACCATGTCCCTCTTTTGTCAAGCTTAACAAGATGTTAGCATGCATATTTATCATATTCATAACCAAAATGACCATTCAAGCACATAGAAACACCATACCATGATTATTCAAAGAACACATATAATAAGGAAATTCACTCAACATAATTAATAATCAATAAGATTTGTATCCCCATTATACCATGCTCAAATATAGTCAACTTAGCAACCTAAACACATTTATCCATTATGTTAATAATCCATTACATAACACAAAAGTTGAATACATCATGGTCCATCAATGCACAGGACCTTTGCGCTTTCATATAGAATCCAAAATAGGTGCTAGTACTATATCTCAACCCACTCTCTGATCACACTTGAACTCCAACTCAAAAACTTGTCGAACAAGGATGCATTACCCATATTTATACTTGGTGGGGACTTTCCCTTCACTACCTACATGTAATTTCCTAATAATAGGCATGCTTATAATAGCTTACATGCTTCTTTTCAATCGTGCTAATAATAGATTAAGCTAAATATACATCATGCTTTTATCCACTTTAATCCTATTATCGAGACATCTTCCATGTGTGGTCTTTATCTTTGACTTGCATGTGATTTTCCCAATTATAGCCCTTGTTTGGCCACTAAGTCATCTCACTTTTATCCACTCTTAGATCTTTGCTGAGCGGAACTCCAACTCTATTTTTCTATTTTTATCCTCTCTGGAAAATTGGCTAAGTCTTTAATCTTATACATGCATGCACACAACCTTGCAGACCGACTGTTTCAGTTGTTCACGCCCTTTGCACGCTACTCTATTCTTCTACATGCCCACACTTGGGTGTGAGCCTCTCAGTGCTCTCTCGTACTTACTCAATTTTCATGACCAAAAGTACGGTCTACCAAAAACTACACCACACACATCAAGAGGAACAATATCCAAAGTAGTTTCATCAATGAAATTCTTATCAATACCAAACGTAATTTTGCATTACTTGGTAACCTTGATGTCTACATATTTCTTCACCCAATTTAATGAGTAAAAATTCAAATGATTGTAAGTATCTAACTTCATCTTATCAACTAACTCCTTATTTATCAAATTAGCTTGAGAACAAGTATAAAAAAGAGCATCCACTTTGGTTTTATTCACTTGGATTTTTATATGAAAAGCTTAGTAAGTTCATTTTCTTGAACAACATTATTACTACCCAAACATACCTCTCTACAGATGGAGGTACAACACATTGTCTCATCCACCTCTTCGCTGCAAAATATTTCCTCTCCTTGGAGGGAAGCCATGGCCTTATTTTTATTCTTCTTATTTTTGAAGGGATGTAATCCAGTGGAGCTTCCAACATTTTTCCTCGAAATGAGTGTCAACATCACAATGACCACAATGAACTTTAGTATCCTTCTTAGAAATGGAAGTAGCATTCTTCTTACCTTTCCCTTTTCCTTTCTCCTTTTTCTTGGTGTCACCTTGTTTGTTTGAAGCATGCTTTGAGAGGTAGATGAACTCTTCTTCTTGTCCATCTCTAGATAGTGGGTTTGAGAACAAGCCTCGCTCCTTCACGCTCACCGGTTTGGCCAAGAGGACTAGTATCCACAAGTGGTTGGAGTCCACCGATGTATTTCATCAAAATTTCTCGGTCCGTTACATCTTTGCCAATTTGGATAGCTTTCTTCTTGAACTCACTAATGTATTATTGCACATTTTCGCCATGCTTCGCTGAGATATTTCCAATACATAGACCTCTTTTCCTCATAACAAATAAGATAGAATTAATTTTAGATTAACTTCTTGTTGTCCCCCTCAAAATTCTCTTTTGAAAGTCAAAATTTGAAATTTTTGAGTTGGCACCCTTTAGTAGTCTTTTAGTGAAGTAAGAAATTCGAAGAGATGGTGAAAATTCCATTTATTGGGGTCATTTTAGTGACTTGTGGGTCTGTCGAACATTTTTGTCCCTCATGTCCCAAGTGCTAGCGGGTGTCTTGTTCGCCGATTGGCCGATTTCCCGCAAGTCCTTGTCCGTCGGCTTTTTCAGACTTTTTCAGCCCATCTATCCCAAGTACACTGGGCCTCCTGTTCACCAATTCCTCGCATCGACCGCATGGCTCTTGACATTTCTTTGTCCCTCGTGCTCTCTTGGCCTGCATTGGCCGCATCTTTTCACGTCCTTCATGTTTTGTGTCCCTCGACCGCCCATGCTCTTTGGCCCGAATCGGCTCTTCGGCGTCCCTCATGTCCCAATGTTCCATGGACCATCTGGGCCAGTTTTTTCCACTTTTCCATTTCAACTTTTTTGAGTTGGCGAGGTATATTTAATACGTATTTATGATCTTCTCTCTCCTGAATGACTATTTAAAGGGGCAACCATCTATGCACTTGTCACATTGCTTGCTCATTTTCTCTTGCCGCATTTTTGCAAAATTGAGTCATTTTTCCACCTTCCTGTATCTCTTTGCAATTTTTTTCGTGAATCTGTTCTTTGAAGGCCATTCCTTTGTTCACTATCAAAATGAAGATAAAATTTCAAGGGCATGAGCATTTGTCCCCTTTGGAGACTTCTGTGCCCGATATTGGAGATAACGAAGTTCGACATTTGGATTTTGATGATTTATGGGCGGGTTAACATGTGACAACCCCTGCTCCCATGGCTCAAATGATAAGTTCCATACCCTTAATTAAATTTTGTGAACAAATTTAAAAATGAACCCACCTTGCCAATTTATATGTTTAAGTCACAACACATAGAAATGTCAAAGGGGCCCACTTTTAAAAAGTTTTTTTTTTTTTACGGGCAAACTCGGATGTATATAGATATTGATATATTTGTTCATGTTTTGAACTAATTATAACATACTACAATTGTTGTGAGAATGTGTGTGTGTGTGTACACACACACACAATTTAATGGTGATTTCTTTCACTTCCTCTCTATATTTTTAAAAGCTTGAACTTTTTTAAAGGTTATAAAAATTCACATCACTTTGGTGATTATATTATTCCCACCACTTTTCACTTCACTTTGTATAATGTTCAAACTCCATACCCTTAGTTAAATTTGGTGAACAAACTTAAAAATGAACCCACCTTGCAAATTTATATGTTTAAGTCACAACACATAGAAATGTCAAAGGGGCCCACATTTTATTTTTTTAATTTTTTTGATGGGCAAACTCGGATGTATATAGATATTGATATATTTGTTCATGTTTTGATCTAATTATAGCATACTACAATTGTTGAATAAGCATACATCTAAATAGAAGCCTTTCTTTACTAAGTGCCCTCGATCATGAGGAATTCAATCTACCAATCACCAAGAAGAAGATCCTAACCTTTTTTTTGGCTTTCTCTTAAATATCTCTGGAAGGATTTGAACCCTAGTAGATAGTTTAACAACCATCATCCTCAATTAGTGGACTACAACACTTTCAATTTTAGAGGAATTTTCACTTCAGCTTTATACAATGTTCAATTTTTGTAAACCTTAGATTTTAATCTCATAGCCAAACTTAAAAATAAATCCACATTTGTCAACCTATCTTTTGACTATTTGTTTTAAATATCTATAAGGATTTGTACTTTAGTAGATTGTTTAACCACCATCATCAACAAATGGACTACAACCCTTTCAATTTTAATATAATGACCAAACTTGAAAATAAATCCACCTTTGCCGATCCATGAGAATAAACCATAGAAACATCAAAATATTCCATGATAATATATGCATACTCTTTAATTTGTAGTTACTAAGCTTAGAACCGAGGGGCTAAATTAAGCCCCACCACAAAATAGTTATGTTAAAAGTGCATTTTTCCATTATTTAAATGTGTACTAATTATATTTCTTAGACGAGTGTGTATATGTACGCACATGCCCACACACACTCACACGCACGCACACACGCATGCGTATACGCGCACACAAAAATGTAATTTAGTAGGTTTTTTCTTTCACTTCTTCTCTATATTTTTATAGGCTTGAATGTTTTTTTAAGGTTATAGCTTAATTCACATCGCTTTAGCATTATATTTTTCCCACCACTTTTCACCGCACTTTGTTTAATGTTCAAATTTTGTACTCTTAATTAAATTTACAAAACATTTTAAAATATTAACTGTCTTGTCAATTTATATGTTTAAGTCACAACACACATAAATGTTGATGGGGTCCACATTTTTTCAAGTTTTTAATTTTGATGAGCAAGCTTAAAGTTATATAGATATTGATATATTTATTCATGTTTTGAATTATTGTGTGTGTGTATGCGTATGTGTGTACATACATACATACAAAATGCAGCTTTAGTAGGCTTTTTCTTCCATTTCCTCTCTTTATATATATTTTTTATAGGTTTGAAACTTTTTATTATAAAGGTTATAGGTTAATTCACAAAGTGTAATTCACATCACTTTGGTGATTATATTTTTCCGGCCGCTTTTCACTTCACTCGTGTAATGTTCAAATTGTAAGAGCCGACTATATTTGCAATAAAATGCATGGAATAATGATATATCTTTTTCAATTCATTCGATTGTATTACAGAATATATAGAATAACTTGTTCCTATAATTTAGGAAACAAGTATAACCACTAACTCCATCAAGCCTATTTACGTGGGTGAGTACAACCTACTCAACCACTACACAAGCCAACAAATATTAGTTGTTTATAAAACAACTAATTACAATAGTAATTTCTTTTACATTAATAATACACAAACTATATTATAATGTGAAGCACTAAACAAGATATTCCTAACATTCCCCCCCTTAGTGCGAACATGGTAGAAAAACATCCACACACTCCTCTGCAGTATGCTCACCCCTGTGGCATGTCCAACTCTGTGACTCATGACCTTGATCCAAAAGAAAGGCTCGCTCCTTCCATGGTTTTAAACAGGCTTACCACAAACCTTGACGTGACAGGAACCTCATCAATTGTTGACCTCGTGTGGTTTTCTAGATCCTCCAACAAACCCTTTCAAGATCCATGAACCGACTTACTCAAAAGCTATTGTTCATCACTATGCTTATACATCAGGGAATTATGTAGGAAACACAACATGCATATCCCAAAACGCACAATAGAAGATATACTGGAAAATTTCACATTACTTCCTATAAGAATCGTAATGTTCTTAATTGTAGTCTCTGTCATTGATCGCGCCACTGATTCGAACAAAGCATAGAAAACTGCCACTGCCACTGGAAGCTTTCCTTGACTAAGTCGTTTTGGGTACAAAATGGGAATGGAACATTGGTATGTATTCCCCCCCACAATGTGAAATTCCACTCAAATAGATACTGAGAAGCAAAATGCATCAAAGAACATACTCCTGAATGGATCTTGCTAGTTAGGTCTTGCTGCACATGGTCACTAATGCTAGTGAACGTATTCTCCTAGCTGACCATCTTCCAACGAAGTACGGCAGTCAGAGGACCAAGTCAGTCAGAGGATCACTGACAGTCATCTGCGCTCCAACACAACTCTCTTTCCAACATCCATCAAATACCACACAAAATAGGAACACTGCAAACTGAAGCACACTGAGAAAATGGAAACCACACTGAAAATCAAATACTCACACCATACATATGCCACCACGCCTTCTCACATGCGGCCCGTCGTTGCCAGATCGACGAGAGGTCGAATGACCTCCAACCTCCTGTGCCTCCATCCTCCAGCCATTGTGGCTTCTAACTCAGCCAAATGAAAATTTTAATCTCATTTGTTTCCACATTGAAGTTATTCTCCCCCCGCAATGTGAAACATTTTAGTTTTAGGACGTCGGGTACAACCGATAATGCGTCCCACAAAATAGCCAAAAAATATGATATTTTTCAAAGTGGGTATTTTATCCCAAAATTAGAACCACTATAATGAGAATTAAAAAATAAACACTTTTGCAAAAAACGGTGCTCAATTTTGAGTTACCGTGCAAAAGTTATTGAGGTTACAATTTCCCGTAAATTGGTCCAATTAAAATAAAATTGAATTTCCCTCAAAATTCAATTATTAAGCAAAAACTATAGAAATATATATATATTTTAAACTATAGTTTTGCTAAATAATTAAAAAAAATTGACCAATAAGAAAAAACCTGTGTGTTGCATTTCTTTTACCGGATGTGCATTTCCAGCCACAAAAACGCCTGGTTTGAAGCCGTCATATGCATATCTGACCAAACCTGATGTAAACTACAAAGTTGTGCGTCTTTTTCTCATCTTTTCAACCCAAAAATAATCGCCTCAATCCGATATTTTATGAGGAAAATATGTTCATTTTTTTATTATTGCAAATAGTTTTTCAGAAAGGACTATACCCAGATGCTGAAAGAGCTCGTGAGCCGAATAGGAAAATAAAGCTCGAAAAAAGGATCAACATCCCGATATAATAAGGACCAACTGCACGCAACGAAAGAAACAACCAAAGAAGACACACAACAATTAATAAACACCTCATGGGCCAAATGATCAAACAAAGAAACACGCAGCGGTCCGCCAAAAATGATAACAATGTACTCCGGCCGACCACTAACGGAGAAAACATCCAGACGATCATCTCAAAAGAGCCCAACAAAAACTGTCAAGAAAGGAACCAGCAAAAGCAAACCAGTGCTGACAAAGAAAAATGAAGAATAAAAACAACAACACAATTTGCTTAAGAATCGTAGCAAGAAAGCCATATGCCAAAATGTAGCAATAATAGCGCCCAAAAAGACAAGAATCAAATCTTTTCCGAAATGGTGGGGGATTTAGATTTGGCATTACCCTTCTTTTTCCGATCCACCACTGTCCATTCCTGATTTCCCACATCCACTACAGTCGGAAAAACTGCAATAGGTTTGATGGGAGAGTGATCCAAATGGGAGGTCGAATATCTTTAAACAAAAATCAGCAAAATGACAGAAAGAATAATCTGGAGGCTTCTCTCGTATTAAGGGAATCAACCATGATGGGTGAGTTAGCTTGCGGGGGCACTCGATTCCTTAGACGGATCTCGAGTCGATTGAACACTACTTGATGTATTTTTGGGACGGATTTTTGAATATTCTCTTTGGCCTCTTAAATCTTCTTGGCTCTCATAGGAATAACCTGCTCTGGTACCAAATGTAAGAGCTGGACTATATTTGTAGAATAAAATGCATGGAATAATGATATATCTTTTTCAATTCATTCCTATTGTATTACAGAATATATAGAATAACTTGTTCCTATAATTTAGGAAACAAGTATAACCACTAACTCCATCAAGCCTATTTACGTGGGTGAGTACAACCTACTCAACCACTACACAAGAGTTGTTTATAAAACAACTAATTACAATAGTAATTTCTTTTACATTAATAATACACAAACTATATTATAATGTGAAGCACTAAACAAGATATTCCTAACACAAATTTCATACCCTTAATTAAATGTGGTGAACAAACTTAAAAATCAACTCGCCTTGCCAATTTATATGTTTAAGTCACAACTCATAAGGGTCCAATTTTTTTCAAGTTTTTTTTATGAGCAAGCTCAAATTTATATAGATATTGATATATTTATTCATGTTTTGAACTAATTATAGCATATTACAATTGTTGAATAAGAATATATCTAAATAGAAGAATTTCTTGACTAAGCATCCTAGATTATGAGGAATTCAATTTATCAAAGTGTTTTCGTGCAATGTGCAACAAGGAAATTAACAATTTCCGAGTATGACAACCATACCCCGTGGTTTGTCCAGCTTAGTCCAAGTGACCTCCCAATTAATGTTATCTCATCCCCCTAGGTGACTTAGGAAAATCCATTCATTCCCCCTAGGTGATTTTAGGAGGTTATTTTGCAAGCTCTCCAAACAATTGTGGGAAGGGCTATCAAGAATTTGGGCGACCACGTGAAACAGAGAAGAAGAGCCTAAGCAGATGTGGAAGTGATTCAAATATCTTGGGACATCATGGAAATGATTCAAGAATATTTTGGAAGGGCTCGGAGGAGTTGGGGCAGTTTCATCGAATTAGGGTTCACAGGCCTAGTTAGCACACATGCCAAAATAACCGTTGAGCTTCAAAAGGTGATTCGAGAGCTCCGGATGGAGTTAGAAGAAAAAATAAGCATCGCTAAAAAGAGAATTCTAATCCCTACATGATGGTGAAATCAGATTTTTCACAACACTTTGGAGCATCAGGTCTGTAGGCTGGTTTTACCAAGTACAAGTGGAGTACCAAATCAAACATCCACTTTTTCAGGGATCAAATGGAAGAATCAAGACATGAGCCCCCACCATTGGATTCAAAATGCCATTTCCAGTCAGGATAATATAAATTTTTTCCAAAAAAAGTCCATCGGGAGCTGAAGTTATCCTCCCCAAGCATTGTCCTCTTAGAGCAAGTTCGGGTCTTAGCAAATTTTGGGAGGACACGTGTCGGCTCCAGTAATTTCCTGACAGATTTTATGTCCCCAATGTTCTGAGAGTCGGGTTCATCAACCTTGGAAAAATGCGCCAAACCCATGTGACTGTGGAACCCCATATGACCATCAACATTGTTAGTTCACCCAGTGCGGTTTGGAGCTCAAATTCCTTGCCGTCGGATCAACACCATGTCTCAACTCCAAGATCGTCGTGGAATTCGATATCCCTCGTGTCCCTCACAGTCGGGGACACCAGACCTTGAAAAATGCACCCAACCCCTTAGGAGATACTTCACGGTCACCCATGTGACCTGTTTCTAGCTCTCGATTCTTTAAAGATGATTTTGGAGCACTCGGTCCACCCCTGTGAATCAACGCCATGTGTCATCTCCTTGACCACCATGGAAATTGATGTCCCTCATGTCCCTTATGAGGTGAGGGATGTCAGGGACATGAAAATGCACCCAACCCTCTCTCATATTTTTTAAATCTTTAAATATCTAATTGCTTCCCGCTTCTAACTTCTTACACTCCGTGCACAACCATCCCTCCATACTTCCTTTGCAATCTTCTACCATCACTCCACCATTGCAAATACTCAGACCAGCTCAACCCAAGCACTGAAACACCTTTCCCATGGTGATGTGCAGGTCTCAGAAGGATTTTTCATCAAGATAAGAAGGAGAAACGAAGAATGAAGGGAAGAAGACAGTGGAAATCTTTGTTGCAAGAAATGAAACCGAGATTTGAAAAATCTTGCAAACGATGCATGAATCAACAAACCATTTTTGTTGTTCGTTCCTTTGTCCAAGACCGTAGAAAACATACCTTCAAACTCTCCTCTCGTGCAACAGAGCATTCACAACAAAGAAATCTCATTTTCGGCTAAATAAAGAAAAAATTGGATTTCCCGTCAAACCGGTTGTCTGATTGAAGTAAAATTTTGCGTGAAGCACCAGAAGGAAAAACCCATATCAGATATGTAATTTTTTTCGCAAATGGAGGAGAAAACTAGACCTGTAATTTTGAGGTCCATTAATGGCTGTTGCGTCTAGAAGCACTACCAGTTTGAAATTTGAAAGTTTAAAATCTCTTGGACGATTGAGCGGGTAGAGCTAAAATTTCAAAGGGGTGATATTGGGAAAAAACCCATATCAGAAAACTTCGTTGCACGTCAATCCGACCTCCAGAAGCCCACTTTCTAAAAATAGTAGGTCTTACATAGGAAACTGCTATTTTGGGAAAGCCATCAACAAAAGAACTGCGAAGGAGACAGAGACATTGAAGATGCATAATGGTGAGAAATCATCAGAATGGGCATTTGGTCCAATTTTGGCACTTACTAAAAATAGTAAGTGGTCTCACGAGCACTTCGCTAAAAATAGAAAGTTGATCCGTAGCGAGGAACGCAGGAGAAAGGGGAATCAAGGTCACAACACTTAGCGGAGGATCGAGGGAGTTGCTTTTTCATACTTACTAAAAATAGTAAGTTGTTTTTTCTAAGGGAAAACATGAAGCAGAAGTGGATGGGATGAAGCAGTCTGACCCTTCACGTGAAAATATGAGATAAAAGACAATGATGTCTTGTACATGGACTGAATGGCCTCATAACTCGCACGACGGTCAAGGATCGAAAGAAGATTAAAGATCAAATATTCACGAGTGGCTTGTTCACTTTGCGCGGACACCTAGTCTCTGCGAAGTCTCGAGTTGGTCCTAATCTACTCTCGAACATTATGAGCCCGAAACACGAACCATCCGAGCCGACAATGGTACAATGATGGCAGTCATCAACCCTAGAACCATTTCACTTTTGCTGCAGATACCAACATCACCTAGCATGGTTGTCATCTCAAAGGATAGGGCCTTGCAGATGACGACTGGGAAACGATGGATGCATACATGCAAGGGGTTGCACTTGTTCGTGGTTCTGAAGGGTTTAAGGATGATGATGAAGATTTGAAATCCTTTGAGTACGAAAGATCAATCAAGCACACTCCTTGAAACCTTGGATTGGTATGTGAAGGAAAGAGATGACTTGAATGATCATATCTAGGGTGAAATTTTGAGCGACAACAATTTTGGCACGCTTGGTGGGACGAGTATTGAAAGATTTATATTTTGTAGGTGTTCCATCCCAATATTATAGCCACCTCGGTGCCTTCACTACTACAACAGCTTCTGGCACACCGGTGGGATAAATATTGAAGTGCTTTACAACTTCATACCAACAGGGTTGATGTGTTCTTGATGGTATTCAACCTTTGGAGGAAGTTCTCAACACATATGACGATTCCACTATTCTAAGATACCCATTATCTCATTTGTAGACCACTCCCTTCATTCTTTCTTCCATTTCCTTTCTTTCCATTCCATTTCCCTCTTTTATGAAGTTGTGCAATTAAGACTTCATTCCCTCATTGGAATCCTCATTTCACTGAGCAATATGATTACCCTCCACCCCCATATTTTCAAAATCTTCCTCCAAATTAGTTTTATGAGCCCTATCATGCGAATATGCATGCACCCAAATCCCATTGATGTATATGGTTATTATAATGACCATGATGTTTTCCAAGAACAGGGTTATGCAGGTGATGGTGGCAACTTCGTGGATGATGTTGATTTCCAAATGAAGATCTAAGAAATGAAGGAGAGAATGGTGCGAGACCGAGGGATATATGGAAGATAAAGGCATGTAAAATTGGTTTTAGGTTCCCTTATCCATGGGTTGGCCCTATGCCAAACTAGTTTAACCCTTAGCAAAAGCTAGACTTCATGGTTGAGATGATGCCCCAAATTGCAGAGTGGGTTGAGTTAGTGGAGGCTCACAAATCTAGTGGTAGGAAACCCTATCAATGGGGAAATATTACACTACTATATTACAACCCTCCCATTTATCCTCCCAAACTTACACCATCTCATCATGTTTTCCAAGTTTCTAGCTTTTGCTGCTCCTCCCAAGGATTCCACTTCTCCATCTCCTTCCTTTCCCTCTCATATTCAATTTTCCACCCTCTTTTCTTCCAAATCCCCATCTCCTCCACAATAAAATTTTCTACCTCCTCCATCATTTAAACCTTTGTAAACTCATCCAAAGGTTATATCCTTTCCCCACTTCACAAAACCAGATTTACATGTCCATGAGCCTAATTAAGAATCAATTTTAAACCATGAAGTATTGAAGATTAACCAACTAAATGAGTACCTAACTACTTGTTTTCCTAAGGACCCATTCCTCATGAAACAAGATCTTGAATATTTCATGGCTGGAAGAGTTGATCTTCATTCTTATGGACAACAAGAGGCACATACATGACGAGAGGAACATGACGAGAAAGCGTCAATTAGAGCATATCGATTCATGACTTTAAAGATTAGAGCCATGAGTTTGAAGAAAATGAGGTTCATCACCAAGAACCTAACAGTCAACCTTCTCCAAGTTCATCAAAATCAGTTGAGGTGAGTCCCATTCTTGAAAATCATGAAATACTTGTTGAAGAATGGACTGAATTTGAGAGCATAATGGATGAAGAAGTGGCCCAACCCATTGAAATTCCTCCTATTTTAATTGAAAAATCTAAACTCAAGGAGGTTGAAATTAAAGGGCAGAAAGAAGAGGAAGAGAAGCTTCCAAGTGAGCAAGATGTTTCATTTGAATGTAGTGACCCCCATTGTCTTTGCATGTTTAGAACTTGCTGCACTTTTGGAGGATTGCAGTGATCCACCAAGAACATATTCAGGGGCTGAAATTAATCAAAGGGAACTTCATGTTGAAGAGGGGGAGAGGTTTGATTTATCAAAATTCTTGTTTGATGATGAGAAGGTGGATTTGAAGGAGGTAGAATTGTTTGTAGAGCAAGCGGAGCAAAGTATAGATCAACTTGCAAACATCCACCACCTCTAGGAAAGCTCTGCAGGATGATCCCATTCATGGGGTTGAGATTCAAAGAAATGGGAAGATCACAAGTATTAGTCCATTGGTTTCCAAGGCCACATGCCCAATCAAATACTTGGCTAGTTTGGAGCCAAAATCGAGTTTTCATTGGTCGTGTTCACTTTAGAACATGAGGAAGATCATCAAAGCACCATAGGTCAGCTGAAATACTTCTAACCAAATGCAAATCAACTTGAGGAGGTATACATTCTTTTCTCAACTGATATTTTAAAGAATGGGAAAGGAAAACAGTTGCAAGATGGTTTTCCAATCTCATTAAAGACCATATTCATTGTCAAATTAATCACATGGTCCAATTTTGTAAGGAAGGGAAGTTATTTCTCCCAACCAATTATTGGTTTTGTTTAGCTTCCTTTGCCTTGGGTTAGAGTAGGTTAGATTAGGTTGTTTATTGTAAAACAAGTGCTTGTGCACACTTTGCATGTTTCCTTTTGGAACATGTATGATTTTCATGTTTGTACATAGTTTTTGTGGGCCCTTTGTTGTTGTTGCATAGTCCAGTTCAGATCAATTTCCATGGTGAAAATCAGAAGGTTTTGGGGCAGTTTTCAAGATTCATTCAAAGCTTCAAGAGATCAGCTTCAAATTGGTGATGAGTTATGCAAGTTTAGGGACATAATCGAATGTTTGAGATCAGTTTTCTTCAAAGTTATGCTTGAATTCGTGCCCAATGAATGCTTCAAGGCTACTAGTCTTCATCATCTAACATGCAGAATTCCCCAAGAGGTCGCCAAAATGTTGTCAAATAAACACTCATGTTTATTTGGACAACTTGATTAAAATGAGGGGTTTTCTTTCTTGTTCTTCTTCCCCATTTTCCCTCTTCTTCCTCTTTTCTTCATCTTCCTCTTTTTCTCATCTTCCACTTTTTCCATGGATCCTTAAAATCCGTGGTCTCATCCTTTTCCGCGGATCCTTAAAATTTGTGGCTTCCTTATTTTCCACGGGTTCCTATTTTTGTGGGTTCCTTCTTTTCCCGTGGATCCCTGTTTTCTACGGGTTCCTTCTTTTCCGCGGATCCCTATTTTTGTGGGTTCCTTATTTTCCATGCAGATCCCTATTTTCTGTGGTTCCTTCTTTTTACGATCCCTATTTTCCGTGGGTTCCTTCTTTTATGCGGGTCCCTATTTTCCACGGGTTCCCTCTTTTCCGTGGATCCATGTTATCCGCGGTTCCTTTTTTTCCATGGATCTCTTTTCTGTGGGTTTCGTCTTTATCTGTGGATCCTTGTTATCCCCGGGTTCCTTATTTTCTGCGAGATCCATGTTTTTGTAGATCCTAAAAATCTATGGGTCCCTCAAATTTCCCAACTCAAAGA
Organism: Taxus wallichiana var. yunnanensis; assembly: GCA_018340775.1. Classification (NCBI taxonomy): domain Eukaryota; kingdom Viridiplantae; phylum Streptophyta; class Pinopsida; order Cupressales; family Taxaceae; genus Taxus; species Taxus wallichiana. The sequence goes on from CM031243.1 coordinate 604,992,902, forward strand.
TGGAGGCTCTAGTATCCAATGTGGAGCTGACATGTCAATAGGAGTGCCTCGAGGTTAAATTGATTACCTCATGGCCATCAATTGTGTAGATGACATGATAAACTTCAAATGGTCATAATTTTTTTATCCAGGACATCAAATAAGACAAACTTTATATTGTTGGAAAGGTATTAGAGAGTACTACATGATGGAAGAAGATTTGGGTCGCAAAAATGTACTTTATTGAGCCATAATTGTAAAAACAATCCCATGGTCATTTTTGGGTATGGGCTCTACAAAAATTGATGGGCCCATGTTGGGTCTGCAAACTTGAATGCTGATTGGTCCTAGGTGGTTGAAGAAGTGGTTGGGATCCTTAATTTCAAATTTCCTCTCTCCCTTTTCTTCTTCTATATATGTAACTCATTTTTATTGTAATGTAACCCTTCTCCATTTTTGCAAAGGCACCATGCCAAAATGGTGTCCCAAAAATGTGTTGCAGACCTACGTTTTGGAGCTTGCAATGCTCTCAATGCCTCCCAAATGGATGTAAAAATTGTGTATACTCTGAAGCAATTAAATCTAGACATTGTGGTTCTTCTCTGCCCTTTGCTTATATTTGGTTGTCTCTTACCTCTATTCTCTTTCATTTTATGTTGTGTATGAGTTATACTTGTAAGTTTTCCTTTTCTTTGTGTTTTGCAATGTGTGGAATGAGATAGATTTTCTTGTTTTGGGCATGTGGCACACTTGTATGCCCTCTCCTTCATTTATTTCTCATTTCTCCCTCATGGAGATTGATCCCCCTTTTCTTGGTGCTATCACCTCTTTCATAGCTTAGGATTTCATTTCCATGCATCTCTCTCTCCTGGTCCTGTGAATGCTTAGATTAGGATTAGATAGTTTTGCTTTTAGTTGTAGGAGTAGTTTTAGCATTAGGATAGGTAGAGGAACCAACCTTCTCTAGAGGTCTGTCTTGATTTGCAAGTCCCACACTTGGAGACAGTCCCATGTTGCCTCAAAATTTTGATCTTTCATGATCATATCTAGGGTACAATTTTGAGAGATAACAATAAACAAATGTTTCCCTTTCACTATGTAATTCTCCAAACAATACAAATTCATTGCCAATATATGGCCTTCAAGAAGGATTAAAAATCATTTTATTTGTATTTCCTTTCTTACAATCCTCAACAAGAAAGAACTCTGTTGTTTGTAAACAAAACAAGAACAATTCAGACTTTCTCCTTTGTTCACACTTGAATTCACTCAAAACCACCTGCTTAGATGAATGAAAGTGCTTGCATTTATAGTTGCTTTGCCCAAGGATGAAAGGAGAGGTGAAACAAATTGAATTGGGAAGCCCAAACATTTGTAACTGTTGAGTTTCCATTTTTGGATGTCGTTAGGCGGTAAGCGCGAGTTCAGAACAACAATTCTGGGAACCGCCGCGGAGGTTGCGGCTGCACGGTCATGCATGCGGCTATCTTGCAACCGCTACTCTGTGAAGAGTGGTGGTCCCGAACCATTGCGGTGGTTTTGTGATTTTGTATAGCTATCACACGAAACAAAATAACAATGGCATTTTTTTCATCATTCGAAGGTGTCCAGATCACCATCAACTTGACTTAACCATTTCCAAAATAGTGAACATGTTAAGGATATGTACTGCAAGTTTCAACAAGGAGAATACATAGAATTGGGTACTTCTAGATCCATTTTTGGATCACTCAAGAGCATTCTTGATGTGCCAAATGTGTCATTCGAGCACTTGAAGGAGATCAATTCTAGATAATTACCCTTAGGAATTGAATCTCAATCGGATGCCCTATGGGAAAAGGAACCTAGAAAGGCCTAAATGTGCAAATCCTTTTTCTCACTCAAGTTCCTGTCAATATTTTTAGCACCTTTGTGGCCAAAAGCATTTGGAAAGCATGAGAGTTGTTCACAATGCACTTGATTTGGGACAAGGATGGTTTCTGAAATTGGCTTTTCATTAATTCCCCCTACCTTTGGTGGTCGCTTGTTCTCCCATATTACAATGTGCCATTTTCCTTGGTTCCCTGGGTCAAATGTGTTAGATTGTTTTGAAGTGATAAGGCATTAAATTCATTTCCGATCTTTTCTATAAAAATTCCAGTGAATGCTTGTCATGGCTTATGCTTAAATAATAATATAAATTTTAATCTAATGGCCATGATTCGATTATTGAAATACAAAATTCCATTCCCGACTACCACTGCACAAAATTGGTGTGCAAACACCCAAAATATGGTGGCAAGGCTAGAAATGGCTCATTGAAACCCCTTCGCAATCGGTCAATTCTTGGTTATGGTATTGACTCCTCCCTCAACGTTTAAAAGTTGAGCTTCTCAATATTTATTTGAATGTTTGCTTCGAACAAGTTTGGAAGAGTATATTTAAAATAATTCAGCCCAAAAAATCTCATTTCCTCTAGTGCATCCTTCATTAAGGGCTCCCAATCGGCTCTCGTCTGGTTCACCTTGGCATGACATATCACGTGTGTTCTTGTTGCAATCACCTAGAGTCTATTAAACATATTTTGAGGTTTTGCAAGCGTGCTCAATCTGCTTGGCATTAGATTCATACCTTGTTTCAACCATTGGGCCATGAAATGTTCTCATGAAAAATGGTGCTTTTGGGGGACTATACAATGCTTATTGTATAATACATGTAAATATAGCACATTTTTCCATTCTTTATCAACTATGGAAAGATAGAAATAAAGCCAATTTCATCTAGAATTCAATTGAAGCTAGTTTTTTGTGTCAAACATAATTAATGTGTTCTGCGAATGTCATTCTCCTGGATTTAAGTACACGAAGAGAAATTCCTCCCGGAGGTGGCACATCTCCAGTGAGGTTGCTCGATCATCGGGGCAATGTACCTTGTATTGTTAATCATGCTCCTTCCCCTCCTCGGGACATAACATGAAGATATCTTCTTAAGAGATATCTTCTAAAGGTTTTTGAATTATTATTGGTTTCTAATTTCTATGGAATTATAGATTTGACAACACAAGAACATCAATGGTTAGCATTACATGTTGGTCAAGAAGGAAAAGAAAATGTACATTGGATCGTAGCATGTGATTTTAATGCAAAACTATCTATAAGAGATCAAGGAGGAGGAAATCCTTCTTTGGATCGAGGGGATATATTTATGTTGTCCAAAATTAACCAACTCAATTTAATTGATGTCAAGAATACAAGGTCTCATTATACGACAAATAAACAAGTTGGATTGTCAAACAAGAAAGTTAAATTTCGGAAATTTTTGGTCTTTGAAGAGGCTTTTCTATGTTGGTCTTTTAGAATGGAGATTCTTAATTGCAGTGAGTCAAATCATTTTTGATTCTTCTAGAGAGGACGAGAGGCCAAAATCTACAATCAAGATATTTTTGTATTGAGAATTGTTGGGTAGAATAAGAATTTCTAAAGGAAAACATCCCCTTTTGGTGGGAGGAGGGCCGCCCGTCCTACGGGGAGCAATGTATGTCTTCTTCAAACAACTCCAACATATTAAATATCATCTTAACTTTGGAGAAGAAACAACAAATCTGGCTTTCAATCCAAAATGGATCCTTTGTTTGTAAAAATGGAAGAGATAACAATTTGCATTAGGACTGGAGTAATCACAGAGGAATTAAAATCTGCAGATGAGCTTATACGAAAAGAAATAGAGACTATAGATATTCAAGAAGAAATCTACTGGAAACAACGAGCATAAACAAGATGGATTTTCGAGGGAGATAAAAACACGAGTGTCTTTCATCGCTCGGCCTTGACAAGAAGACGAGGCAATACTCTGAATTATTTGCAGGATTCAAATGGGCGGGTGAGGGATATTATCCCAGGAATTCAACAAGTTGCAAATAATTTCTTTCAATCAATTTTTATGGCTCCTGTTTGCCCTAATATAGTAGGTCACCAAGATATTCTCGAAAGTATTCCCCAAATTATTTCAGCTGAGCAAAACCAATCCTTCTTTACTCAATTGGACAAGGCTGAAGTGAGGAGAATAATTTTTAGTATGAAATCAGGGAAATCTCCAGGGCTTGATGGTTTTCCAATTGAATTTTTTGAAGCTTTTTGGGATACCATAAGAGAAGATTTAACTAAGGCTGTTGAAGAATCTCGTTTAAATAGAACTATGCTAAAGGCTCTAAATCATACTTTTCTTGCCTTGATTCCTGAAGTGGCACAAGCTTCTTATTGTGGAGATTTTTGTCTGATTGCTCTTTGCAATGTGATTTACAAGATAATCACCAAATTGATGGCAAAATGATTAAGACAATTATGGATAGATTAAATTCCCAAGAACAAGAAGGATTTGTGCGGGGACACTAGTTTCTTGATGGAATTGTTCTTGCTCAAAAAGATATACACTCAATGTAACATTATGGCAAAAAGGGCATGTTTATTAAATCAGACATGTCTAAGGCTTATGATAGAGTTCCTTGGCAATTCCTAGAGAAAATATTAAAAAAAATTGGTTTCTCTCAAGAGTGGCGACAATGGGTTATGAGTTGTGTCTCGACGACCTCCTTCTCTGTTCTCATTAATGGTTCCCCTTCACCCCTCTTTCTTGGGTCTAGGGGTATTCATCAAGGCGACCCTCTTTCTTTGTTTCTTTTTATTATACTTGTTGAAGGACTTAGCAGAATTTTCCAGAGAAAAAGGCAACAAGGCCTTTTAAAAGGTATCCACTTGGGTGCAGAGAAATTATCTCACCTTCAATTTGTGGATGATACATGAATATTTGTAGAAGCTACTCTATCAGAGGCTAGAATGATCAAAGTCACATTAAACACCTACATGGAGGCTAATGGGTAACAAGTGAATGAAGCCAAATCTAAGGTTGTTTTCTTTTATCGACAATAACATTCAAGAGCATATTTTATCTATTCTGAACTTTACCCAGAGTACTCTCACAATATATTATCTGGGATTCCACTTCACTTCAAGCATTTGAAGGCATCTGATTTGAAAGTGTTAATTGGTAGGATAACCGCTCAAGTGAATCATTGGACTCATCATTGGCATACCTTTGGAGGAGGAATGGATCTTTTCCAATCCATAATCCAAGCTATGCCCATCTATTTATTTTCTATTCTAGCTACCCCTAAGCGAGTCCTTAAACAATTAGATACAATTATGAGATTTTTTTGTGGGATGGCTCGCGGATGAGTAACAAGTAGGCTCTTGTTAGTTGGGATAAAATATGTCAACCTAAAGCCCAAGGGGGACTTGGTTTTCCTAAAGCAATTTTTAACAATCAAGCTCTAGCTAGGAAGCTTTATTGGAGATGGATTTCCAATAAGGAGGCTCTCTTTAGTAGAGTCATTACTAGTAAGTATTTGGGTTCTACTTCTTATCAAGACATTGCACACATTGTGCTGAAGGGTCTTGGCTCAATTATCTGGAAAACTCTAAAAATTGGAGCACAATTGGTTAAATCTAGACTTTTTTAGAAAATAGGGGTTGGAGACAAGGCCAATTTTTGGATGGATTCTTGGGATCAACATTCCCTCTTAATCACGAGTTTCCGAGTTGCTACCCTTAAAGAAAAATCTCGAAGATAAAGGTTGGATAAAGGTGGATTCCTACATTTCTATTAAAATGATTGGAAATTTCGCTTTCTCTCAATGGAAGAGTATGGAGAATTGGCATGTTAGTGTCCCTCTTCAACACAAATTTCTTATTTATCATATTCTTAAGCAGAGGTACCTTTCAGGAAAAACCTAAGAGGATAAGATAGTATGGGCCTTGTTATTCTAGGTATCTATATAGTTTAGGAAGGGTATAATACTTTTCTCTCCCCTTAGGAGATCAGATATGGTGTCCCATGGGATAGAGTTTGGGTTACCCAGGGTTAGCCTAAAATTAATTTCTTTTCTTGGCAAGTTATGCATCGGAGATATCTAACCTATGATAACCTTATGAAGTGAGGTTTTCATGGTCCTTCAAAATGCATTATGTGTACTTCTCATGAGGAGACACTTGATCAACTGTCGTTTCAATGTGTTTTTGCTTGTGAGTTGTGGAACATTTGGCTAAACCTTTTAAAAGTTCAACTAGGTTTTCAACTAGATCTTACAAATATCTAGGAGACTTGGAAAAGTCAGTGCAATATACAAATACGTCTATTTAGATGGGTTGGTCCTTAGGTCCGAGTTTCATTTGGTGGCACATTTGGTTGGAAAGGAATTCAATCCATGGGAGTTAGTTTGGAATAAAATTATTAGTAAGGTTTCTGAAACCATTCGAGCTCATCATACGGTCAAGCAATTCCAAGAGCATAAGGGGACTTCCAAGTCACTGATTCACGACAAATGGAAACCTCCTCCCCAAGGTTGGGAAAAGATAAATTTAGATGGAGCTGCTAAGGACAATCCAGGGGCTGCTAGTATTGGTTTTCTTAGAGGAGACTTTATAGGGAAAATCCTTCATTGGGAGCTCAAGGGTCTTGGAATGACTACTAATAGTGAAGTTGAAGGGTTAGCTATCAGGCAAGGTACTCTCAATGCTTGGGAGGATGGGGTTCACAAGCTTCTAGTTGGATCTCGATTCTCAAATCATGGTGAGTTTGTTAAATCCTATTACTAATTTTGCTTCAAAGGCTTGGAGAATAAGCAATTTGGTGACCCAAATCAAATCTATTTGGCAACAATTTGATGATTTCATCCCAATATATGTCGGTAGACAAAATAATGTTACAACTAAGTTTTTGGCAAAATATGCTAGTGCAAGACCATCTGGATACAAGTTGGATTCTAATCAAGTTAGCGACATGTCATATTGGCAGGAAGTGAATAAAATGGTTCTTCGGTGACCGGCACAAATTTAGGTAAGAATCAAGATAGGTCTTAAACTAAGTAAGTATTGTGGTTCCCTAGAGCCCAATTATTAAGGGATAATTTTGTGGTTTTCCTTGGATGGTAGGGCGTGTCATTTATGGCAACCTTTTGTCCGTATTATAATTCCTTTTTAATAATGCTTTTTACCTTATCAAAAGAAATAATATATACGTACATTAAAATTTATTAGATAGAATAAAAAGCTTACTTTAATTTTTATGTTATGACGATAAAGTTATAAAGTAAGGAAGAGCTCATTTTATAACATTGTTTTATACAATAATATTGGTACTTGTGCATGCACAAATACAATAGATTAATCATATAAATAGGTTTACGTTGACAATAAATGATTATAATATAAGTTCATAACTATATTGAGAAGTGTTCTTACGATGGCAATTATGTAGTGTAATGGTGTGAGTCACTTGTTTTTATTTTTGATGTCTATTTGATTGTTACATGGCAATTCATACTTAAAGACATCCATTTGATTGTTATTTTAATGTTCTTTTTATTTTTCTTCGAGAAGTTAATTTAAAAATAGTATTATTGTAATGGCGTGAGTTACTCATTTTTATTTTTGACGTCTATTTGATTGTTACATAGCAATACATCCTTAAAAGACATTAACATTTCTTTTTCTTTTTCTTGGAGAAGTCAAATAAAAAAACTAATATCTTTGTCTATGCGGAAATGTTTAGGCCCTATTTTTCCCAAACATCTTTTTCAAGATAGACACAAGGTGTAGTTAAATTGATGTAATTTGTCACAAATCAAAGGGAAATTGACAAAGAATGCATTGAAGTTACTAATGAATGTGGTATATGAAAAATCTAACTTAAATTTTACATTTATTTGACCATCACATAAAGGTTTTTTCATTTTTCTTGTAGAAATCAATCAAAAAATATTTATGGAGTTAATAATCAATGTGGTATGTGATTTTTTTTTAAAAAGTGCCTTCAAATTGATATCTCTCTATGTATTTCGGATATATATATATATATATATATATATATATATATATATATATATATATATATATATTTAATATATTTGTACCGGTAATTACGTCAATATGCATTCCTACAATGGCATCCAGGGGAATGTAATGGCATGAGTTGTTCACTTTTATTTTCGCTATTAAATTTGACGTCCATTTGACCATTAAATGACAATTCATCCTTAAACTTGACATCCATTTGACCATTAAATCGTAATCATCCTTAAATTTGATGCCCATCCGACCTTTAAATGGTAAATCATCCTTAAATTTGATGTCCATTCAACTCTCACTTAAATGATTTTTAAGAGAAGTCAATCGAAAAATAGTAATATCTCGGCATAAGCTTGGAGCCCTTCAGCCTATTCGGGTATACACGACAAGGTTGCCCTAGCACCGACCCTCTATGGTGCCTGGAAATGGAAGGTTTTGGTTATTTGGTGGCCCAGCTCGGTCGCGGGGCTTGTGTAGGGCATTTCCCGATGTTTCGCAACTCCTTAATGGGCACTTTGTTAATGATTCATTCCTCACCCTTATAGAGGAGCACAACATTGCTCATGTTATGCATTGTCTGGAGGTTTTTTTTCTTGCCTTTGGTTCCTCTTTTAGTGGCACAAAACTCAATGCTATAGGCAATCCTTCCTTCCAGTGCCACCATGGTTGGGACAATATGACTAGAAATGGCTCGACCTCAGAGAAATGTTCAATTTTTTGGGCATTCTGTTCACTTTCCAGGCCTCACCCTCAAAACTCTAGCATTACGTTATTCAACAAGTTGCTTTAGGAAATTGGAGTATTGGATCACTGAGCCTCTTTCACTAGATAGCAAATTCCAAATATGTTCTAAAGTTTTGGAAGCCACCTCTGTTTACTACTCCTCTTGTTGGGTGCCTTCAAAGAAATCTGTTCAAAAACTTGAAAAGCTTCTCAAAGACTTTCTTTGGGCCAACCCTTCTACAGAAAAGGATTTCACAAAGTTGCATGGGATTATTGTTGTCATCGACATTCTCCGACAGGGGTATGCTCTATGTGTCAAATGGATTATTCGTGTTATTAACAGTCAGGAAGCTTGGAAAGTGCTCTTGCATCATGGCATAGCCGAAGGAGCTCCTTACGGACGACCAACATGGAGAGTTCTTGGTTTTGTCAACCTTTTCATTGCCCCAATCCTTGTTAAAATCATAGGCTCTTTTGTCATAAAAAGTATTTGGAAAGCTTAGGAGCAAGTCAAACCTTGGCTCCTTTAGAATGTCGATAGTTTTTGTGAAGGATTTCGTTTAACCTTCACTCTCTATGGTCTCCTCTTTATAAGTGTCACGATCATCTTTATCTGGTTGAGGTGCCATGGATCCCTGCACTTAGTTTGTTCATACACACTGGATTTGCACCATACAAGATTTTTTTTACAAACATACTCAATCCTAGAAACCATGGCCCAACCTCAAGGCCAAATTCAATATAGCATCGAGGGAAGTAGTTGTCATCGAGGAAATTATATCCTCTGTCCTGTGCACATGCTCTACAAGGTCACGGTCCTCCTTGTTCAACCTTGGTGGAAGGACTGGAAATGGTTTGTTGACACTCCCTTTCAGAATTATATTGCAAGTAAAGGCTATGGGTGGCTTTCGCCTCACTTGCTTATGGTGGAAAAACTCAACACTCGATGGGAACTCGGTTCGCCACCTCAATCTGCTCAAGAGATTTCATACCCTCCGATCGGCCTATGTGGAGCCTAAAATTGCCCACTTTCTCTGGGGTATACTACACCAAGCGCTTCCTATCGGGCCCGACTTGTGCAACTTGAAGTTGTTAACCTGAAATGCCCTTTCCGTGTACATTTGGAAACAATTATCCATTTATTTTGTAATCGCCCCAAAGCTCAAAGTGCTTAGAGAAGGGTCCACTCTTTTTTCCCCATTTCGTCTAGAATTTTTTTCTTGGTAGCATGCTTTGTTGCGAGACGATCCCAAAATGCTTTGCAAAAGGTCACTCAAATTTGGCACGCTTTCAAATGGGAAATTCTTTTTTGAATTTGGAAAGAAAGAAATGCTTGTTTGTTTGTTAATTCTGACGTGGATCAACATTTTTCCATGTATATTAAATCCATGGTTATCTCCAAAGTTTTATTACTGATTCAAGTTCAAGTCAATAAAGTGGCCCTGGAGGTGGAGCATCTCCAAACTCTCATGTGCCATTGGGGGGATGCTCCCTGCAACTTTGCATGTGTCCCGTCATCCCCGATCACCGCTCTTCGCCTTACGGCAATGACAATGGTTGGCCAAGGGGTGGCGGTCGTTAGAGTCGCTCACAACACCGCTCCTCAACCATGGTCACTGCTCGCCACATGGACCGCCTACTGATGGGGCTCCTCCTACCGCCTTCTTGACATAGGGGTTGGGGCTTGCTTCCACCACCTAGAGCCCGAGGTTTGGACTCTCCGCCATCGCTTGGGCCACCCTCTCCTGCTTCCCACGATGGGTGGAGTTTGTCGTCGTTGAATAAATTCTCACGGCTCGTCCTTGCTATCTCCCCTTTGTAGGCTCTAACGGAGGTGATTGAAGACAAAGACCATCCTAATGGCTCGGGATGGGATCCTCCCGATTCCGATAAGGACTGTCAGGCTCTCTAGATGGCATGCTTAAGACTTGCCTCCTACCGACCAACAATTTACAATAACGGCTTAATGTTTCTTTTCTCTTGTTTTGTGTTGTAATGATCTTCTACTTGTAGGCCTTACTTTTCCATTTTGTTCCTTGGGCCCTCTTGGCCTAGTTTTATCCGAGGCTTTGGGGCGTTTCGCCATACCGCTCTTTTTTGTGAATAATTTTGTATCATTTTACTTGTTAATATAATATAAAATCTATTTCTAAACAAAATAGTAATATCTTGGCTATATGGTAATGTTTGGGCCCATTTTTTCTTAAATAGATTTTTTCCAAGACCAACAAAATGGTGCATACCTAAATTGATTCCATTTTCCACAAATTTAAAGGAATTTTGTAGAGAATAATGAAGTTACTAATCAATACAATATTTAAATAAAAACTTTAAGATTGATATCTTTAAACATATTTTAAATAAATGTATTTTAGATATCTCAATAATTCACTAATTGGAAATTTTTCTTATAATACTCAATTGCTCAAGGCCATAGGTGGCGATGAATCAAAATTCGAATCAATGTATATATTAAAAAAAAAAATTTTAAAATAAAGCTCATAAAGATAGGCTTAAAAACAAACCGTAGGAAAGCCCTTATTAGACATTGTATCGAAATCAGCTTTTCCTGCACCACCTCATAAAATGTGAACAACTCAAAAACCTTAATACCACTTATAAAAGTCAAAATGTCAAAGCAGAGTACTACTTTAAAAAAGGTACTCAAAAACTATAATTGCAATCCACAAAACAAACATCATAATTAAAAAAAAAAAGGCAACACAAAAACCAATTTCACTGGTTCCATATAAACTAGTCCTTAAATTCATGGGAAGCTTTCAATACCTTATATGGCAGCAATGGAGATTTGTTACTTGAGAATATCGTGTTCTTAGAAAAATTCATTTTAATTATGTATTTGTATTGTTTCAACTTCATGCAACCAATTTATGAGTTAAGGGAGCCCAAGCCTTCTCTTTGAGGCCACTCTATGAGTAAAAAGGGAGAATTTTCTCCATGGGACAATGTCCACTTTTTTCGTATATTTTATGTTCACAAAGACTTGTAAACAAAAGTTTATAACAAACCTTAAAACTCATAATCCAACTCCTCTATTCATCAAAAATAATATGACCCATAATAGACAAACTAATATTCATATTAAACCCCTATATACGAGACTCCCAAAATTTGTATGTGAAACTCCCAATATTATTGTTGTATACAATAATATTGGTACTTGTGCATGCACAAACAAAATAGAGTAATCATATAAATAGGTTTATGTTGACAATTAATGATTGTAATATACGTTATTAATTATATTGAGAAACATTCTTACAATGGTAGTTATGTAGTGTAATGGTGTAAGTCACTCATTTTTACTTTGTACGTCTATTTGTCATTACATGACAATTCATCCTTAAAGACATCCATATGACCATTATTTTAATGTTCTTTTTCTTTTTCTTGGAAAGGTCAATTCAAAAATAAAAATATTGTAAAAGTGTGAGTCACTCATTTTTATTTTTGACGCGTCTATTTGAATGTTACATGGCAATTCATCCTTAAAGACATCCATTTGACAGTTATTTTATTGGCTTTTTCTTTTTCTTGAAGAAGTCAGTTAAAAATAGCACTATCTTTAGCTATATGGTAATATTTACGCTCTTTTTCTCCCAAACATTTTTTTTCAAGACAGACACAATGGTGCGGTTAAATTGATGCAATTTGTCACAAATCAAAGGGATATTGACAAAGAATGCAATGAAGCTACTAATGAATGCGGTACGAGAAAAATCTAGCATTTATTTAACATCACATACAAGATTTTTCATTTTTCTTGTAGAAGTCAATCAAAAAATAGTTATGAAGTTATTAATCAATGTGGTATGTGAAAAAAGAGCCGATGGGGTGGGAGTGGTGCGGTCAAGTCACACGATTGTGTGCTTGCCCACCCATGTTCAAATCCCCCGATGCACGATCCTCTCTGAGGTGGTTTCGCCGCTTGATGTGGCATCTCTACTCGTTGCAGTCGCAACATGTTGGTTTCTTCACTCGCTACAGTTGTAGCATGTTGGTTCTTGCTTCGCTCGGGTTCTACTTTCTCACTATGGTCGTTGCATTCCTGTTCACTTCACTTTGGAGATTGCTTCACTCACTGCGGATCTGCATCTTCGTTTCCGGTTAGAATATTGCTTCATTCGAGTTCCTCGTGTTGGTTCCCTTCATTGTAACAAGGTTGTGGATCCTCTCAAAATAAATCCTCAAATGTACAAGGATGTGGGTCCTTTCAAAACCCTCAAATTTACCCTCCTTCCAAAAAAAAAATGTGGTATGTGAAAAATCTAAAAAAGAATTTTCAAATTGATATCTCTTTATGTATTTCGGATATATATATTTGTACTAATTGTAATTACATCAATAGGCGTTCCTACAATGGCAATCATGTAGTGTAATGGCATGAGTTGTTCATTTTTATTCTCGACATTAAATTTGATTTCCATTTGACCATTATATGACAATTCATCCTTAAATTTGAGATTCATTTGACCATTAAATGACAATCATCCTTAAATTTCATGTCCATTTGACTTTTAAATGACAATTCATCCTTAAATTTGATATACATTTGAGTTAACTTAAATGTGTTTTTTAATAGAGGTTAGTTGAAAGATAGTGATATCTTAACCATATGGTAATGTTTGGTCCCATTTTTTTCTCAAATAGGTTTTTTCGAGACCAACAAAAAGGTGCATACCTAAATTGATGTCATTTTTCACAAATTAGAAGGAAATTTGTAGAGGATGTGATGAAGTTATTAATCAATGTAGTATTTAAATAAAAACCTAGCCATGTTATCTCTCAACATATTTTAGATAAATGTATTTATGATATCTATACTGATATAATTTATTAATTGGAATTTTTTTCTTAACTGAGGTACTCAAAAACTATAATTGCAATCCACAAAACAAACATCGTAATAATAATAATAAAAGTAACAGATGCAAAACAAAACCATTTTCAAAATGGTTCCATATGGACAATAAGTTCTTAAATTGGCAAACTTTCAAAACCTTATATAACAGCAGCTGGAGATTTGTTACCCCAAAATGACAGGTTCCTATTTTATAGAAAAGATTCATTTTAATTATGTACTTGTGTTGTTCCAACTTCATGCAACCAATCTATGAGTTAAGGGAGCCCAGACCTTCTCTTTGAGGCCACTCTATGGGTAAAAGGGAGCCCAAGCCTTCTCCATGGAACGGTATCCACTCTTTTGAATGTTTTACGTCCACAAAGGCTTGTAAACAAATGTTATAGCAAACCCTAAAACTCATAATCCAACTCCTCTTTTCATCAGAAATAATATGACCCAAAATAAATAGACACTTAAACCAATATTCAGATTAAACTCAATATACAGACTCCCAAAATTTGTAACATAACACCCTGATATATTCTACATCTAGAAGGACTTATGAAGACATCAGGAGCATACCATGCAGGTCAGAAATCAACTCTTCAATTAATCAGTCAATACAGATTGAATCTAAAATATACTCCTAATTTATTTATTTATTCAAGGATAAACATTTTTATAATTTTTTTAATATCAATTGATATTGGATGGGCGATTTAAAATAAGTTGTTTTTGGCTTAGTGTTAAAAACTAGCAATCGCATGTGTACAAAGCAATGTGAACGCCGAACGGTATATATTATTTGTTTTAGAGGGATAGTTATTACTTTTGTAGTTGATGTTGATAAGGGGTGTGATTGATTTTATAAGTGTAACAACAAGATTAAAAATCATGAAAAGTTGTGAAAATTCGAAACAAGATGAAATTTAACAAGGACGAAACGTATACAAGTTATTGTGCTAAGGAGCACTAGTCAAAAGCAATGTATTTGTAAAAGATAGAAAATTCAGTTCCCTCACCAAAATGCAACCATAATTCTTCAATATATGTCCCTAACATATAATTGAATTTGTGATCATCAGAGCTGGGAAGAATACTGAAACCGGCTAATTAAAAAATGTGTACAAGTGTAAGCAATTTTACGAAGTACCTCATGAAGAACAAGGCACACAATGAAACAACCCATGCGGTAAAACTTCAAGGCCACCAAACAAAACAGACTCGAAACAAGATGAAATTTAACAAGGACGGAAGCTCTGCCAAGTTATTGTGCAAAGGAGTACCAGCGAAGAGAAATGTAATTTTAAAAGGTAACAAATTTAGTCCACTCAACAAATTGCAGCCGTAAGTCTTCAATCAATGTCCCTGACATAGAAATGAATTTCTGATCAGCATACCAGGCTAGAAAACTGAAACCGGCAAGTAAAAAAATATTGCACAAGCCGAAGCTAATATAAGAAGGAACTCATCAACAACAAGGTAGATCCATTCATATCATTCTAGTGGCACCACTGGCGTGTACGATGAATGAAAGCTCCAAGATACACGTTGTTCGTAGATGTATTCGTTGTTTGTAGCGCTTACCAGCGACGGGCAAAAATATTTAGAATAAATAAAACATCTGCAACAACATAGTGCATTCCATTCTTTTTTCTTCTCCATTAGGCAACCTGCGAGCTTGATACATCATCAGCCCATCGGGTGCAGGCACCACTCGGAAAGGAAAAAAGAAAGAGACAAGTAAACAAGGCCAACCCAATAAGCAATGAAACGTAAGAAAAATAAATGACCTGTACAGATCTGTGACAACCATCCAGACACTAAAAATTTTCACCTTCAGTAGAAAACAGCTAGAAAAACAATGGGGATTTTCATTGGTTTGTTGTGAGTTTCCTTCGTTGCTCTGTCAATGTTTTTCACTTATGAAAGTCTTGGAGGCCATTTTTTGGCACAGTGCGGATTTTAATGTAAAAAACTTATATTAAATATGTTTGAGGGCATTAAGTAGAAAACAGTTAGAAGAGCATTGGGGATGACAGGTTGAGGAAGAAAAACCGATGATTTGGAATGAACCCAAATGGTATATCAATGTGCATCCACAACAAAAACTAAGTTCAAATTCTTTAAAGGCACTTTAATTATGAAATCCAGTAACTTCTTCTATCCAATACTGGGTGAATCTGGCAGAATACCAAGTCCATTACAGATGCTTGGTTTTTAAGAGTTTCTACAAACACCAAGCATACGTGATGACCTTATACATAGCTTTATAAGAATCAACCAACAAACACGATATGACACATGTATAAATATACAATAGCACTATGACAAAATAAATATTTGTATTTTCCAAAGGAGTCTCGGCGTAAAGATCATTTTTCCAGCTATCAGTAGTGCAAAAGGTAAATAGATTGGAATTACCTACTAGTTTCACGAGTCAAAACATGTTACAGCTCATCCTCAATTACATGGACTGGTTTGGCCTAATGCCATGTATTTTGCAGTCATAAGGGTTTTACATGGTCCCCTGATAGAAGTTTCCCTAACGAAAAATATCTTCGGCTTTCATTCTCAATATAATCTCTTCACTTGACCGATACAAGTCATTTTCAGAATTCCACGTAGCTTATTTTTTACACAAACAACAATCACACAACTTAAAGAATACGTGTAGACATTGTTACTCTGAACAGGGTTTTAGCTTTTTTAAGATTCCAAATAAGTTTGTAGGTTCCATGCTCATAATCCCATATGGTATGTGTTTTTTCCACTTTTCCAGTTGACAGTCCATACTGACATGGGAAAAGAAATTTTTAACCTCATTATGAATCTTGCAACTAACAGGCTAAACATGAACATTTTATTTATAAACTGCCCATAGAACACAGGTCCAAGTTACAATGTTTCATGAATGTGAAGCATAAAAGAGATTTGTAAAAAACAAGTGAACACCATCAAGACATTTACCCGATGTCAAATGACACAACAAAGAAACAATACACATTGACGAACTTTAGCATGTCTGAGCCATAAAAAGGGAGTTATCGTCCTTATCAATTACAAGAAGCCACAAGATCACATAATCATGTACATTGCCAGCTGAAGAGGTGGATGACAACTCAGACAGGAAGAAGATGACGCCATATAACCATCTATGGTGGTCAATACCCACCCATCTGTAATGTCAAGAGTCATCTCTGGGATTTTACAACCGAAAGTATAATGTCGACCCAGGACCATCAAGAAACTCAACTATACCAGATCAAACAAAAATGGGGACAACAAGGTTTGCATTCCAAATTTTATACTTGCACCCACAATGTACGCAGTGTGCACAAAGATGAGGGGCAGGGTTGATTCCATAGTGACCACCAATACATTAAGAAAAGAGAAAAGGAGCACAAATATAACTGTCCATCTCTCCACATTGAGCATTCTAAGTAAAATGACATCTTAAAGGAATAGGTAATCAATAGGCTAGATACCACCATAAAACAAATAAGAAATAGCACAGACTCTTAACCAAACACACTAAAATTAAGTGTTTGAACCACATAAATCCATTTCAGTATAAGAATGTATAAGAATGCTATATCCAGATTTGCTCCTGTTTATATGATCTCTTAAAAAATTGAGCATCTGAATGTGCAGTCACGTGAATTTTGAGAGAATGGGGATGAAAGTATGTCTGATTTTCTTGGGGCGGTGCTTTCAGAAGCAACTGCAGGTACAATGCCCTCAGGTAACTCTATCTCAGAATTTTCAGAGGAGTTATCTTAGGATGGTAGAGAAAACACTCAGAAGGTGGAAAGTGCAACACAATTGGAAGCAATTTCAGGAAGCATTGATGTGGCACAGGCTGCAGAACATGCAATTTCTGAATTTTCTCATAGGGATAAGGGAGAAAGAAATTCTACATCTGAACGGAAAGAAGACCGTTCAATAGAACTGCAAAAGGTATTATAAGTAAAAAGAATGTCATAGTTTGAAGCCAATGTCCGGACAGGCATGAAAGAACTTCTTGCAGGGTACAAAGAGGTGGTTGAAATCAGGCATATACTAAGCCCTAAGCATCACTTACTCAAACTCAAAACCATACGCAAACAACTCAGAAAATAAACAAATCCCAAATGAAAACATAGCAAACCCTCGCAGGGCATCAAAAATAGTTTACAACCTATTCAAACACCTTATAAAATAGGTGAAGGACAATATGCGAACAGAAAGAAAGCATGAAATCTGACCTTCTGAACTGTTTTCTGCAGTGACCGCAACAATCTTGCACAGAACACAATATGGACCAAAGGAATGAGGCAGGTAGATCTTAAAATTTGTAAGATAACATTTTGTATACTCTATGTGCAGAAAGGTTTATGAGGATGAGTTCATGAACAAATATCGAGAGGCAAAAATCAATTATTAATTTCGAACACAAAGTAAATATGCCCCACAACACAGATTGAGCCAAAATTACAGATTACACTCACAAAATTGACTGAATCTAAATTACTGATTGGACCCAAATTAAAAGTCAGACCCAGCAGCATGCAGATTGAATCCAACTAAAAGTTACAGATTGAATCAAAATTGAAGGAATTGAGAGACATTCATTACACCAAAGGAATGAAGCTGGTAGATCTTAAAATTTGAAACATAACATTTTGTATATTCTATGTCCAGAAAGGCTTATGAGGATGAGTTCATCAACAAACACCGAGAGTCAGAAATCAATTATTCATTTCAAACACAAAGCAAATATGCCCCAAAATACAAATTGAACCAAAATTACAGATTACACTCAAATTTTTTATTGAATCTAAATTACTGATTGAACCCAGACTAGAAATCAGACCCAGCAAGCAGATTGAAACCAAATTACAGTTCCAGATTGATCCAAAATTATAGATTGAACCCGAAATACAGATTGAACCCGAAATAAAGATTGAACCCAGAAATTAGACTAGAATTATAGATTAAGTCCAGCTTACAGATTGAAAAAAGCAGATTGAAAAAAGTTACGGATTGAGCTCAAAATTCCGATTCTTTTGATAAATTGAAAGATCAAAAGGGCTTATGAACAAGGGTTTAAGAACGAACCCCAAGTGTGAAACCCTCGTCAGACATTGTACAAGGCCGAAATCAGTGATTCGTCATCCTTTTTCTCCGCTTCACCTTCCTGTTTCTTCCTCCCATAGACATCAATACTCAAATCCTGCTTAATATTATCCTCATCCTTCACCTCATCCACAACCCCAAAATTCTCTTATCCTGAGACTAAAATTAAATCCTCCCTTAACAACCCCAATCGGAGCCAAATGCATCAAATTCCCCTGCGGATACTCCCTCTTCCACGTCCTAGATGCCGCCTTTGCGCGGCGCTCGAATTTTTCCGCGAAAACCCCGTTCTAAATTCTTCGGGCAACAAATTCACGTCTTCCTTCAAGACCACTCCGAGGGTCGAACCCACGACGTGCTTGTACGACGTGGCGCCTCCGTTGTACATGCATTCGAGGCCTGAGGCTGGAATTGGCTCTATGACGAAATAGTCGGTGAGTTTATCGTCTATATTTGTGAAGCAGTGGGCGAGACCGACGGCTATGTAGTCGGACTCGAACCATTCTGGGTTTTCCCCGATCAGGTTGCCCGATTTCACGACGAGGGAATGGTTTTTGGGCCCAGATTTTGAGATAAAAGTTGCTCCGGGGAATGATACTTTGGCAGCGGTGGAATTTCTGAGAATATTTGAGCGGGAGGGCGAACTTTTGGCGGCGGAAGGATTCGTGACGCAGATGTGCGAACTGGAGTTGGTATGGAAGTAATTTGTGGTGAAATTTTGGCGATTACTGCGGGTGAGAATCGAACCAGGGCTGGTGAGGCGCAGTGTTTCCATTTCTTTTTCCGTTTGAATGGATCGCGAGTTCGAAACTCTCACTTGACAATCCGAGTTATCCGGAAGAATGGGATAATATCTTTACCGTAGGGACCCACGTGTAGAGACCTCATTGGTTGCGGTGATATTTGTTTGGTTCGTAGCTATTGGACGATGGAATCTTTGATGGGCCAGGTATGATATGGCTGTTACTTGGGGAGTTTTCGAAATTGACGTTAGTAGCCTGTTTTCCAGGTTTATTAAAACTCTAAATGCCGTTTAGATTATTTTTATTAAAAGTTGGAAGTACTTAACTAGTGTATAAACTAGCAATTGCATTTGTACAATGCAATGGGAACGCTAAACCCTATATGCTATTTGTTTTAGAGGGATAGTTATTACTTTTGTAGTTGATGTGGATAAGGGTTGTGATTGATTTTGTAAGTGTAGAAATATAGATGAACCATTTCATTTAATTGTTGTATCTCTACATTTCAAACTTGTTACAAATTCGTACATATACATTTGCAAATCTTATATCATGAGTGGTAGTGTTTTGTGGAGTAGTTTATTTGAACTAAACATGAATACATGAAGACTTTCGTACATGTGCAGATTTTATATCATGAGTGGTAGTGTTTTGTGGCCAATTTTTTTCAGTACTAAACATGAATACATTTGATACCGTTTTGGATAGTTAATTACTTTTGTAGTTGATGTGGTTTGTAATTATTTCGGGAAATTGTGTTAGTGTTGCATTGGTTGTTTGGTTGGTTTTTTGTTGAAAAAATCTTTTTGTATAGTCGATAACATGTTGATAAGGGGTGTGATTGATAGTGGTAGTGTAGGAATATAGATGTAACAATTCATATGTACATTTTAATTTGTTACAAATTTGTACATATACGATTCTGAAATCTTATATCATGACATTTGAACTAAATATGTATACATGAAGACCTTTGTACATTTGTAGAATCTATATCATGAATGGTAGCCTTTTGTGGCTAATTTTATTTGTACTAAACATGAATACATTTGATACCCCTTGAATGACAATGTCGGTTTGGTTATAAGAAGTGTTGAGTAAAGTAGTAGTAGAGGTGCTATCAAAGTAGAGGGTAGTATTTACGACGGGTTGTTTTGGTTGAGGGATAGTAGTCTTGACTCCTCTTTTCTTCTTGCTCTAAGTTTTGGTACGTGCGCCATTTTTGAGTACCTTTTGAATGAAAAAGGAGGTGAAATGTGCAAATTTGCAAGTGAGGGAACTCTAGAGAAAGTTGTGAATGTCAGACCTTGCCTTTTAGTGGTTCCAATGTCGACAATTGCTCTATGCAAAGTAAGTCCCAGGACTTGTGGATAGTTAATCCTCAAGCCATTTTAATTGGCAATTGCCTTCGATTCCCTCTCGAAATAGGGGGTATGGGAATATGTAACGGGTTAGAGGGATCCCAACATGGGTCATTGTATCTATCAAGTTTGACAACAACTAATAAAGGTAATGTTGGTGGTGACATTGATGTGTCGTAGACAATGTCGATGATTGTTCCTGTAGCACCATTTACGAGGCCTGTGCCAACCCATAAATTTGCAATAAACATGATTTTTTGTTATTTACATAGCATAACTTTGTTTTCTAACTGATCATCATCAGGATCCCTGGTCCACTTGCATGTTAATTTTAGCAATGGATTGGGCGATCGAACGTTGATGACTTCAACATTTGAAGGTTATGGGAGTTCACGAGATCGTTTTTGCAAACAAATGTAGTGCATCCTTAAAAATTTTGAGCTCTTGCTAAGTTAGGTGTGTGTCTGTGAGACATTAGGAGTTCCCAGTCCTCAATAAGAGGAGTTGAATCTCGCATGTGGAGCAGTAAATTATGGAATGAAACTTATGCATTGGTTGTTCCTTGTTGCCGAAATATTGTTTGCAATGTAATGGAAGAATGAAATCCCTTCCAAAGGCTGGCTCCATAGGAATTACTTGCATAAAGAGATCATGCTCAAAACCGGTGGTAGTTGGCCGAGGTCATCGAGGAGGATGACAAATATGCTCCCAAATTCGAGATGTTTTTGAATGTGGAAAACCTCGCATAACCCGCTTTTAATTTTGCTTAGCAACATTGGGCCAATGAAACTCATTTCATTAATAAGAATATATTCTATATGTTTCAGTGACTCTTGAAAAGATGATAATGCGTGGCCTTCAAGGGGTTTTAGTTCTTTGATTGATGGTTCTTTTTTATTGTTTGCCCCTATTGAATCCTCACCAAATTTTTATGTTGGCCCCTTTAAGATCGCATTTCACTCACATGAATAATGAGCACGAATTTCACACGAATAAGTGGAACACAAATATCATATATTATTTAGCATTGATCATTTGAATTTTGTGGTTAACAAGGAGATATTTGCAGTAAGTTGTGATTGACTTGTGGTGTAGTCCTCCTAATTCAGTTAGGATATGGCTGAAATCCCTTGTGGCTTTCAACACTATGCATCTTGATCATGCAAAACCCTTCCATAAAAGCATGTAATCCATTGTATATGATGCAAAAATAAACAAAATTGTGATCAGGGACATGTCAAGTAATCCATTGTATATGATGTAGAAATAAACAAAATTGTGATCAGGGACAGGTCAAGTAAAGTTAATAGTAATGAGTATACTAAAACAAAGTGGAAAACAAGTCAATTGGAAGAGCATTGGCATAACTAAAAACATTGTTAATTTTCTATGATGCCATGAAACATGAACTGAAATCCATGGAGCTAATTTGAATTGAATAAACTTGTCCTCGAATCCGTAACCTAATATGAATAACAAAAATAAAAACATAACTACTTTTTCATAATGCCCTAAAATTCATTACCTAATTTGAATGACAGGACAAAAGCATAGATAATTTTCCAGGATGCCCTAAATAGGAACTAAAATATAGATAATGGGCATTAGTGTGTACAGGTGCAGAATGCTAACAAATGGGCAAAAATATTTGAAAACAAAAACACCAACTTAAAATGCAATGAATTAGAAGAAAGTATTTCATCACTCCAAAAAGCACAAGTGGACATTGATGTGTTGGAACCCAAAATGCAATCGAAAGGGGAAAATGTTCAGAGAAATCCATAGTAATCTAAAGGCAATCACCTAGGAGTAATCTCAGAAAAATTTACAACTCCCCTGCAATTAAATGTCAGAAAACAATTCAATTCTCTACGAAGCACAACTGGTTATAACTCTATTGAAATTTAGAATGCAATGAAAGAAGGAAAATGTTCAGAAAAGTCCACAAATTCTAAATACAATTGAATATGCAAAAATATCAGAAAAAAACAAAACATGAACCAATCATGAACCTTATTCTCATCATAGCATACAACACCGACTTATTATTTGATAAAAAATGATGAAGATAGTGGAAGATGCATATAAAAACTTAATAAGCCTAATGCTAAATATGAATGTAGGCAAGGTTTTTGTTGTTTATACATTTTTTCTAACCTTTTTCTGTAAGCCAGATGCACAAACGGTGTTATGTATGATAGCCCCTGAAGGAAGTATTGGAAAAGTGAATAAAAATCTGTAGGAAAGGGATTTTTGCAAATTTAATGATAGTCAGCCTTCCTTCTATGATTTCAGGGTGTTTTTTTATGCTCATCTTCCCCGTTATTGTTCTTGCTTTCTCACTCCCTTCTTTCAAGGTTTACCATTGATGAAACTCTTCCTCATTACTTCCAAGGCACTGGTTACAAATTCCTCATCTCAGTGTAATTTGGGACCTTGAAATTGTCATCCATATACAAAAGGGAATTTTCCTTTGTTGCTAGTGTGCAGTCATGAGTCCAGGGAAGTGCTCTTGTACCACAGTCATCTTCTGGACAAAAAAGTGCAACTTATAGTATTGCTAACTAATGTAAAGCACAAAAGACTGTAAAAACGTACCATTGTGAGGGATTTTTTTCTCGAGGATGTCCTAGCAGTATGCTTAATCATAAACCGAATACTGTGTATATATGTTCATTGAGCTTTTGTTGAAATGAGCTCGATTAGTTTGTAAGGTGAAGATGGACTAGGTAGGTACAGAAAAGAGTTGATGATTCTTTAAAGGGCTTTGAAAATAGATGAACCATAGAAAGAGAAAGTTGATAAGCAAGAATCTAATATGGGATGTAGGAATTTGTATATTCATTGAGCTCAATGCTTTTATGTTACCTCTTAGTTTTGTGTGTTGATGACCTAATATCAACTTCTAGAAGTCACATGTTATGATCATATACCAATCTGACTTTCATGAACTGTTATTTTGCAAGTATCATTTACCATGGTAGGAAATAACTACTTATTACTACTAGGGATGGAGCTCTCTTTGTTGGAACATCCAATATTGCAAATTGAAGAAGCATCTCATACTTAAAACAATATACATATGATCGTTAGTTTTAAAATGAATTATTCAAGCATTTAAATGAATTAAACCCTTCCATATTGTACTGAATGGTGCATCTAGAATGCTCAATAAGAGTTCCACCATAAACCTGGATGGGCATGTCCTTAAGTTGTAATACTATCGACAAGATTGTTCCAGTTTAAAAATGAATTCTTCTAGAATTGTTTGGTTGGATGATGTTATCCATTATATCATTTGCACACTTATGTATGGTGTAGATCCAATCCAACTATGCAAAATGCATTTAAGAATTTCTCGACAAATATTTTTGGAAAAAGCTTTGGCATTTTGGATAATCACATGTGATGCATTTGAGTAGTTTATCTAGGAATTTAGGTGAAAAGAATGTGATGGATATACCCTTTTGTTTGATTGTTTTGGTTTTAGATTTGAACTGACCTAAGTGTGCTAGAATATGACTACAAATGTAGGAAGTTGCTTGAATTGAATCACTTGTTTTAAAATGGATTCTCTGAACTTATTTCGATTTGACGTGTCTATCCATCATATCATTTGTACAATATGGTATGGTGCAACTCCACTTATTGCCTTAGTCGTCATTCAATATTGTTGGGCTGCTCATGAATTGGTAAAACATTTAGCACCTGTAGTGCCAAAAAGCCTTGTCTCACAATTATTTTTCATGTCCAACACTTTTTCCCCCTTTTCACACAATTATTGTAAATGCGGGAAATTGGTCGAGAGAGTGGTCGCTCAACACTTTCAAAGGTACCTGAAAGTTGCGGTTTCTAAGGATCTTCTCATGGTCATTGGTGTGCATGGCGGGGTTTTTGGTTACAAGTGGTTACATACGGCTTTGGGATGTACGACTGATAAAATTGTATGGTAATGGATGGGCAATTCAAACTCGGATGCAAGGGTCACGGAGCGTGAAAGTTTTACACGATGTGATGATCATGGTTAGGAAAACTAAAAGAGAAAAACTAACAAGTAAAACGGCTAAAAGCGTAACACCACAAAACCATCAAAACGATCACAAATGTAGGCTAGTGCCCTAAATGAGAGAGGCCTTTCCCATAGGGGAACGCCTCCAGCGTAATAATCAATTTCTTTCCTTTTCTTATTTATTGAAAAGTACACACATATATAAACAAGAGATATACAACATTAATCGTACAAAACTCGGGTGGAAAAACTCACACCCTGTATGCTAAATATATCTAGTCGATATAGGCCTTATAACAAATACGTCAATTTATATCAATAATATAAAACCGCGATAATCAATTAAAAAAGGCGAACAAAACAAGGAGCCCGTAAAATTAGGTTGTAGATGTAAACATGGAAGATGGAGGAGGTGGAGGGCTGTCTGGTTTGTCACCCCAGCCATACCCGGAGGGTGAGCTGAGTTTGGGATGGGCTCCCACACACTTTTTTTGTTGTTGTTGCTTAGGAACCTCAAGAGATGACCAAGAGGGAGAAATGGCAAGATCCAAATATGGGAATTTACTCACGAGGGGTATTCCAACTAACACCACCAAAATCACTAAGTTGACCAAAGACCACCGCCACGAGCGGGGAAGGGGGCCAAGAGCAAAGAGACCACCGTCGGTGTGGGGAGGGGCTCCACCGGTTTCGAGAACAACTTCTTTGAACATGGATCAAATTTGAAGTTGTCAATGCCCTTCAAATGTATTTCAACTTGTCATCAAGGGTGTTCAAATGTACAAGATTAAAAGAAATTTAATATTTAATATTGATGTCACTATTGAAATAAGATCACTTATGTTAATTTTTCATTAGAATGGCCAACTAAAAATCACTTGTCATACAAATATTAAATACTATGTTAATTTTTATAAATATTGAATTCATTTTAATAAATTAACTATTAAATGAATAATTGTAGCATTACATAACTCATACTTTTTATTTTTCATATTTAATAAATATGCTTTCACTTTACACAAATCATGCATGAAATCTAGGGAGAAGATGAATCACCACTAAATAAGAAATTAGTTGAGTGTTTCTATTTTCATAATAGCAATATTAGTTTTTAGCTTTTTCTAGCCACTAAATCAATTTGAGAAGTTTATTCTCGATGCCCTTATTTTATTTTGGAAATTGGTGTAATGACCCAAAAATTCACACACGAACAACACAGTAAAAGATAGGATTTTTTTTTTGACTTGCTTCGACACATAACACGACACAACATGTCGTCACAAAGTTACAACCAACTCTAGGAACCACTTGTTACGGGGATGACCACAAGGTCAGCACGGAAACGTTCACACCCAAAAGGATAATACACTTTTTCTTTTGGACAAGACAACATAGAAGTCAAACCACGAACACACTTACAAAGCTAGGGCCATCCACAATGAGATATTCTTGAGGGTTATTTATTTTAAAAAGACATCTTGCAATTCTTAGCTTACGTTTTCAAGGAGGCTCAAGATATGATTCATACAATTCATCTTACCAAGCTAAGTTTATTCTTTTGACACTAAGTAATCATCCTTAAATCTTCTCTATTATGACATTTATTTGCTTAATTCGTTTATTTAGAGAAAGGGGTAATTTTAATTCCACAAGGCCATCTATTTACACTTATGCTACTAGAACTTGTTCATGCCCATATGACAACATGGTTTTGCGTTCAACATTCCTAAGAGAAGAAGACAAAGCACCTTGGAAAAAGGTTAGAGGGAGAAGGTTGAGTTGAAATCATCTTCAAGACCTCATTTGCTATTACCAAGATATAATTGAAACTTGAAAACTTAACCAGAATTATTAAAGATTTTACTTGGGCTTTACTACATGAGTTTAATAAAAATAAAACAATTTACCTTCCAATGGCTGAGAGATAGATTGCGTGGTTTCAAAATTGTTTTCTCCTGTTTATTAAATCTTATTATCTTCCAGATCTAACCATAGATCTCCCTTACGCTCGTTTAAGAATTTCACCATGAAAGGGATAGTGTTCACTAGTGTAGCCGGGATATCAAGTTATATAATGTTACTTAACAAAGGATAGTTTCATCTTTGATCACTTATGGAATTACATGCTCTCAAGCATACACTAATTTATTTGCAATATAAATTTTAGTTCAACTTCTATAAGTATTAAACAACCCATTTTATTTTACTTATAACACACTATTACTAAGTCTTAGAAAGATTTAACTCAACATTTAATCGTAGGGGAATAGGAACAAAACGACACTCAAACACGTTTCCCTCCTTCCAATGCCTGCAGCCCAAGAAAAATGCGCCCAACACTCCACCTATACGCATTGAAAGAGAATCAAAATGAGATCATGGTGAAGGAAGTCAAGACTCCACCGACTCCCACTGTCTCACGCCAAACAGGAAATTACAAGTTCATTTAAGAAGTGACAAGAAATGTCACCCATCCGCCAGCTAACCATGTGCTTCAACCACTACCAAAAAGAATAAAAAAATACAGTCTATATAAAATAATAATCATTAATCTTCTCCTTGATTACTTAAACTAAGCTCTCCTTGTTTAGTTTAATATTCTCCTCCTTGATGATTAAAAATTTTAAACTACACTCTCCTCATTTAGCAATTGGAACACAATGATGGAAAAATATAAAGCAAGGAGGACATTCATGCTTAGCTTTGCAAACAAGAGAATAAATGGCACGTGATGTTACACCACACCACACCACATATGAGCACAAATAAAGCAGAAGCGTTCCATGCTTAGCAATCGATCACCGAAGGATGAACAGGTGTAACGTAGAACGGGCATTACATTCTCCTCCCCTTAAGAAAGCATCGTCCTCGATGCGACATAACACAACGGAAAAGAAATGGTTCGCAACCAAGGACAGGTAAAGGAGAAAGTACACCCTATGGTTTAAAATTTCAGTCGATTAAAGCACGGTCACAAGTAGCCTTAGGAACATTTGGTAGAAATTTTAACTTTCAAGGTTCTGTGAAGATTGGCAGTTCTTTCTTATTCATTATTTCATTAGTTCCTTTCCATTAGCATTATTCTTAGTTTAATTTCTTTTAAAATTTATCATTGAAGAGTTCTGGTTTATTCCTTATTGTGGGTGCCCAACATGAATCGCTAATACAACACCCTATCAGTTCAAAAGACACTCAGATTCACAAGCACACAAGTATATTCTTCATGTCTCAAGTATTACACCACAAAAAGGGTTACTCAAATACGGAATGGAATAGGCACACCCACATAACATAGTACACGTCACACATTTATGACCGACATACAAAATACTCGAACAAAAGAGTACTACGACAACCGTGACATTCCCTTAATTCCACGGATGAAAATTTCACATAACTCCAAACAAAAGCTATAGGTACATAAACAAGGAATCAATGACATATCCACAACATCACAACACATATCCATATGACATGAGTAACACATACATCAAAAGACCACTACCAAAACATCACAATAACTCAACATATATCCCGAACATCAACCATACACACAAATGTCTTATGCCTCCTCGAACTCTTATGCCTCCTCAAACTCTTATGCCTCCTCAAGTCTCTTATGCCTCCCTCAAGAGGCCAAATTGACCCTATGGTCCAAGACACATAGAGTTCGAACACTCCTAACCCAAGTGACATAATAACACGTGGTTCAACAACCCGCTAGTTATCTGTAACTCCTTGGGGCGTACCCCCATACAACGAAGCGGGTCCATAGGTCCAACCATTCCATGGTGCATCCTATGACCCTATTCCACACATCACGACGATAGAACCAACACAACAATCCAATCTAAGTGCCAAGTGGCAAAGTACAAGCCTTGGGCAAGGTGGTAAAAATTCCAAATTTAAAAGAAGACCCAAAATCAAGCAAAATAAATGGCCAAATAGCCATAGTTAGTATCAAAATCCAAGTGCCACAAACCAAGGGAATGCCCAAAATGGCATTGCAATCAAGAAAATCAGGTCCTTACAAAATAAGGTAAAAAGCTCAATTTACGAATAAATTCAACTTATAATAATGTCACATTACGATAACTGTGTGGCCTTATCCATGCCACCAAGGGTACTCAACGAGTTACTAGCACTTGGAACATCGAGCCTCAAATACATATCAATAATACAAATGTCATCATCTCAATCAGAATCATCTCGCCACAACTTCACACAAGGCTCAACATAGTCAAAATAACATAGGTTGAATCTATATGACAACCATATCAGAGAGAGAGAAAATACAAGTCACCATCTTTGAGCAAGGTGTCCGAAACACAATATGCATGACACCCGTTGAGCAAGTGCCACACATACCAAACGAACAAAAGTGGGTTTTCACCTAGAGCAAGTGTAACGACCCAAAAAAATTCACACACGAACAACACAAGAAAAGATAGGATAATTTTTTTTTGACTTGCTTCGACACATAACACGACACAACATGTCGTCAAAGTTACACCAAATCTAGGAACCACTTGTTACGGGGATGACCACAAAGTCGGATAATACACTTTTTTTTTTTGACAAGACAACATAGAAGTCAAACCACGAACACACTTACGATAGGGCCATCCACAATGAGATATTCTTGAGGTTTTTTATTTTAAAAAGACATCTTGCAATTCTTAGCTTACGTTTTCAAGGAGGCTCAAGATATGATTCATACAATTCATCTTACCAAGCTAAGTTTATTCTTTTGACACTTTGAGTAATCATCCTTAAATCTTCTCTATTATGACATTTATTTGCTTAATTCGCCCTTTTAGAAAAGGGTAATTTTAATTCCACAAGAGCCATCTATTTACACTTATGCTACTAGAACTTGTTCATGCCCATATACAACATGGGTTTGTGTTCAACATTCTTAAGAGAAGAAAGACAAAGCACCTTGAGAAAGGTTAGAGGGAGAAGGTAGTTGAAATATCTTCAAGACCTCATTTGCTATTACAGATATAATTGAAACTTGAAAACTAAGATTAAAGATTTTACTTGGGCACTACATGAGTTTAATAAAAATTTTACCTTCATTAGAGATAGATGGTTTCATTAAATCTTATTATCTTCCGTATCAACCATAGATCTCCCTTACAAATTTCATCATAAAGGGATAGTGTTCACTATGTTAATTTTTATAAATATTGAATTCATTTTAACAAAGGATAGTTTCATCTTTGATCACTTATGGAATTACATGCTCTCATACATACACTAATTTATTTGCAATATAAATTTTAGTTCAACTTCTATAAGTATTAAACAACCCATTTTATTTTACTTATAACACACTATTACTTCTTACTTTAACTCAACATTTAATCGTAGGGGAATAGGAACAAAACGACACTCAAACACATTTCCAATGCACCGTGCGCCAAACTCCACCTATACGGAAGAAAAATGATGAAGTCACCCCTAAATATTTAGATTTATCCGTTGACCAGTGCGCTTCAACCATTAAAAAATGCAGTCATATAAAATAATAATCATTAATTTTTTTGATTACTTAAACTAAGCTTCCTTGTTTAGTTTAATATTCTCCTCCATGATTAAACCTCATTTAGCAATTGGAACACAATGATGGAAATATAAAGAAGAAGGACATTTATTCTCGATGCCGTGATGTTACACCACACCACCCACATTTTCCATTTTGGAAATTGGTTCTTAAATATTAGTTGTTTCTCTAAATTTTGTATTTAGATTGTTGTTAAGATAATAATCCTAATTGTTATGCCTCTAAGTTAACAACTCAATATTGTGTAATCAATGGATAGTTGGATTATTTAAGGACTCCTCCATGCTCTAAATTACTCTTGTATTCGAGATAGATTAAGGTATGTAATATTAAACCACATTTAGTTTTTTGAGGTTTGAAAAATTCATATGTTTTACATTTGTTTTGTATGTAATAAATATCTTGTGATTATTATTACAAGCTTAATAGGATTTAGAAAATTACAATTTTTTTGATTGCTCTAAATTGTCTAACAAATCTTATTCATGAATAACAAAGAGGTTGTTTCTTTTTGGAATCTTATATTTGTTATACCAAGAATTTGGCACTGAATGCCAAAGGACATTTTATTTATAGCCCTGAAAAAAATTTAAGACTGGAAAATATATGAGACATAAAATATAAGTTTTGTTGTGAATCTACATAAAGCACATCTGAAGAAGACTATTTTTAAGGCATGTGATTAATGTGGAAAGATTCATTCCCTAATTTAATGAAACTATGGAAAATAGTTCTCACACTTCCAACAAGTACATCAACGTGTGAAAGAGGATTTTCTAAGTTAAATCACATTCAAACTATTGAGAGGTCTAGACTTTGCTTCGATACATTAGACACATTAATGTTTTTATCTCTTTTTGCACCTCGAAGTTGGATATAGTAGATTGGAATGAGGTATACGAGGAATCTAAAATAATGAAATCTCACAAACCTCTTCTTTTGAGTGATGCAAGTTGAACATGTAATTACTTTTTGAATCTTGATTATTTAATTTAACTACCTTTCAAAAATTTAGTTGATTTTTCAATATTTAATAATTTTGAATTTTTTATATATAAATTAAAAAAACATATATTGAAAGGTAATTAAGATTTTCTTTTTTTTCAATTGAAGGGTAATGTATTGTTTAATCTATCACTTATGAAGGGTCAAGCTTAACGTAGCCCTTCAAATTAAAATATAAGGAGTATTTCAAATTTAATCATTGTGTATGAAACCCACAAACCCCAGGTAGAGAAGGATATATATAGCGTTAAGGAGTGAGATACATTATTCTATCAAATTTATTTAGGACTCAAACCCAATTCTAACCCTTTTAATTTTTTGAGATATGTACCTTAATAAATGGCAAGGCAATGCCTTCTATATCATCATTTACGTTATTTGCATTCCATTAACTACAACCATAAATATAATTGAAATTCATTAAAAAACTTAATTCTAATTTATATTTAAATTTATATTTAATGTCATTATATTTTTGGAAGTGATTTTTCTTCTTCTAATAGTTAAACATAGGGGTTCTATTGGGGCATCACCAATTGTGAGCAGAGAAAACTAATGCATAATAGAAAGATAAGCAAGTCAAAAGCAAACCTTCTCCTCCATGTTTTCCTTGTAAACCTTGGATTGGGCAAAGACTCAGATAGGCACGGAAGGGATCTGAATGTAGTGCTCCTCGACGCAGGATAACTTCATCGTATGGATGATCCGACGACTTTGTTTTGGACGGATTTAGGAAGGGTAATGGACTTTGGAGATGAGTTGATTTTGGGATTATGCGAGCATTATAACGGGCTAGATTAAGAAATGCAAAAATTGGATCAACAAAAATTCTTTGTTGCATTTCATTTTGTTTTGAAAGGAGGGAGAGGCTTTATTTATAGCATTCGAAATGGGATTAATTAGGAAACTCAATTAATCGCAATTTGTAAAAGTAATCGTGATTTTGTGAGTGGAGGACATGAAGAATGGAGGATAATTAAACTGGAATATTTTATTCTCAAGTGGGGGTCATGGGAGATAATAAGGATTTGATTTGAATATTAAATTCAAAAGTGGGGGACATAATAGAATATTTTATTTAAATATTAAATTCAAAAATGGGTCATGGTGGAGAATAGATGTGGCATGTGATGTGGATGGTGAGGTGGAATATTTAATTAGGTAATGATGGGGATTAATTAATCGACTAATGTCAATTAATCTTCCATGGATTTTTGTGGGAATGATATGAGGAAATTTATTGATTAAGGGGTGGTAATATTGAGGTGTCTACATTTTCCCCTCTTTGGAAGGGTGTTATGATAGTGATGCCCTTTCAAAGAAAGTAGACAAAATGAATGTAAATTCCTAGGTGATATGATTGGTGATTGAAAATATTCTTCTCAATGAAGATGCACCTTTCAATGAGAATTTATCATGGGAAGAATTCTCTAAACAAAAAGTAGAACACAACTCTTGCTTGTGAGAATAGAAGATAGTGGATGATGAGTGTTATGGTATCGCTCTAAAACAAAAATACCATGCGAAGTGTGATTAAATGTGGATGTGATGATGCCCCCTGAGAGGGCTAACAAGAATAGAAGAGATGGCAAATATCTCAAAAGATGAGATAGAGCTTAAATGGAGTCAGGGTGATAGAAATTAGAAGGATCTTGTAAGAATAGGAATGTGAGAAATGAATGGCCTCTGATTTGAGTATAGACACCTCTTTTTCACCCCTAAGTGACCTATCACACATTAATTGAATCATCATTATTTACATTATTATTACTATCCTAAGTCCACTACCACTATGATTTATTTACCATTGTAGAACGCCCTTTTACTTCCCGTAAAATCAAATTTACTTTCTCTAACTACCCAAAACCAACTCCGACCTAAATTATCCTACCCATCCTAACACTTAGCCTTTACTACACGAAACCCTAAACTCCCACCTTTCTTAAAAACACTTCATCCCTTAGACGGTATGTTGTTTAAACCATTTGTCATCCTTTCAAAATTGGTTTTAACCTCTCTCTCTAGATCAACAGGTGATCCCCACGATCAAAGACAATTGTTATGAATGTTGTCGATCATGTTAAAACACCACCTTGCCTCGGTTTCTCATTTAGACAAAGATTGGATTCACGAGAATACTTTGACACCCTACACAACTTCACGACATTGGAAGATCACTCACACCTGTTACCCCCTTAGAACCCTTGTCACAACATTTAAATGGTCATTTCAAGCCCTGTTATCCTCCTCAAGAATCTACAAGGTTAATACATTCCTTTTGTTATTTTCAATCATATCTTGCATCAATTGTACTCTATAAGCACTCGTTTGTATACCTCTACTATCTATCATTTTATCTTCTTTTTAGCCATTTGACCAATCTTTTAGCATTTTAATCAAATTACCAGGGATCGCCATCGATCCCCAATCACCACCAATTTACCCGATCGTCGATCGGATCCTAATTTCCTTTATGAATAAATTTTACCCCTTTTCACTCATTTCGTATTTGTTTTTGTGTTCACATCACCTCTACAACTTTCTACTCCATCTTAGCATTGTCAAAATCTTAATTTGCATCCAATCTTTTTGTTTTATCAAATTTTATTAAAATGTTTGATTTTGACCCGATCGTCGTCGATCCCTATCTTTTTCTTTCATATCGTATCTTTATAAATTATATTATTTGATTACTCGCTAACAAATCAACTTTACAATCATTTCTCATCTTTAGATGATTGTTCGAAACATGTACATTCCATCGCAAGCATTTATGACTCCCGATCAGGTTGTGCAACAACCCTTAGTGTGGGAGAAATTTGATATAGCCCACGAGCTTAGTTTATGTGATGTCGATTTCACACATGAGATCGAGGATATTAAAGAACAACTTGAAATCATACACGAGATACAAGACACAACAGAACAAGGTTGGCTTGAGTACTTGAACAACGAAAGCTAGTTATAGCCCTAGCACTTTGGAGGCCACTTACTACGCACAATAGGATCTTTCTATCCATATGGAATTCTAGTCGAGATATAATGAAATTACTAGTATAATTCAGATTATGAGCAGCAATATAACACCAAATAACACAATATTTCAGAATAATGATCTCAATATGCAATTGTAATAGCTTCGCCACTTCGAGGGGGCAACCTCCAAACCATATAATAAGACTCAAATGCTCAAATGATAATGAACTACTACCTACAATCCTCTATATATACTATTCATATGTTATGGCCATCACCCAGGCCGACCTATTAAGCATGAGAAAGTATAAATGATATAATAAAATGATATGGTAAGCCACAAGTCGGCTACTCATATCCTAATACAAGCAATAGGTTAAGGGCGTAACATGCCCTTCCCCTTCAAACCAACGTTGTCCTCAACGTTGAATAATCTTGGATGTTGCTGCAGAAAACCTTCATCCTCCCAGGTGGCATCTTCTATGCTCAGATTCTTCCACTTGATCAGATATTCCTTAATGTCTCTGGTTCTCAGCCTCTTAGTACGTGTTTGTAGAATCTTCTCTGGCTCCAAAATGATTCTTCCTTCCTCGTCAAGTTCTAGTAACTCTGTCTGGGCTTCAAATTTTGTCCAATAACCTTCTTCAGGCATGAAACATGGAATACTGGGTGTATGTGTGAAGATGGAGGCAACTCTAGTTTATAAGCAACACTGCCAATTTTCTGTAGAACCTGATAAGGGCCATAGTATTTAGGAGCAAGTTTGTTGTCCTTTTTCTGTTTCTTTAGAGACATCTATTTATAAGGCTGAGACGTACAAAAACCCAATCACCAATTTCAAAATGTCTTTCACTACGATGTTGATCTACTTGTTGTTTCATCTTGTTTTGTGCTAATGCTAAATTCTCCTTCAAACTAGCCAAAACCTGTTGTTGATGTTGAATGTGTTCCTCAACATCTTTGACCTTAGTTTGCACCCTCAAGGAGGAAGTGATAGAAGGTGGATGGTAACCATATAATGCTAAAAATGGGGTCATTTGAGAAGAGGTATGAAAAGATGTGTTATACCACCATTCTGCAAGTGGTAGCCATTTAATCCATCTTTCCTGCTTATCTGATACAAAACAACGTAGATACCCCTCTAAGCATTTGTTGACCACTTCATTTGCCCATCAGTTTGAGGATGATAAGATGAATTGTGAGCTAGTTGAGTACCCAAACATGAAAATAATTCTATCCAAAAATTACTTGTGAAAATAGGATCACGATCACTTACAATTATTTTTGGGGTTCCATGTAGCCTTTGAACTGTCTCCAAAAAAATAGTTATGACTGTACTAGCTGCAAATGGATGTGATAGGGCACAAAAATGGGCATATTTTGTGAGCCTATCCACAATCACAAAAATAACATTCTTACCCTCTGAACAAGGCAATCCAGTGATGAAATCCATGGAGACCTCCTCCCATCTCTGGCTAGGAATCGGTAAGGGTTGCAATACACACCGTGTCTTAATTGTTTCCCCTTTGTTCTGTTGGCACACTAAACACTCTGATACAAACTTTTGTACATCCCCCTTTAGTCCTTCCCAAAAGAATTCTCTTTTTATTCCATGATATGACTTCAAAAACCCAGAGTGTCCTCCAACAGGCGAGGCATGTAGCTCTACAAGAATCTTATGCTTCAACTCAGAATCTTTACTCAAGTATAACTTGTCCTTGTACCATAGGGCATTACCTTTCCACTCAAATTTTTAGATGTCATAGATCCTTGCTTGATATTTTGTATTAGAGATTGTGTATCCTTGTCTTGATCCCATTCCAATCTTGCTTCATCCACCCAATCGGCCGTCAACATGGACATTCCACATAGTAAGGCATCTGTGGATGTATCCCTTTTGGACAATGCATCAACTACTACATTTTCTTTACCCTTTTTGTATATGATTTCAAAATCATAACCCAACATTTTTGTTACCCACTTTTTTGTTCCTCAGATGATAACCTTCGCTCCAAAAGTATTTGAGACTATCATGATCGCTTTTACCTTGAAGTGTCTACCCATGAGATAGGGCCTCCATTGCTCACCGCATGAAGAATAGCCATTATTTCTTTCTCATGTAGATCGGTTTGAGCAGATCTTTTCCTTTGAATTGCAACTCTCAAATGAAATTGGTCTTCCTTCTTGCATTAGAACTGCTCCCAATCTTGATCCTCAAGCGTCACATTCAACAATGAAGGTTTTGAGAAGTTGGGAGTAGCCAAAATCTGGGTCTTGCACAAGGCTTCCTTCACCGCTCAAAGGATTTAGTGGCTAAGTCTCCCGATGGAAGGCATCATTCTTTAGCAATGCAGTGAGTGGGGTTGCTATTCTACCATATCCCAAAGCACAAATCTTCTATAGTACCACTGTTAGTCCTAGGAACCCACGAAGATTTTGAGAGTTTTGGGCCTTGGCCATTCCACCATAGCTTTGATCTTCTCGAGGATCAACTTTGACTCCTTCATGGGATACCATGTGACCCAAGTACTCTACCTCTTGTACACCAAAAGAACATTTAGATGGCTTTGCATAGAGAGTATGTTTCTCCAAAACTTCCAACACTTTATTTACATGTTGTAAGTGTTCTTCCCATGTCTTACTGTAAATCACTATGTCATCAAATAAAACTAATACAAATTTCCTTAAAATGGCTTCAAAACAATGTTCATCAAGTTTTGAAAGGTTGAGGCGCATTTGTAAGAAGACCAAAACTCATAATGGCCCTCATGAGTCCTGAAAGCCGTTTTATGAACATCTTCCTCTTTTATTCTAATTTGATGGTACCCCGAACGAAGATCTAATTTTGTGAAATAAATAGCACCATGCAATTCATCAAGTAAATCATCAATTATTGGAATAGGAAACTTATCTTTGATGGTATACTTGTTGAGTTCTCGGTAATCTGGACACATCCTCCATGTTTCATCCTTCTTACGTACCATGACCACTAGGGAAGAATAGGCACTCTGGCTAGGCCTGATGATACCTGCCTTCAACATTTCCTGAACCATTTTCTCGATCTCACTTTTCTGGGAATATGGGTATCTGTATGGTCTGATGTTAGGTGTTTGGCTCCCTAGAATCAACTAAATGGCATGATCATGATCCCTAATTGGTGGTAGTCCCTTTGGAATTGCATCAAAAATAGATGAGTGAGCATCAACAATCTTCTGAAGATCGGGTGGCATCGAAGACTCTGTATTTTGTACTTCTATGGAAAATAACTTTGCTATAAATCCATCTACTCCTTTTCTGAGAACCTTCTGCATCTGATGAGAGCTAATAATTTGTGGAGACTTAGCTACCATCCCATTCAATTGTATTGTCCTTCCATCTGAATGAAATCGCATGAACAATTCTTGGAAATTCATCTCTATAGTACCTAAGGTTGTGAGCCATTGACACCCAAAACAATATCTACCCCTCCCATAGAAATAGCAAACATAGGTGAGTCTAACATGTAGTCTCCCATGGAAAGCTTGATACTATGGCACTTTCCTGTGCACTTGACTATCCCACCATCCGCAATCATAACTTGCATTTCTGGAGCTGGGTAAATAAAACAATTGAGGCGGGCAACTAACTTACTATTTATGAAGTTATGAGTACTCCCCGAGTCAATCAACACCGTCACCTTTTGTTTTTTGAGATAGCCAATAACCTTGAGTGTTTGAGGAGTACTAATACTTGAAAATGCATGGCAAGAAATTGTAGGTTGGTGATCCTCTACTTCCTCTTCTACTGGTTCCTCAGCCTCTCCTATAATTTCAGCATCCTCATCATCCTCATTACTTCCATTTATATAGAACAACTTCTTCTCAAAGACATTTGTGTCCCGGTCCATATTTGCTATCACAGTTAAAGCATAATCCTTTTTCTTTCTTTTCTTCCATTTGGTGAGGAGTCAGTCTAATTGGCCTAGAAAATGAAGGGGAAGAGATACTACGGTCTTTGGTGTTAATGAAAGGCGACCTCCTACTACAAATAACTTTTTCCTCTGCTCGACGTGCCATGATAATAGAATCGAAAGCTTGAGTGGATTACACATGCATACCTCATGCTCGATGTGGTCCTTAAGACCCCAAGAAATAGGTCATTCAAATTCTCTTAGGGATATTCTCCACCCTTAAAGATAGGTTTTGAAATTGATGCACATAATCTTTGACGATCTTGTTTTCAGAATTTTGCTAATTGACTAAAGTAGTTCTCTGAAACACTGGAACTATAGTGCAATTGCAACTCCTCGGTAAAAACTGTCCAAGTGACACCGAGACCATTCTTTTGCCTCTGAGCACATAACCATCGATACCAAACAAATTGGTCTGGTTCAAGATACAAGGATGCCAATGTCACCTTTTTCCTGATGGTGTTTGATGTAGCTCAAAGAAGTTCTCCATTTGATTTATCCAATTCAGGGGATCTTTACCATCAAATTTGCGCATATCCACTTTCAGCATCATGTTCCGTGGTTGTGAATAAGTTGGATTTTGATTGGGCTGGAAAAGTGATCCAACATGGTTATTTTGTCCATGATTTTGAACTGAAGATCCTCCTTGGTTGATATGGGATGGATTTGGGCCATATTGTTTACCCTTTACATGTTGCATGATATCATCCAACCAATGATTGATTTGGGTGTCTCCTTTAGAGGCCATCTCGGATTATACATTTCGCACTCATACTCAAGTTGACTCACCTTATGATCAATCAAGTAAACCCTAGTGTTGAGGAATATATATTTATCCCTTCGAATCCATCTCTTCAATCACTATCTCATCTTTATCTGGGGTTTTACCTGGAGTAACCTGGATTCTTTTTTTCTCTTGTGGAAGGCCCCACCATGATATCAAACCTTAGGGTTTAGGGTTTTGATACAAATTCGCCGAAGGAAAAAACAGAGAAGATACTAATACTATTTTTTTGAAAATTTTCAAAATGTAAAGAACTTGAAAAAATTCCACAATTTGCACCCTAGGGAGCGATTTTATGAAAAACCCTAAATTTGTAATAACTTGTGCAAAATAAATCAAAAAAGTCTGAAATTTTCAGGGAACCTTACTTGAAATGTTTCGCAACTCTGGTAAAAATATATCCCACCAATTCGCTATGGTTCAAAATATATTGTGAAACAAAAATTAGGATTTTTGCCCTAATTTTGGCCCAGATCATAACTTTGATACCACTTGTAATGAAATTACTAGTATAATTCAGATTATGAGCAGCAATATAACACCAAATAACACAATATTTTAGAATAATGATCTCAATATGCAATTGTAATAGCTTCGCCACTTCGAGGGGGCAACCTCCAAACCATATAATAAGACTCAAATGCTCAAATGATAATGAACTACTACCTACAATCCTCTATATATACTATTCATATGTTATGGCCATCACCCAGGCCGACCTATTAAGCATGAGAAAGTATAAATGATATAATAAAATGATATGGTAAGCCACAAGTCGGCTACTCATATCCTAATACAAACAATAGGTTAAGGGCGTAGCACAATATTGTCATTATCTATTCCATATCTTATCATTTAAGTGTAAACACGAGTTGACACCCTTCAAGGAAGCCCTTTGGATTCTTGGGATCGGCCTTTTCCGAGCAACTTGTCCAATCATTTTCTAAAATTTTATTTGTTTAGCTTGTCTTTGCATATAGGTCTTCTCACTCAATGGAATGAGGAGTCTCACGTGTCTATTGTGGATCCATTCATCCCGACATTGTGTTGTTGACCTATGTATTGGTAAACCTTATATTTTTAGAGTTTTTGTGTTTATTCATAATAGTAAAGAACCAAAATTTACCTCAAACATCTTGAGTACGCCCATTGGTGAGACCTCTCATCCCCTTATGATTAGATTTTAAATCTTCTTGTTTTCCACTCTCTTGTCATATTCTTTAACCTTTTAGCTTGGAGCACCTTTGTTTTTGCTTCTTCAAAAACGCGTGAAATCAATAAGAAAAAAAATAAAAAGGAAATAATGAACTCAGCACGTTTTCTTTTTTCAGATTGCATCTTGTTTGACTTATCCTCATTGAAATACACATTTCTTTTTGGGATTTAAAATGTACTTTCATATCCGTTTGATCACATAGTCTAATTAGGAATCAACGAATCAGTATCACGAAACTCCCTC
The DNA here is from genome assembly GCA_018340775.1 of Taxus wallichiana var. yunnanensis. Classification (NCBI taxonomy): domain Eukaryota; kingdom Viridiplantae; phylum Streptophyta; class Pinopsida; order Cupressales; family Taxaceae; genus Taxus; species Taxus wallichiana. The sequence goes on from CM031243.1 coordinate 605,033,324, forward strand.
CACACAACCAAACCACGTATCACATAATTTGCATTTAAACAATCCCTTCCCAAGTAGACCTACCGGATTTCATCACCAAGGGGAGAAGCATAATCAATGTTTTGGCCGAGTATAAACAATCGGGTGGGTGGTATATTGACTAAGCACCAAACCCTTATCGTCATGCGAAAGTAAAGTGAGGGGTAGAACCCAATACCATGCCTCGTACCAATACCAACACAAATTTGGGCCTCACGTACCTTCGGGTATATCGAGGACTCTAGTTGAACTTAAACTCGCCTAAAACCAACCTTAGCTGACCATTTCCTAGTTCACTTTCATCCATTTTCTTATTTCACACTTTTTTACAATAATCCAGATAATTAAAAATCTTTGTGTGACTTTTCTTGATTGTTTTTAAACAACCTTTTTCTTTTTTTTTTGAGTTGTGGAGCTCAATTACTTTAGTTTAACATGTGATAAAACTTGCTGAAAATACAAAGAAACCATCATCGGTTAGGGGAACCGACATCGGTCACCCAGGGACCGACATCGGTCAAGTAAGGGAGGAACCGACATCGGTTACTTGTGCGAGGATGTTTTAATTCTATTTTTAGCATTAAAGTATATTTATTGATTGTAATTGCATGACTAGGTGCCCTAAGTCTATAAACGACTATATAAGCATAAAAGTCGGGGTTTAAGAAGAAGATGATTAATAAGAATTAGAAAGAACTTGCAAAGGTGGGTGAGAGAGATAATTCTTGGTGATGAAACAAAAAACTTGAAGAAAGAAAGTATTGTACATCCGAGAGGTGTGGAAGATTGTAAATTTTCATTGTATATCTTGTTAAAGCTTTGGATAATAGATTGACTTTTTTTGGTGGACGTAGCCCACACTGGGTGAACCATGTTAAATTTGGTGTTGATTTATGTCTCTTGGTTTGTATATTTCTTTTGGTAGAATATCCACTTTTATTTGCATGTATGCTTAGATATGATATATTGTCTGTACAACCAGTGTGCTAACCCCAACAACTCGGTATCATAGTTTTGTTTGAGGGTTGTGTGTTGACAAATTTATTCAGAGGGTTTTTGATTGAGTGGAGCTACAACAATGACATAAGAAAAAAAATACAAGGTAGAGAAATTTGAAGACCAAAATTATCAATTATGGAAGATGTAGATTGATGATTATCGTATGAAAGAGATTTGTATTTACTATTGGATGAGAAGCCTAGACCTACAAATATGACTGATAAAGAATGGAAGATTCTTGACAGAAAGACTTTGGGATCTATAAGATTGAGTCCTGACAAAGATCCGTGGCTTCCAATATTACAAAAGCGGCTTCTACAGTAGAGTTAATGAAATCTCTTGCTAATTTATATGAAAAACCTAGTGCTTCAAATAAAATTTATTTGATGAAGAAACTATTTAATTCTAGGATGCATGAAGGTGGATCTCATCTTGTCATTTGAATGATTTCGATCTATTGTAAATCGGTTAAAATCATTGCAATACCATTTGATGATGAAGTAAAAGCACTTGTACTCTTATGTTTTTGCCCGATAGTTGGAATAACTTGGTAATGGTTGTTAGTAATACAATATTTGCTAATAATGTTTTGAAGTTTGATGATGTGGTTAGTATAATCTTGAAAGAAGAAATTCACAGAAAGAGTATAGAGGAATCATCATCCTGGAAATGCTTTGAATGTAGAAAGCAAGGGTAGGTAGAAGGAGAGATCAAAGAGTAAGAGTAATAGAAAATCAAAGTCAAGGGATAGCAGATCTAAATTAAGAAGTAAGTGAATTACTTGTTGGAAATGTGGAAAGAAATGACATGCAAAGAAAGATTGTTAGTCAAAGGATAAAAAGAACTAACAACCATACAAAGGTAAAGAAGAAAATGTTGCTACATCGAGGTAATGCAAGATGCTTTTATTCTTTATTTGGATAATAGAATTGAATCATGGGTTTTAGATTCAGGAGTTTCTTTCCAAGAACCCCTAATAAGGGTTATTTCGAAATTATGTCCAAAGAAATTTTGGGCATGTTTATTTGGGTGACGATGAACCTTGCAATATTCTTTGGTAAATGGGAAGTTCATCTAAAATTCCGAATGGAAATACATTGGTATTAAAAGATGTGAGGCATGTGCCAAGCCTCAAGATAAATCTTATTTCGCAGGTAACTAAGTGAGTCTAGTTTCATGGTTATTTTACATGAGACTCTTGAAAAGTCACAAAGGGTGCTTTTGTTGTGGCAAGAGGTAAGAAGGTAGGAACATTATATTTATCTACCTCGTATCATTGATTCCTTTTTGGATTATCTACTTCTTGATTCGGATGCATGCATGTGGCATAACCGGTTGGGCCATATGAGTCAAAAAAGAATGCAAATCTTAAAGGTTAAGGTTAAGTTATCGATTTGAAAGATTTAGATCTTGATTTTTGTGAGTATTGTATCTTTAGAAAGCAAAAGAGAGTGAGATTTCTCAAAGTTGGGGCAACTAAGAAGGAGCAAAAAATTGGAGCTTGTACACTCGGATGTGCGTGGGGACCAACTTAGGTAGCTTCTCATGGAGGATCCCAATATTATGTTACTTTTATTGATGATGCTACAGAAAGTATATGAATTTATTGTATTAAACGTAAATATGATGTTTTGAAACTTTTAAAAGATGGAAAACCCTTGTTGAGAATGAATCAAATTCTAAGTTAAAGTTCCTTAGATCTGAAAATGGTGGTGAATACTGTAACAAGACTTTCAATGATTATTGTTCGATGAATAGAATACGTAGAGAAAGAATCTATTCCAAGAACACCACATGAGAATGGTGTTGCAAAAAAGAATGACTAAGACAATAATGGAACGTGTTAGAAGTATGATGATACATTATGGGTTGCATTTGCAGCTTTGGGTGAAGCAGCTGATATATCGGTTTATTTGATTAATCGTGGACTTTCAAGTTCACTAGATGGAGGAATACCGAGAAAACTTGGACCGAGAAAAGAGGTAGATCTTTCTTTTCTTAAAGTTTTTGGTTCATAAGCTTTTGTGCATTTGATAAGAAAATAAGAAGAATTTGGATGCAAAATCCAATAGATGCACTTTCATTGGTTATGCATCTAGTGATTTTGGTTTTCGTTTTTGGGATTTAAAAAATTCTAAAATTATTAGGAGTCGTGATGTTGAATGAAATGAAAAGAGAATGTACATGGATCAAATTTTGGTACCCAAGGATGAACCGGTTGAGAAGTTTGTGAATGAAAATGAACTCTCGGATTTAAAAGAATTACCGATAGGGTTACACAAGACGATGTCCGATGTTGGTTGACTTTGATCGGCACCGGCAAAAAACCAAGTATCATTTACTTACAAGATCCAAACGGACCTCGTTAGCCGAACCGACCTCGGTTAGAGGTGATCGGCGATGGTCACCACTCGATTTAGATATGAATGTTCGGGAGGTCCAGATTGAGCCTACCCTCAAACTCTTATGAAAAGGTCACATAAGGGTATGTAAACATCCGTAAAGATTTACACCTTTATTTTATTTATTATTGATTGATAATGGTGAACTAGAGAGCTTTGAAGAAGCAATGTAGGATAAAACCCATGTCTAGTGGGAGCATGGCATGGATGAGGAGATGGACTCCTTAGAACAAAACCAAACTTGGGATTTGGTTAAGTTGTTAGCAGGTAAGAAACATTACGAACAAGTGGGTTTACAGGATCAAGGAAGAAGAGGGTGGACAAAAAGATACAAAGCAAGGCTTATAGTAAAGGGATTTGCACAGAAAGTATGTATTGACTTTGGTGAAATATTTTCTCCTGTTAAGATGTTTTCTATTTGTACTGTATTGAGCTTAGTTGCAGTAGAAGATTTGCATTTAGAGCAACTATATGTAAAGACGACTTTCCTTCATAGTGATTTGATGAAGAGATTTATATGCAGCAAATTCGCCGCTTTGGTATGATGTCAAATGTAAGGAGAAATTAGTGTGCAGGTTGAAAAAGAGTCTATATGGGCTCAAGCAAGCTCCAAGGAAATGGTACATGAGGTTTGATAGTTTTATGCAAGAGCATGGTTACTTGAGATGTGAATCTGACCATTGTGTTTATTTCAAGAAGTTTGAAAATGGGAGCTATATTATTTTGTTCTTTGTATGTGGATGATATGCTTATTGCAAAATTTAATATGTAGGACATTGGTGAGCTTAAAAAAAACTAGCTCACACATTTGCTATGAAGGATTTAGGAGTTCTAAAAGAATCATTGACATGCAAATACATAGAGACATGAAAAACAAGAAATTTATTTGTCTCGGGAGCATTATATCTAAGAAGTGTTAGAAATATTCAACATACAAAATGCTAAACTGTTAGTTTACCCTATGGTGGACACTTTAAATTGAGCAAAATCGTGTCCATCATCACATGAGGAGGTCAAATACATGACACAAGTGCCATATGCTTCAACAATTGGAAGTCTCATATATGCTATGGTTTATACTAGACTAGACATTGCACTGCAGGTAGTGGGAGTTATGAGTAGATATATGGCCAATCCGGTAAAGAGCATTAAAAACAATCCAATGGATACTCGGGTATTTAAAAGGGACATCTAGCATGCAAGTTATGCTATGGAGGTTCGGATATTTATTTACGTGGCTATGTTGATTCGATATGGCTTCATATATGGATGGTAGAAGGATCATTACTGGTTATATTTTCACAATAGGTGGGACGATAGTTAGCTGGATTTGAAGATTGCAGAAGGATGTGGATTTGTCTACTACAGAGGCAGAGTATGTTACAGCTACAAAGGCTAGCAAATAGATGATATGGATGAGTAGGTTCATGGAAGAGTTGGGAAATGAGCAAAGTAATTGTAAAATGTTTAGTGACAGTTAGAGTGCAATTCATTTGGCAAAGAACTCAGTGTTTCATTCAAGAGAAAGAAACACATTCAGTTGAGGTATCACTTCATACGACAAGTATTGGAGGATGGACAGTTGAAACTGGAAAAGATTCATACGAGGAAGAACCCCGTGGATATACTAAGGAAACCATTAACGAAGGAGAAGTTGGAGCTACACTCCACTTCTATTGGTCTTCAAGTTTGAGACTTGAAGAGGAAGAAACAAAGCTAAGGAAGGATCCAAAAATGATGTTGTACAGGTATGATGCAGTAATTAATCTCCAAGTGGGAGATTAACAAAGGAGAAGTTGAGCTACACTCCATTTCTGTTGGTCTTCGAGTTCGAGACTTAAAGAGGAATAAACAAAGCTAAGAAAGGATCCAAGAATGATGTTGTACATGATTGGTGCAAAGAATTAATCTATATTTTTAAAAACTTGAACTTTTTTTTAAAGGTTAAAATAAATTCACATCACTTTGGTGATTATATTATTCCCGCCACTTTTCACTTCACCTTGTATAATGTTCAAATTCCATACCCTTAATTAAATTTGGTGAACAAACTTAAAAATGAACCCACCTTGCCAATTTATATGTTTAAGTCACAACACATAGAAATGCCAAAGGGGCCCACCTTTTTAAAAAAGTTTTTATTTTTTGACGGGCAAACTCGGATGTATATAGATATTGATATATTTGTTCATGTTTTGAACTAATTATAACATACTACAATTGTTGTGAGAATCTATGTGTGTGTGTGTCACACACACACACACAATTTAGTAGGTGATTTCTTTCACTTCCTCTCTATATTTTTTAAAAGCTTGAACTTTTTTAAAGGTTATAAAAATTCACATCACTTTGGTGATTATATTATTCCCACCACTTTTCACTTCACTTTGTATAATGTTCAAACTCCATACCCTTAGTTAAATTTGGTGAACAAACTTAAAAATGAACCCACCTTGCCAATTTATATGTTTAAGTCACAACACATAGAAATGTCAAAGGGCCCACATTTTAAAAAAGTTTTTATTTTTTGATGGGCAAACTAAGATGTATATAGATATTGATATATTTGTTCATGTTTTGATCTAATTATAGCATACTACAATTGTTGAATAAGCATACATCTAAATAGAAGCCTTTCTTTACTAAGTGCCGTCGATTATGAGGAATTCAATCTACCAGTCACCAAGAAGAAGATCCTAACCTATTTTTTTGGCTCTTTCTATTAAATATCTGGAAGGATTTGAACCCTAGTAGATAGTTTAACAACCATCATCCTCAATTAGTGGACTACAACACTTTCAATTTTAGAGGAATTTTCACTTCAGTTTATACAATGTTCAATTTTTGTAAACCTTAGATTTTAATCTCATAGCCAAACTCAAAAATAAATCCACATTTGCCAACCTATCTTTTGACTAGTTGTTTTAAATATCTATAAGGATTTGCACTTTAGTAGATTGTTTAACCACCATCATCAACAAATGGACTACAACCCTTTCAATTTTAATATAATGACCAAACTTGAAAATAAATCCACCTTTGCCGATCCATGAGAATAAACATAGAAACATCAAAATATTCCATGATAATATATGCATACTCTTTAATTTGTAGTTACTAAGCTTAGAACCGAGGGCTAAATTAAGTCCCACCACAAAATAGTTATGTTAAAAGTGCATTTTTTCCATTATTTAAATGTGTATTAATTATATTTCTTAGACCGAGTGTGTATATGTACGCACATGCCCACACACACTCACACGCATGCACACACGCATGCGCGCACACACACACAAAAATGTAATTTAGTAGGTTTTTTCTTTCACTTCTTCTCTATATTTTTATAGGCTTGAATGTTTTTTTAAGGTTATAAATTAATTCACATCGCTTTAGCATTATATTTTTCCCACCACTTTTCACGCGCACTTTGTTTAATGTTCAAATTTTGTACTCTTAATTAAATTACAAAACATTTTTAAATATTAACCTGTCTTGTCAATTTATATGTTTAAGTCAAACACACATAAATGTCGATGGGGTCCACATTTTTTCAAGTTTGTAATTTTTGATGAGCAAGCTTAAAGTTATATAGATATTGATATATTTATTCATGTTTTGAATTATTGTGTGTGTATATGCATATGTGTGTACATACATACATACAAAATGCGCTTTAGTAGGCTTTTTCTTCCATTTCCTCTTTTATATATATTTTTATAGGTTTGAAACTTTTTATTATAAAGGTTATAGGTTAATTCACAAAGTGTAATTCACATCACTTTGGTGATTATATTTTTCTAGCCGCTTTTCACTTCACTTTGTGTAATGTTCAAATTGTAAGAGTTGGACTATTTTGTGTAAAATGTGGAATAATGATATATCTTTTCAATTCATTCCGGATCAAATTATAGAATAACTTGTTCCTATAATTTAGAAACAAGTATAACCACTAACTCCATCAAGCATATTTACGTGGGTGAGTACAACAAACCACTTAACAAAACTCAAATATTAGTTGTTTATAAAACAACTAATTTATAATTTCTTTTACATTAATAATACACAAACTATATTATAATGGGCATTAAACAAGATTTTCATTCCCCCTTAGTTTTTTTAGTATGCTCACCCCTGTGGCATGTCAACTCGCTCGTGACCTTGATCCAAAAGAAAGGCTTTTCATAAACAGACCACAAACCTTGATATATTTATTCATGTTTTTCTGATCCTCCCACTTTCAAGATCCATGATACTACGGTGCATTTATTTATACTATGCTTATACATCGTGGAATTATGTAGGAAACACAACATGCATATCCCAAAATCCTAGATTAATAAAAGATATAATGAAAAAAATTTCACATTACTTCCTATAAGAATTGTAATGTTCTTAATTGTAGTCTCTATCATTGATCGCTACCACTCGATCTCAACAACATAGAAAACCACTTGCACTAGAAGCTTTCCTTGACTAAGTCATTTTGGGTACGAGAATGGTAATGGAACATTGGTATGTATTCCCCCATGAAATTCCACTCAAAGTGAGAAGCAAAATTCAAAGAACATACTCAATGGATCTTGCTAGTTAGGTCTTTTTCAATGGTCACTAATGCTAGTGAACGCATTCTCCTAGCCGACCATCTTCCAACGAAGCATCGGCAAGAGGACCAGTCGGTCAGGATCACCGCGATCAACACAACTCTCTTTCCAACATCCATCAAATGAACCTCCGCAAATAATGGAAACCACACCCGAAAATTAATACTCACACCATACATATGCCACCACAGCCTTCTGTGAAGCCCAAATCGTTGGTGGTTGGATCATTTAATGACCTCCACCTCCTGTGCCTCCATCCTCCCGGTTGTGGCTTCTAACTCACCCAAATAAAATTCTTAAGCTCATTTGTTTCCACATTGAAGTTATTCTCCCCAAAGAATGTGAAACATTTTAGTTTTAGGACGTCGGGTACAACCGATAATGAGTCCCCATACAAAATAGCCAAAAATATGATTTTTTTAAAGTGGGTATTTTATCCCAAAATTAGAACCACTATAATGAGAATTAAAAAATAAACACTTTTGCAAAAACGATTCAATTTTGAGTTATCCATTGAGGTTACAATTTCCCATAAATTGATCCAATTAAAATAAAATTGAATTTCCTCAAAATTCAATTATTAAGAAAAACTATATATATATATATATATATATATATATATATATAGTTTTGCTAAATAATTAAAAAAATTGACCAATAAGAAAAACCGTGTTGCATTTCTTTTTACGGATGTGCATTTCCAGCCACAAAACGTCTTGTCACCGCTGACAACAATTTCGCCATATCGGCATGCTAAATCGACTTCGATGTAAACTACAAAGTTGTGTGTCTTTTTCTCATCTTTTCAACCCAAAAAGAATAACCTCAATCCGATGTTTTATGAGGAAGATATGTTCATTTTTGATTCAATAGTTCTAGTCATTTCTCTTTGTATTTTTTGAATGATTTTTGAATATTCTCTTTGCCCTCTTAAATCTTCTTGGCTCTCATAGGAATAACTCGCTCCGGTGCCAAATGTAAGAAATGGACTATATTTTGAAATAAAATGCATGGAATAATGATATATCTTTTTCAATTCATTCAGGTTTGTATTACAGAATATATAGAATAACTTGTTCCTATAATTTAGGAAACAAGTATAACCACTAACTCCATCAAGCCTATTTACGTGGGTGAGTACAACCTACTCAACCACTACACAAGCCAACAAATATTAGTTGTTTATAAAACAACTAATTACAATAGTAATTTCTTTTACATTTCCGTAATTAATAATACACAAACTATATTATAATGTGAAGCACTAAACAAGATATTCCTAACACAAATTTCATACCCTTAATTAAATGTGGTGAACAAACTTAAAAATCAACTCGCCTTGCCAATTTATATGTTTAAGTCACAACACATAAGGGTCCAATTTTTTTCAAGTTTTTTTTTGATGAGCAAGCTCAAATTTATATCGATATTGATATATTTATTCATGTTTTGAACTAATTATAGCATATTATAATTGTTGAATAAGAATATATCTAAATAGAAGCATTTCTTGACTAAGCATCCTAGATTATGAGGAATTCAATTTATCAAAGTGTTTTCATGCAAATGTGCAACAAGGAAATTAACAATTTCCAGTATGACAACTATACCCCAATGTTAATTTTTTCAAGTCTTATCATTCCAAGACACCCCGGGTCTGTCCAAGTTAGTCCAAGTGACCTCCCAATTAATGTTATCTCATCCCCCTAGGTGATTTAGGAAATTCCATTCATTCCCCTAGGTGATTTTAGGAGTTCATTTGCAAGCTACAAACAATTGTGGGAAGGGCTATCACTGGCCTTCCTAGAGCTGGGGTGACCCCATGGAATAGAAGAAAGAGCCTAAGTGGATGTGGAAGTGATTCAAAGATCTTGGGACATCATGGAAATGATTCAAGAAGATTTTGGAAGGGCTTGGAGGAGTTGGGGTAGTTTCGTCGCTGCAATTAGGGTTCACAGGCCTAGTCAAGCACACATGCCAAAACAACCGTTGAGCTTCAAAAGGTGATTCAGAGAGCTCCCATGGAGTTAGAAGAAAAAGAAGCATCGCTAAAAAGAGAATTCTAATCCCTACATGATGGTGAAATCAGATTTTTCACAACACTTTGGAGCATCAGTGCAGTGGTTTACCAAGTACAAGTGGAGTACCAAATCAAAAATCCATTTTTTCAGGGATCAAATGGAAGAATCAAGACATGAGCCCCCACCATTGGATTCAAAATGCCATTTCCAGAAGGATAATATAAAATTTTGCCAAAAAAGTCCATCGGGAGCTCAAGTTATCCTCATCGCAAGTTGTCCTCTTAGAGCAAGTTCAGGTCTTAGCCAAATTTTGGGAGGACACGTGTCAACTCCAGCAGACTGACAGATTTTATGTCCCGACGTTCTTGAGAGTCGGGTTCATCAACCTTGGAAAAATGCGCCTAGCCCCCATGTGACCTGTGGAACCCCATATGACCATCAACATTGTTAGTTCAACCCCCAGGTGTAGTTTGGAGCTCAAATTCCTGCCGTCGAGATCAACACCATGTCTCAACTCCAAGATCGTCGTGGAATTCGATGTCCCTCACGTCCCTCACAGTCGGGACATCGACCTTGAAAAATGAGCCCACCCCTTAGGAGATACTTTTGGTCACCCATGTGACCTACTTCTAGCCCCTCAATGCTTTAAAGCTGATTTTGGAGCACTCACTCCCTGTCATCGGATCAACGCCACGTGTCATCTCCTTGACCATCATGGAAATTGATGTCCCTCACGTCCCTTATGAGGTGAGGGACGTCAGGGACATGAAAATTCACCCAACCCTCTCTCAATTTTTTTTAAATCTTTAAATATCTAATTGCTTCCCGCTTCTAACTTCTTACACTCCCATGCACAACCATCCCTCCATACTTCCTCTGCAATCTTCTACCATCACTCCGCCATTGCAAATACTCGAGACCAGCTCAACCCAAGCACGAAACACCTTTCCCATGGCGATGTGCAGGTCTCAGAAGGATTTTTCATCAAGATAAGAAGGAGAAATGAAGAACGAAGGGAAGAAGACAATGGAAATCTTTGTTGCCAGTGAAACAGAGATTTGAAAAAATCTTGCAAACCAGTGCATGAATCAATGAACCATTTTTTTGTTGTTCGTTCCTCTGTCCAAGACCGTAAAAAACATACCTTCAAACTCTCCTCTCGTGTAACAGAGCATTCATAACGAAGAAATCTCATTTTCGGCTAAACAAAGAAAAAATTGGATTTCCCGTCAAACCGGTTGTCTGATTGAAGTAAATTTCATGAAGCACCAGAAAGAAAAACCCATATCAGATATGTAATTTTTTTCGCAAATGGAGGAGAAAACTAGACCTGCAATTTTGAGGTCCATTAATGGTTGCCGCGTCTAGAAGCACAGGTTTGAAATTTGAAAGTTTAAAATCTCCTGGACGATTGAGCGGGTAGAGCTAAAATTTCAAAGGGGTGATATTGGGAAAAAAACCATATCGAAAACTTCGTTGCACGTCAATCCGACCTCCAGAAGCCCACTTTCTAAAAATAGTAGGTCTTCCGCATAGAAACTGCTATTTTGGGAAAGCCATCAACAAAAGAACTTATGAAGGAGACAAAGACATTGAAGATGCATAACAACTGAGAAATCATTAGAATGGGCATTTGGTACAATTTTGGCACTTACTAAAAATAGTAAGTGGTCTCACGAGCACTTGCTAAAAATAGAAAGTTGATCCAGAAGGAGCGAGGAACGCAGGGAGAAAGGGGAATCAAGGTCACAACACTCAACGGAGGATCGAGGGAGTTGCTTTTTCATACTTACTAAAAATAGTAAGTTGTTTTTTCTAAGGGAAAACATGAAGCAGAAGTGGATGGGACAAAAGCCGACACAACCCTTCACGTGCGAATATGAGATAAAAGACAATGATGTCTTGTACATGGACCTGAATGACCTCAGAACTCGCATGACGGCCAAGGATCGAAAGAAGATTGAAGATCAAATATTCACAAGTGGCTTGTTGCTGCCGCGGGACACCTAGTCTTTGTTTGCAAAGTCTCGAGTTGGTCCTAGCCTACTCTCAACATTATGAGCCCGAAACACGAACCATCCGAGCCGACAATGGTACAATGATGGTGGTCATCAGCCCTAGAACCATTTCACTTTCACTGCAGATACCAACATCACCCAACATGGTTGTCATCTCAAAGGATAGGGCCTTGCACGACTGGGAAACGATGGATGCATACATGCAAGGGGTTGCTTTGGTTCGTGGTTGAAAACGGGAGAAACCCTCAAGAATGCCCAAGAACCTTCCAAGGTGTGAATTTCAAGAAGGATACTTAGATGTCATCACTCTCCTCAACAGGGTTATGGGTGAAGCAAACACAAGGGACTTTCAAGACTAGATGGGCCTTTTCATCTTGACGGTGATAGAAGGAAAGCAGAGGATTGACTAGGGGCAGATCATCAGTGATAATCTCCATTTGCAACTAGCTCAAGTACCCATGACAAAGAAGTTCCACATGACTTCTTACTTGGTCTATCTCCTTGCTAGCTCAAGATCATTCAAGGATTGGCTCTCACACAAAACATTCATTGCCAAGGTGCTGCGTTCGAGAAACTTCCACAACTGGTGATGGAGGAAAGCCATAGGCATTTTGCTCATGTGAACGATGCATTCACCATGTACGTAGTCCGGAGCTTAGAAGGAGATATGGAAGCTAGGATGTTGTCACAAGTGGCATCCTTGATTAGGAAGTATGGCTCCTTTTTCATACAATTCCCGACATTCTCCTATTTGCGAGTTGTTGGCTTCGACCAAGCACCACTAAGGCTACCTAAGTACCTTAGTGACCAAATTGTATTGTTCGAGCTCTGCAGACAGGTCATCCAAGTGAATCACAAGCTTAGGAGCAGGAGGAAGAAGTTGATTTCATTCCCTATATCTCTCGGGGTATTCATGTGTAAGAGCTCAAATGATGCATCTCATCTGGAGGTCGCTTTCACTCATTTGACTTTGCATTCATACATTGCCAGACCTAATTTTGACATCCGAGAAGATCTGGCTCTTTCTTCATCCCCGAATGCAACATGAGCCACAAGTCGAGGACTACTGGGCCAACTATGCTTTGATGAGTTTGAAGTACGTGAAAAGGACCATATGAGGATGACAATCAACGAGATGAATAAATTCAAGTTCTCATGGTATGAAGACATCTTGCACGATGATGGGACAGAAAGGTATGATCCTGAGTATGCGGCGGTCAAGATGTCCCCTTTACCTCCAATCAACTAGTATGTTCATGAATTAGGGGATATATTGGAGCGGACCGAGAAGGTGGTAAGGAGAACGAGAAATTGGTTTCAAAAGAAGAGAGCCATGACCATCCAGTCACGAGGAATGCCTCCGAGTCAGAAGCAAGCCTCACATCAGTCTTCTTCAAAAGTTATAGAGGTAGATTCCAGTTCTAAACACTCCGGAGCAAGTTTGAAAAGGAAGGCCACAGAACTAGAAGCTTCTCCTCGCGAGAGGAAACCAAAGAAAGCCAGAGTGGAAGAAGACTCCTTCGCATCACTGCAAGAGGAAGACTTGATCACAAAAATGCAAGAAGAAAATCCAATAGCAAAGGCACAAGTGGATGAAGAACACATGGTTCAAGATTCAATCTTTGAGCCACCACAGGAGGTTTCCCCTCTTGATGACACTCATGCCTCTCCCATTCAAGATTTGCCTCCTCCTTCAGAATAGGGTACCATCGGTGCACCTATCATTGAACTTGAGTTCGATGAGATGTTTCCTTGGATGCAGGAAACAATTGTCCTTGACACCCGCACTATGCAACAAGTGGTGGCCTGATCTATCAATGATTGTCTCATTGGAAAAGAAAAAAAGATCAAGGAAGCTCGCACATACAACCTCACGGTTCTACAGTGGGGAAACGGGTAATCAATACATCAAGTAGCTCAACCCAAAGTAATCAAGCTAGTGGATGAGATGACACCAGTTGACTATGAAATGAGCACAATTCAACTAGGACCGACAACTCATGAAGGGGATTTGCACATGTATCAACAATCTTCTGCTCACATGGTGGTGAGGAATAAAGAGTATAAGAAGAAGATTGATGAACTGAAAGAGAAGGTGCAAACTCGTCATTCTATGTGCAACATCTAGTTGATCCTAATGCCACGACAATTCCCATTGAGGAAGTTGCACCCATCAGTAGCTTCAATCCGTATCCATCAGGAAGACACATGAGTTCACAATGTAAGGGCAAGCGAATAATGAATGGATCAACTCAATTTCTAAAAGGGAAGTCAGTGCTCCAAGAAGTGGTCAAACTCTTCGCTTACATGTGTGCAACAACAAATAGGACATGGGCACTCAAGGAGGACTTGGAGAAAGAAAGAGACTATTGGGAACCTTTGGGCCTAGTAATAGATGAAATGAGTAGCACTCATCACCAGAGTTGATCGATAGGAAGATTTTGAAACTCCCTCAGAAGACTTGTCACGTGTATGGGCGAGGGCCTTGGCAATCAGGTTTGAGGCAATCAATTAGGCCATCACAAAGTTGGAGGAGAAAGAGGAACAAGCATACAAATTGCAGGATAGTATAAATCGGAAAACTTAGAAGCTTGGAGTACCTGCAATGGGTGAAGATACAATTGTCAATGAATTGATTGGTCCATTTGATGAGTACGTCAAGAAAGAGGTAGGCAACCCATCATCCTTCACCAAGGATACCCTCGACTTCCTCTCAGAGATTCGGGCCTCTATTGCACTTATCGCAAAGAAACATGCATCATGGTTCGGGAAGTGCAAAGACATCAACAGTGTAGCCGATGGATGGACAAATACCTTGAGTTGTGTTCGCATTCCTCATGCCGACAAGGTGGAACTGCAGCCGCTCGTTTTAGCAAAGAGCTTGGAAGAACAGAGGCCTTCTCAGGAGTGTGAAGTGGAGACCAGTCAAGAAGTGAGATCAAATCCACTGCAACATCTCATTCTTCCACATGATTCTTCTTCTTCTTCTCTCTCTCTCTTCTCACCCAACACTCTCTCATTAATGTTATATTTTTGCGTTGAGGTTTGCACTTTTTAATATAACTTTAAGTGACTTTAGAAACATAATGTAAACTTTAAGTTGCCTTGATTTTATAAAAGGGACTTAAATATTTAAGTGGAATATGAACAATCTAAAGTCAATTTAAAGTATTTGAAAAGTCACCGGAAGATGAAGAGTTGCACTCTCTTCTATAAATTATAACTAACTCCTCATTTGAGCTTCTTCTTAGAAAAAACTTCTTAGATATTGGAGCTGTTTTTGTGAATTCATGAGAGAGATATCCTTGTGAAGAGAGCAAAGAGATAACAAATTTCTTCTATTTTCCCTACTCAAAATGTCTTCCATTTCTATGATATGTACAATTTCTGCTTGAGCTTCAATAAAGGAAGAAGGAATTTTAGCCTTTTTGACTAAGGGGTTTAGTGGTACTTTGTGTTCATTAAACTCTATTTGGTCTTGTTGTTACATATATTTGTTTTCTTCCAAATTCAAGTGCATGTAATGAAGTTTTTGGCTGATGTATGCAAGTCTCTGATTTTCTACTTGCAACATTAGTTTCTCTTTTCTTACTTTCTCACTCCCTTTCCTGCTCTCCTAGCAAATTCCTCTCTTGTAGGTATATGCAAGCTTTTGTTGCAAGCTCATGGAGTGCTCCTATTAGATCTCGACCGAAAGACCACCAGGAAAACTCATTTTTACTCATGCATACACATACAACAGTTTTGTTCAAGTAGAGGACTTAGACTCTCGGAGCGTTGGCAAGATAACCACCAATTTGTCCCCGAAAAATTTTCTCACCAACACAATCATCAAGGAAAGATCCTAACTTATTTTTTGACTTTTTCTTTTAAATATATAGAAGGATTTGTACCCTAGTAGATAGTTTAACAACCATCATCCTCAATTAGTGGACTACAACCCTTTCAATTTTAAAAGAATTTTCACTTCACTTTATAAAATGTTCATTTTCTGTAAACCTTGGATTTTAATCTCATAACCAAACTTAAATAAAATCCACCTTTGTCAACCTATCTTTTGACTCTGTTCTAAATATTTAAAAAGATTTGTACTCTAGTAGATAGGTTAACCATCATCCTCAACAATTAGACTACAAACCTTTCAATTTTAATCTCATGACCAAATTCGAAAATAAATCCACCTTTGCCGATCCATGAGAATAAACCATAGAAACATCAAAATATTCCATGATATTACATCCATATTCCGAGAGGCAAAAAAATCTGAAATTTTGGTCTTCTTGCCAAAGTACAGAAAAATTCAATCGCGCATGCGTGTCCAATTCTTAGAAAGGTTATGAAAATTTGGGTTTGGAATATATATATCCGAAAATCTGGAATTCTCGGAAAGGTTCAGGGAAATGCTATATATATATATATATATATATATATATAGCATACAACATTAACAAATATAATGAAAAAAATAATGTAATATAAAGTGTGAATATATTTGATATTGAATTATTTTCAGGTTGTTGGATGTCTCTCCTTTTTTTGCAAAAACAAGAATATTTTTTTCCCTAAAAATGGCTGACACGGACAGGACTTTATCCGGGATGTCAGAAAATCTGAATCCTGTTGGGTTTTTTTGCAGATCCACAGAGATTTGGTAACTCTGCTTCAACCATTATATCGATATTGAAGGCTTGCTTTTGGCTCAGGTATTCATTTTGAAGTATCAATAGAGTTCAGTCTCCCGATCCATGCTCCCAAGAAACCATATTGACGATGTATAAGAGGAAAAAAAAATTAGGGAAAGAAAACAAGATGTTGCTTTGTGAGAACACAACCGTGTGAGATTATTTTTTATATCAAAAATTTTCTTCTTCACGCCACAAAGCTTATACAACAGTTAAAGAAAATTATAAAATGCCCTGAATTAAGCAGGAGCATCTTCATAGAACCAATAATATTTCAAATGTGAAAAAATTGGTTAGACTCGATATGGATACAAGTTTGTTTTGTTTTTTGATTGAAAGATAAACATCATAATCCTTCGAACAACAATTGCATGGATTAGGTGCACATAATAACTGCCTTCTTTAGCGTACTCTGGACTGAGAAGTATCCATTCCAGAAAATTCGCCTAGGGCACAATTCTGGCATCATCCTTTTTAAGTGTTGGGGCCTTTGCACTCAGAAGAATTGATCCCTAGTGGGCTGTTTGTGAACCAAACAACTTCACCAATGGACCAACGGCCTGTTGACAATTACTATACATTATTTCAGCCGAGTTACTAGACACTAATTTCATCACTACTAGATTACGAAGAAAGTAAGTAATTGCAATGCTGCCTTTTCAATTGGGAAAAATGAGACTCTACTAAAAATGATACCCTACATAAAAACAAACATATCATCTGTGACTGGCTTTTGAAGCACATAAAGTTGTATTGTCAACAGAGTAAAGAGCATCGCTGTCATACTCAGCCAAAAATGAATCATCCTATATTCCATGTTGAATTGATTGAAATATTTGTGAACTTAGTTATCATCTTTGGAAAATAGATGTATCTGCAGAGCGAAGAATCTCTGGCTACTTCCGTACACAAGGTTAGAAATACCAGGTAATTTATCTGAAGCTAGGTTCAATCCTCAAAGGACTGCCTTGATTTGGCCATTAAGTTCCTTGGTGTAGAAATAAGATTGGGAAATTAAATGGTTACAATAACAGCGATTTAACAAGGGCTCTTTTGATCAAAACTATTATGCATGATATTGCCACTGCATCTAAAAAGGCTGCACAGACAGAGTGTTGAAACCTCACCATCTTACCATGACAGAGTTCGTTCGGTACATTGCATATGCATAAATTCACCGACCATTGTCAACCGAAACGCTTGGGCTAGCAACTTCACAATAGAAGTACAATCTCCATAATGTTGCTGGATCCTGCAATGCTCTCAAGCTCATTATCTGGTAGTGGTCTACTCCCCAAATCAAATATGACACAATTCTAACATTCTCTCCAATCTTGCAGGATTTTATAAACAGACAGCAATACAACTTTTCCTATAAACTGACTTTTACAAAATCCACCCATTCATCTCGTAGAAGTAAATTAGACTTCAAAGGTTTTCTATTACATTTTAAGTAGCAAAGCTGCACCTTCTGTGCTTTTATGAATGCTTATGTTCATGTCTCAGTGGTGAGTACATACCGTCTTGTTCAAATCAATAGGAATTTCCTCAGCTGACACATCCAATGAAGTCTTCCCTGTGCAATAATGTCAATGACACGATTAAGGCCATTGGGGGCAAGGCAACGAATTCTGCGGACCAGTTCTTCCTTTTCCATCATTGACATTGGCCTGAACACAAATAGTTAATAAACTGGTGCAGTCAACACACAATCTCTAGCTATTTTTTTGCGATCGGCAAACAAAAAGGAGCATTCATATTAATATGAAACACAAATTTACAATTAATGCATATGTTGGAGGAGACTGCTAAAGCCCCAAACAAGGGAATTACAAAAGCATTTTTAATATTTTTGTTGTTTCATAATCATAATTTTCTCAGTCTCAGTGTAAATTGGCAGTGCCTTACAGAAAACCACGATTAAATTTGAGAGAAAGACTGTAGGTAGAAACCATGCTTTGGAGAGCATATTCAAAGCTTCATACAATAGAAAAACAAGCATAAAAACTTCAATATTAGCCAATTTACAGTAAGTGGGAGCCAACCAAATTCTTGCCATATACCAAATTGATAGCTAACTGTCAGGAAACTGACCACATTACACCGCAGGATTTGCAAACAAGCAGATATTCCTTGACTAGGTTCTTGATTCGTGTAACTGAGGAGCTGAAATGTGAGATATGACTTCAACAAACTGCTCCAGGGAGGAACCAGAATTGGAAGCATACAATGTGTGCTCATGGATAAAACACTAAGGTTGCCACTTGCCATTACTGCTCCAACTGTAGATTGGAGCCTATGCTCATCCAATCACTATATGTAAAATTTAAGCTGCAAAACTAAGAAAACCCAAAATGGTTTCCACGTGCATCGATAAAATAAAAGATTAACTAGAAAATACCCATCAGATGATTGCTATTAGTTTCATAGTTGAAATAGACCAAGAAGCAAAGTACTAAGAGTCTAAGATACAAACTTGTCATGACATTACCAAATGTGTGCATATTATAGATTTCTTTTGTGTATTTAATTCGCACAATCAACACAAACCCACTCAAGATAACTAAGACTAGCGAAGAAAATGTCTAGACCATAGAAAGTGAGAAATAAAGAAGTTACATTAACACCCACAAATGACCAAAATTGATACATTAATGCCCACAAATGAGCAAAATGGGTCATGGCAACTTGAAAATACTGCCAAGAATAATAGCAACAAAAGGGAATTCCTAAAAAATTCCTGTAGTGTAAAGTAATAAAAAAATAAGAAAGAGGGAAGTTTGACAAGAAAAATGTGAAGTAATAAAATAAATAAGAAACGGGAAGTTTAACAAGAAAAATGTAAACCCCAAAAACATCTAATATTAGAACACTTGGAAGTAGATAACTATGAATGTAGTGATTGCATCAAAGACCCCATCTTGGATAAGATGTCTTGAAAATGGAGTTGCGAACATTGTTGCTCAAACACTGATAGTGAAGCATACTCTTAGTGGATGATATTGCAATCCAGATCTGAGAGAATGCAATTAAAGTCGGGAATAGTAAACTAGACAATAGAAACAAGAAACATGCTTTAAACAAAAAAGAATGCATTTTACGTGTGCTCCACCATGGAAACTGTGTTGCTAAGACATGCCACATGACACACCAGTCAAACCTGGCAATTGCACAGTCAAATACGTTTGTTTTTGGGAGGATGCATTTTAAATGTGCTCAAACGAAAAGATGGGGGAAAACAGGAGAAAGAGTTAAGAGAGGAAAACAAAATAGTGTTTTTGCTAATTTCTTAAATACGATATCTTTTAATAAATGGCCAAGCTTTGCCCCTTTACAACCCTAGTAATTGGAAAATGCATAGTTTTGTGTGAGTATCATGGTGCCTTGTTCTAGATTCCCAATTAAGTGTAAGACATTTCCATGAATAAGAAAATGAAGGCTGGAGCAGGTCCCTTAAGGGTTTTTAAACAGTAAGTTTTGTTTTCCATACAGTAACCATATGCGACTGGTGGTCTCATTAAATAGGCTAAGGAATCTATATCTGAAGCAGCCCCTCTAGGGAAGAAGTTAAAGAGAGTTTCATTAGAAGCAAGAAGAGGCAAAAGATGACTATATAGATCGAGGGGGATTATGATTTCAAGGGCTGTCAAGGGGCATTATGATTTCAAGGGCTGTATTTCATGGGGAGATTAAGTTAAAATTGGCATAGTTGTTTCACTTGCACTTCTTAATACTTATCCCTCTTGCAACCATTGGATAAAACATGGCTTGGGATATGGGGTTGTTAAAAGATGGATTCAATTGACCGTTTTTGCAGCTATAGAGTTCTATTTTCCATTGTTGAAATGACATGTATGGGATTTCCATTCATCCAAATCTTTGAGCTGAATGTCACTTTTGATCTGTTATTAGGATTGCTTCTTCATCTTGAGAGCAAAAAGCTTGGGTCCTTGGTTTCTGTCTTGATTCCTTACCCCACCTTGGATGGTTGTTGTCTCATATAAAAACACTTTCATTAGCGTAGGTGAAGATCTAGCGGTATTCAAACTACATTAATGTGTTTTGTTTGTTTTGAAATTCCAAGTCTTATATTTGGGGATGCTCACCCTCTGAGTGAATGCTTTTAAGCTTTTGCATTGTTGTGGGGATTGTTGTTTGTTCTTGTTCCATTTCCTTGGGTCAAGAGATGACACTTGATTTTGCTCCTATATTGGTTTTCCATTTAGTTTTTCTTAAATCTCTATCAAGAATGAGTAAGGATTCCCAAATGGGTTAACCACCAGAAAAATTATTTCGCTTTTGAATATTACGGAGCGTGCCACTTTTGTACTACAAAAACTTCACTTGCAAAGAATCTATGATGTCAAGGCATGAACGCATGGCACATAACTCATTTGTGCAAAAATTGGGAAACTTCCTAGTCTTCTTACAAAGGTGTTACCATAGTAATTACATCTTAAAAGGTACCCAGAGAGATAGAAGAATGTTCAAAGCACATCTTTGAAGTCGTCCCTTGAGCTGACATGATTGTTAGATTCATTTGGTATAAAGTTGATAAAGCTATAAGGTTCCACTACCAATCATTAACAGTATAATTGGCAAATAAAGATGGATCTGCAAGTGAGTTTGCAAGTTCTGTAACATCACCAGTAACCCAAGAAGGATTCATGTAGACACTGAAAATATTCACAGAACTGCCATGGTCCTCACAAGGTTCATGTTCGGTGAAGATAAAGTTCGGTTCAAGTTTGCCAATGGATAAAGCTCGAAAAAATGTCTCATTTCGAACAAAATATTATTTCTCATTTGAATTTTCTAAAAAAAATGCATAAATATGTCAGAGGGACTGATTTGAGAAAACTTTCCATACTCTTCCTTCACTCGGTATATGTATATATACACACATCGTTATAAAATAGTGCAAAAGTATGTCAAAAAGTTTCCATGTAAAAATAATGGATAAAATTTGAATTTTATGTTCAATGAGAATAAAGTTCAGAATTTTTTTAAAAAAATCCTAAAGATCAGAGTACCTTGTAACATAGATCATGGTACATGCAAATGAAGATCATGTAACTTTTGAGCATCACAAGTGGGAGGATTGATAAATGCCAATGGTGAATCTTCGACAAGTCAATCGTTTCTCAATCAATATCCACAGTAGATTGATCAGAATATAGCTCCAAAAATAAAGAATGGCCTTCAAATATAGTCGCCACCTCTCTAAGACAAGCTACTTGTGTTATACAGCCTCCTTAAGCAAGTTTCCCATCAACCAATTTGTCATCCACAAATAAAATGAAATTGCAGCATTATAGCTTCATAAACAGTGTAAACCAATAAGGGAATGATAGTTGTATGAGGAACACCTTCCACATCAATTTATATGCTTTCATCGTTTCTTGTTCAACCAATCATGTAAATTGTCAACCAATAAAAGGAGACAGGAGCACAATGGACAGCCCAATGGTTTAGCTAGTAGACCGCATGGTTATAACCTATGTAACATAAAAAAATAACAACAATAATCCTTGCACAATCAAATGCATGAGATTAATTGAATACTGTTACTTTTATTAATGAGAAAGTACAGGGTATGGTACATAGATGTACAATATACAAGGCTGAGAAGGTGGATTCTAGCAATCAGACAGGGGTACCACTTCCTATCTTATTTGCCGAGACTGAATGGCCCAAAGGCTGAGAATGAGAATCCCCATTATTGGAAAGGGGAAACACTTCCTACCTGATTAGTCTAGACTGGAATGTGAACCAATGACCATTCAACACCACGTACATGCATTCTAGTGCATTGCTATTGAAGGATTTACAATATATCATTATCAGAAAGTAGTTACAAAAGGGAACAAATATAAAGCAATTCATCTGATAGAAATCAAAGGGGATTGAGTGGAGCTGGGAGAGACACGAACAGTTTGATTCAGATCGCAAGCGCTAGGGTTGGATGTGACTTCAAGAGGCATGACTTCCAGCCATGGCTGGCCTCAACCTCTTCATGGTGGTTGTGTAAAATTGCCATTGCGAGCTGGAGTGTCTGCAATTATAGGCAGAGTTGAATCGCGGGATTCAGAGGAGGGGAATGTTTATTCCAAGGATTGATCTAGGGATCGCCCCTTCTGAATTCCTTTTGTTGGACTATGAAGACTTAAAAGGTAATCCATGCAACATTTTGAAAGAGACCATCCAAGGGTTTTCGAACCCTGGTTCATTTCTGTCTGCCTCATCAGGTGATGTGAATTGTTCTGCATTGGCATCAAAGGATGGCCCCACCTCAAAGCTCGTATTCTCTCTTGGAGAGCAGGTCAAGGGCATCTATAAGGGCAACACGGATCTCAAAGGAGCCTTAACCGTTTTTGAAGGGGATTCGAAGATGTCTCCACACCCTTCACTGTTGGGACAAGTCGAGGGTGCTCACATGACCTCCCCTTTGAATTAGAATATGCACGACCTAACCTCTAGGGAGGTTGCTGCTGAGTCTACTATTGTTGAAGTTGTTGACATAGCTGAGATCATCAATGGCATTCGTTTATCAACAACCCATCCTATAAGATGCTCAAAAAAAGCGGACGAATGGCCACCCCTATCTTCCCCAGGGATTGTGGAAAATTCAAACAAGGAAATTGTAATAAGATTCAGAATTCTGAGCATATGCTAAACATTGTGTTTGTTGATGAACAGTTGAAGATTGAAGATGTGGCTCCCATCCTTGACTGAGGGTTTATACCTAGGTTCTTGTTTAGGGTGATGTGAAGGAGGGGTTAATGGATGCGATTGAATTGATGGGCAAATATGAGCACCTTGTGAGAGCCTAGGCCCCCTCTTCCTTTAGCTTATTTTCCCCACAAGCTAGTGCCAAACCAAGAGAATTTTCAAATTTTCCTTGAAAAAAACAAGGACTACTTCGAGGGACACGTGCATTTGGAATCTAGGGGGTGATCTTTTATTTGATGCGTAGGATGCTAGAGGAGGTCTTTAATTGGTGTGTGTTGAATTGGGAGGCCAAAGGGATCTCACTTAACTCATACAAGGAAATGGGCTCGAAATATGTGTGCCTTTTGTTTAAAGCAAATACCACAGCTCACCATGTGTTACGATTTGGAACATGGAACATCGCCAATGCAGTCTTGCTTATGTTTAATCACGATGGGTGGATTTCAACCCTAAGGATCATGGTTAGGCACATTACCCTCTCTAGCTGGAGTTCCTAGGTTTGCCTATTGATTTGTGTCCCTTTGGGCCTTTGTTGACCTTTTTCATACTAGTTTGGCAAACTTCTCATTCCATATGGTTGCCAAAACTAATTCCATCAAATCCTTGGGTTTGTGTGGAGATTGACTAGGAGCGGAAGCTCCCTCTTATTTTGTTTGCATTATTGATAGTGTTCGACAACAAAAGGTTTGTTACCTCAATTTTCCAATTGCCTACTTTGCATGTCAAGCACAAGATCACCTAATCAAAGATTGTTCCCATCGCAATCTCACGCCAAGTGAGGTGGAAAATGAAGGGGGATTCCATTCCAGCTCCATCCTCTTCCGAGAGACTTGGGGACTAGGGACTCTTCTATAGCTTCAAACTACAATAGTGGTTACAAAGGGTCTTCTTTTGGTGGCCTAATGCTAGCATGTCGGGTTGTGCAGTGTCGATGCCTCAAACTCGGTGGTGCGGAGGATGCTTAGGAGGTTCTACTTTTGGTACACCAAGTCCATTGAACTCTCCCAGTGGACCCATTGATCAGCCTCGGACTAATAACTCTTCCTTGGAGTTGGGCCCTCTTGATTTCTCAAGCCCGGTATGATCTCGCTCCTGCTTTGAGCCCAATGGCATAGAGATCGAGTCTGGATGGAAGGTTAAGAGGAAAAAAATGAAAGGTGGTTTCCTCGCCTACTCACATGGACTATAGTGAGGAGAATCTTAGCCCTAAACAACGAGCAAATTTGTACAAGGATGTAATGATTCACTCTCCTAAATGTCACATGCTAAGTTTTGAGATGGATAATCATGTAGCCTAGGACTTCTTCCACCTTTAGAATGAAGCTCTCCTTTCTATCTTGGAATGTGCGAGGATGACAATTCCTAGTCATGCAAAGCAATTTGTGCATGGTGTTGTACAATGATGTTCCGACCGAGATGTGGCTTTCCTTCAAGAAGTCAAGTCTATTGGTTTTGAGCTTAGAAATAGAATGAGCTATTGTAAAATGGGCCCTTTTGGGCTTCTCAACATTGTCGAGGAATGGAGGGGTTGTGATTGCCCTCCCCCTCTTACTTCTGCGAGAACCTTTGTGGTTGCCTTTGATTTAGAGCCCAATGATCGGTGTGTTTGGATCACTCTTTGATTCAAGATCGAGTGATTGGCTTTTGTGTTGTTTTTGCACCTAACCTCAACTCAAAGTGTCGTAGGCTTTAGGTGTGGATGGTTTCACCTCTTCCGGTTGCAGAGTGGATAGTTAGTGGGGATTTTCGTACTCTGGAGTGGGATGTTGATAGATGTGGAGGTGGGTTTGGTGGTGCTAAAATGTTGGCTTGGTGCCGGCGTAAGGATTCTCTCAAATTTTTGAACCCAATTGGAAGCAAAAGAGCATGTACCATGGTATTTGGTTTGCATGGTCCAATTATCCTCAATGTGGTCACAAGATTCAAGTGTGGTTGGATTGTTTCTATGGCCCTCGTGAGAACTTGGCATTTTATGGTTGATGTTGTTCGTTGAGGTGCTCATCGATGTTACAGAGCTCGAGATCATCTTCCAATTTAGATGGTGGTCTCTTTTGGTCCTTTGGTTGACTCACCTCCTTTGTTCAAGTTAAATGTATCTCATTTGCGAATCGGAGGACTTTTTCACCCTTGTTCATAGAGTTTGGAACCTTTCTCCCCATCCGGTTGGGTGATTAGGGGGTGATCCTTTAGTGGGATGTTGTCATCTATCGCACGATCAAGTTTATGCGAGGGTGGGAAGGATGATTGCTTGAAATGGAGAAGGGAGTTGAGTGAGGCTTGGCAAAACTTGAGGTGGCTCGCATTGCTCTTGAAGTTGATCTCGCATAATGTGTCTCTCGGAGAAGAAGTTGCAAAGTTGGAGGCAACTATTATTTGTGATGAGGTTATATTGTTAGGGGTGTCAAATTCATTTTTCGTCTTCAGTGGATTTACGAGGGTGATGACGGCTCCAAGTTCTACTTCGACTTCCTCAAGAGGAAGGCTTTTGCAGAAAGGGTTCTTGGGTTGTATTGGTGCAGGGGCTCCTTGCTGAGAACCCCTAGAAAATAAGAAATTTGTGCAGCTTGCATTTCCAAAACATTTTTTCTCCTTTGACTTTGATGGATGGGGTGGTGGCTGCTAGAGATGCTTGTTGTAATGTGGTTCCTGCAAGGTCTCTAGTGGGGACAAGGAGAGATTGGATGGAGTCATTTTGTAGGAGGAACTTCACTCTGCTCTTGAATCCATGCACAATGGAAAATCTCCGGGTATGTGTGGCCTTCCTTGTGAGTTCTACAAGGCCATGTGGAAAACCATTGGTGATGATATTTGTTCCCCGGCTTTCTAAGGTGTTTAATTTTGAGCATCTTTATGAGTTTCTCCATCAAGGGTGGATTAAGCTCATTCCGAAGAATGCCCCGGGGCTCTATGGGAGCCAATGGCCTATTACGCTTGTTACCATTGCATACAAAATTATAGCCAAGGCCTTGTGATGCAGGTGCATCAATACATGGAGCATGATCATGAAGACATTTGCCTTGTAAAGGTGTGAAAGGTTTTATTAGGGCAATAAGAAGCTACTGACAAGCTTCACTAGGAATTTTAGGATGATAGTTGCATTTTCCCTCATTTTTGAGAAGTTTGAAATTTGAATAGTAAATAGGTATAAGTATGTAAAAACTTGATGTAAAAGTGAAAATTATGGTGTGAGACCTTTAAGGTCTAATGAGAGAAATTAGGTGGTAGTCAATAACAAGATTCCAAAGTTGGTAATGAAGTTGCAACGTTGAGAATGCCTTGTTTTAGTAGAATCTTGGATGGTTGAGAGGATCATGGTGATCCTCAACCTTTGTAAACCAGTTTAGGCGTAAAACAACCTGATATACCACGGATTAGGAGGATGAAATAGGATAGTAGAAGCATAGTATGAAGATATAGCCCAGTTTTGTGAAGAAGGTGGTTGGTGTGTAAAGAGAAGGCAGGGGGTGTATTGTTTTGTGCAAGAATCAATAAAAAGAAGGCTTCCATGAGTTTGTGTATGCTCCCACAGGTGTGATCAAACTCAATTTGATGAGTATTTGACTTGTTATTGCATGTATGTTGTGGTTTATGAAGTATAGGGTTGAACAACACAGTTGATGGCTTTCCAAGCATGACAGGCTGGTGATTTACCTTTTGGAGTACTTTTGAATGAGAATCTGTGTTACTGTGAGATTAGCAGGTGCGTTTGGATTATTATCTGTGTTTACAAATTTTATTTGATCATATTCCATGTTTTTATCATGATTCTAGCCCTAGAACTCTTCAAAACAAAGCTCTGAGAACCCAGTCTTGAACAAAACTTATAGAACCCAACAATCCGTACAAGATCAACCATTAGTCCTTAAAGAGAAAAGTTAGAGGAGACTAAAACAGAGCTGGGAGTTTTGGATTTAGGTTTTGAAAGTCAAATTTGTTCAAGATATCAAATTTTTATCCTTCTCGGGTCCTGGCTTAGTTTGCCTAATGTTTGCGTAGAAAAATTGGCGTAAGCTTGAATTCTAACCGGTGAAAAATCTTCAACTTTGCGACACAAGTGCATTCAGGAGTCTTTCAAGGGATTTTGGTGGTTGCAGAGTTTTAAGAACGTACAAGAAGAGATATTCATGACAGTCCTTCTGCAGGTGCAATTAGAGACCCAATTAGACCTGATTCAAACAAGTTTTGCATTTTTGTGGTAATTCAAGAAAGGTGAAGGTCTGAGTTTGTTTTGGCATCATGTTCCAGGTGAGGTTAAGTGTCCATAAGTTTTTGAAGGGTTTCCTAAGTCATTTTCTAATCATAACAAGAAATTTAGCCTTTTAGGCCTTGTAACCCTTCAAGTTAGCTTACACAGTTTTGAGGGCAATTTGATGTTGAATGCAAATGATGGATTCTCAGTGTTGTAAGCATCTAACAAGCCATAAGAAACCTGTAGAACCTTTTGAAGCCTTGTGAGATCATAGGATCTGAAGAAAGTGACAGTCAAGTAATGGAAAGAAGGATCTAGTTAAGCAATTTAAGGAAACTGTTTTGTGTTCTTGAACCAGGCCATTGAAAAGAAGGTTGAAACATCAAATTGGGAGCCATATAACATTGATAAGGGGATTAGAACCCTGGAGAAACATGACCTCCATGTCTAAGTGAGTTTACTGTACAAAATTGCTAAGAAAGTATATAGGAAGACATAATGGAAACTTGTCAAAAATTGGCAAAGCCAAGCAAGTTTGTGAAGTTGTGTATATCCCCTGCATCACCTTGGTGTTGAGGATCTGTTCAGTTGCTAGATATGTGGTGTGCACAGAGCAGACTGGATTTTTGTATGGAGGGTTTATTCTAGACACTGTTGTCTCTTCTTACGAAGCTATGGAATGGGATAGAGAAATTGGGAAGCAATCCCATATTCTGAAGATTGATTGGTCTTTCATCTCAGAAATGTTGACTTGCTTGGGCTTTGGTCCTCGTTGTGTTACCACGGTGTCCACTGTCTTCACTATTGTTTCAGCCTTTGTTTTGATTAACAATGCATTGTCTCCATGGATCCCCTTGCACTGTTCCATCCATCAGGGTGTCCCCTAGCCCCCTATCTTTATGTCCTGACAACAGATGCTCTAGGGTATTTGTTTAAGGCTTCCTGAGTTACAGGACAGATTCGTGGTATTTGGCTTCCTGGTGGTTCAGAGATAGTTAACAATTACGTTACTGATGACTCCTTTTGGTTATACAGAAAAGGATTCTATTAATGGAGCCCTTGCTTGTTTGGGCACCTTTTGCACTGCATCAGAAGTTGTAGTCAGTGACCACAAAAAGAACTTTTGGCTTGTTAGTTTGGATACTCTTCCACATTGGATCCTTGTTGCTTGGTCTTATATCCACCCTGAGGTCATTGTGTGTTATTTGGGTATTCCCTTTAGTGTTAGTTTGTCTCTTTTATCTATGTGGGATTGGTACCTTTAGAGGCTTCAGAGTAAGCTTCACGTTAGGCACTATAAGGACGTGCCATTTGCTGGCAAACCGACTGTGCTTAGCCATATTCTCCAGGCCTCTCATATTTACTATGTTTCTTGTTGGTTGCCTAATAGGACCCAGTTCCAGTGTCTTGAGCAGATTCTGAGAGCTTATTTGTGGTCTAAATTCGGTGGGAGCAGGGCTTTCCTTTAGTTCCTTGGGATGTTTGCACCATGCCTAAAGATAAGGGGGCTTGGGGTTGATTGATGTTGCAACACATGGTAACATTCTCTCAGCCAAGTGGGTGGTGCGGTGTATTGAGGGTTCTGCTCCTTGGCAGATCTTGTTTTGACACTAGAAAATTTTTGCACGTCACGTTAGCAAAGTTCGGGGAGCTTTTGGTTTATGTGATATTTTCTCAGTGGCTCATCTCTTCAAAGTGTCAAGTTGCCTCGTCTTTAGGAGTATTGGTCTGCTTGAAAAGTTGTGGCAGGGATTTGGTGTGTCGGCCTATTTGGTGTTGGAGGGATCAAGTTCTTGTGTAGCACAACTGCTGCACTTTCAAGCTTGAAGTTTGAGCAGGAAAGGCATCTTCATGTGGGGCAATTTGTGGGATTCCGCTACCAGTTCTTGGAAGGAATGTCGTGCTCTTGCTAAGGAGTATGGTCTCCTTGCTTATGATTGTCCCTCGATCGTGGAGTTGAGAGGCCTTATTCCTGAATCAGAGTTATTTGAAATGAATATTTGGATGTTGGTCCAATTTGGAACGATTGGAGGTTTTGCTTCAGTCATCCACTCCTTCAGTATGACTCTCATCAAATGTATTCGATGTTGCATCAGAGGCACACGTTATCCCCAGTTCTTAATACTCATTAGCTCTCCACAGATCCGAAAGATACATGGATTCATCATCTTCACAGTGTTTGGTCATTTCGGCTTTCCTATAAGATGAGTGTTTGCATGGTTAGTTGCTTATCAAGGGGTTCCCTCCAAGGCCAGATTGGCCAAGAGTGGATTCTCTGATGGTCTTTGCCCTGTTTTTCACCGTTTGGAGACTGTGAAGCATATCTTTTGGGAGTGTCAATTTGCTAGGCAGTGTTGGAGATACCTAAAGGATCAATGTTTAGCACTGCTTCATAATAGACTTCATTGGTGCTCTGCTTTGTTTGGAGATTGTTGCTCTCAGGTCCATTCTATGTTTGTTGGGCTATGGCACTACCTGAGGGTCTCAACCTTATTCGTTCTTTGGAAAATTAGATGCAAGAATGTTTTTGCTCAAGAGGACAGCTCCCTGTCTGCCTTTTGTTCTATGTGGAGGGATGAGGCTTGCCATCAGCTTCTTGCCAAAGGAGCTTTGTTGATCAAGGATGCCCATACCTTGGACCCCGAGTTGTATTCTGATTTTATTTCGACACTTGTTGCCCATAAAATGAAGTTATGATTGTCATTGTATGTATCCATCTTTTCTTTGTATAGTTTTCAGTAAATATTTATTGTATTGGTACAACATATCTTTCAAAATAAATAAAAAATGAATGAATAAACAGTTCATCTTCCATAAAGGCTGACACTTCATCTTTCTGCAGGAGTGATAGTTGGCCTTACATGTGCATGGTATGCTGATAGGTGTTCTAACACAGCGCAAGTCAGGGAAGAGCCACCTATTGTGGCACAACATAGCACACATTGTCCATGTGTCCAATGAGTCATGCATAGATTCCGTGAATGAGTTAATTCCAAGATCGACTACTAAAAATGAAAGAATCATAGGTGAAATAATACAATAAAATCAATATGCACCATAAAGCCCTGCCATGAAAGTGTTGAAACACAAGATTTGTCAAGTGGGGAAGCCGATCAATGGAAGAACACCCCAAGCGTTATTGAAAGATGGCCCAAAGCAATTATAAGGTAACACGATGTGCATAAAGCGTTTTCCAAGAGAGAATAAAAGAAAGAAGATAATTAAATCCGTAGAAGCACTATGAGAAACCTAAGAAATGCTCTAATAGAAGTGATTAAAATGTGTTTAAGCTAGAGAACCAAATAATCCTTAAATAGGGTGAAGAGAGAAAAAGGACCTACAAAAGACGTGAGGGGAAGCATACAAAGTGGCGAAGGAGTTACATATGAAATGTAACTTCAATACTCCTCATAATGAGGACTATCTCTAATGGGACAAAAGAGGTGAAGGCTACATGCCAAGTCATATTTCTTGATTATATGAACTAAAATTGCATATAAGAATAAATATTACACTAAATTTAGGATATTTAATATATTCAAATAAATATTAGTATCCAATAGTCTGAGTGTTGCGAGTAAGCATCTTGGAACCACACGAGCTTAGAAGAGTTCCACATAGTTGCACGAGATGATGCGGGCTTCCATGGAGGTTCACAAAGTGTACGGTACACACACAATGTTTCTTACTTCTACTGCCTCAATTTGGGGTGTTCCAAACAAGTTGAACGATGCCTAGAGAAGCACCAATATGCCATGATGATAGCAGGAAGATTCATGAAGAACAACCTATGTAGAATTCCTCAATTTTGTGCACTACCTCAAGGCATGCCAATCAAGTGGAGCGACGAGTGTAGATAGCTAAGCTGTGATGGCATGAAATGGTGCGGTGTTGTGTGTGTTTTGTGGAGGATGCAAATGTTGTGGGGTCGTTAACACGAGCTGGAGCAAAACATTGAGTTGCATGGAACAACATCAAGATCAATGATCAAAATCTAGCCTGTCGGGAGTTTTCCCACACCCATAAGGGACACTGCCCTTTAACCCCACAAAGGAACCCTTTAACTCACATTGAGGCTCCACCCATTAGGAATGAAGGAATGCCGATTGTTGAGTTGTAGAGCATGTAGTCAAGTGCTGAAAAGTCAGTATGTATCTAACGTTAACAAATGTACTAAAATTAGAAGGTAGTCTTTAGGGACCCCTTCGTGTGTTCGAATCATTCATCACTCCTAAGAAAGCAACGGTTGCCATTATTGTTGGTTTGGAGTTCTGAATGAAGGCTTTCAATCAGAAAAGCTAATGACATGTTGATGTTGATTCCAACCCCTAAGAAGGAATGTAGGATATCAATCCATGAGAAGAGATTTACATGTTCCTCATTGTTCCTTAATATTACACGATGCTTTCATAGTAGTGGGATTTCTTTCATTCTCCCGGAATTGCAAAAAGATAGGTATAGAGGTGCTTGAGAGTGTATTGTTACTCTTGATAGCTTGGTGTAAAACCTACTATGGATGCTGTAAATGCCAAAGGATGTATTTGTTATCCTTGTACTCCAAAATTAAGCGAGAGGGGTTGTATATAACCATGTTATCTTTTTCAAGGATTTGTGCATATTCCTTGTATGCAAAATGGGATTGCAAATAAAGTACACCCATATCAAATGGATGTTGCAAGTGCGAAGAACACGACACAATATGTGCAAGAGAGAGTAACATGATTGAATACTTTTACCGAAATTTGATACGTGGTGAAGTGGGAAAATTCAAGGGTAAACCAATCCAAATCTTACAATCCCATCCAAATGTTGTAGTGGCACAAATTCTTGGGTAGACCAATCAAAACAATGCAAGAGTGATACCAATGTTGTTTATCCCAGAGCGATGCAAAAGGCATCCTGATTCATGTGCAATCTTGCATCACCAAAAAAGAATAAAATATATACAGCTGTCAATCCAAACAGCTAAGAGTTTTAAGGAGCTTGTTCTCCTAAAATTGGAACTTCTTGTAATTGCCCTGTTTTATAGGAGCAGTTGTAGCTTGTTAGCTATATTTAGAATTAGAAAGTCAAATTAGGAGTCTTTCTTGTTAGTTGATTAATATAATTGCATGTTAGTCTAGTTTTAGAAGGAGATAAAGGAGCTGCAAGGGAGATTCACAAGTTGGAGAAGAGGGCATAAAAAAATAACCAAAATTTCAAAATGCTCTGATTGAAATTTTGAGAGAGGTTTTGTTCATCTTGGTCTTATGATGAAAAACCTCTCTCCGTTTTTGTACAATAGCAATAGTCAAAGAGATATGTGTGTTTGAAGGTTTCAGTTGTGTGTGAAAGAGCATAGAAGCAAAATCTGCACGTGTTTGTATAGCCCTTTAAGGCTCAAACTTTTCATGTGTGTGATTAAACAAGTGTTACGTGGGGATGCGTCCCCCAAATCCCAAGGTCCCAGGATGTCCCAGGACATTTGAGGGCGCCGACATGTAGAGGAAATATTTCCTCCACGTTTCCGAACTTTTGTGTTGCAAGGGAAATGTCCCAGGGACGTTTGACGAATGCAAGAAACGTCTTAGGTACGTTTGCATTCACAAGACAGTTGAGGGACGTCCCAGACATCCCCGACATCAACAACACTTTTTAAGTACTTTTTTCTTTAAAAAAAACTTTTCACTTTTAAAAAAAATGAATTTCTTTGTTGTTTTCTCTTTAAAAACATTTACCGGTTAACCATAACCTGACTGTATTGTATTACAAAGACATATTAAGAATCAAGAGTGATATATGAATACATAAATTTTTGAGCACAAATGCACATGGTGGACTGTCACAACATACTATGAAAACCAGCAATATACATATTAATATTAAAAATTATATGAACACATAACATTAACAGTTGTATGTATGCTGCTGAGTTTTTACTTTTTAATATGGATGTCTGGACGTGGATTGTATGCACATGGTGGACTGATATATAAAAATGAACTGCTATTCATAAAATTTCTAAAATTTATCTGTATATTTTTAATATTTGTAATTTTATATATTATTTTAAATTTTAATAGACATCCCCCCACCATCCCGAAATTTTGGAAATTTTTTGCCGTCCCGAAAACTTTGTCCCCACGTCCTGCCATCCCAAAGTCTTAGGTAACACTGGATTAAACAGTCCATTTAAGACTATGCGGATGAATGTTGTAATGCCCATTGAGGCTGGAATCAATAAAAAGATGTTTTGCATTAGAAATCATTGTGTTACTCTATAGCTGCAAGTTTGGGCTCTTATTTAGTTAAAGCTCCATACCTTAACCACATTACTAGGGTAATCCAATCGAGGTAAAGCTTGTACCAATGTAATTAGGAGTAGAAGAATCCACCGATGTGGCATGAGTCTAGTGTCC
Organism: Taxus wallichiana var. yunnanensis; assembly: GCA_018340775.1. NCBI lineage: Eukaryota > Viridiplantae > Streptophyta > Pinopsida > Cupressales > Taxaceae > Taxus > Taxus wallichiana. The sequence continues at coordinate 605,067,384 of CM031243.1, forward strand.
AAAACAAAAAACCTACAATACAAGGGCGAAGTTGAGGAAACCCGTGTACTCTAGCTTTGAGAAAATTATCAAGCTTCCTATGTGAGCACAATACATGTTGTCACATTAAACGTTACCTTTTGGCGAAATAGAATCCGAGAGGTGATGGTACACAACACCTTGTTGAAATAAGGTGTGATATACAAATATCAATATATGCGCATATGTGTAACAAGAGGTGTTGTTATCCACTTGCCTTACGAATGTGCAAATCTTGGCACTTGTAAATATGCTTGAGTGAGGAGGTGATCTTTCCTCAACTATAGGTTTACATGATGGTCATCCTACCATAGTTACCTAAGACTACAGGACGGCGGGACGTAGGGACGGGGTTTTACAGGATGGCAAATGTTTTTCAAATTTTCGGGACAACAGGGACGGCTGATAAAAATATATATAATTTATTAATTTTACAAATATAACATGAGTAATTCAATAAACTAAGACTTAAAATTGAAAGTTTGAAGATTGAAACCATTAATGATTAATCCAATTATTCATCACATAAGCCAAGGCCCAAAATGCTATATATTCAATGTTCAAAACTTCAATATGACAATGAAAGTTGAAAATTAAAAACAAGTCTTCAATAATCAACATGAGAAGAGTACACCTACATATGTTATTAAATATTATGTCATAGACTTGTAGTCATATAACTCAAAAGTACATATATCATTATATGATATTACATAACCAAAATGACAACTCAATAATCACTATCAGAGCCCTCTTAAGGAACACTCACTACTCATCACTAGAAGTATCTCTTTCTTTTTACTCTTGCTCTTTGCTTTGTGTGATTACAATGAGTGTGAGATGTGCCTTTTATAAGTTTTTTAGAGGCTTTTAGAGTTAAGGTAAAGTAATAACATATTAGAATTGGTTAGAAGGATAAAATAAAGCATTAAATTTATGTTTTTATATTTATTTTTAATGTTATAATGTGTAAGACGTAGGGGACGTCGTGACATCCCCGATAAATCCCCTCGTACATCCCGGGGGCGTCATGGCATCCCCTATGTTGTCCCCTAAACATTGTTGCACCCCGGACGTCCCGGGTGCGTCCCCTAACCTTAGAGACGTCCCTCCTTTTAAAAAAAAATCTGGTATGCCGGGAAACGTCCCGCCCTGTCCCCCAAGTCCCCAAGCGTCTCGGACATTTGGGACGGCTGGAAAAGAAGGGTGCACGTCCCAGCGTAACACCGAGTTTACATGATGGCCAATTTTTGTACATGAATGTTAGAGAACCAACAAGTGGATTGGGAATGCTGCTTTTGCCGAGAGACCACAAGGATGAATATCCTAACATTGTTCAACTCTTAAACCTTTGTGTTAGTAGTGGCAACATGTAGTTGGACCATGTGTTGTGTGTCTTTAATGAGAATTTCTTCGTATCTAGCATAGTTGGGCTGCATGGTGTTAATGGTGTTCTTATTGCATCGTTGTTTGGTGCAGGCGTGTTTGGTGTTGTGTTACGTGGCTGTCATTGGGACCTCTACGTGTTTTCTTGGGGATAGTGGCTTGCACTTGTTGAATTAGTGATTGTGTAAAGCATTATTGAGACGATCGTGTGAATTCTTTAAGCGTGTCGAGACCTTTTGGGTTGGAGTACTTGGTTTACAAGCAGAAACATTTCAAACATGTGATGTAGGGTGCAATGTGAAAGTATAACTCACACTTGACTGCAAGCAGAAGTGTATGAAACCTTCTCTATTTGTGTTGTAACTGGTGTATCCAAGACCAATGTTGTCTGGTCTCATCTCCTTCTAGATGGGATTAATGATGCCTTGACCATTTTAGCCTAGACCTTGACCTTCATAGCCCACTTGCTTCAGCAGCTTGGAACAAATGCCTTTGGTGTGTTCCTTGAAAATGCCATGCAAGTATATTGAATTAGACTGCAAAGAGTGATGGGGACTTCCCAAATTATCATTTATCACAATCTAAGCATTGCATACCACGACTCGACATGTTGGCAAGCAGATAATTGGTTGATCAAGTACTTAGAACTATGTGCACTTGGCTTGAGTCATGCTAGTTCCTCTTCCTTTGCAAAAGCTCTTGTCGTAATTTCTACATGACTTGATTACATCTATCCTCAACTTGAAAGTACCATTGAGGATAGGCTCATGCAACACAAAAGCTTCAAGCCATGAAATCTGTCACTCCATGATAAGACAAACTTTTCTTTTCTGATTGGAGAGCATGTTGCAACTGTTTATTTTGGTGGTAGAGATGTTGGATCTCCTTGAGCCGGTGCTTATTCAAGTCCAAAGCTGAAAGAGATGCTTTCATCCAGGGGATCATTTCCCTTTCTACTCACTTTGTTTGTGATTGCAACAAAGATGGACACGTGTGTTTGCTGAAACAAGCATGAATCAAAAGTCCAAAAGGAGTCACTTTGATACCTATGATCCACACCATGGGGCCTAGGATGGAAAAGTTGAGTGCAACTCATTGATTTAGCTAGTAGACCATAGGGCTATAGAATAGTAATGAAAAACAACAATAACATTGACCCATTACACATTTGAATGCGTGCGATGTAATATCCCTTTGGGGTTAAAACTGAAAATTAAGGAAATTAGCTCAAACCCCAATACAAGCAAATATGATCTTTATGACAACAATTAAATAAAGACCAAAAACACTCTCAAACCCTAGCGATAGGGGGGAGAGAGAAATCCATCGTAGAAACACTAAAAAAATGAGAAGTTATTCCTTAGATTTCCCTTGATTTTAGAAGCCAGAAAATGTGATCAAATCATCAAACTCAGAATTCTGGAATTTATTATGGCACAAAAACAATTGAAACTTGTAAATTCAATAACTCTTAGAAAACAAGGAATCTCCACACATATGAATACTCAAAATGATCATAAAAATACCAGCAATCAAATGAGACCAATATCATAATTTTCCAACCATGGAAACCCTCTCAAAATTGATCCCGAAATCTCTAAATGAGTAGATAAAGCTGCCCAATGGCAATAAAAATTTGAATATTAAGTATTCTCCTCAAATCTACAATAATCTTCACTCTCAATCAATGTTGAAGGGTTTTTGTCCTTAAACAAAACCACTAGAAGGGTTTTCGTCTTTCTAGGAAGCCACACAAGAGGGTTTTTGTCCTCAAGTGGAAGAACATGGAGCAACAAGCTCATAATGCCCAAATAGGAAAATGTGCCAAAATCTAGATCCTTGCAAAATGAGGTCTTCACTTCCTTTTATATCCCTCCTTTGGCGCCAAGGCTAAGAAAGACATGGCCGACCCATAGGAGATGTTATATTTCTTCATTGAGCTTCATTAATTGCCTTAACCCAGCCGACCTACTTCAAAAGAAAATATACTAAAAAGAAAACATTAAATATTAGAAAAACAAATGCAAATAAAAGCTCAATGTCCTTTTCCAACTCCTCTACTTCTTTTCCATGGAAAAGGAATGGCAAGAAGTCCAATTTCTGATCCTCAAGTGGGAAAAAGGGACATTACATGCAATTAGTAGAATCTTGCCACTTCTATTCAATGAGGAAGAATAGGATATGCTGCATAGGTGTATAACATACAACAAGGTTAAGAATATGGATTCTTGTCATAAAAAAAAGGGTAACACTTCTTATCTTGATTTTTGCCCAGATTTGCCCATGGAAGATGAGAATTAAGAATTCTTGTTATTAGAAAGGGGGAAACACTTCCTAACTAATTAGCCTAGAATGGAATGTGGACCCGATGACCATTCATAATCCATACATGCATTCTATTCAATTTCTATAGAATGACTTACAATATATCATTACAAGAAAGCGCATTAAAATGGAAACGATTCACAAAAATGGTTCATCATCCCTAACGATCAACAATTTGCCTTCATGTAGTCAGTGTGACGGTAAGACTTCCAGGCATACAATATGCTGATAGGTTCTCTCGAAGCTCAAGAAGTGCCACTTGGCGTGGTGCAAAGTGTCCACACAGACATTGATTCATGCACAAAGTTTGAGTGTTGCATGATACATGCATCTTAGTGCTACGCAAGATGCACAAGGGTGTTGTGAGTTGCACGGATGGCGCAAACTTACCACAAAAGTGCACATACTACACAATATTTGCAACATTTTGCGGCACACACAATATTTGTTAGTCCTTCGTCTCTATTCATATTTTTCAATCAAGTTGAAGTATGATTACGGAAGCACCAATATATTGGGATGATGGTGCGAAGCTTGTGAAGATTACCTTGTGTAGAATTCCTCAATTTTGTGCACTACCTCCAAATGTGCCAATCGAGTGAAGCAACAAATGAGGATAGCCAATTGTGATGATTGTCATCTTCCCTTCCCAAATCTAATCCCATTAGAAGACCATTAGCCTATTCTCCATTTTTGTAGGCTAAAGTGGTGGTGCAAGGAAATAATTTAATAATTTAACTTAAGTTGTCCAAAAAGTAACTTTAAGTTATATTCATAAAAAGCAACTTATGTTTTATTAAAGAAAAGGTGGTTATTATTAAAACAACTCAAAGTTAAAATAAAATGAGGGGCATTACTTTATGAGTTTTTTTTGATAGTTACAGGGATGGGGGACGGGGTTTCCAGGACAGCAAAAAATTTTAAATTTTGGGGACGGTGAGGGGACGGATGATTAAAAAATATATAAATATTTAAAATAAAAAGATATAGTGACTAAATTATATAAATAAGCTGAAATAAAACCATTTGAGATTTAAATAAGGTGAAACTTGAACTCATAAACATCAAATACATTCCTTAATACTATCATATGTCATAAATTGAAAATTCATAATACATAATACATATTTGAATTTTGAATTTGAGACAAGCTGAAATTTGAAATTTCAAATATATTATAAAATAGAAAAGTAAAACCATTCTAAATTACGATTGATCAAGTGACAATAGCTGATATTCATATCATTAATCTCATAGCCAAATACACCAACAATTGTCTATTGTCAATATTACAAAAAAAGAGGACAACTACAAGTATCAAACTAAAAATCAGAATCAACATCTGAAGCAATATCCATGAACTCATCCTCGCTGGTACTAGCATCCTCGTCCTCAAAGGTAAGCCCAATCAATCCCCGTTGCACAATATTGTCCTCTTCAACCTGCCTCGGCTCCTCGGGATCTACATCCCATCGTAATGTTGGAGTCTGTTTGTACTCAAGTGTCTTGCGATCTATAAGACGCAAAGCACTGTGTACAACTACAAGCTTCTCCACTCTTGCAGAGGTAAGCCTATTCCTCTTAACAGAGTGTATCCAACCATACGTAGACCAGTTCCTCTCAGAGGCAGAGGAGCTAGAAACCTAGGAAAGGAGGCGAATGGCAAGTGGTCGCAGCAATCCTGGAAGCCCATACAGTCGCCACCAACTCACTGGCTTCTCTTGTGCTATTGTTACCACTGTCTGCCTTTCTTTGATGTTTTGTACCCATCAAGTTCAGTGAAGTCGAGCCCAATCTGATCTATGAAGCCTCCTGTGGAGTGTACATTTTTTAAAGGCCTTCATAAGGCCCTTCTTCACCTCATCATCATCCAATGGGATAACTCTACCTGGCCTCTCCACATACCATTTGGGATTCAATGCATACGCAGCCATATGAAGAGGAGTGTTCAACTTCTCCCATCTCCGTTGAATAATGGGCTATATATGTTCATTATAGAACTCCAAAGTGGGGTCCCTCACCCGAATAGTTGCCTTCATTTGCCCAAGCATGTTGTCAATGCACTCGTAGATCTCACCAAGATTGGGGCTGTTAGAATCCCCATATTTGATGACACTAAAAATTGGAGCTATGATTGATATGATGTATTTCATATCAACCCAAAATGTTTCCCAACACCACTTCCTTCACTCTTTTCCCTTGATTTGTCTTGGACTCACGCCACCTAGTCCAATCCTGTGTCATAATCATAATTTGCAGGGGCTCCTGCAACTCAGACATCCTCTCCAACAAAATAAAATAGGATGCAAAGCGAGTGTCAACTGGTTTCAAAAATTCCTTCTTCGAAAAATTTCGAAAAAGTGCCAATGATGTGTGGTGATTACATATGAACTTCTGCACATCTCTGGCCTCAATCACTATCTAGTTAACCCACTGAATCTTCCTATGTCTTTCAGTGCATTGTTCATGGCATGCACACAACATGGAGTCCAATAAATATGCCTATATTCCCGCTCCACTAGCTTGCTTGCTTGCTCTGCACACATAAGTTGCATCTGTGACAACCTGTACAACGTTTGAAGGTCCAACCTCCTCAATGGCATCCTTCAAAATCTGATACTGAAACTCAACATCTTTCCGCTTCCCAAAACAATCAATTGCTCTCAAGAAGTACGGTCCATCTTTGCAAGAGACAATGATATTGATGAGAGGACGGTGTCTAATATCCGTCCACCCATCCATGATAATGCTACATCCATGTGACACCCATGTCACCTTCATCTCCTCCATCAATAGATTAACCTTGGAATAATTTCTATCCAAGATTGTTGTCCTGAGTTTTGTGTCTCCAGGAGGCACATAACTTGTACCTGCTTTTGCAACCTTAGCCATAGCCTCCTTGTAATAAGGAGAGCGAGCAACATTAAATGGAATCCCAAAGAACATAGAAAAATTTCCCAATAACATCATTTGCCTCTTCCCTTGCCTTTGAATCAAACATGTCAACAACTAAATTTGGGGCTGCCCCCACGGCCTTTCTCTTCCCTCTGCTTTCCACTTCTGACACTCCAAAACTAGAACCAGCCAGTATTATTATGCCATGTTTGCATCCCCATGAGAGCGCTCAATGGAGTATTAGCCATAGAACCACGAACTTCTGGCACTTTGTCTCGTGGTATTTCCATTGAAGATTCTCACCATCTCGGCTCTCTGCTCTAGTGAAAGGCCCTTACAAGTGCCAACCCCCCTTCTTGTAAGGTGCAACAAGTGTGCATTGGTCCTAGTGATATTGCCATGCCAAGTCAGTGCACATATGTTGCACTTCCATACTTTGCTCCCCCTCCAAACTTGGGGTTATCAATTATTTGGGCAAATTGTTGCAATGGCTTCTTCTTATCAAATGGTCCAATGGCAAATTTGGACAACATTTGAAAGGGGCAATTGGTAGCACTACCAACTGAACTACCAGTTGCCGCCACTACATTTTGTGTCTTCTTCTCCACTTCCCCCATTTGTGGCATCCCTTCTTCCACTCTCCCCCAATTGTGGCATCACCAACTCTTCCATGGCCACCTATCTCAACTTCTGAATGAATTTAAAAACAACCTCTATATGCTTAATTGATTCATGTAATGAATTCATACTCAGATAAAAGAATAACTCATGGTGATGATTGCATTTTAATGAATTAAAAACAACCATAACTATATGATTGATTGATTATGTAATGATTCATGAATTAATTTATTTAAAAAAAAGCCAATATGCATTTTTTAAATCGTACAAACTATATGCGTGATTATATTGTGAATGTACATGCAAATGTTAAAAAACAACCCCTAAAAAATGCAAAATATAATATAAATTTTAAACTAGAAATAAAATGTAATTAAAAAAACGTAACCATTTAAATTTTAAATTTTACAACCAAACCCTATGCAAGATGCATTTTTAAAATCCCACAAACTATATGCATGATTGCATTATGAATGTAGATGCAAATGCTAAAAAACAACCCCTAAAAAATGCAAATATAATATAAATTTTAAACTAGAAATAAAAATGTAATTAAAAAAAAAATAACCATTTACATTGTAGTTTGTACAACCAAACCCTATGCAATATGCATTTTTTAAAATCCTACAAACTATATGCATGATTACATTGTGAATGTAGATGCAAATGCTAAAAAACAGCCCCTAACAAATGCAAATATAATCTAAATTAAAAAAAAAAAACCTTTAACAAGTATTATAAGCAAATAAAATTATAAATACCTCTTGCTAATGCTCCCTCTTCTTCTTGCTCTTCCTCTTGCTCTTGCTCTTCTTGTTCTTCCTCTTGCTCTTGCTCTCACTCTTGCTTGGTGTGAATATGAAATGAACCCATAATGTAAATTTATAACATAAAATAGCACTTTTAGGGTTAGGGTTAGGTTAGGAATGTTACTTTTATGCTATAAGTGTTATGCAATTAAAAAAAAATGTTTTTTGAGTGTAAAAAGTATGTTTTTATTTAAAAACACGTCAAAATGCGTGGGGGACATGGGGGACGTTTGGGCGTCCCACGGAAGTTCGCGAGGGCGCCAAACGTCCCAACGCCCCGCCCCCAAGTCCCTTCGGGGCGTTTCCTCCACCCTCAAACCGTCCCCGGGCGTTTCCTTGCCACATTTGCACAGTAGGAAACGTGGGGAAACATTTCCCCTACGTCCCCGCATCCCCAAGACGTCGGGGCGTCCCCAGACTTGTCAAATATGGGGGACACATCCCCGTGTCCCACGTAGTTTTCCTTGAAAAACATGAAAGTAAAATTATAAAAGTGGGGCAATTGGGCTCGTGTGGGCATCACTTTTCAATCAACTATTTTTATATTGTGATTTGAGCTTCGCTTGAACATTTCCCAAGGAGATAGAGAACGAAAACCATCCAGGCTGAATAAAATCTAATTTTTGTTTGTGGTGTGTTTGACTTTTAGTCAATTATTTTAATAAAAAAAATCAGAGGGTTTATTAGAAGTTTTCAAAAAAATGATATTTATTTAAGGGTTCTCTGGAAAAATTCATATTGTATTTAATTTTCCATAAGGGGAGATTACATTGGTATCAAACAAAAATTCTTGCTAGCCTATGAGATCTTGATGCTAGAGAAAGACACCAAGTATTACCAAAGTAGAACTCTAGGGAAAAATGCCATGGGAGATACGAGTACAGAGAGCTCCTCCTTTAAATGAGATGAGTTTCTTGTAGGAAATACTCAGTCGAAATTAGAGGGATATGGAAAGAACCCTCTAAAACACTTTCAGTTAAATCCAACAGGGTTAGTGCAAATTATTTAATATTAACCGGAACATTGGAAAATTCCTTGAGGAAGCTCTTGACCCATGAAAGGACTTCAATTAATCCTCCTTCCAAGACTTTTAGAGCAAAATTTTTACAAAAGGAAGAGGAGCAGCCAAATGAGACAGAGATGCAACCCCACATAACTCATGAATTTGTAGCCTACCACGAAGAGTATGAAGAAATCACCCATGCAGTACAAGAATCTCTAACTTTTCGGGAATTCTGTGATCTAAGGATGAAGAATAATCCAAGGAAAGGAAGGATAAGATAAGATAATAATATTAATGTCTGACAAATGACCACAAAAGTACCTCAAAATGGGACTTTCACAAAGCAAAAGAACCATTATCAGAAGACCCAAACGGGTCACTCGAAATACAAAGAGAAATGATTGAGGAGAAGGAAGCAGCAAGTGCGGAGAACCCGAGAAGAGGATAACGGTGTGGGAGATAGCATGTAGAGAAATTTTCGACACCCCCACGACACCCCCAACACCATCACCAAACAAACAAGGTATGCATGGAATTGGGAAGTAACTCGGCCCCGATGCCCAATAATTCACCAAGACTCTGACCCCATTGATCCTTAGGAGACTAGGCTGGGACTAAGTAAGACCTGTTTTCCAATCCAACATGACATGGAAATGCCCTCTTACGACGCCACTCTCAATGAGACCGGCCAAATGGGCCCGGAGCCCAACCAAGAGGGAAAGTGTCATAATCATAGTCCGAGGTTACGAATCACCGCCATTTTGTTGCGCTTCTTCGGAACCAATGACTACCTCCCGGAATTAAATGGGCCTGAGTTACGCCGCATAATGTAGGCTCTAGTGAGATCTTCATCAAGGAAGATTTTATCCAGGAGTGAGAATAGTCTTCGTTTAGCCCTAAGAGCCCGAAGCCTGTCATCTGCTGATTTGAAGCGAAGGAAGAGGGTAGAATCAAGACCAAGCCATGCTCTATCAATTTGCACTTCCGACAGCCCCAACTTATTTGTGATGAAATCAGAAGCGATGGCGAAAGGATCAGAAGGAGGAGGTGTGGGCAGCCCTCTTACCTTGAGATTGAGCTCTCTTGCTCGTTTGTTTCTTTCTTCCACAAGTTTTTCCTATACAACTTCCTCCACTACGGTAAGAGGAGAGGTGTTTTGGTAATTCGGAATTCAACCAAAGCAGCCCTGGAAAGATATACAACAACAATTGGGGAAAATAACTATTCCCACTTATGATGGATCAGATAAGTGCTATACCAGATCTTGGTTACAAAAGATTGATACATACTTGTCTTTAATTCACTCATCCTATGTATGAGGAAGAAGCCATCAAATTTGTCACACTTCATTTGGAGGGAGTGGCACATGAGTGTGATACCATGGTTTGGTTACCCAAGGACATGGCTCTATCCCTACATTGGAGGAATTAAGCCAAAGACTCACGGAAAGGTTTGATAGGAAAGATCCAGAGATCCATTTCAGGGAGTTAGCCCAACTCAAACAAGAAGGAACCGTGGACAACTACATTGCTGAATTTCAGAGATTATCAATAATGGTACTAGATGTAACTGAAAGAAGATTGGTGGTTTTATTTGTTGAAGGGTTGGCTGAACCACTCAAGGGCTTAGTGAAAGCTTTTGATCCTTTATCTCTTCAGGAAGCAACTAAAAGAGCATTAAATCTGGAATCATTAGCTCCAAAGGGTAAATTCTTGCCTATGGGACAACAAATAACCCAACGTCAACAGTAATTACAACTCAAAATGGGAAAGTAGTCAAAGTGGTGGGTTAAATGGGAGAATCAAGGACAACACCTTTTGGACAACCAAGGGCAGCACCTTTTGGGCAGCCAAGGACAACACCTTATGGACAGCAAAAGAGGCCATTACAGCAAGGGGGTTTCAGCAAAAAGAGCTTCCAAAAGCAAGTAAAGAGATAGAAACAAGGAATGAACTCGGGAGGAAAAAATTATGCTTTACTTGCAAAGATCCATGGGAACTTGGCCATAGGTGTCTTGGGTGTGGACAAGTACACTACATAGAGGTTATATCTGATGGTGAATTAGAAACAAAAGAAGTTGAGTTGGAGATTGCAGCCCATGAACCAGAACATGAGAAGAAGGAAGAGGTAGATACCCAAGAAGGCACCCTTGCCACATTATTAGGTGCTCCCAGATATCATCCTTTTAGAGTGAGGGGAGTCTTGCAAGGACAAAAGGTCACGGTGTTGATTGACAGTGGGGCAACCCACAATTTTATTGATGAAGGATTGGTAACCAAGATGGGTTTGAAAGCAGTAGATTTCAAAGGCTTCATGTGACTATAGCTGATGGCTTCACCATCCCATGTACCAAGAAAATTCAATAGCTTAATCTTACTTTGGGGAGGCACAAAGTAAGTGATGACTTTTATGTTGTGGGCATAGGAGAAATGGACATAGTACTTGGGGTACAATGGCTGCATTCTTTGGGGAATTCACCCAAAATTATTAGACTATGGAGCTGAAGTTTAAATTAGATGGTAAAGAGGTTGTGCTTCAAGGCATGACTAATGGAGCTCCTAAAGTGGTCACGGCTAAAAGGATGGAGAGAGCTTTTCATAGAGGGCAAGTAGCATGGGCAGCACATTGTTTGGTAAGTTCCACAACTCCAATTTTAGGACAACAGTCATATCATATGAATATTCAGCCTATTATAGATAAGCATGCCAAGGTATTCAACAATATACCTCCTAGATTGCCACCGATAGAGGATTTCAGCATATCATTGAGTTGGAACCAGGTACTAAACTATAATGACTACTCCCTATCACCACCCAAGAGCATTCAAAGAAGAAATTGAGAAGGCAATCAAGGAATTATTGGAGATGGGTCATATCAGGCCTAGTTCTAGCCCCTTTGCTTCTTCAATGGTCCTAGTAAAGAAGAAGGATGGAACCATGAGGATGTGCATTGATTACCGGCTTTTGAACAAGAAGACCATCAAAACATGTACCCCATACCTAGGATTAATGAGTTTGATGCTTTACATGGAGTAGTATATTTTTCCAAGATTGAAGGACCGGTTATCATCAGATTTGGGTAAGAGAGGAAGATGTACAAAAAACAGCCTTTAGGTGTCACTTTGCCCTCATTTTGAATTTTTGACAGCATTTTGGTTTGACTTACTCTACCCACTTTTAAATCATGCATGAACCATGTTTTCCATAAGTATTTGAAGAAGTTTGTTTTGGTATTTTTGATGATATTTTGGTGTATAAGACATGGGAAGAGCATCTTAAACACTTGGATATAGTGCTGAAATTTTGGAACAACAAACTCTCTTTGCTAAGGAATCCAAGTGTGAGTTTGGCATGACTGAAATTTTGTATCTAGGCCATGTTATTAATACAACATGCCGAGTTTGTGTTGACCAACAAAATATCTTATAATTTTAGTCCTCATGTGTACCATGGGAAATCAACAAATAGGAGCACCATGAAGTAGGAACAAAAAGAATTTTTGGGTCATTTCCTATTACAAAAGGTTCGCTAAAGGAATTTCAAAAGAGAGTTCGTCTGTCGTTAGCTAGATTTTATGCAACGTAAAACCTAGGTAGTCATGAGATAAATCTCCCTCATTTAACGATGAGACTCCCGTGTAAGATGTTTATCAATTCAGTAAGGGTGAATCCTAATAACTATTTTCAGGGGTTTTACTTTAATTCCCACAGCTCGTGAACCACAGTTGGGCAATTTTGCAACAAATAAGCAAGCAGATGGATGAATTATTTACGTATGGGAAAAACAAAAGTAGGGAAAGAAGAAAGATGTGCCGAATCAACCAATAGTTATCAGAGTTGGTCTCATCCACACAAATTAAATAAACAGATAAATCACAACATTCAAGCAGAATGGGAAAGAAATGACTTCTAACCTAGATCTGAGATAACACAAAGTTTATCTAAAACCTCTGAAAAGAAGAACTCAACAAAACACTGTAGACACAAAGTTCTCCAGAAATCCACCTTTTATTCAATCCCAAGCCTTCACAGCAATCACATCAAGGGTTCCAACACAAAGTCTAAAACTCAAGAATGTTCTAATTACAAAAGATCTTGCTAAAAAAGTTTTGATAAAACAAGTTGTGATCCTCTAACTCGTAGGCTCTTCCTCTATTTATAATGCATAGAGGGCAAATACAAATAGGAAGCTTTCAATGAATTGCCGCATGTGGAAGCTATGAAAAAGGGAAGCAACTGGCAGTATTTTCCCCTAGACTTTCTCTTTGCATGACATGCATGTTTTACAACTGAAAATAGAACCTTTATTTTGCATGTATGTCACCTATTTCTAAGTAATCGACTTCTTCCAGTAACTTGAAGTAACGGTTTTTTAACCAATCACTTAAGTTTTACAATTTAATTGATTATTCAATTACTTTGTCGGAGAAAATAAGAGAAAGAAGAAAAGAAAAAGAAGTTATTCCTGCTGCAACATTCCCAGTCTTGTTATTCTTCCATATTTTGCATGTTGATCCAATATGTATTGTAACTCTGCTTCATCTACTTTAACAATGAATGATATGAACGATAGCTTGTCTTGAACTCGAGAAACTCTTTCTTTTCCTCTAATTCCCACCAAACTTCTTCACCTAAATCCATTTCCTCTGAGCAGCTGACTGTGATTAGTTTGCGGGTGTGTTGCCTCTGATCTATCTTCCACTTTTATCCTTGAAGATTTTGCAATTCTTCTCAAGTATGTGCACTAGTGAAATGTTTTCCGTAAACAATTCAGACAAAACTCATCACCCTTTTATTTTTAATTGCATATGAGCAATTTCTGAATTTTGGAAAGCACTCCGGTGAAGGCAAATATAAGTAAACCCAATGTGGGCTTCAACTGGAAGATTGGGAAGCACATGCACTAGGCTATGAGAGGGAAATTGCATGCAATTTATTAGACTGCATGGACTTGGTAATGTAAATAGTTGTGTTGAAAATAGAAGACAAAGTACTTGGAATCAACGATTTGCCAATCACTTAGAAGCTGCGTTTTTTGCAAAGAAAAATGGTTGCGTGGATGCTAAGGAAGGAGGATGGCATGGAATTTAGAAGACAAAGAGCTTGGAATCCACACCTTTTTAAATGATTTGCAATTCTCAATCAAATGTTGCGTTGATTTTCTAAAGTTGTGTGGATGCTAGGGTGATTGGATGCTTAGGAAAATAGAAGACAAGCTCATGAACATCCATGCAAATCCTTAAGTATTTTTGCTTTTTATTTAAAAGGCTGCGTGGATTATGAAGGAGGAGGATTGTGTGGATTTAGAAGGGAGAGGATGATTTGCAAAAGGAAGACAAGATGTCAGACATCCACACAATTCACTTAAGTGATTTGCTTTTCTCTTTTAAAAATATGTGAATGGAAGAAGACAAGGACTTTATAATCCACGATTTCCCCTTAGTGAATTCTCCTTCTAAAAAGTGCGTGGAAAATAGAAGATTGGGATGCTAGAAATCACGATTTGCTTAAGTGATTTTTGCTCCTTTAAAATTGTGTGGATTTTAGAAGACTCTCTGCCTGAAATCCACAATTTGCATTAGTGACTTTGCCTTTAGAAAATTGCGTTGATTTTTAGAAGACTGGCTGCTCCAAATCCACGATTTTCACTTAAGTTATGGCGTTAAATTCCAACCTAGAAGGCAGCTCCAAAAAGTGTGACTTGGAAGCATTTTTTTCCATTTTTGGATTTTTGGTGAAGAAAACACAAGTATAGAATAAAATTTTCCATTTTTGGAAAGGGTCCAGGAAGATGTAGCAACAAAAACTTGCAAGTGCCATAACTTTCACTCCGTGGCTCCGTTTTAGGTGCCGTTTTTTCTTAAAAGTGCATATTTTCTCGAGCTCTACGCATTGGTGGCAATATTTTTCTTATTTTCATAAAATCCATTATTGCACCTTTTTGGACCAAGCAACCTCTTGCAATCTCCTAAAGGAATCCTGAGCTCTAGTCACCTTTAGACAAATTAGTTAGCAATTAAAAACACTAGATAGCTTTTCAAAACCCTAGGCCCGAGAAAAGGTCTGCAAAAGAATGAATAGGCTAGGGGATTGCAGACGAAAAATGGAGAAAACGAAAACACAGACAAAAAGAAATAAAAACAAAACCCGAAAGAAGTTGCATAAGCTATTGCTCAAAAAAATTTCTCTAATTAGCTGATCTGCAAAAACTCTTCCCCCCGGGTGAATGTTCTGTGGTAATAATGATGGGGTGAAGTGCTTTATATAACCCAAATCCTCCAATTTTAGCTCAATCTATTTTTAAAATAACTTTATTTATTTAATATAAAAATAAATAAAATGCTTTCAGACAAAGCCTAGTGAAGGAATTGAGTGAGCTTCAACATGTGGGTATTTGGCGAATGTGGTTTTATGACTCTCTGGGATACCTTAGAGCAATGCAAGCAACTGCAGGCAAAACAAAACACAAAACACGACCCGTTACTTTAAAAAAACGAAAAAATTTAACAGGGGTAGTCCCAGATTTCAGGTTGAAATCTTGGGGACACCATGTCTCCTTGACAGATTTAACAAAAACAGAGCATTTAGCTGGTCCAAATCAACCTAAACAACCTTTGACAAACTAAAAGGGTAATGAGTTCATGTTCAGTACTCGTCCTAGATTTTTCTATTCCATTTGTGCTAGAATGTGATGCATCAGGTGAAGGTATCGAGGTTGTTTTGATGCAAAAGGGGCATCCCATAGCCTTTGAGAGTTGGAAACTCAAAGATATAGAGTGTGGATTCTCTATTTATGACAAAGAAATGTTGGCCATCATGCATGCATTGGCAAAATTCAGGCAGTACTTAGTTTGTGGCAGATTTGTGGTCAAAACGGATCACAACAGTTTGAAATTTTTCCTCAACCAAAGGGACTTGAATGATAGACAACAAAAATGGGTGAGTAAACTTCAGGCCTATGACTTTGACATAGAATATGTTAAGGGGAAGAACAACATTGTAGTTGATGCTTTGTTCCGAGACCAATTCTTTTCTCTATGTCTGGAATTTCTGCTGATTGGAAGGTTTTTATAACAGTTGAGTATGCAAAGAATGATTTCACTACTAATGTACTTGAAGGCAAAATAGAGGATGACAAATACAGGATAGTGGATGACCTCATTCTCTACAAAAATAGAATCTACCTTGTTCTTGAATCAAAGATAAAGTACAAAATTTTGAGAGCAATTCATGACACACCCTTGGCTGGTCACCCGGGGTATTTCAAAACTTACAAGCAAGGGAAAGATTCTTTTGGAAGGGACTCAAGGGAGAAGTCCTCCAATACATCTGGGAGTGCCTTGTCAACAAAACAAATCTGAGCAGGAATTTCTAGCTGGCTTGTTGCAGCCCTTACCCATTCCAACTCAGAAATGGGAAAGCATTTCAATGGATTTCATCACAGACTACCCACGGTTCAAGGTAAGAGTTGTATTTATGTTGTGGTTGACTAGCTCACTAAATATGCTCATTTTTTTCTCAATCCCAACCAAGTTCAATGCACCACTAGTGGCTGATATATTTTTAGAGAAGTTTTTAGACTTCATGGGCTGCCTAAGTATATCATAAGTGATAGGGACAGCAAGTTCATCAGTTTATTTTGGCAAGAAATTTTCTACTTAACAGGAACAAAGTTGACTCCTAACACTAGTTATCACCCTCAAACGGATGGTCAAATTGAAATAGTGAACAAATGGATTGAGGGATATCTAAGGAACTATGTGGCGGGGCAGCAATCAACTTGGATCAAATGGTTCTACATGGGGGAGCATTGCTACAACACCTCGTATCATATGTTCATTGGCAAAGATAATGTTATTAATGTCCAACAAATGACCACAAAAGTAGGTCAATGGGACTGCAGAGTACAAAGCAAACAAACCCAGCGAGAGGACCCAAACGGGTCACCCGAAATACAATGAGAGAAGGAGAGGAGGAGAAGGAAACAACAGATGCCGAGAGACCAGGAACGAAGAAGAGAGAGATGATAGTGTGGGGAGGGAGCGGAAGAAGGAGCAACATCCCCGACAACATCACCTAACACGCAAGGCCGGATGAGAGTAACTCGCAGTGCGCCGACGACAAGAAGCGAGACTGTGGAATGCCTGGGGAGCCGGCGTCCGGGAGGAAGGCGGTGCCTCAGAGTAGGCCCGGTGGATCGTTGTCTATGTGGAGGTGCCCTGGGACATGCCTGAGATATGGAGCCTCGGGAGGAAGGAACAGAGTCACGAGACTGATGGACGGATCTAGGCTGGGGTCCAGACACGTAACCAAATGCCGCTTAGCCCCTCTCATCGGGAGAGCAGCGGGAAGAAGGAAGTGATCAGTCTAGTAGCCATCCGCCGGGGGATGGAGGAGCCTGTCTCGGAACCTGATGGTCTCCTGAAGGTAGAGAGCAAGACATCTCTGATCATAGTATCTGAAGAAAGTTGTGAAGGAAGGAAGCTCGCGGAACAGGCAATGGAATCACCCACGAATCTCATAGTAAACATGACATCTGAAAATGAAGTGTTCTTCGGTTTCAACCTCCTGGAGAGAGCAAAGTAGGCAAGTCCGCTCCGAGCGGTCTAAGTGGTGGTCAGTCTCAATATGGAGTCGATGTGAGCCCACTCGAAACTGACCCAGAGAGATACGAAGGACCTGCAACCAATGCGGGAAATGTACATGGGTCTAAGAATGACCCCATCACGGATCTCGAGAAAGTGTGCCGCATAGAATGACATCTTCGGACGCAACCCCCCCGGGGGGTTGGTCCATGTGTGCTGGATGAACTGTCTGTAGATATCATCACGGATAATCCTATGAAGATCATGTTGGTTGGGTAGCAGGTGGGCAGGGGCATCCAGAGAATAGCTGAAGGGTGGGAGACGGTCCATCTGGATGCCAATGGACTCGAAGAGGCGTGAAACGCAGGCATACCAGCAGCGAGAACGTCTACTGTGATCCGAGGAAGCAATAGCTTCAGAGGAGCAGTAGGCAAGATAAGTGTACCTGTCCTTGTCAACAGAAGAACTAGAATACCCCCGAATACGGTGCAACAACAACACAAGGCTGAAGATGGTCTCCAACCGAAAAGGGCGAGCCCCAAACTCAACGAGGATAATGTGGTGAGGAACAAATTCTTTGCACCTGATAATGCGTCTGAGCATGAGGATCTGAACGCGCTCGATAGTGGCCCAATCTGAGTCCAAAAGAGAGGGACCCCAAACTTCCGAACCATACAAAACCGTGGGCCTAATCAAGGAATCGGAGAGGGACATCTTGGAAGGAATGTCCTGAAAGTGGTGGCAGAAACACTGTCTCTCAAGAATCGCCAAAGAACCATAGCCCTTATTAACCCGGGGTTGGAGAGCAAGACGAAGGTTAAAACGAGGCCCAGAGAAAAGAATCCCCAGGTAGGTATAAGAGCAAGCGATCTCAATCTCCACACCCTTAAAGAAGAAGTGGAGGTCTGAAGTCTTCAGACAATTGAAAACCATAACTTTGGTTTTCCCAAGATTCACAGTCAGCTGTCGATGATCACAGAAAAGGGCTAAGGCATCAAGTTGCCTCTGGAGACCCTCAGCAGAAGAAGCAAGGAGAACTACGTCATCTGCAAAGAGGAGGATGTAAATCAAAACCTGGTGCAGAAGGCACCCATCACCTTCTTGTATGTGATCCTTGAGAAAGTCCTCAAGCTCATCGATATAGATCCCAAATAAGGTAGGAGAAAGGGGGCAGCCTTGTTTGACACCAATGGTACTCCTGATGAAGTCGGACATGCCAGCAGAAGTGCGAAGGCGGCCAAGGACCTCCTCATAAAGGCGCGTGATGGCTGTAAGAAGAGTCTCGGAAATGCCTATATCTCTGAGCCTGTGGAAAAGGGCTTCCCGTGGCACAGAATCAAAGGCTTTCCAAAAATCCACGAAACAACAGAAAACTCTGGAAGAGCGGTGGCGAGCCTCTTCGATGATAGCCCGAAGAGTAAGGATGTGGTCGGTAGTCTGGTAAGTCGGTCGGAAGCCCGCCTGCCCCTTAGCTCTACAATGGTACTGATCGAGGAACTCAGAAAGCTGCAAGTGAAGAACAATAGCATAGAGCTTGGAGAATGTGTGACCCACCATGATAGTCCTGTAATTGTTGGGGTCGGAAGTGGGCCCCGACTTGTGAATGGGGTGGATGATGTGGTGGGACCAAGAGACTGGAAAACTGTATGAACCCCATGATTGAAGAGGTCCACAAGATAACCGAGGAGCGTCTGCCGACCATACTTGAAGAATTCCGCATGGAACCCTTCCTCATCCCACCGCTTTACTCGACTCATGACTCATAGCAAGAATGGCATTCCTCACATTGGTGTGGGTGAAAATATGGCAAAGGGAGGGAGGGGAATGAACCTGGATGTGGGGCTGGCCCGAAGTCATAAAGAGTGGAGGTGTGGGTGAACATGGAATTGGGATCAAGGTCCAGGGGTAAAGGCGAATGACGGGGAAGAATGGTGCGCCAGAAATGTTTAGGAGAGTGGATAAGTGACAGACGAAGCTCACGATGCCTATGAGAGATAAATGTGCGTTTCTTATGTCGAAGGAGGCGGCGATAAGCTGACTTCAGGGAGGGGAAGGAGGGAAGGGCATGCAGGAAAGCAAAGCGTAGTTTCCGATGGAAGGCTTTGCATTCCTCGTCGTACCATTTGTTCATAGGGCATGTACCATGGCGTAGGGTGGAGTGGGTGACGTGGGGGAAGGAACTCGTGGCCGCCTCAAGAATAGCGCAGGAGAGGGTATTAAACATCTGATCCGAGGTGAGTGAGGTGAAGTGGGGAATGGGCGGGAGAAGCAAACGAAGGCAGGAGGAAAAGGTGTCGGGATCCCCTGTGTCAAATTTCCAAATAGTACGTGATATGCGGGGGAGGGAGGGGGGGGTGGGGTCTTGGGGAGGATAGCCTGGAGGGAAAAGGAGAGGGTCGCATGGTCAGCAAGAGGGATGGGGGAGACACAAAAGTGGTGTATGTAAGGAATCAAGTCGGGGGTAGTCATGAGGTAATCAACCACACTGGTCCCACCACAAAATGGTCTGCAGGTGAAGAACCGGGGATTCGGGAAGCGAGGAATGCCATTCAGGATCAGTAGGTCATGAGATTCCCCTAATTGGAGAAAGTGTCGGCCATAGGACGTCAGGGGCCCTGTCGTGTCCTCAGAATCACGCTGGAAACCAACCAACTCTGGATCCACCTCAGAGGTGCAAAGTACATCGTCGGTCCTGTCATGCCTCGGAATCTGCATGTTTTTGGTACGGGCATTGAAGTCCCCTAAGATGATGATCTCCCAAAGCTCGAGAACTGAGATATACCAGCATAAAGGTCAAAGAAGGGGTCTCCATCTGGGCCGTTGTGGATGGCAAATGAAGAGGAAGCTGGAGGGAAGTAGTAGACCGCAATAAAGATGTCTCTCAGGAGGGGAGAATTACGTCTGATCCGTACCCAAAGAAAGCGGGCAGACTCATCCTCAGCGGCAATAGAAATCCTGCTCCGAAGAGTGTCTCTGACTAAACAAGCAACCTCGCCGGAACCTCTGATGCCACCAGAACTCCGAGTCTCTTGTCTGCAAACGGAAAGCCAGTAGTAACCATTGATGTTCGGGAGAGGGCGAACCGGGCTCGCATGTGTCTCCGTAACAAAGAGAAGGTCAAGAGACCTAAAGCATCATGCAGGAGGCCAAGAGAAGACCAAAAGGACCCATTTCCATTCCAACATGCGATGGAGAGGCCTTGCTTCCGAGCCTTCTCCCGCCGGAACCGTCATCTGGAACTAGAGCTGGATCCGGAGCCCAACCAGGGGGGAAGGAATCCCGAACCACTGGCCTGAGGTTACGAATCACCGCCCATTTCCCTACTTTTCTGGCTGCCATGACAATTTCCCGAGATTTCTTGAGTTCGGCAACTTGTTCTCTAGTAAGATCTTCGTCAAGAAAGACCTTATTGGGTAGAGAGAAAAGTTTCCGCTTGGCTCTAAGAGCCTTAAGGCGGTCATCAACTGACTTGAAACGGATAAAGAGAGTAGATGCCAGACCAATCCAAGCTCTATCTAACTGAACCTCGGGCAGCTCCAAGTTATCTGTGAGGAACTTCGAAGCAATGGCTAGGGGGTCGGAAGAGGGAAGAGTGGGCAATCCTCTAACCTTAAGGTTCAGCTCCCTGGAACGTCGGATTCTCTCTTCCACTAGTTTGGCTTGAACCACTGCTTCAACTGCTGTTAAAGGAGGATTTTTATCTTTACCCCGACCACTTGGGCCCGGATTGGTTTGTTTTTGAAGAGTTTCTGCTTGAGTTCTAAATTCCTCTTGCTTTTGTTTTAAATCTGAGAGCTCAACCTGGAATTGATCATTATTAGCAATGGTTGTTGTATCTTTGAGTTGTGCTCGCAAGGAGATATTATCAGCTTCAACCCTTTCCACCCGAGAGGTTAAATCAAAAATCTCGGTCCGGAGGGATTTGTTGGATGATTCTAGAGTCTCAAGCCTGCTAGAGAAGTTCTGCAATGATGTTAGGAAGGTTGTCATTCTGCTTACCCTGTTCGTTTGACCCAAGACTGGAAACACTTGTGCAACGGAGGTGGAAGGAGACAACATTGTTGGGTAGATTGCCTGGAGAGGAGAAATGATTAGAGGGATGTCTGTAGGACCTCCGATACCCCCAAATTGATTATTGTGCATAGGATTAGCAATCGTAAAATCCGAAAAAGCTTGCAGAAGCCGGCGTAGGTTACTGTTGGAGCAGGTTGCAGGCACATCCACGGAGGAAGGTTGCAGAACCACGTGTAGAACCAGGAGCTACGACTGCAAGGAAAGGAGCCACGATTGCAAAGGAGAGGCCACGGGCAAAACCAGGAGCCACGACTACAGGGAAAGCCACAAAATCGTGGAGGTAACAGGTCATCGAAGGCCTACGAAAAACGTATCCAAATGAGAGGTCACGAGCTACGAATGAGGCCACGACAGGCTATGTGACAACGAAACCCTCCTTAAACAACAAAAGAGGCAAGCCACGAAAAAGAAAGTCACGGCCTAGCAAAAACAAGCCATGAACTAAAAGGAACGAGCCATGAGCAACGACTACGAGCCACAACGAGCAAGTCATGAGCTACGATAGTCACGAGTAGGTCATGTGTAGACCACGACGAGTAGACTACGACCAAGGCAAACCACGAGCAGATCATGACTAGACCACGATGAGCGAGACCACCACCCACGAGCTACGGCAGTCACTACAGAACAAAGTCCCTAAATCATTCATTCTAGAGTGCTAGAGGCCAAAGATTTGGTTAAACAAAGTCAAGATATATTAGAGGTACTCAAGGAAAATCTCAAGCATGCACAAAACCAGCATAAATTATATGCAGACCAGCATAGGATTGAGAGGACTTTTGAGGTAGGAGACATGGTTTTTTGAGATTGCAGCCATATAGACAATCTTCCCTCAAGCAAAGTGGAGCTAAAAAGCTTAAGCCACGTTTCTATGGACCATACAAAGTTAAGAGAAGAATTGGAGAAGTTGCCTATGAGCTAGAGTTGCTGAGCATAGTCGGATACACAATGTCTTCATATTTCATGCCTCAAAAGGGCACTAGGACAACATATCATTCCTTCAGCTGAGTTGCCTCCTTTGGATGATGAAGGCAAGTTGATTTTAGTTCCGAGGCCATCATAGATGTCAGAGAAAAGAAGCTAAGGAACATGAGCATAATGGAATATCTGGTATGCTGGAAGGATCTACCAATTGAGGATGCCACATGGGAAGGTGCAGAAATTTTGGAGCATCCTAATTTGCAATTGCTTGAGGACAAACAATTTTGGGAAGGGCGACTGTCATGTCCCCTTCTCAAATCTAATCTAGTTAGAAGACCCTTAGCCTATTCTCCATTTCCCGTAGGCTAAAGTGGTGGTGCAAGGGAAATAATTTAATAATTTAACTTAAGTTGTCCAAAAAGTAACTTTAAGTTATATTCATAAAAGGGAACTTATGTTTTATTATTAAAAGGTGATTATTATTAAAGCAACTCAAAATTAAAATAAAAGGAGGGGACATTGCTTTATGAGTGTTTTTCCTTGAAAAGCATGAAAGTGAAATTATAAAAGTGGGGCAATTGGGCTCATTTGGGCATGTAATGTCCCCTTTTCTCAAAATAAGTCACTAGATTAATTTAAGTTGTTATAAAAACAACTTATGTGCATGGGTGAAAAAGTGACTTTATAATAAAGTGATTTCATAATGACAAATTAGAAAGTGACTTTTAAGAAGGCACTTATGTTATTTTATAAAAATAAAGTGACTTTTCCATAAAGTAAGTCAACATTAAAATAGAAAAGGGGAAAGTTGTTTTTGGGACTCTTTCATCATGGAACATGTGACAAGAAAAGTTATAAAAGAGAGTGAGGGGGTCACTTGGAGAACATCTTTGGTCATTATCATAATTTTCATGAAGAGTTTGAGTTGTTGCTCCAACCTTTGCATTAGAGGATGGAAACCCTCTTGTGTATTCCACTATTGAGGACGAAAACCCTCATTGGCATTCAGATTTTGGGGAAAAAACCCTCAATTTCTCCTTGGTGATCTCACACAGAGATCACATTTGAGCTAAAGATCAGATTTTTAGAGTTAAAGGCCATATTTTCAGAGTTAGGGCACAATTTAGGGTGATTTCAGAGATTGGCAACTAGGGCATCATATGCAGATCAAATCTTTGGTGTTTTCTATAGTGGAGCAACCACCTATCAACTATAATCGAATTTGGGAAGGTCTTTGGAGACATTTGCAGCCATTTCTAGGGCTGTCTACACCCTTTGGGGTTTCAGACCTGCATTTAGGGCATCATCCGTGGGCAGATTTCTTCAATCCCGGGTTGCATACGTGTCATTTGGCCTCTTCATGCCATCTAGGGTGTCATTTATTAGAAAATTTATTGCAATCATATGTGGGTATTTTTCCTATTTTGTGGTTTGAAATATAATAGAAATAATTCAGTTCTTCGCTGTTAAAATTCTTTTCCATCATATTCATGTGCCAAGAGGTTTTCTAATGCTTTGGCCCTTGTGGGTATTCCTATTTTGTTGATTTTACATTCAAAAAGGAAAGAATCAGACTATTGTATTTGATCCATGAGGGTTTGAAGAAAGCTATCAATTCCTATTAAAATATGTGTATTTTTCCTTAGGGTTTGCAATAAAAATTTGGGTTTGTTGTATTCAGATTTCTTTGAAAAAAAGGGTA
Source organism: Taxus wallichiana var. yunnanensis (assembly GCA_018340775.1). NCBI lineage: Eukaryota > Viridiplantae > Streptophyta > Pinopsida > Cupressales > Taxaceae > Taxus > Taxus wallichiana. The sequence continues at coordinate 605,091,721 of CM031243.1, forward strand.
TTTTCAGAATTTTGTATTTTCATCTATAAGGTACTTTCCCAAATTTCCAAATTGTTGTATTTTGATAAGGGTTTACTAAAATTTTGTATTCCATTACTTCTTCCCTAAGGATTAAAGGTACGGTTTCCGAAATACGGAATTTTTGTAAATTGTCCGCTTAAGGACATTACAGGCATCACTTTTCAATCACCTATTTTTATATTGTGAGTTTGAGCTTTTGCTTCAGCTTTCATGATCGAGGATGAAAACCCTTGATTAATAAGACTTGGGGACAAAAACCCTCTGGTCTTATATGGTGGTTCCATTCAAGGACTGCATTTGTGCTTCAAATCAAGTCTACATCAGAGATCAGCAGTGATAAAATAATCAAGGCAACGTTCAAGAAGCTCCATATTTACCAGATATCAACTAGGGCATCAAGTTTTGGATTGACATCATCCTTGGGCTGACATCATCATTTTGGGGGCTGACATCGCCTACGTGGTGGCTAATGTCATTATTTGGAGCTGCTGCCATCATCAACTAGGGTTTGCAAACAGCCATTTTCTGCCTGTGACATCATCATTTGTCAGTTGGGACATCTTTTATGGGCAAAAATTCCATCTATACGGTCAGCTGTAATTTTGCCATTTGCAGTCTTGAAAAAATAAAATATAATTTATGTTTGTGGTGTGTATTTGACTTCTGCAATTATTTTAATAAAATTTCTATTTTTAGAGGGTTTATCAGAAGTTTCCAAAAAATATATTTCTCTATAAGGGTTTGCTAGAAAAATTCAGATTGTATTAATTTGCCCATAAGGGGGCATTACAATGATGCAGGTTGGCACAGTATTGTGCATGTTGTGCATAGGGTGGAAATGTTGTGGTGCATTGATTACCGAGTTGGAGCAAAAGCTAAGTTGTAAATAACATTAGGAATGATCATCAAAATTGGCACATGAGGCATTGCCCCACACCCCACGAGGAGAACCCCTTGACTCATATTGGGACTCCACTCCATTAGGAATGAAGGGAGCGTGGTTTGATGAATTGCAGATTGTGTAATCCAACATTGAATACTTTTATGTCTTCAAAGATGACAAGAGCATCGAAATGAGAAGGTAATCTTGAGGGACCCCCTCCGTGTTGAGATCGATATCTAAATTAGTGCTCTTCTTCCATTTGATTGGTGCCATCTCACCTCTATGCCTATTTTTAGAATCCATGCTATCATCCACCCTTTGAATGACTGAAATAGGCTATTTGTGGGCTCATTAAGTACTCAATGCAAATTAGGGTTGTACCACTAAAGGAGATAGGTTTTATCACTTATAGAGAGCTGAAAACATTAAGAAATCATTTAGAAAAACCAGGCCCAAAGTGATGTTTCAGAAGACTCCGTGCATGCAATGGAACTGATAAAACTAGGGTTGTAGATAGAAGAAATCAATGTCAATTATTATTTGCAAAGAGATCAAGATATCAAGATGCAAAAAGATTATATGGAGATTAAACATTTAACTCAAAGGATGAGGATGATAGTGTTTGACTCACGAGATGCACCAATTGTTTTCAAGGGTTCTAGCTCCGGCCTTGCCCAATAGTTTTGGTTGAATTTCCAATTACTTTTTGTTCATGATGCATGGATATGTCCCATAGCACTAGGTGCAAAAGGTTTTTATATAAGACTTTTTAGAATTTTATGAAATTTATTTATAATTTTAGTAGCAAGTTTAATCTCTTTTCACACACAAACCAAAAATGGACATATAATTTGTAATGTCCCCTTTTCCAATTTGAGAGCATGATTTTGGATTTCTTACCATTCCCTTTTCCATGACAAAGAAATGGAGTAAAGCGAAAAGGAAGTGAACACTCATTACACTTTTATTTTCTAAATTTTATGTTATCTTTTAGTGTGTTTTTATTTTTAGCAGGTCGGTTGGGTTTGGTGTATTTATGAAGCCAATTAAAATATTAAAAGAGTTCTTTATGGGTCGGCCTTGTTCTTTTGGGTCTTTGGCACCAAGATAAGGATATAAAACGAGATCATGGACATCATTTGGGGCATCTACTTTTGGCGCATTTTCTCTAAGTGGACTTTTGGGTTTTTGCTCATTGTTCTTTCCACTCTTGGGTGGAAATCCAAGTGTGTGGCTCTTCCAAGAAGGACGAAAACCCTTTTTGTGGTGGTTGGAGGACGAAAAACCCTCCTTCCTTGGTTGGAGTGAAGACATATTGAAGACCTTTTTGCACATTCGGGCATTGGAGGATCAAACACTTACATGCATTGTGGGGTCTCTCCTAGGTGGAGCGACTTACCCTAGTGTGGAGTTTGGTGCCTTCTAGGACATGGAAATCAGATTTGTTTTCATATTTGGCTTTCTCATAATTTATAAAGCCAGAATCTACTATTTGTTGTGAAGTTTGGGGTTTGTAAACCCTCATTTCATAATTTAATTTGCAGCCGTACTTCGCTGGTTTTTAATTAATTTCCAGCATTGTTTTTCTTCAGATTTCATGTTGAAAATTGCTTTGGTTGATGCCTAAAATACATATTTATATTTTGGCAAAGATATTTGAAGAGTTTCAAGTGTTTTTCATCCATTTTCATACTGTTGTTCAGAAAATCTGATCGCTGTTTTAATCTGGGTTTAAATTTCAGTTTGCTGGTCTGAAATTCAGATTTGGATTAATTGGGATTCGCGCTAATTCCTTGCTCTTTAGTTTTTCCCCCAAAAAGGGACATTACACAATGATAAAATGACAAGAAATTCTGAAAGGGGAGTCGACCTCAAATCACCTGCACTTCGAGGTAGCTGCTCTCAGAAATTCTTCCAAGTATTCTTCAATGTTGCTTAGCTGCAAAAAAGTGTGATCTTTTTAAAATGGAAGATTATGAATAAAAGCAAAAGCAACCATAATAATTAAGAAAACATTCAATCCTATTTCAATGAAACAGCGACGTCAACTATCATGTACATTTTAGGAGATACGGAATAGTCCACATCAGATAAAATTTTGCTCAAGCCAAAAATATGTTTGTACAACTTGTGCACGTACTTTTGGTACACAATTAGAGGGTATATCAGCCAAACACAACATAAATAATTCACCTTTTGAAAAACTTCATCAGAATACTTCTTAGCAGCAATTTCCGAGTCAAGATCACCAACATCTGAGCGCCCTGCTCCTCCCTTATTACTTCCTGTATCCAATAAGATAGTTTTACTCATGGGCAAGATTTTTGAGAACATGTAAATCCTTCAAAAGAACAAAGTTGATAATTTTTAATAACCAAAAACATGCAATTTGCAGCAAAAGAAAATTATAAGGCGTCTATAGAACCTAAGATCCATCATGATTAGGGACACGGCACAAGTCAAAATGATGCAGACAATTAACTAGCGAAGCAAGTATTCCCGGGTACATGTTGACAAGCTTAGCTGTTGTTTTGGTCTTTCATGATACATCTTGCAACTCAAAACAGCAAAAACATATCAATTATTGTTTGTCATCATCGTTGTGGCAATTGCTGTTATTAATATTGGCAGCAATAAGATAATTTTGTAGAGCATAAGCCTTACATGATAGGCATGACTGACTACATACAGTGTAGGTAATTCTCCTTTAATATTTACTACATTACTTTCCAAATAGAACAAAGGAGCCCAAAGCACTCGATATTGATATCTATATTATTAGTACCATTATGTTCAGTTGCTCATAAATCTCTCTCTAAGGGAATGTGGAACTCCAATGATTTAGCATTGGGGCCCTTTAATCTCCTAGCAAATGTAAATGTAAATGTAAATATCAAGGTTGTGGCACATTAATCTCTCCTCAAGGGAAACAAGGGAGCCCAAAAGATCTTTAATTAGCATAGGAAGGATGAATATGGTTGATTGGTTGGTGAATGTAATTCCTAGTTTTTGTGTGTGTGCGTGTGTATGTATGTGCGTGCGTGCATGTGCGTGTGTGCATGCGTGTGCGTGTGTGTGTGCGTGTGTGTGGGTGTGTGCATGTGGGTGTGTGTGTGGGAGTGTGTGTGCATGTGCGTGTGCATATTTCTTAGCTTATCCTTGAGGAGCATACAAATGCTCAATCATAAGTTTTCCTGTGGTACCTCAGGAGCACTGCAGGCTAAACCTTCTTCAATCGTTTATTTGATAAAATTAAAGCATTATGTATCATTTGCAATGGCAATTTTATGAGCCACTATGGTGCCTTTACAAAATAAAACAAATAGAATTCAACAAGAAACATTAAAAATATAGTAAAGTTCACATCTAATAAAGGTTGACCAAAAGCATAGATTAATTATTAAATCACATATGCATCAAAGGCTCCCATAAGGCAATTCCAACTTATATCGATAATGATTATTACGGCTGTGTCCAAAATATCCCCAAGTTGCAATAGGCCCAAGTAATTTCAAATCCAACCTCAAAAAATATCCTTTGATATTAGGATCCAAACAAAAATCCATCATCACCAACTAGATAACTCAGGCAACAAATATAACCCACCTAGCATCTTCTGTACCAGCTAATTCTTGGAATTCATATTTACTTTGTAGAAATGCACCTTACATTACCCCTGATAACATCAGAGTTACACCATCCGAAAAACAGGATTACATGGCATTGTGGCAACATGACTTAAACTACATAATGGCATCTCCCATCCCATACAGACCAACAATTCAGATTCAAGAGAGCCCCAAAATGAGTTGGAAAACTGACGTAAATCAGATTCCTTTGAGTCATTGTATAAATATGTATTTTTATATAGTTTAAATAGATTAGATGCACTTCGGTTTTTCTGTTAGGACTTTTCTCATATGTATTAAAATCAAATCTCTGAATGAAATCACTCTTACATGAGCATTTCAATGTTGGTTGTATGGGGTCCAGTTGCCTTTTGATTAGTCGCTCTCTAGCTTCAACTCCTCTAAGTAAGAAAAAGATGCTTTTAGTTGTACTATCATAGATTAACTTGCAAAGGTTATTCAGTTGGGAATCAAAAAAGTGAAGAGACGCAACTGGAAGACTAAGGAGAATAAAGGACAAAAAGGGAGAGGAAAATTTCCCAAAAATCTTAACCATAGTCGTACTTGATTAATGATGAAGGACAATAGAAGGTATTATCTACTTGATCGCAAACTTTATTCATTTATTTTCATTTCTTATGAACTCGATACCCATAAATGCCATACAGGCCCCCGTACTCAAATACAAACATACCCAATACGGGTACAAGACAAGTATGTCCCTGAAATGTGGCATGGTCTTGAGTACAAAGTGGGTACGACTCTTGTGCACCAAGACGTTTCCATACCATTTCAGCACTACTCCACAAGTTTTAACTCCAAAAATTAATAAAAAACTACGCAAACAAAACAAAACAAAACAAAAAATCTAGCCCTAATCTAACACCAACCTCTTAGAGAATATAAGCACCTCTTTGCTCTATCTTAAAATGCGCTTCTATATTTTTAGTTTTTGCAAATTTAGGAGCTTGAAGAAGGAAATTAGGAGCTTGAAGGAGGAAGAATCAAGAGAAGCTTGAAGGAGGAAGTTAGGAGCTTCAAAGAGCAAGGAGGAAGGAGCAACTTGAAGGAGAAAAATCAAGTTTTTCTCTCCATTCACCCTCTTTTCCATTTTTTCTAATAAATTTGTTAATGTGATCAATGATCATGCATAATGTACACATCATTCATGATCATTGATCATAATATTTATTTTTAAATTCTATGTAATATTTCTTTTAGTTTTAGTTATGGTTTTTTTAGTTTAAACATTTTAACTAGTTACGGGTTTATTGTTTTTGAAGTTTTAAACGCTTGAACTTTGTATGCTCTCACCTCACACCTTTTATGGCAAACTTGGTGATCGAAGCAGCAAATGATGCCTGATTTTAGTTATGTTTGTTGTATTTAGAGTATATCTTGCCGTTTAAAAATAAATAAAATCAAATTTTGTGCATGCTCTCACCTCACATTGTTATGGCAAACTTGGTGATCAAATGCAAAAAAAAATGCCTAGGATTTAGTTATGTTTGTTGTTTTATAGAGTTCATTTAACCGTTTTATTAAAAAATCCAAACTCAGTGTGTGCAAGTTCCCCACCTCTATGGGGAACTTGGTGATCGAAATGAAAAGGATGCAATGTTTGTTTAGTTTTTTTGTTGTTTTTAAGTTTATCTTTCTCATTGTAGGTTTGAGATAAAAAAATATATAAAATGACATCAAGTTCAACTTTAGATGGAGGGCAAGGGGGCAAGGCAAAGCAAGCCAAGAGGGAGACCCACATGGAAACATTTTGGGTCCCATGAATGTGAAACATGATCTTTCTTCTCTATGGAGACATGTAGAAGTGTTGGAGAACATTGTTGGTGGTGGCATTTGATCTTAGGTATGCAACCATTGCAACATGTCATTTAAGTCCTCATATACCCGATTGAAAGCTCATTTAACTAGGGTAATGGGAACAAGGATTAGAAAGTGTGACAAGGTTGAAAAGGCACAAATGTTGGCATACTTGAAAGAGCAAGAGGAAGCTAACTTGCAATCTGCAAGAGCTTGCTCTAGAACAGTTCCTTTGCAAAGGAGGGGTTTAGGAAAACCACCCACACACTCAAATCATCCTTTCATTCAAATTCAAATTGAAACTCTATCAGTGCCACTTGAAACTCCCTTGGATGAAGAGGCCACCTCATGAAAGAGAAGAAATAACCATTGGAACAAGTATTCAACATGAAGAAGAGGGACATTCTTTATTGAATTGGTGGTTTGGATGTATTTATGCATGTGGGCTACCCTTCAATGTGTTGAAGTTGCCATATTGGTAACAAATGGTGAAAGACATTAATGAGGCACCACAAGGGTATAAAGGCCCTAGCTATAAGAAGGTTCGCACATCTCTTTTGGCGAAAGTGGAGTATATACAAATTTCTTTGCAACCAATTAGAGATTCCTAAAAGGATTCAAGAGTGTCCATTATTTTAGATGGATGGAAAGATGCACATATCAAATCCCTAATCAACATTGTTGCAGTAAGCCCTAAAGGGGCAATGTTCTTGAAGGTTGTTGATTGTGCGGTGAAGTGAGAGATGCATAGTTCATTGCTAACATTTTGATTGAGGTTATTGAGTCGGTGGGCCCAAAATGTTGTCTAGGTCATCACAGAATAATGTAACAAATTCGCAAGGCACCAAGGTTGATTGTAGAGGGGAGATACGAGCACATATTTTGGACACCTAGTGCAATACACTCCCTCAATTTGATGTTACAAGATTGGAAAAGCCCATGGATAGAGAAAAATTACATGCGGGCAAATGAAATTCAAATGTTTGTCACAAATCATCACGTCCTCGGCGGTTGGTGCTAATAAAGGTAAGTAAACAATTCATTAGTTTCTAATTTATATAATCTAAGTTATCTTTCAATAATTTGATTTTTGTCTCACTTAGAGAAGTGTAATGTCCCTTTTTCCCAAGTGATGCCCAAAACGAAGACTTTCACCCATTCCTTCTTCGTGGCTTGAAAGAAGAATGCAAGAAGAAGAATTACGCTGCCTTTACTACAACAGTTTTGTATTTTTTTAATAAATAAATAAATAACACATGGGTCGGCCAAGCATAAATAAAACAAGCTCTAAAAGAAGTGATCACGTTTGGGAAGAGATGCCACTCTTGGGAAGAATAAATAGCTACGTTGTCGAAGATATGGGTATCGTATCGATATCGATACGGATACGGATACGATACGCGGATATGTTAATTTTAAAAAACCCTTGGGTACGATACGTCTTGGATATGTCCGTACATATATATATAAAAATAATATATATATATACATCTACTCATTTTTTAGTCCATAAAAAATGAAATAGTAATACAAAACTTGAATAAATGTTCAAAACATTCAATATACTTAAGTGGCTGCCATACATATGATATACAAAAATCATGTCAACATGAATACGAACAAAACTTGAAATTTGAAAAATATACTAGGATCCATGTTCAAATTTTCAAAACATACAATATACTTAAGATTTTACATTTCATTGTTCATGTGGCTGCCATACATATGATATAGGAATACAAACAAATCTAGAATATATCATCTAGATTTTCCTCAAAATCAAGTTCTTTTGTGGTGATTAGGGTGTTTTATTTTATTCATTTTATTTTTAGGGTTCGGTTTTAGTGATTAGAAAAGTCAAAAAAAAAAAAAAATTAAAACCTTTAAAAGACGTATTTAGGAAGGGATATGCCACGGATACGTGTGTAATGTCCCCATTTTTGAAGACCCTTAGCCTATCATTCCCTGTGGGCTTTAGGGATGTTGCAAGGGAAAATTATATTAAATAATTTTATAATATTGCCTGGAGAGTGATTTTTATCATTTGACATTATAAAGCAATATTTATTTAATTATTTAATATTTATGGAGCAAGTAATTATTTAATTAAATTCCCAAAATGCAAATTAAAAAGGGGAATTAATTAAATAATATTTAGGTGGCTTTTAAATATTAAAATCACCCTTTTAAAAAGGGGACGCCACACCTAGGGAAAATAAATTGCTTTTATTTAATAATTTCCCTCTCCTAGGGATTTCGAATTTTGTGCCTCCTTGCTTATAAAAGGAGTGCTAGGATCATTGTTAGACTTATGTTATGATGATATTTATTTTATGCTCCATGCTTGGAGTTGGGATGCATGCCCATTGATGCTTTCTCTCTCTTGCGTGGGAAGTTAGTGAGCTGGTTTTGATCAATTGAAGTATTCTCTCTTGTTCCATTTGTTGAGTTCTCTTGTGTTGAAGTATGTTCTTTGCATGATTCATACTTGCTAACAATGGCGACTTGATATGGGACTTGTTTTGGCATGTTTTGTGAGTGAACAAGGTAAAATATAATCTGCTCTATGTTGGTATAATTTTCCAAGTGTAGGAATGTTATTTGGAGGGTTTTTGAAGTGTAGAAAGAGCTGAAAATAATTTATGTCATTCCATCTAACCCTAGCGACTAGACTGAGACTTTTGGGGGCTGTTTTGGAGGGTTTCCAGTTGTCATAAAATTCAGATCTTTAGTTCTTTGGAAAGATCTTAATTTATAGAATTATCTGCATTTTATTTGAGGGGAAAATATGGGATATTGAAGGAGTTATGCATTTTTGAATATTTCAGCTGTCTGCAGGCTTTTCTGGGTATGGAAAATTGATATTTATATCAGATCTGCAGTTTGGGGTTGATTTAATATTGCATATGATTGTAGAAACTAGGAGAAATAAGGAGAAGATGTTTTCATAATTTTTGGAGTGGATTTGATGCCCTAAATGTGTTGGGCGACCTACTTTTTAGGTCAAAATTAGGGTTTCGGGTTGGCTGTGCGAAATCTGATTTTTGCATATTGTTCTTCATATTTTTGTGGTCCATTATCCAAAATTTCAGCTCATTTGGACTTCTCTAGCCAAAGATATGAATTTTAAAAATTGCAATAGTTGGGGTTTGAAAATTAATTATTTACAAATTGTGTGTGATCAGATTTGTATGAATTCCTAACTTGTCCTAGAAGGGGACATTACAAAGGTGTGGTACCTCCCGGATATGTCATGGATATGTCACCCACACGTATCCGTCAGCATATCTGTATCCGTATCCGTGTATCGGATACGTATCGATAAGTTCGTGGGGGTCAACGCATATCCTCGCAACGTAGATAAATAGGGGTGTGGGGCACTCATTTGGTCATGGACTTGTTTGTAATCATTTGATTTTCGAGAGTGTACTCTCATAGCTAGCCCATTGGAACAAAAACCCTTTAAAGGTCTCTTACGAGGGACGAAAACCTCTTCTTTGGTGACTTAAAACATTCGAACTTCATTGAATATCAATATATATATATGTTATCTCATGCAAATCTGATTTATATTGTGCATTTTCAGATTTATATCAATTTATTTTACTAATGCGATGGCATATGTGCAAAATCTTATTGTTTGGTTAAGAATTTCATCAATTCGACTTGATAATCCAAGTCGCCTCATTTATTAAGGGCTAAATCTGCATTTTCACGAATTTCCATGCACTTTATTGATGAAATTGATCTTCATACTGCTGCAAATTTCCAGGCTAAGATAATTATTTCAGCAGTGTATTTTTTGCTTTTCTCAAATAGATTTGGGCATAATAAATTATAAAACCAATAAATAATTATTGATTGATGATTGTTGAAGACTTTTGGTACATCTTTTGAAGGAATTGAAGTCGCTGCAATTTATTTTAATTCTGCTGCAATAATTTTCTTATAAACCCTCAAAAGGGTATTTTTGAGGGTCATTTCAGTGGTATCAGAGCTTTATCCTCCTAAAGCCTGATTGTTTATGGAAAGTGGCAACAAAGAATACATTCACTACCAGAGGAGAAAGAGGGAAAACGAAGAAAAGATCACCGAAGAAAAAACCATGGATTCCGCTGAAGAAAAAATAAACCAGCTCATTGCCGGACAAGAGAAGCTTATTGATACTTTGGGATTCTTAGCACTTTCTCTTCAAAAGGTTGCAGAACCAAAAGATCCAAATGAAGGGGGAAGTTCGAATAATAGAAGCCATGTTGGTCATTCTTCCGCTCCATCCCGAGGATCAAAATGGATGCCCACTTTCATTCAAAAGGAAGCCACGCCAAATGTTGAGTCTCACAATAGCCATGACATTCCAACAAAGTTTGCGGAGTATATGTCATTTTCCGAAGATATCAAACAAGCCATGTCCTTCACACAATTCATGGGATTAGAAGGAAGAAACTCTAGGCCTGAACCTAGACATACTACATCCCACGGTGAGATACGGAGTGCATTAGGAAAATTGTCTTTTCCACATTTGATGGGTCTACTAAAGGCACTGCTCGAGCATGGATTCAAAAGTTAAACACCTATTTGTCTTTAAAACCCATGACGAAAGAAGAAGCTATAAAATTTGTCACTCTCCACTTAGAAGGAATTGCTCACGAATGGTGGTTCCATGGATTGGTAACTCAGGGCCACAATGAGATACACACATACAAGTTTTGCCAAAGACTCATTGATAGATTCAACCGTGTGGATCCAGAAGTTCACTTTTGTGAACTTGCTCAACTCAAACAAGAGGGCACAGAGAAGACTATGTCGCTGATTTTCAAAGACTATCGGTGATGATTGAAGATGTGTCCGAAAGAAGATTAATTGTCCTTTTTGTTGAAGGACTAAAGGAACCCTTAAGGGGGTTGGTTCGAGCTTTTGATCCTATGTCTTTACAGGAAGCTATTAAGAAGGCTTTGAACTTAGAAGGAGCTGCTCCAAAAACAGCAGCAATCAGCATCATGCCCAAGACTGGAGGGAAGGGGGAACAAGCCCCTAAACAACCTAAAGGCACAACTACGGAGCAGCCAAAGAAGACCCTACCTCAGGACTTGCAAAAACCAGCATTGAGAGGGAATCAAGGAACGAATTAAGAAGGAAAATCCATTTTCATGCAAAGATCCATGGTCTCCAAGACACCGTTGTTGGGTAAAGGTAAAATACATTATATTGAAGTTATTCCTGATTCTGATGATGATTGCAGTGAAGAGGATGTAGTTTTAGGAAGGAGAGCCTAGAAGAAGTAACTAGTACTCTTGCAACCATTACGGGAGCACCTAGTTACAACTCTCTCATTGTGGAGGGAGTGTTGCACAAGCATAAGGTGACCATACTAATTGATGGAGGGGCCACTCATAACTTCATCGAGGCAAGCTTGGTCACTAACTTGGAGTTATTTGTTGAAGAATTCAAGGGCTTCACAGTGAAGATTGCAGATGGACATTCTATAAGATGCACCAAGAGATGTGTTGGGCTCCGTATTAATTTGGGAACATATGAGGTATGTGCTGATTTCTTTGTAGTAGAGGTGGCAGAATTTGATATCGTATTAGGGGTCCAATGGCTATGTTTGTTGGGAGAATTAACTCTCAACTATCAAAAGATGCAAATGAGTTTCATGGACCAGGATAGAAGAATTACCCTACAAGGAATAACTTCCAACATGCCTCAAATGAGTTACATGGTAGAAGAAGACATTCCATGTGAGTCATACTTTTGTTCTTTGTCTAAGATAACATCAGATTGGAAGACTTTGATCACAACAGAATATGCAAAGAACAAATTTGCTAGTGATGTCTTCGAGGGAGTAATTGATGATGGGAGGTATAAGGTTAAGGATGGACTGATTTTATACAAGGACAGGATCTATCTTGTGCCAGAATCAAAGGTGAAAAGCAAAATCTTGAGAGCTGCCCATGATGATCCTTCAGCAGGTCACCCAGGCTATTTCAAGACTTACAAAAACATAAGGGAGAGATTCTACTGGAAAGGACTCAAAGGAGAAGTGCTTAATTACATCCGTGAGTGCCTCATTTGTCAAAGAAAACAAAGCTGAGCATACATTTCCAGCTGGTTTGCTTCAGCCACTTCCCATTCCCACTCAAAAATGGGAAAGTGTCTCTATGGACTTCATTACAGGACTACCTATGGTACAAGGTAAAAATTGTTTATATGTGGTTGTAGATAGACTCACAAAGTATGCACATTTTTGTCCTCTTCCAGCCAAATACAATGCTCCCATAGTTGTTGATGTATTCTTCAAGGAAGTATTTAGACTGCATGGGCTGCCTAAAGAAATAATTAGTGATCGAGATAGCCTATTCTGGAAGGAGCTATTTCGTTTGGTGGGTACTCAGCTTGCCCATAGCACCAACTATCATCCTCAGATGATGGGCAAACCGAGATCGTGAACAAGTGGGTGGAAGGATACCTGAGGAACTACATTGATGGACAACAGACAACATGGATCAAATGGTTGTACATGGCGGAATTCTGCTACAACACCACCTTCCAGATGTCTATTGGTATGTCTCCATTCAAAGCCCTCTATGGATATGATGCATCTTCTTTTGATGATTTAGTTTTGGCTGATAGTAGAGTACCAAAAGCACAAGATTTAGTCCATCAAAGTCAAGAAATACTTAAGGTGTTAAAAGAAAATCTTCTTCGAGCCCAAAATCAGCAGAAGTTATATGCGGATCAGCACAGAACAAAAAGAACATTCGAAGTGGGTGACATGGTGTTCTTAAGACTAGCAACCTTACAGGAAGACCTCCATCAAGCAAAAGGGAGTAGAAAAATTGAAGCCACGGTTCTATGGCCCATATAAAATCATCAACAAGGTGGGAAAGGTTGCATACGAGTTGGAGCTTCCTGAGAATAGCAAGATCCATAATGTATTTCATGTTTCATGCCTTAAGAAGGCACTGGGACAACATATCACTCCTTCACTTGAGTTGCCTCCACTGGATGAGGAAGGCAAATTAATCCTAATACTTGAAGAAATCCTTGATGTTCGTGAAAGAAGATTAAGGAATCAAGTATCAAGGAATATTTGGTTCACTGGAAAGATCTACCCCTCAAAGATGCCACATGGGAGAGTGCAGCCATTTGGAGCATCCACAGTTGCGATTGCTTGAGGGCAAGCAATCTTGGGGAGGGAGGACTGTAATGTCCCTTTTTCCCAAGTGACAGCCAAAAGAAGACTTTCAGCCATTCCTTCTTTATGGCTTGAAAGATGATTGTAAGGAGAAGAATTACGCTGCCTTTACTATAATATTTTTGTATGTTTTTAATAAATAAATAAATAACACATGGGTCGGCCAAGCATAAATAAAACAAGCTCTAAAAGGGGCGATCATGTTTGGGAAGAGACGCCACCCTTGGGAAGAATAAATAGGGGTGTGGGGCACTCATTTGGTCATGGACTTGACTTGTAATCATTTGATTTTGGAGAGAGTACTCTCACAGCCAGCCTATTGGGACGAAAACCCCATTAGAGGTCTCTTGCAAGGGACGAAAACCTCTTGCTTGTGACTTAAAACAATTGAACTTCATTGAATATCAATATATATGTTATCTCTGCAAATCTGATTTATATTGTGCATTTTCAGATTTATATCAATTTATTTTACTAGTGCGACTGGCATATGTGCAAAATCTGATTGTTTGGCTAAGAATTTCATCAATTCGACTTGATAATCCAAGTCGCCCTATTTAGTAAGGGCTAAATCTGCATCTTCACGAATTTCCATGCACTTTATTGATGAAATCGATCTTCTTCATGCTGCTGCGATTTCCAGATTAAGATAATTATTTCAGCAGTGTATTTTTTGCTCTTCTCAAATAGATTTGGGCATAATAAATTATAAAACCAATAAATAATTATTGACTGATGATTGTTGAAGACTTTTGGTACATTTTTCGAAGGAATTGAAGTCACTGCAATTTATTTTAATTCTGCTGCAATAATTTTCTTATAAACCCTCAAAAGGGTCATTTCAAGAAGTGAAGTTTGAATGCAATTACTTGCAAAAGGATTTATCTTGATCAAGGAAGCTAAAAAAATTGGTCCTAAAGAGTATTCTGATTTCATTGTTGTCCATGTTGCTTTACAGACAAATGTGATTTTCACTGTAAATACCGATGTACAGTTCATTCTTTTGTACAACCCTTTGTTGTACATATTATTTTTTGTTAATGTTAATATGTGAAGGATCTATTCAAAATAAAAAATATTAAATTTGAATTTATTTTAAATTTGTACTTTATTAAATTCTTTTAATTTCTTTTTATATGTTGTTGAGACCAGATTTGTCTCTCACACACTCATCTTGAGATGACTTGTGAAGGTAAAGCATGCCTTAAGCAATATGGTGATTGACAACATTTGGACCATGTGGAGGCAAGCAAATACAAAAAGAGCCCATAAGATAAAATCATTGATCCTTGAAGATGATTGGTGGGCCAAAGTTGAGTATTTACTTAATTTCATAGAGTCTATTCTTTCCATGATTAGATATGTAGACACAAATAGTGCTTGTATGAGAGAAACTTATGAAGGAATTGACTCGATGCTTAAAAATAAGAGAGGTCATACAAAACAAAGAACAACACCTTAAGAAAACTTTTGTAATAAAGTTATGAGTGTGGTCATGAAAAGGTGGAATAAAATGAAAAGCCCATTGTATCTCTTATCCTATGCCCTAAATCCCAAATATTAAAGCAATGAAATAGTTGGATTACCTAGTAGGCAACCACCATATGATGATCAAGAAGTTGCAAATGGAACTACGGCAGCATCTAGGAGGTTTTCTGATCCATCTGTAGTTAGTGTGGTCCGCAATGAAATGGGGATGTTTGTATCTTCAAAAGGTAGCATGGGAGAAATAGAGGTTTTTTAACAAGTACAACATGACTCCAATCAAGTGGAGGTATGTACATGGCCATGATACCAAGTACTATGATCCGTTGCCATTAAACTTCTCTCAAAGTTTAAAAAAAATTGAAAATTTATTATTTATCAATTAAAATTTAAGATATTAACACACATTTTTGTACATTATTGACACCTTTTTTTAAAACATGGCTAGTTATTCTTCAAAGAAAGCAAAATTTGAGTGTGTATGCCTTCATCCATTCAGCTAAACGAAACAAGTTGGCATCCAATAAAGCTGAGGATTTAGTATATGTACATTCAAATTTGTGTCTTCTAACGCACATGACATAAGACTATACTAGAGGTTCTAACAAGCTTTGCGATATTCATCATTAGACTGATGAATTTGATGTTTCCGCTACAACTTTCACTACTTGGTATTGATGATAAAAATCCAAGGAATTCTTCACAAGGGTTGGACAAGGAGCTAGTGTTAGTGGGAGTGGAGCTGCTAGTGGCATTCATGGAGTTGATTTTGAGGAAAATTTAGATGATATATTCTAGAATCTAGATTATAATCATGTACATAAAAATTGAGGCAAATTGAATATCATGTCCCTTTTTGGAGGCTAAATTTTAAAGACTTATCCATTCTTTCCCCATGGGTCTAAGGAGAAAAGCAAGGAAAATCTGGATTATATTTTTATTATTGATTAGATAGTCATTTTCATTTATCCTATTGGAAGCCTTTTTGCTCCAATAGAGGAATTTAAGTAGTTTAGTATTAATGGTATTGTGAGCATGTAGGCTCCAATAACCTTTTTAATATTTAAAATGCAATTACTTAAGGGGTCGGCCATGATGTAATGTTTGCTTTAAGCACTCCTTATGCCTATTTAAGGAGGTCGCTTGGGCATTAATGAATTATGTTTTGGAGATTATTCTTATTTTGGTGAAAGTTGGCTAGTGTAGCCCTTTTACTCTCTCTCTCTCTCTCAAGGACGAAACCCCTTGGGTTGAGGATCTCTTCCAAGGACGAAAACCCTTGGTGGGGAAAACTTGTGAAGGACGAAAACCCTTCATAAGGTTTTTGATATGCAAGTTGGTTGGAAAAGGAATAAAGTATCTTTCTCTTGCAAGTGTTGTCTCTTTGGTGCAAAATATATTTTATTTCAAGTGGAGTGACCTACATTGGTGTGGTAAATTGGTATGTGTGGTGATTCTTTGGCAAATCTGAAGTTATCCTCTTGTTCTTTATATTTTATAATGCCAATATCTTAAGTTTCATGAATTTTGGAGCTTCCAATGTTGAGTTGTGAATTTTTAAAATAACGTTGCAGACAAGGGTTTATTTGAAATTCATATCTCCAGATTTTAAGCATTAAAAATCAGTTTTCTTACATGAGATGATTGCTGGTGATATCTAATAATTTAGAGAATTAAATAGAGCTAATTCGAAGGGTTTTGAAGGCATTTAAGTGGGTTGAAAACCCCAAATCAGGTCGCTGCCCTAGGAAGGGTTTGGAAATCAGTTTTTGTAGGGTTTATAACAGCAGTCTCTCAAATCTGATTTGAGAGCTTTTAGCCATTTTTGAGGTCCCCCAAAAAGGGACATTACAGTGGTAATAGAGCTCTTTCCTCCTAGCTTGTGAAGCATGGCAAATGACAGTGGTATTTAGTATTACTAGAGGAGGGAAAAGAAGAAGACAACGAGTGTCGAGAAGAAAAATTGGAGACGATTATGAAAACACAAGAAGGAATGATGGAGGCATTGAGTCAGCTTACCCTAGCCATCCAAAAGTTGCAAGGTGGTGGTTCGGCCAAAAAGGAAGAGTCTTCCTACAGCCCCGTGAATCAAAGAAGGAGAAAATCCTTTTGCAAGGCCCTACAAACCCCAATTCGTGGCTAAGGAGGAAGTCGCTCCACAAGGGAGCCCTAGACAAGCTCATGGCTACATCACATTGCTTGAAGAATACCAAGAAATGCCGGAGGAGTTTCGGGAGGCAATGTCTCTCACAGATTTGTCAAATTAAGGACGAAAAAAAAAAACATTACCAGCAAAGAACCCTAGCGCCAAAAGGAGAGGTGCAACATGCACTGGATCTGCGTCTTGAAGGAAATGGAGCCATGAAAGAGGGAGAATTGGCCCTTACTCCTGCTATTGTTCCGGAGAGTCAACATCATGAGGTAATTATTGATCATTGTTTGGTTAATATTGATGATGTTTCAACATGTGATGAATCCAGGGTTGAAAAGAAGAATGAGGAGCAAGAAGGGAAGAGAAAGGGATGGTTGGAAACCATTTTCCAAATAGACATGATGACAATAAGCTTGTTGGTCTGTTTAGAACAGCAGTCCCTAAAGAGCATAATGATGATGGATTAGACCTTGGTAAAAGCTACGAAGACATTCCAAACACACATGAACAAGGTATGGAGGTAGTGCACCCTTTCAAGCAACTTCCAAGTCATGCATGCATCAAGACAAAAGTCGCTTTAGGCTCAAGGACTGAAATGGGATTGATAAGAGGTAACCTTCTTTCCAAGGCCAACAATATGCATGCAAAGGTAACTACTTCCTCTTTCCATTTGGTTTGTAATCCGTCTTATATACTTGTGTTTGGGGGAAGAAATTGGGGTCACAATGATGCTTGCATTGATGGTGCCTCAACAAGTCTTTTATGGTCAAGAAGATTGGAAGAAACTCTCCATAAAGGACAAGATAAGGTGGCTGGACTGTCCCTAACAGCAGTCAAAGGGAGGTCATTTGATGGAAACCACAGCCCTAACAAGAAGCCGGAAGTTATCCAAGACAAGCACCGACAAATGTGGAAAGGAAAGATCCCATCCGGCAAGGAAACCAGGCCAAGGAAGAGTGCTGATTTGAACTCAGAAATTCTGAGTCATAGGAGTGTCATAAGCAGCCCACAGTATGAGGTTATCTCAGTTTTTACTAATATATCATTTCAGATTTGCTACCATGGACAACTGGTTAGAAAGAGTACTCATATCTCATGTGTGTTGTATCCTCCTATGCCACCGCTGATTGGATATCATCATGCACATCATACTTCACGGGGTGATGAGGTAAGAAGTACTTTTTGTAATAAAAAGCATATAGATACTTGGGATCAATTCCAAAGGTGTTTCCGCACATGGCATATAGGTGATATGTTGAAATTTACTTGGGGAAGGATACCTGATTTCAAAATCAGTATGGAGGGCAATGATGGTGATTCTAATTTTCAGTTTCATATGTGGTTAACCCATGGTCCCATAACAATGGAAGAGCTAAAAAGAATCGATTGGATAGGCAGCCTTCTTACTATAAAATGTGGCACACATCACCCATTCCGGGTGAGGGTTCTTCTTCATGACCAAAGGGTCACCATGCTTATAGAGAATGACAATATGCATCAGTTTATTGAAGAAGAATTGGCAAGAAGGATGGGGCCAAACAAGGCTGGTTTCAAAGGCTTCACGATCACCATAACTTATGGAACATATCCTCTTTGCACAAGAAAGATACCACAGCTTGTTATCCCATGAAAAGGTATGAATTTTGTATTGACTTGTTTTAAGTTCAGCTGAGGCACATATTGTTTTTGGGGTTCAAGAGCTCCAAACTTTAGGGGAATTTACCCTCAAAATCCACAAGAAAGGATTGAAGTTCCACTCACAAAATGAAGAAGTCGAATTTATGAAATCAACAATGGAAATGGTAGGCATGTTAAGCAAGGAAAATCTGATTTTATTTCATTACCAGCAGTAGAGAAGGGACTGATTCTAGCTAAGAATACAAGGAGGAATGTTGCAAACAACATCATGAGGAGGATAAAGAATGAAGAGGAAATGAAACATAGTCATTGGAGCGATCACATCCATACATGTGCAAAGAAAGATTGTACACTTCTCACATATTTTAGAATGGATATAACAGCTGATTGCATATTCTCAGTTCCTCTAGAGCAATTTTCAGTTTCTACCACCTTCCAATCATGTGTGGACCTCATAGTCACCAAGTATTTAAAAATTTTTCCTTGTTCCCTTTGATGATATTTTGAGATGGGTGAAGCATCTACAATACCTTAGCATAATGAAGAGTGTTTTAAAAAAGTAGTCCTTACTTGCAAAGATATTCAAATGTGGATATATCATAGAGCCTCAAGGGGTACATGTGGAGCAACAAAGGATACATGCCATACTTGGTTGGCCTCCTCCCATCTCCATTTCACAACTCAAAAGGTTCCTTGGGTCTAAAAAAGGTTTTTCACATCTTGTTGCCCCTCTAATTGATTTAACTAAGAAGGGGGTTGTTGGCTAGATTTTCTGCATAGTTGAAAACCTAGGCAAACATGAATAAATCTCCCTCATTTACCGGTGAGGCTCTCGTCTAAGATTTTGTCAATTATATTTCCTAATATCTATTTGTTGGTTTTACTTTAATTGTGTAGCTCATGAACCATAACTAGACAATTTTGCAGCAAGTAAGCAATTGTAAGCAATATGTGCAGAAAAGGAAATAATTAAATACGAGAAGAAAGGAAAGGAGATGTGCAACCTAACCAATAGTTGACAGAGTTGATCACATGCACATAGACAAAACAAATAGATCTTGAAATGTAGAATTTGAAGCAAAGGAAAGTTTCAGATCTAGATCTAAGACAACACAAAGTTTATGCAAAGATCTAAAAAGAAATAAGAAACAAATGCACCGTTGACACAAAGTTCTCCGGAAATCTGCCTCTTCTCTATTCCTCCACTTTTAGAAAGCTATCAAGGGTTTCAGCTCAAAGTCTAGAACACAAGAATGTTGATTACAAATTCCGATCATTTAACCCGTAGGTTCTTCCTCTATTTATAGTGTATAGAGGGCAATTACAAATAGGAAGTCTTTTTAATGAATTGCCACATGTTGAAGCTATGAAAAAGGGAAGCAACTGACAATCTTCCTCCTAGAATTCCTCTTTGCATGACATGCATGATTTATAACTAAAAATAGAACCTTCTATTTTGCATGTCTCATCACCTTTATTTCCAAGTAATTGACTTCTTCAAGTAACGGATTTTAAACCAATCACTTAAGATTGCTCAATTACTTTGTCGGAGAAAATAAGAGAAAGAAGAAGAAAGAGGAAAAGAAATTAGAAGAAAGCTACAACACTCCCAGTCTTGTTCTTCTTCCATATTTTGCATGCGGTTGACTCTTTTGCCTTTGATTCTCACCAAACTGGATCTGAAGCATACATGAATGTGATTTTGCTTACGGGTGTTGCCTCTGACATGTCTTCCCTCTTATCCTTGAAGCTTTTGTAGTTCTTCTCCAATACATGCACCAATGCAATGTTTGCATAAACAATTCAAACAAAACTCGTCATTTTTATTTTTAATTGCATATGAGCAATTTTAAATTTTGGAAGCACTCTGGGTGAATGCAAATACAAATAAATTCAATGAAGGCTTCAATTGGAAGATTGGGAGCACATGCACAAGATCCTGGAAGGAATTTTTCATGCACTGACTTCCACACGGGCTGCGTTAGAAACAAGAGAATGAATTTTTGCTTGGAAGCTTTGCAATTATGAGATCTGGATCTGTCAATTAAATCAATGATAGGTTCAGGGCCTATGTCTGTATTATTGACTTCAACAAATCTGGAAGCTATGCATGATTTTGCTAATCATTTCTTTCATCATGCTTCATCATGGCTGGAACAATCTTTGTCTGAGCTCTTTTTCTTTTAATTCTCAAAATCCCTTGCAATTGGATCAATTTGTGCAGATCTGGCAACTTCTTCAGATTCAGAAGATATATTCAATGTACTTGACATTGATTTGAGCACCTGTGATGAATACCTGCAATTTATTCAGACAAAGATGGAGTCCATGGCATGAATACTTGATTTTTATCACCAAAATTTGCATATAAAGTCTGCTGCCCTAAAATTTGAGGTTTTGCTTGCATGCAAAGCAAACAAAAATATTATTTAATTCACCCAGGCACATATACCAACATGCAGATACTCAGAATGACAAAATTAGGCTATTCCAACCCTAGGCGCCAAAACTGAAGCTTCCTGACAGTGGAAAATATTTATTAATGCAACATCCTTCTTTTGGCGCAAAAAACTTGTCCGGGTTGCAATCTTCATAAAAAAAAAATAAATGCTTCTCCTTTATGGCATCCCATGCTTATATAACCTCCAACATATGCTATTTTTAATAATTGCCTCTTCCTATTTCTAGCAATTTAATTAATTAATAGTCATGTCTATTCATCCAATTTGGGCGCCCAATTATGCATGCTGCTGGTTGTTTTTTATTAATTTATTTTATTTATTTTTAGCATGCATCATTGAATTCTCTTAAGCTTGTCCTTTTGCATTGACTTTCCTTCCATACATGGCGTCAAAATTAGATTAAAAAATTATTAATAACATTAAATGCATTGTTTAATTCACCGAAGGTGGGTCACACTTTTTGGCAAGGGTGATTTCTAAAAATAAGAAGTCAACTTTGATGGGAATTTCTACTCTGCATAGCTCCAAAAATCCCCTTCACTTAAGCTATTTGACTTCCATAATGAGAATTTTTACCCCCGCAAGCAGGTAGGTGAAAATTCCACCACTTACCACCTGCTAATATTCCCATTGCCAAAATTCCCACTGGCAAATTAAAACATCTCCCAAAAAGTGCGACTTGTATTAAAAATAGCTTCCTTTGATAAAGTGCGACTTGTATGGGTGAATAAACCTCTTTGGTGGGAAAAGTTAGCCTGCTAGGCAGGCAAAAAATTCCCATCGGTGCTTTAAGTGATTTTTCTTTATTTTATAATGGGAATTTTTACCCTGCAAGGCAGGTAAGAAATTCCCACCTGCTTGTCGCCTCTAATATTCCCATTGCAGCTTAAGTGACTTTGACTTCATGGGAAAAAGTACCTGCAAGGTAGGTAAGAAATTCCCGCCTTTGCCGCTACTACCAAAATCCCATTGTAGCTTAAACCCATTCATTCCAAAAAGTGTGACTTGCCTAGGAGAGGCTTTTTGTGCATGACTTCATCTTTTTGGTCAGAAGTTTGCTTTTGAGGTTATTCCTTTAATTGTTGAGGCCGTAAATGATCTCCAAATGCTTCAAGCAATTAAATAGACTATACAGAGACAAAGAACAAACCTAGGGAATTTAACAAACAAACTACGGAAAATCGGAGAAAAATGCAAAAAAATAAATAAAAAAGCGAAAAATGTTGCTAGAAGTTGCAAAATGCTCTAATTCATTCCTGGTGAAAATCCTATTGAGATGTGTGAATACTGGCATGCAAAACTTCAACAGGATTCAACCGGAGCACAATTTACTTTAAACGGGGCTTTATTTATTTAATAAATAATTAAATAAAAATTTCCCGCAGACAAAAAACTTGGCGGAGGGATAAAATGAGTTTCAACATCTGGGTATTTGTCGAAATTGGCTCATATGATTCACTAGGAATATCTTAACGTAATACAGACATCTTCCGGCAATAAAAACACGAAAAAGACCCATTACTTTGAAAAGAATGAAATTTTTTTAAAAGGGGTAGTCCCATATTTCAGGGTGAAATCTCGGGACACCACACCAAATATAGTGCTTAAAATGAGTCAATACTTCTAATATCTAGAAACACTTGATAAATTCAAGAAGGTGATGACCACGCATGCCAAGTACTTGTACCTAATTCTTCTTTTCCATTTATGGTGGGATTTGATGCATCCGTGAAGGAATAGGGGCTATTCTAATGCAAAATCAGCGTCTTATTGCTTTAGAGAACAAAGAACTCATGAAACATGAGCTGAATCTTCACATTTGTGATAAGAAGATGATGGCCATTATGCTCTATGTCTTGGTCAAATTTAGGCCATATCTTGTTGATGGATCAAGCAAATACAAGTTTTTAGTTTTGATAAGGGAAAAACATTCTAGGTGATACCTTATCACGAAAACTAGCTCTCCACGAGAATCAAGAAAGAACACAAGAAGTATCCCCACAAGGAGTTGAAGATTTGGAGCAACAAAGTTCATCATTGCTTGAGGATAAGCAATCTTGGGAAGGGGGACTATCATGTCCCTTTTTGGAGGCTAAATTATGAAGACCTTAACCCATTCTTTCCCCGTGGGTCTAAGGAGAAAAGCAAGGGGAAGTCTAGATTATATTTTTATTATTGATTAGATAGTCGTTTCCATTTATCTTATTGGAAGCCTTTTTGCTCCTAAGAAGAATTTAAGTAGTTTAGTATCAATATCTATTGTGAGCATGTGGCTCCAATAACCTTTTACTATTTTAAATACAATTACTTAAGGGGTCGGCCATGATGTAATGTTTTTTTAAGCACTCCTTATGGCTATTTAAGGAGGTCACTTGCATATGAATGGATTATGTTTTGGAGATTATTTCTTATTTTGGTGAAAGTTGGCTAGTGTGTAGCCCTTTACTCTCTCTTCTCTCTCTCTCTCTCTCTCTCGAGACATGTTTACCCCTTGAGTTGAGGATCTCTTCTATCAGGGTGAAACCCTTGGTGGGAAAACTTCTGAAGGACAAAAATGATTTATCCTTCATTAGGTTTTTCATATGAAGGTAACATTGAATAAGGAATAAAGTATCTTTCTCTTGAAAGTGTTGTCTCTTTGATGCAAAGTATACTTTATTTCAAGTGGGGCGACCTACATTGGAGTTGTAAATTGGTATGTATGGTGATTCTTTAGCAAATCTGAAGTTATCCTCTTGTTCTTTATATTTTATAATGCCAATATCTTAAGTTTCATGAATTTTGGAGCTTCCCATGTTAAGTTATGAATTTTTAAAATAACGCTGTAGACAAGGGTTTATTTGAAATTCATATCTCCAGATTTTCAACATTAAAAATCAGTTTTCTTACATGAGATGATTGTTGGTGATATCTAATAATTTAGAGAATTAAATAGAGCTAATTCAAAGGGTTTTGAAGGCATTTAAGTGGGTTGAAAACCCCAAATCAAGTCGTTGCCCTAGGAAGGGTTTGGAAATCAGTTTTTGCAAGGTTTATAACAATAGTCTCTCAAATCTGATTTGAGAGCTTTTGGCCATTTCCTGAGGTCCCCAAAAAGGGACATTACATTGAATGTTTGAACTTCCATGAATATAAAGTATTATAACTACTTTTTATGGACTATGTTGTCATGTATTTTTGTAAGCCCAAAATTAAACTTGAACAATGTCAACTCAGCCCAAATGTAAAATTTACTTGAAAACCTCTCTCAAAGTCAATCGCATTAGATTATCTGCCCATCCCAGCCTTGTAGGTCCTCGAAATGTGTTGAATAAACTTGTGCAGTGTTTCCTCAAAGTTCATTCATCTCTTTTAGTGAAGTACTTCTAAAGGCTAATTTCTCATAGCACCTATAAAGGTGAATTCTAGCCTTTTCATTGCGGTGTGCATCCTCTGCGAATGAATTGAAAGCCTATAATCATCCAAAGGTGGTATTGGAGAGTTGTGAAGGTGTTGGATACAATGTTTAGGAAAGTCTAGGGAAGTTTTGGAGATTTGGGAACATTGGTGTAAAAGCAAGTTTTTAGGGGTTAGGAGTATGTAGTCAAAATTGATACCTTATCTTCACAGGATGATTCTGGGAGTTCATAAGGAATTAGAGGCAATCAATTAGGCATCAAAAAGATGGAGGAATCCTCTACATCTTGATTTTCTTTCTGACATACCCTATTAAATGCTTAAAATGAAAAAAGGCCATTTGTTGGAGGAGGTTGAATCAAGTCCAAACCCATCCCATTGTTCTTGAAATGGTCTTAGGAGTCAAAATCATATAAAACTTTGCAAGAAAAGACCATCTGGAGCTCCGGGAAATGTGTTTTCAAGTTTTCATACTTAGTCAATTTTTGGCTTGGTTGAACAATTTTCTTGTCCCTCTTGTCCACACAAAGGGAACACGAAAATGCACCCCACCCCTCAGCTCTTCCCCATGGTTCTTCATGAGACTTTTCTTCCTCCCAAATTGAGTGCTAAGCCCATTTTCCCAAATTGTACAGTTGGCCAAGTGGCACCATCCTACACAAGGCACATTTTCTTTTCCCTCTTGTCCTTGGGATAGAGGGGACAAAGGGGACACAAAAATGCACCCCTTCCAGGTTCTCCATATGACCAAGTTTTTGGCCCTTCAGGTGCCCAAGCATGTTTTTCACATCTCCCTCTCCTCTCACTATGTTGTGACACTTGTCATGATCTAGAGGAGGTTACATTTTCTTGTCCCTCTCATCCCAGGACTAAGGGGACATAAAACAGCTCCCCTCCCTCAAGTCATCAAAACCCTAGTTTTAAAGATAACTCTTTTTCTCACCCATGAACTTAAAAATAGACTAACAAGTTGCTTTAAAAACTCAAAGAAGCTTGTTTTAACCTCATTTCTTCACCTCGGATTCGACCTAGCAACCATTGTTGATGTCATAAACCTCCAAGTCTTTTCAAAAACATCGAGACATGATGAAAATTTGTTTCATGGCCAGCCATGAACGTGAAAACGAAGAAAAAATCATAACTCTCAAAACTATTTGGTTTACATGTTAAGGGTAAACATGTGGATACCTTGCACGGTGGGTGGAGAATTATACATTGTTATTCTAGTAATGCCTTTACACGCTGATAACAACTTGGAATACATGAAGTGTGGTGATACTTTTTCAAGAAGAGATACTAGTTCACTGGGATGTCCAAGTTTTCTTGTTGCTTCAAGAACCACTTGTATATACCACCACCGTATATTTGTGTAGCTTAGCCAAATGATGTGAATTATTTTGTTATGAGGAGTTTTATTGGAAATTGATGAATGCTTTTGAAATAGTGTTAAGTGTTGTGTTTCGAGAATAATAAACTATGGTTGATTATGTTGAGTAAATAAAGGATTTTGTAATGTCCCCTTTTTGAAAAATTAAAATGAGAGTAAAATTGATTTGAATGTAATTTTAAAATGAAATTTTATAAATTCTTAAATCGAAATAAAAGGGAAGTTTGATTCTCTTCTAATAAAAACATGTTTTTAAAGGTAAATCAAGTGACTAGGTCCAAGTTGATTTTCTTCTTTTTCATTTAATAATTAAATCAAGTAAAGTGATTATTCCTAAATGGGTCCTACTTCCATATGAATCTTTTTAATATCCCTATGAATTTAATATTAAGCACGTAAAGTGAAACTTTCAATCACATTTGATATGTTTATGTAAAGGAGATTTCCTCTTTTCAAATATCATCAAATATGGAGAAGAACTTTGACTATGCGTTGCCGTTGCGGATACGGATACGAAGTATCCGTTTGATATCTTTGATATGCGATACGTGGATACGTCAATTTTAAAAACCCTTGGATACGATACGTCTTGATACGTCCGTATTAAAATATATTAAAATATATATATATATATATATATATATTTTTTTTACATTTACTCATTTTACTCATTTTTAGTCCATAAAAACTGAAATAGTAATTCAAAACTTGAATCAATGTTCAAAACATTCAATATACTTAAGACTTTGCATTTTTATTGATCATGTGGTCACATACATATGATATACGGAAAAATCCATTCGAATATATATACTTATATTATTATAAATTTATATTATCAGATACTTATATCATTATATATAGACAAATCATACAAAAAGCATCCATCTACCATAATCATCATCATCATAATGATTCTTTCAAAAGATCGCAAGAAGTTGCTTGGTCCAAAAGGTACAAAAATGGATTTTATGAAAATAAGAAAAATATTGCCATCAATGCGTAGAGCTCGAGAAAATATATACTTTTAGAGAAGACGACACCTAAAACGGAGCCACAGAATGAAAGTTATGGCACATGCAAGTTTTTGCTGCTACATCTTCCCGGACCCTTTCCAAAAATGGCAAATTTTTTTCCATACTTGCGATTTTTTCACCAAAAAAAAAAATATGCCAAAAAAGGAAAAAAATTTCCCTGCAAAAACAAGGCCGAACTAAACATTTATTCGATTGCTTCAAAAACTTAAAAACGCTTTTGAGACAGATTCTCTACTCCAGATACGTGGCGGATATGCCCGCACGTATCCGCCACGTATCCTGGAGTATCCTGCGCGATCCGTAGCCGACCGTTCGATCCTTCGCGATCCGTATCCGAGACGCCTCGGGCAGGATTCGGTAAAAGACTTTGAGGATGTGCAAACAAAAACTATAAAAGAAGATGTGGTCACTCCTTTTTTGGCATGTTGACGGTTTATAAAACTTATCTTCATGCTTGAAGAAGGGATGTATGCCCACTTATGATAAAAATAAAAGGTGTTTATTAACACCACCATTTGTGAAGTGTGTGTGCCCATATAAGCTTGAAGTAATAAGTTTTGCAATCATTTCTCTTTATATATACAAGGCGCCATTTTTGGGAGAAGATATAAGCTTGCTTTGAGGGTTTGAAGTGTGATTTATGATGAATATCTTTTATTACATGTTGTTGGTTTTTACCTAATGAAGTCGACTTGTTTGGGCATATGCTAAGAGTGTTTTGGAGTGATTTTGAAGTATTTATAAATCTGTTGTTTAGATTTATTAATTGTCGAACTAGACCTACATTTATTGACTCTTAAAGTGAAGAGAAAAGTGTTGGAATTGTGTTGCAGATTTTACCCTAACCCTAGCGACTG
This sequence comes from Taxus wallichiana var. yunnanensis, assembly GCA_018340775.1. Lineage (NCBI taxonomy): Eukaryota > Viridiplantae > Streptophyta > Pinopsida > Cupressales > Taxaceae > Taxus > Taxus wallichiana. The sequence goes on from CM031243.1 coordinate 605,119,681, forward strand.
GGTTTAGGATTTTGGGAGTTGTTTCGAGGGGTTTCTAATGCATAAAAAGATCTGGTTTTTATTATGGATAGAAGCTCATAATTTTCCCTTTCTGTTGCACTTGGTTTCAATTCAAAAGAGTTAATATTTTGGAAGTTATGGATTTTCAAAGTTTTAGTTGATTTTCAACAGTTTTATTTATTATTTTACTTCTGCAAAAGTATATTGGAAAAAGGAGTATAAATACCGATTGGATTGCCCATCTAAACCCTCACCTTGGCTCACTCCAACCCCATTTGGGTTGTATTGTAGCTGACACTAGGGTTAGTTGAGGTAAACCTAGAAGGGTTTATCTTCTAAGTTGTTTGTTTTTGCAAGTAATTAATAATAAATCATTAATATCCCACAAGGGATATTACAATTTGTGTGTTTAATGATGTTTATATATGATGCATATTGTGTTGAACCGCAAATAAAAAGTGTTTGATTAAAGTTCTTGGTATTCTTGCATTACTATATGTTGAAGAGTGAATTGATTTATAAAAGCATAAGTTAAGCCTCCACCTAAAGTAAACATATATCCGGCATATAGAATTATAGTTTACCTTTTACTTTCTCAATGAACTATCTTGTGTCTTAATGTTTAACAATAGTCTTGTATGGTTGGAGTAGTCCAAAGACAATAACATAAGGAGAACAAAAGATCGGCCTTGTTAATATTAGTAAATAGAGAGAAAATATGCTATAAAAACACTATTTATGATAAACATGACTAAACTAGATACTACCATTTAATGGCCAAAGACCTTGAGCCCATTCCACTTAAGGGAAGCTAATGTCATAATTTTCAGTTATTTTTGTGAGCTTTGCATTCTTTTTAGTAATTTTATAAGTATAGTGGTGTTCGTTAGGTAAAGGTGGAAATCCAAAAGAAAAAAAGAAGAAAAAGGAACTATTATGTCCCCAAGGAGGTCGGTCTTTTTTAGAAGGTTCTAATTGGTTTTTAGCACCACCTCTAGCTATTTAAAGGGGTCACTTGGCTTGGAAGAGGTTATGCATACTTTTGAAAATTATTTCTCTTGGAGTTGGAGCATGTTTGTTTTCTCTCTCTTCCATTGAGGACGAAAACCCTCTTGGAAAACCTATTGAGAACGAAACCTCTCAATAGTGGGCTGGTTTGAGGACGAAATCCCTCAAGCTTGCAACAAGGTGATCTCATAAGGAGTTGTATTCAGTTTTGAAGGCATTTCCAGCCCTCTCCTAGGGTGGCGACTTGCCCTAAGGTGGTGTTTGGGGTCTTCTAGGGCACGACAACTTCAAATTCAGCCATCATTGTGTTTCTCCTATTTTTAGCAGCTGGAATCTACATTTGTACTTTGATTTGGGGATGAAATATTCACTATTATTAAATTAATTTCCATGATATTAAATTGGGAAAAAAAAAAAAAAATCAGTGCTTTTCTATTGCAATCATTTTGAGATTTGAAGAATACTATATTGAAGTGTTTCTCAATTGTTTCCAACAAGTTCTTTGGCTGATTTCTATAATAAAATAAATATATTTACATCCTACTTCTAGGGTTTGGAATTTAATTTTAGTTTGCTTCGGTTTACTATTCGGTTTGTGCAAGTACTTTGATTTTCAGCTTCAGCCCGGAAAAGGGGCATTACACTCTTACATGCAAATGTTGACTTAAGGTATGATTTGAGTTGCTTAAAGAATGATAGAAAAAGTGTGTTTTTATATTTGCCTCTTACTTAGCTATTTGTTGAACAAGATATAGGCTTGTAATTGCTCAAGAATCTTATTTGTAGAGCAGAATAAGGCATTAAACTTGTTTCAAATATGTGCTTAATTATGTGACATAAGAACAATTGTTGTTGTCTATATGCTTTTGAAATGTTGTTTCTTTTAATGAGCATTATTTGTTATCACTCGCGTATAAATCATATGGTGTTCTCTTGAATAATGGAATGAAGACTTTTGTGCTTGTGAGTGTTCTATGTTATTGTATGTTTGATTGTATGTTCCCTAAAGCATATGGCATATGATTTCTGCAGAATTCATGATTCCTGATGTTTCGTGGTCACTGTTGAGGTGGGGCATATAGGATCAGGTGTACCTCGCCATGGTTAGGACTTTGGCCTTTCATGCCACTACATCCATTACGGGATCATCATGCCAATCAGTACATTGCACCAAATCTGAAGACTAGTGTTGAGTATCTCTTCTATCTCATATTCTTCTTTCAATATTTAACTCCTACGGGAGAATATAAAAATCTATTTTACATTTCCAACCTACATGTCGAAGATTATTGTAAATTTACTTGGTGATGTTTTTTTACGTATTGATGGTCAATTGGTATTCTAATGAATAAGAGTTGATACCTACAAGAGTTTTCTTATGTTTCAATTTCCATTTCTGCAATTGAATGTATGATGTAATTTTGTAATGTTGACGTTTAAAAAAATTGTGGGTTGCCACATTTTGCTTCTCAAAAAAATGCAAAAAAATTGTTAGATGGGTTCAGCTTGATAGATGTAAAATCACTTGCTTCTATGCCTTTGGACACAAGGCTGAAACTTTCAGCCAGGTCTGATTGAAAAGTAGTAACATGAATTAGTCTATAGGAAACTAGTTGGTAGCTAAGTCACCGCATTTGAATTCGTGTTCGAATTCAAAATTCGTAAAAAATTTGTCGCTAAAAAAATTGACGGTAAAATTCATGATTAAATTCAACTAAAAAGAAAATACTTATATTTTTAAAAATATAAAATAAAGATATTACTAAATACAAATATAAATATATAAATAAAAATTTAAAAGCATTGTATATTAAATATAAATATAATGAAAACTAAAAATCAAAAAAAACATTAAAGGATTACAATATTAAAAGCATTGTATATTAAATATAACTATAATAAAAATGGTAAAAATAAAACCTAAACTAAAAATTAAAGGCATACAATATAACTAAAAGTGATATATATCTTGGCACGATAAACCTAAAGTGAACTGAAATAATAATGCGATCGTATGGGCAGCGGAAAAATGCTCTCGATAGGATTCTGAAGCGGAAATGATAGTCGCCATTTCTTTCGCAGAGAGGCATGGTATTTTCAAACGAGTTAGGGCATAATAGCGTGAAGCTTCTAAGCACAGCCGGGTACATTAGCATCCAGTCACAGAATAACATTTTTCCCAAGTTTCAAACACATTGGCTAGGGAAAAATGACCATACAACAATCATATTTTCGATTTTTCAAGTCGTTTTTGGCATGCGGGAATTAAAATCGTGATTTTGGACGAATTTCGTGTCAAAGCATAAGATTCGGCAAATTTCACACTTTTACCTTTAAAATCGGCGAATGCGATGACACAGTTGGTAGTTTAATCTATCTTATAGCCACCAAGTCTAACTTGAGCCATGCGATCAGCTACATCTCCCAATTTATTACACCTCCTAAACAAAAACATTGGACATAAGCAAAGAGGTGCTATGTATGTGACCAAAACATCAAACTTTGGCACTCTATATTGTAAAAGTAAGGAGATTCAATTATGTGGCTTTTCAAACTTGGATTGTGCAAGATCCATGGATAACAAGAAATCTACATCAGGTTATGTGTTCAGTTTTGGAATTAGAGCAGTTTCTCAGATTAGCAAGAAACATGTGGTTTCACTTTCCTCAACAGAAGTAGAATACAGAGCAGCAGAAATAGGGGCATGTGAAGTTGTTTGGCTTAGAAAATTACTGGAAGATCTACAACTTCATAAGATTGAGCCCACAATCCTTTTCTGCGATAATCAGGGAGTTCTCGAGCTGGCAAAGAATCTAATAATTCACGAGCGAACAAAACATGTTGATGTACATTGTCACTTCATTTAATGGCTCCTAGAAGATGGGCAAGTTGAGCTCCAAAATCGTTCAACTCAAGACCAAACTGCAAACATTCTCACCAAGTCTCTTGGCCTAGATAAATTTATAAATTTAGAGATAAACTTGGTGTATTTTCTAGAATGACCATTAAGGGAGGATGTTAGAGTTTGTAACATAAAGTTATAATGGTCATACTAGTCTTGGCAATAGGCTGAATAAAAAATTTCATTTATGACTTTAGTTTTAGTTTGTTTTATCAAATAATGTAAACATGACATGATGTTCACTTAGTCATTTTACTTTTAGGTTTAGGGCTTGTGTCACCCTAATATTAGGGTTTATGTTGTTGCTTTCCTATAAAGGGAAGTTCTCTCTCATTAATACATCCAAGAAGTATTTCTATTTTGAGTTCTTGCTCGGTTTGTGTGTGTTTGGTTTTCATAATATTTTTACGACACTGCCAAAAGAGATGGTGGGACTGCGGAATTTGTTTGAACTTTGAAGTTATGGGCCTTGGAGGGAATCTTATTTTCCTCGCTTACAAATTGGTCTTTTCACAAGTTGTGGTTGTAACTTGTGCTTTACTCTCAGTAAGGTCCTAGATCTAGAAAGCAAGGAAGAAACTACTTAACGTGAAAGATCCCCAAGTGGATCTATATTGCCCTAGAAGGGTTTTATGACAAACCCAACACTAAGTGCAAATGAATAAAAGATAACTCAGAATTTATTGTTGCAGATCTGTGTTTTGAGTTGGGAAAAGAGACTGGAATTATGGTAAGAACCCACTCAACTAGCAATAAAAGGATGGTTTTCTTACTCCAATGTGATAAGAATATTTTAGCAAGCCCAAGAATGAACCCAAACTGATTTGATCCCTTCCCCAAATCTGATCCAAATTTTTAGTTTGAGTCGTTTGACATTTCATCAAACACTTAGCATGCAATTGCTGCAAAATATATTTTTCTATGGCCCAAATGAAATACAAGACCATGCAAAGAGCAGCTTGACTGCTGCAATAAATCCTCAAAATAGCGGCTAGGGTTTTGTTGGAAGACCCCCAAACATAACCAGCCATATACAAATAAAATACTGATTTTTAATAGCAAAATAAAAGCTGGAGAATACTCAGAAATCTGCCCTCTAAAGGGGACTGAAAATACACATAAAACCCTCCTAGAAAATTCTGATATTAATTTCTTTTGAGCCCAAAATGACAGTACAATAGATGGCACACAAATCAGATCTGAAAATACCTCTTAAACAGCATAGAACATCCAAAAAGTGAGTCACCCCACACTGACAAATATGCTAACTGCTGCTGCGATTTTATTCTTCAACCCACACTGCTGGATATGACTGAAAATCTGATTAAATCAATGAGAAATCCTGAGTGGAAATCTCTCACAATACTCTTGGGGTTTTCATCCGCAAGAGATATAATCCTAAGGGTTTCGTCCTTGGATTATTTGCACAAGCTCAGAGCTCACATGCAAGAGAAAATATCATATCAAAAATCTAGAATGCCTCTACATAGGTTGACCTCTTCTTTATATAGGAAATGGGACCCAAAGTGACCTTTGGACTTCCAATGAAAGTGATCTTTGGACTTCCAAATCGCATTCTCCCTTAGGAAGTACATTTTAATTAAGTGCTTTTATTTTATTGCACTTTCCTAAGTTCTATTTGAAAGTTAAGTTTATTAATTTATCAAGCATTATAATTTTATTGTATGTGCATTATAATTTTATTTAATATTTTGCACAATGCAAATAAAATAAATAAAACTTAGTCACTCTTATATTTTTCCTTTGGCTGTCGGGTTGACAAAATAGGCCAAAGGTCTTCAATTGGAAAAGGGGACATTACATAACGTAATGATTGAATGTGTCTATAGACTCCCAAATTACCATCAAAATATTACCCAAGGGAAGCGCAGTTAAAATATTTCTGTTAGAAAAGAATAATAAGTAATTTCTACAGCTGATGACCAAGCAATTCAAGGTGCAAATCCTGATGAGAAAACTTAAATTCAGAATAACTTCTAAGTTCCTCACTCTCCCTCAGTATTCTGAGTTCCTCTGATTTATCTCAATTTTTTAAGCTAATAGAAATTAAAATCAGCAATCTTAAGAGCCACAAGCAACAAATCTCAATGCTGGTTGTTGCTAGGCCAAAGATTCAGTCCCTGCAAAGTAAGAAATTGGACAAAATTTTCAAGGAACTTCAGTAGATGAAAGTTAAACAGAAGAATTTGACGACACAGTTTGGAGAGTTAAAAGGCAAAACATCTCCCCTACGTCAAGAGGGCTTGATGATGGCTTGATGGGAGACAATTCATTTGCAAGTGACAATCTAGAAGCTCTCGTCTACACTGAAGTGAGGATTTTGAGATGTTGAAGAAGCTAATTAATATGGCAGTAAAAAAGTGAATACAGAGCATCTGCTGTATTTCAGAGATTTCTGTTTTGTCTGCTTTGCCAGTAAATTATCATCTTCGTCATTATTTCAAATTTGGTGGCAGTGACGCAGTGGATCTCCATTTAGTTCTCTTTTTAGTTGCCACATCTGAATTCGTGTTCAAATTCATGGAGGATAAAATTCATAAAAAAGATCATTACAATAAAAATCAGCCATAAAATTCATGCTTAAATTCAAGTACAAGAAGTATCATGATTGTAGTTTAGATTAAATATTCAAAAAGAAAGAATGAACTTCAATTACTTCTAATGAATTCCAACAAATTTTCATGAATTAATAATGAATTTTAGTGAATTTTAACAAATTTCAACAATTTTTGTAGTCATATTTGGTATTCGGAGAATTTCAAAAATTAACATCAAATTGACCAAATGCAGTTACTTAGGTTCTCTTGGCATTAGAGATTATCCAAGACTAGCTTTAGTTGGTTTTGCAATTTTTCCTTTTGTTTGAGCTATTGGTAGTCTCTGGATCACTCACCAGGTTTATTATCTGGACTCTTGCAATGTATCTCAGTTAATGAAGGGATTTTGACTGGTAATAGTGTACTTGGGATACTGCTGCAATCTGCACTTCTTATTGTTGAATAGTATAATGAATACACACACACACATATATATAGAACTCTAAGTATAGGAATGGATGGATGAAAAATATTAAAAGAAATAATAAATTACTTCATTGCATACCAGTTCAATGAGCTTCGGTTCCAAAACATTTCTCCATTTTTCTTCAAATTTCTCCAATAGAACTTTAGCAAACTTGTGTACATCTGTCTCTGATGGATTGTATGACATTGCATTCCTAAAAACAAGTCTCACATCTTCACATATTTCACGAACATTACTGTAACCTGAACCATCTTCTGCCTCCATTCGATCTTGCACACTTCTCAAGTTCATAGGTCTTTTAATAACCTTCCATGCCAAAGCATAGATATGAGTATTCAGATAACAAAAACGGTTTGTTCCATACAAAACAAGTGTACAAAAGGGGTGTTAGCATGCAATAAGAATTTATTTTAATTTCAAATAATGATGCTCAATTGATACTACAATGATGATGATAAAATGTAGTTGCATTGTCATAACACACATAAGGTGGTTAAGAATACTTTACATCTCACATGCCAAAATTCACTCCAAAAACAGGGTTTCATCTTTCTACAAATTGTAAGGAACATTCATGTTGCAAGTCAATAATCTTTTATTGATTTGTTGCAAATAGATAGACTTGCCATCCCAAAATACATGGGAGGATGTTACTGTCACAGGCAAGAACTGCCCTTTTTGTCTTCTTTTCTGTTATTGCTTTCAGTTGAAATTTGTTGGTATCATTGCAGTAGTATTGATCGTATATTCTCATGAATTGAAGGATATATATGCATGTTGTGGAGTTGTGTCCTTGAAAACTGCATTTTAGGCTCAGATAATTCCACAACATTCCAAAGTAACTATCATTAGAATATCCTATTGTAATAACCATCTAATGGAATATGTTTCGATCCCTCGTCATATGGCACAAGAATGTGGAAAAAATAATCCAAGGGTAGAAAAGGTACAATCAACCAGGTTATATGAATAATTGCAGGACAAGGAGGTCTCTGAGTGTTATTGTTAAGGATAATTTTCCCCAAAGCACCCTTAACACATAAAGACAAACACCTTTGTATTATTACCATGCACAATCCTACAGAAATCTGAAGGTGTAATGGTTGAGATTTACAATGTGCATGGCCTAAACCAACAGCGCTAGAGATGTGAATATGATCAATCATTAAAAATCACCCACACTAGTCCCTTCATCTATGGTTATCTCTGTTTCATGATCATTGCCACCTCCAAAATCTAGAAGTGGATGGCTTGACTCCATGTACTGCATGATTACACAAGAAACATGATGAACAATCCTTGGTTCCTTAAAGCCCCCTTTATCCCTACGTTAAGCCTATGAATAGTAAGATAAATGACAACTACCAGGCTCTCCCTTCCCCCTGCCCAACATTGTCGTATAACCCAAGACAACTGAAGATTGTTGCAAACACATTGTTTGAGGGATATTATTGATTTCTAGAAACTGCTTCAGCTCCAGAGTCATTCACTTGTAACAAGGTAATATCTAAACCCGTTCCTCCATGGAAAATCCTACAATGTCAGTTTAGAAGTGAAAGGTCTCACGTCAGTTTGGAGGTGAGAGGTCTAACTTAGACATTCAAATAATTGTCCATGATTAGAGTTTACAAGATTCCATTCATTTAGCAAATTCATAACTGTATGAATGATGATAGTTTATTTACTTACGAATTAGCAGTTTGCACTATCAGAACAACCTTATGAGGTACCCCTCTTTGCCTTTTTATCTAGTTTGTACTCTACATCAATTTTGTTCTTGATTTCATTTATTATTAGGTTTGATTATTTATAGTGATTTTTCCGAGTTCTTGAGAAAGAGGAAGTGTCCATGGAAGGAAGAAAAAAACTCCCAGATTTTGGAGGTGGCATCGGTACAGCTATTAAAAAAATATATAGAAAGGATACTTGAAAATTAGATTACAGGAAATAATTTTTTTACTTGAAAAGGGGCTCAACTGTCTAGGGACATCTGGAACAGGCTGACATGGGGTGTCCCTCAGGGACGTCCCAAAGGCTTGGGGACATCCTCAAATTTTGATATGTTGGTGGAGGAGAGGCAGAACAGCATGGGAATGTTTTTTCCCCAAGCAATCATCCCAAAAACATCCTAGACATCTAATAGCCACACCAGGCACAAGGACACATTCCCATGGTTCGCTGATTACTTATATAATCCATATGTTAGATGCATGGTAGAAGCACTTTAGCAGTCCGGCTACCAAGCTCTGGAATCTCACTAACAAGTTTGGAACCAAGCTAGAGTAGTAAGTATCGACATACATGGGACCAGAGAAAACTACAAACAACTAGGCATCCATGTTGGATACGTTGGTATGAGTTTGGGGTATACCTGAAACCATATCGTGTATGGCTGAAACATCCTCTGAATTAAAGAACATCCCCACTCCTCATTTGGGGACATTTAGGTGACATTCCCCATTGAACAAACAGAAAAAATAACACTCAATCTTCAAGAAAAGCTATTACAACCTTAACTAAGGAAAGAAAAAAAGAAATTATATTAATGTCCACAAATGAGGAAAGAAACACCCGATCTTTAAGAAAAGCTATCACAACCTGAAACAAGAAAAAAAAAGAAAGAAATTATATTAATGTCCACAAATGACCAAAAGTAGGTCAATGGGACTTGAGGATGCAACAGTTCACAACAAAAGTTCTAGGAAGAGAGAATCCTAGAAGCAAAATATAAATAAAGCAATGTTCCACTAACAAACATGATAATGAAATCAATACAAATAGCGATGGTGAAAAACAATAGCCTACAAAGCATGTGCCAATGAAGACTAGAAGGAAATCTCATCGACTAACTTTTTCTATGCTTGAAGTGGAGGACTCGACTGGGATGAATTTGGTCACAGTTTACTTGTCAAATCTAGACACAAATTGCACACGATAATGTAAAGACACAATAATAATACTGTGTTATTTATTAAACATATCATTTTACATTATATAGGCAATGGACATCCTATTTTCAAGGAGTCTTCCCATAACAAACCAACTACTAAATTAAACATATATCTCCTAATGTTTAATTGAGTTGTTGTAACCCCAATAACAACTCACTCACACACACAATGTTATATTATCCTAGGTAAAATAATTCTTCACACAACTATTTATATCTCATACGTGTAGTTGTATAACAAACTATTTACATATTTATTCTCATGTATACAAATTATACTCACCCATAATAATAAACCATGTGATACTATTCCTAACATTCCCCCTCTTAGTGCAAACATGGGAGCAACCACCACCTTACAAATAAGTAGTATGTTGCTCTAGAGCTTGCACAAGATCTAGACCCTCACCTTTGATTGTGGGAACTACATCAGCCATGAATAGGGATAAAGACCGATATAGTATTGCGATCAATCAAGAACATTATTCATGTTTAACTCATTATCCAAATGATCTGTCTAACACAATTAGACCCTTCGACATATTTAGGTGAATACATGTACCATATTGGAACACATCAACCTAACTAGTCACTCCGATCAAGAACACTTCCTACTTTAGTATTTGTGGTCTGGAACTTTGCATCATCACAATAGGAAAAATACTGAAATTATACTGCACACACAAACAAAAAAGCTCTTCTATTTTTATTCTTAGTCACACACACAAAATAAACTGAAAAAGGTGTCACTAAAGAATAACGCGACCTTTGAGGCAATGACAAACGCGAGAGCATTGATCGTCCTCGTGCCTCTGTTGCCTCCATCCTCCAAAAAGCTTCACTTAGATGGCTCGATCAATGACATTGTATGTCCCCCAAAAATGCATCCTTTGCAATAATGGATTTCAAATTTTGACTCATAAATTTGACAAGATCACACAGATTGATGTTGACAACAAACTTACTTTTGTATTGATGACATATATCGACAAACAATAAAATCCAATACCAACATAAATAATTGGCGATAACATGTCTTTATTGATTAAATTCAGAAAATTAACTTGACCATCTAGACATTTATTGATTATTGACACAATTTATTGATTTGATTTAGAAACAATCCAAATCTTCTAGACTCAAATAAATAACATACTTAACACTTTACTAAACACAAAACTAAATTTTAACAAACTAATAACACTACAAGAATAAATAAAGACTAACAACTATTACTCTAAATAATATAATGTCAAATTTCTAAAACACAACTATATGGAAATAAACCTAAATGCTAATAACCTGGCAACATACCTACAGGACTGCAAACTAGATGAGTTGTTTTGACTTGCATGGTAAGTAGGATGTATAGATGTGAAAATCCATGTGAAGGTGGACAAACCGCACAAGTGTAGTATGGAAATAATTTGGTGCATCGTTGAGGTCAATGCATGGCACTGAAGGGACTGTGCAAAATAACAAATCAGATCTAGGATTGCATGCTCACTGCCAACTTATTAGATGATAATGCTTCGTCTACCTTGGATCCGTTGTCATATTACTGAGCAGAGTTTCCGTTATATTTTCCACACTTGGATCACTACTAAGTGTTTGATCTGACCACCAGAGAAATTATTTTAAAAGTATAATCGATAGAGCTATGACCAAATTCTAGTCAATAGCCATACGACAAATGACATGCACAAAGCAGTGTAACAACAAAGATAATATGATGGTATAGTAATGTTTTAAAAATCGAAACCAGTCCGGGGTTGGACCCTGACCGGAACCAAACCGGACCGTTCAAACTTTATGAACCAGCTTTACTAAAAACATGTAAAAATTACATCTTTAATGAAAACAATATATTTGAAAGATTAGAAACCATGATTCCAACAATTACGAGACCCCAAAATATTGTTTAATGTTTAGTCTCTAGCATCTTACCAACAAGAACATAGTTAGAGGCATTATCTATGATGATTTGTACAACATTTTCCACCCCCACCTCTACAACAACCTCATCCAAAAGCTCAAACAACAAATTTGCATCTTTCACACTATCGATGCATCAACCGATTTAAAAAGATAGTTCTTTGTGGACAAGAGGTAAGAAAATTTATTATAGTGTGGTTCTTGCCATCACTCCACCCATCCGACATAATAGTAGATCCTGTTTTGGCCCATGATAGTTTAAACTCTTTAAATATTCATCTATAACGCAACTTCTTTCGAAAAGAGATCCTCTCAAGTCATGCATACTAGGGCCTTTGAGGCCCTTACCAAAATACTACAATGGAATCACACATAAGTTGGTAATAAGGTGAGCGGGCAACATTGAAAAGGATATTTGCATCATACCTTCTTCTTTGTATTCGAAAAAAGTTTCTTTATATTGCTTCTTCCAATGGATTATCTAAGGTGGGCTGATTTTCTAATTGGCATGGAGGCACTAAAAGTGTGGAAGAAGATGGAAAAAATCTTTGGATGTTCTTTTTTTTTTTAGGCCGGTTTTCATGACTATGAATAAATGTGGGAGGCATATCCCGAGAGGGATCTCTAACATGGACAGAGGGGTCAAAGCAAGAGCCTTCAACACTTGTTTGGGCCATGGCATGTTGTCTCCTTCTCCCTATTTCAAAGCATCCATATCTTTTTGCCTAACCTTCTCTTCTTTATGTTTCTCACTAGAACTATGGGCCACCCTTGATTACAGCATGCCAGTATCTATGTTAGCATGGTTCCATGTAGGGTCTTTAGTTTATCATTTCCAATCTAATGACATCAATATATCCGATGTGTGCATCACATGGGAAAACTTGGCCTCTTTGACCAGCCAAGTGTTGTTTCAACCTATGAATACCCCCTTGATGTGTTTCTTACAATATTTACAAAATACTTGATTATTATCTATATTAGCATGGTCCCATGTAGGGTCTTTAACTTAGGGGTCATTGATCCTATTTAATAAGATTTAAAAATAAGGGCAAGTTTAAAACTTAACATACCTTTCAATGTGCACACAAATGAGGTCAAGAACACTTCAAGCTTGTATATGGGTTGCGCCTCTCAAATGTAGATGTCAAGACCACCAAAATGAGCCCACAAACAATGCAAACAAACCCCAAACTCACTCCAAATCAACACTCTTCAATGTTGCTCCAAGCTTCTAAATCCTTAAAAATGAGAGAGGTGCACACAAATAGAATGAGGAAGTCTCTATATGGATGCCAATACCATCACAAAGAGCCCACAACTAACGTCAAACAAGCTCCAACTTCTAAGCTCACTCCAAAACTAAACTCTTCAAGTTATACTCCAAATTCTTTTGCTCACAAATGCTCAATGAAGAGTGTGAAGTGAATAGAGGGGAGAGGTGTCTAAATAGTTAATAAAGTACAGTTTAGGTTTTAATAAAAGCATAAATTTTAATTTAAAAATTGAATTTTTTAAATGTTGCATTGTATTTTTGCGACTGGCGACGAGAAAGCGTTCAATCGAAGGCCAAACCGATTCCATTTATCAAGTGGTTTATGCGAAAAAGGTTCAAGAAACCGATCGGTTTCGATTCCGGTTGACCGGTTCTTCTTGGGACATAGATCTAGAAAAATGGAGTAATATATGCATGGAGATGATTCGTAGATATGACAGAGATAGTGCTAATGCGCATAGTGTTGTCACATTGCTTCAATAATGGGATGGGGAGACTGTAATATCCCCTTGTGGGATATTAATGATTTAATATTAATTACTTGCAAAAACAAATAACTTAAAGATAAACCCTCCTAGGTTTACCTCGGCTAACCTTAGTGTTAGCTTCAATACAACTCAAATAGGGTTTAAGTGAGCCAAGGTGAGGGTTTAGATGGACAATCCATGGTATTTATACTCCTTTATCCAATATACTTTGCGAAGTAAAATAATAAATAATCTTGCTAAAAATTAATCTGAAACTCCTGTGAAAATAATAACTTCCAAAATACTAACTCTTTTGAATTGAAATCAAGTGCAGTAGAAAGGGAAAATTATGAGCTTCTATTCACAATAAATATCAGATCTTTTCATGCACTAGAAACCCCTCGAAACAGCCCCCAAAATCCTAAACCCAGTCGCTAGGGTTAGGGTAAAATCTGCAACATAATTCCAACACTTTTTCCTTCACTTTAAGAGTCAATAAATGCAGTTCCAGATCTGCAATTAATAAATCTAAAACAACAGATTTATAATTACTTCAAAATCCCTTCCAAACACTCTTAGCACATGCCCACACAAGTCGACTTCATTGAGTAAAAACCAACAGCATATAATAAAAGATATTCAACATAAATCACACTCCAAACCCTCAAAGCAAGCTTATATCTTCTTACCATAAATGGCACCTTATATATATTAGAGAGAAATGAGTCAAAAACTTATTACTTGAAGTGATATGAGCACACACACTTCACAAATGGTGGTGTTAATAAACACCTTTTGTTTGATCATAAGTGGGTATACATCCCTTCTTCAAGCTTGAAGATAAGTTTTATAAACCGTCAACATGCCAAAAAAGAGTAACCACATCTTCTTTTATAGCTTTTTGCTTGCACATCCTCCAAAGTTCTTCTCCATCTTTGGCGCCATCATCTAGGAGGGAATCTTATTTTAAAATGTGTCTGAAAGTCACCAACAACAAATATTAAATGCATAGGGATTTTAAAAAGATGCCCATATGAGTCGACCCATGCTTAGGAATAATCACTTTGTCTTAAATATTAATTATTAAATGCTTCCAGGAAAATGCGACTTGCCTAGTCACTTGATTTACCTTTTAAAAAATGCATTTATTATCTCAAGGTGAAGTCGAACTTCCCCTTTTATCTTTGATTTGCACATAAAAATATATCTTATTTTTAATTTTACATGTGCAAATCGATTTTCTCTTCCTTTTAATTTTTAATTAAAAAGGGGACATTACAGTCCTCCCCTCCCAAAATTGCTTGTCCTCAAGCAATATGCAAGTTCTCAATCCATGAGCCAATGTATTTTTACCATTAAACTTCCACAAGCGAGCTCCATGTGCCTGTCAAATGAGAGAACTGATGAAAGAACAACACCTTGCAATGATTGCCCCATTCTTCCTTGAATTCCCAAGGCTGCCCAAGAAAACCCACTGCTGTAATACCAAATATTGACAAGAAATCTGAAAAGTAATCATGAATTTGGCAAGAACAAACAATTTCCAGCTTGGCCCATGCATCAATAATGTTCCACAAAGTGTAAGAGAGCTCTTCAATCATGAACACGAAAGCAATTGGGAAATATACGTGGCTGTAATAATTGAGAACACCAACCTTAGGGGCTTTAAATAAACATATGGCAGCGTTGAAACAAACTTTTTCAATCTTAGAAAAGAATAGAACATCCCTCTCATTTTCCTTACTTGATTTTTAAGCTCTCGGGCATGAATCCTCAAGGTATGAACCACATGAACATGCATTTTCTGAATTAACCAATTATGCAAAGAAGGTATCCCAAAAAGTATGAGAATATATGCCAAATCTTTTCTCATTTTACCACAAAAATCAGTCATCATGCTTATTCGAAATTTTATCATGTAGTGGTACCATATGCTAGATATACTCAAATAACTACCTTGAGATGAGAGAACTTTCCTTTTTCCAAGAGTGAAAGCTTGGAACACCCAAGAGAGTATTCCAGGCTGCATACTTACAGTTCCATGGGTTGTCCTTACGCTTATGGCAGCAATCATGTTGCATGGAGAACTGAAATCAATGTTGCAATAATTTATAACCATAAGCTCATAGTCCCCAAAATAAATGCCATGTGTAACCCTTGGAATGTTAGCAATCACACCCAACTCCAAATTGATTGAATGCAAGTTACACAACTGAATTTCATCATATTTCAAAGTTGTTTTCTTTCTTATGATAGCAAACATGACGAAGCAAGAAATGAAATGTGTAACAGAAGCCCAAAGTGAATTTATAACAGCAATCACATAATTCCAAAATTTCATTCTTACATTGCTTCTAACTGTACCCTCCTTGTTATGGAGTGCAAGATAGTGTCCAAGCTCAACCATGAATTGTAGAATGTCTCCTCTAACTTCACATGCAAGCCATAAAATCTGAAAATGCTCATCAAAGAAAATATGCATGTCACTTGAACCATAATCCATGTGTTGGTAGGAAATTGTTACCTCCTTATGCATCATGCCTGATCTGAAAATCAAATTTAACTAGCAATTGTGCACACATTTCTTTGCTTTGTATTGATTTTCGATGTAAAATTTGAGCATTATATCATTTTTGTATTTTTAATAAAAGAATAAAAACTACAAATCTTGCAAATATTGAAAGAAATGAAGAGAATTCACCAGCAATTTGACACAAGAATTGATAACGGAGTTCGGCGCTTGAGGCCTACGTCTCCGGGTCCGGTTGAATGGGACCGATCTATTAAAATCTTGAAAATAATTCTTTACAAAGAATTCTACAAAATTCTGACCTTCTCACAGTCTTCCTCTATCAAAAATAACAGGGGTTGCTTTTTACATCTCCTCAAAATTCCACTCCTAGCTCAAGTTATGAGCATTACAATATTTTAGCACAGACCCGAATGCTATACAAATAAAATATCACTCCTTTTATATTGTTTCTAAGCCTCCTAGCATGCCGGCTGGGCGCTTATCCTTTTACACGGCCCACCCGGGTTCCATTCTCCTCCCCATGCATTTGACTTATCTTCTTGGGATCAATATCCCACATTTGGCGCATAAAATCTTGGAAGAGGTTTTAAAAGGTAGGTGGGCGCATTGTTTAAGTGGCTTAAGAGCCACCTTAGCCATGGAATGAGGTGCATTAGTTGGTGGATGTATATGGCGCATGTATGTGTTATTTTTAGGCGCCAAAAACAATGCAGAATATAATGCGTGGGAAACAATAAAGATTTGGATTTAATGCGTGGAATAAAAAGGTAAGAGTGATTTGAATGTAATGCGTGGAATAAAAAGGTAAGAGTGATTTGAATGTAAAGCGTGGAATATGGAGTTAAATAAATAATGCGTGGAAATGGTAGTTGCATAGTTTAAAATGGCATGTCTAATAGTCCCACATGCATAGCGCAAATGCAATTACAGGCATATATATGTACAAGTTGGTATAGTGATTAAATGAGAAGGAGGCCAAGACACCCCTCCATAATCGAGTGTGTCGAACCTGGCTGAGGGCCCCCAACCAGTAAATAGCGGGGTCCATTTGTCCGAAAACGAGTGTCCAAGACCGGCGTTCCCAAAAACCACTTTTAGTACGTCACACAATTTGTCCACATGTCACAATATAATTGAAACACTTGGCGAGCGTGCACACGTCCAACCTGCACAAAAACTCCAAATTTTGCCAGTTGCCCAAAAATTTCAGTGAGCTATAACTTTTGCAAACGAGCTCCGTTTCCTACAAACAAGATATCGACGGAATCGTATAATTTTTCTCCACGCTTTAAAAATGACTACAACTTATTCTGAGAAGATCTTAGATCGGTGTTTCTCTGTGAGGATCCTCTGGATCATTCCTCCCCACTGAGAAACTTTTGGACCCCAAAAGTCAACTTAATTGGTGAATAGGTGAGGGTATTTCTCCCTCACTTTTCCGGTTTCCATCCATTTAGCCTTGTTCGGATGCATGCCTTTGAACCCAACACGAAGATACTCAATATCACCCCTTCGCGAAGTTCTTACTTTCCTGTCCAAAATGATGTCTTCCTGCAACTCATCAAGATACTCAAGAGCAAAATCATCAATGGAAGGCATTATGTTAGAATCATCATGATCAACAATCATAGGTGGTTCATACAATCTTAAATTCTCAACATTTACAACTGAGTAGATTTGCATATATGGAGGTAAATCCAACCGGAAAGCGTTGTTACCAATTTTTTCCAATATTTGGAATGGACCATACCGTATAGGTTTCAATTTTTTACCTTCACCTATCAGTCTTTCCTTGCTGATGTGAAGCCAAACTAAATCACCAACTTTGAACTTGTGATCAATTCTATGTTTATCATGCCTAGCTTTGTACTTAGCTTGACTTTTCTCCAATTGTTCACGGACATATTGATGAACCTGTTGTATTCTCTGCACAAATCTTTTAGCCTTGTCAGAATCACTTGCACCATTAACAACAATTTCATGTCCATAATATATATCTAATGGAGAATTAGGCAAATATCCATAACAAGTCTCAAATGGAGACTTCAAAGTAGAAGAATGTAAGGCACGATTATAAGCATGTTGCACATAATAAAGATGTTCATCCCACAATTTAGGATGTTTGTTACTATAGCCCCTAAGTAATTGTACCACTGTGCGGTTTACAACCTCTGTTTGACCATCAGTTTGTGGATGAAAAGCAGTGCTCTTTTTCAGTTTTGTGTCCATTAACCCCCACAATGTTGACCAAAATTCCCCAAGAAATCTAGAATCCCGATCAGATATGATTGAAGTAGGTAAACCAAAATGAACCCAAACAAATTGAAAAAACAAATGTGCAGTTCCCTCACCAATTATTTGTTTAGTACATGGAACCAACACACATTTTGCTAAATCTGTCCACTACCACATATAAGTAATCATGTTTCTTCCGTGTCATGGGCAAGCCTCCTACAAAGTCCATGGAAACACTTTCCCAAGGCCTTGTTGGAACAGGAAGAGGAGTGTAAAGTCCTAATTTCCTATTACTTGGCTTCTTGCTGGCCATGAAAGAACACATCCCTTAATATTTTACATGTTTACATGTTCATGCATTCTAGGCTAATAAAAATATTTATGTAAATTTGCAATTGTCTTAATAACACCAAAATTCCCAAAAATAAGATAAGTATGTGGCTCCCTAATCATATGCATACGTTCATTTTCTAGAATGTAAAGTTTACCAGAATGATATAACAATCCTTCATGCAAATGATAATCTTTTTCTCTACTTGTTTCCCACTTACTAGATCCTCATACACTTCTCTAAAGTCGACATCATTTACATATTGTTCCTTGTAACTAACATGAGCCAAAGAACTATGCTTGTAAAAGAATAGATGTTACTACCACTTTGGTGAATCTGGATAACATGTCGGCAACCTTGTTTTGAATACCTTTTTTATACCTGATTACAAGATGAAATTGTTGCAAAAATCCCATCCACCTGAAATGTCTAGACTGCTGCAATTTGGTTTGTGTTTGTAAGTATTGAAGCGGTTGATGGTCAGTATGGATAATTGTTTCTTTTCCCATTAAATAATGCTTCCACTTTTTAACACTTTGAACCAAAGCATACAACTCTTTATCATAAGTTGGATAGTTTCTTACCGCACTTGTAAAGGTTTCTAAATGGTAACACACTGGTCATTTGTTCTGCATCAAAACTGCCCCCATTGCGTAGTCACTAGCATCTGTCTCAATCTCAAATGAATGTTGTAAATCCGAAGTGCCAAGATCGGAGCGGTACTTATCTTCTCTTTCAGTGTATCAAAGGCTTTTTGTTGTTTTCCTCCCCACTGAAAGACCTGTTTAATACTTGTCAAAGCATGCAAAGGAGATGTAATATATGAGAAGTTAGCAATAAATTTTCTCCAGTACTGAACTACACCTAGAAAACTTCTAACTTCCGTCACATTTGTGGGTCTAGGCCATTTCACAATAACCTCTATTTTTGCAAGATCAATTCTCAATTCTCCATTTCCCACAATATAACCCAAGTAAATTAAAGATGTTTTTCCAAATTCACATTTTGACATCTTGAAATACAATTTCTCTTTCCTTAGTGCATCTAAGACTTTACGGATGTGTTTAACATGTTCATCCCATGACTTCTTCGAAAATAAGAATATCATCTAAGTAGACAATAACGAAATTATCAATGAATGGTCTAAAGATTTCATTCATAACTCTCATGAATGTTGTCGGTGCATTGCCTGAAACCAAAAGGCATCACTAACCATTCAAATAATCCTGTTTCGTTTTAAAAGCGATTTTCCAAACATCACCTTTTTGCAATTCTTACTTGGTGATAACCACTTCTTAAGTCTAACTTAGTGAAATAAATTGCATTCTTTAATTGATCCAGTAAATCATCTATTCTAGGAAGAGGGTAACGATTCTTTATAGTAATCTTGTTTAAAGCACGAAAATCAACACACATTAAGCCAAGTGCCATCCTTCTTAGGAACCATATAATTGGTGAACCACATGGGGATGTACTTGACGAATTATACCTTGAGCCAAAAGTTCCATTACTTGTCTCTTGATTTCCTCGTTCTCTACTACCACAACTGTACATTCGATATTGGGAAGAGGTGCATCCTGAAGCAAGCTGTATCTCATGTTGAACCCCTCTTTTGGGAGGTAGACCACATGTGATCTGAAAAACATCATCAAAATGAGAAACAATTTTTACCAATTCATCCTTATGTTTCAGATCACAAGTCTCAAAAGCCATCTCATGTTCTTTTTCTTTGGCTTTGACCACCATGAGCACAAAACTTTTGCTTGAGTTTACAAGCCTTTTCATTTGACTGCGATTACGAGGATAGATTATTCTTTTCACGGTGAGCTCTAATAATAAACTCAATTCCATCCTTTACAAGCAAATATTTATTTTCTTCCCTATAGAAGATTGCTTTACGATCATACAAATAAGGACTTCCCAAAACCACCCCACAAATATCCAAAGAACTACATCGATTCAACCTCATCAATAAACTTGCATGTGGCAAATCTGAAAGTACAAGTTTTAGTTACCTGCAATTTTGCATCATCACAAACCCAACCCAAAGGATAAGGCTTAGGATGTGGTTTAGTTTTGAGTCCTAGTTTCTTAACAACCTCCTCAAAAATTAGATTAGCTTGAGATCCACTATCAAAAAGAGTATCAATTTTTGTATGCTTTGAAATTACTCTAATGTGGAAAAGCTCATTTCTTTTCTTATCATCGGGTATAGTTTGTTTATTAGAAGAAGATCTGACATACATGTAGTCTTATTTGTTGGAAATTGAAAGAGTTGATTTACCTTGAAAACTCATAGGCTGTGATTTTGGTTTCATCCCCGAATCGGAACCAAGATCATGCACTATGGTGTTTGTTTTCTTTTCTTTTCCTTTCTTAACCATCCATTTAGGCTTCTTTTCGGGATGTAATTTCCAACATTTAGACTCATCATGGTTTTTTTACAATGATTACAAAATGGTTTTTCATCTTCCTTCTTAATGAGAGAGTTTGTTTTATGCTTACCCTTTCCTTTTCCTTGTTCTTTCGAACCTTTTCCTTGATTGCTTGTTCTTCTGATTAACGAAGAGAAAGAGGACTCCTTTGTCATTTTCCCTCGTGCTTCCCGATGGGTTGCTTGAACACATCTTTATCAAGATTAGTAGGACCTAAAACAAGTATCATATGCCTTAGATAACTATGCAATCCACCAATATATTTGAGCAGTGTTTCTTCTGTGTTTAGGGAAATTCCCAGAATTAGAGCCCTTTTCCTAAATTCTTGTGTGTATTCTTGAACACTTTGTCCCTTAGTTTGTCTTAATGTTTGCCAATCCATCATAGCTTGTTGCTTATAACCAAGAGGATAAAATTGTTGCCTAAGATTTGAAACAAATTCAGACCAAGAAGTGATTTCTATACCTTTGTTTTCTTCCACTTCCTGAAGCTTACTCTCCCACCAAATGAGTGTTGTGCCACCCATCCGAAGAGTTGCCAGATGAATCTTTGCTTCATCATCAACAATTCTCTGAACCTTGCAATATACTTCTATCTGCTTGACCCAGTTATCCAACTTCTCTGCATTTAGCTCTCCAGTATACATAGGCAATTCAAACTTGATATCTAACTTTAATGAAGGAAAATCAGATTTTAAAGAGTCTCTTTTTGGAATATCAGAACTAGAGCTTTCTTCTTTCTTACCTCCTCTAGTTCCCTTTTCCCTTTGCCTATCTTGGTACATTTCTTCCACCATTTCCTTCATCTGTTGGAATGATTGACGAAAGTTTTCTTCCACTTCCTCTCGATCCGCCATTGTAGGACTTCGAGATCGTCTGGTACCAATTTTGGGATCTCCTTCAACTAACTCTCCTTCACCCTTCTTAGATCGAGACCTTGTTAACATCCAACACACAACTTACTTGCGATCAAAACACGTTAATGAAGACAAAAATCAGTCAAAACCAGCTCTGATACCAATGATCTGAAAATCAAATTTAACTAGCAATGGTGCACACACATTTCTTTGCTTCGTATTGATTTTCGATGTAAAAATTGAGCATTATATCCTTTTTGTATTTTTAATAAAAGAATAAAAACTACAAGTACTTTGTGCAAATATTTAAAGAAATGAAGAGAATTCACCAGCAATTTGACACAAGAATTGATAACGGAGTTCGGCGCTTGAGGCCTACGTCTCCGGGTCCGGTTGAATGGGACCGATCTATTAAAATCTTGAAAATAATTCTTTACAAAGAATTCTACAAAATTCTGACCTTCTCACGGTCTTCTTACATCAAAAAATAACAGGGGTTGCTTTTTACATCTCCTCAAAATTCCACTCCTAGCTCAAGTTATGAGCATTTCAATATTTTAGCACAGACCCGAATGCTATACAAATAAAATATCACTCCTTTTATATTGTTTCTAAGCCTCCTAGCATGCCGGCTGGTGCTTATCCTTTACACGGCCCACCCGGGTTCCATTCTCCTCCCCATGCATTTGACTTATCTTCTTGGGATCAATATCCCACATTTGGCGCATAAAATCTTGGAAGAGGTTTTAAAAGGTAGGTGGGCGCATTGTTTAAGTGGCTTAAGAGCCACCTTAGCCATGGAAAGAGGTGCATTAGTTGGCTGGATGTATATGGCGCATGTATGTGTTATTTTTAGGCGCAAAAACAATGCAAAATATAATGCGTGGGAAACAATAAGGATTTGGATTTAATGCGTGGAATAAAAAGGTAAGAGTGATTTGAATGTAATGTGGAATGAAAAGTGATTTGAATGTAAAGCATGGAATATGGAGTTAAATAAATAATGCGTGGAAATGGTAGTTGCATAGTTTAAAATGGCATGTCTAATAGTCCCACATGCATAGCGCAAATGCAATTACAGGCATATATATGTACAAGTTGGTATAGTGATTAAATGAGAAGGAGGCCAAGACACCCCTCCATAATCGAGTGTGTCGAACCTGGTGAGGGCCCCAACCGATAAATAGCGGGGTCCATTTGTCCGAAAATGAGTGTCCAAGACCGGCGTTCCCAAAAACCACTTTTAGTACGTCACACAATTTGTCCACATGTCGCAATATAATTGAAACACTTGGCGAAAACACGTCCAACTGCAAAAAACTCCAAATTTTGCCGGTTCTTGAAAATTTCAGCGAGCTATAAGTTTTGCAAATGAGCTTCGTTTCCTGCAAACAAGATATCGACGGAATCGTATAATTTTTCTCCACGTTTAAAAATGACTGCAACTTATTCTGAGAAGATCTTAGATTGGTGTATCTCTGTGAGGATCCTCTGGATCAATGCCAAAAAGGCAATCATACTTCCATGTAATTTCAAAATCTTCCCCACAAGAGTTAGTCCAAGTAATGTCGTCCAAACTAGTTTGAATAAAGATGAAATTGAGTAGCTTACTCTTAGGGGCTGCCATACCAAATCCTTTAATCTGAAAGTCATCATTAGCATTTAGGAAAATACCTTTCCTTTCTTCTTGTCCCTCACACGTCCCTTCATCCTTGCATTCATTATCAACCCAAGCAACATTAGTAACAATTAAATGATGGTCATTGGTTACCTCTTGGTTGTCTTTATTTTGCTCGTCCATACAAACTTGCAAATCAGATTTCTCTTCCTTTTTGAACTCATCTCCCATGATCATTTTATCATTATGCATGCAATTATACAAAGGTAAAGAAACCTCTTCAATCAATAATGACCCTTTACCTTGCTTGTTTGCATCTTCTTCCTTCTCTTCCCTTTGCACTAAATCTGATTTTTCTGTGCAAGCACCAAGTTTCATGCAAACATTAGATACCAAATTTTTATCATTAAACACCAAGGAACTCATACCTTGAAGAGTTGATTCCATATCCTTTTCTGAAAGCTTGGCAGCCATATATGTCTTCAACTTGATTGGGCATTGATTCATGACATCTTTGGCCAATGTGTGAGCAATACATGGGCCTTTTGACTCATCTCTTCCTCAAGCATAGATAGCAAATGTCGAGGAGGTTCCTCATACTCATTCAAAACCAAAGACATGATAGTTTGCATTGCATGCAACACATTTTCTGAATGTCTATCATCTATAACAGCAAGGAATACTTCGAACATATGAAATATGAGATCATCACAATCAAGATCCAACATCAATACGCAAGATCTTACCTCTGCCATAGTCTCCAAAAATTTTACCCTCTTACCGAAATAAGGGCTTGCGATATTCCCAAGGCCTTGGAAGCTTCCGACCATGTGTTCAAAAATGTCTCTCATGATGGTATCACTGTAAGGCAGATTAGGGACAGTGATCCTTGTGACTTCAGCAATGCAAGTGATGACCATAATTCTTACTCTCACATCTTCATGCTCCAATAACCTAGGCTCAATCAACTGAAACATCAATGAGTGAATCATGTACTTATTTGATTGTTTGATCATGGCCAAACAATTTGTTGTTTCCTCCAAGTCTTTAAGCAAGTCATCAACTGAATGATGTGGATGCCTAAGCTTTTTTCCAACTCTGATAATCCTTTCCTTCAATTCACCCTCACTCATCAACTCCATGATCTGTAAAACAATACCTGCCGGAAAAGAAGAAAGTTGCTCCGATTCTCTTCACACAAATTGCAATAAGTCTGAAATATTTTTCCCAATCTAAATATGCCAAAACAGAAATTTTTCTAAATCTAAAAATAGGAGACTTACTATAAATAGTAAGTTCGTCACTTTTCCTAGCTGAATTTAGAAAAATTGCATAACTTGCTCAAAACACCTCGGAATTGCATGAAACTTTGGGGAATGATAGATAATATTATGGAGCAACTTTTCCAAAAGGAATTTTCTAAAAATAATTGAAATCTGATTTTTGAAACCGAAATACTATGAGAAAAATATAGCAACTTCAAAAATCCGTATCTTTGGCAAGGGAAGTCCAAAAGAGCTGAAATTTTGGATCTTGGGCCACAAAAATATGAGGAACAATATCACAAAACGAATTTTGCATAGCCAACACCAAACCCTAATTTTTGCCCTAAAAATAGGTCGCCCAACACATTTAGGGCACCAATTCAACTCCAAAATTTATGAAATTAATTTCTCCTTATTCCCCTTGTTTTTGCCACAAAAACCCCCACAAGAGTAGAAGAAAAAAGCTCTGATACCACTGTAATATCCCCTTGTGGGATATTAATGATTTATTATTAATTACTTGCAAAAACAAATAACTTAGAAGATAAACCCTCCTAGGTTTACCTCAACTAACCCTAGTGTCAGCTTCAATACAACCCAAATAGGGTTGGAGTGAGCCAAGGTGAGGGTTTAGATGGGCAATCCAGTCGGTATTTATACTCCTCTATCCAATATACTTTGCAGAAGTAAAATAATAAATAATACTGCTGAAAATTAACTAAAACTTTGAAAATCCATAACTTCCAAAATACTAACTCTTTTGAATTGAAACCAAGTGCAGTAGAAAGGGAAAATTATGAGCTTCTATTCACAATAAATATCAAATCTTTTCATGCACTAGAAACCCCTCGAAACAGCCCCCAAAATCCTAAACCCAGTCGCTAGGGTTAGGGTAAATTCTGCAACATAATTCCAACACTTTTTCCTTCACTTTAAGAGTCAATAAATGCAGTTCCAGATCTACAATTAATAAATCTAAAACAGATTTATAATTACTTCAAAATCCCTTCCAAACACTCTTAGCACATGCCCAAACAAGTCGACTTCATTAAGTAAAAACCAGCAGCATATAATAAAAGATATTCATCATAAATCACACTCCAAACCCTCAAAGCAAGCTTATATCTTCTCCCAAAAATGGCGCCTTATATATATATAGAGATAAATGAGTGCAAAAACTTATTACTTCAAGCTTATATGGGCACACACACTTCACAAATGGTGGTGTTAATAAACACCTTTTGTTTTGATCATAAGTGGGTATACATCCATTCTTCAAGCATGAAGATAAATTTTATAAACCGTTAACATGCCAAAAAAGGAGTAACCACATCTTCTTTTATAGTTTTTGCTTGCACATCCTTCAAAGTTCTTCTCCATCTTTGGTGCCATCATCTAGGAGGGAATCTTATTTAAAAATGTGCCTGAAAGTCACCAACAAATATTAAATGCATAGGAATTTTAAAAAGATGCCCATATGAGTCGACCCATGCTTAGGAATAATCACTTTGTCTTAAATATTAATTATTAAATGCTTCCAAGAAAATGCGACTTGCCTAGTCACTTGATTTACCTTTTTAAAAATGCATTTATTATCTCAAGGTGAAGTCGAACTTCCCCTTTTATCTTTGATTTGCACATAAAAATATATCTTATTTTTAATTTTACATGTGCAAATCGATTTTCTCTTCCTTTTAATTAAAAGGGGGACATTACGAGACGCCGATTCATCGACCAGGTGCAATATCATGTGGAAATCGAAACAAACTAGAGATGTGGACTTGAATCGAAGTGTACAATATTAGATACCTTGTAAACTATACCAATTTGCAAATACCTCAAGTAAAAATGTAACGTCTTTGTTTCGATCACATGAAGCCAATAATGCACTAATTCAACACTAATTAGATCCTCATGCTCTTTGAACTATGACAAGAGTACTCAAAGTGCCCAAAACTCCAATACAATTTCCCTCCACATCATAAAAGATATTAACTATTGGTTTACCTTAATCTATCTTAAAATAAAAGCAAATTTGCTATAGAAGAATTTCATTAATAGGGGTAACCACGAGAGGTTGTGGTCCTTGAAAAACAACTTTCCATTATTTTCAAGAAAAATGCCTCTACGATACTAAATGATGAATTTGGTCAATTTACTTATAAAATCTAAACACGGATTGCACACGATAATGTAAAAACACATAATAATATTGTGTTATTTATTCAAAGTATCGTATTATGGACATCCTATTTTTAAGGATTCTTTCCATAAAAGACGAACTAAATCCCACATATATCTCCTAATATTTTAATTACGAGTTGTTATAACCCCAATAACAAATTACTCACACACAATATTATATTATCCTAGTAATATAATTCTTCACACAACTAATTGTATCTCGTATGAGTTGTATAACAACTCATTTACATATTTATTCTCGCGTATACAAATTATACTCACACATAATAATAAACCATGTGAGTATTATTCCTAATAGTTTGGGCCATCATCGATTGCTTTGGAAGATATGAAAATGTGGGTCGAGAAAAATCCAAGGTCAAAGTGGCCATGCGGGTAGATCTGGAGGAAGCAAAGTGCTTCCTCTAGGATCTCTCCTAATATCCAAGGCTGGTGTAACTCCCGTGTAGTAGAAAATAAACTTGTAATATTCATTTGTTGTTGTGGTGCTGGGGCGGACAATAAGTAGTAGATCCATGTTGCCGTAACAAGGCGAAGAACCATGACCATAGGAGAGAGTAGAGCCACGAGGCTGAAAAGCATGGGTTGGAGGGTTCGAGTACTCCGCGTAGTAGTGGTGCGGCCGAGAGAAGTACTACGTGACTGATCTAACAACTCGATTGCGAAGTAACAATGTCAGAGGCCGCTTATTGCTTCCTCTTGCCGGGGTGGGATGGAAAAAGAGAAGATCGGTAGGGGCTCTGAGCCTCTGACCCCTCCTATAGAGATCTATTGTAATGTCCCTTTTTCAAACTAATTTGTTTTGAAGACTTCTCGCCCATTCCACTTCCCGGGGCAAGAAGGAAGTGAACAAGGGAAGTGTTTGTTGTGTTTTTTAGTCTTTTTTGTGAGCATTTACCTTTTTCTTTCATGTTTTCTCTTATGAGGCAGGTCGGTTGGGTTGTAGAGGGGAAAAGCCAAGCTAAAGTTAAAAGCAAACATCATTATGAGGTTGGTTATGGGGAAGACTCCCTAATTGATCTTTGGCGCCACCAAGAGGATATAAAAGGGGTCACTTGGACTCATTTTGGGCATCTATCAAGTCAAAAAAATTATACATCTTGGTTTTTGGGCTGATTGCTCAAATCATTTCCACTAGAGGGCAAAAATCCTTTGGTGTGGCATATAGGAGGACGAAACCCTTCCTTGTGCAAATTGAAGAACGAAAACTCTTCAATTGGTGGTTCTAAGGGCTTCAAAGAAAGTGATGTTGTTGGTTTGCAACTAGGGTTTGATAGAGGAAGAGCTACTAAGGTTTCTACATTTATTTTGAACCCTCTCCTAGGGTAGCGAACTTGGTTGGAGGAGGAGATTAGTGCCTTCTAGGGCACATTTGGGCAATTGGAGCTGATATTCACCTTCCTCATAATTTATAAGGCTGATTTCATACTTTATTGATATTTTTGGGGTTTGGAATCTCCATTTCCAGCCCTTATTGTGAGTTGTACTTCTGTTGTCATTTATTTAATTACAATTGGGTATAATTTCATAATTTGCACATGTTTTGGAATGTTTTGGCTTGGTGTTTATTCCATTAATTGAATATAATATTTAGGAGGATTTATGCACCTATTTTCAGCTTGTTTGGAGGGTGTTTGATGCCCTAAAAGTGTAGATTCAGTTCGCTGCTAGGGTTTCATATATTTTCAGGGTTGTTATAAAAATCAGATTACTCTCATTTGGGTTTGTGTTATTTCACATTTTTAGTGTCAACCCTAGAAAGGGACATTACATCTACATTGGAGTGAGCTGGCCTCACGAAGACAAAGAGCCAGGTACCACCGGTCGGGGATATCCAGAAAAGTAGATAGAGTGTTGCCTTGGTTCCTATAGAGGCGAATGATAGTTGTATGTGAATAAAGAAAGGCTTAATAGAAAATCATATTTGTCTCTCAATAATGGGTAATCTAGACTAGAATAATGAGAGGGGCCATGCTAAAGATGTAGACCTTAGGGTTGTAGGTTGCAAAAGACATGGAACTAGGAGGGAGATAGTCCACACTCTATAGGAGATGTAGGGTTCCAAAGCCTAGATCTAGGATATGGTAGTGGCGTCTAACTAGGTCCCGATAATAAGTTGATAATAACAAGGTAGTAATCAGATTGTAATAAGCTATAAATTCTTATGATAGGGCTGTAAGTATTGATAGGTTGTAACGAATTGTAAATCCCAACGGGAAGTTTATAAAGCAAGGGCGATAGATAAATAATGCAATAGATCAAGAATATGTTGCTCTACTCTAATCTATGCATGACCACATCAAACAAACATCCAAATCTAAAATAACATAAAGGAAAAGAGAGGTTAACGATACTTACCTAATTGCAGACAATGTTGGTGCGTTAACTTACCCCTAGCGTCAGAACACCTTATGAGAGATTTGATGTGAGGGATCACAAATAAATAAGATAAGTCCTAGATACCACTTGTTGAAGACTCCAGAGATTGGGAAAACCATAGTACAACTCCTATGCTTGGAAATCCTAAATACCTAATGCTCCAAGTGTAGACCCCAAAGATAAGCAAAACCAGTTTCATGACCTCAAAGTCATTTAGGGAGATTTTCGAGCACCCACAAGCCGAATGAGTGATGATGATGTGTTAGAATGAGCACTTAGATAATGAGTATATATGGCGATCGTAAATGGGGATTGTAGTCTATGTTAGACTACAATATTGATTGTGATCGTTGTTGTTGGCTGTTAAAAATTGCAGATGGCATCGACCATGGTCAATACTGTTTGTTGTGGATAATGCTCTATCGAGGGGTCCTAAAGAAAGTCATGGCTAATGGAGGGAGACTCAAATTTGTTGAAGGCAAAGCTTACATTGTTAGATGAGAAAAAACTAGAGATGGCAATGGCACAAGCAGCCATAATAGTAGCCATTAGACCCAATATGGAAAAAGAAATGAAGTTAGATACAGCAGCAATTGTGTTCTCTAGTCATGGTCCATAGGTAAGAGACACATTTGCCTCGAGTACGAGTAAAGGCCAAGAACATAGTTTTTGCACCTCAAAACATACATGGCACAACCTTCACTAAAAGGTACAAGCTAGAACAAAAAAGTGTAAGAGGAAGCAATACGGTGTGTGCAAATGTCTAGTATTTACAACAATCTTCCCTTGAATGTGGTGAACAACCTATCTTTGGGAGTATTTGGTGACGATATTGACAATTGTAATTAAAGGATATAAGGCACTCTCTCCAAGAGACTTAAGTGGGAGGTTGCTTCAGGGTGTGCTTGTAGATGCAAAGTCAATTCTAAAAGAACAAAAGAAGTAACCACGAAGTTCAAATGCACCATTCTTTCATATGGTTGGACAGATGGAAGGAACCACACTCTCATCAATTTTTAGCAATTTCAAGTGGCGAAATGGGTTTTTTAAGTCAATTGATACCTCTAACACTATAAAGAATGCAAAAAAATAAGCCTTACGTTGAAGAGGTTGTCTTAGAGGTGGGCATCAAGAATGTTGTGCAAGTTGTCACTGACAATGCAATAGCATATGTAGTAGTTGGGAGACTACTTCAAAATAGGCATTCATCACTCTTTTGGACCTTTTGTATGCCATTGCCTTCACCTTCTTTTGGAGAACATAGGAAAAATTGATTGGGTGAGACCGGTTGTAGAAGATGTGAGAAACATAACAAAATACATTTATAATCACCCTTGGGTTCTCAATTTGATGAGAGATCACACCAAGGGGAAAGAGCTTGTGTGAGTAAGTGTCACAAGGTTTGCAACTAACTTCCTAACGTTCCAAAGTATTTGTAGATTGTTGACACCATTAACACAATTGTTTGTGAAACAAGCATGGCTACACTCACTACATTCAAAGAAAGTTGATGAAGAGAGGACGGAAAAGACACTTTTTCATGATGTCATTGCAAAGAGAGCTACAGAGATCATCAAAGTAACTTCAAAATTCAATTTAGATTTCAAGTCAATTCCTTTATTTTAAATTTTTAAATGTATTGCTATTTACTTTAATTGTAAGTTTGTAACTTTAAAGTTTAATTTGTTTGTAGGTGGTGGAGCCTTTGGTTAGCATTTATACTTGGTGGATGGGAGAAAACCCAATGGGATACATTTATGAGGCCATGGATAGAGCCAAAGAGGGCATCAAAACCAAAGTTCCACATAGTCTTGGAATAAAGGGACGAGGGAATGGGTCTCGAGACAAGGGGACCATGGGTCTTGGTTCGAGGACAATGGCGAGACGGCGACACAAATATATTTAGTACTTGAAAAAATAGTTATAAGAAAATATATAAAGAACAAACGAAACTTTGAAATACTAAACATATCATTGAATAGTGAAAATTTCAAATATCAATATATTGATATTTGTTTTTAAAAAAGAAACACCAAAATTTTATATTAGATAGAAATGGAATGTACATATATGACTATGCCAAGCCTGAAAACTATTAGCCTAGGCTTGAGCATGATACAAAAGATAATCTAAAAACATTATCATGATGAGGAGTCCAGAGTTAGAATATATTTGATATCCCTTTGGAGCTTATTGGACCACCAGCAGGAGGCATGCCATAGCAAAGGAGATCTCTATTATCTAAAGCCCAATTTGCTAATCCATCAAAGGCAACTTTATTCCTTGCACGGGAATGTGGTACAACTGAACTTCTTGAAACTGTTGCTTCAATTGTTGTATCCTCCATACCTCTTTTGCTATTCACCAATTAGAGGAAGAAGCATTTCGATCATCAAATAACAACTTTAAAATATCGGTATATTAATTTTTTTTTTTGAAAAAAGTCACCCATTATATTGAAATAAATGTTGAATTACATACTCTACCATGCCAGGCATGGAAGCTATTAGCCATATCCCTAGCACTATAAACAAATATAACAATATGAATATTCATTGAGAAGAGTCAAGGTTTGTGATTTTCCTGATTTCTTCTTGAATCTTTGTTGACCACCAAAGAGGAGGTGACCCGTAGCGAGAAGATATCCTTGTTGTCAAGAGCCCAATTTGCCAATCCATCAACAACTTTGTTATTATGTCTTGGGATGTGGGTGAACTGAATTTCTTGAACCTTTTGCTGAAGATTTCTTATTTCACAAACTTCCTTAGCAATTCTCCAAGGATGACCATTCTAGAATCATTCAATAAGTTCATCATGATTCTGGAATCCGATTGGATTTTGATCTTTCGCCATCCTATTTTAATAGCCTCCTGTATTCCTCTACGAATAGCTTTAATTTCAGCCATGTTATTGGTAGAGGTTCCCAAGTTTTCAGCAAATAGGAAATGAATTTCTCCATCTCTATTACGTCCAATCCCTCCCATGGCTGCTTTGCCAGGATTACCCCTAGAAGCTCCATCTGTATTTATCACCCCATCATAAGTTGTTCCCTCTTGCACTAGAGTAGCTTGAACAACTATCTTTTTCTTATTCATGTGGAAGCGTGGCTTGGTGGCTTCCTTGGGATCCAAAGAAAGCTGCTGGAAGATATGCTCCCATTCTTGAGAGGGTTGATCAGGTATAGAAATCTTATGTTTGAGGCTCTCTGTCAAGTTGCTTTTTATTTTTCCCAAACATATATTACTTCTCTGCTATTTTGGCGAAATATTCTATAATTCCTCTCTTTCCACGTGTTCCAAAGGAGTAAAGAAATTCCACTCCACACAACTTGGGATCAAATTTTGTCCTGTGGGAATTGCTTTCTTCCAAGTATCATTAATCTGTGCCAGGGATCCCAAACTATTCCATTGAAGTTTAAACAACCGAGTCAAATGTGTCCATAATATAGAAACCCATGGGCATTGAAAGAAAAGATGATCCAAAGTTTCCTCATCTTGAGTACAAAGTGCACATCTAAAAGGTCCTCTGAAACCTCTTTTTTGGAGCCTATCTCCAGTTAAAAGCCTTTTATGAATGATAAGCCAAAGGAAGAAACTTACCTTAGGCCATATCTCTGGCTGCCATATACGCTGAAACAAGGCTTTTTGAGGATGAGTGCAACTTGTAATGAGGGATTCATATCCAGAAGCTACATCATATTTCCCTGAGGAGCTACCTCCCCATCCAAGTTCATCGGATCATCTGACAGTAGAAGAGGTCTTTCTGCCAGAGTTTTGTTCAACAAGGTCTGATCTTCCTGCTCTATCCTCATAGGCCAATCCTTAAGAGGTCTCCATTGTGTCTCAATACCCCAAGGCTGAATATTTGTCTGTATGTAATGATTTATCTTGATCCATCCCTTCGCTTGCATTTGTTCCTTAATAGGATGAAGTTGAGGGAAGATAGTTAAAATGGGGGATGACCTTCCCATGAATCCGTCCAAAAATTGGCTGACTGACCATTGTGAACTATCCAGAACAGCTTGTTTTTAATCAGTTTTTCTCCACATTTAATGAACTTTAAAGCTGGAGATCCATTATTAGGAAGATTTGTCCTGATCATTCTCTCTGGTCGGCTACTTTCTGCATATTTGCCTCTGAAATTAACAGCCCACATAGATCATCAAGACAAGTTATAAGCCTCCAGTATAATTTCCCTACCAAAGCGATATTTTGTTGAGTGGATGACCGAAAGCCCAACCCTCCTTGTGTTGTTTTGGTTTGCAGAGAGATGTCCATTTCACCAATGCCCACTTTTTCTTTTCCTGAGCTCCACTCCAAAGAAATTTTTGACATATGGAATCCATCTTTTTCAAAATAGTACCTAGAATATTCAAAACAAACGCCACATAAATCGGCATTGCTTGGAGAACCGCCTTAATGAGAGTCATCCTGCCTCCAGAAACAACCATTTGTCCATTTTTGTATTTTCTGTTCAAATCAATTAACCATTTCCAGTCCTTGGGTTTATTGGGAGCTAGAGGAATGCCCAAATATTTCACAGGAAGAACTCCTTTTTGGAATTGAAGAATTTGCAAAATTTGTTCTTCTTGTCTTTGAGAACAATGGAAGAAGTAAATATTGGATTTTCCATTATTTATACTCTGACCAGTGGTTGATGAAAAGGATTGAAGAGTCTTTTGAATATGCTTAGCTTCAACCGTCGTAGCACGACTCATCATCGAGGAATCATCCACAAACTGAAGAAGTGACAGATTGAACATTTTTGGCCAATTTTACCCCATTGATGTTCTTTTCCTGACACTCCTTTCGACACAATCTGCCCAAACATTCAGCAAGTATGATAAATAAGAAAGGGGATAATGGATCACCTTGTCTTATTCCCCTTGATGCTCCAAAGAATTCCGATGGTGAACCATTAACTAAAACAAGAAGGAGACTATGGAAAAGCATGCTGTGACCCATTGTATCCAATCAGGTGAGAAGCCAAAATGCTTCAAGAACTTTACTAAGGAAAGTCCAATCCACCCGGTCATAAGCTTTAGATAAATCCAACCTGATGAACATTGACGACTTTTTTTGAATTTCCATTGAATGTAAAATTTCCTGAGCAAGCACAATTTCATCATGAATATGTCTTCCTGGCACAAATCCACCTTGTTCAGGTGATATAATTTTTGTCAGCAAAGGTTTCAATCTCTCTGCTATAATTTTTGTTATTATCTTATACACCACATTGCAGAGAGCTATAGGGCGGAATCCAAATATATCTTCAACCTCTCTAGCTTTCGGTATGAGAGCTATAAAGGTTTTATTCAACTCTTTCAGAATAGTCTTAGCTGTTCTTGCCTCTTCCACCACCTGTAATAAATCAAATTTTATTATTTCCCAAAAGGTCTGAAAGAATTCAATCGGAAATCCATTTGGCCTTGGAGTTTTTCCTTTCTGCATGCTAAATACAATCTTCCAAAGCTCCTCTTCAGTAACTGGTTGGGTAAGCTTCTCATTATCATGTTGGTTAATTTGTTTAGGGAGCAGATCTAAAAGCTTTTGTTGAGCTGTCATATCCAAAGATTGTGCCGAAAATAATTCTTGAAAGTATTGACTAGCTACCTGTTTCATACCTTTCATTGAAGATTCCTTGCCCCACCTTCTTTCGATAAAAAATGAAAGTAATTATGAGCTCTTCTAGATAATAATGTCTTATGAAAGAATGATGTGTTTTTGTCACCTTCCTTTAGCCACTGAATTCTAGACTTTTGTCTGCACATAATTTCTTCGTGAATTTCCCATTCATTTAGTTCTTCCTTAAGACTGCATTCCTTCCTAAATAGATCCATAGGAATACCTGTAGTACAATGTACCTCATTAATCTTTTCCAACTCTCTTCGGATTTTCTCTTTTTCTTTTGCTATATCTCCAAAACCTGTCCAATTCCATTTCTTAAGTTGGACCTTGAGGTATTTCAGCTTTTTGACAAATTTGAACATATTTGTCCCATGCCGAGGACTTCCTTCCATCCACCATTTCTTTACAAGGTCATGGATATCAGCATGACGAAGCCACATTAGCTGGAATCTGAAAGGAGTTTTGACATGAAGAGTTTTTCCTATTTGCAGACATACCGGCCAATGGTCAGAACCACTATTATCAAGAATCCAAGCTTTAGGAGCATCTCCATTTAGCCACCATTCTTCTGAAATAAGAAAACGGTCCAGCCTTTCAAGAATACAATGGTGTCCTTGTCTTCTGTTGGACCATGTCATTATCCCATTTTCAGTAGGCACATCAACTAAATTGTGAGACTGAATGAACTGATTTAACTCATTTGAACTAGCATCCAGGTGAGTCTTACCCCCTTGTTTTTCAGACAAGTTTAGAATAGTATTAAAATCTCCTCCTAAAATGAGCGGTAAATGAGGGAAAGACCGAATTATATAATCCATACCTTTCCTCTGTTGTCGCTTTTCTTCTATAGAGGTAGGAGCATAAACATTACAAACCAGGAACTGCTGATTTTCCTCTTTATTAAGAACATGTAAACAAATCATACCTTTCAAAGCACATGAGTTGAGAACAGAAATTAACCTTGGATCCCAAAGAGTAACTTGGCCTCCAGAAGCCCCAGAAGAGTTAATAGAGATATGTTGGGATCTAGGCCACATATTCTCAGCCATAGTGGACATAAGGTGCATGGAAGCTTTTGTTTCCTGAATACTAACCATTGATGGTTGTTGTTGCACTATCATTCTTTTAATCTCCTGAAACTTTGAAGGAGAACCCTTCAAACCTTTAACATTCCATGTTATAATCTTCATTGAGAATGCTTTTGCATGTAATGAGACAGATCCCTAATTGTTCCTGAATCACTCAACTTTTGTCCTTCCTGTTGAATCTTAAGCTGGTTGGATTTCCTTCCCATTTTTATATTAGCATCTACTTTGAATTTCTTGTTTTGTTCTGCTCCATCCCTAAAGAATGTTCTTCTTGATATGATTTATTGTTTTCCCTGATTATTAAAGCCTTTCCCAAGTTCTCCATTTCTTTTGGGTCTTGATTTTGTTCCTGAAACTTGTCATTAAACTTAGTTTTTCTTTGATAGCTTTTTAGTCCTGGCTGGGCATTAGCATTATTAGGATTGGCCTGAAAGATTACCATTTGATGTTGTATATCCATTGGTTGTGATGTAGCTATTGCTGTTGTTGGTTTGTCTAGTTGTGTTTCTGGAACTTGTGATTCCATCAGATCATCCACTTTTTCTTCTTCATTTTCCACTTGAAGACTAGCATATCTGTTTGAATTGTTGATTCCAACATGTTCCTTATCAGACTGTTTTGTGACTTGCTTCTTCTTCGGAGTAACAAATCCATCTTTATTTTTTTCCCCTTCCTTTGATTCTGGCATTTTAGCAGTGCAATCTTTCACTAAATGTCCGTATTCATGACAAACTCGACACCGAAAGGGTATATTCTCATAATCCACCATTTGTTCCCATTTGTCAGTTTCAATCTCCAGAGAGAAATTTTGGCTGGTAATGGATTATTTAGATCCATGAGAACACAAATCCTGGCATAGATCATCTGTTCCAACTGGATCGTAGCATCAGCTATCATCATAAATTTGCCCAATGTATTACCAATAGCCATAAGAACAGTTTGATTCCAGTATTCCGCCGGTAGACCATACAATCGCACCCAAACAGGAGCCACCGAAGGTAGCTCTTCCTCCGGTTTGAACATAGGGTGTCAGGGTTTCATAAATAAACTTGCACGGCCCATAAACCATGGTCCTCCTTGGAATACATATTCCCTGTCTGTTGCTGAAGTAAAAACCACAAGAAAATAACCATTAGGGCACACAGAAAAAGTAATCTCACCTTTAATTTGCCACGTTTTCTTCACCCATTCTTTGAGACTTGACAATGGTGGACGAAATCCAAGAAATTTGATAATCAATCCTTGATTCTCTAATTCATGAATATTATCTTGCACATCCTCCTTGACTTTGAATGACTGGGACACCATCAGTCGCTCGTAAACATCCCTTATCATTCTTTCGGGATCAAATTTAGGCATACGAAGTGGCGTTTTTGAAAATTTCTTGTGGTCGTATTTGAAGAAGAGGGGGCACGAAGGGCATCCCTGAATGATTGTTTGCCCACATTTGGAGCAGAGGATATCTTCTTTGCATTTTCCATAATGGTCGGAATAACAAAAAGAGAAAAAGACACGATACGGCAAGGGAAATGCAATAGTGATTCTCAAAAGGAAGGAAACCCTTTCCCAACCCGTGAGGGTCGAGTTAGGGAGAAAACAAAAACGCGACTTATCACCATGAAAAGGACTTAAACACCTACTTCATTATTTGGATAACGATCATTGTGGAGAAATTTACTAGTCGTGGTAAGGTTTACGAGCATGGGTTTGTTTTTCAGCCACCTAGGGCCACTACTTCTCGAGGGTCAATCTCAATTCACATTTCGTATCATCGGTATATTGATATTTATATTCAAATTGATGATTACATTCAAAATTCAAATACAAATGGTTGGCCGGTGGCTCAATGCCTCTAATGAGTCTAATCATCCCCAAAGTTTGCAGTGCGCATCAAACTCCTCATCACTCAAATCACTTTTTAAGGTCAAGTTCCTCCAAACTGATTCCAACCAACCCTATTTGTATATCATCAATCTGAGATGGCTCCTCTGGCACTACATCTCATCGAGTTGTTGGACTCTTCTTGTATGTAAACGTGTTGTGGTTAATGAGACGTAAGGCATTATGTACAACTACACGCTTCTTTTCCCTCCTAACCTCCTAGAGGTAAGTTTGTTCCTCTTCATAGAGTGGATGAAGTCATAAATAGACCAGTTTCTCTTAGAAGCAGAACTAAAAACTTGGGACAAGCAAATGGCTAGTGTGGTTGTCAAAAATCGGCCCATGCATAGTCCACCACGAGCACTGGGTCCCCCGTGCCATAGTATCCGTATCCATCTTGGCCTCTTTTGAATATCCCCTAAGAGTGGCAAATTTTGTCCACTCCATATGAATAGTGCTAGCATCTATAGAATTGTACATTTTCTAAATAGCCTTCATGAGCTCCTTCACCTCTGCATCTTGTATAGGGGTAACTCTATCCAGGCCTTTGCACATACCACTTCAGGTTCAATGCATAGGCAGCCATGTGCAAGGGGGTGTTGAGCTTCTCCCATCTCCGATGAATGATTGGTTGAATATGGTCATTGTAGAATTGCAATGTAGGGTCTTTCTCTTGTACAATGGCCTTCATTTGGCCAAGCATATTGTCAATGCACTCATATGATTCTCAGGCTAAGTGCATTAGAGCCCCCATATTTAATGACTCAAGACGGGAGTAATGAAAGAGATAATGTATTTCATATCAGCCCAAAATGCATCACTCTTCACCGCCTCCTTCACCCTCTTGCTTTGCTCAAACTCAAAATCGAGCCACCGATTTCACTCTATTGTCATGACCATTAGTTGCAATGCCTCTTGCAACTCAAGCATCCTCTCTGAGAGAATGAAATGTGATGCATATCTAATCTCTACAGGTTTCAAAAACTCCTTAGAGAAGGTTTTGAAGAGTGCATGTGAAGTGTGGTGGTTGCAAACAAACATCTGCACATCTCTAGCATCATCAACAACCTCTTTGATCCAGAAATCTTTCTCATGTCCTTGAGTGCATTATTCATGGCATGCACACAACAAGGAGTCCACCAAATATGTTTGTAGGTTGCCTCAATCAACTTCCCTATAACTCTGCATACATGGGTTGCATCCGTCACAACTTGCACCACATTCTCTAGTCCAACCTCCTCAATAGCATCTCTAAGGATTTGGAACTGAAAATCAGCATCCTTGAGGTGCCCTAAACAATCAATAGCCTTGAGGAAGTAAGGGCCCTTTGTACATGTGACCATGATGTTGATGAGTGGATGATGCCTAATGTCCGTCCACCCATCCATGATTATGTTGCATCCAATAGTGACCCAAGTAGCCTTCATTTTCTCCATTAGAATATTAATCTTGGAATAGTTCTTATCCAAGATTGTTGTCCTCAATTTTGTCTCCCCTAGTGGCACATATGATGGTCTTGCTCTTGTTATCTTTGCCACAACATCCTTATAATAAGGAGAGCGAGCCACATGGAACGAAATCCCACAGCAAAGAAGAGTTTTCCAATGGCATCATCTACATCATCCTTATTTTGCACATTGAATAACTTTGCCATTGTGTTTGCAACATCACTGCTACCTGTCATTTTGTGTTTCCCCTTAGGCTTTGTTGCCCTTGAAGTTGAACTATTTTTCCTTTATAAGGCCCCAAAGCACTTCATTTTCATTCACACAACCATTTGAGCTTGCATTGCATGTGTTGAACGGATTTTTGAGCGAATTCGAAGAGGAAATTTGGAGAATTGCATTTGGAGGTAAGTTTTTTTTTAATTCTTTCAAGTTTTTGCAAATTTGGTATATATTATTTAAGTTTTATATATTCATATTGTAATTCTAAATACATGTAATGTAAAAGCGAATGCTTTTAATTTTTAATAGTCATTTGCATAGAGGTATGGTTTTTTTTTGCAAATTCGTTCTAAATTATTTAAATTTTATATATGCATATTGTAATTGATTCATCGAATATGTTTTGTAATTTTAAATACGTTCAATGTGATTGAATCATTTTTAAATTTTTAATACTCATTTGCAATCGTAGGTATGTTATTTTTATTAAATTACGGTGAAATATGGTTATTCAAGCACGTTTTTTTAATTTAATTAAGCTTACGTTTTTTAATTTTTTAAATGTGCATTGTGTTGCAGATTAGAGCTTAACAATGGTATCGGGTCGACATCCTCGAGTCAAGATCACTCACTGCATGAATCGTTCCTTACAATGCTGTACCCTCACTTGGAAGTATGGTGTATGTGGAGCAGTTCAAGGAACAGTTGTTTACAACTTTTGTGGCAAAACATTTTCTGGAGGCATCAATCGTCTGAAGTATCACCTTGCATGTATTGTTTGTCGAGACGTTGTGGTTTGCTCCAAATGTTACGGAAGAGGCAAAGCGAGAGATGAAAGCAGAGTTGACAGAGCTAGAGGAGAAGAAACTAGAGAGGGAAAGGGTGCATGCAACCATAGCACAAGTTGTTAGACTTGGGGCTGCAATGACAAAGCAAAGGATGATGCGGCAACAATTGTGGGCTCTACTTGTGGTCCACGCATACGAACCAAAAGAGGCACATCTTCATCGAGTTCGAGCAAAGGCATACATAGCTTTTTTGTGCCAAGGAACATACCTGGAGCACAACCTTCATTGTAAGGTACAGCCTGGAACAAGGATATGCACGAGGAAGCGGATAAAGCATGTGCGAATTTTGGTACTATAACAACCTTCCATTCAATGTGGCAAAAGCCAATACTGGGAGTACTTGGTGACAACATTGATAGTTGCGGGAAAGAATACAAGGCACCCTCTCCAAAATATTTGAGTGGAAAATTGCTCAAGGGTGCAATTGCAGATGCCACTACAATTCTAGAAGATCAAAAGAAACAATGGCACACAAATACGGATGCACCATTCTTTCAAATGGGTGGACGGATGGAAGGAACCACACCCTCATTAATTTTTTAGCGGCTTCAAATGGTGAGATGGTGTTTTTGAAGTCTATTGATGCCTCTAACATAGTAAAAAATGCAGAAAATTTGAGTGTTATGTTAGAGACGATTGTATTAGAGGTGGGTATACAAAATGTTGTGCAAGTTGTCAAAGCAAAGCAACATATGTGGCGGTTGAGAGACTACTGCAGGAGAGACATCCATCACTCTTTTGGACTCCTTGTGCGGCTCATTGCCTTGACCTTCTTTTGGAGGACATAGGCAAAATTGATTGGGTGAGGCTAGTTGTAGAAGATGCAAAAACATAACAAAGTACATATATAATCACCCTTGGGTTTTGAACTTGATGAGAGAACACACAAAGGGAAAGAACTTGTTCGAGCCGGTGTCACAAGGTTTGCAACTAACTTCTTGACGTTGCAAAGTATTTCTAGTTTGTTGACATCATTGAAGCAAATGTTTGTGAGTCAAACATGGCTAGACTCACAATATTCAAAGAAAGTCGATGGAGAGAGGATTGCAAAGATAGTTTTTGATGATATCTTTGCAAAGAGAGCTATAGAGATCATCAAGGTAATTTCAAACTTTGATTTATATTTCAAGTTGATTCTTTTATTTTAATTTGTTAAATTATAAATATATTGTTATTTACTTTTTACTTTATTTGTAAGTTTGTAACTTTACATTTTAATTTGTGTGTAGGTGTCGAGCCATTGGTGAGAGTTTTGCGTTTGGTTGATGGGGAGCAAAACCTATGGGGTACATTTATGAGGCCATGGATAGGGCAAAGAGTCTATCCAAAACTATTATAGGGGGATATCACAAATATGGTCCCTTTTGGGAGATTATTATCGGAGGTGGAACAATCAACTCCACCAACCTATTCATGCAAAGGCAACAATACTTACTACCTCCCCAAGTATTTCTTCTCCGACGGCTTCATGAGATGTGAACGGAAAGGTTTGAAGGGCTTGTTGTCACCCAGGATGTGCTAGCACCCGATAGAGAATGGTGTGTACTCTCTCTCCATTGACAAAAAAGTTGG
Source organism: Taxus wallichiana var. yunnanensis (assembly GCA_018340775.1). NCBI lineage: Eukaryota > Viridiplantae > Streptophyta > Pinopsida > Cupressales > Taxaceae > Taxus > Taxus wallichiana. The sequence goes on from CM031243.1 coordinate 605,161,804, forward strand.
AACAAAAGGTCAGGGTAACCTAAGACTAAGGTGAACCTCCAGTGAGTGAGTTCATTCCCATGTGAATCACCTAAAACTACTAAAATTGATAAAGAAATGTAAAATTGAGGTGATACACCAATGATTTGACACACACATGTACTACTACATACTTAAAATATGGAGATCCACACACATGCAAACTCTAGGCTAATCTCAAAATTAATTCAAAGGTTTAGGTAAGGGACAAAACATAGGAAGGATTTCCACAACAAAGCAATCTGATACCCCGATAAACACGAAATGAAAGACTCATAAAACCAAATATGAGAAGGCAAAAATGAAGTTTTTCTATTCAGAGATGCAAGAAGAGTTAGGATAGAAATTGCTAGAGCAAAATAGCAATCGGAAGAGTGTGTATATCTAATTTCTTATAAAAATTCGGTAAGAAAATTTAAAGACTGATGCCATCTATTCAAGCCCATGTTGTGCATGAAAGAATAAAATATATTATTTTATTCACCCCTTGACTGCCCTCTAAACATGCAAGTGCCTTGGAATAATAAATAAAAACAACCTCCAATCTGCTGCGTGGAAGTCTAGGCCTGCTGCATTGGTTTTTAGCATGCAAAAGTGTTTGAAAGTAACTAAAACCTTCCCTTTAACTGCTGCATTGAATTGTAAGCATGCTGAGTTGAATAAAACACAAAAGTGTTAAAACAATTAATTTTTCCCTTTTGCACCTTTTCCATTTTTGTCTCTTTTGCTTTTCTAATTTTGGCTTTTCCTGCTTTGTCTTTTCTGTTAAGCCTACCTTTTCTAGCTGACTTTTGCTTTTTGTCTTTTCTGCTAAGGTTGCTACGTGGGGATTTAGGCATGCAATTGATTATAGCCACACTTATTTCTCCTCAACTTCCTCAACTTTGGCGCCACTTTGGGTATCTTTAGCATCAATGAATTGTAATCACACTTAGACATCCATATTAGCATCCCTTCCTGCTATTTTTAGCAGCTGTTATCTTTGACTATTTCTAGCCACAAATTCACTTGTCTAACAGCCACTTCAACTCCTATTTTTAGCATTAAAATTGTCTTCTTTTCCACCTACTCCTAGTGCCAAAAACAATTGTTTTCCACAATTTTTAGCAATACCACTAACCTTTTTGTATTAATTCCCTATGCATGCAACTGTTTTCTTTGGCCTTTGCTTTGCTAATTTAGCACCTTTATTTTTAGCCACTCACTATTTTTAGCGATTAACGCTAAAAATAGCAAGTTTCACCCTCACCCAATTTCCATTTAACACACTCGTTATTTTTTAATATCAAACGCTAAAAATAGCCAATTTTCTGAAAATAGCTAATTTCACTTGTAAATAGCCTTGACTTTATTTTTTAGCCCGTTCTTAATATGTAAAATATGGTAACATGGCCTTTCAAATATGTATTGAAATTTGATACCAGATTTTTTTTTTGAATTATTGGCAAATAGTTTTTTTTAAGGGAAAAATATACCCTTGCATTTCAAAGGCTCAAAATGCCAAGATTAAAACATGGAAGCCCTTTACCAATTTTTAACAAAAATAACCGGGTGCATCATACCAACGCCCTTTGAAATTCAGCATCGGAGGTGGAAAACAATCAATCCACCATGCAACCTATTCACCAAGATCCAAAGACCACGGTACAACCTCAACCCCAAGTTTTTCTTCTCAACACCAAAATGTGAGAAGAATCATATGGAGGGCCTTTCAACATGTATTGAGAGGATGATACTAGATGTTGAGACGAGGGACCTCATTATTTTAGAGCTGCAAAATTACAAACATGTTAGGGGAGGCTCTTTTCTTCGGTGTTAGCTATCCGAGGGAGAACCACACAGACACCAGGTAATAAAAATTAGAATGTTTACTAAGTTACTTATTAGTTACAAATTTGATTTTATTAATTACTTATAAACTTTTGATTATCTTGTTTGTAGGTTCTTGGTGGGAGGATTGGGGAGGAAATACCCCGCATCTTCAAAAGCTAGCCCTCAAAATTCTATCTCAACCTTGTAGCAGCTTCGGATGTGAACACAACTGGAGTTTGTTTGAGGCCATTCACACGAAGAAGCGCAACAAGTTGACTCAAAAACGCTCAACGACTTGGTTTTTGTGCAATACAATCTCCGACTTCGCACAAGAAAAGTGGAGGCCACATCGAGGAGCTTATTGATTTGGATGAGATAGATCCATACAACGAGTGGACTAGGCAAGAAGAGGAAATCCTTGCGTTCACAAGAGGATGAGATTGCTTCTTTTGAGAGAGAAGCTATGGAGGGAGAAGCACTAGCAGGAGATATTGGATTGATGACATCTTTGGAGGTGATCTCCAACATGCAACAGGAGCCACCACCATCTACTACCAGGTTGGATCCAGAGTCACAGCCTTCTAGGAGGAGCGAGAGACGCAGCCGAGTGTGGGGACTAGTAGAGGCACTAGACCCTCTCCCCAATATTTCTCTAGAATGGGGAAGAGGAAAATGTAACTTATTGTATATTGTAACTTGTATAGATATGAAATTTATGATGATATTTTTCAATGACAATCATCATAAATTCATATTACTTATCATCCGGCTGTTGTATTTGCATGATGATGTGATTTTTTTGTATCATATTTGTATTCAAATCTAATAGAAAACACTTCTCCAACATTTTATGGACTCATTTGATACATTTTGTAGCTATATTTTGCTTAAAATTTATGATTTTTAAAGAAATTTGCATATTTTTAAGACAATTTGTCACATGCTCCCACACCTTTGCCTCGGATGTGAAAGAGGTGCGCATTAACTTTTGTAATGCTGCCTTGAAATTCAACTTGACAAAAATGACATTTCCACGTCCTAGTGCCCCTTGTTGCCCTAGGTTTTTCTTGTAGTTTCGTTGCAAATTGACTTAACGGGGACTTCTTATCAAAGGGACCCTTGGCAAAAGGTTCCAATAACTTGGAAGGGCAACTAAAGTGTCCAATTGCACTCCCAATAGAACTACTTGCCTCAACCCCCTCACATCTGTACTCAAAGTCTCATACTCAAACCCCATAGGCTCTTGCTCTCCCTCTTCCTCACTCATGTTGTGAGAAGTAGAAATCATGTTGAAATTGCTAGAAATTAAATTTATTATATTTTAATAATAAAATTTTTACAATGGCTCAAGACAAAAGAATTTCACTTTTGTTTTTCTTACTTGAAGTTGCCTGAAAGCGCAAAAAAGCAAAGAAGCAAAGGATACACAACAAATGAAATCCTAATTTGACTAGTATTAAACTATTAAGTTATTAAATTTTAATCGATAATCAACTATTTAAATTTTTAATCCATATGCAAATTTGCAAATAAATATTTCAAAATAATTTAATAAATAAATTTTAAAATAGTAAAATAATGAATATAAAGTTTAAATTTTAAAACTTTAAACTTATACTGCTTATAAATGTGTTAAATGGAAAGTTGGAAACACTTAAATGTTGATTTTAGGGTTGTGTAACTGTTGTTTTCAAAAACAATAGTTCAACAACCCTAAAATCAGCATTTTAATTAATTTATTGAACAATTTATGATTCTAAATTGAAATAAAAAATTAAAAAACTAACTATGAAGGGCCATGGGTCATGGTTTACCTTGAAGGCTTGATGAACATGTTGAAAACTTGAAACTTGAACGGTTGAGCAATGAAGACTTGGCACTTGCTCTAACTCTTGTTGTACTTGTTGTTAATGTTGTCCCTCTTCCTTGCTAATGTTCTCACTCTTGTTTGTTAATGCTCTCACCCTCTCACTCTTGTTTGCTAAAGCTTTCAATCTTGCTTTGAATTTTTTTATTATGATTTGGAGTGAGGTGTAACTCTTATTTATAGTTTTTGTTAAGTTCTTAGGAGGTGATTGGGGCCCATTGAGTATTAGGGTTAAAATAATAAAACAAACTAATTTAAAAAAATTGACAACCTTATGTCGTTAGGGACCGTTGGGGTCTCTTGGACAGTCGAGAGACTTATGGAAGTCTCTCAGGGCATCCGGGACGTCCCCAAATGGGATCGTCTTAGAAATGTCCCCTTTCGGAAAAGGTTTCGGGACATCTTTGTATGACCAAAGGATGTGGGGAGACATCGGGGGACGTTTCTCAAACATTCATGTTTCCCAAATGTCCCCAAGTCTCGAAGACGTCTCGAGTCTCTGAGACATCACTTTCGGGGGGCGTCCCGTGGAACATTATACAAAACTATTACAAGGGGCTATAGTTAGATTTGGTCCCTTTTGGGAGTTAATTGATCAGAGGTAGAACAATCAACTTCACCAACCCATTCATGCAATGAGGTATTACCTCAACCCAAAGTTTTTCTTCTCTTATGGCTTCTCAGATGTTAATGGGGAGGTTATGGAGGACCTCTCAACATGCATTGCGAGGATGACACCTAGGTTGAGGTGAAAGACCTCATTATTCTAGAGTTGTAGAAGTACAAGCAAGCTAGGGGTGGCTCTTTTCTTCTGTGCCAACTATCTAAGGGAGTTCCACTTGCTTACACCATAATCCGAGGGAGTTCCACTACACCATAATTAGATTTAACATGAAACCTAATTGATTTTAGTGAATTAGTGCACTAAAGGATGTAAGGGTTAACAACAGTGATTATTCTGATTAATTAACTTCCAACATTAATTCGACAATCATAATAACACTTTTATACTTGTAATTGATATGTTAAATAAGATACAAACTTGGAAATACAAAGGAATGAGTGCACTTAGCTGATTACAAATGAATCGGGAAAGTTCTACGAGGATACACTATTGAAACAAGAAGATCTGGACTGACTATGCTTCGTTCTAGAGATCAGAATCGAAACTAATTTAGGACAAGACCGTATAACTCTGTTAGGGTCGTATCGTACGATCTTGACCCTTTTGAACGGTCTTGGACTTGTTTGGTTCTTGACTTTGTAAGTTTTGTACATTGTCAATTGCCAAAAACTGTCTTTGTCAAACCCTAATTTGCGATCATGTTGGAAGCTCTCTGAGTACTCTAATCATGATCTCAAACATTAGTCGTGGATGAGAAGTCCTACAAAACAAACATTAGTTAGGTTGTGGGCACCCCATGCACAACCAATGTTGCACTACTCCAAAAAGTCTCAAATGGCTCATCATTCACCTCGCATCTGATATTTGAATGAATGCAACTAGATTTGACAACCATCTTTGACCATGCTTGAGTTGAGTTGGCTCTTGCTAAGATACTTGGGGAAGGGATGTTTGAGTGCGTAGATAGGATGTTTGGCAAATGTTTCAATTTAAACACAAAAGTCAAGACAAATCAGCATATTCATTATATTAGAAAAAGAATGGAGTTTCAGCCCTAACCAACTGAAAATCTGAAGGTGAGCGAGCAAATGTGCAATGAGAGGCATGTATGCAATGTGAGATAAATGTGGGAATGTGTAAAAAGAGTTTGGGATTGTTTTATTAATGTATAAGATTTTCTTTATATTTTTGAAGTCCTTTTTCACTTTTTTTTGACATTATAAAATTAAAAATTTGAAAAAAAAACTTTTTTAGGCGGGTACGTTGTGGGTTCATGTTGGGTATAGTGTGAGTCCACACTTTGGGTATAGCAAGACATGCCTCAACATATTCGAACTTGTAGTTATCGTACCCATACCTACAAGTCTGTATAGGCGCACCCGGTAATGTAGATCTAAGGTCTAACATGACATGATACAAGACTTTAGCACCTATAATGTTTTCAAAATCATTACAAATATTGCCTTTGTATGTAAAGCTAGAGAAAGTTTCTTTATCTCGACAAAAGTACAATCTATTTTATTGGACACCTCATGTTCATTGAATGAACAATGTCTTGAAGAATAGTTTGAAATTTGATCGATTTACTCCTTGTATTGCTTTAAGGTAGAAGATTCGGATGTTCATAATCACCATTAAGACCAAGCTAAACACCACTTCCATGCAAAGCTAGAGCTCCTAATACACGATGATACACATGTTACAAATTTTTATATTCGACTCTAGGATTTACTTGAGGTGCTTAGCGAACTATGTGCCATAGTTATGAGTGAAATGAGGGTTAATTAGAGCGATCTATTCTGAGAGTGCCGGTGTATGATTCTCGATAACAAGATCTCATTTGATGTGAGACCTTATTTTTGGGGTGTGGTAGATTCCATCCACTTTGAAAACATGAATCCAAATCATGATTGTGTGATGGGAATACGTCATTGATTAGAGTATTGTGTGTGGAAGTATGATGGGAATATGTCCTTGATTAGAGTATTGTGTGTGGAAGAATTGCATGTGTATCAAGAAAGATACATTTAGAAGGTCTATCCAATGCTTGCTCGGAAAGGATGTCAACTAAATTAGTAACATTTCTCATTTGCTTTCTCTTGAAAAGATGTGCAAACTATGGTTTGGATGGAGCAGAGGGCTGAGCTAGGGTTTTGGATTGAGCAGCCGTGAAGGCTTGCGGCGTCCATGGTGTTGTGCGGTGGGAGCTGTGAAGGAGTACAACGAGGTGGTGCAGTTGGAGTTTCTTTGTCATTATTTGGGCCGAAGCGTTGCCGATGGAAGGATTGTTGATTCGCACTGTCCGCTCGCTCGAGGATAGGCTTGAAAAAGGGTTTTTGAGGAAGCCCGTCGGTTTGTTGGTTTCCTCCTCCGCCAGGATGTGAAGACTTTCCTATCTCTCAGGAGTGGTCCGGGTTTCGTTTCATTTAAACCTTTTCCGGTCGAGGTTCTCGTGTCAGCTGTGTTTGTCAAGTTTTATTCTTGCCTTCATCAGTCGCAGGAAGAGATGAACATGGAACCTCCGTCTAAAGTGGTTTTGCATGTTTCTGGAGCTCTACCTGGAGTGGAGGTTCCGGGGTAGAGGCAGATGGGTTCTTGGCCCCGCTCCATCGTCAAGCCCGGTTCTTTACTCTGCGTTCAATGGAGGCCCTGTTGGTATTGATGGGAGTTGCGGCTCGGATTTGGTAGGGGTGTTCCCGTGGAGCGGTTGTATTGGGGGCTTTTTTCCCCTTTTCTTATCTCGCTCTCTCATTCTCTCGGGAGGAAGGCACCCGCACGAGTGAAGGGAGGCGGGTCTGTGGTTTTGCCGTGCGGGGGGCTTGTTTCATTTTCATTTTTCTTCCTGATCAGAGACTGCCCAGCATGGTTCCCTAAGCATCGTATTAGGAAGAAATCCTCGCTCCTTTTTACTCCCCCTTGGTTTGATCCGTCTTATGCTAGGGCATGGTATTTTTCTGGTTCCTTGCGTAGTGGTTTAGACGTTTTGTGGATTTTTAGTGTTTTGGGTCCCCTGTGCATTCATTAGTGGTGTTTTGTTGTGGACAGGGGTTGCTGGTGGTTGTTGGGTTGTTCATTATTGTTGCAGCGGCTCCACGGCTTCTTGGTTTGCGTGGCGGGGTTCGCCTTTGGTTGTTATGGGCCTGCGCTTGGTGTTGCTGGTCGTCGTTGCTAATGATTTTGCCCAGTTTTCTTGCAATCGTTGGCTTTGTGCGTGGGGTTTCATTCGGCTTTGCGGTGCCTTCTTTCCTGGACTGGTCTTCTGGTGGCTTGCAGGTTTCTGTCTGCTGCCTTTACCTCTTACGCATGTTCCCCGTTCGGCGTGGCTTCGTGTGAGAGGTGTGGTGTTCCTTGTAGTGGGTATTTTCCATTCGGTGCCGTCTGTCTGGTTGGGTGCCTCGGCTTCGCTGTTGTAGTGTTGCTGGTCGTTTTCGGGTCTCTGTCGTAGGTTGATTCCTTTTGTCTTCTTGGGTTGTTGTTTTGGCCCTTTCGGTGTTAGCTTCTGTTTCTGTTTGTTCTCTTCATTTGTATTGGTGGGGTCCTAACCCTCCAGTTCATAGCTCCAGTCAAAAGCGTTTAAAATCTAAAAAAAAAAAAAAAAAAGATGTGCAAACTAACTTTCCATTCCATTGTGCACAACATGAATTACTTTCAATTTAGATATATTATTGTAACCCTTGAGGCTTTTCGAAATTTTGTTTAGTGCACTCCATTTTTCTCAACTAAACTTACTAGTGACCTGAGCTCTAGATTTTGGAAGAGCAAGTAGACTTACACACAGCCCACGCACATTTGAGCTTTGGCACTGTAAGAGTTGGTTATAAAAAAATTACCTCCATCTCAACAAAGATCACAAGAATATGGCAACCACTTACTCAAAGAGGTAACTGGTACATGTCTGATGTAAAACATATTCCAATCAACAATTTAAATTAAATGACTGGCCAATCCTGTAAAGGAACATTGAAAATATTATAAAAAAGTTAAAAAGAAGTCTGGTGAAAGATCCAATCGTGCATGCAATTGTTTGCAATAACAAGGACAAAAATTCTTACATGCATAATTGTTATTTCATTTTTCGTTTTTCAATAAAACAGTAGAATACCCCATAATACATAGAAAGATGGATTCCTTCTATGATAAGTAATTAAGAGAGTGAATTAGCATTGTCCTCTAGTATGCTGAAGAGATATAGTAATTCCATTTTTCATGGCCTTCAAATTTTCAAGCTAAAAGAGTTTTTTCTAAGCATGTCCACAGAAACCTGAGAGTCTCCAAATTGTATATAATTACGCATACAAAGATGTTATTGTGAATATTTGCCAAGAAGATGCTCTTCGCTGCATGAAATACTGTGACTAGGTTCATCAAAGTAATTTACAAAGACATTCTATATGTTGCATAAAAGTTTTGTGGCTTTGTTTCATGCATGTAATTTTATATATACATACATAGCTTGTATAGGAATCATTGCCAGAAAAACAAAATTTGGATTTACAGAAAAGATAAACCATCATCAGAAAGGTGTGATACATAGCAGATATATGCTGACATCATACCATAAATGCAATATACCAGTGTGCACAAGATCAAGTGAAAAATATCTGAAACATAACATCTTACAAGCCATATCTTAATGTTTCTTGTTCTGATCCTGTACTGTGTCCATATCCTTTATATCCTTTGTACATAAGAAAAGAGGGGACAAGTAGCCACAGAGAAAGAAAGGCATACATCATAGTAATTACTCAAGCCTGATCCTGCAACATCAACCGGTTGAATAAATGGCCAGCACCATTTGTGTTGCATGATCTGAATGAATGCAGCAAGAAGTTACTCAAGCTAAAAAAACTCATATACAAAATTTGCTTTCTACCAACCACTATACTTCAATGAACCATACTGGTAAGTGTCCTAAAATATTTCTTGTTCAAGGTGACAAAAATAATTACAAGTTCATTTGACAGTTCATATTTTCACCAACAAATTACTAGAAGAGCTTAAATATCTAATAAATAACCAATAAGATTCTTTTAGAATTTCGAACATAGAACATAAATTAGCAGAAAATATTAAGGTCCAGAAATTAAGTAATTGACAATGAAAACTAATCTGCTTACCATCAATAGAACTCTGTATATGTGTTCATAAGCAGAATTTAATGTCGGCAGCCAAGAGCGGCTATGGTAAGAAACAATCACAATGACTTCACAGATTTCAAGAAATTGACTGTAACAAAACTGTTGCAATCCATTAAAAACTTGCCCAAGGTGTTGATTTTAGAATCAAGTATTTTAAGTAGATGATTTAGATCAAGACATCTGAAAAATATATTTAGACACATTTTTTCCAGAAAGAGAACCTGAACAGGATTCTTCATTCTTGTTGTGCAGGAAAGGGTCCAAGATAACAGGAACATTGACTATACTAGTAGCCATTGTATCAGCAGTAAACTTTTAATCAGTGGAACAGAGTTAATAGAGAACTTTTCTACGCTGAAAAAAATTGTTCAATCTTATTGAGAGACAACCTGAGTAGGCCTGATGGTTGAGGCATGTGCACTCCATAGTGGAGGTCACAAGTTCAAATCTAGAGGGTGGTAAGGTTGGACACCACATTGAACAATATATAAGGTAAATGGAAAAACAATCATTTTGTGAGCTCCACAAGGGGATTGTCATAGACCAAACTGATGTCTCACTTGGTGGTGACCTAAAAACTACCTTTAGCTTTTATATCTGATGGGGTCAAAGCTTTCAAAGAAAGACAACTAAAGGAATATGACAACAATATCCATGACTGCTGCCACAGTGAAGTAAGAATTCCACCATTAAAGATTGATGAAGAGAATCTTCCCAAGAAATTCATGAAGAAACAAATTCAAGAAGTTTATAAAATTTAATAAAGCTTTCAGTAGGATATGGAAATCAAAGTTGAAGGCAACAGGCCATGGAAACCATTATTGACCTCAAAAATGTAGGAACCTAATAAAAGAAAACCAACCCCAAAGGTATATGAGCAGTATACATTATGGTGGTATCGTAGTTATACACCTATACTACTATGGTACTCAGGTACAGTATGTGTGCGCTAATTTTAGAATAAAAGTAGTTAAGATCAAATTGAACTGTTATAAACATTAATCATAAAAGCAAATGAGATTATTCATCACAGTTTTCCTCTGTTTTTATAGATATTTAAACGTTTTTTTACAAGAGCTTAGAACCTGGGGATTGGAGGGATCCCACCTGAGTATCACACTGACCAAACCGACAACCTACGATCAGAGACCAAAATTACAAAACTCCTGCCAACATGCAGGGAGGCAAGAGAACCAAACACCAGACTAGAAACCATAAACTCAAAAAACTAAGACCCAAACATTACAAAGCTGGAAAAATTAAGCCAGAGAAACGGAGAAACGAGGACTAAGCACCTTCCTGCCACCCGAAGTCGCCCCTTCCCAAGCCATGCGAAGAAGGAAACTGTATGTGAAACCGAGCTTGTGACGAAGCCCGGAAATGTCCATTGACTCGGTGAAAACCAGTGTCAAGAGACCAGAGAGGTCCAATTTCTCCAAGCGTTTCCCTTCAAAACCCCATCCGCCCTGACCACATGCATTTCTTCAGCAAATTTCATCAAAACCACGTTTCGCACCAATAGCTCAACAATCACTTGCCGCGCCTCCTCCAAAGCGAAAGCATCTCAAAAAGAGTCGGGTAAGGGCTGAGCTCTACCAAATTCATCCAAAGCTTCCACCAAGTTAACCCTATGCTTGGGTTTGATGAAATGCAACACTATCACTCTAACCTCCTCAATATTCTGCTGCACCAACAACAGCCTAGTCACGAACCAAGACGCCACTTTAGAGTTGAACAGGGAACAGCCGACTCCGCCAAGTATTCCACCCCAAAATGCAAGAGATAACTTCCTTGACCGAATCAAAGTCAGCCCAAAAGATGATCCTCAAACGGGCCTGCGAAACTTCCCCTCGAAAATCCATTTCCCTCTTCTCACCTTGCAAGTATAAGAGCGGCATAGGCTGAAACACCATGGTGAAAAAACTGAAACCTCCACCCACACAGCCACCAAACAAAGACGAATGTGAAGCTTCCCACACCGCCACAAATTAAAAAGCCTCGGGGCTCCCTTCCCAAGCAATAATCACGTCCAAATCCTCACAATCACTCACACGCGTGGAGATGAATGGCGCCGCTGGACTGGGCCAGCTCCAGCGGCACCATTCATCTCCCTATACACGTGTTTAATGTTCCACTTAGGGATTTTATCAAGCCAAAACAAAATATTGCTAATGAAATATTCCAAGTGCCAAGACAAAGCCTTCCCTTTTCTCACGGCATTAATCACCACTTGTGAGTCCCCTTCAATTTCTAACGCTTCACAACCAGTTTGAACCACCAGCTTAAGACCTTCAAGAAGGGCTTGTGCCTCTGCAACATTACACGAGCCAACTTCAAGAGGGAAGGACCTTGCAATCACCAACTTTCCTTCAACATCTCTAATCAAACTCTCTCTCCCCAGATATACACGGATTGCCCTTAGATGCTCACAAAAATTCAATTTGCGAAATTCATAAGGGGGTGGACGCAATTTTCCTCTCATGTTGCTGATAGTCTTACTTGCAACTTTATGCTTCCCAAACCTCGAAATCACTATCTTAATTTCCTTTTGTTAAAAACCCGATGACAACTTTCACACTCTTAAATTTCCCTACTCTTTCCTTTGTTTGAATGAGTGAGAAAGGGCTCAATTAGGATCTTCTTACCTTTTAGGCTAAGTCACAAGGTTCAAGTTCGACAAGGATAAAATTCGGTTCAAGTTCGCCTAATGGATAAAGTTCGAAAAAAATCGCCATTAAGTTCGATTAATAGAAAAACATAATTTTTTTAAAAAAGACAACATAAAAATAATAATGGTACGTATGATGGTGTAAAAGGTGTTGCTTAACCATCCACCAAGGTTTCGATCCTATGAGATACCTTAGTAAATAAGGGATGACACTCAAATTGTGCCCTAACAAATTTCATATTCAATAAAAATAAATAAAAACAAATTCATTATTAAATTTTAAATTAAATTAACACATTTATTATTCATTATTAAATTTTTAAAAATTAAATAATAAATCAATGTAAATTATATTGATAAATTATAAATTATTAAATTTAAATAATTAAAATGATAAAAAAACAAATCATAAAAGTTAAATTTTAAGAACGTATGGCAAAATATTAAATTTAAAAAAACAAATACAATATAAAAAAATAAAAATAAAATTAAATAACGAATAAATATAAAAAATTAAAAACATTATAAAGACATTTAAAACGTCATTAAAATATATATATTTATAAAATTAAATAAAATAAATTTCATATTAGATTTAAAGAAACATATATAACGAACAAATTAAATCATAAAAATTTAAATAAAAGTTTAAAACAAGTTAGAAAAAATTATAACAAATTTTCCAAAGATTATAAGGTCTGAGAAAAATAAGGAAAAATAATTAAAAATTTAAAAGTAATAATAAATATTATAAACTAAAAATAAAACAAAACCTAAAAAGTGCATTGAAAGCAAAAGGTAACATAATGAAAAGTTTAAAAAAAAAAAAAAATGTAAACTAAAAATAATAAAACAAAACCGAAAAGCTAAAACTAATATGCATCGTACCTGGAGGAAGCTGGAGGAAGCTGGAGGAAGACACGGCGGCTCGATTGTGCAGTGTGAAGAATAATGGCTCCCACGCGCTGCTATGCCCTCCCACTCTACTGTCCACGATTTCTCCCTGGTGCCTCTCACAGCAGTGCAATCAAACCTTCATTCCCGTGACTCTGCCCACGCAGCTACAACTACAACCTACACCAATGGTGCCAATGTCACAGTATATTGCTTGTTGTTCGAGCTTCAACACAAACACCAGGGCGGCGACCTGTAAAATCACTCAAAATCTGATGTTTTTGCCCAGAAAAAGCAATTGGCGTTTTTCCCTAGGCAAACTATACGAATTTAGACGAACTTTTTAGGGCACCTGACAAGTTCAACGAATTTTGAATTTTTGGCCAAAAATTCGGAGAACCTTGTGACTTAGCTTTTAGGACTATGTTTTTCAGCAGCAGAAGATGTAGCACTCCACACCGCTTCACCTTGGTTGTTGTTTTGCTGTGAAGCATGGAAATGCCTCCCCCCTGCCCGTACCCCTATAGGTACATCCCGAAAATGGGTACGGGTACGGAAACGGAAACGGAGTCAAAACAGCTCCAAAACACCTGCACAGAGCCGTTACGGGCCGGGAAATGCCACGGGTAGGGCTCTGCCATACCCAGGGCGTTTCCAGGCCGTACCCACGGCAACAGAAATTTAAAAAGCAAAAAAAACGGGTGTGTGCTTCCAGTATGAATTTTTATCTTTCCAGTGCAGTTGTTGAACTAAGGGTAGTATTGTTGTCTTAATTTTTGCATTTGGTTTTCTATTGTACATCGCATACGATGAAAACTCTGATGCTATAAATAATTTGATCCGCAATGTATCCAGCAAATGGGTGTTTGTGTCTTTTCACATTCGCAAATAAATTAAGCCACAATGAATATAGCAAATAGTGTGTTTGTGTCCTTACCTACTATTTTCATGCTCGCTCTCTTTCCAACAAAAGAAACCTCCAAATAATGTATGATGACATTGCTCTTAAATACCCGTTCCTCCGATGAAGATTCCTTGCTCTAAATATCAGTGCTTCTCATCACCCGCCACCCACTAGCAAGGGACCGTTAAGGAAGCATCACATAAGATCCAAATGAAAGTACTGCACAGCAGACAAATGGATAGAAATTCCAGATGGAAGCCTAAATTGAATCCAATGTATTTGAAGGCAATCAGGCCTTGACTGCCTTTCTTCAATATAAATATTTTGAGTGCTTTATCTCTTATGGACTAAATTTTGAAAATGAGCATTGTGCATATATATTGTATGGATGTTTTCATAATGTTTCTATTAGAATTGAAGGCTTATAATTTAGCATGAAGACAATAATAGTTAAGTAATAACTAATAAACGGTTGTAACCACTTCAACCATTTTGTAACCATTTAATTGTGCATTCCAATTCTTCTTCATTCTCTTCACTCTTTCTCTCTTCATATATTCCAACATTGGTATCGCAGCCCTCGGTGCTAGAAGGGATCTGCAAACCGAGAAAGAGGAGAGGGACATCCAGTTCGAGCAAGGGAATGGATGGGAGTTTGAGGGCACGATACAGAGGGAAAAATACAGACAACGTCATTATTGAACTCGAAAGCAAAACAAACAGACGTGCAAGGTGTAGGATATGAACACATAGTCACAAATCTACATTGTTGTGAATTTCAAATGCAAAATTCACACACGAATTTCATACATGTTTTTAAGAGGGCACCAATCATTAATTTTGAGGTTTTGAGGGAACAAAACAACCAGTTGCCAACGAAATTTTGAGGGGACGATCATAGTCGTGAAAGGATTTTAGACTGGTTCAAAGGTTTTTATACAGTCATGAACCTGCATAAACCAACCTGTTTGCAAGTCATTAAAGGATTTTAGACAATTTTCCAGTTGCCAGAAAATGGGCAAAAACAGTCGAAGATGATATTTAGCACATTTAAGTTTGCGAAAGGCACAGAAAAATAAAGTTGCGAAAGGCACAAGTTCCGTGACACAAGAGGAATGGTACATGCATTATTTTCCAAGTCGTGAGAGTCGCAAGGTGGCAATAGAAGGAAATACAGACACTAGGGTTCTGGTCGATAAAGAGATACACATTTTATATTCGTGCTATGGCACGTATTGAATTTTTGTAGTAAGATGGTTAAAAGCAAAACTGAGGTTTCCTTCATAGTTATGTTTTTGTTGTGTCAGCAACCACCCTACGGCAAAACTCTTTACAGTACCGCAAAACCCTTTTTTAGCTTTGTTTGGGTTTCCAACCTCTAGCACCCATCAATGTAGTTTATCCTATATGCCATAAACAACAGCAACTCATTCAGCGTAGAAGGAAGATGACAAAGTGATTAAGTTCATTAAGCACATTAAATAGCAACTACAAACCGTCTGCAACAGACAAATGCTAAATACAATCAGGGCCATGACAAACACCACACACCTTTCAAGTTGGTGATCCAGTATGGCTTCACTTACAAAAGTAAAGACTAATAGGACATTAACATAGGCTTTGTCATCTTCGGTATGGACACTAAACCATCACCAAGAAAGTACGAGATAATGTTTTCAGGCTTAATAATCCCGGTTACCTTGGGTTGCATCCAGTTTTCAAAGTTGAACCCATGTGCCACTACTTTCCACCTTTTTAGACAATTCAGATGTTGGCAAGACTCTTCAACAATCAAAAATCAATCTTGACTATAACACACCAGCAAAAATGGATCAAGCCATTAACGCCAAGGTCAAACAGACAAGAGATATCCCTCTCTTTCAGATCATCAAAGGAGATCGGGCACATTGTTAAGGAAAATGGTTCATAAAAGCTCCAGTTGTCGGCAACTTTCTGCAATTGCATGCTTTGGGGACTGTTGCTCTTCAAGGAGGGGCAATTGATCTAGGGGATCTAAGACCTTCAATAATTTGCAATGCCATGACATTGCTCCACGTCATGATTTGACTTTATTAGTGTCTTCAGCATCATACCACGCACATGTGTGCATACTGTGAGGTCCTAACTCCCCCTGCAATACTACACAACTCAGCAGTGTCAACATTGTACCGCACAACTCCACAGCACCCTCAGTTGAAGATGATGGACTGATGATTAGTTATTGAGCAATTGTAATAGTTTATCCAACGGTTCATCTCCTTCTTAGTATATTAAGGCATTCTTGATAGTGGTGCATTAGTAACTAAAGAATAAGGAGTACATAGACGTCCTACATCTGACCTCTCGGATCTTGTACAAGCCTTTGCATAATATAACGACAAGAACGAGAGATCCCTCTCTTTCAGATCATCAAAGTGGATCAGACACATTGTTAAGGAAAATGGTTCATAAAGGCTCCAATTGCCAGCAACTTTCTGCAATTGCACGCTTTGGGGACCATTGCTCTTCAAGGAGGGGCAATTGATCCAAGGGGATCTAAGACCAGCACAATCGAAGACCTTCAATAAATTGCAATTCCACGACATTTCTCCATGTCATGATTTGACTTTCTTAGTGTCTTCAGCATCATACCACGCACGTGTGTGCATACCGCGAGGTCCTAACTCCCACCCTGCGATACTGCACAACTCTGCAGTGTCAACATTGTACCGCACAACTCCACGGCACCCTCAGTTGAAGATGGACTGATGATTAGTTATGAAGTGGTTGTAACAGTTTAGCCAACGCTTCATCTTCCTCTTTTGTATATTAAGGCATTCTTGATAGTGGCAGATTAGTAACTAAAGAATAAGGAGTACATAGACATCCTACATCTGACCTCTCGGATCTTGTACAAGACTTTGCATAATATAACTTTGCATTACAGTTCTACATCTGGTGTCAATTATCTCTTTGTTTCTTCTTTGTTGCATAAGCACTCTGATCCATCTTTCAGTCTTTATCATTCATATATGTTTTCTGCACATAACACATCTAGATTCTCATTTAGAGTGTTGTCCACCGGGTCTCTTCCTAGGCCTCAGATCAATGAGAGATAGTTGATCCAAAGCCAAGCTATATTGTGGTTTTCTCACTACGAAGTTCGTGTTTTCCAACTTTC
Source organism: Taxus wallichiana var. yunnanensis (assembly GCA_018340775.1). Taxonomy (NCBI): domain Eukaryota; kingdom Viridiplantae; phylum Streptophyta; class Pinopsida; order Cupressales; family Taxaceae; genus Taxus; species Taxus wallichiana. The sequence continues at coordinate 605,178,890 of CM031243.1, forward strand.
CAATCTGGACAATTTAAATTCAGAAAATGCAGCTAAATTAGTTGAATGGAGCTAATTTGATTTCATATAGATTATAGACATTTATTAAAATTGAATATTCTCACTTTCTCCCTGCATTTTTCTCTTACACCACATCATATCTTCACAACACATCCATCTGTGATGCAGTTTCTGATCCTTATCTACCAAATATTGATGTTGGCTCGTAATTGAGTGTTGTTTGTTGCTGAGTGATTCTCCCAAGTTTATTAGTCTTCGGGTACCATTGCATTATTTTTAGAATGGAATTTCTGATGTCTACCTTCATAGTATTGAATATATTTTCAAATGCGGTCATAAACAAAGTCTTCCACCAATTCTAAATCTTGGGCAGCTTCTGTCTTTTCCATGTATCAGAGAGAAAATTAACAACCTCATGTGGACGTAAGAGACAATTGATCCAAAATTCAATTGTAAACTAATTAGATTTCATATAGGTTACAATTGATCCATGCAGGTTATTGATATAGAAAGAATGTGATTTACTCATAGTAACAAAGGGCATCATTTACAAAAATTTAAGCTTGGAAAAGTAAATTCAGAAAATGTTGGTACATTTAAAAACAAAAACCACCACATTTATATTAATATAAGTATAAAGTACAAATTACAATGCCAAGCAGTTATACTCATACTCGAGGAAATATCCTTAGATTTCCAATAACAAATAAGAGAAGAAAAAGAGCATATCTGCACTTTATCCATCATGCGATTTCAAAGAAAGGATCTGCTCAATCTGTTGGCGTTTCTCCGGAGACCAGGTCAAAGGTACAGGGCCATAATTATCTAATGCCCAATTAGCCAAAGCGTCTGCCATCTTGTTCTGACCCCGAGGCACATGATGATATGTGATTGTTTGAAACTGTCTGGCTATGACCTTAATATTATCCTGAATTCTGGCAATAAGCCAATTATTGGAAGGATGTTGCTCAGGAGCTTGTAGAAGATGAACAATGACCTTAGAATCAGATTCCACTATAATACTAGGACACCCCAATTTAGTTGCTTCCAGAAGAGCACATTGGATAGCCAGGATTTCAGCCACATTATTGGTGCAGTGTCCCAATTGATGAGCAAAGAAAAAGGGGAGTTCCCAAAGAGTCATGTGCTATCCCTCCCATACTAGCTGCACCTGGGTTTCCTCGAGCTGCTCCATCAATGTTTAATTTGGGAATCCAAATGGGGGTGGTTGCCATGTTTTGAGGCCAAAAGGCATCCTCTGTTTAGTAGACTGCTTTGTGTGGAGTTGCCTATTACTAAGATTGAGTTTTTGTAGCAGAACTTTCCACTTCTCAGGTGGTGGGGAGGGAATTTTCAGATTGTGCACTATAGTTTCTCCAATGTTACTTTTGGTCAGTTCCATAACATACCAGTTGTCTCTACTTTCTGATTTGAAGATGCGTTTGTTTCTTTCCTTCCAAACATTCCACAACATAAAAGAGAGAGCGAGCCAGATTCCTTTGGAAAAGTCTTGGGTATCCCTGACAGAATGTTTCCAGCCTCTAATAGTATCCACTAGATTCATAGAGGAGTTCCAAGTAACAGAAAGACAACCCGCCAATGTGTACCATAGAGAAGAAGTAAAAGGGCATTGAAAAAAGAGATGATTCAGGGTCTCCTCTGCATCTTTGCATAAAGGACACCAAAAGGGTCCAACCATCCCTCTTTTCATCAAATTATCTCCTGTAAGTACCCTTTTATAGATTAAAAGCCAGATAAAGAATCTCACCTTAGGCCATAGGGCGGGTTGCCAAAGATCCACGAAAATATCCTTCCAAAGTGATGTGGCTGAGGAGCTACCAAAGCTCTATAACCATCAGCTACTAAGTACTTTCCGTTTGACTTTGTTCCCCATGCCAGGGTATCTGATTCAAAATTGATAGGAAGGATCCTGTTCTGGAGGAGTGTTTGAAAAAAATGAACTTGATCATTATCCAAGTTGAGCTGCCACAAGGATGGGGAAATCCATTCTCTACCTTGATATGTTGGTTGTATATAATGACTCACCTTTTGCTTTCCTTGTCCATGTAGAGTATTCATAATATTTGTAAGATGTGGATATTGTTCAATCAAAGGTGGGTGACCATCCCACGAATCAGTCCGAAATTTGCGTGTTCTCCTTTCCCAATTTTCCAAAACAAGTGTTTTTTGATTATTTCTTCACCTAGTCTGAGAACTGAGAGAATGGGTGATCCCCTTAAAGGTAAGGAGTGTCGACTAGTTCATGAGGCCTCATACCATGAGTATATTTTGCTCTAATATTGATACTCCATAGCTGATCCAGATTTTGCAGCAATCTCCAATATAACTTTGCTTGACAGGGCTTTATTATTCGGCACACTAGCTCTGAAGCCCAATCCTCCCTCTTTCTTTGGCAAACACAAGGTTTTCCATTTCACAAGATGCCATTTCCAAACTGTTGAGTGCCTAACCACAAGAATTTTTGACTAATAGAATCTAACTAGTGCAAAATTGTTGCAAGGATGTTGAGGAGAGAAGCAAAATAGATAGGAATCACTTGCAACACAGCTTTAATCAAAGTTATTCTTCCCCCTGAGGATAACCATCTATTAGTCCAGTGACTAAATTTCTGATGAATTTTAGCAGTGCCAGCCCCAATCAGTTAATCTTTTAGAGTCCAATGGAATACCCAAGTATTTAAGAGGTAGTGTGCCCTTCTGAAAGCCAAGCTTCATCAAAATGTCCTGTTCCAGCCTGGGAGAGCAATGGAAAAAAATAATTTTTGACTTGTGCCTGTTGATATCTTGACCAATAGCCTTTGAAAAGAGCTCCAAGTTTTTATGGATTTGAGTAGCTTATTTCAAAGACGCCTTCCCCCAGGATAGAAGAATCATCAACAAACTGCAAGTGAGACAATGGGTCCACCTATGTAGCCAATTTAATGCCCCTCAACTTCCTCTGGACTCTTGTTGTAGAAAAGAGTCTGCCAAAAGATTCTGCTACTATAATGAACAAGAATGGAGATAAAGGATCTCCCTGCCTTATACCCCTGGTTGCAGAAATTCTAGCTGTAGGAGTTCCATTGACCAAAATTGAGTAAGAAACCGATGAGATGCATGCTTGTATCCACTGAACCCAAAGAGGAGAAAACCCAAAGCACAGGAGGATATCCATAAGGAAAGACCAGCTTACCTTATCATAAGCTTTAGACAAATCAAGCCTTAAAACATAGCGTTAGACCATGGAATGAAGGGCTTCCTAAGCCAGAACAATATCATCAAAAATTTGTCTACGAGGAACAAAGCCACCTTGTTCTGGAGATATAACTTTGTCAATAATAAATTTCAGCCTTTCAGCTATAACTTTGGTAATTATTTTGTAGAGCACATTACATAAAGCTATAGGACGATATTCTGAAAGGGTAGAAGCCTCCTCTTTCTTGGGAACCAAAGCAATATAGGTATGGTTTATGACCTTCAGAACAGTCTTTGCTTGTCTGCACTCTTCCACGACGTCCAAAAGATCTGTTTTAATAATGTCCCAAAATTCCTGATAGAATTCTATCAAAAAGCCATCAAATCTTGGTGTTTTCCCCTTTTTCAAGGCCCAAACAACTGTTTGAAGTTCCTTTTCAAAACCAGATTCAAGAGGAGAGTATTGTCTGACTCAGTAACCAGAGTAGGAATAATATTAAGCAATTGTTGTTGGGCACACCTATCCAGAGTAGTTGCAGTAAAGATCTCAAAGAAGTATTGGATGGCTAAGTGCTGGATTTCTCCTTGTGTATTAGCCTGATACCATCCTCTTTATCAAGGTATGCAATGTGATTATAAGAACGGTGAGTTAAAAGAGATTTATGGAAGGAGGTGTTTTTATCTCCCTTTTTCAACCACTTAATTCCGGCTTTTTGTTTCCAAAATATTTCACCAAGTCTAAATGGCGTGTTTTTGGGGCGAATATTTTCCCAACAAGAATTGTGGCGAGTAGTCACCAACTCGTTGAGTTTGTAAGTTATGCAAGCAACACTTCATGAATCGAGGCACATTTTTTTCGGTTTCTCATTTTTCGTGAATCGAGGGCACGTTTTTCTGGTGTTTTGAGGGCACATTTTCTTGGTTTTTCATGGTTCATAGCTCGTCGAAATCTGCGCACAAGGTCACATTTCTTCTTTTCGCAACTCGTGTAGGGTTTCGTGGGCACATTTTCGTGGCTCCTTACCCTGCTTTCGTTGTTGGTTATCGCTCTAAATTGTGATTGAGTGGCACGGGTTTTCCTTGCTCGCTTTCGTGATTACTCTTGTGATTTCGTGGCTTCCCTGTTGGCCTTCATGGGTGTTGAATCGTGGTTTACCTATTTGTGAGGGAACGGATTGGCACATGCCGGGGCTTCACTTGCTTGTGTTTTTCTTGGCTCTCTCCATTTTCAGAGATTCGTGGGTGCTCATTGTTCTCTCAAATTTTCAGAAATTCATGGGTGTTTTGCCCCTCGCCGTTGTTGTTTCGCCTTGATTAGTAGTAGGCTCCCCGCGACCTTTCCAATCCAACATTGGTCTCTACGCATGCACGTGTTAACTCAATTAGGAGGATCTGGAGACTCTACTCCTCTAATCGTATCACCTCTACAGACAGTCTACCCATCATCAATGTCTCCTTCCCCACAACGCAAGTGTCCAGGACTTGGGTCTAACGACCAGATCAACAAGAAGGCAACCTCCCCAACATTATTTGAACTGCCAAAGAAAGCTAGAGACTCTGGAATCCTCCAACAAAACCCTCTGGACCGAGGTTTTCGAATTAACCTCTCGGGTTGAAAAGATTGAAGCGGATAATATCTTTTGCGAATATAGCTCACGGAACCCAATGCATACACAACCTACTGCTGTTAATGATCAATTACAAGCTGAGATTTCAGATTTAAAACACAAATAAGTGGAAATTAGAACTCAGCGGGAAAGTTTGCAAAAACAAACAGATACCTGGGCCCAAGTGGTGAAGGATAAGGATAAAAATCCTCCTTTAACAACAATTGAAGAGGTGGTTCAGGCCAAATTGTTGGAAGAAAGAATCAGGCATTCCAAGGAGTTGAATCTTAAAGTTAGAGGATTGCCCCCTCCTTCCGATCCTTGGCACACCGCTTCGAGTTCCTCACAGAAAACATTGGGCTGCCTGAGGTGCAGCTAGATAAAGCTTGGTTCGGACTAGATTCTACTCTTTTTCTACGCTTCAAATCTGCTGAGGACTAGCTTAAGGCTCTCAAAGCCAAACGGAAGTTATTTTCTCTACCCAATAACGTCTTCCTTGATGAAGATCTTACCAGAGAGCAAGTTGCCGAACTCAAAAAATCTTGGGAAATTGTCATGGCAGCCAGAAAAGCAGGGAAATGGACCGTGATTCGTAACCTTAGGCCAGTGATTCGGGATTCCTTCCCTCCTGGTTGGGCTCTCGGATCCAGTTCCAATTCCAGATGACGGTTCCAGTGGGAGTGGGCTCGGAAGAAGGGCATCTCCATCGCTTGTTGGAATGGTAATGGGTTCTTCTAGTCTTCTCCAGGTCTCTTGCATGATGCTTTAGGTTTCTCTGACCTCCTCTTTGTCACGGAGACACATGCAAGCCCGGTCCGCCCTCTCCCTGATATCAGTGGCTATTATTGGCTCTCTACCTGTAGACAGGAGACACGGAGTTCTGGAGGTGTTAGAGGGTCTAGTGGGGTGGCTTTTGTTTAGTCAGGGACACTCTTCGGAGCAGGATCTCTATTGTTGTTGAGGATGAGTTTGCCCGTTTTCTATGGATTCGGTTCAAACATCATTCCTCCCTCCTCAGGGACATCTTCATTGCAGTCTGCTACTTCCCTCCTGCTTCCTCCTCATTTGCTATTCATAATGGCCTAGACAGAGACCCCTTCTTCGACCTTTATGTCGGTATCTCCCAATACTCGGGTTCTGGAGAGGTCATCATTTTAGGGGACTTCAATGCACGTACCAGGAACCTTCAGGTTCCGAGGCATGACAGGACCGACGATGCACTTTGCACTTCTAAGGTGGATCCAGAGTTGGTTGGCTTTTAGTGAGATTCAGAGGACACGACATGGCCCCTGACATCATCCATTCGGCATCTTCTCCAGCTGGGGGAATCTCATGACCTGCTGATTCTGAATGGCATTCCTCGTTTTCCTGACTCCCGGTACTTTACCTACAGACCTTTTTGTGGTGGGGCCAGTGTGGTGGATTACGTCATGGCTACTCCCAACTTGGTTCCCTACATTCACCACTTATGCATCTCCCCCATCCCTCTTGTTGATCATGTGACCCTCTCCTTTTCCCTTCAGTTACCCCCCATGACTTCACCCCCTCCCCTGGTCCCTCACATACTATTTGGAAATTTGACAAAGGGGACCTTGACACTTTCTCCTTTCACCTTCGTCGGCTTCTCCCCACCATTCCCCATTTTACCGCTCTTACCTTGGACCAAATGTTTATATAATGTCCCCTTTTTATAAAAAATTAAAAAGAGGATAAAATCGATTTGCACATAAATTTTAAAATGAAATTTTATAAATTGTGCAAATTGAAATAAAAGGGGAAATTCTACTTCACCTTGAGATAATAAAAGCATGTTTTTAAAGGTAAATCAAGTGACTAGGCAAGTCGCATTTTCCCGAAGCATTTAGTAATTAATATTGGAGATAAAGTGATTATTCCTAAGCATGGGTCGACCCATATGAGCATCTTTTTAATATCCCTATGCATTTAATATTTGTTGTTGGTGACTTTCAGGCACATTTTTAAATGAGATTTCCTCCTAGATGATGGCGCCAAAGATGGAGAAGAACTTTGGAGGATGTGCAAGCAAAAGCTATAAAAGAAGATGTGGTTACTCCTTTTTTGGCATGTTGACGGTTTATAAAAACTTATCTTCATGCTTGAAGAAGGGATGTATGCCCACTTATGATCAAAATAAAAGGTGTTTATTAACACCACCATTTGTGAAGTGTGTGTGCCCATAAAAGCTTGAAGTAATAAGTTTTACAATCATTTCTCTTTATATATACAAGGCGCCATTTTTGGGAGAAGATATAAGCTTGCTTTGAGGGTTTGAAGTGTGATTTTTTTATGAATATCTCTATTTACATGCTGCTGGTTTTTACCTAGTGAAGTCGACTTGTTTGGGCATGTGCTAGGAGTGTTTTGGAGTGATTTTGAAGTATTTATAAATCTGTTGTTTGGATTTATTAATTGCAGATCTGGAACTGCATTTATTGCCTCTTAAAGTGAAAGAAAAGTGTTGGAATTGTGTTGCAGATTTTACCCTAACCCTAGCGACTGGGTTTAGGATTTTGGGAGCTGTTTTGAGGGGTTTCTAGTGTGTGAATAGATCTGGTTTTTATTTTGGATTGAAGCTCATAATTTTCCCTTTCCGCTACACTTGGTTTCATTTCAAAAAAGTTAAAATTTTCGAAGTTATGGATTTTCAAAGTTTTCATTGATTTTCAACAGTTTTATTTATTATTTTACTTCTGCAAAAGTATATTGGAAAAAGGAGTATAAATACCGACTGGATTGCCCATCTAAACCCTCACCTTGGCTCACTCCAACCCCATTTGGGTTGTATTGTAGCTGACACTAGGGTTAGTTGAGGTAACCCTAGAAGGGTTTATCTTCTAAGTTGTTTGTTTTTGCAAGTAAATAATAATATATTACTAATATCCCACAAGGGGATATTAGAATTTAATACCCTCTCCTACGCTATTCGTGAGGCGGCCACGAGTTCCTTTCCCCATGTCACTCACTCCACCCTGCGCCATGGTACATGCCCTATGAACAATTGGTATGATGAGGAATGCAAGGCCTTCCATCGGAAACTCCGCTTTGCTTTCCTGCACACCCTTCCCTCCTTTCCTTCCCCGAAGTCAGCATATCGTCGTCTCCTTTGTCATAAGAAACACACCTTTATCTCTCATAGGCACCGAGAGCTTCGTCTGTCGCTTATCCACTCCCCAAAGCATTTTTGGCACACCATTCTTCCCCGTCATTCGCCTTTACCCCTGGACTTAGATCCCAATTCCATGTTCACTCACACCTCCACTCTTTATGATTTCCCTGGCCAGCCTCACATCCAGGTTCATTCCCCTCCCTCCCATTGCCATATTTTCACCCACACCAACGTGAGGAATGCCATTCTAGCTATGAGTTGCAGTAAAGCAGGGGATGAGGAAGGGTTCCAAGCGGAACTTTTCAAATATGGGCGGAAGACGCTCCTTAGTTATCTTGTGGACCTCTTCAATCAGGTAGTTTGTACAGTTTCCAGAGTCTTGGTCCCACCACATTATCCACCCCATACACAAGTCGGGGCCTACTTCCAATCCCAACAATTACAGGACGATCATGGTGGGTCACACATTCTCCAAGCTCTATGCTACAGTGCTTCATTTGCAGCTTTCCGAGTTCCTCGATCAGTACCATTGCAGAGCTAGGGGACAGGCGGGCTTCCGGCCAACTTACCAGACTATCGATCACATCCTCACTCTTCGGGCTATCATCGAGGAGGCTCGCCACCGCTCCTCCAGAGTTTTCTCTGCTTTTTGTGGATTTTCGGAAAGCTTTTGATTCGGTCCCATGGGAAGCCCTTTTCCGCAGGCTCAGAGATATAGGCATTTCCAAGACTCTTCTTACAACCATTATGCGCCTTTATGAGGAGGTCCTGGGCCGCCTTCGCACCTCTGTTGGCTTGTCCGACTTCATCAGGAGTACCATTGGAGTCAAACAGGGCTGCCCCTCTCTCCTACCTTATTTGGGATCTACATTGATGAGCTTGAAGATTTTCTCGGGATCACATCCAGGAAGGTGATGGTTGTCTTCTGCACCATGTTCTGATCTACATCCTCCTCTTTGCAAATGACGTAGTTCCCCGCTTCTTTTGCAGAGGGTCTCCGTAATCAATCGGATGCCTTAGCCCTATTTTGTGATCACAGGCAGCTGACAGTGAACCTTGGGAAAACCAAAGTTATGGTTTTCAATTGTCTAAAGACTTCGGACCTCCACTTCTTCTTTAGGGGTGTGGAGATTGAGATCACTTGCTCTTATACATACCTGGGGATTCTTTTCTCTGGACCTTGTTTTAGCCTCCGTCCTGCTCTCCAACCCCGGGTTAATAAGGGGTATGGCTCTTTGGCGATTCTTGAGAGACAGTGTTTCCGCCACCACTTTCAGGACATTCTTTTCAAGTTGTCCCTCTTCGATTCACTTGTTAGGCCCACGGTTTTGTATGGTTCGGAAATGTCCCTCTTTTCTCGAATAATAGCATCAAAGACCTTTGACCCATTCTATCTACCCGACGGCCAAAGAATGTGTGCAAGGGTGAACTTTTAGAAGTTCCTAAAAGAAAATAAAAGAAAATATTAAAGCACTTATAATTATTTATTTGGCTTAATGAAAGGATGCACTTATAAATTAAAGTTGTAATCTCTAGGAAAAGTGCATAGGGACAAATATGGGTCTAATTTTATTTTGTATCCTCCCTAGAAAGAATGGCGAATGGCCTAGGAGATGGATAATGGTTATTTAGAAATTAAAATAGGCCCATACTATTTTTGTATCTCCCCTAGGCAAAAATGCGACTAGGCCTAGGAGGGAAAACTTGCTTAGAAATAATAACTGGAGCTGATTGGATAGAGAAAGGGTGGCCTTTGGGTCATTTTTCATTTAAAAAGGGAGAGGTCGACTTAGAAGGGCATTCTATATTCACTCCATATTTTGATATTGGCTTGTAAGCTGAAGCACTTGTTGCTGCAACTTCTGAGGACGAAAACCCTCAAGGAGAATAGTGTAAAGGGAACGAAAACTCTCTATTACACTCATATTTTGTATTGGAATTTCAAGGACAATCAGGTTGTTGAACCATCTTTTTGCACTAGCTGGAGCGACCCAGTTTGGGCAGATTCTGGGCACATTGGAGGGGCATGAAATCAGTTTTCATCAACTGCTGTTGGAGCTGGATTTGAGCTACCCTCATATACATTTAAGGTGTGTTTCAGAGGTCCAAAAATCCTCTATTACAACTATTATTTCTGACTGTATTTTGCAGAGTATTTTATTATTAAAATCAGCCTTTTACAGTCCAGAAATGGTTAAAAATACCTCTGCAGATTTCTGTAAATAATTTCAGATCTATTTGGCACTTTAATCTATATATTTCTGTGGAGTTGAGCTTGAAAAGTCTGTACTTCAGTCTTGAATGAAGAAGTGAAAGTTTAAGGTCTGATTTCTATGGGTTTATCTCATAACCCAAGTCGCAAATCTCATAAATAATTCTGATCTGCCCTTTATTTAATTGCTCTCATCATGTGGAATCTGTATTTTGCTTTGGGTTTGACTGATAATCCAACTTGAGGTGGAATAGTCCCATTAGGGGACATTTCAATCCCTTTTCGATTCACTGGTTAGACCCACGGTTTTGTATGGTTCGGAAAATTGGGGTCCCTCTCTTTTGGACTCAGATTGGGCTACTATTGAGCGTGTTCAGATCCTCATGCTCAGACGTATTATCAGGTGCAAAGAATTTGTTCCTCACAACATTATTCTTGTTGAGTTTGGGGCTCGCCCTTTTCGATTAGAGACCATCTTCAGCCTTGTGTTGTGTTGCACCGTATCCGAGGGTTTTCTGGTTCTTCTGTTGATAGGGACAAGGACATTTATCTTGCCTACTACTCCTCTGAAGCTATTGCATCCTCAGATCACAGTGGTCAATCTCGTTGCCGGTATGCCTGCGTTTCACGCCTTTTTGAGTCCATTGGCATCCAGATGGATCGTCTCCCACCCTTCAACTATTCTCTAGATGCCCATACCCATCTCCTATTGAACCAACAGGGCCTTCATAGAATAATCAGAGATGATATTTACAGACAGTTCATTCAGCACACCTAGACCAACCCCGGGGGTTACGTCCAAGATGTCATTCTATGCGGCACACTTTCTTGAGATCCATGATGGGGTCATTATCAGACCCATGTACATTTCCCGACATTGGTTACAAGTCCTTTGTATCTCTCTGGGTCAGTTTAGAGTGGGCTCACATCGACTTCGTGTGGAGATTGATCATTACTTAGACTAGTCGAGCGGACTTGCCTGCTTTGCTCTCTCCAGGAGGTTGAAACTGAAGAACACTTCATTTTCTCGGTGTCCTCTTTACTATGAGATTCGTGGGAGATTCCATTGCCTGTTCCGTGAGCTTCCTTCACAACTTTCTTCAGATACTATGATCAGAGATGTCTTGCTCTCTACCTTCAGGAGGCCCTCAGGCTTCGGGACAGGCTCCTCCACCCTCCTCCCAGATGGATGAATACTAGACTGATCACTTCTTTCTTCCCGGTGCTCTCCCGATGAGGGGTACCAAGCGGCACTTGGACACGAGTCTGGACCCCTAGTTCAGATCTGTCAGATCTCGAGACTCCATTTCTTCCACCCGAGGCTCCCTACCCCAAGCACATCTCGGGGCCCCTCCACATAGACAACGATCCACCACAAAGGCACCGCCTTCCTCCCGCGCACCGGCTTTCTAGGCATTCTACAATCTCAGCTACTAGTCATCGGCGCATTGCGAGTCACTCCCATCCGGCCTTGAGTGTTAGGTGATGTTGTTGGGGGTGTTGCTCCTTCTTCCGCTCCCCCCACACCGTCATCCTATTCTTCTTCTTTCTTGGTTTCTCGGCCTTTCTGCTTCCTTCTCTTCTTCTTCTTCTCTCATCAGTATTTTAGCCACCCGCTTGGGTCCTCTCTTCTTTGGATTTGTTTGCTTTATATTTTGCAATCCCATTGACCTACTTTTGTGGTCATGTGTTGGACATTAATAATATTATCTTATCTTATCTTAGTTCCCATTCCATTAATGCTTGTTTAAGAAGAATTTCCTTAGTCTGCAAATCTTTTGAGTACCCTTGCATCCTTACTTGATGGGACACCTCCTGTAAGGCTTCCAAAACTTCCCGTTTTCTCCCATGGACATTTCCAAAGTCAGAGGCATTCCATTTCTTGAGTTGGTTAGTGAGATGTTGCATTCTTCTCGTAAAGCAAAACATTTTGGTACCATGCTTAGGTTGGCCCTCCTTCCACCATTTCTCAATTAAGGAAGATTTTCATCCCTCAGCCACATCAGTTGAAATCTAAAAGGAGCTCTGAATGGTTGTGATTTGCCCAATTCCAACAACACCGGCCAATGATCAGATCCTAAATTTTCTAGAACATTAGCAATCGATATAATGTTGCTTTCAAACCATTCTTCAGAAATCAAAAATCTATCCAACCGTTCCAGTATACAATTCTCCCTACTCTTCTATTGGACCATGTCATTAGTCCATTTTGGGTTTGAATATCAACCAAATTCATCCTTTGTATAAAGTCCAACATATTAACAGTAGAGGCATCCAGAGTGGAATTCCCCCTGGTTTCTCATGAGAGAAGAGGATTGTATTGAAGTCTCCCCCTATAATGACAGGAATTCCAGGATGTGTTGCTACAATATTCTGAATAATCTTCCACTGGGCTTTTTTGCTTCCACCTGTAGCGGGCATAAATGTTCAATATTAAAGTAATTTGATTTTGAGGAACATATCTAACCACCATATAGAGAACACCCTGATGTCCTCCACTATCTATATAGCAAACTTGTTGAGGATCCCATATGCATGCCATGCCTCCAGATGCTCCCTGTGAGCTTAAAGAGACAACTTGGAGTTTTTTGTGAATATTTGGGATCACTGCTGCCATGAAATCTATAGAAGCTTTAGTCTCCTGAAGAAATAGCATATGAGGGTGATGTTGGTGCAAAATATGCTTAATCTCATTAACTTTGGAAGGGCTGCCTTTTAGCCCTCAAACATTCCAAGTGATCAACTTCATTGTGGGGTTTGTTCAAAGATGGAAGCCAAATCCCCAACTTTACCACTTCCCGTTAGTTGCTGCCCCGTTTTCTGAATACGAAGTTGATTAGTTTTCCTTCCTGCTCTCAAAGTAGAATCCATCGAGTTTTTTTCTGCTTTTCTTGTTGAATTCCTGAGGGGTATTCTCCAGAAGGTGGTTTTCGAGGGGGGTGTAGCTGCCGAGGAAGGCAGTAACGGTAAGATATGATTCTGATCATTTCCCCCTTCTTCCTTCCTTTGTTCCTCTACAAGCTTATGTTTCCTTTGATAACTTTTCATTTCCCCGTATATGCTTGGTGCACCACCAATGCTTTAGATACTGATTGAGGCTGATGATTGTCTGTACTGTTGAGGTGGCTGAGCATTTTGTGTTTCAGGACTTGGGTTTCAGCACTTCTTCCATATCTTCCTCTGCTTCTTCCGATTGTAGAGCTGCAAATCTGTTTGTATTGTTCTGCTGAACCTTGCCTGTGTTTTTTTCCTTAATTATCTTTCTTTTTGGCGGGTCACAAAGTCCTCAGAATTATGTGTCTCCTTAACTGGTTCTTTTATCCGCAACGAACAATCTTTAACAAGGTGACCATATTCATGGCAAAGACGACATCTGAAAGGAATGTTCTCATAATCAATCTGTTGTTCCCATTTTTCCTCCCCAACTTCCAAAGAGGATTTTTGCAGGCAACGGTTGATTCATGTCCATATAAACACACATCCTAGCATAAACCATTTGCTCCATTCTCATTGAAGAGTCCGCAGCTCTTACAAATTTGCCTACCAAAATTTCACAGGTAATTCGAACAATCAGATCCAAACTAGAACCACAGATGGGAGTTCTTCTTCAGCTTTAAATAGAGGTTGTCATGGTTTCATGAACAGGCCTGCTCTCCCAAAAAACCATGGGCCCCCTTGGAAGATATATTCCTTTTCAGCAGCATTCGCAAACACAACCAAGAAGTAACTATTAGGATATACAGAGACAGTGTACTCACCTGAATATTCCATGTTTTCCGGGCCCATTCCTTGAATGCAGACAGTGACGGTTTAAACCCCAAAAAGCGAACAATGAGAGCCATGTCTTCCAGTTCTTGAATATTAGCTTGAACATCAGATGCCGCGATTTTTATTACCGGGTACCATCTGCAGCTTTCATGCATCCTGTTGGAGTCTTCCTAGGATCTTCTCTTACTATGCGAAATGGACGATTCATTCCAGTCGCAAATGAAGAAGGTTGATCACGGGATCCATGGACTGCGTCTCGAAACGACATGCGAGAGGATTCCCCTTTCTCAAAAATGCGGGATTTAAATGACTCCATGCAGAAGAGGCTCAATCCTTTGGCCAGAAAGGCCTAAAGCAGGAGTCGAGGCGCCAAAGAATCACAAACCCCAAGGGCTGAGCAAGACACAGCTGTCCAGTAATCGAACCTTGGCAAGAAGCCTAGAATCATAGCAGCAGGTAGGACAGGGGTCGAAACAAAAACAAACAGGAAGAGTAAGCAAAGATCACATAGAACAAATCTACAGCGACCACGAACACAGAGGTCATGATATGCAGAATCTACAGCGACAAAGCTAACAGCAATCACAAAGGGCAAAGCACGAACTGCAATAGAAACAGAGAGACACGAACAATGCAGACACCAGCTGTGAAAAGCACAACACCCAATCTCGACCCATAGGGATCAAGATATGGGAGGATAACCAGGAGGGATGACTGATATCACAATCAATAACCTGAAAGTGTGAGTTGGAAATCACGATTTTCTTCAGTGTTAAAAAACCCCAATCAAAACATGCAGAATCGATAAATTTCTGAGTTTTAATCTTAACCTCAACCCTTCAACATTGATTGGTATTGAAGAATATTGCAGATTTGAGAAGAATACTTAATATTCCGAAAATGCTGGTACATTAGTTGACTGCAGCTACTTAGATTTCATATAGGTTATAGACATTTGGTAAACTTGAATCTTTTTTTCACATTCTTCCTGCATTTTTCACTTAAATCGTATCATATCTTCAAGACCTTCCCATCTGCAATACAGTTTCCGATCCATAGCTGCCACTTTTGATATTGGCTCCTATTAAGTCTTTGGGTAAGAAAGAACTAAGGGTTGCAAATGGGCCATCTTTGAGTTGAATGGGAAAAGGGGAATTGCAAGGAAACAGCTAAAATAAGATATAGAAATTGAAGAAATTGATGACTAAAACAGAATTTTGATGCATGGACATCAAAAATATATTTTTATCTATAGTGGAAGACACACATATCACATGCTCCCTTATTTTATGGGAGAGAATCATTTTTTTTTTTCCAAAGTCTAGGGTTCGCACACATTTTCTTGAATATATTTTTGGTCATGACAATGACTTTGCTGTAATAACTCAATATAAAATTTTGGTTGCATTGGTTTAAAGGTCATCAACACATCAAGTAGCATGACAAAGTTTAAGAAAGGAAAGAAACATAAGTTTTGCATAATAAATTTTAAAAAGACAACAAAATACACAGTACAAATATACCTGTTTAAGAATAGAACTGCATTCTCGGAAGACATCTGTCATACGCTTTCTATAAGCAGCCTCAGAACGAGCCAAAAATAGCATTCTTTGCTTCTTACTTGTTTTCCCCGTCTTCATTTTTTGACAATGCAGCAACCCTGGATCTCTTTCTTTTCAAACTTGTACGCATGCGACACACTTGAAGAACTTCTTCTGTCACCTGACATTAATAAAATCTGTGAGTAATTTTAATGTAGTGGTTAAAGCGGGTAAACAAAGTTCCCAAGAAAACCACATTGAATAGCTCAATCAAAACTGTTTTTTTTTCCACATACGATACAGATATCCTGTAAAGTAATATCATTCAAAAGATCTTATGGGATTTTAGATGAATTTGTTTAAGTTTTACAGATTTCCAGAACAAAAATATGGCAGATAATTTGATATTGTGCTTTCAACGTCACAACCCATTTCCGGAAGTTGGACAGAGAGACTACTTCATTAAATAAAGTTAAACCATACTTAGACATATTTTAAATCATTTTGATTAATATTATCTTGATTTATGACATCTGATGCTGATCATCTTGATTAAATGTATTTCATTTATACCAGACTAGTTTGACTCAGAAATTGATTAGCAATAATTATGCCTGTTTAACAAATTGGTTAAATGCAAATGTTTATTACAACTACTTGTATCTTCCTTTATCATGATCAGTTATCTTTATTATTGTTGTTCTCCATGTTTTTCGACAAGGAGTAACTAGCTTGTGCTTGTTTGAGGTGGATGCAGGACAGTTTTACCCTTACAGTGACAAGTCCCAAAGGGCGGCAGATTTGAGACAAGATTTTAGTGCCGTTGACTTAATTGTGTTGCAGGGTTGTGCTTTTCACATTATTCTTTGGTTGTCTTTTCCTTTCTGTATTTCCATGTTTGTTCTAGCTATCTGATTACATATTTACTTTGTATATGTTTGTCTGCCTGGTTGTTGCAGGACTTCTAATTTCTTAGGGCGGTTTTCATCCTAGGATTTTCTCCTTTTCACGAGATAATATGGGCAGCATGTATAATATGTTTGGAAAAGTGTGATATGTGGTTTTAAATAATAAGGACCACTTGGCTTTCACCTTGTTTTGTTGTAATGTCCCCTTTTCAGAATTAATTAACTCTAGATACCCGAAGCCTATTCTTATTATTTTCCGTAGGCTAAGGGAAATTAAAGAGGGAAATAAATTAATTTAAGTGGTCCAAAAGTATTTTTATATTTTAATTGGAAAAAGGACACTTAAATTATATTTTTAATCCAAAAAGCAGAAATAGAATAAAATAATAATAGAATGATGAACTTCTATTATTGGGTGCCAAAATTAGAATAATAATTAAATAAGAATGGGGGCACCAAGGATAGAGTGGGCTGCATGAGTAATCAGATCCTTGTTTTTTTAAAACAAAAAAATTATATTAGATGAAATCCAAATTTACATATATGGGTATGCCAAGCCTGAAAACTATTGGTCCAAGCCATAGCATTATACATGAAAAAGACATTTGCGGTCTTCATTGAGAGATTTCCAAGTTGAAAATGTATCTGATATCATCTTGTAGCTGGTTAGACCACCATAAAGGAGGTGAGCCGTAGCAAAGAGATCGTGATTATCAAGAGCCCAATTAGCGAGCATCTGCAATCTTATTTCTATCCCAGGGAATATGAACAAATTACACCTCCATAAAATTTTCCTGTAATTTTTTAATCTTCCAGACTTCTTTGGAAATTCGCCAATTTGGTGGAGTAGCTTTGCTACAAGATAGTATCTTGATGGCCAATTGGGAATCAAATCTAACTTGAATTTTCAGCCAACCACACTTTGCCGCCTCTTGCATACCTTTATAGATAGCTTTCAGCTTGGCTACATTGTTGGTAGTAACACCCAGATTAACAGCAAAAAAAGAATTGCACATCACCCTCATGGTTTCTACCAATGCCTCCCATAGCAGCTTTACCTGGATTACCTCTGGAAGCTCCATCCGTATTCAACTGTCCATATCCCAAAGGAGGGGCCATGACTTGGCTATCTCTCTTTCTTGCCTTACTAGTATGAAACCGGGGTAAAGTGGCTTCTCTTGGATCCAACAAAAGCTAATTACAAATATAATTCCAACTCGTAGAGATAAGGTGTTAGGCAACGGATCTTATGTTTAAGAGTTTTAGCTATATTTATTTTTGTTTTTACCCAGATATAGGAACCATCTTTGTTGTTTTGCTGAAAAAGTTTGTTATTTCTTTCTTTCCAAGTATTCCAAAGAAGAGAAATCCCACTCCACAGTACCGGACGCAACCTTTGCCCTGTAGGAAGCATCCTCTACCATTCTTTGATAACCTATTCAAGAGAATCAAAGTTCTGCCAACTCAGTTTGAAAAGAGTCGCCAATTGTCGCCAAATATGAACAACCCAAGGGCATAGGAAAAATAGATGAGTTAAAGATTCCTCATCTTGCAAGCACATAACACATTTGAAAGGTCCATAAAATCCTTTCTTAATAAGTTGATTCCCCTGTTAAAGCCGCCAATGGATAAGAAGCCACAAGAAAAGATCCATACATCCTTAAAAAGGAACCTTAAAGGGTGAGGATTATCAATCACCAAGGACGCATAGCCTTTAGAAACAGTATAATAGCCCGATGGATTAGTTCCCATCCCAATTTGTCAGGAAAAGGAGATGAAGAAAGAGGACGATTGCTGAAAAGACTTTGCAACAAAATTTGATGTTCATGTTGGATTACATGTGGCCATTCAAAAGTGGAATCCATTCCTTTTCACTTTCCCAAGGATTAGGTGACCATCTTCCATATTGGGAAACTTTCCTCCATCCACTATCATGCATTTGCTTCATTAAAGGAATGAGTTGAGGATATTGTAAAATAAGAGGGGTGGCTCCATCCCATGAGTTAGTCCAAAAATTGGCAAACTGCCCATTGTTGACTATCCAGAACAACTACTTTTCAATTATGTCCTGGCCTATTTTAATAACCTGTAAGATAGGTGAGCCCTTTGTGGGAAGGGTAGCACGCACAATTTCTTCCAGGGGTCCCCACCAGCATACTTGGCTCTTAGCACCAAAGCCTAAAGGTTGTCGGGGTATACTAGCATCCTCCAATACAATTTTGCAGCTAAGGCTTGCATCTGGTAAGGCGAGGATCTGAATCCCAGACCACCTTTTTTTGGCCGAGACAGAGTAGTCCATTTGACTAAGGCCCATTTCTTTTTATCTTGAATTCCACTCCATAAGAATCTCTGGCATATAGAGTCCACTTGTTTCAGTGTTTTGCCAGGAATGTTTATCACAGAAGCAATATAGATGGGCATAACTTGGAGAACCGATTTGACCAATATAATCCTGCCTCCTGAAGAAAGCCATTTGTTAGTCCACTTTTGAAGTTTTAACTCATACCTGTGAATTAACCAGTGCCAGTCTTTTAACTTGTGGGCTGCTAAAGGGACACCCAAATATCGTAAAGGAAGCTCCCCCTTCTTGAATTGAAGAATATTTAAAATTTGATTCTTCTTGTTGTCTAGAGCAATGAAAGAAAAAGATGCTAGATTTTCCTTGGTTAATCAGTTGACTAGTGGCTTGAAAAAGTGTGTAGAACTTTATGGATCTGTTTCGCTTCTGTAGATGTAGCTTTTCCAAGCATCGTAGAATCATCAACAAACTGGAGATGAGAGATAGGTGGAATACTTTTAGCCAACCGAATACCTTGAACTTTTTTTTCCGACAGGCTTTCTTCACTAGTCGTTCCAAGCCTTCGCCAAAATGATGAATAAGAAAGGTGATAAGGGGTCTCCTTGTCTTATAGCTCTAGATGCAGCAAAATATTTTGAAGGTGTAATGTCCCCTTTTCAGGACATTATCTACATGGAAGGATTCGAAGGCCCTCAACCCAATGGGTTTGAGGATTGGGTTCATATTTCGACTTGAGATATTTATTATCTTTTTTGTAACCCCTTGAGGGCCCCCTTAAGTTAGTTAATGTGCACTTAGGCTAGTATATTTATTATTTAATTAAAAACAATAAAGTGCACATGGTAGTAGTCATTAAATATTTTTATTTTATTTTTATTAATAAAAACATTAAATGATTGAACATTGGAGATTGCACCTCTTATTTCTATAAAAGAGGGGTCGCATTTCCTTGGGATGTTATGTTGATGAATTATTGATATTTGGCTCCCTGCGTGGAGAAGGGATGTATGCCCAAATCTGATGTTTGCTCTCTCTCTCTTCCACTATTAAGTATCTCTCTCTTGTTGTTGAAGAAGTAATTGAAGACATCCTTTGCAAAGTATATTCTCTTGTTGTGCATGAACAAATCTTCCTCTTGGCAAGCCATACTATAGCGATTACTGTAGTGATTACTGTAGCGACTACTATAGCAATTGTCTTTGAGGTGTAATTCCTTCTCTAGCCCTAGCGATTTCTTATGGTGCTTGTGGGCTGTTTTGCATGCATTATTTGGTGTGGATCGATCAGATTTTTGCATGTTATTGTGCCCTTGTTACAGCAACTTCTATAAGTTGATATGCTTCATGATCTGATTTAGTCTGTTGTTCCTGCGATTTCACTTGAGGGTTATATTTAATATATTGGCAGCGATCCTTGTGGCTTTAAATTCCAGTTTTGGCAATTAGATTTGGCATGCTTTTGAGGTCCTTCCTTGCATATGTAATTATGATCCACAGCTGAAGTGAATCGATTTGGGTTAGCATGTGTTTTGGGGCCATTTAAGGCAGCGACCTGGGTTTGTTTGTTTGAATAAAATATTAAATACTTCTGATAGCGAAATCAATGTTTTGAGTCTGCCATATTCCCTCTAAACCAGTGGCTTCATCATTGTGTAAAATTATATTCATGCAGCGATCTATATTTCATTGAACCAATAGTGTTTGGAGTCCCCCCTGGCAGCGATTGATGTGACTGTTAACTCTGAGTGTGATGATTTAATTGATGCATGGTATTTGATGATATTTTACAGTCTTTATTGCAGCGATTGGCATAAGGAAGGTTTGGCAATAAACCTATACGGTGAAGGGACTGACTGGTATGCAAAAGACATCCTCCTGCTGGCAGTGATTTACTTGTTTAAGGATATCTCCTAAGGCTGTTGTATTCCAGTAGTGGCGACTTCAATTTGTGGTTCATGTTGTGTGGAAATATATATTTATGTAGCAGCATCTTCTATTTGTTTGGTGATTGGTTTGTGGCATTTTAGAGTGGATCGACTTGTGCATAATATTCATTACAGCTGAGCCATGCTCAATCACAGTGACTTGCATTGGTAACTTGAGATTTGTATTGAAGGATTTAGGTCTGATTGGAAGTCATTTACAGCTGTGTTTGGTCTTCATATTGATGGCAAAAGAAATCTGATTTTCTGAGTTTCATTAGTCCCGCTGAGAATTAATTGCTTAAGCTATTTAGTAGAGGCCATTAAACCCCTATCTTTGGGTTTATTGAGTCATCTACTTGAATGGTTCAAGTACTTTGGCTGGATTTTACTATTTGCAGTTGATTACTAATAATTTTGAGTGTTGAAGAGTTTGTTGGTTACCTTTTCCCTAATATTCCCTAAGGGGATATTACGGTGGTATCGAGCTTCCTTCCTCTATTCGTGTGGGTCATTGGTGCATGTAGGGTTTGTGTTTTCAGATTTGAGTGCAGATCATGGAGTTGATGAGTGATGGTGAATTGAAGGAAAGGATCATCAGAGTTGGAAAAAAACTTAAGCATCCACATCATTCAATGGATGACTTGCTCAAGGACTTGGAAGAAACAATAATTTTTGGCCATGATCAAACAATCAGATAAGTACATGGTTCATTCATTGATGTTTCGGTTGGTTGAGCCTAGGTTTTGGAGCATGAAGATGTGAGAGTAAGAATTATGGTCATCACTTGCATTGCTGAAGTCACAAGGATCACAGTCCCTAATCTACCCTACAATGATGCCATCATGAGAGACATTTTCGAACACATGGTCGGAAGCTTCCAAGGCCTTGGGAATATTGAGTCATCTACTTAAATGGTTCAAGTAATTTGGCTAGGTTTTACTATTTGCAGTTGATTACATAATAAATTTTGAGTGTTGAAGAGTTTGTTGGTTACCTTTTACCTAATATTCCCTAAGGGGGATATTACAAAAGGTGATCCATTAAGTAATACCACAAAGGATACCGAAGAAATACAGTGCCTTAATCCATTGAATCCATTCTATAGATTATCCAAATTGGGCAAGAACTTTGCACATAAAACCCTAGTCAACCTTGTCATATGCTTTAGATAAGTCCAATCTAATAAACATAGCCGGATTTTTCTGTATGTCCATAGAGTGAAGGAGTTCCTGGGCTAAAACAATTTCATCATGAATATGACGACCTGGCACAAAACCCCCTTGTTCAAGAGAGATAATCTTGTGCAATAGGGGTTTTAGTCGTTCATTATAGTCTTAGTGATTATTTTGTACAGAACATTACATAAGGCTATAGGACAGTACCCTGAAATATCCTCTACATCATTGCTCTTTGGGATAAGAGCAATGAACGTTTTATTTATTTGTTTGAGCAAAGTTTTGGCATTTCTTACCTCCTCAATCACCTATAAAAGATCCCTTTTGATAATCCCCCAAAATGTCTGGAAGAACTCAATCGGAAATCCATCGGGGCCCGGTGTTTTTCCTTTTTGCATTTTGAAAACAATACCATGGAGTTCTTCCATGATGGGCTGCATCAACCTTTCATTTTCTTGTTGAGAGATACATGTGGGTAAGATATTCAAAATTTGTTGTGAATTCAAGTCTAGAGGTTGCAGATGTGAACAAGCTCACTGAAAGTATCTTCTGAGCTACTGCTTCATCCCCTGACTGGAGTACACTCTAGTACCATCCTCTTTGATTAGGGAGTGAATATGATTTTGGGCTCTTCTGGCTTGTACAGATTTATGGAAGAAGGCTGAGTTTTTGTCCCCTTCCTTCAACCACTGAATCCTAGACTTTTGCTTCCACATGATCTCCTCCCTAGTTTCCCATTCCTATAGTTTGGCTTTCAGCCAACATTCCTTCTTGAAAGGTCTATAGAATACCCGAATGTCAGTGAATAATGTTAAGATCTTGCAACTGTTCCAAAATCTTTGTTTTCCTGTCGTTGATATCTCCAAATTCATTCCAGTTCCAAGTTTTTAGTTTATATTGTAAATATGATAATCTTTTGACAAACATTAACATTTGAGTTCCATACCTTGGCGTTCCTTCCCACCACCATTGTTGAACAAGTTTATCAATATCCTTATGACACAGCCACATAAGCTGAAAGCGAAAAGGTGCTTTGCATGGCGAGGATTTACCTATCTCCAAACATACTGGCCAATGGTCCGAGCCACTATTATTTAGAATCATAGTTCTTGGTGTATAATTCTTAGCCCACCAATCTTCAAATATCAAAAATATATCTAGTCTTTCCAATATACAATCTTCCCCCCTTTATTAGACCATGTCATTATTCCATTAATTGTAGGGACATCCACCAGCTGATGAGAATGAATAAAATGAGTCATAAAGCTGGAGCTAGCATCTATATGAGGATTACCACCTTGCTTCTCTTGGATATTTAATATAGTATTAAAATCCCCTCCTAATATGATTGGTAAGTGAGGAAAGGAGCATATAATAGAAGAGATAGCGTGCCACTTTGTTGTCTTTTTTCTTCCATATTTAATGGAGCATACACATTAAAGATTAAAAATTTGTGATCAATTGTTGTGGAGTAAACATGTAAACACAGAAGACCGTTACTTGCACAAGAATTTAATATAGTAATAACTCGGGGTCCCAACAAGATACCAAGCCTCCTGAAGCTCCATGTGAACTTATAGCTCGGGGCCAAATATTATTAGCTAACACATTCATAAGATCAATAGAAGCTTTGGTTTCTTGGATGTTGATCAGCGCAGGATGCTCATGATTGATCATTCTTTTGAGTTCTTGAATTTTTGAGGGAGAACCCTTCAAGCCTCTTATATTCCAAGTGATCAGCTTCATTGGGAAGTGCTATGGAGAAATTGGGATAAGTCCCTTACTATTCCCGAATTGCTCATATTGTGACCTTCCCTCTGAAGTTTAGCCTGATTGGTCTTTCTACCAAGCTTTATATTAGTATCCATTTTTTATTTTTATTTTTCTCTTGTTCCATGCCCAGTGTAGAAGCCATTTGATTTGGTTGATTAGGACCACTAACCACAATGGCCTTCTACCTCCTTTGCTTGTTGGTGTTGATCTTGAAATTGCTCATGGTATTTATTTTTCCGCTGATAACTTTTAACTAGTTTTTCACTTGCAACTTTGCTAGGTTGAGCTTGGAATATCACCATCTGATTCTGATCTTGTGCATCCTGTTGATCTTGAATTTGTTGTTGCTTGTCCATCTGTGTTTCTGGTACTTGAGATTCTAACAGTGCATCCCCTTCCTCTCCCTCTTGTTCCTGTAGTACTGTAAATCTGTTATTGCTACTAGTTTCTGCCTTTTCCTTACCAATTTTCCTAGCAAACTGTTTCTTTTTCGGTGCAATAAAGTCCTCTTTGGGTTTTTCTAGCTCTTGTTGTTCTTGGGGGTTGTGCTTACAATCTCTAATTAAATGACCATATTCATGGCATAATCTGCATCTAAAAGGAATGTTCTCATAATCTACAACTTGTTCCCATGTATCTTCTTCAATGACTAGAGAAATTTTTGCAGGCAGTGGTTTACTAAGATCCATGAGAACACAAATTTTGGCATACACCATCTATTCCAACTGTAAAGAAGCATCCGCCGTCATCATGAATGTGCCCAACGTATTTTTGATCACCATAAAAACAGTCGATTCCGTAATTCCGTAGGTAGCCCAAAGAGTCTAACCCATATAGGGGCAACTAAGGGAAGCTCCTCCTCCGGCTTAAACATGGGATGTCATGGTTTCATAAAAAGTCTTGCTCTTCCCATGAACCAGGGTCCTCCTCGAAGATGAGTTCACGATCGGTTGCTGAAGCTAAAAAAACAAGTATCCATTAGGATAGATGGAGACTGAATACTCACCTTTTGTGATCCATACCTTTCTGGCCCAATCCTTGAAAACTCCCAGTGAAGGACGGAAGCCCAGAAATCGAACAATCAAGCCAAGAGTCTCCAACTCATTAATGTTGCTTTGAATGTTTGTTCACCGAATTCAAATGACTGGTGTGCCATCAATCGCACGCATGCATCCATTTTCATTTTTTCTCGGGTCTAGTTTGGGCATCCGTTACAAGGTTTTCAAAAAAAATTTTCCCATTGAAGTTATTTCGTGGGGAGCACAAAGTAACTCCTTAAAAGAGGTTTGAGATCTATCTATGCCATCGTGAAGATCTTGTCCCACCAATTTCTTATAAATATTGGCCATTATACCCTTCTTTACACCGGGGACTAGATCGCAGGGGTTATAGGAACAAACGGAGGATAAGACAAAGAGTAAAGTCAAATCCCACATAGCACAAGAGGCGGGTAAAGCGACAAGTCACAAGAAAATGCTAAAAAGAATGAGGGAAAATGTGTCGAGGATAATACAACACAAAAGTAGGGAACGAAGCAACTATAAAGAAACGTGGCCACAAACTTTCTAACGGGGATCGTTGGAGGATCACAACATGGGACATAAGCAAGTAAAAATAACAGAGAAAAAACACAAGACTACCAAATGGAGCATAAACCCGACCCCTCGTGGTCAAGTTGTGGAAGGCAAACCCAAACAAGGTGATTTAGGTCCTAGGCGAAAGCTTCAAACGAAAGTCCAGTAGCAAAATCCTTGTCACGTAACTGAGAATTGACAATTGTTCATCTAACCAAAGACCTCACGAAAAACCCCGAAAAATCAGTCTTCATCGATTGAAGAAATTCGAATCCAATCAGATCCTATTTTTAGGATAAAGCTTTTTAATATTGTATATTCTTATTCTTAGGATGGGGTGCCAACTTGGGAAGAGAATAAAGTTATTATTTTATTTGTTTATGGAGCATGCATGTATTTCCAAAAGGGGACACCCACTTTAGAGAGGGATTGGAAGTTATAAAAGCAGATTTGGGGTTTATTATTGAGGCATCTTGGAAATTTATCAACTACTTTGTGTGCAAGTAGCTTTTGCTTCTGCATCGACAATAGACAACGAAATCCCTCATTTGCATATAGGTGTGAGGACAGAATCCCTCATACCAATCAAGATACAGTGTTCAACCAATTCAACTAGGGCATGCTTTTCAGGCTTGATTCTACATCCAGAACAGCAAGTACAGCTAGAGCTTCAGTATCTGGGGCAAATTTCAGTCAAATCAGTTTGCATGCTCTTCTCTTCCATCTATCTTTCCATTTATGTCATCAATTGTGAGAAAATAATTGTATTCAAACACTGGTATTTCTTTTGTTGTAGCTGATTGAAATCAATAAATAAAAGTCTGTTTTGTCTCTGCGAGGCTTGCTGTTTTTAATTAAAAAAAAAAGATTGTTACTGTTGTCATAAAAGGCAATTTTTTATACTGATGTCCTAGGGTTTTGACAGAAATATCCATATTTATCTAAAGTATTTTTTTAGGTATATTACATTTATAGGCCTATATAGCCTCAGAATGTCCTATTAGTGTTTTGTATATTTGGCTTGGTGTATTTAAGCTTAAAATACCTTGGGCCCTTTGCCTTGGCCACTAGTGTCTTAGTAAACGTGATGAATGGCTTTTTAGCCAAAACACCTCTATTTGTCTATTAATAATGCTAATGAAACCTGTTTGGGCGTGGGACTTTTGGCTTAAGTAATAAAGATTAAGCTTTTTTACAGTCTCATTATCTTGGTTTATGTTATATTGTTATGAAACCCTTGGTTTCAAACAAACCTAGTGTTACTTCTTACCACAGTTTCAATATCCCTAATTGAGGAAAATAATCATGATGCTCTTTAACCTATTCCTTTGGCATGATGGTTGAAAAGAGTAAGACTACATGGATTGTGAGGAAACTTGATGATCATGGCAGTTTGGACTGATGTTTTCAGCATTGCATGAGTTATGGGCCATGGCTCTCTTTTTGGGGATAGTTATGCACTCCTTTGTCTTTGTGGCAGCTATGCATTCATTTTCCTTATAATAGTTTGAGTGTTTGAGCATTTTCAGGCCATTTGACTGAATATTTGGCATAGACAATGGAAGTTATTTTGCTTCCGGCAATTTGCTTTTTTTCCGGCGGGGGAGGGGGGGGGCCAGGCCAGGGCCAAGGAGAGGCGTTCAAATCTGAGCCATCTCTATTTATTAAATGGTGCCCATGATTCCTAGAAGAGCATGAATGGATGTTAGCATAGGTATTTGAATCTAGGGAGATACATAAAAGGAAGAGGGCATTTTGTTTTGGTGCAGAGATCTTAAGTGTTAAGGCATTTTTGTGCGGGAACAGAGATCTTTCGGTAAAGGTGTTTTTGTATTGGAAGTTTACTTGTGGGTGGATGTACAGACTAGAGAGGATCTAGCTGTCCTTATGTTGTTGGGGAGGATTTTCATCCAGCTGGGACTTTTATTCAGTTTGCTCTCCTCTTATTTGTCCAGGCATGTTGCCCTTACATCTAACTCCCTCTTTTCTGTATGTGAAAGAGATGAATAGTTATTTTCATTGTAAAGGCTTGAAAACCCTAAAAAGGGTAAATGGTTTTCTTGTATAACAGAATGCTTTTGTTCGAGAGTTTTCACTGATGGCTAGGGCCGCCTAAATGTTAATTTGAATGCTTAAAATACTGTGTATGTAAGTATGGAATGGTACTAAAAGTCTTCTCCTGCCATGAAGGATGTTTATTCCTCCTTTTAGGTAAAACTGTTATACTAGCAAAAGGTGGATTTACTTGCTGGAAAACCCTGTAGATCATTGATGCAATGTGAAACGTGTTAGAAAAATGCATATGTGGGTGTGCAGCTGTGTATTTTTGCTTTATATAAACATATATGAATCCCTGTGTATATTTTTCTATACTCATATGGGTTCAGCTGGTCATATTAGACTAAATCTATACATCGTATACCTCTATATTTTTCTCTTTTAACAGTATTTTGGTGATGAGCTTAAAGCTCAAGGAAAACCTAGAAATTGTATCATACTAATGTCCATAGATGACCAAAAGTAGGTCGATGGGACTCGGGGATACAAAAGTTAACCTTAGAAAGTTCTAGAGAAGAGAGAATCTTAGACACAAAATAACAAAAGGTACAAAATACAAATAAAGCAATGTGCCACTAAGACGTGATAATTAAATCAATACAAATAGTAATGAAGGGTAAACAAGATCCCTAAAGCATGTGTCAATGAAGACTGGAAGTAAATCTCTTCAACCATTTATGTCTATGCCTCAAGTGGAGGAGTTTTTGGGCCATCATCAGCTACTGTCAATGATCTAACAATGTTGGAAGGAGCCAAGTTGGGAGATCCTAGAGGAAGAAAAGCGCTTCCTCTAGAATCTCTCCTAACATCCAAGGCCAATGTAGCTCCCGTAGTAGAAAAGAAGCTCAAAATATGAGGTTGTCCCTGTGATCTATGGGCAGCCGATAAGTAGTAGATCCATATTTCCCAGAAGGGGCAGAGCCATGCCAACAAGAGGGAGCACAGCCACAAGGCCGAGGGGGAGCAGGCTAGGGGGTCTACGTACTCCAAGAAATAATAGTGCGCTGAGAGAAGTGTGGCCTACTTGATCTATCAACTCTGATATGTGAATTACCATATCCAAAGGACACTTAGCATTTCTTGTCACCTGGTGGGCTAGAAAAAAGAGGTGATCAACAAGGTAGCTCTAGACTCCGGAGGGAGACAACCCCGTGAAGATAAGGAGCCAAACATTGCTAGTCTGGATATCTGAAGAAAGTTGATAGAGTGTTTCCTAAGTCCCTGTAGAGGCAGTGGTATCTTCCTCGAATCTCATAGAAAATGAGACATCTAAAAAATGAAGCGTTCCTTGGTCTCCACCTCTCGGAAGGCGCAAGAATGGCAAATCTCGTGTTGTCAATGAATGTAATGATCAGTTTCAACCCATAACTAGTGAGATAACACTCATTTGGTGATGGGGAAATATCAAGCCGTGTGACCAAAGGCACTAGAGATAAGGAAGGCAACAAATAATACCATCCACCACTTGTAGGAAATGCTCGGCATAAAAAGAAAGCTTGGGGCTAAGCAGCTCGGGGGCAAATCTAGTAACCTAGATATATTGTTTGTAGATGCCCTCTTTTACATATTTCATGATTACATCCTTTGTGGGAAGGAGCTCGAGAAGCATCTAAGAAGTACATGAGAGGGAGTAGCCTATCAATGGAGATACAAATAGAAAGGAGAAGCAACTTAGCCTCAAAGTACCAAAAGTGTCGGCATTTAATGGGGACCAGTAAAGCAATCCTCTCTAAAAGCAAAGTGCTAAGTATGGATATCTCTCACAACCTGAAGTTGAGGTTCCTAAGGATTTAAGTTTGTGGATGTAGAAAGTAAGCCTGAAGATTGTCTCAAGGCATAGCGGTAGGGCAACAAATTCAGCTTGGACAGTGCACTAAGGAATCGTCTACTTGCAACGGATCATGCAATGTAGCACGGGAGTCTCAACCCCCTCAATACGGGCCTAGTCTATGGATCCCAAACTAGGTCCCCAAACATTTGAACAATAGGAAATTATAGGCTTGATGTTTGTATTAAAAGGTGTAACTTAGAAGGGAAAGTGAATTTGGAAATGCTAGCTCTCCAAGACAGAAAGAGAGGCATACTCCTTGAAAAGGCGCGAGTGAGAGGTGAGCTTCATGTTAAAGGATGGACCAAAACATTGGACCCCCAAGTAGGTGTAGGCCAATATGATCTCTAGAAGTTCCCCTTGTAGGAAAACTAGAATTTTGGGAGAGACGCTTGGGAATATCGAAAATCATGACATTAATTTTGAAAAGGTTGACCACAAGCTGTCAAGGATCAAAAAAATGAGCAAGAACATCAAGTTGTCGTTGTAAGCCCTTGGCAAAGTGTGAGGACAACATCATCAGCAAAAAGGATAGCTATAACCACCTCATGCAAAATACAATCGTCATCTAAATGGGTATATTGTCAAAGAAACTCCTCTAACTCATCAATGTAAATGTTGAATAGGGTTGGAGAGAGAGGACACCCTTGCTTGACCCCAATGGTGCTCTTCACAAAGTCAAAGAAACCGTGAGAAGTACAAAAATGACCAATGACTATCTCATAGTCTCCAAGCAGCGGTATTCAGAGAATTTGGAATGTCAATATCTCTCAACTTCTGGAAAAGCATCTCCGAACCAGGTCAAAGTAATTTCTGAAATCAACATAACAGCAAAAGACTTTAGAAGACCTGTGATGAGCTTCCTCAATAATAGCTCAGAGTGTAAAGATGTGGTCAATAGTCTAATGGTCCCTCTTGAACCAGCCTTCCCCTAACTTTGCAATTATTCCTTTCCAAGTATTCTGCCACATGCATGTTCAATATCATGGCATGAAGTTTGGCAAATGTATGCCCAATCAAAATGGTCCTGTAGTTGTCAGGGGCAGAGAGACCCCAAGATTTATGAATAAGGTGAATGATGTGCTAGGACCACAACTGCAGAAATCCTGAGCACACCACCTCGTTAAAGAGCGTGGCAAGGGGAGAAGCCAAGGGATCCACACCGTATTTGATGAATCCAGTTTGGAGACCTTTGCAATCTGCTACTTTGCTGGTGCACAAATAGCTCTCTTGATGGAAGAAGTGGAGAAGGTAGAAGAGGATGGCAAAGGAGTGGGGGAAGTGACAGCAAGGTGACTAAGAATATCATAGAGGGAACAAGCATAAGAGACCTGTGTCGGGGGCAATGTAGGAAACTATGCTTTTTCTCAAGAGGGGTATGAGATCGGCATGAACTGCAAGCAGTCTAGATGCAAGACACTTTTGTTTCTTACATCAGACAAGAAAATGGTACACCCTACATAGGCAGGGGATGGAGGGAGGGTCATGGGATAGAGAAAACCAAATCATCCGATGAAGGGACCTACACTCATCATCATCTATGGTGTGGGGACAAGAGTCAAGAGCAGCATCCCAATGAGTAGTGTATATGTAGAGATATATATTGTATACATATAGGTGTTTATGTCTATAAGTATGCAGATATAAGTGTGGTTCATTAAACTGTCTTGTAGGATGGTCTTGACCAGTTTGTAATATCTTCAGATCATTTATGAGCCTATAAAGTGTTTTAAGTTGCTTGAGAAACTAGTATTTGTATGCTGTTCTTGAGCTGCTTCTTATGATGTTCTACCTTTATTCTAGCATCTCTCTATAACTATTAGTAAACTCTGCCTTTAAATGGTTGCTGAACCGTATTTTCTAAATCAAGCTGAGACATGTCTTATTGGGATCTCAAGGATTATGCCCATATGAGATCGGGTTATGGAAAAAGTTTAGTTAATATTTTTGTGTTGTTATTAAAACAGGTAAATTAGATTTAAGGATGTTTGTAGATTCACGGGAGTTTGCTCTCATTGACTCTCCCAACATAACCCTACAAACTTAAACTTTACTTTGACCCACATATTATGAAGTTTATGATTTTATGCTTCTTTGAGCAGATAGATAATGGAAATATTACCCCAAGGAAGTGCTACAGAGCATATTCAATGGTTTTGATCTATGTTTTCCTCTTGGTATAAGAGAATTTGAAGCAAAATTGTACTCTTTATAGCCCTCCAAAACAAACAGTAAATCCCTTCATCAGAGACTTTGGTTTTCTCTAGCCAATGACCCTCCTTAGGGAATACCATTTACTTCTCCGACGTAAGAAACAGGACTTTCTTGCATCCAAACAACTTGCGCTCCTTACTAATCTCCACCACTCACCTCAGACCTTTTGGCATATCCTTCTCCTAAGAAAAAGCACAGTTTCCGACATCACCCCCACGCATGGGTCTCGTATGCTAGTTCCCTCTATGATATTCCTGGCCACATTGCTATCACTAACCCCCTCCACAATCTTCTTCTGCATTTAAAACTACTTCTGTCAAGAGAACTATTTTGAAGTTGTGCACCAGTAAAGCAGCAAATTACGAAGGTCTCCAACCTGAATTCATCAACTATGGTGGGGATTCCCTAGCTTATCGCCTTTCCGTGCTCTTCGGTGAGGTGGCGTGCTCAAGTTCTCCTCAATCGTGGTCCCAGCACATCATTCACCCTATTCATGAATCTGGAGATCTCTCTACCCCTGGCAACTACAAGACCATTATGATTGGGCATACATTTGCCAAACTTTATGCCATTGTATTGAATATGCAGGTGTTAGAATACTTGGAAACGAATAATCTCAAAGCTATGGGGCAAGCTGGCTTTAGGAAGGACCACCAAACTATTGACCACATCTTTTGTAATGTCCCTTTTTGGGACTTCAACTGAAAAAGAAGGAATTAGCACAAACCCCAATAATATTAATTCTGATTTTAGGACCAGCAAACTGAAAATTATGACAGCTGAAAATCAGCAGTCTGATTTTTATAACAGCAGTCCGGAAATGAATGAAAAACACTTGAAACTCCTCAAATAACTCAACCAAAATGTAGATATATATTTTAGGAAGTATTTAAGCCACTTTCCAATATGAAATTTGATAGAAAACACTGCTGGAAAATTAATTGAAAGCAGCAGAAGTACAGCTCAAAGAAAATTATGAAATGAGGGTTTCCAAACCCCAAACTCCACAAAATATAGATATTTCTAGCCTTAAAAATGATGGAAAATCTGAATCTGAATATGAAAGAAAATAGAAGTTATGTGCCCTAGAAGGCACCAAATCACACCCTAACACAAGTCGCTCCAACTAGGAGAGGCTTATCAATGCATGCAAATGATTGTAGATGACTTCCTTTATCCTTCAATGCCCAAATCTGCAAATATGACTTCACTTCAATCAAGGATGGAGGGTTTCCGTCCCCCAACCAACCACAAGAAGGGTTTTCGTCCTTCTTGGAAAGAGCCACACAATTGGATTTTCGCCCAAAAGTGGAAAGACAATGAGTAAACAGCCCAAAGGTCCAATTTAGATAAAATGCACTAAAAGTAGATGTGCACAAATGAAGCCATAACATTCCTTAAATACCCCAACCTTGGTGCCAAAGGCCAAAAAGGCAAGGCCGACCCCTATAAAGCTTATTTAATCTTTTAATTTGCTTTTAAAATTCACCAAACCTAGCTAACCTCCTTAGAATGATAAATACAAAGATAAAAATCATAAATATGAATGAAGAAAACCCAAGGTCTTCCCTTGTTCATCCATTTCTTGCCTCCGGAAAGAAGAAAGGCAAGAAGTCTTCTATTTTGGATTAATTCGAAAAGGAGACATAACATCTTTACACTCCGAGCTATTATTGAGGAAGCTCACAAAGGTAATCTTAAGTCTTTTGTTATTTTGTTGATTTCAAAAGGCCTTTGACTCCATTCCAAGGCAACTGATTTTCCAAAAGCCGAGAGACAAAGGCATCTTATATTCTCTTATTACAATTGCTTCAAGGCTTTATGAAACGGTTATTGATAGTTTCGTACTTCTCACAGTTTCTCTAACTTTGTGAAGAGCACCATTGAGGTCAAGCAAGGGTGTCCTCTCTCTCCAACCCTATTCAGCAATTACATTAACAAGTTGGAGGAGTTTCTTCGATAGCATACCCATTTAGATGATGGTTGTATTTTGTAGGATGTGGTTATAGCTATCCTTCTTTTTGTTGATGATGTTGTCCTCTCATACTTTTCCGAGGGCCTACAATGACAACTTGATGCCCTTATTTGTTTTTGTGATCTTTGATAACTTGTGGTCAACCTTAATAAAACTAAGATCATGATTTTCAATATTTCCAAGCGCTCTCTCTCAAAATTCCAATTTTTCTACAAAGGGAAACTTCTAGAGATCACATCAGCCTACACCTACTTAGCAGTCCAATTTTTGGTCCATCCTTTAACATGAAGCCCGCCTCTCACTCACGCCTTTGCAAGGGGTATGCCTCTCTTTCTATCTTGGAGTGTCAGTGTTTCCAGATCCACTACCAGGACATCCCTTCCAAGTTATGCCTTTTTGATACAATCATCAAGCCTACAATTTTATATGGTTCAAAGGTTTGGGAGTTGTTGACTGGGCCCATATTGAGAGTCCATACCCTCGTCTTCTGAGGCAAGATTCATCTCGAGCGAGATGGACAATTCCTCAAGTACATCGTTCAAGCTGAATTTTGTGCCCAGCCACTATGCCTTGAGACTATCTTCAAGATTACGTTCTACATCAACAGACTTGGATCTTTAGGGATCTCAAATGCGGTCGTGAGAGGTATCCATACTTAGCACTTTGCTCTTCAAAGAGGATTGCTTTACTCACCCCCACCAAATGTTAGCACTATTTAAACTTTGAGGATAAGTTGCTTCTTCTTTCTATTGGCATCTCCACCGATAGGCTAACCCCTCTCATGTACTCCTTAGATACCCCCGAACTCCATCCCACAAAGGACATCATCACCAAAGCTACTAGAGAGGGCATCTACAAAAAAATATTCAAGCTACTTGGATCTCTCCCCTTGAGTTGCTTAGCCCTAAGCTTCCTTTTACACCAAGCATTTCTTACAGGTGGTGGATGGTATTATTCATCATCCTCACTACCTCTAGCACCACCGGTCCCATGACTTGAGATTTCCCTTGGCCATATTACGGGTTGACACTAATCACCAAATTCTCTAATCGGACCGGATCTATTGTCTCCACGCCCTCTAAGAGGTGGAGACTAAGGAATGCTTCATTTTCAAATGTCCCATTTATTATGAGATTCAAAAGATACATTGTCTCAACAGGATTCAAGCAACACTCTATCAACTTTCTTTATATCCAAACCAAGTGTTTCTAGCTCTTTATCTATATGGTCATCTCTCTTCAATGCAAATCCCTCACAAGTGGGGTCTAGAGGCTCTAAATCCCCTTGCTAATCACCTCTTTTTTCCAACCCACCCAAGCAACGAATGGCACCAACCGCCATTTGGACACCAATACTTCACATATCAAAGTTGATAGATCAATCAAATAGTACTTCTCTTAGCACCTCATTACTACTCTGAGTACTCAAACCCCCTACATACTCCCCTTGGCCTTGTGGCTCCGGTCCCTATTGTCACAAGACGGCTCTACCCCTTGTTAGCAACATGGATCTACTTCTTATTGGCAGCCCCCAAACCACAAGGAAAAACTCATATTACAAGCTTATTTTCTAGTACAAGAGCCGCATCGACCTTGGATACCCCCTGACCAACATTGTCAAATCTTCCACAATAGTCAATGATGGCCTAGTTGACTCCTCCACTTAATGTATAGGCAGAGATAGTCAATGAGATTTCCTTTCAATATTCATTAGCACATGCTTTGGGGACTCTTGTTCGCCTTCATTGTTAAAAAACTCACGAATGTTGAGACCAATCAATATGGTAAAACCTAAGAATGATGAAACTCACATACTACGGCAATGGATGGTGATCCAATCTCACCCCCATTTCATTCCGGCGATTTTTCTAACAGAGCACAATCTATTGGATATCTTCAGCACGCTTCTCTCGTGCACGATTTTTTGTTATTCATGGCTCTCTCCTCTTTATCACGCAACTCAGAACGATTTCGATTTCATGGCTCCTCGTGATTCTCTTTCATGACTCTCTGTGGTTGATTCATGGCTTGCTGTGTGGTTCGTGGCTTTCGTGATTCATTCGTGGATCATTGTGACTCCTTTCAGTGCCCTCTTCCTATGAATCGTGGCCTAAATCGTGAGTGGTTTTTGCCCTAGTTCGTGAACTTTGCTTATGTCTCGCCTATAGGAAAGCTTTCATGATTCATGACTCGGTTTGTTGTTTGCTTGCCCTGGAATGTTGACACATCCTATTCGCCTTGGTCGGCCTTTCTCTAATTGGTTTACCTCGGATTGGTCTTTTTCCGACTTTGATTTGTGGGTCCTTGTGCCCTCATTCCTCCTATGGCTCGTGGCCCGTTCGTGTCCTGTCTGCAAGCACAGGGAATTCGATGCAGGGGAATCATGGCTTCACCTCTCCCCTCTTCAGGTGGTTTACCCAAGTGATTTAGCTACAAACATAGCCTCAAAACTCCTACTGGCAGCGGCACGATCGGGAATCCACTGGGGAACTCCTCTAACAGCACATAGCAGATATTTTATTGGAACTTCTCAACCAAATCCAGAAAATTGAAAATGCGAACCAGCAACTCCAAACTGAGGTATACACACTTATTAGCAGGGTTATGGATGTTGAATTTGAGAATGCCATCTTGAGGGAAAAACTTGCCAACAATACACATAATATCAGCCCCCCTAATGATGCTCTACATGCAGAAATTACAGACTTCAATCTCAACAAGAGGAAATCAAAATAACCGGGCTTCCTTAAAATTGGAAACGGAATCATGGTCCAAGGTTGTTAGCGGGAATAACAACGCTTCCCCACCTTTGGCTGCAGGTAGAGGCCGTTGTGCGAGGCCAAGTTACTGAGGAATGTACTAGGCGTGACAAGGAACTAAACCTCAAGGTGAGGGGTCTCCCACCCCCCACACCGACACAGGACCCATTGACGGTTGGTAACTCCTTCATCACAGATACTTTGGGGATCCCTAACATTTCTCTAGAGAGAACTTGGGTTGGGCTGTGATTCCACACTTTTCATTTGTTTCAGGACAGCTCCCGATAGGTCATGAGCTCTCGAGCTAAGAGGATTATGTTTTCACGTCCAGACAAGGTCTTCCTTGATGAAGATCATACCAGGACACAGGTTGAGGAGCTCAAACTCTCTAGGGAGCAAGTTATGGCAGCGAGGAAAGCGGTAAATGGGTGATTATCGAACCTTCTGATGTTATTAGGGACTCACCTCCTCCTGGTTGGGAGCCCCGACAAGGGGCTTCCAAATGACGTGCCAAGGGGGGGAGTTATCGGAGTCGAGGCTTATCTATTTGTTGGAATGGGAATGGTTCCCTTTGGTCTTCCCCTGGCCTTATGTTAGATGCTCTTGGGGCTGCCGATATCCTCTTCATCACAGAGACACACAAGAGTTCGGTTCATCCCCTCCCGGGTATTACTGGCTTTCTTTGGCTTTCAACATGTAGACAGAGGAGACTCAAGGTTCGGATGGTGTCGGGGCTCTACTAGGATTGTTTGTCTTTATAGGGGTTCCCTCCCGAACGAAGATCTCATTGGGTCGGTACCAATGAGTCTCAGTACATGTGGATTCGTATCAATGGGGTTGCTTTCGATTCTCTAGGGATTTCTATATGGCAATTTGCTACTTTCCTCCGGCATCTTCTCGTTATGCCATTCACAATGGCCCAGATGGTGATCCTTTCTTTGACTTATACGACAGTATTAGTCAATACTCACTGCAGCGGGAGGTTATCATTTTAAGTGACTTCAATGCCCGCACTAGGCACTTACAAGTTCCTCTCCATGAAAAATCGGAGGATACGTTACGCACATGGGGATCGACTCAAAGTCGGTTGGTTTTGCAAAGGGTTTCTAATGATACCGATGGTCCTTTCACTACTTACGGATTGTTTCTCCTCCACCGGGGAATCACAGGGATGGTGATCCTTAACGGGATCGAGCACTTCTCGATTCACGGTTCTTCACCTATCGCCCCCACGGCGATGGGACCAATGTGGTAGACTATGTCCTTGCCAAATGGATATCTTACCTCTTTTCTCGCTCTTTCTTTGTTTCCCCATTCCCTTACTTACCAACCACGAATCCTATCTTTCTCTCTAGCCACTAGTCTTTCTCCCTTCACCACCCCTCCTCTCCACCACCCCCCTCGCATCTCCTTCTAGTTTGACAATGGGGATTACGCTTCTTACTCATCCCACATTTGCGACCTTCTCCCATCCGGGCCTCACTTCTCCAAATTACCTAGTGTGGAGGCCAAGTACTCATGTCTTTTCTCTACCATGCGGGTGGCTGCCCTGAGATCCTTCCCCAACTCCACCACCCACCCCTTGGCCACTTGTACTACTAAATCTTGTCCTTTGAATCAATGGTATGATGTAGAGTGCAAATCCATCCACTGTCACCTTCGTCATGCCTTTACCCATGCCCTTCCCTCCTTCCCCACTCTCAAGGCAGCCTACCGGTGCCTTCTCCGCCGCAAGAAGCGGTCCTTCATTTCCCACCGCAGATATATTCTTTCCACTTCCCTTAGGACTAATCCTCGGTCCTTATGGTGTACTATCTTTCCCCGCCATTCCCCCTCCTTCACGGTGATTGATCCTATCTCCATTTTTTCCCACACCTCCACCCTTTTCGATATTCTCAGGCAGCGATCTATCCAGATTGGCACTCGCCATCCGGTAATCCCTTCACTCACGAATATCAAAGAGGCAATAAGGCTCTTGAACAAGAGTGAAGGCATCTCGATGTGGATGGATTCCGTCGAGTTCTTCAAGGAGGGTTTTGAGGCCTTTGGTTACTTTTTTGATAGATCTTTTCAATTAGGTGGTTCACGTGGGTTTTCCTCCTACTCGGTTTCATCATATCATTGACCCGATCCACAAAGTGGATCCATTTTTGATCCAAACAATTACAGGACTATCATGGTGGGTCACTCTTTCTCCAAACTCTATGCTACGGTTCTCCACAGGTTGTTATCCAATGTTTTGGAGCGGTGGCAGACTCAAAGCCGCAGGTCGCCGGTTTTCACCCCGGTTACCATACCATCGACCACATCTTCACCCTTTGAGCCATTATTGAGGAGGCTCGTCAACGCTCCTCAAAATTTTATTGTTGTTTTGTAGACTTTCGAAAAGCTTTTGACTCCGTACCTCGCATGGCCCTCTTTCAGAGACTCAGAGACATCGGTATTTCTGAGGTACTTATTATTGCCATCATGTGCCTCTATGAGTCCGTCCTTGGTCATCTTCGTACTGCACACGGAATGTTTGATTTCATCAGAAGCACCATTGGGGTCAAACAAGGCTGCCCCCTGTCTCCTACTCTCTTTGGCATTTACATTGATGAGTTGGAATCTTTCCTTCAGGATCACATTCAGGAAGGGGATGGGTGCCTTCTTCACCACGTTCTGATTTTTATTCTCCTATTTGCCGATGATATTGTTTTACTCGCCTCTTCTCCTGAGGGACTTTAGAGACAGCTTGATGCACTTGCTTTATTTTGTGATCTTTGGCATTTGACTGTCAATCTGGGTAAGACCAAGGTCATGGTCTTCAACGGGTTGAAGACTTCACACCTCCATTTCTTTTTCAGGGGCAAGAGGTTGAAATCACTAATACATACACTTATTTGGGAGTCCAGTTCTCAGGGCCTAGATTCAGTATGAGGCATGCTCTTCAGCCAAGGGTGAATAAAGGGTATGGGTCTCTAGCCATTCTTGAGAGACAATGTTTTCGGCACCACTTTCAGGACATCTCTTCCAAGATGTCGCTTATGAACTCCCTCATCCGGCCCACCGTTCTCTATGGTTCAGTTGTTTAGGGGCCCTCCCTCTTAGATATCGATTGGGCTTCTGCCGAAAGGATTCAGACTCTCCTCCTTCGCCGCTTCATCAGATCAAGTAGACGGTTCCCAAAGATATTATCTTAGCAAATTTCGGGCTCGTCTGTTGGCATGTGTGACCAACACTCCCCGTGAGTTTTGTGACATGAACTAACCACCTCTCGTAGATCCTAACTCTAGCGATTGTAGCGAAGACTAACACCTGTGGGTTTTGGTCTAACGGCAATCATGGTCCAACAAATGGTATCAGAGCGACAGGCCAAGAGTTCAAAACTCACTCGGGTAACGCTGAGGGGGAGATTGTTGGCATGTGTGACCAGCACTCCCCGTGAGTTTCATGACATGGACTAACCGCCTCTCGTAGATCCTAACTCTGGCGATTGTAACGGAGACTAACACCTATGGGTTTTGGTCTAACGGCAATCGTGGTCCAACATGTCCTTTCCACTGGATACCATATTTGACATATCGGCCTTTCTTCACCGTATCAGGAGGTTTGGTGATTTCTCCGATGGGCGTGACAGGTACCCGTATCTCGCTTATTGCTCCTCTTTGAGTATTGCCTAGGATATGGGCCACTGCTGGTTTTCCGGGACTTCTACTTTATTGGATTCGGTTGGTATCCAGATTGATCATCTCCCCCTTTTCAATATTCCTTGAATGCTCCCAGTCATCTCTTGCCCACTAAGCAAGTGCTGCAGACAGTCCATCCGGGAGGATATCTACAGGTGCTATATTCAGACTATTTGGGTGAATCCCCATGGGGGTTTGCGCCCTAAGATGTCCTTTTATGCAGAGCATTTTCTTGAGATCAGAGATGGGCTCATCATCCGCCCTCAGTATACCTTTCGCCACTGGATGCATGCCCTCCGCATACCTCTAGGTCAGTTTCGGGTTGGCTCCCATAGGCTTCGGTGCGAGACTGATCACCACATTGACCGGGATGACAAGCTTTGTAGGCTCTGTAGCCTTCAGGAGGTGGAGACCGAGACTCATTTCATCTTTCGCTGCCCCATATACTACGAGATCAGAGGACGATTTCATTGTCTCTTCGAAGGGTTCAGACCCTCCCGGTTTTCTTCAGATTTACTAACCAGTGGTGTCTTGCCCTTTACATCCGTGAGTCTCTGTTGCTCTGGGACCAAGTTCTTCATCCTCTCCGAGGGTCATTCCTACGAGACAAATTACAACCTTCTTTCCGGCTCTACCTGCAGTTGGAGGGACTAAACGGCAGAGCCATTCTGACTCAGTTACAGGGCATAGATCAATTCGTCCCCGGTTGGACCTTCACGTCTCTCTCGGTCACCACCAGCAAGCTCGGCCGCACACTCGTTTTAGAGGACAGCCCAGCTCCACCCATCGCCCTGACCGCCGGCTTCTTCTCTTCAGCCTCGAATGTTAGGAGGGGTGTGGCTACCATTTCCGAGTAGACTACCGGTCCTTGTTTGCACCCTCCTTCATTCCCTTCTCTGCTTCTCCCTTCTTTCCCCCTGTTTGCTTCATTGCCCCCGCCTGTGGGGGTTTGGCTTCCGGGTTTTTGTTTGTCTGTTTTGGTTCTTTTCCTTTCTTCCGGGAACTCGTTTTGAGTTTTCCCCGCTCGCACTTTGTATATTGTTTGGGCTGCAGTCCCATTGACCTACTTTTGTGGTCATTCGTTGGACATTAATATATCTTATCTTATCTTATCTTATTGATTTCATTCTTCCTATGCTAAGTGGCACACTACTTTATTCCTCTTATGTACTTTTTGTGATTTTGCTTCTAGGATCTTTCTATTGTTAATAGTTGTTCTCTATGGACATTAATATAATTTATTTATTGATTTCTTTAACAACACATAGATTCACCATAGAGAAACCTATTTTGGGAAAACTTCAACATGGAATGGAGTTTTAACTCTATTCTTTTATTTATTTTTGTTTATATGAATGAGGAGGGGCCCTCACCCGTACAGAGGAGGAGCAAATAAAGATAAAACATAAAGGAGCAAGGATTAACCAAAAGCCGACCATTATCGAAACCCAAAAACTAGCACAACAGCTATACCAGCAACAATAAACTAAGGCCAACAAGGCCAAAACCAAAAACCAGGAAAATTGCAGTGGCAACGGTAACCAGTACTGAAAAAGTTCAAAATAAACTTAACGAATTGCCTAGAAAAAAAAATGAAAGCGCCACACCTACATTGTCAAACAATCATCCACCATCAAGAAAGTGCCTTGTCGAATCTTTTGAGGGTTAATCCATTTAGCACAAACTCAACCAAAAGCCTCAAGAAGCCCACCACCCCAAATTTCACATAATTGTTTATGTATGGGCATAAAGACAATAGGGGTACCCCAAACAAAATTTGACTGGGTCATTTTCAGCCCCTCTAGCACAAGAAACTTAGCACGACCCCTTCAAAATAGGCACATTGAATTTTTAAGTTAGAAAGATTCCAAGCCCCTTCCACCACCCCACACTATCTAGACAGCTCCAAATAACACGAAACATGAGAGTAGAGTAAGGGGTATCTTTAGGAGTAGCCAAAATGTTACCAAAGATGGGTTTCATATTCATATCAATACCCCCATCAACATAAGGAACACTCACTTGACCCACTAGGAGTAGAAGGCTCCTCTTACAAACTTCAAAATTTTCTCCAATTTCCCCTGTGTTCTTAAAATGATTATCAAAACCAAAGAAACAACTAGCTGATTCATTTACCAGAGTATTAAGAATGGCCCTGAAGGTGTGTTTGCTCTTGTACTACATCGCCTATTGAATAAAGTTGGTAGTGAGCTCATCAAAGTGTCTCCCTTCCAGGTTGATTTTGAAATGAGACCTAAGATTGTCAACATTCCAGTACCTATTCTTGATACCAAAAACAACACTTCCCAAAATCTCTTTGACAAAAAATGGGGCCATGATCAAGGGATTGAAAACATCTTGCAAAATAGAGCCATCCATAGAACCAAAATTGCCTCTATGATTATATTGATTGCTTTAGTTGTAATGCAAAGCTGAAAATGTGCACAAAGAAGAAATGAAGAGAAACTGGAATGCACACATGTTTGTTGTGTGTCTATAAATTTATTACGTGAGAGATGGTTACAAAATGATTTTCATGGTTACAATTGTTTACTAGTTAAAACTTAACTAATATTAATTGAATACTCTATAAGCCTTATTTTTTAATACCCCTCATAAACCATGATTGCAAATGTTGATGGCATTGTTAGATAGGAGAGATGAAATCCATATCAGCTTTATGCTGACACCTTGTTGATGCAGGTGGCAGGAGACACGGTGAAAATGCAAATGATTATTGTACTTAAAGATTGAATTGTAATTAGATCTCTTTAAATTGTATAATTCGTTTGAAAAGGAAACCGAGTTGCTATTGTTGAAATTGTTGCATTGTTGTAATTGGTTAGTTATACATATTGTATCAGTTGAAAAGAATTAAAATTGTGAGTATCAAATATGGAAATTGTAAATCATCATGTGCTTATGGGAAGCGTGTTGTAACTAAGTAAATTCATTAAATATTGGAAGCTAGTTATTAACGTGTAGTTGTAGCCTTGTATGGTATATGAATAATTTAGAAATGAAATGAAACCAACAAATAATTTGTGACGAACCTGTTCCTTAAACTTACCCTTATACTATTGCTCCTTGGTGGAACTGAAACTAGTCAGCGAAAACTCTTAAACCTATATGAAAAGAACCTATGCAAATTCGTGAACTAGCATTCACTTATACACGTAATATGGGTCTTGAGTAAGACCAAGCCTTACAATCTAATAGGGAGACCTTGGATGTGTAATCCCATTGATGGGCACTTTGTTGCGTACAGTCTCATTCTCGTTGTCGCGCATAAATGCTCATCTTGTGGTATGAGAAATTGAAAGTTCACCTCATGTGAACCTTACCTATAGCATGTCTTTTCACATCCTTGTGAGAATGGGTCGTTGTACTTTAAACCCTGCTTGTGGTCTTTTAAGGTTTTCAGACCTAATGTGATATTACCCTCGAGGGAAGTGTGAACTTACTACCTAGACTTTTCCTTCCCTCATGTTTTGTTCAAGTTGAGCTTAAACAGGAATCCTCATATATTCCTTGCTCTTGCAAGTAACAATTAATGATCAATCAAATTGTGCAAAGTTCAAACTATTATAAAATGAGGACATTGTGATAATCCTAGTGTTAAGTTCATTGCTGGTTTAATCGCTTGAAGTTGAAATGAACTCAACCTTAGGACCTCTTAAGAGGGTGCTTGTGGTTGAAACCTTGTGACTTCTACCAAATTTGTACTTAAATAAGTTTTCATTCAACGTGTAAATTGGAACTTGAGTTATTCCCTCTTAAACTTGTTGATGAACCTTTAGAGTCTTAATAAAAGTAAAGTGAGGTGTTTCATAAAAAACATGTCTATTGGGAAACAGAAATCCCTAACTTGAAAACAAGTGCTATGTGACTCGTATGTACTTTAAAAATGATGCCAACAAATGGTTAAACAAGGAATTTAATGGTAATGAAGATGATGTAAACCTTGCAATTCATGTACTTCATGGATGAAACTCCTCTCTCTTGTGGTTTTACTATTGTATTGTGATTCCCTTTTGAGCAAAGATTGGAATTAATTTATTGTTGTTAATTTTGTATGCACATGTGGGGGTGGGACTTCATTATTGGTTAGTGGAGGGATAAGGGGGTGTTAGTTGAAGGGAGAAATAAGGTTTGTGCATTATTGCATTGGAGGAAACAAGGGGATTCGTGGCTAGTCTTAGTGGAGGGAAAAGGGCATTTCAAGTGGAGGGATAGGGGTATATTTTTATATTGTGTTTTATCTTAGAGGAACCAAAGGTTAGCCAGATCATAGTTACCAAAGACTCGAGACGGGGGCAGCAGCGACATAGGGATGGGGTTTCCGGGATGGTAAAAGATTCCCATATTTTGGGGATGGCTGGGGGACGGCTATTAAAATAATATATAAATATTAAAAATACACAATGGGTCCCTTAACCTTGGAAAAAAACATGAAAGGTTATAATTTCAGCACCATAGCCAATAACCTTACCTATAATGTCCCCTTTTCCAATCGAAGACCTTTGGCCCATTTTGTCAACCCGACAACCAAAGGAAAAATATAAGGGTGACTTAAGTTATAATAAATTATTATAAAGTGCTATAAAAAAATTGTAATCCCTATGGAAAATACGATTTGCCTTAAGGGGCAAAAGTCATTGTAAAGGGATTTATTATATTTTATTCCTCCTAGAAAGGATAATGGCGACTTGGGCCAAAGGGGAGTAATGAAGCCTAGGAAAGATAAAATCATAATTAATTTATGTATTTCCCCTAGAGAAATGTGACTTGCACTAGGAGGGAAATGTTGTTGGGAAAAACATTTAATATGGGAAAATATTAAATGTTTGCATAGGGAAAATCATGTGAGCTCATTGGCTGGTTTGGAGGTTGGTTGTTGGCCCTTTTCCTTTAAAAGGGAAGTCGACTTGCCTCTTCCATAACGCAGATTTTTATATGATATTTTCTCTTGCATAGAGCTTCAGCTTTTGCATTAAAAATTCTAAGGACGAAACCCCTTATGAATTCTACCTCTTGTGGACGAAAACCCTAAGAGTTTGAGAGGGTTTTTCACTCAGAAATTCCCATTGATTGTAATCAGATTTTCAGAATTATTTTCAGTCATTTCCAGCAGTGTATTTTGAGGGTATTTTGGAAAATAAATTGCAGCAGTTCTTCTATTGGATCGACCCAGTTTGGGACTGATTTGGCATGTTCTTTGAGGTATTTAAATCTGATTTCTATTGTCAAATCATCTACAAATTTTTGTGAAGTGAAGCAAAACAATTTTATAATTTTTAGAGGGTTCTCACAGTGGTTTTCAAGCAATTTTATAATCAGATTTCAGA
Source organism: Taxus wallichiana var. yunnanensis (assembly GCA_018340775.1). Taxonomy (NCBI): domain Eukaryota; kingdom Viridiplantae; phylum Streptophyta; class Pinopsida; order Cupressales; family Taxaceae; genus Taxus; species Taxus wallichiana. Next base: position 605,223,841 of record CM031243.1, read on the forward strand.
TCTGATTTCTGATCATTTGTGGCTTCTAAAAATTCTGATTTTAATATATTTGGGCTTCAAAAAATATGGCAATCAATTTGTGAAAAGAATATAATTTTTTGAGAGTGATTTGCATTGGTTTCTCATCCAATCCCTAGTCGCATTTCCTCTATTTAAATCAGATTTGCCCTAGCTTTATTGTCATAGCTATCGAAAAGTATGTGTTTATATTTGTGATGGGAGAAAAATTCATTTTGGGCAAAAAGATCTATTGGGGATCTTTCATTACCAAAGGACCTATAACATGCCAACATCTCTTTATCATGTCACTTACATGATTATATCCTCAAATTAAAAAAAAAAGTTTTTGGAATAGCAGAGGCCATGCAAACTACATGAATAGCCATCCATAGAAAAACCAGCTAAGGTAATCAAAAACACTAAAAATTACAAAGTTGGCCTCTAGAACATCCTAATATACCGGTAAAACCTTCAATATCATACAAAAGTAGCTAGAAAGACTTGCACAACACATTTTGAAACTAAAGAAATCCTTTAAAATATGCATATGAATTTATTGAACCTATTGTTATGTATAAGAAAGGCTTTAAAATGTAAACTAACAAGGAACCTCTCATTAGAATATCTTCTTTTGGAACCTACATAAGACAAGAAAATCCATTTCTTGGGAAGGTAAGTTTGCATGGGAAAAGGATTAGTTTTCATTTTCCTCTTTTCAAAGTCATAATCCTTTATGTTTTATATATTTTTTTTTTTTTGGACTTCGGATGTCCCCACCGTCCCGGGAATTCATGGCATCCCCGTCGAGTCCCCAAAGTCTTGAGGCACCCAGACATCCCCGGTGCATTCCCAAAAGTTAGGTACGTCCCTCCATTTTTGCATTTGGGGGTGCGTGGGGGACGTTTCGTCCCCGTCCCCAAGCACCCGAGACATCTGGGACGGCTTGGGAATGGGGGGTGCGCGTCCCCGTGTAACACTGGCTAGGATTCCTTCATGGAGAGAAAAGGGGTAGTATGCAATGATAATCTCACCCCTTGCAAGCCTTATAGGTAGGCTTGGTAGTGTGAGTCACTCTTCTTGATGTAATCTCTCCCTCGCTCACATATTTTCTTATTGATCATATGTTGCTTTTGGTACCTCATTTGAATATGTAATCACTTGATTGGTGGTATTTGTAGCTTGCATGCATGAGTGTGTTCATGTATGTGTGTGTGTTGGGGATTTGTTATGCCATGGTGGAGGGTTAAGGTTGGATATGGAGTATGGATTTTGCATGTTTTATATGGAGGAAACAAGGATAGGTTAGACTAGCCTTAGTAGAGGTTAAACGGATTTGAAACCTTTGTGGAGGTATATGGGAATTACATGCATGTTTAAATTTATGGGAGGAACCAAGGGCTAGTCTATCTTCCTTAGTGGAGGAAAAGGGGTAGTTAATGGCATCCTCTTTCCTTGACAAGCCATTGAATAGTTTGGGTGTATGTGTTTGGTTTCATTCTTTTGGTATGTTGGCACCACCTTCCCTTTGGCCCGTGTTGTGCAAAGAGGTGATGCATGTTGTTTTATTGTTCGGACATTGTTGTGTTGTTAAGTGAGCCCAATTGTTGTAAAAAGCAAGAAAAAACATTATCCTAGTTTTGGCTTGTGTTTTTGGTCTCAGTATTTTGTGAGCGTTAGAAGGCGCATCTTTGAAGAGATATCCTAGAAGTGGATCTAAAAGGATTGCACACCAAGGCAGAAAGAGTCATATCCTCGCAAAGGCGTGACAAAAGGAAATCTTCATACTTAAATATGGCCCGAAAATTGGACCCCAAGTAAGTGTAGGCCAATGTGATCTCCAAAGGTTCCCTTTGTAAAGGAATTGGAACTAGGAAAGTGAACATTTGGACACATTGAGTATTGTGACCTGCATGAGAGAAGAGAATAACATCATCAAAGAAAGAGGACTATGGACCATTTGGTCAAATCAACCCCTTCAATTCTCGCCCAAAATCACGGAAAATGTATTCATACACCAACAAAAGAGTTTGTTTTCCGATTTCTAAAGGATTTCTCTCCAATTAGAGCAAAAACCCATGTCAAATCACTCTTTATATTTCGCCCAAGTGTTGTCTAACCCCAAAACTAACTCCCGTGACCCAAAACTAAGGCATTTCACAAATAATTGGCCTGATTTTCAAGCATTATAGTATTCTACATGATAAATTGATGTTCTAATTTGGAGGATTGATCCTTCATCTACCCATAAAACCCAAATCAAATATGGTATCCATTTTTCATGAAACCACCCCGAGCTCTAGATCCTTCACAAGGCCCAAAATATGTTGTTTTGGAAAAAAAAAAAGGTTGTACACATTCGCAGAACAAATATGTTCTAAGCTCAATGGTTCTCACATGATCTTGGTAAGAACCTTGCGTATAATAAATCAATAAATTCCGAAGATAACACAACACAAGATATATGGAGGGCCAAGATGCCCAAATAATCAATATATGCAGAATGATACCCTTAAGGTAGGGCAACACCATACAATGCTCCTTAAGGAAGGAGTAACCCGATATGGAAATCCACTTCGAGGGGGACACCTCCAATAAACCTCTACCAAATAGAAGACTCAAATCATCTCTCCATGACATGCTCATAATGATAGTCACATCCTTTAAATAGGATGGGTAACACCTGATCCCAATGTAGGCCGACCCATTACCCAATATAATTAATTCCTATGTGAGCCCATATAACTAAGGGGATGTGTGCCACATGTTGGCATCTCCATCAACCCATATACATTATAATATTATATCCCATGTGAACCCATACATATAACTAAGGGGATGTGTGCCACATGTCGGCATCTCCATCAACCCATATATATTATATTACCATATCCCAAGGTACATAGCAGATCTTCTCAACTGTAGCTACCTGAGGATACCTTCAATTTGACATAGAAAACGCCAAAGTGCTCCAACCTTCACACCCCTTCCTAAAATGCTCTCTATTTTCAACTTTTACAATCAAATTCTTGTTCATATCTCTGATCATCAATTGCTGGGGAAAACTGATTGCTGATCCTTCAACAGGATTAAAAATCCATCACAAAATCAATCATTAGTTTTCCTGAGACTATCCACATATCTCCAACAGGTATTTTTCCCGAAATGGCCTAAAATTGCAGAATTTCATCCTTCTCCCAGCCTACAGCAGGAGCCCCCTCTCTCCTTTTTTTTCATTCCAACTATTTTTCCATGTTGTAGACTGTCCATACACCTTCCATCATGCCCTAATCATGACTGAAATGTTTATTGGCTTTACCATGACCTTATGGCTTCCAAAACAGTTTTTTTATGCAAGAAAAAAAAACAAAATGGGTTTGAAAGAGTGACTGACGGTCTTGCAGATATGAACTTGTCTCTCATTCATTACTTCATATTTGGATCATGTTAAGGATCTTCCAACAGCCTTGGAAAATCATTCTACACCGGTTCTCCTTCATTCGATGCTTCCAACCATATCAGCATAATGCTCCCAAAATGACTCTTCACTAGCATCCGTGGATAATGTTTCAGGGAGATTTGTTGTTGGCACATTTTTCAGTAGAAATAATACTTACAAACATTATGACAAGCATGGAAACTCATTCCACTCCTCCATTGAATGTGCTTAAGACTCCACTTCATCTTTTGAAGCTTTTGCTTGCTCATGTATGTTGACTCCTCAAGCAGGATCAGTGGCTCACCTATCATACTTTTGGTTGATGCAAGATTGTCTATACAACTAAGGATGCTTCTGCATCAAAATTGTACCCTAATAATGTAAACATAGAATAAAAGGCAGATAGTCTCACCTCTGCGTGCCCAACAAAATGGCTCGCCCCAACTGATGAAACAATGCAGAGACCTCACCTTTCATTAAATCATTCAATAATAAGCATCTAACCATTTATAACATCTCCCAAGAATAGGGACCTGACCTTTAACCCCGAATCCTTCATTTTACATATAAAAATAGACTATGACTAGATACATTACCATGTAATCTATCTTTGTTGAACACATTTTCTATATCCATCACGGTTCTGAAAGGAAACTATGTACAATGATGTTCTAGGTATCTTTATTGGAGCATGCCAGTAAGGTTGAGGTCTCCATGTATATTTTGCAAATTACATTTCCCTGTTTCTTAACTAATCATAAAAAATCATAAAATATAAAAACATAGAAGCAATCTAAACTTCAAACAACGAGTGCAAAGGGAATTCAAGCAGATGGGGATTTTCTACTATAAAAGTAAAACATTAATTGGATTTCATCTATGAATGGGAGCTGATAAGGGTAGCACATGTTGTTCGCAAATCAGAAATTCTCTACTTTTCAAACAATAAGAAACATTTTGTATGTGAAAGAATGAGGTTAATGTTTCAGTACCTCGTCCACTTCTCTGGTCATCAATTGGGCACTGTCCTTAAGATAGCCCTTCAACCGCTCACTTTCAGTCACTGGAAGTCCATTCCCCCACACCCCCTTTGAACAAACACCCAATTCCTGCCCGATTTGACCCATTTTGGAATGCATTTGTATGTTTATTGCAACCCTCTCCAATTAGATTTTCAGCCCCATTTTCGGTTTTCTGAATGGCCGAATCAGCAGAAGACTCTTTAATGATTTCCGAGATTCTGTGTTTCAGATACCCAACTACGTCAGGCTCTGAATTTGTTCTGCAGTTTTGTGGATGCTCGTGATTGGGCGAATTTTTTGCATTTGCTGCAATCTCATGCATTATTTTTCTGGGGAGCTCTTATGCAACTACCTACCGTTTTTCGTTTCATAAAAACACAAATGTTAAAGCATTTGTCTAGGTATGTTCCAACAAGATCTTTTGGCCCCACTCTCCAATGTGACTCATTTTTGACGTGAAAAAGGTTTATTTTGCAAATCAAATGGTGTAGAGGGGAAAGGCGTCACTCTTTGAGCACCCTATGTTCAACGACATGCCATAGGCCACCCATGACGATGAGGGATTCTAAAAAATTCTTAAATATTACAAATTTTGTCATAGCATCAAAAAGTGGGGAAGCCACCATGGTGCCACGTCAATTGCCACGTGATAAGGCCACTAAACTAAACATTAAAAAAATTACATTTGCGTAGTGAATCGAAAAATCAACTTTCCCGCGCTAAAAATACTTGTACCCACGTGGCAAGCAAACAAATTAGCATATATTCCCAAAAAAACAACATTCATTTCACTTCACATCATCTCTTACCACTCAGGTCCGGTCTCTACTAACCGCCAGCCTTTGCATGCGCACCATTTCGACATTCAATGTCATGAGTAATTGTATTGCAATGCATTTGGTAGTGCGCATAAAAGGGGGAAGTTGAACATTCCCTCCCCTTCCAACCCTATGACGGAGTGACCACCACTATTTTCCTTGAACTCTGCAACGGCCGAACACCCTCTACGCCCGCAATGGAGTCAAAACGAGGTGAGCCCATTTCTCGGTTTCGTGCAATGAACGCATTCATGGTCAATACCAGTTTTACAATCATATATTTGTTCTATATTGAGATGTTTATATGCATGTTCTTATTTAATCAAGCATTACCAATTTTACAAACATATATTCATTCATTATTGAGTTGTTTCTTTGTATGTTGTTATTTAATCTTTCGTTCGACATAGACTCATTGCTTCATCGCATTTTAGGGTTTTGCACACATTTTACCCAGTGTTATGTTATTGTTTAATGGGTTTCATTCTAACTTGTTATATTTTCAACCAAGCACACTTTGAGCTATTGTTTTTGTAGTGTATTTTCGGTTATTTTAGTGCAGTTTGTTTATTCATCCATTCGACATGAACTCTTATACTACAATTTAGTGATTTCCTAAAAACTAGGTTTTTCACCCATACGTCTTATAGTTTCACAATACATGGTTGTTATTGACCATACACTATTGTTATTGAGTAATGGGTTTCGTTTTGACCTATGTTTTTCAACCATGCATGTTGAACTATTGTTTTTCAGTGTATATTCATTTATTTCAGTGCATTTTGTTTATTCCTTCGTTCGCCACAAACTCTTCTAATACAACGTAGTGATTGTCCAAAAAACAAGGTTTTTCACCCATGTGTCTTACAGTTTCAAAATACAAGTGTTCGTATCGACCATACATTGTTGTTATCAAGTAATGGGTTTCGTTATGATTTGTTGTTTTTCCAACCAAACACATAGAACTATGGTTTTTTCAATGTATATTCATTTATTTCAATGCATTTTTAATTCCTCCATTTGCCACAAAGTCTTCCAATACAACTTGGAGATTGTCCAAAAATAGGGTTTTTTCACCCATGCATCTTATAGTTTCAAAATATAGTGCTATTGACAATACACTGATGTTATTGAGTAATGGGTTTCGTTCGAACTTTGTTTTTCTAAACAAGCACACAAAACTATTGTTTTTTAGCGTATATTCTTTTATCTCAATGCATTTTGTTCATTTATTGGAAATACAGTGTTGTTTGTGTAGTTAATATTTGAATATTTGTTAACTTTATATTGACTAGCTGAATATATACAGGAATTATTAAACATACATTGAATATATGGTTGTAACTTTGTCATTTTATACTACACATTCAAACCTTTAATGTGCACTAAAATTACTGAATATACATTGAATATGTTGTTAGTTCATTGCATGTTCTTAATACATTGAATATGTTGTTAGTTCATTGTATGTTCTTATTACATTGCTATTAATGAATAAATACTTATATTTCTAGGAGGCCACATATTCAGGTAGTAAATGACAATTATCTTTTTCATATTCAAGGTATTCAGAGAATGTCTAAATATGTGAGGAATGTCAAAAATAGATAGAATGTTAAATACATGAAGAATGTTTGCATATGCAATGAATATGTGAATCACTTACCTTAACATCTGAGGAATATCTGAATATAAATAAGTGTTGTCTTTGTTTATGTAGTTAATATTTTACAGCCCACCTTGCCATAAACTAGTTCATATCGTGTTCCTATCACTTTGCATTCTTCCTCTGTCATTTCTAATTGTGTGTCAATTCCATATTCAAAGCAACCATTACTTGCTAACATCTTTGCATAGCACTTGTTGATCCCTTCCAACCTGCAATGTCATTTCATATTTATGTTCTCCATGCACTGAGCACATTCGCATGCAAAGACTATGATTACATCCATATTTTCAATGTGTATTCAATAATTTCAATTTGTTAATATGCAAAGAAAAACATAATTTGATATGCAAAGAAAAACATAAGGTGAACATAGTTCTTATTTTAGTATTTGTTTGAATATACACTAGAATTACTGAACATAGATTGAATATACGGGTGTTGATATTGGTGTTGCTTGCAAATGTGTTCATTGCTCTTGGGTCCATTTTTTTGTAGATACCATGTCACAAAAGTTGGTTCACGAAGGAATGTCGTATCGGAGGGGGAGATGAGAATATCCGAACTTGTGTCTTTTGACACCTTTAATCATCAGAAATTATAATGTTTCCTTCTACAGGTAAGGTCATTACCTTACTTAGGCAATGAACTATTTTCCTTTTCTATCATTATTCTATAAAATAATGAATAATAAAAATTATAAACACTTATAAGAAGATAATTCATGTTTTTACACATTACCAAAACTCTTTTTATATTGATATGATGGAATATACTACATATACTAATGTGTAATGATTGGATGGAAACAACTAAATATTGCTTGCATGATTTCCCAAAAACTATAGAACTAAGTTCATATTTTCTACATGAAGGTTATAACTTATGCATAATAATATTATAATTACACATATCAATAGTGTAGTTGTTCCAAAACTGAATTATTCTTCAATTTTGTTAGTTATGTCACTTCTTATGTTGTTTTGTATTGTTCCATTCTCCATTTGGGGTGTCATTGACATGTTGGTTGTGTTTGGTGATGGGAGTTTTTGATTGCTTGCATGGCATGATTGCATTTGGCTAATAGAATTCACATGCATGGGACTGGACGTAGGAAATTGCATGTGTGTTGTACTTGTAGAAAATTACATATTACTTGCATGAGCAAACTTCATTGGTGTTGTCGAAATTGCATTGTTGTAGTTGAAGGAGACTGTGTTGTTTGAAATTGCATTGTTGTACTTGAAGGAGACAGTGTTGTCTGAAATTGCATTGTTGGTGTTGAAGGAAACTACATTTGATTTGTAGAAGTAGATGTGTTGCTCACTTGGTAATTGGCCACATTTGGAAAATCCAGAGTGTAAATGTTGTAGAAATCCATCATGATTTTCTGGACTACTCAATCATTGTTGCCTTTGAATTTCTTTGTCTATCATCTCCTTCTTATTAGGAAAATTATTGTTTACACGAGCTTATGGTTTTTACCGTATAGTAAATTATTACTTACTACGGTTATTTTGTAATATATTGTTGTAACAAACAATATATTCTATTATTTGTTTATACCCGTAAATTATATAAATGTGTAAGTTGTTTGTTTGACTTCCTATTTTCTAGGAAGTAGTTATCCTATTGTACTGATTATATATTAGCCAAATGTGTTATGCAGCAATATAGAGAATACATTCTTATTTTGTTACTGGGTTCAGCTATCTGATCCTCCAGATTTGGTATCGGAGCAGGTTTGCCTGAGATGAGAGTCTTCTATGTCTTTTAGTTTAAAGATTTGATTTGTGATAGCTATCTTTTGCAATGCTCCACGTAATTGTTTGAACTGTGGACTTTCACACTTCATTCGTGGTAAGAAGCATTTGAACACGTGAAAGGCATCTACACTATGATCTGTGCATCGATGTTTTTTCTTCCCTAACTTGCACTGCGTTTTTCATCCAAATAGGTCCTTACTGCAAGACCACGTTTTGGTCTATGTGCATTCTATCTGTGCTTGGCGTCAAGATACTCTGAAGGGAAGTGTTATCTTGAAGATAAGTGTGCAGTATTTATTTGTTGGAGCTGGTGATTGAATCTTGTGATATTCGCATTATCTTTGGTCTTCTGACACGGTTTGCAGATGCCTTTCTCCCGTCCCATATGAATTATTGAGTGAAGCATTCAAATTTTTGTGCTATCATTTGCATTCAGTTTCTGTACACATCTCAAATTGGTAATCACAGGTTGCTCAAATTCGTATTCACATTGAGAAAATCATTGGGTCTCAACGTGGTTGCATGGCTGTGTGTTGACAGTCGTCATTGTGGCCAATACCGTAGCTGAGGCGGCTTCCACATGACAACGACTCCGCTTTGGTTGTTTTTAAGACTTGTTGAGCTCTATTGTATTCTCCAAGACGACACAATACCAAAGAGTCTCCTCCCCATGAAACATTAAAACGTACAACATGGCTGATAGGATCTACAAGCAAAAGAGAAAATTGCACAGGCAGTAGAGGCATATCAGATAATTGTGCCAGTGATTACCCCTCCGATGAAGAGTTGGTCGTTGTTTTGTCCATGGACTGGTTCGACGTTAAAAGATGTGGGAAAATGATAAAAATCAATGGCAATCGTATGACTGTAGAAGCCGAGGTTGTAGATGGATGAGATTCAGCTCACGGGTGTGATAAAACAGATCTTCCAACACCAACGCCCACATTTTATGTACTATTACATCATCGTTTGACGCCAACTGAGCTACGTCAATTTGCATTGGTATGCTCAGGTCATCTTAGCACCGAAATATCGACAGCTGAAGGTACTTGGTCCCGCATGAGTCATAATCTTTATTGCAAATTTGTTCCTGAGATTTGATGAAGTGAATTAGTCCTTTGACGTATTTATTACGCCGAAGGCGTTCCCCCTATGGGAAAGACTTCTGCGGACGTTTCTGCGATTGAGTTAAATTTGACGGTTTGACGGCCGTTTGGACGTTTTTAACAGTATTTTTTGGGCATTTCTCATTTTGTGCATGATCTGGATAACACGTTAGGCTTTCTTTTCATGATCACATTCGAAGAACATTATAATAACAATCAAATTTTTGCAAGTGTCACGCGTAATACCTGGTTTAGGGTTGAAAGAGGGAGTCACTATAGTCCATAGAGTAACTGTTTTTTTATAATAATAACGACAATAGTTAAAATATCAAACAAGTTTTTAAAATTTTAAGATTAATAACGAAAATTTAATGATAATTACGGGGAACGAAGGCGTTCCCCCTATGGTAAAGGACCTCCAGACGTTTCTAACCGCGGCCAAAGCATGGTTGCAAAACTTGACTACGGGCAAAACGGACCCGAGGGAGATTTCGTTTGCTCAAAACCTATCCAACATCATACGCCTGACGGCTTTGTACATGTACGGCGGTATCGACATCGACAGCGATGTCATAATCATGAAGAGCATGTCCGACCTCCGCAACGTCATAGGAGCGCAAAGCGCGGATTCCCGCAGGCACTGGAACCGCCTCAACAACGTCGTTTTGATCTTCAACAAACGCAAATTCCTAGATAATGAACTTTGACATTCTCATCTTGCCTTACAAAACGCTCGAAGCTTCACAAATTTTTTTTTCAAGTTTCATGTACAATAATACAAACTTGTTTGCTTGAAGTGAATATGGCATTGGAAGTCTTGCTTTGTTTGGTCACTAGTCACTCTCCACTTTGCAACCACACGTACAAAATGTGTTCTTTACACTTTTCACAACGAAGGTACTCCATTCTGCAACATGGGTCCCTCCCACATTTATCGAATCCCAAAAAAACAAAGAGGTAACTTACACCATTCGGCGTTCACATTGCATTGTATACATGTGATTGCTAGTTATAAGGTTTTGTCAAAAGGGTGTTTTTTTAGTTTTCATTTTTTAAAGGAGTGGTTACATCTACGTGGTTTTAGTATTTAGTGTGTCCCATCAAGAGTCTAACGCACTTTGGACAAATTTGTGGTTTTATTACTCGTGTTTTTTTAAGTTCATATATTGTCAATTCTTTTTAAGGTGTTCCATGATGTTTAGGTGATTAGTGATAGGTCATAGGTCAAGATTAGTTTACATGATATTCAATCCTAGTTTAATAAGAGTATTGTCTTGTTGTGTCAAAGTAATAATGTCATCTAAAGTCAAGTAAGTCAAAACATAAAAAATAAAATGAAATATTATTTTTTTAATTTTGGTTTTATATTTTTGTTTTATGTCTTCTTCATTTGTGAAAGTCAATAAAGTATTGTTTTAGTCTTTAAGTGTAATTATTTTGTGTTAGTAATTTTGTTGTCAAAGAGTCGAAAAATTGAGTCATTGTAAAAGTTCAAAAAAAAATAATTGCCTCATGGATGCATTTTCGGTGTTACCCGACATCCGCAAAATAAATTATTTCACATTGTGGGGAGATAAAATAAACCCAATGTGGAAATTATTGAGCTTCCAAGTCAAATTCAATTGGAGCTAGTAGCATATAGATGGAGGACGGAGGCATCGAGGCTAGAGGTCAATCAACGACCTCTCGTCAATCACCAACGACGGGCCACACGGAGGTGTGGTGGCATTTTTGGTGTGATTTTTCTTTCAATTGTATGGTTTAGTTTCATTGTCCCTGTTTTGCAGTTTGTTCATGGTTCAAGTTTTTAGTGTGTGATTTTCAGTGTGGTGTGCAAAATAAGAGCAAATGTCCATTCTTGTTCACATGTGTATGTGGCTACTATTACATTATTCCCCAATGTAATAACATAGTGAAGAAAAAATAACACAATGAAATGCAACATCATGAGCGTTGAAAAGGTTAAATAGTCAGATGTGTTTCTGTTCATACCTAGGTTTGTGGTTAGCCTCTGGAAAACCTTTGAAGGTTGTTCAAATGTGTTCCTCCTTGAGTTCCCACACCTTTGCCAGTCAAATGTGCTCCCGAGAGTCACTAGTTGATAAGAAGATGATTCCTAAGCGTGTTCCCATCCTCGTCGGTCAGATGTGTTCTCAACAGTGCATGGTTAATAAGATGTTGATGTGTTCCTTCTTCTACCTTTAGTTCGAGTGTGTACCAAGATCATGAGCTAACGAGAACAAAGGCTATGGAGGAAGTGTGAAAGTTATTTTGTTACCATGTAAACATTAAGGGGGAATGTTAGGAAAATTATTGTTTACATGAGCTTATGGTTTTTACCGTATAGTAAATTATTACTTACTACGGTTATTTTGTAATATATTATTGTAACAAACAATATATTCTATTGTTTGTTTATACCCGTAAATTATATAAACAGGTAAGTTGTTTGTTTGACTTCCTATTTTCTAGGAAGTAGTTCTCCTATTGTATTGGCTATATATTAGCCAAATGTATTATGCAACAATATAGATAATACATTATTATTTTGTTAGTGTGTTCACTCTCTGATCCTCCGGACTTCTCCCATTGTAGCTTCTCATGTTCCCTTATTTTTCTCCTTTTCATGTTATTGTTTTATCTTGTCATGTTCCCTCCTCTACCTTTTAAGTTGTCGTTCGAGTTTGTTTGCTTCCTTTTTTTCTTGTGCAATGATTATGTTTTCCTTCCTCTCCTCGAGTTTTTCTTTCTTTCTTGCTTTCAACTCCTCTAATTCCTTCCTTCATGCTTCTTGTTTGTCAAGCAATTTCAAGTAGTTGGTCAAAGTGAGAATTTGTGATTGCCTGCTCAACCTTAGAGTCCCTTTGTTTGCACGTTCTGATCTCTCCTTAATCCTTTCAATTGGAAGCTTAAGAAAGTTATGTAGTGAACCGCCAACCTAGTTTTTGGCTTCGCATGCATGGTTGTTCTCGTTGTTTCTTGTATGCATGTTTCGAACACCCTTAATCTATGAACATCTAGCTGACTATCATTTTCATTTTCCCATGCATTATAATCTGCATAGTAGTGGACTACTCCACTTGGCATGCTAGGAGGAGGGGATGGCATGGAAAGAGTAATATCCTCATTAGAAAGGTCTATTGGAATCCCCAAGTTCATAAAGCACTTCTTTTAACCATTCAAGTTGGCTAACTAGTGTTGGCATACTCATCTCATATTTAGTTGTGACAAGTTCTTATGTCTAACTCACATGAGTTGGTGTGCTTTCTTCAACTTCAACATGGATTCTAGCTTGACAAACTTGTTCGATCTGATTTAAACATGTTGTCGTGTCTTGTTGATTTAACTTTGTCACCTCCACCTCTGAATTTTGAATTATATTAGCTTGTTGTTGGTTATCTACATATTTTTTTACTAGATTTGATCAACATTCTGTTGGATTGCTTCTCCATTATCTTTGATAAATTGTTCAATTTCATCTTTGTTATAACCAACCATCTCCATAATTCTCTCCACAATTGTTTCCTCCTCTGTTAGCTCAACCTTGAATGCATTACTAGGGCACATGTCATTGACCAATGCATCTTTGTTCAGAGGCCATATTCCAATCCTCATAAAACCAACTTTTATATTTGATGGAGTTAATGCTCTCTTAAAATCCTTACTACTAAGAGCTGCCAATTCAGATCTTCTCACATCTACTTTGTGATGTTTGACCATCCATTTGGATCTTTCATCCTTGAAGTAGGTTTTAAATGGAGAAAACACGCTAACATCTAAAGGTTGAGCCGTGGTTGGTGCGCGTAGGAAAAGTGATTAGATTAATGCTTAATGCTCTTGCCTCTTGGATTGTCTCATATGCCACATGGCTTCCATGGCCATAAAAATGAGCAGATGTCTATTTGATGGTGAAACACCACCAGAACTGATCTAGCAAAGTGGTGCAACCAATTCGAAATAATTCCTTTGTCATCCATGTGTGTGGTTGGGATGCCATACATGCACCAAGCTCACAATTGGAAATGTAGTTAGCTAATTGTTGTTGTGCTTTAAAAAGATAGAAGCATGGTATACTTTGCCTGTTGCATTAACACAATAAAGTATTGTGATCCACTCTCTACTCTTTGGGAGTATGTGGGGTACACTTTTATTACCCATCTTTGTAATCACCCTCATCCCACAATTCCTACCAACTTGCACACTAGTTTCATCGCAATTCCATATCCTTTGTGGTCCATATTGCTCTGTTTTATACATTTGATCCAAGTTTTCATAAAAAACAACAACTATGTCAAGCCTAAGCATAACTGCCTTGTCATGATCAAGGCCTTCTGCAGTCCTTAAAGATAAATCTTTGTGCCTCTTTCTAAACCCTACCCACCAAGATATGTCAGGCATACCATCAGTAAAAGGAGTATTCCTTGTCTCACATATGTGTGCCACATGAGATTTTAATGAGTTTATTTGTAGACCATGACCCATATCAGCCACATGTTTACAATATTGTACAATTTTAGACTCTTCTTGAGATGTTAAAATGGTTGGGGTCCTTTACATTTCATAGTTGTGATACCATTCATCCAATTAGATAATGAACCCATTGAGACACCCCACTTTTCTACAACACCTCGAATTGAATACTCATTCTCTTCAACATATTTTATTGCTCCAATGATGTCTTTAGTCATCCACTCAATTCTAAAACAATCTTTTTAGGTTTTGTTGTGTGCTTCCCGCTAACATTAGTAGTTACCTCTAGTTGTGGTGTTGGTTTTAACTTTGTTTTGTGATTTGGATTGGGCTAAAATTGTTGTTTTTGATTAGCTTCAACTAACTCTTCCTCTGAGTCAAGTATATAATCAAGTTTAACACCCCTTTTAGGGTCCATTCATGACTTCCTCCTTCCAGGCCTCCTCTTGAATACCATGGTGTCTTACAATTATTTAGGACAAAGTAAAATAAATAACCCTGTGTAGAAATGTGTATAAAATGTCAAAATGTGATGAATCAACAAAGTTTGTGTTGAACAAAATATTAAACAAGAACATGCACAGAAACAACTCAATAATGAATGAATATATGTTTGTAAAACTGGTAATGCTTGATTAAATAAGAACATGCACAAAAACATCTCAATATAGAACGAAATATACGATTGTAAAATTGGTATTACCTGCGAATGTGCTCATTACATGAAACCTAGAGAGAAAGATCTAAAAAACTATGGAAATGGGTTTGCCTCATCTTTGGTTGAGTCAGCAGGTGGTAGAAAGGGTGTTCAACTCCATTGCATGGGTTGGAAGGGAAGGGAATGTTCACTCTCCTCCGAATGTGCACCGCCAAATAAAATGTCATGCAATTACTCACAACATTGAATGTCGAAATGGTGCGCATTCAAAGGCGATAAAGCGAGGCGGAGGCTGAGAGTTGTGAGGGATGATGTGAAGAGAATCAATGTGGATTTTTTGGAAATAGATGCTAATTTTTCCACTTACCATGTAGGTACAAGCAGTTTTTGCACAAGAAAATGATTTTTGGTTCACTATGCAAATTTGATTTTTTTAATGGGTATTCAATGTTCACATCGCCGCAAACTCATACTGCATTCACATATTGCATATACCCTAAAATTACTAAATATACATTGAATATATGGTTTGAAGGTTAGTGGTAATTACTTTGAATTGAGAGAGTTTGTGGCGATATGAACATTGAATACACATACTCTAAAATTATTGAATATACATCGACTATATGCCTATAATTTTGTCATTTAATGCATTGTTTGAAATAACAAAATTACCACCGTATATTCAATATATATTCATTAATTCCCATATATTCAATAACAACACTGCATTTTGAAACTGCAAGACATATGAGTGAAAAACCTTGTTTTTGGACAATCTATACATCATTGATTAGAAAAGTTCGTAGCGAACGGAGGACTAAACAAAATTCACTAAAATTAATGACATACATTGATTAAATAATAGTTTAGCATCCATGGTTGAAAAACCAACAGTCGTCGAACGAAACCCATTACTCAATAACAACAGTCTATGGTCAATAACAACACCGGTTTTAGTAAAAGATATCTCATTCATTTACCGCTCAATATGTGGCCTCCCTGGAAATATAAGTATTTATTCATTAATAACAATGTAATAAGAACATGTAATGAACTAACAACATATTCAATGTATATTCAATAATTTCAATGCACATTAAAGGTTTGAATGTGTAGTAGAAAATGACAAAGTTACAGTTGTATATTCAATGTATGTTTAATAATTTCAAGATATATTCAACCAGTCAATATAAAGTTAACAGTGGATATTCAAATATTAACTGCACAAACAACATTGTATTTCTAATAAATGAACAAAATGCACTAAAATAAAGGAATATACACTGAAAAAATAGTAGTTGTGTGTGCTTGGTTGGAAAATGACATGTCGAAATATGGGTGAAAACCCCTATTTTTTGGACAATCACTACATTGTATTAGAAGAGTTCGTGGAAAACAAAGGAATAAAAAAATGCACTAAAATAAATGACATTCTTCACGTATTTAACATTCTATCTATTTTCTCAAATTGGTCACATTTACATCCAGTCAATATAAAGTTAACAGTAGATATTCAAATATTAACTGCATAAATAAAGACAAAACTTATTTATCTTCGATATTCCACATTTGTTAAGATAAGTGATTCACTTATGCATTGCACATGCAAACATTCTTCTCGTATTTAACCTTCTGTCTATTTTTGACATCCTTCACATATTCAATCAGTCAATATAAAGTTAACCATGGATATTCAAATATTAACTACATAAACAAAGACAACACTTATTTATATTCAGATAATCCACATTTGTTAAGGTAAGTGATTCACATATGCACATTCATCTCGTATTTAACATTTTGTGTATTTTCTGACATCATTCACATATTCAGTCAGTCAATATAAAGTTAACCATAGATATTCAAATATTAATTGCATAAACTAAGACAACACTTATTTATATTCAAATATTCCTCAAATGTTAAGGTAAGTGATTCAGATATTCATTGCATCTATAAACATTCTTCACATATTCAACATTTTGTCTATTTTATGACATTCTTCACATATTCAGACATTCCTTGAATACATTGAATATTAAGAAGGTAGCAGTCATTTACCTCCTGTATATGTGGCCTCCCTACAACTCTGAATTTGGTTTACAACTCTACCAGTTATGTGTTATGTCAACTATTTCCACAATAGAACCATATTAACCATATTAATATAATATATATATATATATATATATATATATATATATATATATATATATATATATATATATATATATATATATATTACTACATCCCATTTGAATTTGAATTCATATATTTTGGAGGGATTATTCAAATTTTGGAGGGATATTTATTACTTGGCATTAATTCTGATTTTTGTGGGGAAAATGGTGAGTCTAATACAAATTTGTTTGCAAGTGCAACAATTAATGAGGTGAAGGTGGCAAAAGGAAGGACAATTATGATAAAAAAAGTTGGAGAAATTTGTTTGTTTTAAAATTAAAATGTGTTTTAATTTCATCTTGGCAACTTGAAAGGCTGTGCAATTAAGTGCTTGAATATATTTGAAATGTGGTAAATGTGAACAATTTTGTTCCTATGCATAAACAAGTGAACTTTTGATTATGTACACAAATGTACTTATTTTATTTATGTTGACATTTTAATGTTGCAAGTTGGATTTTAATTTCAAGTCAAAAACATGTGAGTCTAAAATTTAATGTTCCTAATGTGTCACTTCATACATGTTTTGTAGTAAAGAGTGTACTAATTGTTCAAGTTTTATAAATATTTTGTAAGATTTAAATTTTGTACAAATGTGCACATTTATTGGGTCCTTTCAAGTATATTAATTTGAAATTATTAGTCCACTTAGTGGACCCCACCCTCACAAAAAGGTGCACATCTATCCGTGCATGCTCGCCAAATTGGTGATTTTCCCCTAATACTACTAAAGTTTGAAATTGCTTAAAAATTGTGTGTTTAGGGGTACCGTCTAAGTAAACTACTCTTTTATCTTAGAGAAAAGTTATTTGAACACCAATAAAATAAATCCATTTTTAATGTGTGAGCAAAATAATCTTGGAAGGTGCTCTTATGACATGGTATAATGAAGGCGCCCCTTATGGTCATGCGCTACATGGAAAGGTATTGGCCTTACCAACCTTCTCATTATCCCTATCCGAGTCAAAATGGTGGGCACTTTCATGCTTAAAACCATCTAGAAATCTTGGGAGAAAATTAATCCTTTACTTTTGTGGAATGGCAATGGTTTCCGTGATGGCATCTCAAATTTCCACTCTCTATGGTGGTCCCCATGTTCCAATACCAAGATCGTTGTTCGAAAGAGGCGCCTTGGATTCCTGCTCTTTGATTTTTCAAATGCGGAATTCACACTATCCAAGATATTTTTCAGTAAATACACTCAATCATGGTTGCCCTAAAAATTCTTAAGGCAAAATTAAGACAGAGCCCTCATCAAGATATCATTTCCTTCGTGTCAGATCACATGATTCATAAGATTGTTGTTATCCACACTCGTCTATGGTGGACCAACTAGAAGTGGTATATGGACACCCCCTTTAGGAATTACTTAGTTAGTCGAGGATATATGTGGTTTTGTCACATCTCGCCATGGTGGATAAACTTAACACTATGTGGGAAATTTGGTCCTCACGATCTATCTAGCGAAGGAGATTTCTTGCAATTTGGTCCGCCTATGTGGAACCCAAAATCAAACACTTTTTATGGTGTGTGCTTCATCAAGGCCTCCCACTTGGAACACATCTAGCTCAATTGGGAGTGGTTGTGCCAAAATTCCCCTTTTGCGGGCATCTGGAAACTCTCCCACTCCTCTTTTGGTATTGTTGCAAAGCCCAGGATGCTTGGGGTTGGATTCATTCCTTCTTCCAACCGTTATGCCCCAAATGCTTCATTTGGTATCATGTTTTATTGGGAGGCAATTCCCAAATGCCGCATAAATTTAACCAAATTTATCATGCTTTCAAAGTGAACATTTTGATTTGGCTATGGAAAGAAAGGAATGCTTCTTTGTTTGTTCATGTTGATGTCAATCTTCATTTCTCTATTTATAAAAACTTCTATGGTTTCCATCAATGTCTTGTTACAAATTTAAGTTCAAGCCAACAAGGTGGTGATGTAGGTGGAGCATCTTCGATGCTCCCGCATCACCGGGGTGACGCCCTCGCAATGTCAGATTGTATGTGTGCCACTGTCTCCCTCTTCGCTCTCGGCCATGTGGCGCAAGCAATAGCCGACAACGAGGTGGTGGCCATCGAATCCGCTCCCAATTTCGCTCATTCAATCATGCTCATCGCTCTTCTAGTAGTCAATCTCCCCCAAGGAGCTTCACTCTCATCCTTCAGCTCACCACTAGGGTTGGGATATACCCTCGCCTCCCACTAAGCACATTTAGGGCTCGACGACCGTACACTGCCAAGCAATCGTAATGGGTGGAGCCTTCCTCTAACATCGGACAAGCTTCCAAGGCTGACGTTTACCATCTCACCCTCTAGAAACCCCGTGGGAAGATATCGAAGAAGAAGGTCATCATGGATCGTGTTGGGACGTCCGGACTTCGCAAAGATTTATGCAGCTTTCTAGTTGGCACGATCAAGACCTACCCCTACAAGACAATAATTTTCAGTGACGACTTAATATTCCTTGTTTTTGATGTATTGATGCTTTTTGTTCTTCCTCGTTCCTAGGCTTTTTTACCTAGTTTGTTTTGTAACTTTGGGGTGTGCTTCCATTTTGGTTGTTTTTTTGTGAATTATCTTAAATCTTTTTACTTGTTGAATAATATAAGATCTTATTCATAAAAAAATACATGATAAATAGAATTTATAATTTTTTCATATTGAAAAATAAATTATAATTAATTTATATTATTGAGGTGTCATTTGATATTTATTAGAATATCAATTTATCAACAGAGATTGAAATGTCATTCGTTGTTATATTTTTTGTTAACTACAAATTGATATGTCTTTTTACATTTGTAATTTAATATTATATATAGGTTGAGGTGTTATTTGATTTATTTATTTTAAATATAAGTTTATTGATAATTGTTGAAGTATTATTTGATGGTATTTTGGTAAATAGAAATCGGTACGTGATGGTATAATAATATTTCAATGTGTATCTCAAATCATGATTATTAATAAAAGTTAAAGTGTCATTTGATAGAATTTTTTAATTTTTAAAATATGAGTAATAAATTATATGTTATATGTGTATGGGAGCTTGGTTAATTTTTGGGAGGACAAATGGTTAGGTGAAAAACCTCTTAAGGAAAGCTATCCTAATCTCTATAAGGATGTTGTGGTTAAATATGGTACAAAGGTTAGAGATTACTTCAATCTTGAGGATCCCTTGTGTCAATGGAAAATAATAGATTTGGTTGGACATAACAACAATGAGATCAATTCTATTAACAAAAATTAAGTGGAGTTATTGTTAATAAAAAGAGTTTAGAGGATGATAGCTTATATTGGTCTAGGGAGGAAAGTGGAATCTTCTCGGTTAAAAGTGCCTATAATGTTTTTTTCTTAGAGGAAGATGTTCTTGACAACTTTAAATGGGAAAGTGTGTGGGTCAAAGAAGTTACTCCCAAGGTCAACATGTTCTGGTGGTTGGTCCTCCATGATAAAATCCTTACTGTGGCAATCTTAATAAGAGGAATTTTCATATGGTGAATAGGTGTGTTCTTTGTGAAAAATATATGAAGACTCTTTACACCTATTCCTCCATTGCCCCTTTTTGGAAATGGTTAGAAACACCCTTCTTAATCTATTTGAGATTAAGTGGATTTTCCCATGCTCCATTAAGCAACTTTGGTCCCAATGGTTTAGTCCTTTCAAGATTCAAGGACTCAAACATCTTTGGACCCTTACTATTATGCACCTAGCATGGGAAATTTGGAAAGAGAGAAATAGGCGAATTTTTAAAGGGAAGAAGGAATTAGAAAAGAGAGTTGAACTCATTGTTTTAATGTTATCAATGCAAAATTTTCTACTATAGCCCCACATAAGAAAACAATACTCCAAATTGAGAGCAACTTATCTAAGAATTGGGGTTTAAGTCCCAATCAAATAAACCTTCCAATACATAATACTAGGCTTCAAGGTTGGGTGAAACCTAACAAAGATTGGATAAAGTTAAATTTTGATTCGCTAGGTGTCAAAGTTAGTTTTTTTAATGTTAGTTTTTTTACATATTAATGTTTTTTTATAATAGGTAAAACATGGTTGGGGGGACCCTACCCCTTACAAGTCAAAGCTCCAAAATGAGCAGATACGACATTACCAAGCATAAAAAAGATACATATAGAGCACCTATTACATCTGAGCTCCTCTATGAGCATATAAACCAGTTCAAAACACAACAAAAAGGAGTAATAACAACACCTACTGAACCAAAGTCTTACTAACAACAAAGTTAAATAACAACAAAGTAAACAAACAACCACCCAGACAAACATTACTTTTTAGCTTTTTCCAGACCATCTAAAACTTTGGCCCAAATTTTTCGATAGTGACTCAATGTTTACACCCAATGAAGCCAGTCACAATCAACCGTTTCCCCTTTCCTTTTCTTCAGATTTCCATGCTCATCCACTTTGCCTATAAGCATTAGCCAACTGACCGAGGGTTTGAAGATGTTACAGAGTGTGGATTTCACAAAGTAACAACACTCCATTCCATATAACTATGTAATATGGCTCTAATGTGATCCACCTCATTGGAGAGGTTACTGCAGTTAGCTTTCATAATTTCAAGATCACCCCCACTAGTAATTTTGGCCACATCTTCAACTTGCATTTTCATAGTATGTCAGTCATTAAAGAGAAATTGAACATAACTCTTTGTTAGCCTCATGTCTCCTTTCAGTTCTTCAATATCCATCGTCATCTTGGCAAGATGATTATCTCCTTTCTTGGGTCCCATTTGACCCAACACTTCAATTTGTTGCTCCAATTGGGCATTCACAGAACCTGGTTCCCCTGCATGCTCAACTCCCCTTTGGTATTAATAGATAAAATTTGAACATTCTTCGACTTAAGCTCACTGATATTTTGAGTAACATCTATTTCCACCACATCCTTTTCATCCCCCAAAGCATCACCTTCCTGAGACTCAATCTTCACTGAATCCTCCTCCTCCGAGCCCAAATCCTCTTCCTCAAAGCATAATCCTCCATAGCCTTAGTGAGATTGTCAGGTTTATTAATCTCTAGAGAAGCTCTTTTGACTAAGGCTAGAGTAAAACCTCGTGGAGCGGGACATTAACCCATTTATTTTTAAATTGGGAAATCGAAGCACACAGAGAGCGGAACAAAAATATAGAAAACTAAAATTATGGCCATGTCTAAAAATTTAAGCATAGGCAAATGGTAAGCATAGATGTACTTGTGACGACCTTCAAGGGTAAGAAACTGAATAAGGGTTAAGGCCACTTCATTAAAAGGGCGGGGTAAGGTCGAGCGAAGAAAACCAACAAAATGAGTGGTAAGTTTTTCATTACCTTGTAAGAACAACTTCAATTCATCTGTAGCCTCCTTCTTAGGCTTTTACACCTCCCTCCTTGTAGTCAATAAGCCCATGACCTTGGCAACAGTCTCGACAATAATCTCAATGTGCACACCTTTTAGGTCCATAACTCCCCCTTTTTCGGTTGACTTCCAGGCTCTGCAAAATCCTTACTCAGATTTTCATAATGACCCTCAAAGATTTTGAGAAAAGGAGAAAAACCCATTCTCTCAAAAACTTCCATGGCCTCAGCTTGACTCCATCCAGTCATACGGTTCAATACGCACAAGATCACCCCCATCTGATAATGCACACACCAATTCATAGACAATCCCAAATTTAGGTAAACCAGACTATTATGAGCAATCCCAACAATTTCTAACTTACAAGTAAATTTGGAAACAATGATATTGTGGTAACACGAATGAACTCACTTGAAGCTTACATAAACCTAACTTTTAATCACACATGTCGTATCAGCTCTTATTCATCAAATCCTTGTTATACCATGACCTGTAATAATTATCCAGTGGTGACGTGTCCATGTGTTTATTTTTGAGGTGTGCTCGCACCTTAGTATCTATAGCTTCCTCATTAGTGATTAATGTCATACCATGACATATAACCCCCTTATTGGTGAAATAATCCACAATACAATTTGCCTCTCTATAGACATGTTTAAAAGTGATTTCTTCAAACAAGTTTGACATTTCTTTTATCCTAGTAATAGATTTTTGAATGGAAGTATAAGTAATAATTTTGCCTCGTAATGTTGTTAATAATGTTTAGCGAATCACCTTCCACTTCCAATCTAACAAATTTGTGTTGACAAGCTATAGAGAAACTTATCTCCTAGGTGTCACGGTTGATTTTCTCCATCTTCCTCTCATTAAACCTCATGTCAACACTTATCCTCATCTACTTGAGGTGAATTTTCAGATCCCTTTTCCCCATTCCCAAGGGAACATAGGGGACAAAAATTCACCTCGTACTCAAGCGCCAAAACCATAGTTTTCAAACATATGCGCATCGCATGCCCGTGAACAAAAACAACTACCGGGTAACTCAAAAACATAACCTAAATAGTTTTCAAGCTTATTTCATCACCAAGTCTGACTTAGCATCAATTATTGAAGTTATGAAACCTGTAAAACATCGGACATGTTGCCAAAAATTATTCCAGGGCATCCATGACTGTAAAAACAGGATTTCTTCGAACTTGCTAATCGGAAAATTGATTGCACCAACTTTTTCACTAATTTTCCTCATTCCAAGATCCCTATGATCACTAAAGCTTCAAGCCTCCATTAATTTATTCTATCATAGTAACAGACCTAAAATCTCACACCCCAATTTTTTTCCTTTTTTATTTGAATATTTCTAGTGGGCGGAACACTACGAAAACTCGGAGCATGAGATCTCGAGGAAGAGCCAAATCGATGAGGGTATTTTTGTTGCAACAGTAACCGTAAGTACACATTATAAAAATAGAAAGTGTTGAGTGTTATCACTTACTAAAAATATTAAACCTCTCAAAATGGCTAGCTTCGATTACTCAAAGACATCTAGAAACAAAGTGAGAAACAACAAGCAGGAAAAAGGTAATTTTCCCAAAATAGCAAGTCCCGAAAAAGTAACTTATTAAAAATAGAAAATTGCTAAAAATGGTAAATCATTATTAATGGCAGTGAATTGAGTGTTCTAGGAGGTTTAGATGACCAAATTTGAGCAAAAAGGAAAATTTTCCCAAAATAAGCAGACTCTGGTCCCACTCGCCAAAAACAAAAAGTTTTAGTTATTGGCACAAAAAGTTATAGTTGGCTCCATTTTCACTCATCTCGCTAATTTTTTCCATCCTCACATGGTTGTAAAGTTGTCTCATAGATCAAACAATAAAATAAACCCTCCACAAGGATCTTGAAGCATCATTCTGATCACAATTGTGTCAAGGAGTGAGACAAAACATATCAAGGCACAACAAGTGAAAGTCAGGGACATTGTGCAATTGGAAAGGATTTGAAAAGTGTTGAGAACCGATTGAAATCCAATATCATCAGAGGAGTTCATCATGGTCATAAGTAAAACGTGAAACTCATTGGAAGCATCGGAGCTCAAAGGTACACAAGCATCCCAAGTATGAGCTCATTCAAGTAATTTGAAGCAATAAAGGATAAAAAGGTGATATTCATGTGTGACATAATGAATGCATGAACAATGAATCATCCTAATTTCATTTGATTTCATAGTGGCATTGGGCAAGTTAGATCCACCATCATCTCTTTGAGGAGTCGGTCTAAGTGAGCTAAGTAAGCTAACTGAGATAATTGAACAAATCAAGAGCTCATCATTTCCTATAAGAGACACATGAAAATGAGGTATACAAGCATCCCGAATCTGATTTCATTCTAGAGATACTCTTGAGTTCGTAAAGTTGAATAAGTGATCTTCACTGGGGCACCTTGTGTTGGTGTATAAGACTTGTTTCGTCATCATTCGACAACTTGTCCACCATTGATGGTTAGTCATCTCACTTAGTGAGAATATGTCATAATGGAATAGGTCAATAGGGTTAGTGTACACGTTTCATGCACATGAGTTACACAACACTCCTATATGTACCTTTCTTTTCTGATCTATGGGCATTTCAGACACACCTTTGTCTTTTTGTACTTGATTCTCTTTGTGATTCTATATCTTGCTTACTACGTTGAAGTGTTCATGACTCCATTAAGTGCAACCTTGCTCAATGTGCATGGGGTTCCACATCGATCCTCAGAAACAATCTGCACCTTGTACATAAGAGTGAGAAACTGTCCAAGATTCATTTAATGGCACTTGCATAATAGTCAATCAAGCACCCAACAATTTGGTTAGTCCTCAAAAGGTGAAGCATATCAAAGTACAACCAAGAGCTATTAAACATGAACCTTCAAAAGGGAATATAATTAACAAAGGGCACAAAGTGATTCCATATTCTAGGAGGATTCATAAGGAGACAAAGCTCATCGTAGATCCCACGGAAATTTTTGAGGCAAGCAAGAGTGACCCATTGCAACCTCTTTTTCTTCAAGAACATCTAGGTATGTCTCCCCGATGGCGGAGCTTTCCCATAATGAACAAGAAGTGATCCTACATCAAGCTCTTGAAATTTCTCTAGTGACTAGCATTGTGTCAACTCATGAAGATCCATTCCCATGGACTCAAGAACTACTCAAAAATGAGCCAAGGACAACGCAACAAGCTTCCATACATGATCTTGGAGCTATCACAAAATATTGAAATCTAGGTTGAGAAAGAAGGCCCAAAAACTTCCCGCTTCTTCAGTGGTGCCTCAAGAAACCAATATGTAGAATTTGTTAGGCCTAATAATGTAAAGCCTATTGAGGAAATGAATCTATCAAACTATGAATTAATCTACATCTCATTGGGTCAAGCTTCGCATGAGGGTGACTCTCATTTGTTCAAGGAATCCTCTACCCACCTCCTTGCTCGAAATGAAGAGTATAAGTGAACAATTGAGCAATTAGAGGAATAGGTGAAAACCCTCAGTGCTTACATTCAACCTTTCTTGGAGCCCGATTCAACACCTTCTCTCTCGGTGGAATACATTCCTCCAATCAATAGCCTTGACCATGATGTGATCATGAGAGAAAAAATTTATATGATGCAAGGAAGGCTAACGAGAAATGGATTGAGAAAATATTCGAGAAAGGAAAGACATTGTTTCTAGAGGTCCTCTCTCTAAATAAATATATTCTTGCCATTTTGTTGGAAATAAAGAAAGAAAGGGAGGATACAATAAAAGAGAAGATCCACTGGGATGAGGTGTTCCCACTTGTGTCTGAGATGAGTTCCCTCAACTCACACACACTCGTGAGAAAGAATGTGTTCATATCAACCGCCGAGAACTTGTCTCTGGTTTGGGTCCGCATCATAGATGAAATATATGGTATGATAATAGATGTCATCTCCGAAGTTGACTCTAGCGAGGAAGAGGCTTTTGAGATTTTGAATGAAGTTTGCAACTATTTTTAGAGACTTGGACTCCCTCCACTCAATGAAAACTCATCATCAGAAGAAATCATTGTCTTCGTCCAGGAATTGGTCAAGAAAGAGGCAGGTGATTCTATTTTCTTCAATGAAGATACCTTGGAGTCCATGGCTAACATCGAAGTTCTATTTTAGACATCGCAAGAGATCATAATGAATGGTCTAATCAATGATGTTCCCTAGGCATGGATCAAAGTGTTGAGCTACGTTTGCATTCTAGAAGAAGATAAGGTGACACCTACGGTCGCTTAGTTCAATAAAGAATTCAAAGGACATGAACATGTTCTGGGAAATCTCCCTCAAGGATCATGAATCAGAAGTTCTCTATCATACAAAGCTTCTAAACAAACCAAATAACCCTTTCTATTTCTCCCTTCTCTCTCTCTACATATTTTAATTTTCAATTGAGAATGTACTTTTGCTATTTCATCCTATTCACTTAAGTGACCATTAGCTAAACATTATAAGAGGCCTTTTTCTAATAATAAGAAAAAGACTCGCTTCCTAAAAATATGAAAGGTCACAAGTGATGAGGATAGGTGAATAGTCATGTGGGGGTAGATGAAAGGACAGATTGTAATGCTATAAATTGGAATGGATTCTCCATTCCAAAGGGTTGGAAATTGTTGATTGAATGTATGTTGTTGAGAGTTCCAATTCTACATTAGGCAATATAAGTTGCAATTCTTCTATTTCGTGTTTTATGTTACTCTACTCTCTCTAATCTCTTTCCAAATTTTCATAAATGATAATCTTGTAAAACCAAAAAAGGTGTCTACACCTTTTATGAATGAGTCAATGGAAGTTTGTGTCTATGATTCGTTTTAAATTATAATGGTTTGCATTGATGTGTTCTTCTAATTGATGTGGACTTACTCTAGTTACTGTGTGTTAACTTTGCTAGTGCCTACTCACAACAGTAAACCTCTTTCACCTTATTTCCCCAACTCCCCTTTACCTCTCTTCCCCGCATTTCTCCCTTGTACTTCGTACAAGAACTTTGCCGCAGTTCAATGGAGTGTTCCTCAATGATCCCCGACTTATTCGCCACCCCACATATTAAATTAGTTTGCATTCAATAATTGGAATCTCCCCATACACAAGGAGGGGCTTAGCCTATATTGTTGGTGAAGACTCAATAATTCGCAATATGACAAATTATTTCGCCAACACTATGTTTCGGTATAATTAATAATGTCATGGCTAAGTATGAACAAATTGGGTCACCTTCACCTTAACTATACGCTTGGATGGGAACATATGGATTACACACCTTTGCTTTCTTTATGGTCATCTTTTTAGATTCATGGTGTAAGTTTGAGACAAACATGTACTATGACAAACAAACCCATTATAAAGTTGTGGTGCAGAAATTCAAAAGCGTTTTTATGTGGTTTTTTGTTATTCAGATAAAAATCTCTAAGAGAGCAATGCTTTCTGCTTTACTAAGTTCCTAAGCTCATCTACGCTAGCTTGATTTTTGGTTATGTTTTATTTATGCAAATAAATGATAGTAAGGCTCAACCACTGTCATCTTATCTAATCCTGGGTTCAGTGTTTTCCTTCTGGAATAAGTGAGATCGAATTCTGCATGGCTTACAGAGCTTCTTAAAGAGGATCCCTCCAATGTCATCAAGTTTTAGTGCCCCACGCCGAAGTTGAGCATTTTATCATGCTTACGTGAAGCAATATAATTTGTCCACAGGTCTGCAAAAGAGGTTAGTGATCGAGAAAAGGAAGAATGAAATTTCTCTAGACTCCTGCACACCAACGCATCAACCAAAACCCAAATCATTTGATAGATGGTTCAAATTTCACAGTAATCACACATGTACCATTGAGATTATCTATTGATAAATGACTGAGATGAATTCAATGGTCTTGCATTGCTCTTGTGAAATCTTGATCGTGCATGCTTTCCATACGAGGTGAATGTTTGCAGTTATATATGCCTTCGGCGTAGTTAATTTTATATTATTTTTAGGGGTGACGTAAATTAAGTGCAATTTGCAATGACTTTACGTCGTTATAACTCCTTTCATTTATAATATAAATTGGAAGTGGGGAAAATCACTCCCAATTTTTTTTTGTTAAAACGACCCAAAGAGGATAACAATGAAGAGGAATGGTAAAAAGAAGGGAGAAAGGGAGGCGATGGCTAGTAAACCAAAAGTATGTAGAAGATTTTCTCGATTAAAATTTATATAATCTATAAAAAGTTTAAGAAATAAAATATACAAAAAAATTATAAGAAAAATACTATAAAATAAATACAAACCCCAAAAAAATAAACTAAGAATGTAAAATATACCAAAAAAAAACATAAGGGAAAAACTTAGAAAATTTTGATGGAAATAAATTATTAGAAAAATTGATAATAGTAAACCCTAGGAAGTAAAATATTAAAAATAATATAAAAACCTTACAAAAATGAAATATGTAAACTCTAGGAAATTTGATAGAAGTAAATCTTATAAAGTGAAATATAAAAAAATTGTATGAAAAAATATTAACAAGTAAAATATTAAAAAATCGCAATCGAAAAAATCTTAGAAAGTAAAATGTAGTAAAAACCCTAGAATAAATTGTAGGAAACAAACCCTTGAAAAACCAAAACTATTATTTTTACTTTATATATAATGCCAACCACAAAAGTATTTGGCAAAGGATTTTTTTCCCACTTATCACTACGAATTCATTTTCAAGCTCTTAGATTTTAAGGCCATGACCTATTTTTTAGAAGATAAAATTCCGGATGAGTAATTTCAAGATGAATTTATAAACGACATCCCACTAAAATTAGAATTATTTACAGAGAGACAATGACTAGATGCACAATTATACAAGAGTAAAGAAAAAACTAAAGGGAGAAAGTTATAAACTAAAATTCAAAACATAAATGTAATTTAAAAAAAAAAACATGTTCTAAATTGAGGTTGACAAAATTATGGAAAAGAGAAAGGTTGCCTAACATGTAACATCAACTATCTTGGTGGATATTTTCCACCAAGACTATGGTCCAAGTTGATTATAATTTACAAGCTTAGTAACAATTTACCTAATAAATATTATCTTATGATGTGAAATGGATAATGAGACTTACATAACATTTAAATAACGTAAAAGCATATCATAGAAGTGTATCATAGACTCAGGGAAAATTATAATCAAATAAAATTATTAAAGAAATGCCTAAAACACAAAGTTATGTAAATACCCACTCGCACAACAACATTAAAAACTTCATGAAATCGCTATCACTCGAACAATAAGTGCAAATTTCCATGTATTTCACTTTCCCACAATTTTGATCTTGAAGTTGTTTTTATGAGAATCAAGACCTTGACCTCAAACTCTTATTGTGGAATAAAACGAATTGCACCTTGACTTGTGAACCATTCGGATACATCGTACCACGCTTGGTCTAAAGATTTGGAATCTAACTTTAAAAAGCCCTACTCTTCATTCTCACATCCAAATAGTTTCAAACCACACATAATTTAACCAAGTTAACGGTCATAAACGCTCCAACAGACTTTACATGAATTAATTTAATAAAGCACTTTGGGGCATACATAAATTTTCTTCTTGTTGGATTTTTATTATTATACCTTGTGTATGCAAGCCATGTGTCTCACTGTACATTGAGCTTGTGACAAAAGTAGCAGAGTTTGGTTTTGTGATTGATGTTCATTTTTCATTGTTGTAATACATCTAAGATAATTTTGGGGTGTATTTTGTAGTTATGGCTAAAACTTAGTGGTTGTTCTACTTGTAATATTTTACCACCTATGATGCTTGGTGTTGTGAAATTCTAAAACCATTTTGAGCTTACAAAGTGTTCCAATTAACCCCACACAACATATACAACCAAATCCAATAAAAATTCACTATGTATGTGGGAGCAGAAAGATACATTTGGACAAATGACAAATTAATAACTCTACCAAATAGATTTACTATGACGAGGAATTACATATACATAAGAATTCTTCTTCTTGTTGAGACTATTATAACTACCTAATTGAACTAATTGTCTTACTAACTATCAAAATAAAGTTGTTTTATTTGCTTTCTAAATAATCTCAAAACTACGTGAATGTTTTTTCTAAAACTAACTTAAAAGCATATTTTCCTTCTTTTTCGTTATATCCAATAAATGAAATCATTAATTTTCAAAAGTTCTACTTAGACATGAATGTCGTGGTACAAGTATTGTAAATCAAATGTGGTTTGTCACAAGTTTTGTTTGCAAAGGTTCATTAACCTTGCTAGAATCATCTACATATTGAGATTGTAGTGTTGTATGAAATATTTGTGTTTAGATTATTGTCTTCTCAATTCTCACAACACCAAATATAGATGATAAAGTTTTACCCAAAGGAGTGTTCACGAAGACAATCATAGTGCTCGAGATGTATCATAATCCTTAGTGTAATCTTCCTTTATATCACGTTCTATAACATGAATGTTAAAGCTACCACAACCAACAATATTCAACAAACCCTCAATTATTTGCAACCTTCTAATTCGCACCCGTTGCAAATGATTAAGGGTTTGTTGCATATTGTTGGTTGTGTTGGGTTTAATGATCCAACTACAACATGAGATATATAGGATTAGGTTGAGGATTGTTACACCTTGATAGTCTTCGAGTGGTATATTGGGTGTACATTGTAGGTATAACAAATTTTAATTTAGTTATGTACATAGTTTATATTTTGAACACTTTTATTTAATTACTACAAAATTATGGGGTATAGATTACAAGTTTGTTATGAATGGGAAGCTAAAAGATGATGAAAGGAAACATTATCTTAAGACAAGTCCACGTAAATTTTCATGACATGAGGACAAGTGGTCAAAGACTCAAATAAGGACCCAATACAAAAATATCAATTTATGAGATGTAATTTTTTTTTTTTTAATTATATTACTTTACTATAGCTATGTAAATGATAAAGTAAAGCACTTTTGCAATTTTCAAACTAAGTACTTGTAAATCAAAAGACCATCTCGTGGTCGTTGAGGATCTTAATATCGAGGAAGGGGTGAGAGAGAATGTTGATTACAATATTGTCGTAATAGAAGATGATGAGGGCAATGAAGATGACAGCCCAACACTATATCTCTTTTGCTTTGTAATTTAGATTAGAAGAGAGCTTATATTCATTTTACTCCTCAATATTCTACTATATATATATATATATATATATATATATATAATTTATTTAAATATTGTTATCTTTGATTGTTCGATTTTACCATTTAATTGTAAGCTCTTCAAATTACAATAGTATTATTTAAACAATAAATAATAAAAATACAAATTATATAATACAATATATTTATATATGTGTGGGCGTATGCATATAGGTATTTTTATTCATGATAATAATAAAAATTGTACTTATTTTACAAAACCAAATAAATTATTTTTATTTTATATATATATATATATATATATATATATATATATATATATATATATATATATATATATATATATATATATATATATATATATATATATATATTATACTTTTTTTTTTTTTTTAAATCACAACTATTTGTGCCTCATTTGCATCGCTTTTTTAATAAAAAAATTGAGGCACAAGTGCAGCACAAACATGACACTATAAAAAATGTTCAATGGTTTCATTTTTCACCATGTTTGTACCACAAAAATGACAGTAATTCCCTAAAACATTGCATCCAAAAACACCAAAAATGTCAAATTCCAAAACAAATTCAACAAAAATGTGACACAAATCACACTATATAGTAGCGAACAAATCTAATAGGTGCAAACAAAACCTATTCATTTGACAACAAATTAAAGAAAGTGTAATTAATTATTATTCACAAAGGAAAACTATGAATTTGATTGTCACATTGGTGGATGATACACTAATGTGTTGAATCTCATGTGTGTTATATGTAAGAGAAATTAGTTAAAATGATTATAGCATATTGATGAAATTTTAAAATTGTAAGTAAATAAACTCTAAATGGATGGAGATAAAAAAATGCATAAAGACCATATATGTAATGGAACTAGCTCGTTTGTCAATTTGAGAGGTGTGAACATCTATATCTAAGAAGAATTGTAAGCTATTGCTCTCAAGTATTACAAACAAGTAGCAACCTTTAAGAGAGGTGTGAAATTGTCACTTTCTTTTATGCTCTTCCAATCTTTTTGAAGGAAATTAATAAGGACCTCCATCTATGCTCAACTCTATTCTACTTTGTCATCTAGTACTAGGTGCAATTTTATGTGTAATTGTGTGCAAAAGAGTAAAGATGAAGTGATTCATACATAAGATTTTAAGTGTCATTGTTGAAGAATTGCCTCAAGAATCCAAAAGGTTAAGCCAAACATGTAACACCTCCCCCTCAAAGTGAAAAAAATCGGTAATACACAATATCTCTATTTTTGAAATTTTAGACATTTTTATATTTTGCATTTCTAAGGCTAAACAAAGTATTTTTCAAAATATTTTGCGTCTTACATATACATGTAATGACAAAAAGACATTCCAAAGCTTTTTGGAACATATTATCCAATTTCAAATTTCAAGCATTGATAGATATACTAACCCAAACAAGGTGATTATTTTAAGAGGCATTGCCCATCTTAAGGGGATTTTGTCAAAGAAAATACTGCTCGAACAAAAACACTATTATACCTAATTAATAAAAATATAATAAAAAAGAGAGGACTTGAACTAAATTTTAATTTTGCAATGTGTAACAGAAGGCGACTATCATAAAAGACAATGCCCATCTTAAGGGGATTTTGTCCAAAAATTGTCATTTGGACCAAACAAACTATTATATGTAATTTTAAAATTACCTTACAAAAAAGTATGACTTGAACCAAATTTAAATTACAGTTTGTTAGATATTTTGTCATCTCTAAAGAGGAATTCTACACGTAAATGGAATTTTATATCAAGCCTATATTACAGATTTAACAACGTTAAACCCGTAAATGGTTCAATAAGGGTTCTTTCTATAAAAGGTTCAAGTAGCTTTTTTGGTTGCGACCAAGCAGGAAAACAATTTGGTATATAAGAAAAACCCTTTGTTAAATGTTTCCTAGCCTATATACGCATTGTTAAATTTTTTGAAATATAGCTTAAAATAAGCTCCCAAGGAGATGTGTTTGTTAGTCTTGCTAAGGAAACTTAAGCCGCAAGTCACTAAATTTAAATGTCTAAATGTGAAAAGAGTTCTTAATATGATGAATGTAATATGATCTTTGGGCATAATAAACCTTAGGATTGACAATTTAAGATTAAAGATGAGATGATTTCTAACATTTTTTAATGCCAAATTGGTCTCTAGGATTTATCAAAGTGTATCTACTTGTTTAGCTGAATGTTCCTAATGGTGTCCAACTTTGTAATTAAGAGTTTTTTTAATTCTTTTGATTTGAGACCTAATTTATTAGATCATGATAGTATATATTGTATAGTTGTGTACCTATAATCATCATATTGACTACAAGTTCAAAGAAACTGTATCCTCTACTTATTAAATTAAACCATTTTTAGTGGGTTGAAGTAGCTGCAGTTATTTTTTTGAGTATCCAGCCTTTTCAACCCCTTTCAAACAACTCCCACTGTATTGTTTTTTTGCCAAAAGAGAGTAACACAAATCCTTGAGATTTTCTTCTCCAAATTAACATTACAACCACCTTTTCACATTCACACAGTTAAAACAAAAGCTTCTTTTGAAGGCCATTTTGAATTGCTATTCATATATAGTGCACAAAACACTAGACATTTCAATCATTCAAATTTATAAATTCTCCATAGAATTTTAGTATTCTGTGTTTCCCTAGAAAAAAACAACAAAAGATGTTTGAACGTGTTATTATGTTGAGAAGTTTAGTCAGCATGGGCCATCCCCAAGCTGTATTGTTTTATTGCAAATAAAATAAAATAAGTAACACAAATCCTTGAGATTTTTTTCTCCAAATTAACATTGCAACAACCTTTTCACATTTACACAATTAAAACTAAAAGCTTCTTTTGAAAACTATTTTGAATTCCTATTCATATTTAGTGCACAAAACAGTAGACATTTCAATCATTCAAATTTATAAAGTCTCCATAGAATTTTAGCATTGTGTTTCCCAAAAAATACAACAAAAGATGATACAACATGATATTATGTTGAAACGTAATAGTCATACATGGGCCATCCCCAAGCTGTAGTCCGGGTGGAGATAATTAACCCCCTTCTCGAAGGGAGCAAGAGTTAATATCTTTACAAGAGGTACGACGAAGATCCTACAGACTATTTATAAAATGAACTTCTGTCTATTTGTGTAATTACAACAAAAACACAACATTTCAAAACTGATGAAGTTTTTCTATATCTATAAATGCCATTTTGGCATCTTAACAGCAAATGACACCAACATTGTCAAAACTTCAAATTAAGGCATCTGACTGGGTCTGCCATACAATTAGCATCGAAATTTGCATCCTCCCTCTGAATCCATGTTTTGGGTGAGAAGAGACATTATATCATGTAACCCTAAAAGAAAACAAAATACATGTATAGAACAGACTTTAAGCCAATCTATAATGTCAGAAGCTAAAATAAATTAACCTGCCTTACGGCAAAATGCTTGACATGCATAAAACAAACTTTAAGTCAGTTTATAAGATCAGGACCTAAAACAAATAACCTGCCTTGACAGAAAAATGCTCGACAGTATACTTTTCAACATTAAGATATAAAAATTCAGGTCCTGATTGTGATGTAGCAACACATTTTGCAATGCAGGAATCTAGCAATGAGAATATCTTTCTTGTTGAATTCTCCCACAAAAATCATATTTCCAGCGATCAATTGATAATAATAATGCTAAGGACACGGATAAATATCATTGTGCAGGATGCCTGCATACATTCCAACATTGTCTGGCATTATGTGATTCACTGGGGATATTCAGGCACAATGCCTTCCGAAAAGCATTATTCTTTGCATGTGTTGTGCAGCCCACCCAACGATATTTATCTTTCACCTAATGATAAGACATGCATATAATTATGTACCCTGTGAAGGTGGGGATACATGAACCCATTCCCTGAAACGCCTTAGGAAATAGAAGAAATACATACAAGCACACATACATTTGATAGGCATTGGTGATTTCTTACCTTCTTCATATGAATCTAATGGATCAGCATTTTCCTTAAATATAGTTGTTCATCTGTGTCAAAATATTCCAGCAGTTCATCTTTACTCACCCAGACATAATCATCACACTTACCGACTCCAAAGCCTTTTTGGTAGTCAATTACTTGTGCTTTGGAAAAAATCGCTGATCCACAAAAAAATGAAACATGAAAACAGTCGAACTCGGAAACTTGTGAGAAGTAATTTACAACATAATATAATGAAAGGATGAGTTGAGTAAAAAGAAAAGAAATGCAGGGACAAAGCAAGCCTGGATTATAGCAATCTCACTCCCCTTAAATGAGATATTAAAACATCGTAAAACTCCAGGAAAAAATAATTAAGGTTGAAATATAGGCTTCTCTATAGAATACCCTTCCACTCTAAGACCAGCTTTTCAACGAAAAGTTTATGTCGGTGACTGATCTGACATGCCATATAAAGTCGAGAAATTGCTTGAAAAGAGCTAGGCTCCCCAGCAAGACGAGTTATATTATTTAGGAAATACAATCTTGTTAGTTGAAATGTGACTCTTCCAAAAGCACACATTGAAGTTATGACACATATAAATGAAGAGCGCATTGATCCTAATGATTTTTCCTCCATCTCTTAGAAATCCTCCAAGTCTTCTTCTTACCAACAATTTTGGACATCAGGCCTCAACAATGGGGAAGATGGTAAGGATGATAGAAGGATGGGTGTAGTTGGAAGGCCCCGCTATTGGCTTCTATAAACTCAACTTTGACGGAGCTTTCAGGTGCAACCCCGGACCCACGCAGCAGGTGGCATATTCTGATGCCCCTAAGATAGTCTATTCAAGATTACTCTGTTAAGTTGGGCCTAGATACGAACAATAGAGCAGAAGCCATAAAAGTTAAAACTGGTGGAGGGCCTCAAACTTGCAATCTCACTCAATGTTTCTCATCTTATGGTTATGGAGATAACTTATGTATGGCACACATAACCACTGTTTAGATGGGCCGATGGTTGACTTATTGGGACAAACAGATACATTAAAGAATACTAGTAATTGCATAGGAGTTGCAAAGCATGCTGGAAGGGATGCCAATGTTTAAATTTCCTAAATTTCCTTTACGTCTCTGGAAGGATGAAATCTCAATAATGAAAGCATCGTTGTCTATGATAAATACAACAAAAAAATTAGTAGAATAGGACACAAAATTGCCTTCACATCTTACTGGCATTCCCTTTTATTATAACCATCTTATTTTAATCTTTTAATTAATATATTGGTGCATTCCAATAAAATATTTAAAAGACAGGGAGGCCAGAAATTCTAAGCTTCGTACAGTAAATAGTAAAAATTAATTTATAAATATTCAGGCATAAGTAGAATCCAATAACACATGTTGAACAGCTACAAATTGTGAAGTGTGAACCAATAAATATGATGTTGGTGGCTAATATTTTTATAACCAACAAATATTAGTAACTTCGACAGAAAGTGAAAAGAAACAATAAGTGTCTTTCCTCTTGTGATCCTACCTTATTTTTGAGATTTTATGCTGATTGCCTATTCGTCCACTCAATTTATTGTTTCTCAGTGTGGGCCACAATATTATTTAAAAAAAAATCATCATATTTTGTAGTAGTAAATCTCCCATGTAAGCTACAATATTAGCTTGAAAGCAAAATACAACCAATAAGATTTCCGTGTAAGTATTCTCATCTTTTAAAATAAAATCATATGTATGGTGATACGGTATTTCCAGGGGGTAGCAAGCCCATGTTTTTAAGATACAATCCAAGAGAATAGAATAGTGTGATACTTCAGAGGAATATAGTTAGCAGCACCTAAAGAATATAGCGGTGTCTGTCCGCAGACAATAAAGAAAATAAGAGTTGCAAAAGAAAGAATTCAGCTGTTCTATTTCTTTAAGAGTTTTCTTGCATGAATATTTAAGTGAGTTGTCAAGTCCGTTCTGTCTTCTCTAAAATTAAGAAATCAAAATATGTGGCTTTCGTTGGAGAAGATGTTCTTGGAATTTTTTTCCAAATGGCCATAAAGATAGCTGTCCAAAAACTTGTGAAGGAGGCAAGGCTGTTGGTAAACTTCACAGAAGACTTTGAATGGTTGAATGAAAAACTTACATATTTAAGGGGTTTTCTTACAGATGCTGCTGAACAGTGTAAACAAAAAGCGTATAAAATTACAGGGGATGAAGAGTGGATTCTTCTTACTATCAAGAAGTTTTTTTAAACCACTCAAACTAGGGAAGGATAGTTGAGATCCATTGCTAAGAGATTCATAGTGATCATAAAAACACCAAAAAGAAAATAAAAATAATCCCACCTACCCAACTCGTCTTCAACACAAGGATATGACAAAAACTCACACTGGTCATTGAATACAAAGGACAGTCTTGCAGAGGGTGTTAAGGGTATTGATTTCAAGACCCAAACCAGAAAAGCACAAGAATATGAAAATCAAACAAACAAACTAAATCTACCCAACACAGGTGAGAATTGCCTAGAGTAATTATCTTCCTCCTCAGCTGCTCTGATCCTTCTGGGGTTATCTACTTGCAAGTCAGAATCTTCAAAAACATTGCATACCCAACATGTGAAATCAGTTGAAACTTTGAAAATAAAGTCAAAACATAAAGCACTTAAAATAGTTCTAAGAAAAGAAATGCAAGGTAAACGTTAGATCCACAAAACACCATTAAAACATTAAGTGTATAAAATAATTCCAAGAAAATAAATTCAGAATAAATGTTAGATCTGCAAAACCCTAATCAAGCAGCCAACAAAAAAGCAGTTGCGGCCTGCTTGATATTTTTCTCGGCCAACTTAGAAATAAGCTTAGCCTCAACGACAAGTAATTGAGGAGGCAATAGTCCCTTCCCCAAAACCTTAAAATAACTGTGAAGTGTAACATCTAAGAGGGAAAAATTATCAAACGTGGTTACTTTTCTTGACACGGAAAACAGACCAAAATTTGTTGATATTAATGACAGGGAAGAAATTATTATTTTTTGAGCTTGTGGAAATGGGGCATACCGACCTTGCTGAAGTAACTAGGATAGTACTTTTGAAGAGAATGTTGTGGTGGCGCATATCTCAGGTGTTACCATGCCCATGCCCTGTTCTAACTCTCCCAATTGTGCATAGGTTGGGGATTGCCATTATACAAACACATCCAAGGCCTTTTCAACAAACCATTTTGTATATACCTACTATCATTATTTTCATGACACCACAGTTCTTTTAGGTATTTTCTCAAACAATTACCATGTCCTCCGATTTCTCTCCCATTTTGAGATGTCCACTGAAACATTTACAACTACAGTCTACCACACCCGGAAAAAAATCACTTTTCAATCTAATAGGGATGTGCAGCTGCTCCTTGTGGTGCCCAAGGGTCCTGCATCCAATGCTTTGAAGGGCTTTAGTATGAGTTTTGGCGCCTTCAGTATGCTTTCTTCCATGCTTTGCATACAGACATACCAGACTCCAGGGCACTCAACTGCAGCCATGTCAATGCCTCGTGAGGATGTCAATGTCTTCCATTTCCACTCAACATCAGAAGCCAGACTCCCGCTGATATTGTCTGTAAATCAGCTTAATAAATACTAAATAGATAGATGGGTTGGGGCAGCCACCTCACTAAGACATGGCAACTTGCAGCTGACATAGTCCGTGGCAGCTAGGTGTTGAGCAGTTTCCCTGGAAAAAAATTCAATGAATAACATGTCCACCGGGAAAAACCCTACTCAATCTCGTGTAAATATATAGGGTAATTGCATTAGTCAATCTCACATGTAAAGGTTCTATTCTACCCTACTGTTATTATATAAGACGCTATATATAGAAGCATCTAGGAATGTTGAAATAGAGAGGTAAATTATGGATTATTTATATTGAGTCAGCAAGTCTAGATCTCACATAGGGGAAATATTCTTGGATTGGTTCCTTCTTGGGAAAATTTTATGGTGCAACCCTGCACCATACATTGAGGGTATTTTTATTTCTATTTCCGAATATATTGAAAATTAGGCCCAACTGACCTGTTCAACGTTTCTTGTGCATGGATTTATTGCATGTTGGATATTTAGAGAATTTCATTGGTATTAGATCCAACGATTTAGACAAAAAGGGAGATTTATTGCATTTCTGAAATTATTGTGCTGTTTTTTTATTGAAAAGCTCTCTATTAATATCAAAAGTATAGTACAGGGCTAATCATACAAAAAAATGGGTGGTATGGTAGCACACCCCAGAATGCCAAATCCAATAACATCGAAATAGGCAGGCACGTGGGCTAGGTCAGTCACATAGAGTTCATATCAACAGAGATCTTTCAATAAAAAAGAGCAATAAACAAAGAGCACAAAGAAATTAAGCAACAGTTGCAAACATGGTGTCCGACGGAGGAGGATGTGGATTGTCGGGCTTGTTGCTGCACCCAAAAAAAACCAATAGGCTCCTATTCTAGGATGCCTTACTAGCCATCCTGAGCCTCATCCTTGTCCTCCTACCTAGGGAAATGATCAAAGCAAGGCGCGGGAATTTTCCAAAAGGGGTGGCACCCCAAGTGTCACTGTCGAAACCACCACCACTAGGGGGAGCATCCCATCCACTACCGCCACTGGCACCAGTCCTGTTGCCACCAAAGAAGTCGACACTTCAACTCATGCCACCCCCACAAAAGGGAGGTTGGGTACCCAGGACTGAAACTCTACGTTTGCTTTGGAAGCGACAATGTGTTAGACTTCGACCTTGACCCCAAGTAGGAGAGAGTTGTTGCAAGCGATCTGGTAGTTCATGGCTGACCACGCAACACACATTGCCCTGATGGTCGATGAGCGTTTATAGGTGTTCCACCTCCAAGTGGACTTTCTCCGCTTGGACCTGGATTTGGAGTAACACATTCGCAATGACAACAATTTTGTTGGAAACAAAAAATAATCGGTCCATATGCATATGATTAAAAATAGCATAATTTATATCTTTCTAGATTTGAAAAAGAATATCAGCTCTAAAAAGTTGCCAAATCTAGTTGTATTTTGCAGGAAGCATGCCTGAGTCCCCAAGTATGTCATGTCCCCTTTTCGAATAAAGTAAAATAAATTAATAATATAACATAAGTGTTGAAAAAGTAACTTTATAAAAGACACTTATGTTTTATTATTATAAAAAGTAACTTTTTGATAAAGCAAGTCAATGCTACAATTTTCTAAATAATGGAAAAGGGAGACAAAAGATTATAAAAGGAAGTGAGGGGAGGGTTCATGGATATCTTTTGGCCATAATCTAATGTTACATTGAGTGTTTGAGTTGTTGCTCCAACTTCTTTTGCAGTGAGGATGGAAACCCTCCATTGCAACCAGGTTTGTGGGGACGAAAAACCTCCATCTTCCAGTTTCCAATATGAGGACGAAAACCCTCAAGGTCGCTTGTGGTGATCTCATCTAGAGATTGCATCTGCGCTTCAATCAGCGATCTGCAGTGTTAGATCAGTTTTATCATCAGCTAGGGCACGTTTTTGGCATCAAGCTAGCAACTAGGGCACATTCTTGGGCATTTTCAGGGGCTGTTTGCAGTCACGAATCAGTCACAACAGCTAGGGCATCATTTAAGGGTCTGTTTTTCCAATATTTATTTACAGTTGTGTTGTATTTAGGAAATCTGAATATTTTCCTAGGGTTTGAAGCTATTTTCATCATTTCTAGTGTTTGTGAATTTTTACCGAAGGGTTTTTGAAATAAAAATCAGTTTTATTAATTTTGCCCTAGGGTTTGCTACAAAAATCCATATTTCATTAATTTTTCCCTAGAGGGGACATTTCAGTGAAAAAAATCTAATTTCAGTGTTATTTGGTACGATTGTTATTGTATTTGGGAAATATGTATTTTTCCAAGGGTTAGAATTTATTTCAATCATTTTCCAGCAATATTTTATTTTTGCAGTTAGGGTTTTACAAAAAATCTAGGTTTTATTATTTTTGCCCTAAAGGGGACATTACAAAGTAGGACAATAGTACAAGGGCTCTGGGGAAAAAGGTTGAAACAAGGCGTGAATCTAGGACCACGCAGAGGAAATAAAAGGAAAACCAAAACAAGTACTTAATACTTTCAAGTTGGTGGCAGGCAGGGTGGATGGGGTTTGTAATTCCCATATGCTTTAGTCGTTCCCCAACTAGGAGACCTTGGTAAAGAATGCACCGGAGGAATTGAGCTTTCTTAGGCTCAATGGGAATTTTCCAAAGCTTGTCAAATATCCTCACCCAAACTTGATGGGAGGATTTAAGATTCCACTGGTGATTTAATGCATCCACAGTAATTTCATGAGCCACAAGCAAATTGTAAACAAAAGGAGTGACATTAGGCCAATTCGAGTCTCTCCACCAACGAATTGGAGATGAAATCCCAATTTTATGGAAGTGCTAATTCGGGATAGCATTTTGGATTTCGAGAGATTGGGGTAACATCTTCATTATTAAGCAAAAAGGTTTGCTTGATGCAAACCCAAGGTAACCAGCCTCTTGTTTCTTTGCAAAAAAGATCATTGATTGTGTGAA
This sequence comes from Taxus wallichiana var. yunnanensis, assembly GCA_018340775.1. NCBI lineage: Eukaryota > Viridiplantae > Streptophyta > Pinopsida > Cupressales > Taxaceae > Taxus > Taxus wallichiana. The sequence goes on from CM031243.1 coordinate 605,266,088, forward strand.
TCCCCTTTTTGAAGAGACGAAGGCCCCTAAATTTGGGAATTAATCCAAGAGGTGCATTTTGGCATAGGATAACAGTGACTGTTGTCACTTGAAGTTGCACCCTTACTGAAACCAGCACCTCAGTGAAACATGGGATGATCTCTCAATGTGGGACTTGACTGTATGAGATCAACCTCCAGAGAAGGCCGGCTTCCTCTACCTACCTTACTAATGCTAACACTACTACTAAGCTAAGTTATGATACTGAAATACAAGGGGAAAAGGGAGAAGGAATGCATGAAAGGAAAACTAAGCTAAAAGAGTGGTGATGGCACCAAAGAAAGGGGATCTCTCTCTCCTTAAGTTTTGAGAAACAAAAAAGACTCATGCAAGGTTGAGAGGGAAGATACTAGCCACAATACAGCTCTACAACTTCATCAACTTGAATCCCTGCATATATGACACAATGAAATGAAGCCATGCAAATATAGTCCATACACAACATGAAATGAAAAGAACAGAGAGGCAAGAAGACAATAATCTAAGTCAAAGGGTAGATACAAGCCACATTCAACATCATATTATTGCTTATAAGTATGCACAGATCTATTATAGTCACTTAGAAGGCTTTGGATGCATTACAAAAGCTCGTATTAGAGGTTTGCAACTTTAAGGTTCAATTAACATTTTTACATGGCAACTTTACCAAATGGATAGAGGATCCTTTACAAATGATATTGAGTTGCTTCTTATACGAGAAAAAGGAGAGAAAAGGAGAAGATCGGATCGTGCCAGAAATGAAGAGGGCCAACCACCCGCCGCTCACCAAGGTCCAATGGCCATTGATTTTGCAAGCCAAGTATAGGCGCCTAACATTGCTCCAATCACACATGATCAGATTGCCACCGTAGGAGGTCGGCGTCATTCAAAATTAAATTCGATTGTTGGAGGGTTGAACGCCTAGACTGAATTAGGGCAGCCTCATTGAGTTCCACGAATTTTTTATTTTTGGCCACTTTGATCATGTCTTTTGTGGCTTTTTGTTTAGCTTGATGAACCTTGGACAATTTGCGGCTCCATTTCGACTTATGCCTTGATCGTGATCAATTGCTAACTCCGCAATTCCTCCACCACCCGCACTTTGATCATTCTTCATCTCGCAGAGTACGCTTCATTCCGCGAAGTCTTCTATGTTCCGTGACATTTTGTTTGTATTGCAAACTCTTTGTTCCACGGATGACCGTTCCATGGGTTCCTTTAATATGCAGATTTCTTTTGTTCCACGGCTTTTTTCACTAGCTCGCATGGATTTTCCTTTGTTTTGTGGCTTTTTTTGCCTTGTAGCGGGGATTTTGAATTTACTTGTTCCACAACTAAATAATCCTTCGTCCCACGTTTCTTTGATATGTAGATTTCTTTTGTTCGGTGGAGTCTTCTCTGCTCCGTGGCTTTTCTCTCATCACTTGGCTTCATGGAACTCCGCCAACTTGCACAAGATTTACTCGTGAGCTATTCTAACATTCCCACACTTAACCTTTCTTCTCCTACAATGCCGCGAAGTTCTCGAGCCTTTGTTCAAAGAACATATATCCCCACGGTGATGTTCCTTTGTTACGCGGGTTAGGTAAAGCCGCGGAACACTAAGTTCCTTTGTTCTGCGGCTTTTTAAACAAGACCTACTTAAGTCCTCAACTTAAAAGAAGTCCAAATTGCATGGGTGTTATTTTGGACAACAATTTGGTGACTTTCAGGGGACATCTTCCTGTAGATGAACTGACTAGTAGCTGGCATATCCATTGGGCATGGAGTCAAGCATACATCTTGAAAACTGATCCCAAACTTTTTAAAAACTCACCCTAAATCCGCATGAAGCATTGAACTTGACACGAGTTTGGCCGATCTTTGGAGCTTTGAAAGAACAATATAGCTAGGTAAACCCGCTTTGAAAAACAATCTAGCTATGCCACGGAACAAAGGCTTAGGACTTCGCGACATTCCTTCGCCCGTGAGTTCCTTTGATTTGCAGATTTCTTTTGTTCACTTGCGTGACTTTTCCTTTGCTGCGGGCTTATTTTGCCTTGTATCGCAGGATTTTGAATTTGCTTGTTCCGTGGCTAACTACTCTCTCCCATGGGTTTCTTTGATATGCGGATTTCTTTTGTTTCGCAAAGTCTTCTATGTTCTGCAATTTTTCTTTATTCCATGATTTTTGTGCTTTGTGGCTTTTTCTCTCACTTTGCTTCACGGAACCCACCAACTTACACGACATTTACTCATGTTGGCATGTGGATGTTGAGTTGTCATCGATGTCAAAGGCATATTAATGACAAAGCATGATGCAGAAGAGCTAGAGGGAGCTTGGAGTGAGTCAGACAAGGTACAACAAGTCGAGGCTTGAGAACACATGAGTAAGTATTGACTTCTTGAGCAATGTAGAGGCAGTGCAGGCGAGTGATGATATGAGAGCACACCAAGATGATGTCAAGCATTGTCTAGCATGTATATGATGAGGAAACAAGGTCATAAGGATGAGTACAAGGGCACATGAGTTGAATTTGTCAGACTAGCTCAGTTCAGAGATGCTTAATCCCTAGGCCTAGTTAGCAAAGTGACTGGAATGGTGAAGTGAAGGATTGAGGATGTTGGTGAAGCATGGTAAAGGTATTAAACACATGATAAGACTTGTTCAAGGGGCCACATGGTGAAGAACATGACAATCATGGTGAGCTGCAGTGTAAACTAGCTAAAATTGGCCTAACTCAAGGACCTAACATGAAGATATGAAGCAAAACAAGTTGTATCAAGCAAATGCAAGGCATGGGAAGTCTCAGTAGGGACATTGTCAAGAGCCCTCTCATGAAGCTATAGGTCATAATTCAACAGTTAGAGGCATATTCAGGGTCATTGGTGTGACTGCCTTTTAGGACAAGCAGTTTTAGCATGCACAAATGAGATTGGATTGGAAGTTTCAGAGTGAACCAGGCAAAGTGGCCATTGGAGATCATGGAGGAGGTAGTCATGAAGGTGTGGACAAAATTTCAGGACTTAAGGAGGAGTTTTGTGCAAGATATTGCATTTTTACCAAAACCAGGTTAAGTAAGGTATGCTAAACTAACACTCTGACTTCTTAGCATTCAAGCTAAATTGTGGAGCCTCCTTCAGATAAATCATAAGAGACAAATTTGAAGAGCATAGGGATAAAAATATGTTGCAAAAAGTCTGAGGTCAAATGGATGAGAAATAAGAAAGTTCTATTCATTTTTGTGGACCTATCTAAAACCCTTCTAAGCCTAGTTAAACTGCATGCAGAAAAATGCTTTGGTTATGCCTCTAAATGAAATTGTTTTGCTTGCTTATGAATTTGGGCATGTATAGAATTCATCAAAGCAACATTTCATGGTAGTTTGAGCTCTTGACACATGGTGGACCCCACAAGAAAACATGCTTTTTTGAGAAATTTAGTGTACAGACAAAGTTTGCAAAGTAACCCATGCTAAAATTTTGGTGAAGGATGTTGGGGATGTGAATTTGATGTTCATGAAGTCATCTGAGTCGGTCATTTTGAGAAAAGTGATGCTACAGATGTGTTTTCAGTCCTACCGTTTGAGAATGCTATAAAGGCAAAAACCAATCTTTGTGTCTGAAAGGTAAATGTGTTTTTCTTCATTTAATCCTTGCAAGTGATGGTTTGAAAGTGAAGTACAGGTCCTTTGACAAGTGTTTCATGCATTGGTTGAGCATGAAAGTGCAATTGAAGTGTTTGAAGCCATGCAAATCAAGACTAGTCTTTGGGTGTTTTGAAACCAGTTTTGTGTCTCTGAAATGCAAGGTTATTTGGCCCATATAGCTTGAGATGAAGCTTGTTGTTAGCATGTTGAGTTGAATAAGGATGAGTAACCTCTAGAAAAGTTCTTTAGAAGCCATGAATGTGTGATTGAGTGCATGAAACTGCTTACTTTGTGAAGGCAAAAATTCTGAGTTTGAAAGCCTATTTGTTCTTGTCCAAGATCAATGCCTCATTGCATGAATGGAGGTGATTGAAGTGTTGCATTTCCCTTGAATATGAATCTTAGGTAGTATGTGACCTGCTCCAAGTGTTAGAATGGTTTGAATGTGCATATATTCATGGAAAATGAAGATACTCCATGACAGCTGATTGGGAGCTTTCAAGATTGTATGCCTTGCTGAAATAAGGAGATTGAATGAAGTAACCTTTTCCATGACAAGTCCATGATGTTGCAGGATTCCTATAGAAGAATATTCTTGCTAGGCATTGTTTGCATAACCTGATTTGAGTGATTGATTCATACACCATTGTTCAAGTTTGTACTTTTGAAGCAAGTGCTCCTAGTTGAAAACATGAGTTCGCTAGAGTCCAAATCTTGAAATGGTGAGTGATGAAATGCATGTGCATGTGTAGGACACTTGGTGTTTGTTTATTTCAGGAGTTATAGGACAAATCTACTCGCCAAGAAGAAGTCAGAACTTTTCGTAACTGTTACAAGTCAGTTTGTAAGGAGGTCAGAGATGTCATAAACCGAAAAGGAGTTGCAAATTTGTTGATTAACCTTCTTATACTCGAGTCCCTTCATGTTTGGTCAGAAGAAATAGATTTGTGAAACTGACATAAATGTTGATGTCAACTGCAGATGCAATTATGACAAAATGACAGTTTCTTTTGTAGTTCTTTCATCTCCTAATTCGAGTTGATATGTGAATATGTAGAGTTCTTGAGGTAAGGTGAATTGGAAGAGACCTTCAAGAGGTATGAACTAAAGATTAAAAACATCTGGTGTGTGCATGTGATTGTTGTTGATGAATGTGAAATTGATGACATAGAAAAGGTGATGAAAAATCAGAGAATAATCTAATGCATGTAAGACTGAAATTTTGCAGCAAGTGTGGACATGAAAGAGCTGATGTTTGAGAGAGATATCTGATTTGAGAAGCATGAAAAAAAAGTGTATGTGAGAGGCCTTGAGCTATAGTGCTTGCAGCATATGAAGGAGAGTGAGAAGAGAAGGAATTGAGCTGGAGAAGTGATCATAATCAGTTGTGAGAGACAACACAAAAGAAGTGATCAAAAATTGTGAAGAAATCTAAGTGGATGCTTAGCAATCAGGGAGTTGAAGCTTCCTTGTAAGTAACAACTTACAGAAGATCAAGTTGAAGCTTGGTTGAAGTGTTGGGAGTTGAAGCTTGCTAAAGGTCAAGTGGCAACTTGACTAAATTTTGGAGTTGCAGCTCCAAGTTGAGTGGATGCTCAACATGAAATCATTGTAACATTTACAGGACATTCTTGTCCAAGCTAGTTCTTTGGTTTCAGTGGGTTTTCTCCCTTGAAGGGTTTCCCACATTAAATCTTGTCTCTAATGTGTGCTCTCTTGTTTATGGCTTGTGAATGACTTTGTGGTTTGATCATAACTAAGTTAAGGAAATTGAATTGTATGTCAAAATTTGTATAAGCACTGATTCACCCCCTCTCAATGCCTAGAATTTCCAACAACTCATGAACTGTTCTAACATTCCCGCACTTAGCCTTTGTTCCGCATATCCCCGAGTGATGTTCCTTTGTTACGCGTGCTATGTAAACCCACGAAACACTAAGTTCTTGATTTCTGCGGAACACAAAGTTCCTTTGTTCTACGGCTTTTCAAACAAGAGCCGCTTAAGTCCTCAACTTAAATGAAGTTGTCCAAATAGCATGGGTGCTATTTTTTGGACAACAATGACCACAAAACGGAGTGAGAATTAATGGAAAGCCCTTTTCCGAATTCATTGCCAACACAAATGAGATAGGGTTTGAGTAATTCCCAAGCTCACCATATGCATTAGGCAACAAAGGTGCCTCTAATTTTAACAACCACCGGCACGAGGAAAAGAGATTGAAAGTCTAATCCTCTCCACACTTGTTTTCCAAGTGGAGTTCCTTAAAGGATGCAATTTCTTAATAGAATTTTCCAAGCTTTTGAACCTTCGAGTCCTTTGATGATACATTTTGCACTTAGGGCATGGCCTTGGAGTTCAATGTCAATAAGCCCAAATCCCCCTGCTTCTTTGAGATCGCAACGGATATCCCACACAACATTGTGGAAGCCTTTACTGCCTTTTGAGCTAGCCCATAGGAAATCTCGTAAGAGCTTCTCAAGCTTGCCATAGGAAACTTTGGAGGGAGCCCAACAAGAAGAGTAGTACACATGAGTGGCAGCCAAAACTTTGGAGCATATCTGGAATTTTCTCCGCGAATGAGAGGTGTTTGGTAATCCAAGATGAGATCTCCACCCTCTAAACCACGTAGGACCACAACTCAACCGGGAATGCTTGAAATGCAAAGTGAATGCCAAAGAACTTGAATTGTACTCCAATTGGATCCATTGCCATTGGTATTTCTCCACCAAGTCAAAGCATATGAGACATTGCCTTTATATAACATTGCGTTTCTTGCCATTGGATAGAAGATCCGAAGGCTACATAAAAGATGTCTAAGCACTCCATAACATTGCTCACAACTTGTTCTTCTTGAATCAAAGTTAAGGACTCATCCACAAAGTTCTCATTGATAAGCTATAGGTCGGTGTGAAGGAGAGATACCTTTGACTGCACCCTTGGATGAGTAATCGGCAAGGAGGTAGGCTGAAGCCTCCAAGCTAACACATCGAGAGAGGGGGCTAATGGATAGCCTTGTTAGATCGAAAAGGCCAAACCTATGAGATTGGACTCCATTAATGGTGATCCAAGCCACGACATGTTAAAACAACATATTGATAGTGTGAATAAATCTGGGACCGAATCCAAGTGCTTGCAGCATGTGTATGATGAAAGGCCATTCAATCCTATCATAAACTTTTTCAAAATCAATTTTAACAAAAACAACTTTCTAATTAGATTGTCTTGCCCATTCCATACCTTCCCAAACTACAATGACATTGTCAAGGATATATTTGTGTTGGATGAAGTCAAACTACTCACTTTTGACAATGAGGGGAAGGTCCCTTAGTCTAAGAGCTGGAGCTTTGGCAATGATTTTGAAGGAAACATTAAGCAACGTAATGGGTCTCCAATTGGTGATTTGTTCAAGGTCACAAACTTTACGGATGAACTTGATGTTTCCTTAATTGATAAGCTCGCCTAGAGTGTTGGCTTGAAGAGCTTCCAACTAGACCTTGTGTAAGTCTAGCTCAACAATATCCCAAAGAGTTTGATAGAATTCATAAGGAAAACCATCAATACCAGGGCTTTATCGGTGGCATTTGCATACCAGATTATTTTAAATCATTGACAAAAAGGAGTCATCACAAAACAACATGTTGGGATTCTAAAAGCTTGCGAGGGAACAATGCAGAGGCATTGCGAAGAGCATTATCACGAGATGGGGAGGGAACTTGAGCAGCGAAAACACCATTGTAGTGATGGACAAAGTCTCGCAGGATGTCAAGTAATTTAGTAATTTTGTCATTAGAATCCTTAATTACCTTGATTATGTTGGCAACTTGTCTAGATCTAAGCCCCACTTTTAGCCAATGCATGTGGGCCCAAAGTTGAGCTCCACAAGCTTTATACAACTCCTCCACCTTAAGCTTATGCCGCCAAATGGTAGCTTGAGTTTGAAGTGGAGATTAAACAACACGAGATCAAGAGCTTGCAAGGCTCGTTGAAATTCATAATAGGCCACTTCACAAGCTCGTTGTTTATATAGAGCCATTTGTTTGCCATAAGTTATAAGGTGGTGGTTCGGGCGATGGCATCCGCCCACCAATCAATCTAACTGCGTTGCCATGGGGACGAGGGACCGATTCAAAACCCTAATGATATGGCCAGCCATCTTATTGTGCTTAAGATGCACATTGTTAAGATAAAATTGAGATTTAGGCTCTCCACTGAATGCCGGACCATTCAATACAAAACTTGATAGGAGAATGATATGAAAGAGTAACACCATCAATCACTTAAACAGGGAGGCCATTATCGTAAGAAAAAGAGAAGATATCTTGCTCTCTACTAAAAGAAATTGATTCATTCATTTAACGATTCTATCTTGTCCCTCCACGAAATTAGGAAGTGAACTAGGAGGAAGTAGAGGACTTTTTCCGATGATGATAGGGGTCGAAAACCTCAAGCTTCCCTTTTGTCGGCACATTGGATGTGAGCCTTGTTTCTCTTCAAGTGATTCCACCATGTTAAAATCTCCTCGAGAACCCGGTGAGCATTTGGTCGAGACTCTGCTAGCCATCTCCAAAATTGAGCTTGTTTCCGAACACTACATCATTTGAGGCGTAAAGGTTGATAAGCCCATGAATACGTTATTCAAAATCGAAAGGGGTCCACACGACCTAATGGGTAGGGTCAAATCCCCAAGAAATAAGATTTGAAAAGATCTGGTGAAAGCAAAGTGATGACACCTCCTTTGCGAAGGCCGAGGATTGGACATCTAGAAAATGGCCCCTAGCCGAGATAGTGCGAGCAACAAACTAGAGTAAGAAACACGGATTTTAACTTTTAGAAGACAAAGGCATTACATGCTTCGAAAAAGCTGCAATTGCATCGACCATGTATCTACGGGTCGGATCGGTAAGGCCTCAAATAGATCCCGAAGAATGTACAATCATTAGACACTATCAAGGTGCATATTGTATCCATGATTGAGGTCTTTGGGGCTGCAAACTTATAAGCAAAAGCACTATTGCGCAGCATAAAATCACCGAGCTCGACAAAGCACTATTTTCTTTGAACATAGTCCTCTTCTCCAAAGGATGAGGGCTCATGGGGACCACCAAAGGACGGTTTTGCGGTTGAGGGATACCAAATCTTCAAAAGAATCCTGAGGGAAAGGCTCAAATTACATTTTTAATGGTTTTGAGGCAAGTGTCGAGTCTTGTGAGGGAATAAGAACGGAGATGGCAAGTGAGGTGCACGAGAAACGGGAGGGTGCGGACGCCGAGTGGCAGGTTTCTTGGTGTTGGTTGAGGCTAGTTTTCTAGACCCAATTGTGAGTCGGTACATAACAAAATGGTGTTTAGCAGCAACCCGAGAGGTCGTCAAGTTTTTCTTGTTGGAAACCACAGTCCAACCATCACCAGGGGAGCTAGTGGCTCTGCTTTCTGTAGCAAGTTTCTCTTGAGGCCCACACCATGAGCTTGTCATCCACAGGTATTCCTGAATCATGTGCATTGAGGATTGGCACCTAAAGCATGTATTTGGAAGGTTAATATATAGCACTTGCTAAGAGAAGCCTATGTCATTGAGCTGGATATCAATGGTTTTCTTCAGTTCTTTGGCCAAATCTAGTTCCACACAAACCTTGTTTTGTGGGTAGAAAACATAGAACTTAGGAGGTTTATAGCACACATTTTAAGGGAGTTAAATGATCTTGTCAACAGAGCTCTAGAGAGGCAAAAGAGGCCTTGGAAATTCAACCCAAACGGTGATTTTGAGCTTAGCTTTGCTTGGAAAGCTAAAATTCCTTGGTCCTGTGGAAAAACACCATGAGGGTGTTACGAATCAACCAAGGGACATGGGTAATGATGGCTTTGCAATGTTCAGGGTTCGTAACCCTCAAGCTTAACACCATGGGGTTGCTAGTGGTTATGAATCCACTGTTTGAGCATACCTTCCGAGGGGACTCAGCCAACAAAATAACCAACTAGAGTAAAATGTTTGAACCAATGACAAGCTTTATCAAATTTAGGTAAATCTAATACCACATCAGAGAGGGTAATATGATGAGAGCCATTACCTCGTGAAATATTTTTGGAACAAACTTACAGGGTCATTTTAGTGCCATTGTCCAGAGCTCTTGTGGTGTTTCCTGCATCAAATGATCCATTTGCCGTGGAGGTGGCCATTCATATAAGGGTAGGCCGAACACCGCCAAAAGAGCGGAAGGGACAGCAGAATCAACGCACTAAATGCGTAGTAAATTTTAGAAAAAGACACTCCTGCCTGGATCAATGAAAAGATCAACAGTTTGATGGCCGTACAGCTGGCACATAAAGCCTAAAACATATGTAGAGTGAGCCCCTTTGAATCTCTATATTCATCAGCCATACCTTCAAAAGGTTTGCTTACCTCACTTATATTTTTCACTTGCTAGTGACAAAAAAATCTTTGCTGTTTTTTTGAAAAACAGATGTACTTGGAGAAGGTCATTCTCCTAACACAGGTGTCCAATTGAGGTGTCTCTTGAATCAATAAAAGTACACTTCAAGATATCTCTGAAGCATGGTTACAATACAAAATCATAGCGGTATCGAGTGTGATATATTCATTTGAAGTTGACCCTAAGAATCTGAATTTGGCTGACTTTCTAGATGTAAAATTCAAACAAAAAATCGTATCTTTCAATCCAGGTAAGAAAATTAAGCATCATCTATTCGCATTGTGAAGTAAATTTTCTGACCTACTTGCCTACATATTCTGCTTTGTTCAAATTTTTGGTAAGACGGAGATGTGTTGAAGGAATTTTCCTTAAAACCCTAGGGTGTATATGAATCGTGAATTGTGGAGATAAAAAGAATTTCTGGAAGTTGATGGGGTCCCAAATAAGATGGAAACCTAAACTACCACTAAGAATAACATAAGTCAGCATGTATGTTCCAACATAATTGTGGCGCTACATATCAACAAAATAAACTAAAACAAAGCACACAAGTTCAGATTAATGTGAACAATGATAAGAAACCAGTGAGATGTGAGGCTCTAAAGTTATTGGAGTGATATCTCTTGTAAAGGAAGCACAAAGATAACTGAGTTATAGTATTTGGATCAGATGACTCAAAATGAACAATAACATTGAGCAAGTGAAGAGACATAATTTGTAAGTTCTAACTACTTGAATGAGAATTATGTTGTTGGTAACTGCCTAGTGCCCATGTGATGATATCTCTTGTAAAGGAAGCACAAAGAAAACTGAGTTATAGTATTTGGATAAGACGACTTGAAATGGACAATAACATTGAGCAAGTGAAGAGACATTCTATAAGTTCTAACTACTTGAATGAGAAATATGTTGTTGGTAAATATAGCTACTAGGTCTAACAATTTACCCAAGAGTTCCCTGCTCTTGCATTATCAACTGCTTACATATCATAAACTATCATGAAGGGAATCGACACTAGTTACTAAAATCACCATGGATTTAAATGAGTGAAATTAAATCTTCAAAATTAGAATTTTAAGTGTGCCCAGACAAATGAGCATGATAAATAAAACAAACATAAATACAATTGTGACCACCTTGAAACCAATAGTGGGATGCAATCCCCAAACACTAGCAATATGGTAGCGAGAAGGTTCCAATAAACCCCAAAACGAAGGAGGCGGCGCTACTAGAAGTGGATCCGGTGGTAATACCTCCGATAACAAAGGCTCTTCTAGTGGTGGCAGAGGTCCACGCCTTGGAGGTGGAAGTGGAGGATCCAAAAGGCACAACATGATACAACGACAATCATTCGAGGTTATGTTAGCTACAAGATTGTGGCCAGGACGTGAGATACAACTTCTACACATTCATCACAAATGACACATCACAAACTTATACCTCAATGTATGACGAGAACATATTTTGCTAGGGATCACTCTTAATTTTGTACATGCAACACACCATGGATGACCTTGTGGAGAATATATGGCTGATGCCACTAAGATCCCAATTTACCAGTTTGTGCATCATTATTTGTCGACTTGTTTTGGGAAGTGTGTATAGGTCAAGCATCGCAAACTGATAGATACGCGAGCAGAGGCCACAAAGCAACAGTTTGCAAACGTACCTCGTATTGTTGACACCTTATGGACCCTATATACAACATCACTTTAAGCTGCGAGCAAACCTTGAGCGCCCCCGACGCCAACTATCATATATGTTCACTTTTCAATGGGTTGAAGCTGAGATTTATGGCAGCAGCATGGCGAGGCAATCACCTTAATTTACTTCTTGCATTGTTGGCGCAATTTGACCTTTCTCCCAGCACTTTGTTGGATAAGGAGGGCAAGGCTATCATGGACGAGGGGCAGCTCGATCAGTCAAAGGAAAAGGAGTCGACAACAAAAGGTTTAGACTATAGTTCAAAAACTCATACTTGGCAATTACTCAAAGCAGCCCAAAACTTCGACTCGTACTCGGGACTCGGATTTTCTCGGTAATTACTTGACAACTTTATCCCAACTTAAAACAATATACAAATTCATAAAATAAACTTAAATAAAATGTAAAACATTATTAAATGACATGAGAAATGAATGTAGAGAATGCATAAGTATATTTTCTATTAATTTTCGACCAAAAAACAGTACAAAGTACAAAGTTACAAACTACAATGCTCATAGTAATATGAAATATCAAATATACATATTACATTTCATCTCTAGCACCTAGTCCTAAAATAAATTTGTTGCACGGCTACCACATAAAAGTGGAAGGTAAGATTCCTTCTCTCAACAACATTATCCAATATCATCTAGATCCTCACCTAGCCCTCCTACTGATTATTCTACCTCCACGTCCAACTTTGCAATCTCTTCCATGTTAAACATGGGCTACATATCTTTAACAATCCAATCGGCATACAAATCGATCTCATCCAAGTCAATTTCATTGAACTCTCTACCCCCTCCACTTGACTCATGCAAAGACAAAGATTATACTGCACAAAGACAAGTTCATTGAGACGTTGTATTGTCAATCTATTACACTTCTTTGTGTGAACAACTTCAAACATGCTCCAAGTACATTCACGCCCAAAAGTGCTACACAGTTGGCACCAATGCAGATGGATAGCCTTTGAAGATTTGGTGTTTTTGTACCATAATTTCCCCACCACATCTACAAATAGAACATTTACAATTTTGTAAGTCAACTAGGCTGAAAAAATGAAGTCTAGCTAGTACTATTTGCGAGTAAGGAGACAAAAAAGTAAAAACAAGCGACTAATTTGTTTTTACATGGCTAAGAGGTGTTTATTCTTTTAACCTAGACTGCACGGAAACGCCTTAGACCCCCTCGTCCCAAGCTTTATGCGTCACAGTACTAGTACGGCTGTGGGTACATACCCACGAGGCATGAGGTACGGAAATCCATACCCGAGACGTACACACACAGCATACCCACATGGTTTTTTTAATTTTTAAGTGCAAAAAAATAAATAAAACTTGAGGGCTTTGACTGGAATTGAATCTTGGAAAGTTCGTGTGAGATTCAATATTGCCAATAGGCTCCGAAGGGTCAAGAGAGATGAAAAGGACTTCATTTGGTTGACTTACTATTTGGGGGCTTTCTTGTTGCTCTTCATGGGTCCTTTATTCTTCAGTCAGTTTGGAAGGTTAGGAACAAGTGAAGCACTTGGTGGTTGGGCAGCCTATCTTCTCTTCATTTGACATTGGGTGCCAAGCCTACAAATTGATTTCGTCAAATCAGAAATATAATGACAAGATCCTTGCCTTGACAAGAGGTTGTTCTGCCCTCCTTTGGTTTGAGAAAGGAATTAAAATATTTCATGACTTGTACAGATTTGGGAAGTGGATGGAATGGACAAACCTTAAAGCTTTCTATAAGCTTCCTCAATCTCAGTTCAGAATGTATAAAATGCTCAAAAATTCTTTCACAGCTCCCTCTATTGGACTAATTATGGAGGATGAGACGTCTAACTCAAGCTTAAGGCATTAATAATGAATTATCAAATCTATAATACAGTCTATGTTATTAACTATTATGTTTTGAACATTATGAATCAATACAAACTCAAGTCTCAATTCTCGAAGTATTGGAAATTTGTTTTCATGTTCTATGAATGATTTTAAGTTGTATGAGTATTAAATTTCAATAAGTAGGCAAATGCTTCTTTAAATATATATATATAATGTACCCAAAAGTGTCTTGTACCCAAGCTTTTTAAAACTTTGCCATTTCAGCATATCGAACCCGTACCCGCACTTGAAACATACATGCTTTTAACCCATATAACTGAAAAAAAGAATCTTCTTGTTGCATCCTTGTAAATATGCAGCTCTCAATAATGCACCTCTAGTGTAATCATCAAATATCATCTCCATGCATGTATTGAGGCCCATAACCTACTCATCAACCTTAAATGAATCGGAGAATTGAAAACCTTAGGGTTGAAGTAATAGGCCATTGCATGAATGTCCATGGAACGTCTTGTTCCATCTCGATTAATAATGAGCCATATGGGTTCACATTTTCTATTTGATATTTGGCTAAAAACCTCACACAATAGCCCATTAGGTTTCTCTCCCCATCCACCAACCGTAGAACTTGAACCAAAGGCTCGAGACACCTAAAAAGAAAATAATGCAAAAATTAAAAATTAAAAATAATGATTTTTTATAAAAATAAATGATAAATAAAAATTCGTTATGTTTGAGGTTACCTTAATGATTTCCTTGACACACTTCGCAAAAAAATCATCAAAAATGGTCTTTATAACCCTTTCCCTTTAGGCTTCCTAACATAGGAAGACTCCAACCATTGTGTGCTCACAAACATTTGCTTAAGAGATGTTAGTGAGGTTGCAATGCTTTATAATGTGATGACATTTGTGACAAATTGTGTGATTCCTAATCGCACAAGTTCTTTTCCATTGGCATACTCTTTCATCGTGTTTAGCACCCAAGTGTGATTGTAGATGAACTTGGTGATATTTTTTTCCTCTTCAACCATATTTTTCACCCATGAGATTTTTCCTATATCCTTGAGTAGGATATCAATGCAATGGGGTGCACAAGAGGTCCAAAAAAGTGTAGGGCGCCTCTTGTCAAGAAGTCTCCCTGCTATTACATATGTGTTGCCGCGTTGTCTGTCACAACTTGAACAACATTCTCCACACCCATTTCCATCACCACCTCATCCAACATATCACACAAAGTGTTTGCATTTTTCATTGGTGGGAGGCATCAATTGACTTTAAGAAGACCAACTGCCCACTTGAAGCCACTAGAAAGTTAATCAATGTGCGGTTTTTCCCATTCGTCCACTCATCAAACAAAATGGCACACTCATTTTTTCTCATACTTGTTTTTGCTCTTCAACAATAGCTAGTGTATGTTTGATGGAATCCTCCAACAGAGCCACTCAAATCATGAGAAGGAGCCTTGAACCTTTTTTCAACAATGATGAATGCATTAACCATATTCTCCCGGTATATGTTTTTCACTACATTGAAAGGAATGGATGTGCCCCGTCCCGGGCCCCTTGGAGTTGGGCGGTAGAAGAGGTCTTAGTGTCATAATCATTCCTCACTACCCTCCTATTCACTAATACTACAAGTGCCTCAACTATCCTCTTTTTCATAATTTTTCTTCATATAAGCCACAAAGAAAGTAGCCATCCCTCTTTGAGCCTCAAGTGGTGCTTGTGTGCACACTATCACATCATTGCCTTGTAGTTGTGCAACGTGGAATTTCATATAAAACAATTTCCCTTTGCTGTGCTCCATAATGCTTCTATAAAAGGGTCATTCGACTTAGGCTTAGGGCGAACAAATAAACTAGATGGCAATGCCATTCTTAAATAAGAAGTTTTAACCCTATAAAACAAGACAAAAATGTTTAGAATCTAATCCTAGCTACTAATTAAAGGAAGAAGTAAAAGATTAAGTAGATATCATGATTCATACTACATACTAGAACAATAATGAAATATATAATAAATACTTGTAAGTTGTATAATGTAGTCTGTGACTATATTTTAACTTTTCCTTGAGGCTTGAAAACTTAGTGTGTATTAAAATGCGGGTAGAAATTAACTGTGCTCTAGAAGCAACCTTGAAAAGACAATGAAAACCACGGGAGTAGTGTTATTCCAAATGCCAAACTCGGGGAAAGAAACCCTTTAAACTTGTATGCAAACTAGATTCAAAAATCACAAAACCCTAAGCGTGCACTATGTTCATGAATGGCAGGAAAAATGCAAAGAAAAGCATAAAAATATTTTTTTCCGATATGGCCTTTAATTCTAGAAAGGGTGAGTTGCAACAAGAAAATCATGATTTTTTCCAAGTAATCACATAGATTACTTGACAAAAATTGTCAATTAATCTGTAGAAATAGCATTGTGATTTTTAGCCGATTACTCATTTAACCTTCAATTCGCAATTTTACGACGATTAATGGTGATTTTTGAAATTGTGATTTATACAAAGCGCAAGTGGAAATAGGTTGTGCCAAAGCTTCCCCAAGTGACTCCAATGCGTGGAATTAGATTAAGCACACCCAATCCATCCCCTTTCCCAAGTTGTTCGTTGGGTATAGTGTGTAAAAGAAATTCTTAGAGTGTATTGCTGAAGTTTCCTATTGTGAGGAGCGCATATAGGAAAACAAACACCCACATGAGTCTATAGCCCTTCTAGCACACCACCTAACAAAGTTGATACAATGGAGCTATTTGATGATGATCCCCATAGAAAGGAGTACCGATTCCCAAGCAAGATAACGAGTTTCACAAATTGGTGATTGATTCCAAAAAGGAAAGCGTGCTTGAGAAAAAACAGTCTTAATAAGAAGATTTGTTTGACATGTTCATCAAGACCGTGCACACTATGTCTTGGAAGGAGATGACCTTGATTGGCATTGCCTCTCGACTCTCCCGGCATCAAAATGGAAAAGAATGAATAAGACAAGCCCTTCATTTTTCTTGATCTTGCACGACTCTTTGATCAAGATTTGGTACTTCTCTTCGCAAGTTTGGTTCAAACTTGCTTTTGAAAATATACTAGGGCATGCGAGCTCCAAATGAGATATGCACCGAACTAGAGTACTAAGGGTGCTCGAAATGTCACACAAACTGTGGTGCCCAAGCACAAGAAATCTGTGAAGAAGCTGGGTGTTAAACAAGCACGGTGAGCGATGGAGAAAGGTGTGTTGCATAGGCACGAGATAGATTATCCAAGTAGCACTTCAATCCCTACAATCTCATATTTTAACGGTGCAACCTAACCTTTGTCAAGCACCCACGGACGTCTCTTTAAGAACCTTGAGAGAGAATTGTTTGTCTCCGGTAGTTGCACTGAAGGGTGTTTTCCATTGCCATGCCAATGATTGTTGGGAGCTACTTAAATGAGGTCATGGCCAAACATAGTATTTTTGTGGCCATCTATTTTAACCTTGATAGAAAGCGCTTGATGAACAAATATGAAAGGGTGTGGGTAATGGAAAAGACAATGTTGACACAAATGAGTGGTTGGTGCTTTATTGGGCAATAGCATGGAGTAGCAGCATAGAGGGGCAGATTGCATAGCTACCAACACAAGCTACCAATGTGGACTTGAACAAGGTCGAGGCTACTTGGCTTCAGACAAAAGTAACAGGTCTATAGGAGCAGCTAGATTAGCAGAAGGCGCAACACGCCACTGCATTAAGTTAATTGTTTGCTCGAGTGCAAGATTAGTGAAAAATCCCCGAGTGTGAGCACTAGTCTAAAGCAGACACTCCAATTTGTCACTCTGTCCCAATTGGCTACGTCCACACATGAGACGAGCACCCCCCATTCTCTACATGTCCTTCATGGGTCAATTGCATAAATGAGTAATAAAAGTGCTAGCCAAGTGGACTCGGTTTTGCAATAGCTAATTTTGGTCATGTTTGAGCTAAGTGACATTGGGATACCCGCCATAATTCGAGCTTGAAGACGAAGCCTCTAATAATCATGGGAACATGATAGCACCATAAACAATCCACACATTATTTATATAGGCATAGACACTTTGTATTGTAATGATGTATAATGGGCACTGCGCCCATTTTATATTATGGACCATGTGCCTAGTACAAAGCACCTTCAGATTTATGGCTTATGGATGTGGTAGGAAAGGTAGGTAGTTGGGATTACCAAACCTCCGTATAATGTATTATGACATATATATATATATATATATATAAATAGGGGAGAACAAAGAGAAATAGAGCACCTCTTGATATTCACCAATGTAATCCTTTTGTTGCTAATATATTGAATCTATTCTTTGTGCGTATGACTATTGTTTTTCTTGTTGTGTTAAGGTTCTATAGGATATACTACATTGAGTTCATATTCTAACCTTTATCTACAACCATCACAATGGCAATGGTCCATTGCAACCTATAAAGCACCCCAGGTGAGTGGATTCATTGAAGCTAATGTGCTGGCGCAACTGAGTTTACAATCAGTTTGCTTTAGGTTGTACCCAAAAATTAAATTTTTCATAACTTGGCGAACACCCATTTTCCTGCCAATGGATTGATCACATCACACTGAGACGAGTTTTGGCTATAAACACCCACTTGTTGGCCCTAGACATTTTCTCAATCCCCGTCTTGCTGAAAACATGAGACTAGATTAGCATAAAACCCTAGTGTCGGGTATACCCGAAATACTCATCAAACCCAATCCTTGATCCACATATACCCTTTTCAAGTAAAAGAAGCCCAAAAAAAGAAGAGAATTCAAGTCATGTAGGAGCTTGATAAGGTCATCTATTAATGATTATTTAATAAACTTGATCTATTCATATAAAAAGCGCCTATGTGACAATGGTTTTCATAACCTCTTATGTGTATTCGGGGCAACCCTTTATAGAATTGTAAAATGACTCCAAAAAGTCCCCTGTCCACATGCAAAAGTAAATCGGGACATTATGCTTAAACATACACGACTAAATCGACTTACATAAAAAAATCAATTCCCGAATAGGTTCCAACACGTAACTGTTACCATATTTTTCACGCAAAGGATTGCTAAAAATAACAAGTGGCTATTTTTGGAAAAGTGACTATTTTTGGAAAGTTGGCTATTTTTAGTGTCTGCTAAAAATAGTATGTGCTAAAAATAGAAATTGGCATGAGTGGAGAAGATTGGCTATAAATAGCGATTGCTAAAATAGCATTGCTTAAAATAATATTTGCTAATGATAGAGGTGCTAAAATAGAGCCATGCGCCAAGGATAGAGAAAAGGAATAAATAAAAATAGAAAAGCAAACTCCCAGTCTGACTTCTAATTTTGGCGCAGCTGAAAGGAGGATAAAGAATATAAAAGGGAGCAAAAGCATGCAACTGCTGTCCTAATTTTGGCGCAGCATGTTGAAAAAAGAAAAGAAATAAAATAAATAAAAGATGGCAGCAGTCCTAGATTATGGCGCAGCAGGTATGAGGAAAAAAACAAATATAAAAAGTATGCAGTCTTCTAGTTTGGCACAGCATGCAAAGAATAGAAAAAGACAAAAGCAAACAACCAGTCTAGATGGTGGCACAGCAGCCCAAGAGAAAGAAATAAAAGCAAAAGCAACCTGCAGTTTGTCAAGAAGAAAAAAAAAAGAAAAGATAAAAGGGACAAAATAGAAAAGCAGACCCTGCCAATAGAAAGAAATAGAAAAGCACGCTGCAGTCCAAAATAGAGGGTTTTGGCACAGCAGTCCATCAAGGGAAAAATATATATATTAAATCAGCATGCTAAAATTGGTGCTAGCAGCATGGGGAAGAATTTTTAATTAAATTAAAATTGCAGCAGTCTATTTTTAGCAGGGCAGCAGTCTCATTAAGACTGATTTTTTTAAAAGAACATATCACACACATACTCTTGGGCTGTTTTGCTCTGGCAATCCTAGCCTTGTACTTGCACCTCTGAATCAAACAGCTCTATTTGCCCTCTCATATCATTGTTTTCTGAGTTTTTATTGTGTTTGATAGGAATATTGTGTTGCTCTAGTGTGGAAATCTACTCCCTCTACCGTTGTCCTTTCTCCTAAACCTTTGAATTAATTTTGCAAAATAGCTTAGAGTTGTGTAGGTGTGTGGATCTTTGAATTCTCTGTGTGCAAAAGTACATGCATGTGTTAAATTATTGGTGTATCACCCTTATTTCCCATTTCTCGCATTCCTTTTCCCTTTCCCTTGTCAAGTTTTCATTTTTTTAGGTGATTCATGAGGGAACCAACCTTCTCTGGAGGTTCATCTCAGACATAGGTTACCCACAGCCTTGAGGTGTTCCAATTTTGTCAACAGGAGAGAGAGTGCACACACCATTCTCTATCAAGGTGCAACTTCTAGGTGACAACAGTAACTAAATGGCTGGACTTTTTATTAAAAATCAAACATCTATTTATCTTACCAAATTGCCCTAGATTCCTCACTCCTAATATTGATAAGAAATCATGTGTTCTAGATATATGTTCTAAATTGATAAAATCATAGTTGGAATACTCGCCAAATCCAAATACTTGCAGACCCCAAAAAAAAAAACTCGGCAAACTCGCTAATACTCGGCAACTTAAAAAATACTCAAATTTCTTTAAAAAACATAAATTTGCTCGTACTCAGGAATACTCGCCAAAACTCGGCTAATACTCGCCAATACTAGGGAATAGTCGCCAAAACTCAGCGAGTTTTTTTTTTCTTCCTTTTGGCGAGTTTTATTGCGACTTACTCGTTTTGCATGGTTTTTGGCGAGTTTTTAATAACTTGGCGAGTTATAGGCGAGTATTCCAACTATGGATAAAATACATAATAATGCCCAAAGTCCCACTATGTGTAAGCTAGCGAGGCTTTCGGAAAGCAATCACCACTTTCACAAAGCGATGAAGCTTTACGAAATCTCAATTCCCAAGATGTCCAACATGCAAAAGTGGTACTCTCCACATTTATCATCAGCACTTCATGCACAACATGCATGCCCACTCTTCAATCCACCTCATTCATAAAGATGGTTTTAACCATTCATTATAGATGGTTATAAGTAAACCAAATGTTCAAAGTTTTGGAGCGCAAGCCAAATGAGAACCATGGCATGACAAACACATTCCAAGCAAGGTACCGCTGAGAAACTTCCAAGCATACATTGAATCCCCTTGATACCCAAAGGTGACAGTCATAGGAAGAGTGACCAAACGCATTGATAATGCAAGAGCTTGCTCAAATCTGAAGGTGTTAAAAGACGAGTTGCAAAGATTGTAGATGGCAAACAAGGGAGGCGGCTGAGAGGCAAAGCACAACAAAGACCACGAGACATCCCTAGAGAAAGCGTGAGGCGTGATTGCCAAGGTTGGTAGAGAATTACATACGCAAGCCAAATGAAGCCAGTGGTCGAAGCCACGAGTGACAGATCTTACAATGTGGCTAGCCATGATGAAGTAGTAGCTATTCTATAAGAAACCCGAACCAATTGGGTAATTGTACGCACCCCAAAATTACACAATGTTAAATACCAAAATCTGATTATGAAAGCAAAAGCCCTCCTAACATATGCAAAAATCTTGACCCACTCATCTTACTTTATTCCCCTTTCTGAACCTCTCCTTTCATTTTCCGAATACAAAGTTGCTAAGAAAACTCACCTTTCCTCTTCATTTTCCCTTCCACAATGAAAATGTTGCGGTTTCGCAAACTACCATCGCCACACTCCAACACAAAATTAAAAGCATCTACTAGACGCTTTTTTAAATCACGAAGTCATTTTCTATTGTGCCCATCCCAATCAAAACTTCCTTAAATTACCACCATTCAATTAATTCCCACTACTTCCACCACCCTTCCTATTACAAATAAACTCATTTGTATGAAAATTTTATGGGAAAACTTCATGAGATAGCTTGCACTCTATCGGGTTGAAGAGCCATCCACTTTGTATTGCTTTTCCCTTTCATTGTTTTATTGCTCATTCTTGTTTGCTAAATTACCTCGTCACATGGATTTTTGCATGGAGGGAGCATTATGAGGAGAAGAAAACTTACCCAGCAAGCCTGCCACACACTATCTCAATCTATAGTAGCCAAGTTGGTGGTGTTTTGGTGTAATTTCCTCTTTTCAAAATTAATTGATTCCGGATAACCCGAAGCCTAATCTTTTTATTTCCTGCAGGCTAAAGGGAATTAATGAGGCAAATAAATTAATTTAAGTGATCCAAGGGTACTTTTATATTTTAATTGGAAAAGGACACTTAAATTATATTTTAATAAGTGGGGCCAAAAAGTAGAAGTGGAATAAAATATTATATTTCCAATATGGGGTGCCAAAAGGAGAAGTGAGTGCATGAGTAAAATAATAATAAAATAATGAAAGAGTGCATGAGGAATTAAATAATAATTAAATAATGAATTTCCAACATGGGGCACCAAAGATAGAAGTGTTTGCATGGGCATCAAGCTTATATTTTTAGGATGGAGTGCCAACTTTGGATATGCCAATTAAATGATTTTTAATTATTTTAAAGCATGCATGTAACTCCAAAAGGTGGTGCCAACTTTGGGAGAAGGCCTTAAAAGTTATAAAAACAGATTTTGGGGATTATTATTATCTCATCTTGGAAATTTATCAACTACTTCATTGTCTACAAGTAGCTTTTGCTTCTACATTAGTAATAGAGGACAAAAACCCTCATTTACATACAGATCTGAGGATGGAAACCCTCATATCTAAGCTTGGCAATTCCATCCAGGGGTTGCAGTGATCATTCAGAGTACAAATATTCATCCAGTTCAGCTAGGGCATCATATTCAGGGCTGTTTTAGCATCTAGAACAAAAAGTACAGCCAAGGATTTCTTCAGACAAACATCTGCAAGGCATCTTGGACACTTCCATAGTTGGATGCCACCCTTGGGAGATTGATTCTATGTTGGGTGCCACATCTGGAGAGTTTTTGCAAGGGTTTCAGCTTGCATGTTTATTTCTTGCAGCCTTCTACATATCTAGATCATCAAAATTGAGCCAGTAATTGTATACAGATATTCTGGTATTTACCCTGAAGCTGATTTGAAAATAAATAAATAAATTATATTTTGTCTGCAATTGGGGTTTGCTGTTTTTATAAAAATCAGTTTATTGTTGCTGTCATAAAAGTTCAATTTTTAAACTGCTGCCCTAGGGTTTGATAAAATATCCAGATTTGTTAGAAATTATTTACCAGGGATATTACATTTGGTTTCTTCATTTCTTTTGGTTTTCATTATTATTCAATAGAATAGGAGAAAATCTTTGCTTAAATTATAATATCTGAAATGGAATTTTTCAACACTAAATAGAAGATTTCATATTTAGTTTAGTTTACTTCCTCTATAAAGAATCCGTGCAAATAACTCAGAGGCTCAAGGGAAGCTTTTGCCATAAGCTTCTCCTCTTTCCATCGCGTGTTTGTATTCGAGAATCTTGGGAAAACCTCTACTGTAGGCTTTGCTCTGCCTCTTCTTTGGTTTTACACTACTCTTTTTGGCGCAGTTTTGTTGTCTTTATTTTTATTTGCTACTGCTGATGGCCTCTTTTTCTGAAAACAAAACCGTTGTTGGTTTTATTCAAAATAAAGTTGGAACTGAATGGGTAGTTTCTGTTACTCATTTAAGTTATAAAAGGTTTGCCAATGACAAGCTTTTCAAGTTAAGACCAAAGCTCTTGTAGGCTTTCCTTGCCGATAAGTCGGAATCAAACATTAAACAAACCTCATTTTTATATTTTAGAATAAAGAAGCTCATTTATTCGAATACATATTTTGTTAGGAGAAATCACGGGAAGCTTCTATTTGTTTTACTACTCATTTGCAACAAAGAGTAACCTTGTCTAGTTATCTCTTTGTTTAGTGTCTTTCTTTTAAATGTTTTACTTTACTTTATTTTACTTTAGTTAGATTTTAAATGCATGCAAAACCCAAAAACAATTAGTGGGTATTGTTTTATTTATTCAATGCACATCATCCAAAAAAATACAAAAAGATAACATAGTTAGATTTATTCATTTGTTTTATTTAATTAAATTTAAATATTCATTTTGCTTTGAAGTAATTAAAGACTTAAGGTGTTGCTTAATATCTTAAAGTCATTTAGTTGCTTTTAACTTTAATGCATTCCCTTTTATTTGACTAGTGTACGTAAAACAATCTAGACACATTAATTAGTTGGAATCCATGCTGCACAAACTTAGCCTCTACATTCCCATTAATTGGTCTTCAACTTCCTGTGCACTCGCGTCATCTAATGACCATTTTTTAACAAGTGCAACCTCATTGGAGGGACGTTATCCCTGGAGTAATCCCCTGCCACAATCGATCCAATCCAAAGGGAGTATCGATCGAGAGTTGATGGTTATGGTCTTTCGAGCTATCCCTTTTGCAAACCCCGTTGTTGATCAGGTAACAACATTAAACGAACATTTTGAAGTTGTCAAAGTCCATTGGCGTAGGCTAGAAAAACCTAGGCAGTAGTTCCTCGATAAATCCTTTCTTTTGATTGTCTCAGCTCAACCTCAGGAAGTCAAGTACAAGGGTAAAACATGTAGTTTTTTCTACGTTCAGATCTGGTGAACCCAACATGAAGGCTTACTAACACAGGCCTTATTCTATTTCTCCTTTCATCAATATTCCCTCTCTTTCTATTTTATTATGCAGGTGTTTATAAACCCCCAAATATGTTAGGACACGAAGAACCAATGGTATGCTAGGGCACTATGAGCAAGAAAAAGCTAAGGGTGATCCTCTTTCTTTCTCTCAATGGACAACTCACAATAATCCAACCGATCAAAGCACAAGCAATACAAATTCACCTACAAACTTCCCTATCCAATGTCATCCTAGGTCTGATGGAATCATAAGGGAGTTACCAAGCCATTTTAGAACTCCTCAGCCAACATGGCTCTAATGGCATGGTCTTCACAGTGAGGTTCAATACCCATGAGTCTTAACTAAGCCTCACATTAGTCTACAAAACCTTGATCTCGAGAGTGATACAAGATTGCATGGTTACATTGAAATAATTCAAGTCATGGAAGATGCATTAGTTAGGATGCTACTATCTGCTTCTCGTCCTAACTCCACTCTTCTTGAACAACCTGAGGTGATTCCTATTGAGCAACCAATGTTGGAAAATTTCATGGTAGGACATCACTATACACCCCTTTTGAATCTCCTAGAGGAGAAATATCTAGACCAAGTACTACCACTACCAATGTGAATGATCTCATCCCATTTTGGTAGGGTTTATTCGAGACTTGGAGAGTAGTCAAGTGGTTCCTCAGCTAGATCCCCTAAAACCAAGGGCAATATCTCAAGCCAACTTCTTAGCTAACCAAAATGATATCTTGGCTAAGAATCCCATGGCTCCTTACCAAGTCATCTATATCATAGACACCCTAACTCATTTGGGGGCATCTATTGGCATTGTGGGCACACCTACGCTAGGAAGGTCATGATTATAAGCATATATCCTTAGAACACATCTACAGCCAAGCTACTCAAACTCTGCAAACAGATATTACTACCCTAATCACACATATTCCATGCATTACAGTCAAGCCAAATGTCAATTCCCAAGTATAAAAGAAAACTCCACCTCCCCCTCATAATTGCACTCTTGCTACTAGAGACAACAAGCTGTCAGTGACACAATGGGGCCCAAACTATGGTTGTTGGATTTATGGCAAAGGACACTATAAGAAAATTGTCCGGAGTTCTATGCAAATAAGGATGGTAATCATAGGGCGTATGCAGTTAAGGAAAACCGCCAAGCTGAACTTCAAGCCACGCCAGTTGAGACAAGAGGTACTTTGTTTGGTTTTTCCTTGTCTGTATTATTTCAAAATGGATCCTCAGACAGTTTCATTTCACCTAAAAGTGTTTCTTTATGCAAAATTAAATCCATAAAAAATGAGAGAGTGTGGCAAGTAGAGTTTGGCACAGGGAAGAAATGCTCCATAACCAAGCTATTGGAGCAAGCAGAGCTAAATTTAAGGGTCCTCAAGACCCTATTAAAGCTGAATTTAGCCCTATTAAGATCACATGATGTCATCCGAGGCATGGATTGGCTTCATGCTCATCAAGCCCACTTGGACTATTTCACAAAGAAAGTCATGTCTAGATAACATGGACAACATAGTGACTCTTCGGGGCATTAAAAACACCAGGTCTCCAAGGATTCTTTCTACATTTCAGCTCAAGAAGGCAATAAGGGAAGGATGTTTACTCTACGTTGTGCAAGTTAAAGAGAATCAGATGAGGTAGAACCCAACCTTAGTGATTTCCCTATTCTACAGGAATTCAGGGATGTCTTTCCTGAAGAATTGTCCAGTTTACCCCTAGTAAGAAAATTTAATTCCTCGATAGATATCATTCCCGATTTGCACCAGGCCTCTAAGGCTCCTTACAAAATGAACAATGCAGGACTTGGGAGAGCTAAAGGTTCAACTGTAAGAACTTTTGGATAAGGGGTTTATAAAGCCAAGTGTTTTGCCTTGGGTAACACCTGTAGTTTTTGTCAAAAACAAAGATGGAACCGTAGGGTTATGTATTGATTACCAAATGCTTAATAAAGTAACCACTAAGAAGAGATATCCTCTCCCAAGGATTGATGGTCTATTTGACCAAATGAAAAGGGCAGTTGTATTCTCCAAAATTGATCTTCGACCAGGTTAGCAATGGCTGCATATCAAAGAAGAGGAAATTCACAAGACAACTTTACAAACTTGGTATGGTCACTACAAGTTAACTGTGATGTCCTTCGGTCAACACACCAACAACTTTCATGAACCTTGTGAATAGCATTTTTCAAGAATATCTAGACCGCTTTGTTTTGGTATTCCTCAATGACATTTTGGTATATTCAAGGAATGAACAAGAACATGAACATCATCTAAGGTTGGTATTGCAAAAGTTACGGCAGCAAAAGTTGTTTGCCAAGTTATCTAAGTGTTCCTTTTGTAGGGATGAAATCCATTACTTAGGCCATATCATCTCCAAATAAGGTGTTTTTGTGGACCCCACAAAGATATCTAAGATATATAATATAGGAGGGGACCCATTGCCATAGAATCTACAGGGTAGTCCATATTAATCTATTAAAGAATGTCCAGCTCCTGGGAATGTACAAGACGTCCATAGTTTCATGGATCTCATCAGTTAGTATGGGCGGTTTGTTAAGGAGATTTCTTGGATATCCTATCCTATCACTTCTTTGCAAAGAAAGGGGAAGAAGTTTGAGTGGACAACCAAGTGTGAACATGCATTTCAAAAGCTCATGAACTTGTTAACAACACCACCCATTATGTTAAGGCCCTGACCCCAATGGATCTTTTGAGTTATGGACTGATGCATCCTTAGAAGGAATTGGAGCAGTTTTAACTCAAAATGGAAGAGTAGTGGCTTATACTCGGTGAGGTGAATAATCCGCCTCATGATCTAGAATTGGCTAAAATGTGGAGACATTCCATGTTAGGAAATCCCTTCTGGTGATTAACCGATCATAAGACCCTTGAGCACTTGTACACTCAAGAAAATCTGAATGCCAGGCAATGAAGGTGGCTAGAACTGATTTCTGACTATGATATGGACATTAAGTACATCAAATGGAAGGAAAATACAGTGGCAGATGCCCTTAGTGGAAGGGTTTACTTTGCTGCCCTCTCTCTTCTCAGGTTTAGTCTGTGAGAGCAATTACTGGAACAGCAGAAAGAAGCTGACTTTTGCAAAGAAATCAGCTTTGGAATTGTGCAGGAGCCCGTGGATAGAAAGTACAGAGAGTATACTGCAGATTCTGATGGACTTTTATAGTTTTTCCAAAAAAAATGTACCAAGTCAAGGTAGGTACTGAGATGTTTTGATGCAGAAGGTCCATTTGACACCACACTTTGCTCGTCCGGGTGTCACAAAATGACATGAGCTGAGAGCATTTTATTTTTGGCTTGGAATGAAGAAAGATGTGGCTAATCTGTCACAAGATGTTTAGAATGCCAACAGGTCAAGGGAGAACACGACCATCCAGGTGGTTAACTGTACCCTCATGATGTTCCAAAAGACAAATGGGCTGTAATTTCCATGGATTTTATTTCAGGCCTACCTAAATCTAGGTAGAAGCAAGATACTGTTCTGGTAGTAGTGGACAAATTGACAAAGTTGCCCACTTTATTCTGGGAATCTCACAAATGATGTCCCCCATTCTTGCAGAAAGGTTTATTAGAGAGGTTGTCCAACTTCATGGAATACCTGAGGTAATTGTAATATTATTATTTATTACTTAGGTGTAGGAGAGCTTTTGTCTTGTAGTGGTAGATGAATAGTTCTTGTAGAAATGTGAAGAGCCTTCTTGGAAGGTGAAAGGAATAGCCATCCTCTGGCTATATCTTTGCAATCTTTCTTCATTCAAATTAATGTGAATACAATGAGTTTGCACTAAATTAATGTTCTCTTGTCATTCCACTATACCTGGCCTAACATTGGTATCAGAGCTGCTGAAGATCGTTATTTTCATCCTCCATTCTTCATATCCCACCACTTATATGTTTCCCAAGTGAGTATATATACAGTTCTTCAGTTCTGCAAGTGTGTATATTAATCTGGGCTCTGTTGCTTTTTTCAATTTTCATAACAGTAAAGCTTCATTCCATATTGTAAAGCCTTCTTTCTAGATAAATAAAAACTCGACAGCTACTCTGCATTTGGCTGTTTATGCCATAAACCTGCTGCAAAGTGGACGTGATTCCCATTCATGCTTTGACCCGAAGAAGTACCAGTCTGCATACATGGACCTTATTTGAGTTTTTTGTAGTTGTTTGGGCAAGCAGTGCATCTGGAATCCTCAACTGTCATATGCAAAGGTAGAGCGTATCCACAAGCCTTTTAACTTGCTCATTGGATTTTCCAACTGTCTTTGACTTGCATAACCAGTAGAAATTACAACAGCTTCAGCAATGAAAGGGGGATTTCCTCCATTGAAAGCAGCAAGGGCATCCACTTCAATTGGGCAGAGCCGCATTCGAGTCCCACTCCCAGTGTGGAAAAGGATAAGTTTTCTTTTTAATTCAAGCCTTGAAAACTTCATTCGATATAGTCAATTTTAGAGAAAACACACCTTTGAGAAAAGCAAAATATTTGCTTGGGAGGGACCATTTTTTTTTTTTATAAAGGCATATAATTTTTTTTTTGGGTGGATATGAGCAAATAAAGGAATTTATTTAATTTTTGACTTATTTAAAATAATTGATAAGTCATTTTTTCCGGCAAACCATTTAAAGCAAATTCTTTTTCAAAATCAAGTAAATTTTGAAAAACAAAACAAATTGTCTAAATTCAAAACAATAGCAGCATTTGGTATCAATAATCGAATTACTGCATCTATAGCCTAATTTAGCTGCAACAAGGGCATCTGTAGCATCATCCCTATAAGTCATCGGGAAGAAATAAGGAAAAAAATATTTTCCCATTCCCTCTGTTACCCATTCGCATCTATCGCTAGACGTAAATCCCAAAAGTAAGGAATATTGAGTATATAGGGAAGTTACGCCCATGTACAAGGTTTTTGCTAAGGTGTCATTGATAGAGTGAATCCTTTTCACGTACTACCTAGGTACCATGCACCATTTTGTTCTCACATGCTTTAATGTCTCTTTCACATACCGACAGGTATATTGAAAGGACGAGTTTCTTCCACATACCGATGGGTATATAGGAAGGGCGAGCATATTGAGAGGTTTGGTATATCATTCTAGTGGTATATAGAAAAGAGAACCTTTTAGAGTGATAAGGAACCAATCCACCTCCCTTTGTTACAAAATGAACTCAATAAAATCAATTGTTGGCACAATGCTAACCAAAAAGACACCTAGTTAGAATGGTCTCGACAAGTGGAGAACACTCTCATCTTCAATGATCTGTGGTTTGACATTTGCAATGGAAAAGTGCAGCCAGCAAAATCAAAAGATGCAAAATAATTTCAAGCCTAGAAGCACAAGAATTTCAAAGCATTGGCCTTGATGGGCTTTAATTGACGAAGAAGTTTTTCGTCGTATTCAAGGGTGCAATACTCCATGGGAAGCACTTAGCAAATTGAAAGACTTGTATGATTCTCACTTAGAGTTGGAGTTCATACAGTTGTAGCTGAAGTTGTTCAATCTTGAATTGAAAAATGGTGATGTGATGAGTCTAGCCTCATAAATCCGCCTAGCAACTTATCAAGCATAATGTTGATGTCACTGGTGTAAAAATTGACATATACATGACAACATTCATAAAATCCCTCCTTCCAACATACTCAACCTATTTGGAGTCTTTACAAGCAAGCAATCAGTTGAAGACTCTCACCTTTGACCAATTGGTAGAAAAATGGTTGAAAGGGAAAAGGCTTTTGGAAGAAAAATTGACTCCACAAGAGAGCATTTGTTATGCCCATCAAAAGGGTAATTCTTCCAAGGTTTCTTCCTCCTATAAGGCTTCTTTTTCAAAAAATGATGGAAATGATAAGGGCAAAGGGAAGAATAAAGGGTGAGGAGGCATGTAATGTTCCCTTTTCAGAATTAATTGATTCTAGATACCCAAAGCCTATTTTTTTTATTTCCCGTAGGGTAAGGGGAAATAATGAGGGAAATAAATTAAGTGGTCCAAGGGTACTTTTACATTTTAATTGGAAAAAGGACACTTAAATTATATTTTTAATAAGTGGGACCAAAAGTAAAAGGGAAATAAAATATTAAATTTTTAATACGGAGCACCAAAAGAGAGGTGAGTGCATGAGGAATAAAAAAATAATTAAAATAATGAACTTCTATTAAGGGGAGCCAAAGATAGAAGTGTTTGCATGAACATCAAGTTATATTTTTAGATGGAGCACCAACCTTGGATATGTCAATTAAATAATTTTTAATTGTTTATTTAGCATGGTGTTTGGGAGAAGGCATTAAAGATTATAAAATCAGATTTTGGGGTTCATTATTGGATCATCTTGGGAATTTAACAACTACTTCATTGCCCGCAAGTAGCTTATGCTTCTGCATTAGTAATAGAGGACGAAAACCCTCATTTACACACAAATCTGAGGACGGAAACCCTCGTATCTAAGCTTGGCAATTCCATCAAGGGTTGCAGTGATCATTCAAAGTACAAATATTCATCCAATTCAGCTAGGGCATCATATTCAGGGTTGTTTTAGCATCCAAAACAGCAAAGTACAGCCAAGGATTTCTTCAAACAAACATTTGCAAGGCATACTGGACACTTCCATAGTTGGATGCCACCCTTGGGAGATTGATTCTATGTTGATTGCCACATGTAGGAGTTTTTGCAAGGGTTTTAGCATGCACATTTACTTTTGCAGCCTTCTACGTATCTCAATCATCAAAATTGAGTCAAAATTATACACGATATTTGTGTATTTACCCTAAAGCTGATTTGAAAATAAATAAATAAATTTTATTTTGTCTGCAATTGGGGTTTGCTGTTTTTATAAAAAAATCAGTTTATTGCTGCTGTCATAAAAGTTCAATTTTTATACTGCTGCCCTAGGGTTTGATAAAATATCCAAATTTGTTAGAAATTATTTATCAAGGATATTACAAGGCAAAAATAGTAAGAACAATTTGGAATAGTGGACAACAAAATGAAAAGCAAAACGATAGACAAGATTTGTTTTGCAAACATTTTGGAAGAAAAGGAAGCCACAAGGCTCGCGAATGCAAGACTTCATGGGACAAAATTGAGGAATATTGCAAACAAAAAGAAGAAAATAAAGAAAAGAAGACGACCAAAGAGCCAGACTCGGCCCAATTCACAAGTGAATATGTGCTTTCCAGCTCAGATGAAGCAAATAATGTCTTAGTAAGTACGACATGGGTTGATGCTTGGGTCTTAAATACTAGTACCACTCAACATATGACTTTAAAAGGACTTCTTTAATGAGTTATGAGAAAATTTGTGCTAGGGTAATTTAGGAAGATAGATCGTCTGCCGCCAGAAGGAAAGAGTACAATTAGACTCGTGTCTGGGACTTCCAGATTTCATTCTTCAAAATATCATATACCTTCCTTGGTTGAAACGAAACTTGTCTTTGGTGCTCATTCATCGACAAGGGCACTCCATTTTGTTGGACAATGGGGAAGTCACTATCAAAAGGAAAAGTGACAATGCAATCGTATTGACTAGATTTGAGGAAGGAAAATTGCTAAAACTCAAGAGTGAGCCATCAATTTCAAAGAATTTTTCTCATCTTGTTGAAAACAAAATGTCTACAAGTATGTTGTGGCATGTAAGATTTGGGCATACCAATTACGGAACATTTGCATATTGCAAAAGAATGGAGTTGCGGTTTGCTTGCCTGCTCACAAAATTTGGAAAGTGTAAAGCCTGTATTTTGCATAAACACACAAGGGGGCCTTCTCAAAATCCGAAATCGAAATCCGACAAAAACTGCAGTTGGTTCACTTAGACTTGTGTTCTCTTCCAATTCTCTCTGCTAGTGGTCACAAGTACTTCATGTTCTTCATCAACCACTACAAAAAATGATCTGGATATTTTTCTCAAACAAAAATCAAAGGCCTTTGAAACATTTCAAAAGTTTCAAACAATGGTGGAAAATGAAGCTCAATCCCGCATTGGGACACTCACAATTGACAATGGTGGTGAGTTCACTTCAAAGGCATTTGAATCCTATCTCAAGTAAAATGGGATCAAACACCATCTCACAGTTCCTCGCACTCAACAAAATGGAATAGTCGAGAGGATGAATAGAACCATGATGGTTCGTGCAAAATTAGGAATCACTTGATTTTGTCGTCTCCTATAATAGAGGATGAAAATCCTCATAAAGGAGAAAATGAAACTCCATCAGAAAATGAACAAGGGCCACAAGAACAAAGGTCAAAAAGTGAAGGAGCTTCAAAACAAGAAAATGAGGCACCAAAACCACATAAGAAGATGCCTAAAAGGGCAACACAGACATTGAAAGATGTCCATCCTAATGAAATATGGAAAACTAGCACTCAAAGTGCACATGCAACTGTACAAGAAATTCAAAATAAGAGTGAAAAGCTCACCTTGAATGACTCTCCAAAAAGAACTCAATGTTGCATTTGATTCAAAAGAATCTCTTTCAAAAACGTTGAAAAGCATGATTCTTAGGGAAAAGCAATGAAAGATGGGTATCACGTATTGGTGAAAAATGGAACTCAAAAATTGGTTGATCCTTCAATCCATTATAAACCAAGGGGTTGCAAGTGGGTCTTCAGCAACAAATGCAAGGCCAATGGCTCACTTGACAAACATAAAGCAAGGCTTGTCACAAAGGGATGTGACCCAAAAGGAAGGGACAAACTACAATGAAACCATTGAACTTGCAATGAAATGGACTACCATTCAAATTTTGTTGGCTTTGGCAGCACAAAATGGATGGAAAGTTCATCAAATGGACATGAAAACTAAATTTCAAAATGGTGATCTCAAAGAAATGGTGTACATGACTCAACCATAAGGTTTTGAAGTGGACAATCATGAGCACAAAGCATGCAAAATGAAAAAATCGATGTACGGATTGAAACAAGCCCCGAGAGCATGGTATGAAAAGCTCACTAAACACCTTCTAGAACATGAACTTCAAGCATTTCGAGTTTGAAGATGCAACTCTTTTGTCAAAACAGTTGTATTTCTGGTAAGTGTATGTGGATGATCTGCTCATCACAAGAAATAATGAGAAATACATAGCAAAAATCAAAGCAAAGTTGATGAAAGGTTTTGAAATGACATATTGGGTTATCTTCATTACTATTTGGGTATTGAAGTAATTCAAAAATCAAAGTATATCTTCATCAATCAAGAAAAATATATTGGTGAAATTCTAAGCTATTTCAGAATCAAGTAATTCAGAAATCAAAGCATATCTTCATCAATCAAGAAAAGTATATTGGTGAAATTCTAAGCTAGTTCAGAATGAAGTAATTAAAAACCAAAGCATATCTTCATCACTCAAAAAAATATATTGGTGAAATTCTAAGCAAGTTCAGAATGACAGATTGTAAGCCTCTTAGTACACCCATGGAACAAAATCTGAAATTGACATCAGAAGATACCATAGATTTGGTCAATGCCACTAAATACACAGCTCATTGGAAGTCAGATCTATGTGACCAAAACTAGACCATATATTTCTTGTTAATGTTCTTTCTAGATTCATGAAATGACCTAGAGAAAGTCATTAGGTAGCAGCAAAAGGAGTTCTTCGATATCTAAAAGGAACGAAAAATTTGGACTCAAATACTCCAAGGCAGGAGACTTCAAATTGGTTGGGTAATCAAACTCTGACTATGCTGGTGATTTTTAAGATGAGAATTCCACTTCAGATTTTCTGATGAATCTGGGAATCTTAGTGATCAGTTGGAAGTCAAAAAAGAAATCAGTAAGAGTGATTTCTTCAGTAGAAGCAGAATAGATAACAGCTTCAAAGGCAACCAAAACAATGTTGTGGCTCAGAAGGATTCTTTCAGATTTGTAGGAACAACAAGTTTTGTCAACACCACTCATGGTTGACAACACATCCGCAATTCAAATGGCGAAGAATCCAATCTTTCACGACCAAACCAAGCATATCAACACAAAATTCCACTTGATTCAGCATTATGTGAAAGATGGCAATGTAAAATTGCTACATTGCCCTACTGCGGAGCAACCAACAAACATCTTGACAAAAGCACTTGGAAGAGAAAATTTTGAAAAGTTTAAAGGCATGCTTGGTCTCACAACATATATTGTACATAATATTATGTAATCCTAGGTGTAGGAGAGTTTTTGTCTTGTAGTGGTAGATGAATAGTTCTCATAGGAATGTGAAGAGTCTTCTTGAAAGGTGAAAGGACTAGCCATCCTTTGGCTATATGTTTGTAATCTTTATTCATTCAAATTGATGTGAATACAATTTGAATTCCCACTAAATTATTGTTCTCTTCTCATTCCAATATACCTAGCTTGACAGTAATAATCTTGAATAGATAAGATATTTACCTCTTGATTTTGGGGAACTCTTAACAATATTCCTAGCTTGGCAGTAATAATCTTGAATAGAGAAGTTATTTACCTCTCGGTTTTGGGGAACTCTTTAAGTTCATTTTTGGTACTAAATTAAATTTCAGTTCCTCTTATCATCCAAAGATAGATGGACAAACTGAAAGGGAAAACCAAAATCCAGAGGACATGCTTAGAATGTATGTAATGGACCAGCAATACAAATGAGAGGACTATCTGCATCTGATAGAATTTGCATACAACAATACTTATCATACCTCTCTAAAGATACCTTTTGAGGCCCTTTTATGGCAGAAAGTGTAGAATGCACCTTGGGTGGGAAGGTTAAAAACCGTGTGAATACAGGGCTAGATAAGATAAGATAATTACTGCAAAAGTAGGTCAAAGGGACTGCTAGAGTCACTTCAAGAATATGACTCTCAAATGGTTCTTATTAGGCAAAATCTTAAGGTTGCGTCGATAGACAAAAGAGTTATGCAGACAGAAAAGGTCTCTTAGAGAATTCCAAGTTGGAGACAAGGTTTTTATAAGGGTGCGCCTCTAAAGAGTTCTATCAAGTTTGGGAAAGCTGCCAAACATGCACCGCGATTTGTTGGACCTTTTGATGTCCTTCAAAA
The DNA here is from genome assembly GCA_018340775.1 of Taxus wallichiana var. yunnanensis. Lineage (NCBI taxonomy): Eukaryota > Viridiplantae > Streptophyta > Pinopsida > Cupressales > Taxaceae > Taxus > Taxus wallichiana. Next base: position 605,301,412 of record CM031243.1, read on the forward strand.
GATCAACCTTGTTGCCTATAAGTTGGCACTCCTACCTCTCTAGAATTCGCAATGTCTTTCATGTGTCTATTCTCAGAAAACATGTGCATAATCCTTCACATGTTTTGAATCGGAAAAACTTACAAGTGGAGGATAAGGCAACCATTCATCTAGAACCAATTCAAATCCTTGCACATCGCAGCATTAAGCTATGGAATAAAGAAATAAAGCAAATACTATTTCAATGGGACCAATTAAGTGAGCGAAGTGTCATTTGGGAAGATGAAAAGCTCTTCCACAGCGACTACCCTCACTTATTCTGATTTTTAAGACAAGACCAATGCCAAACTTAAGGGGGGAGGATTTCATATTCACCAATTTTGAGACTTAAAAGTTTATTTATAACAAGTGTCTATGACACTAGATTGTATTAAACAGACTTAGTATTTTTGTCATTGTTGACTATGGGATCATTCTGATTCAACTAGCATGCTTATTTGTTTTAAATAATTGTGGTTTTCATTTAATTCAAATGAAGTTTTTATGTGAACAGGGGTTTACTAGGCGGTAAATTTTATGCTTACATGGGAAAAGAAGTTTACTTGTTTATTTCAGCATTGTTATTATTCAACATTATTTTATTGATTAATACTTTTTGGGAATCCTGACACATTGCAGCATTAAACTATAGAGTAAAGAAATAAAGCAAATAATGGTTCAATGGGACCAATTAAATGAGTGAAGTGTCATTTGGGAAGATGAAAACCTCTTCTGCAGCAGCTACCCTCACTTATTCTGATTTTTGGCACTAGAACAATCCCAAACTTCGGGGAGGGACAGGGGGTGGAATGTCAGATTCCCCAATTTTGAGAGTTAAAAGTCTATTTATAATAAGTTTCTACGACACTAGATTGTATTAAACAAACTTAATTACTACTTTTGTGATTGTTGATTATGGGATCATTCAACTAGCATGCTTATTTGTTTTAAATAATTGTGGTTATCATTTAATTCAAATTATGTTTTTATGTGGACGGGGTTTACTAGGCAGTAAATTTTATGCTTACTTGGGAAAAGAAGTTGTACTTGTTTATTTCAGCATTTTATTACTAAACATATTTTATTGATTAATACCTTTTGGGACATAGTGACTGCCGTGGCTTTCTAGCTATTTTACAGGGGTGCCTGGAGTGGTCACCATGAAGCCAAAGTTGGTTGTGAGAAAGCGAAGAGTAAAGATAAAACAAATTATTAAGAGGGAGAGAATAGGACTCGTGGCTGGCCTTAGAAGTGGGTTGTTGTCGTTGTCGCCTTTTGGTTGTTTCACTTGTCAGTCTTGTGATGGTTGTTATCTCTGTTTGTTGTTTCCATAATTGCTAGTGAATGTTTAGTTGTTTGATCGTCACCAAGATTGGTGATCTTAATACTTGAATTTGCACAAACTCGTGTTAATGAGTTGCAGTAAAGAAATTAGTTGCAAGCCATTTGGTTATAAGATTATATTAAAAATAATAGTATATGAGGGGGAGGAGCATCATGCCACCACTTGTAACCTTGTTGTGCTCTGTATTCAAGCATGATCCTGGTCTCGAATTGTAAGTTGATTGATTAGAGCCAAGTTTTCGATCCTGGAACCTGTGGGTTATGTGTGTAACTTAGAAATCATACAATAGCCTAAGTAAATTAACAACTTAGGAAGTTGTAAAATTCTAAGGAATGGTTCCTCTCTCAAACCTTAAAGTGAGCTTTTCGTTTGATCTCTAATAAGCAAGGAGTTTAAAGTTGACACTATGGGCTTAACACCACCTTAAGTACTCTTATCAAAAGAAAGAATAAAATTATGTTGTGAAAAGGTAAAAAATTGGGTCAGATTTTTAAGGGATCTTACACTTGATCTTACTAGTGTGAGGTCTTTCTCTGAGAATTTATGGGCTGCATGGTCTAAACCATCTCTTCATTGAGACACCTAACCACAACTGCATCATTTTGGTATCAAAGAGAGATTTTAAGTCTTGTAGGTGAGTAATTTTCAGTTTGTTGCTTTCCATACATGTAAGTGTGGGCCGAAAGTAGTTGTAGGCGTCTTCCAACATTTAGGTTGTTGGTTAGAAAGTGCAGGTTGCACTTTCTTGTTATTGTTGTGTGTGAGAGGAAATTAAATCGCACATGGAGGTATTCCTATGAGGGGAAGGGGAATTAAACCACCCAGAGTGGCAGAGTTAGCAAAATCTAATGAGAGGTCAAAATGAAAGACTTGAAGCTATGGAAACAGCTTAGAGAAGACAATTTGGTGATGATGAAGGCTCTAGTGATGATGAAGCAATGGAAGAAGAGCCCAAAGACATATATCTATGAGCTCTTTCAAGAATTGGAGGAATATCATGCATAGATGTCCTGAACTATTCAGCAAGTTTATGTATTGAGGATCTAATTGAGCAGATCACAGAATCGGAGAAATATTTTGACTATGAGTCTATAGAGGACCCTAAAAGGTTCGTTTTGCGTGTAAAATACTGAAGGAAGATGCATCTTTATGGTGGGATCATGTTTAGAGTGAGAGACAAAAATAAAAGAGAAGATGAAGGTTTCAAGCTAAAGGAAAAGCTCTTGCCTAAAAATTATTGGTTAAACTTGTTCAAGAATTTGAGAAACCTGAGACAAAAAGAAATGTGGGTTAAGGACTACAAGGAGGAGTTCTATTCACACCGGTCACATGGAAGGTGGCATAGAAAGAGTTTCGAGGCATGTTAATGGATAGTGTATTTCCATTAAAGATGAGTTTGGCATGGTTAGACTAAGTTCTGCATAAAAAGCCTATCAATATGCGTTTAAGGAAAGAGAAAATTGTCACGCAAAAAAGACAAAGTGCATGAGGGAGAGGAAAGTTCCCACACGAGGTGGAGCAATGTGAAATCTTGTTGTTACACCAAACCGACAAGTGTTAGTTAACTTCTAAACTTGGCCCATGAGCTCGAGTGGGCAGTTAGTTTGAGGTTCCCGTGGAAGCGATTAGTTCACAAGAACAAAGCCCAAAGGTGCGGTGGTTAGTCCAACACCCCCATTCGACATAACTTGGGGAATCGAACTGGATCAAGGTTCTATTACCACTAAGAGCTTGTCGGTACACCAAAACCCGTAGGTGTTAATGAACTTCAAAACCCGGCTCATGAGCTTGAGTGGGCGGTTAGTCCCATGTTCCTAGGATGATAATTAGTCCCCTGTTCCCAAGGAAGGATTAGTCCACAAGATTGATTCCCATAGGTCTAGTTGTTAGTCCAATACAATGCGTAGTAACAACCTAGATCATGCGCGAGAAAATGAGGCAAGTACCTCACATGATCAAAGTCTTGTGCAAAGAGGTGGAGATAGGTCTTCTTTCAGAGGAAGAGAACATGCAAAAGGTAAAGGATTTGCTAGAAAATGTTTTTGATGTTAAGAAGTTGGGCATCATGTGCTCCAGTGTCCGCAAGCACAACAAAATGGTGGTGCGAGGAAGAATGATGCTACCAACCGCATTGCACACATAGAAACACAGAGTGCGAAGAAGATCTCATGATAAAGAGTGTTACTAAAACCAACTAAAGTGGAGAATGCACCCGTCTGACAAAGGAAGAATTTATTCATAACCATCTACAAGTTAAGAGGTAAGTGTTGTAAAGTTATTATTGAGAGTGGTAGCACCAATAATCTTCTCATTTCTAATGAGATGGTTGAGAAGCTTAGTCTGAAGAGGATTGTGCATCCGAGTCATAGTATCTTGGTTATTGAAGGGACATCAATTGCTGTGAATAAACAATGTAAAGTGTGCTTTACAATCGCGATATATGAAGATGAAGTCTTGTGCGATATAATTCTCATAAACATATGCCACGTGTTACCTAACCAACCTTGAAATTTTGACAAGCGAGCACAACATGATGGCCACGCAAATACTTACACTTTGGTGAAGGACAAGAAGCAATGCACTATGAACCCTTTGAAGGATGCAAGTCTTTGAAGGATGCAAGTGTTGAGCTAGAAAGAAGTCCGAAGGGGTTCTTTGATGTCTAGAAGGAGAGTGAATGTTAAGTTCATTCCAAATCTCGGGCAAGAGGAGGAAGGCATAGAAACATAGGAAGTACTTCGACATGAAGTAGAGGAGATGTCAAGTATGGGGATATCATGTCGAAGGATATTCTAGATGGACTACCACTTAGGTGCGATATTATTCATCAAATTGATTTAATTCCGTGGTCTAGTTTACCAAACAAGGTCACATATAGGTTGATTTCGTGGTGGATTTGAGAATGAGGAAGAGAAGTAGCAAGTTCAAGATTTGTTTGAGAACCAATTAATCAATGTCTCTCAACCCATGCGAAGTACTGCCGATGATTAGCACCGAAGAAAAGAGGTGAGTAGAGGATGTGCATTGATTCCAAATCCATCAACAAGATTAGCATCAAGGATAGGTTTCATTGTTGCACATAGAAGATTTGATGGATAATGATGAACACACACTTATACTAAGAGGGGGGTGAATCAGTATAAGATAATCTTTTACTTATTTAAAAACTTAATAACCACAATAACAGCAATCACACAAGATCTAACAATTATGAAACACAAGATTTACATGGAAACCCTTTTGGGAGAAAACCACGGAGAAAAGATCTGTTTGGATCTACTGTCCAAATCCAGTCATAAAATAATAAAAATTTCTTACAAAAATTGTAGGCACCAACCCACTGGAGACACCAATCCCCACCGTTAAGCAATTTGTAGGCACCAACCTATTGGAGACACCAATCCCCACTTCTAAGCACTAATTTAGCAAGAGACACCAATCTCTTCTCTTAAGATCCAAAGTGCCCTTTAGATATTTAAATATCCTTTTAACTAAAGATTTAAGGTTCATATCGCAGGTTAAAATGTAAGGATGGAAATTTTGGATCCGTTGCGTAGAGAGGATTAGTACCGACGCGTTTCGATTCAAATATTGGAACCATCATGAGGGTGAAGCATTCCTTTTAATCGTTTGCACATGGGTTTCTTTTGGTGCGAGTCTAAAATCTGTGCCACCATGCCTACAACTTGCATAATTTTTGGTCTTGAAGTTGTCACATATAGTAGACTCCCAATCATTGACCTGTATAGAGTTTGATTTGCTTCTGGGGATTCATCATCTTTACTTAATTTGTAGCCTATGACCATGGGTGTGCTCACTGGTTTGCAATCTTCCATCCTAAACTTTTTCAACATCTCCTTGATATACTTGGTTTGTGAGATGAAAATGCCTTTGTCAAATTGAGAAATTTGTAACCCAAGGAAGAATGATAACTCACCAAGCATGGACATCTCAAACTCCTTTTGCATTTCCATAGCAAACTCTTGACACATTTTGTCACTACTACCTCCAAAAATAATATCATCCACATAAACCACAACAATTAATTGATCATCACCTTCAGTCTTGATGTAAAGATTGCTATCAGCAATTCCCCTTTTGAAACCTTGTTGTTGTAGATACTTGTCAAGTCTTGAGTACCAGGCTTTGGGGGCTTGTTTCAGCCCATAAAGTGCTTTCTTCAACTTGCACACATAATCCTTATCTTCTGATAAGAGGAACCCTTCTGGCTGTTCAATATATACTTCTTCCTCTAAATTTCCATTGAGAAAGGCTGACTTGACATCCATCTGATAGACTTTAAAGTTCTTAAAACAAGCAAATGCCAAAAACATTCTAATAGCTTCTAGTCGTGCAACAGGAGCAAAAGTTTCTTCAAAATCAATACCTTCAACTTGAGCATACCCCTTACAAACTAATCTTGCTTTATTTCTCACCACTTGTCCATCTTCATTTAGCTTGTTCTTAAAAACCCACTTGGTGCCAATCACATTTTTGTCTTTTGGTCTTGGGACAAGTTCCCAAGTCTCATTCTTTTCAATTTGATTCAACTCTTCTTCCATAGCCCCAATCCAATGTTTGTCTTCGCTTGCTTCTGCAAAATTCTTAGGTTCTATTTTAGATAGTAAGGATAGGTTTGCATGTTCTGATGCATTTGCTAATCTTCTTCTAGTTTGTACTCCAATATCTTTATCACCAAGAATTTGACTTTCTGAATGGTTCTTCGGACAAATCTAGATGGTGCCTTTGTATCTTTTCATTCAATCACTTATTTTTCATCTTCTTCTTCTTCTCCTTTTTCTTCTTTATAGCTTGCTTCCTTTGGGTAATCAATTTCTTGTGCTCTTTCCTTTTGATACCTTACTTCATCCACTTTTACATTTGCACTCTCAACAATCTTGTGCAATCTTTTATTATAACATCTATAGGCCTTGCTTCTTGAAGAGTAACCAAGGAAGATACCTTCATCAAATCTGGAGTCAAATTTTCCCAAATCCTCATCATCTCTTCTTATGTAGCATTTGCTTCCAAAACTTTGAAGTACTTAACTATAGTTGGTCTACCCTTCCATAGTTCATAAGGTGTTTTACTATTGTTGATTCTTATTTGCCCTCTGTTCAGAATGTAGACTATTGTATTAATTGCTTCTCTCCAAAATGTGTTTGACAACTTAGATTCATTCAACATTGTTCTTGCCATTTCTTGAACAGTTTGATTCTTTCTTTCAACAACTCCATTCTGCTGTGGAGTCCTAAAAGTGAGAGATGTCTCCTTATTCCATGATGCTCACAAAATTCTTCAAATTCATTTGAAGTAAATTCTCCTCCTCGATCCGATCTCAGGCACTTGATTTTCAGACCAGTTTCATTTTCAACTAAGGCTTTGAATGCCTTAAACTTCTCAAATGCTTGAATTTCTCCTTTAGAAAAGTAACCCATGTCATTCTAGAATAATCATCAATTAGCAACATAAAATAACTCTCACCTTGCAAACTTTGTGTCCTTGTAGGCCCACAGAGGTCTGTATGGACAAGTTCTAATGGTTTTGATGTTGAGTACTCCTTTGATTTGAAGCTTGCCCTTGTTTGTTTCCCATGTTGACATTGCTTGCAGATAGTGTTTGAAGGCTTAACAATCCTTGGCATATCCCTTACAACTTGCTTAGTGCTAATTTTTACTAGATTATCAAAGTTTATATGACCCATTCTTCTATGCCATAACCAACTCTCATTTGCTTGTCCCATGTAGCATTTTTCTCCTTTGATCTCACTAAGGATGTAAAGGTTATTAGTTGTTTTGCTTGCATCTGCAACTAGTTTTCTTGTACTCGCCTTCCTGATTTCACAACCTTCATCATGAAATGTGAGGGTGTGTCCTTGATCACACATTTGACTAACACTTAGAAGATTATGCTTCAACCCTTCAACATACAAGACATTCTCGTTTTTGTTTTTCCATTGTCAAGGCTAAGAGTACCTTTACCAGTTATCCTTGTTGTAGCATTGTCTCCAAATTTTACTGTACCTCCATTTACTTCTTTCAAAGTGAGGAATTTGCTCTTGTCCCCTATCATGTGGCTTGAGCAACCACTATCAATGTACCATTGATTTCCTTCATTTTGAGCATGAAAGGCAATTTGTACAAGCATGGATTTCTTCTTCTTTTCTTGCTCCTACTTCTTTTTCCAAACTTTTGCAGTTTCTTCCTTTTGTTTATCCATGGCTTCCACTTTCTTGTTCTACCTAGGAGGTTCCACAAAACCACTTCTACGTGCGTGTTATATGTCCATAGTTGTTGCACTTATAACATATAACATTGTAATCCACTAAAGGAGCAAATGAATTATAGTTCCTATTTGAGGACCCATAAGGACTTTTGTTCTTGTTCCAACCAAAATTTCTTGCACGAGTCCTACAATCTATTGCTTTATGACCAAAGTGATTACATGAAAAGCAATAACCAAAGAAAGAGTTTTGAAACTTGGTCATGTGATAGCCTTGGAGGAAAAGATCTTTTGATTTTGTCCTTGTTGTCTTTGGGAGGAATGTTGGTATTTTGTGGAACATGATTTTCTTTCTTCTTGTTGCTTTCATTTTTATGGGACTTTTGAGAGCATCTGCATAGCTTTTTGGCTTTTCTTCATTTACCTTCTTTGGTGGCTCTTTGGGATCTTCTTTGGTAGTCATATGATTTTCTTTGTACCCAAGACCAGTCTTGATAAATGGTGACCTCTGGCCATTGATGATATCATCTAAGATTTCAGTACTTTTTCAAACTTGAGGCTCTGTTCAACTTAGTAGTTGTTTTCTCTAGTTCCTTAAGGAAACAATTTCGGACTCTAGCCTCTCACAATTTTCTTCTTTTGTCTTCAATTGGATTCTCACCTCTTCCTCTATTCTTTTTGCCTCTTCAAGTTGAATCTTTAGGTTAATGATCATTTTTTTTTAAATCACAATCCTCTTCTTCATATTTCTGAAGTTGTAACTTTTGTTTTAGATTCTTTTTCTTAAGCTTCTTGATCTCATTTAGGGCACAAATGAGTTCTTCTTCTAGATCCACTTCCCCATCTATTTCGGCATTTTCTTCCTCTTCTGAATCCTTCTCTTCTTTTCTTTTGTCTTCACTTTCCAAGATATCCCCTTTTGATTCTATTGCCATGAATAGAATTTCTTCTCCATCACTAGCGGAGATACTTTCATTACTCTCTTCAGATGAGCTACTTTCCTCTTTGGAATAGAGGTTTTTCTTGTGCTTATGAAAGTTCTTTTTCTCAAGTTTTCCTTGTTTGTAGCTCTTTTTATATTGATGATGTTTTCTACCTTTCTTCATGTTATGATCTTCTTCATCATCACTATTTTCACTTTCTGCATATGGACAGCTTAGCGGCAAAATGCTCTATTTTTCCGCAATTAAAGAATTTAAAGGAAACTTACCTTTGTACTTTCTAGATCCTTTCTTAAGCTTCCTTACAAAATGAGCTTCCTCTTCGTCTGATTCATTGTTGGAGCTATCACATGGCTCAAGCTTTTTATTCTTCATCTTCTTTGAGGCTTTGAAGGCTGCCTCTCACTTTGATGATTTCTCCTTTTCGGTTCTCATTTCATATGTCGTTAGGATCCCATGCAATTCATCCATTGTTAGAGTATCTAGATCCTTCATTTCTTCAATGGCGGAAACTTTGGCATCAAACCTCAAGGGAAGGGACCTTAACACCTTTTGCACAATCATTACATCTTCAACTTTTTCTCCAAGACCTCTGATGGTGTTGACAATTTCATCCACACGAAGAAGATAGGCTGCAATGTTTTCGTCATCTTTCATTTTCAAACTCTCGAATTGTGTTCTATGAGTTTGAAGCTTGGCTTTCTTCACTTTGTCATCTCCTTCATAGATGTTCTTAAGTTTGTCCCATATTTCTTTCGCTGATTCACAATGCATCACCTTGACAAACTCCGATTTTGATAGACCACACAAGATTGCATTCATAGCTTTTGCATTGTTTTCACTAGCCTTCTTTCCACCGTATCCGTTGGTGGAGATGATGGAGCTACATAACCACTCACAACTGATTGCCAAATATCAAAGCCAAGAGCCATTAGATAAGTTCGCATTCTTATGCTCCAAAATGCATAGTTTGTTCCATCAAACAATGGAGCTCTATTTGAGGAGAAACCTTCTTGACTAGCCATGTGTGCTCCCGAGATCTACCTTCCAACGGTTAGACTATTTTTAAAGGAACTCGCTTTGATACCAATTGATGAACACACACTTATACTGGGGGGTAAAAACTTAATAACAACAATCACACAAGATCTAACAATTATGAAACACAACATTTACGTGGAAACCCTTTCGGGAGAAAACCACGAGAAAAACTGTTTGGATCTACTTGTCCAAATCCAATTATAAAATAATAAAAATCTCTTACAAAAAAATGTAGGCTCCAATCCACTAAAGACACCAATCCCCACCGTTAAGCAATTTGTAGGCACCAACCTATTGGAGACACCAATCCCCACTTCTAAGCACCAACTTAGCAAGAGACACCAATCTCTTCTTTTAGGAAGCACCAACCTCAAAAAAAACTTCTTCAATGGATGACAATTAAATAGATCTCCTTCACAAAAATCTACCTTGAATGATCTCTTATTTTTCTCTCCTTTAGAAATTTGCTTGAGTTTGAATGATATATCTTTATTATTCCTCACATACTTTCTTTTCAACTACATCTCCTTTTATACCTTCTCATGTCACTTCGAAGGGGTGTGATTTCTCCCAAGGGACACTCTTTATTTTCTTGGGCGCTAGACATGGGTCGGCCCATAATTTAAATATTAACACCAAAATAGAGGGGGTCGGCCAGCATTTATTCAATGATCATAAACTTGTCTTTAATGCCCTTGAATGGTGTGATCTGGCCTTGAATAATGGAGATTCAAAACTGATTTTGTTTGGACGGTGATTAGTGTCCTTTGGCCTTCAACAATCAGATAATGATTTTCTTTGATAACAAATTCCTTTGACATCAATGACAATTAATCCAACAGATAAGTGGAGAGCGGTACTTCAAAAAGATTCATTTAAAAGAAGGTGATCAATTAAAAACTATAAGACAATGGACTGTATGAGTGGTTAGTCATGTCATTTCGGCTAACTAGAACATTGAACATGTTCATGAGGCACATGAACGAATTGTTGAAGCCTTTTCTAGAACAGTTTGTCTTTGTGTATTTGGAAGACATTGATTTTTAGCAAGACACAAGAAGAGCAATTGATCCATTTGCGGAAGGTGTCATAATATTTGTGTGAAGAGAAGTTGCTAGTGAACTTGAAGAAATGGGGTTTCATGGAGTTGGTATACTTGGGATTTTTGATATCTCAAGCAAGGTTGAAATTGGACCCTGAGAAGGTGCGAGCAATAGCTAAATGGCTATCACCCAAGAGTACATTTGAAGCATAAAGTTTCCATGGTTTGGTAATCTTTAACGGAACTTCAAACACGACTTCAACAGATTTGTGCACCGATCACAAAAGTGATGCAGCAAAACAAGAAAGAGTTTGCATAAACAGCGGACACAAAATATGGCTTTCAAAAGTTGAACAAGAAAATCACGAAACAACTATAGTTGGTTTTTCCTGATTTCAACAAGGTATTTCAGATGATTGTGATGCAAATAGAACATCCATTGGAGTTGTAATGAGTCAAGATGGAAGGCCCATTACTTATTTCAGCCATTAATTGAATGATGCATGCAGAAGGTATTCAATTTATGATCAAGAGTTTTATGTCATAGTGCATGTTCTCGAAGTGGAGGCACTACTTGTTGCCCAAAGAGTTTGTTTTGTACATAGACCATCAAGCACCGCAATTCATCAAGTAATCAAGGTAAGTTAAATCAAAGACGCATGAAATGGATTGAATTCTTGCAGAGTTACTCATTTGTCTTGAGGCATAAAAGCAAGAAGTCGAATAGAGTTACAAATGCACTGAGTAGGAGATGTGTCTTGTTGAGCAAGATGCATTGAGTAGAAGATGTGAGTTGTTGAGTGAGATGCATGTGGAAGTTGTGGTTTACTGCCATGAAGGAACTCTACGTAAAAGATGAAGATTTCAGATAGGCATGGAGAGCATGCACAATACCAACCAGCATTGATTGTGTGCCTTGGTTAGAATACATCTTGCAAGAAGGGTTGTTATTGAAAGGCACGTAGTTGTGCATACCCAAAGGATCAATTTGAGAGAATTTAATCCAAGAGAAGCATTGTGGAGGATTTTAAAAACCTTGGCACAACTATGTGAGAGATATTATTGGCCCAAATAGATACAAATGTGCATAGATACATATAGAGATGCAAGAGTTGTCGATTGGCAAAGAAAGAGTGAGAATGCAAGGTTACAACAACCACTATCAATACCTAAGAAACCGTGGGAGCAACTAATTATTGATTTTCTTCCGGTTTACCTAGAACGCAAAAGGGTCACAATTCTATTTCTGTTGTAGTTGATAGATTTTCTAAGATGACTCATTTCATTGCTTCTAAGATGGCTCATTTTATTGCTTGTAGGAAGACTAGTGATGTTACACATATAGCGAACTTGTTTTTCAGGGAAGTTAGACTAAATGGATTGTCCCGTAGTATTTTGTTGGACTTAGACGCTAAGTTCGTAGGTCACTTTTGGAGGACCTTGTGGGATAAGTTGAGAACTAAGTTGCAATTTAGTTTTGCGTACCACCAACAAGCATATGACCAAATAGAAGTCATCAACAAAAGTTTTGGTAATTTGTTGGGATGTCTGGTTAGGGAAAAGGCAGGGACATGGGATTCATTCCTTACGCAAGAAGAATTTACATATAATAACTTGGTGAACAAGAGCACTAGGAAGTCACATTTCCAGATAGTTTATAGACTAAGTCCAAGAAGCCCATGACATCAAAGGAGAAAAAGGAAGCAAGCATAAGTAGAAGACTTTGCTAAGTACAAGAAGGATGTGCACCAACAAGTGTGCACGCAGATTGGAGCAAAGCAACGTGCAATACGAATAGTGTGCAAATTTGCAAAGAAAGGAGCAAGCATTTGAAGTGGGAGACAAGGTTCTTGTGTAATTTTGCAAAGAGAGGTTCCAAGAATAACATATGATAAGTTGAAGTGGAAAAAGATTGGACCATGTAAAGTCTTGTGGAAGTTTACAAGAACACATATGAGATAGAGTTACTAGATGAGATAGACATTTCGTCTATCTTTAATGTTGCAGACTTATACCCTTATTATGAAGGGAAAACAAGTGATGAAGCAGACCAGGCCGAAGTAGATTGGAGGCACCAACAACCAGAGCAATTGTGCAAAGAAATTGAAGAACTTTTGGATTGATGTGTTGCAAAGGCAATGCACAAAAAGGAACATAAAGAATATCATAGCTTAGTGCGTTCTAAACTTGGCCGATCCATTGAAGACCTCATTAAGGCTGCATAGGCAGAGGCTCATGTTTCTTCTTACGTGGATCATGTGATGCAAGAGCATTTGGGTTCACTTGCTATCTTGCATCACCAAAAAGAGTTAAGAGTTAGAAGAATAAAAGCTTGCAATCCTATGGAGCTTTGCATAACCTTGCGGAATTTTGTGCATTGTGTTGCTTGATATAACGGAGACTTGGCCTAAAGTGTTTAAAATCTTTTGCAACCTGTGTATTGTGATTTGGAAGCTTTTGCATGAAGACTATGTGCAAACTACATATGAACCTTTTTGAAGTTATGCACTTTGAGGATTTTGTGTTGTTGTGTACTCGTCAACATCAAGCAAATTGTCACCTAAACATGTGTGCCTTGATTTGTTTTCTTCACTAACTAGATGACTGATCAACCTGAAATGTTTTGATCAAACAAAAATGTCCACATTAGTAATTGCCTATTAACTAGATGAGCTAAATCAACGGTGATCAGATTGAGGTAAGGAATCTTTTCAACGACATCTTATTTGCAAAGATATCTTTATTTCTCCCACCAAATTCTATAAATAGAGGGAGTCTACTAAGAGTGGCGAGAAGAGCCGAGAGAGAATTGCGAAGCAAGTGCCTATAGAAGCGAAGTTTTGACTAGTTTAGTTGAATTGTGCTAAAGCTCCATTTCAAGGCGCCACATCTGGTTTTGTGTAAGTCTTGCAAGTTGGAAAGCATAGCTAGGTTTAGGTCCTAGGAGTTGAGTTCCTTTTGGGAATTTCTACAGAGTCTTCATTGTATGGATGTAATAAGATTGTAATACTTTGTGCCCAAATCTGTATTATTTTTCTTGTGATCAATAGAAAAACTTTTATTGTTCCTTTCAAGACACGTAGGGATCTTTCTTGTGTGAGGTCTTTCTCTAAGAAATTATGGGCTGCATGGACCAAGGCATCTCTTCATTGAGATCCCTAACCATGACTGCATCAGATTGTTATTTTAACAGCATAGATCTTGGGAAAAGCACATAAGGTAAAGTAAATATGCATTGGTGAATCACACATTGGAAGATCCTCACTGATTACCAAGTGAAAATTAGAACAAGCTTTGTGGATGCCTTGAAAGAGGTTTGCTAACACATTTCCAAATTTGTGTGTATATTTCTTCCATAGCTGACAGTTGACAAGGAAGTATAAGATTTATGGGTTGCTTATTCAAGCTATGGGAAAAGCTTTAGATGCTTCTAGAGCGTGAAGAAATAAATCAGTAAATTCAAACAGAAAATAGAGAGTTGAGAAATATCGCACAGAACTTGGAGGAAGACAATCAAAAGTTGCAAGTTAGACCAAAAATCCCAATACTTATAAAAGGAAATAAGTTGTTCACACCACTCTCAAAGGCAAAAAAGGATCAAGGCATAAAAAGTAAAAGGATGCAATTTTTGAAGGCTGCTTTTCAAATTACATGATAAGGAAAAAGATGTCTCTTGCAATCAAAAGTTGACTTGAAAGAACCCAAATGTCCCCCATGTAAAAAAATTCAAAAACCGTTTTGACAATGTTCCTTAAATGTTTCTCATTTTTGGGGAAATTGGGGAAATCAGACTTTTGGTGCATGTCCCGCTCGTCTTGACATGTTGGATATCTCCAATTTGGCATTAAACTTGTGTTTCAAAGTAAAAATTCTTAAATTTTGTCTCAAGAGGCCAAACTAGTAATTATTTTCTTTTTCCTGATTTTGCCTTTGTTGCCTTTTGCTTTTCACTCAAATTGAAAAAATGGACTGGTGGTGTATTTCCCACTCATCTCAGATTTTCACACGTGGATATTTCAGATGATGAATATCATTTGCATGTAGGAAATACCACATCAATTGGTCTACTGTTATCAATGATTCACTCAACAAACAATTATGTGGGCTCGGCACAATGGGTTCATCTATATGACTTCGTCTCTAGAATATATCCTTGCTTGTAGGCAATTATACTATCACCTAACCAACATAGGAAGTTTTAACGCCTTGAATCAGGTGTACAATTTCTGCACCCAATTGAGCAAAGCAAGGCCCTCAACATTTCAAACGTGTTGATGAAGCTTTCTCTTTCTTGACCGTCAAATTATTGGAAGGGGGCTTCTTGAAGAGGACATCAATAGAAGGCGTGCACAAAGTGGGCAAATGGGGAGGCCAGTTCATCCAATTCTCAAAGTTCACTTATATTAGAACTGAAGGCTTCAATGGACACTCCTACCATCTGCATCATAATGTCAAATAAGCTATTATTCATGGAACTCTACAGACAACTGGTTGAAGTACATAAGTTCCTCTCTTCAAAACATATGTCAGTAATTCATGTCCCCATTACTACTGGGCATTACACATGCCGAACTCCGGCAGATGCCAAGGCACTGGAGAAGATGGCCATCTTCACCTTGTCCCAACTCAAGAAAGTTTGTCCTTCAACAATGAAGGAGTAATTGGGAGAATTTTGGGTCCGACACACATGCACACCCCTACTATGAGGACTATTGGATGGATTGTGAAGATGACAAGGTCTGCCACAAGGATTATGGATGCATGACCCTCGACTAGATTACCAAGTTCAACCTTGCAGAAAATCCAAAAGGGATGACTAATGATGATAGTGATCTCCAAGCACCAATCAATATGTAGAAGAAGATATTCCTCGAACCCCTCCCAATGGTTAATTTGTATGTTCTTGAAGTTGCTACAGTAGAGGCTCACACCACAACAGTAATTGATAGAACAATATTGTGGTTCGCTAAAAGGACAGAAGAGTGCAACAAGAAGACTATGAGAGGTGACAGCACCAAAGGCCAAGGGCTTCTCCTCAATCGACCAAACAACAAGCTCCTACTCCTAAGAAGTCTCTTGTTGATGTTGTTTATGTCATTATTTCTCAAGTTGTTCACCTTATTGGTGGTAGCAGAGATGGCGAAGATCCTAAAAAGAAAAGCTACCAGAAAAGACTTGTGGGAAGGGTGCATCCCCCAAAATCAAGCTCAATGTAAGAAGACCAGAAGCCTCTCAACAAATTCCAGCACAGGTGTCTTCTCCTCTCCCATCTCCTACACCACTTGACACATCTATTTTAATTGACAATACTGTGCAGTAATATATCGCCTCTGATCACAGTCATGGTCATGCACTTTCTGCCTTGTCCACTCCTAAGTCTAGTCTATTTCTCAACAACCTCCTTTACCTCCTCCTCTCTTTAATACCCTTGTGCCTATTCCTTATTCGCCTTCTCTCCCACGAGCATAGTTTCCCTCATTTCCTCCCCAAAAAATTGGAACTTCCTCAAAGTCCACTGCACAAATTGACAAAGCAGGAAGTGCTACGGGTTTTGAATTGGTAGAAGTCATGGTGAACAAGAGGAAAAGAATCATCACGCATGTGGCCCCATACCCAAAAATCCAAAGGCTACTTTGAGGATCACTATGGACGCACAAGGTTATCAGCATTTGGATATTGCTACTCCAATTGGGATTAAAAATGAGGAAGATATGACAATAAAAGATTATCATCTCCAAAAGATACCCATGGGAAAATCCACTCACCAAGGAGATATGAAGAACCTCAAGATGATGACAAAGGTGGCAATTAAGACGCTAGAAGATGATGAGGAAACAAAAGATCAGCTGAAAGATGGTATTGGGGAGTTTTATCTCTGTGTTCATCATCTGATCAGCCCCGTTGAAACTCTGATCAAAATACTTACATGATGTTCAGAAGAAGAACAAAGGAGTTCTTTTTGACATTTTACCTTTAATTGTCTCACTTCAATGTAAATTCTTTGATGAATTGGTAGCCATAAGATCAGAAAAGAAGTTAAAGAACAATTCACCAATGCATTCAAAGTGGAACTGATCAAGCCCAGTGAGTTCAATGTTAATGCTATGATGAAGCTACGTGAAATTCGAGACATAGTTAAAGAAGCAGAGAAATCTCTGATTGAAATAGTGAAATTTCCAAATGAAAATATGCAAAGTCAAGGAACCTGAGCTACTCGGACAAAAATCACAGGAACTCCTGATCCAACAACAAAGAAGGAAGCAGTCAAAAAGTACTGAGTAGTCAAATTGAAGATGGATGAACAAAGTCCCAGTGGTGCTGATTGATGATGACAAGTTGCCTCCAAAGGGTAACACATCAACTAGAAAATACACTGAAGTGTGGGATCAATTGCGGTCATTTTTATGTTATTAAAATGTCCATATTTCTATTTGTGGGTCAAATTATAATAAGTTGTAATATTCAAAAGTCACTTTGAGATGACTTAGAAATTAGTTATCGGTAGTTTCTTGTCTCCTTTGGGTATATACATAGGAGTTCAAGTGATTGTATATGGAGTCATGGACTTTTGACATTCAACACAATTTTTCTGAAAGAATAGATAGGTAATTGAAACTTTATCTTCAACACTAAAGAGATATATGAAGATATTTATTGGACTGTGTCGTGATTCTCTTATGTGCAGTTATTATACTTATTATTTAATAATGCATATCTCTTCCTTCAAATCTATTTGAAGCTGATGTGTTAAATCATTGAATGGAAATCGTTTCTTGATTATGAAACTCTCACATATGAACTGAAATCTGCATTTATTTGGCATCATGTTGTTCCTCTTTTCTTTATTCATTTGATGATCTTTTAATACAATCCCCAATACAATTTTGAACGTAAATTTGTAGACATTCTTTTCTTCAAGCAATCTCCTACTTTCAATAAAAGGAACCTCCCCTCATAATAGAGGAGAGACTTTGTCCCCTCATAATAGTGGGGGTCCCCTTTAGTGGGGGATTTTGTCCCCTCACTATTGTAAAACTCCATATTTTGTCTAGTGACTAAATTGCTAACATTGTCCAAGAACATGGTAAAAATTTATTGCACTCATTGTCACATATTGGCATGCAAAATGTTGGAAACTTCAACCACAACTTCACCCAAAGAATTGCAACGGGCAGTCCAAGAAGTAAGAGGCATCTTGTTGGTGCAATAGTTAGTCACACCACGCTTCATGATCTAGATGGGTGCTCAAGTAGGACTGACCCATGTCAGCATTCATGGAGGTGTATGAAGTCTATTTTTGGAAAGTATCGAGATCCATTTTTAGAAATTAATGATTGAGATGAGTATTAAGAGCAATATCAGCAATCAGAGCAGTATTTCTGGAAAGCCTATTTTTAGTAAGTCTTGAAATCTACTTTTAGTAGGTTTTCAGCAGCTTTCAATTTTTAGGACCTTCGAGCACTACTGGACTTTAGATTGTAAGACATTAGCCAAAGTGCTATCATTGTAGCATCTCTTTTCGAGTGTGTTCCATCACCTTTCCAACGGTTCTTGCAGTTAACAGATCAGATCAATGGGCTAGGAGATATGACCCCAACAATTCGGATTTTGTCCCTTTCTGCCCATTCGAATTCACCCCAAAGGTGGATGCATGTCATCTCCATGTAGGATGACCTTTCAGTTCCCATTCGAAACCCTTCATTTACTATTCTTAGCAACCTTCCATCTTCTACATTGTTTGGCTATAAAGAAGATGGTTTCAAATTAAAACACAAGTTTGCAGTTGAAAGTTTTTGTAAACAGAAGTTGTGCATTGCAGGATTGCATGTTTTGAGGCATACATCTCTCCTATAGAGTTTGCCCATTTGTATACATCTTCATTTGTAGAGAATTGCGAGGCATACATCTCTCCTACAGAGTTTGCCCGTTCCACATCCATTCTCGATTGCAAAGAGATTCGGCATACATCTCTCCTATAGAGTTTCCCGCTACTCTACTCTAATTTGGAATTTCCTTGTTATCTTAATGTCGCACAGATTTGTAAGCACATAGTGTGATATATTATTTATGTTTTACACCAAATTATGGTCTTTGTTTATAAGCTGGTTATTTTATGGCACACACGAGAGCATTGCCTCACACTGGAGGAATGCATCAGCTTCACCATGGCATTAATAAATAGCTGTACCCGTCTTTGTCCTTAAATGGCCACATGTATCACTCCCTAGACTTGCAAAGGGGCACCTTTGAAAATGAAACAGTTTCTTGGTTTTAGGACTTAGCAACATTTGCGGATGCAAAATCATCCTTTGAGCAGCCCAATCCAGGCCAATCTCCTTCCCCCTTCCCTAAAACCTCGTATTCAAGTCTAGAGCCTGGCTGAGTTGTGCAATGTTACACAGAATGCATAGTTACAAGTTCAGAAATCCAGATCAGTTCAGTACAGTGAAAAATAAAAAAATCCGAAATACTTGAAAAAGTTTGAAAAATCCGGTCTGAAATATATACATATTATATATGAGCATAATTTTATAAATATGCAAAATTGGAAGAAATGCTAAAAAAATTAATAACATAATATAAAATGTTAATATATTAGTATTAAATAATATATAAGGTTGTTGAGTGTCTTTTCTTTTTGGAAAAAACAAGGGCAACCTAGAACAAACTTATCCGGATTGGCTGAAAAATGCTGGATATGACCGCATTTGTGTAAGATCAAACCGGAGTTGGTAGGTATGCCCTGTTGCTCGCCATGGCAATGTGGCTTGGGCAAATCAAGAGGGCACTAAGGATGAGGATGACGACCCCCTCAAGAGTGTACCAAGCAAACTCCAAGAGCCCTTTATGTTGGGCTGTGCCGCATGTTGTGTTTAAGATATCCTTTTATTTTTTGGGTTTAAACTTTAAACACTTGCTTATAAGTAAGAGATGGCAGCATGCATCACCCAATTTTTAATTATTGGAGTAGTTACCTTCATAGTCGTTGTTAGAAGACTAGGGATTGGATTAGTTGCATAATGATTCTATTATTTTAAAAGAGTTTTTTTGTTCCTAGTTTTTGTTTGATAGTCATATCCTTCATTGTAATATCTTTCAGACAAATTCCAGACATCATTGTTGTTGGTGTTTGGGTTTTGATGTTGTAAAATTTTAAAGGGTTTTTAATGACACCCTATTAAATTTTATGAAATAGAAAGGTGGTGGAGCTGCATGTTAACACATGCGTCTCAAATTGTTTGTTTGACTCATACTTTAGAAATAGGGGTACCAGCCATAAAAGTTTAAAACCAATTATCACCAACATAGGCATGTGTGGAACCCACGTCTAGCGACAACTGTATGCAGTCGATGTAAGCCGTGCACGTGATATGATGATTACCTTTGGAAAATAATATTCAATAATGATATTAAATTTACAAGAAGTGACCAGTCCGCAATAAGGGGTTGGTAGAATAAAGAAGGGCACACCATCGATATGGATGCCTCCAAAAGAAAGATAATTAAAGCTCAATTATGATGGAGCTGCAAAATCAAATCCAGGTCCTGCAGGAGGAGGAGGGGTATTTAGAGGCTCTGAAAGAACCTTGCTAATTTATTACAAGGTTTTTGGATAGACTTCAAATAATCTAGCCAAAGCAAAAGCAATCCATAGAGAACTGGAATCACAATTGAAAAGAAATGAAAGAAGATAATCATTGAGAGAGATGCAATCATACCAGTAAATGCACTGAAAAGGCAACACTCCTAATGGAGGCCTTAACAGAATTATTCAAGCAACATTGGGAATGATGGAAAAATGTGATTACTATGCCGAAAGCTCGATCTCATA
Organism: Taxus wallichiana var. yunnanensis; assembly: GCA_018340775.1. Lineage (NCBI taxonomy): Eukaryota > Viridiplantae > Streptophyta > Pinopsida > Cupressales > Taxaceae > Taxus > Taxus wallichiana. The sequence goes on from CM031243.1 coordinate 605,321,853, forward strand.
CTACCTTGCAAATAGGGATGTTGGGCTACGAAGACATAGGAGTAGTTGGTAATTGCTTCTTCTTTGCCAAATGATCCTCAACCTAAGCTCTTAACAAGACAAGATAAAAGGAGATCACTAGGACTTGGGCACTTAACAAGGAAAAGAAGGATATTCATAATAAAGAAACTCCGGAGCTCAAATCTGAAGAATATTGTTCAAAGTTTTGAGTCATCTGAGGAAGGAAGGAAGGATGCCAAGTTTAATCTTCTTCAAGTGAGGAAGGAATTTTAATAGATGAGGAAACTAGAGTAACTGCTGATAAGAAGATCTTGGAGAAATGGAGGCTTATGCTTATGGATGGTATCACCAATGAGGATTACACAACAGGTAAATACCAAGTTATTTCTTACGCAATTGGATGCCAGAGTAAGTGGTAGCAGTGCACTTAGTGCTCTTCTAGCTTCCCTCCCTAATCCTAGTCAATCAAAAGGTAGGCCAAACGTCATTGGAGTAGAACATTTGCTGGCAACACAACTCCAAATCCATTGCAAACGAGATGAATTGTATGGAATTTGGTCTATTGCTTCAACAAGACCACATGTAGCAGATGCAACAAAAAGGTCCCTTGAGCTTTATGGAATAACAAGCTGAGCTAGCCAAGGGAATTTATGGACTGTTTGGAAAACTCCTCCTACCCCAAAATCAATCCCCGAATTCTCTGAGATTATTGGTAAGGAGATGCTTACTTTGAATCAAAACAAATTGAATTCAAAGGAAGGCATGTGATGAAATCCGCTACAGGTACACAAGCTAGAACAATGGAGGCTAGGGTGGGAAGCAGGTCTCCAATTCCACTTGGTGTGTGTGCAATAACAATAGAAGACTCCTCCAATGAGGAAGCTGAAATTGTGAAAAGAAAAAGCAATGGAGACTGGTAAAGACTAGGAGGAGGGCACCACCAAAGAACTCTCTCACGCTCCATTTTCAAATTGTCTTTATCAGTAATTTAATAATGAAGTAAATAATACTGAACGTGTGTCCCTGCTCTGTAGTAGTGAAGACCCTTCAGGCATTTTTGGATGGAAGGACTGATGTACTGTTTCCCAACTGTGGATTCTTGCAGGCTCAGATTGGAATGCAGATATGTGACATAGGAAGGTTTTGATGAACTGAAAAATGCTGATTCACAAATCCCAGCTTGGATGGTTTGGGGATGAAGTTTCTATCTCTTCAGCACTGCACGTTTTTATAGGCTCTTATACTCTTGGACTTCATGTAACAGGACCAATAGTGTCAGTCGATAGTAGAAAGTAAGCAGGAAAATGATACTACGTGCATATTTCAAATTAGTATTATGAAGGTCTCTTTTTCTTTGTGGATGAAATATGGTTGGCATTTCCATACTATGTTTTGTCAAACAACTGATTTTTGCAAACACCGTGTAGGCTGTTTTTTTCTCAAGTTTGTCTGGACTCCTACCCTTGAGACAAAATGACTTTCTCTATCTATAGATGGGGCACAGTATTCCCATTTTTGTTTTACCAATCAGAAAAACATTTAAAAGTGGAGAAATGTACCTTGAAATTTGCTGCATCTTTATCCCCATGTTGCTTGGATTGTACTACAAGATGGCCACAAGGAGCATTGCCAACAAAGAAAACATTGGAGAGGCATCCAATTATAGATTGTAAAGCAGACTCTGCACACTGTTCAGATAAAAAGATTAATCCAAACACACAATTCACTTATCACTCCCAAGGGTTAGCTTAAAACAGACAATCAATAGGCTTATTTTAGTATTTTTACTCTAGTTTACCTTACGCAATGTTTCTTCACCAGCATACAATTTCTCTGGAAAATGCCATACAGATCTATCTTCTGAAGCACCATATGGAGTTCCATGGATTATGAGAAAAGTCTTCGATCAAGTGCCCTTTGTAGTGACCTGTAAACAAATTATTCATGTATCACTAGAACAAGCACATCTGATACAAGAGTACAACACATCAGAGATATTTAAAGTCAATAGCTCTCCTCTAAAAACAGTTTGCAATTGAATACAATTCCAAAGGTCAATAAATATGGCCAAACAGAAATACAACAGTGCTATTTAAGAAGATACTCTCATTAAGATACCCTTTTGAAACAAGGTCACTATTTTTAGGTAATATGGTCCAGTCACGTTCATGGTCCCTCTCAATGGTCTACACTACTTTACAAAGTTATACCGCATCAAACAGTGTACTTTTAATTGAAAATTTAGAAGCAATGTTCACCATGATATAGTTCAACTTTTAAAATTACCTTCTGTCATTTAATTTGTCTGCTTCTGTAACTCTTGGAGCTGGCATAAAGTCAATTGCTCGGTCTTCTCTCTCCCTGAAGAAAATATAAATTACATGATCATTCAAGATAACGTCTAAGAAAAGCTAAAAACAGGTAAGCGAATAGAAACATACTTTGTCATGGGTTTCTGCAAAAACTCATTTGGGTATTGTCTACGATACTGATGCTGCCATTGAAACCTGAAACCAAAAAACAATCAAGCATATCTATTTATCAGACACGTACACTGCTTCTATGGATGTATCGTGTAATTATATTATGCAGATTCACATCAAATACTATTCTTCTGTAATGCAAAAACAGATGCTGAAACAATCAATGACGAAAGCACAAGAAGCGGAATTTAGATGACTACGTACTGATAGCAGAAACAGAGATCTAGCCACACAGTCATCTGGTAAAAATCATGATATTCCATTGTATCTTGAAAATAGCTCCTGCTTAATTTCATAAATGCTATCAAACATCAAAGCTAAGAAGTTTATCTCTTCATGAGCCCAACAATCTGGCCTTTAAACAAATTCAGCAAACTCCCAGACTAAACTTCCTCATTAAGCCCTCCCTCTGCATTGGATGTTTCCCGTTATACCTAAAATGGTGGGGGTGATTGCATTCATAATCCCTCTTATTTTTAGAATGATGAGAACATTCCTTTTCGTACTCCATATCCCCTAAGCATTTTAAGTTGTTGAGATCTCTTAAATGATCACAGTTGAACGCCTGACAATAAATTTGTCACTCGAGTTGACCCAGTTGTTCTTAAGCTTGTGCAAACAGGACCCTGTGCATGTATTTCAGAGGGAAACAATTCTTGAAAACCACTGCTCGTAATTTGAGCTTGTCCTGTGTAGGATATTTGAAGTTATTGAACAGTTCAAAGCTATGGTGTGTGCCTGGCAGTCATATGCATCATCTATTTGACTATTTGTGTTAGATTTACTTCATTGTATTCTTATTCTGCTGCTTAAGCACGGATTGCTCATTGAGATTTCAGCCTTTCTGCATCTGGTTATTTTTAAATTTCAGCTCGAGTGTTTTCCCCTCATTCCAAGTAATCCCCTTCAAATCACCGCTTGTCTTCTCTGTGTGAGCCGTTTCCTCCATTAATTTCCACCAAATTTTGGCTTAGTGACAATGTTGTGTTCCTCGTGGCTCTTTCCATGTGTTTCCCTCTGTCATGGCCTCTTTTAATTCGCTCCCATGTGGCCCCTGTGTTTCTCCAGCCTCCCTGTCACTCCCTAGAAATTTCCACACTTCTAAGCGTTTTCTAAATGTTCTCCCACTTTGGGACACGCGGCAGCCTCTCGGCAATTCTGGGTCTAGCAACTTCCCTGCCTTTTCCCCTCTTTGCTTTGAGATCTCCGTGGACTCTGTGAGAGACTCCCGGGATTGTGACATGCATCACAATCTTGATATCTCCTCAAACGCTCCCCTTTTGACCCATTCAATTTGAGGCACTCCACAATGACAACATCTACCATCATCTCGGTCTTTCTTCACTCAGACACCTTCCTTTGTGGTTGCTTTGTGATCTCAATCTCAAGTGACCTCCATAAAAAGGTTCTCCAAGATTGTCAAAAGGGTCCCGATCTCAATACCACTGTTCTCAGGCCTTTGTGACCCGAAGTGAACTTTTGGTGATCCCTTCATAACTGCAAAACTCCGAGACTCCATGATGATTCCATGTGGCCTTATCTCATGGCAGGTTGACAACCATTGTTGCCTTTGGACTACTTTGGAAAATTTGAATAAGTTTATGACAAAGAGATTAAGTATTTAATTTTAACCATGACTTAATTGGCTACCCTGGTTCTGCAAAATGTGCCTCAGTCATTACATGTTAATTTCTTGCAAAAGCGTTGATCAGAATGGGCAGATAGTAACACTGACGCCTGTTTTGCAGCTGCTTTGAAGGTAAGTCCTTGTGCTGGTCCTACTCAGGGAATTAGTGGTTTTAGAATTGGTCAGGTCATCCTTCTTCTACCCATACTGTGAAGCATGAAGAGGTACATTAACATCGACTGCCTGTTGTTTTTTGACCTGTTCTTTTGGGGGTTTGTTAAATCCTCTCCATTTTATTTTTAATAAACATTGTTGTGATTATGCTATTGAGGCATACTCCTACAAGCTGACTCTTAATTTATTTATTTGTTGGCTTGAATCTGCAGGCAGTTTTGGAGGTTATAAAGTCAGAGTGCAATGGCCTCACACAAGAAGAAGCATTGCTATCTAGGAATATGTTTATCTTGCAGGTATTATATTGAAAATTCCCATTTAGTACCAAAAATATCTAGAATGGGTAGTGTAAGCTATAGAACATCCTTCGAATTGATGAACTTATTAGACTTTTGAATTGAACAGATTTGTAGTGGAATTGATTAAAATGCAGTTGGGTCTTGTGCTGCACTTGGGTTTTCTTGCATCTTTGACCTACAGTGTTCCTTTGCTGCCTTCAGGTTTCAAATGCATTCCCTTGGATTCTGGAAAGTAAGTACATTCACAAAGCATGGTAGCCAGCTATATATAATCATATTTTCTGAAATATAGTGATAAGTTGTGCAAATATTTTTATGATGAAATTACTTGTATTTACAACAGAGGACATAAATATAATGCAAGATAGCTCTAGTCCAAACCAAACATTAGATTTGGCATCTGCACTTGAAGTTGGTCCAACAGGAAACGACCGACTGTTGATTATGGTGGCAATTCAAGTAACCTAAGATCAGTATTGACGATTGCTTCACTTTTGAGAACTATTCGAGAGAGAGAATGTTGCATCCATGGGTCATCAGTATGTACGTAATGTTGTGGCATCTATGCAGAGGGTTGCCATATCCCTAGCTCTTTCATGATTGGCTTCTCATCTTCGACCAGGACCAACTCCTGGAACACCAGATTCGTTTTTTTGGCCAGAGCTACAGATAAAGTGATGTTGATTTGTCAGAGCTACATATATTTTGGATTTGACCAGTTTTTTATTAATTTTATCAGATAAAGTAAACTATTCTGATAGGTCGGAGTATCTTTGAAAGAGTTATCTATACCTTTGAGCTAGATGGTTATACTTGAAGTGAATGAAATTTGTTTACTTAGGTTCCACTTGGGCGTAAACTTTCTTAGGCCTAATTCTGAAGCTTACTGCCATGATGATCCGGGTTCAAATTTGGTGGACATGCTCCCAGTGATTATGCAGTTGTTCTACTCAGGAATCTTCTGATATATGTATTTTCTGGAGTTAGGCACTCTCTTAGGTGTTCAAAAGAGGCATATCTGGTGAGAAAAACAAGCTAAGGATCATCTATTCCAGAATCAACAAAATTTGTCCAAGCCATTGTGATGTAATAGTAATGGGTGGACACTCATAAGAGCATGTCCCAGTTTCAAACCCTCCCACCACAATAAGGTAATTCGTGAATTTGTTATTTTCCATGGACCAGCTAGGACTTGAACCTAGAACCTCCCATTTGCATGCTGGGGTGCTATACCACTGAGCTACCTGTCCCTTTACAATCCGGAGTGTGGATTGTTCTTCCAAGACATGCACTCAAGACATGTTTCTTTGCTTGGGGCTACTAGTCTGGTTCTGCTATGATATTATTTTCCATGGAACAGCCAGGACTCAAACCTAGGACCTCTAATTTGCATGCTGGAGTGCTCTGGCACTGAACTATCTGTCCATTTACATACCGGAGTGTGGCTTGTTCTTCAATCAGGGGGACATGTGGCCAGGTTCTGCTACAATGTTTGTAGGGTATGCTCGAGCAATGACCCGTATTTACAAATCTTAAGAATGTGATCTAACTATATTTCACGCCACATTAAAGGCAGTCAATAACCGTCCCCAAGATTTATCAAACAAAGTTAAGGAACAATTTCTGGCCCTCTTCACACCATTGTATCCCGGATACTCCTCCCGACTCTAAGAAAATGTAGAAAAAAGCATACATGTTCTCAGTCATTATAAGAAAATATAAGTTTCCATCGTGTTCAGAAATCTAATTGCAATCAAAGAAACTTCAAGCAATAACAGTAAGTACTGAGCCTACTCCAGCAAACTGACACGAACAACTTCCATGTTCCAATGATTTACCAAATGGGTATGTTTAGAAAAGATATGGGTACCGATTTATCACTGTCAGTTGATTGTATATACAAGGCTCCATGTGCCTCCCAGATTGTTGGAATTAACACTATTGATTTGCATTGAGTAAAATCCATTGCCCTTTGTTCATACACATTGGGCAAAACGCATAGCCCTTTGTTCATTGTGTATGTCTGTAGATCCCAATAATGTTAATTCCAAAAAATCAATAATGAAAATTCCAACAATCTTAGATACACGAAGTCTCGTATAGAAAATCAGCCCTCATTGACAAATCGATACCCATTTGGTAAATCACTGGAACTTTGTGTGTGGAGCCAAAGAAACGAATCGGGTACTTCGGAATTATTGTTTGAAATTAATAGTAAGAACACTCAACTGAGAAATATTGAAGATTTAAGGGGAAAAAATCGATGGAAAGCAGATTTTACTTACGAGTACTCTTGAAATTTTGCAGCTGTAGGATCGAGTCTGGGAAGAATGACTGGCAATCTTTCGAACACGACCGCAGAGACAATCTTTTCATCGATCTCAGGGGCTGTGGTTGATAAGAGTCGTCCCCGTCCTCCTCCTGGCTGCTTAAAGCCTGTACTTATTGAAGGCAAATGCAGGCTTGATCTTAACCTCTGCATTGCAAGAACCCTGTTTAAACCCATGAACAAATAACAGAAAAATAAAAGCCTTTCATTAGAACGGGAATCAATATATAGAATGCACCGTTTGGCGAAGCAAATGTTTTTAATTGTGTGAAAAATGTAGTGTATAGGGAACCGAATGTTTGAAAAATATGTAATGTATTGGCTAATAATATTAGCACATGCACTATGTTTACTTTTGTATTATCGGTCAGTGTTTTGATTCTTGTTGTATGAAACTCTTTTACCTTTTATCAAAAAAAAAAAAACACATGCACTTAAATATTAGGGAATCACACCAACAAGAAATATAAGGAAGTTATAATGTCATGAATTAGTAAAAGCATCCATAGGTGTATCTAAAATATTTTAAAACTAGCAATGCATGTGTACAATGTAATGTAAACGCCTTAACGGTATATGTTATTTGATTTAGGGGGATAGTTATTACTTTTGTAGTTGATGTTGATAAGGGTACGATTGATTTTGTTAGCATTACATTTTAAGGTTTTATCTCTATATTTCAAATTTATTACAATTCCGTACATATACATTTACAAATCTTGTATTATGACCGGCAATGACTTGCGGACTATTTTGTTTAAACTAAACATGAATACATTAAGATCAAGTATACATTTGTAGATTTTATATCATGAGTGGTAGCCTTTTGTGGCCATTTTTTTTGGCACTAAACATGAATACATTTGATACCGCTTTGGATAGTTAATTACTTTTGTAGTTGATGTGGTTTGTAATTATTTGGGGAAATTGTGTTAGTGTTGCAACGTGTTTGATACGGTGGTTGCATCGGTTGTTTGGTTGGTTCTTTGTTGAAAAAACCTTTTTTGTATTGTTGATAACATGTTGATAAGGGATGTGATAGATAGTGGAAGTGCAATAATATATATGAAACATTACATTGAAAGGTTCTATGTGTACATTTCAAATTTGTTACAAATTCGTCCATATACATTTTCAAATCTTATATCATGAGATTTGAACTAAACGTGAATACATGAAGACCTCCGTACATTTGCAGATTTTATATCATTCATGGTAGCCTTTTGTGGCCAATTTTATTTGCACTAAACATGAATACATTTGATACCCATTAAATGGCACTTTGCCGCTTTGGATACAAGAAGTGTTGAGTAAAGTAGCATTGGAGGTGCTATCAAAGTAGAGGGTAGTATTCTGACGGGTTGTTTTGGTTGAGTGATAGTAGTCTTGACTCCTCCTTTCTTCTTGCTCCAAGTGTTGGTACGTGCGTTGTTTTTGAGTATCTTTTGAATGAAAAAGGAGGGGAAATTCCCAGATTGGAAAGCGAGAGAACTCTAGAGAAAGTTGTGAATGTCAGACCTTGCCTTTTAGTGGTTCCAATGTCGACAGTTACTCTATGCAAAGTAAGTCCCTGGACTTGTGGATAGTTAATCCCCAGGCCATTTTAATTGGCAATTGTCTTCGATTCCCTCTCGAAATAGGGGGTATCGGAATATGTAACGGGTTGGAGGGATTATCCCCTTGTCACACAAGATGGTAAGTTTTTATTCTATTTTAGTTGATATTTTTTATTTAATATTGGGCCCTCAGAGAGATGCCTCTCCTAATGTCATTCACCATTGGCATTTATCCATAAATTCCATACCTTGTTACTGCCAAAACATTGGGAGTGAGCCTACTCATTGATTATTTCAAAGATGAATAATTTTTAAGTGAGGAAATATACCTGCAATGTCCAAGACATCGGGTGATCCCCCTGTTGCACTTTTTCTTGAGTACGTGTCACCATGGTGACCATCATCCCTGTGAAATACCAGTCGTATTTCAGTTCCAAAGTTGCGGCCATGAAGAAACCAAACAGTGCTCGCAAGACTAGGAAACACTACTTTGCTTGAAGGAAATAAGTTATACTTTTGATGAGTGTGGAAATACTAAGGTTTTGAAGTGTTGGCGAGCTACTAAGAGAGAAGGATTGTTTTGTATGCATGCCTTCCTGAGGGAGCTAGAGTGTGGACATCCATGTACCCTCAAATGCTATGAAAACGCACAACCAATCCCTATGGTGTTTATGTGCAGATACAAACACCACAAAAGAAAATGAATGAGAGATCAAGGAGCGTAAATTGAAAAAAGAAGAAATAGAAAAAGAAATTTCCAAATTGAAGTTGCAAGATGTTACTTCAGGGGTATCAATCATAGAGCTTGATTCTGAAACTGAGATGGTTGCTGAATATTTGCATGTATGTTGCTTATTTCATTCACTCTTATTCTGATTCAGAAGAAGAATTATACTACTAAAACCTTTAAGAAAATACAAGTTAGAGACCGAACCAAAAAATTCATCCAACCAAAACATGATATTCTTTCGGTTGTGATCAAGATTGAAAAGGTGTGTTTCCTGAAATCACATATCAAATTTTTAGAGACTCGAAAGGATCTCATTAGTCCCACTTCTCCCACCAACTTCTATTCCATGGAACAAACTATCAAGCTATTCAATGGATTTTGAAGGAAGAGTTTAGGGTTCTGCCTCGAGATGAGTGAAATATGTGTCATGATTTCTGGTTTCTGTGTAAATTAACAAGTGAATTCCAAATACTGACTCCTAAATATTTACCTTTAATTGGAATTTTCAGTGCAGTTTTAGCATTTGTTTGAAGACAATGTAGGGGCACTGCATCATTTCATTATAGGTGTGGAGATGTGCCATCTGTATGTGTGGAATATGAATTTTCAGTTGATAGTAATGACTGCAACAAATTCAACAAGGAATTAAACACATACCCCACCAAGTGGCCATCACAATGCTTGTTAGGTTTACAATCAAATAAATCAATCTTAGCATCCACACAAGCATAACAGAAGGAATTCAAAACTTTGTTTATAATATTAAGTAGTTCCCTATTCCAGAAGTAATAACATTATACCCTCGTGGCATCCATGTTGAGCAGACTGAATCTCGACACCACAAAAGATATAAAAAATGAACATCAATGCAAGGAACTTCATTAAAAAGGCACCATAAGAAATGATGGAGCACAGAACATACTCAATAGCTTGATTGGACTTTGAGACCTCTCCCAAATATAATATGGAGTCCATAGGTTTCTGTTGAACATGATGAACCGTACAAATTCATTATTATTTCACTGCATCTTGAAATCATCATATTTTTACAATTATTTGCAGGAAATGGTTGATGGGTATTCATTGAAGGTTAATTTTATGGTTTACAAGCAGAATTGACAGAATTTAATGGGTGCCCGGTACATATTTTAATACAGATACACTAGGTTACTTTGTTTTCCCCTTTAATAATGGCTCTTATTATATGCAAATTCATCTTTTATCTGTTTTAAGGGTTCGAGTGGACTGAATTAATATGAAAAAAATTGGGTTGTTAAAGGAAAAATTGGTCATTAAGCCGTGATGTTTTTGCATATTCAAGGTCAATGTAACCAATGGTATCCATAACATAGGTAGTGGTGTGGGTTTTGGCCAAGGAAATGCACTTAGCAATGTCAAAGTCTGACAAATGTGCTTCAAAATTATCATCCAAAAGAATGTTAGAATTCTTCACATCCCTATGAACAATGCGTGGATTATAGTCATGATGAAGATATGTTAATCCTTTTATGCGGCACCTTGTACAATCTTTAACCGAGTGTCCCAATTAAAAGGTTAATAATTGTCTAAAACCAAATAAGGAGGAGATAGTTACATATAAAATGGTGTACCTTCATTGTAGTAGCAGGATCCCCTGAAAAATATATTTGGAACTTGGCTAATAATAGATTGATTACCGAAAGAGCCAATCTAAGGACCCAAAGGGCATATGCCTCAAGAGTCGATCTAATTTCTCCCCTAGTCAATGTAAAATGGCACAACATCAAAATTTACATATCTCTGAGTTTGGATACATTCTTCTATGGTCCCATAAAACATTTAATGTTGGACAAAGGTTATATAAAGCTCAATGCAATACTATAGAGGTTTCTTCTGAGTACATATAGAGTCAACCACAAGTGGCAAGAATATGATGATGATTTTGAAGGCCTTAAATAGTGTTTAGGTGAAGCACTACATTTAACAGAGAAATCTCATATATGGAATCTCATATCAAAGAATATGACTCTTAGCCTTCAAAAAGGGCTAAAAGAGTGTGTGTTACCTGCGCAAAATGGTCTTGTACAAGAAAACTGCAGCTAGATATAGAAGGGCCAAGTATGATGCAAATATAACCAAGTTGCAATAAAAAGCCACAAAATTTTCAAGTGCTAACCATATTTGTAAGTGTTAAATTTCAACGATTTATAAAGACAAAATTCAAGACTTGAAGTGCAAGTCTTGAGTAAAGGATGAAGATAAGACACAAAATGAGCCAAATCCAAACAACAATGCTGATTTTGGAGCATCCCTCCACATTATTAAATCTACTGAACATCAAGAGAAGACACTGTCAGTCAAAGATAAATTCTCTTTTAATTCGAGCTATTTTGGCCCAGAATGATTTAAGACTTGCAGTGTCTAGTTGATTAGGCCCTGACTTCTGTGCTAATGAGGTCTACCATAGGGAAACTTTAGGTGTTATTTTCATTCGTGGATGGCAACTATTGGTGCATTCAAATATGACCTATTGTTACGAACTTTAAGAAAGCGATCCCTAAATATTCCACTTTTTATGGAACAAAACATGGATCCAAAAACAAGCATTACTACACTAACATAGGGAATTTTTTTGAGTAAGTTCCATTGCAATCAATTTCATTCCATTCCAAACAAACTAATAAGATTGAACAATGATTTTAAATAAATGTTGATATCTCAATATAACTAGTAAGAACTATGAACTAAACCAAACTGGACATTTTAGTACAATTATCTAGTGACTTTTTAAATATTTTTCGAGATCTATTAAGTATATGCAGCCATTGTAGATGTACCAACCTCATAATTGAGAAAATCCTTTACTGGAGTGATGACACTACTTCCAAAATTTAGGAGGAACCTAGGAAAGGGACTACTAGGCCAAAAATTAGGTATTTTTCACATCCTGTCATCAAGGTGAAATCGTGAGAAATTATCCATACCCCTCTTTTTGGATCGTACACTTCCACTCGTCATGTTCCTGGGTTAAACACTTCTACTCCTCATGATTTTGGATCATATAGTTTCACCGGTCCTGTAGTTTTTAGATCATATGGGCATACTTGGTTGCAATGGGACAAAAGAGCCACACAAAACTTATTAATATTACGATTAACAATTCCTTCACACAAACCACTTACTCTTTCCGTGCGAGGAAGAATCTCCCACTCATTTTCCACAACCATATAAACCACTACATCGAAAACAACACCGAGAAAATGGCATAGCGATCCGCATCCATGTATCCTCCCATAATATAATCCGACATGTCGGTGTAACACCACCACTCCAAAGAAGAAAAATCATACAACAAAACCCTAGCCTTCGACCCGCACTCATTCGCTTTGAAGAAGAAGAAGAACTTTGTGACTCGTCTCCTATCTTTGAATCTTATGATACAACTAATAGATTTGGAGTAGAACTGGAGAAGGAACAGTTAGAACACCCAAATAAACTACCCGAGTGCATGCAACTTCACTAATTTTACCAAAGTGATTGCTTTGAGAACATGCAAATGCCCAACATCTATATGCCCATTAAATTTGACATAGTCACGTGAATGTCTGCAAAGCCCTTTCTCATAGGGGACACCTTCGGCGTAATGATATTTTTTTTTAGGGTTTAATTTTATTTTATTATATTTGCAACAAATAAATTTTTACATAATAGTATTAAATAGTTTTCCTGAACTAGAAGAGTTCCTTGCTCGTGTCATCAGGGTAAGCGCAACCTTCAAGAATCACCCCTCGACTCCATATTCAACAAGTCTAATAACACACCTAAGTAGTGGGACTCGCCTATGTCACTCCTCCTCGTGAAAGATACTGAGCAACAAAGACCATATGTTGTTTACAACTAGCGATACCAACCCCGCCCAAAAAGGGTTAGAGTCTCCAGGGAATGCTCCTAGTGAAAATTGTTGTCCTTCCACCCAGCCATAAGGAGGCCTCACGACAAGCTCCCCTGTTCCAAAGAACGGGGGCCAAGTGGAAGAGAAACTCTTCCAACAACACGCTGACGAGAAGGCTTTGCCCTACACGACTATGCATCGGTTTGAATTTAAATAAGAATTTGTATGGTAGTTGTCAATTTAACATTATTGTATTATAAAGTATTCTTCAAGCAAACATAATAATTAAATATTGATTGTATTAATGATTTTTTTATCAGTAGTTTGGGCACAAAGATATATTTTACATGCCAAAAATCCTATAGTACTTGAGTGTTCAAGATAATTTAATATGTTTTATATGAGTAGTCATTAATTTAATGACATTCTCTCTCATATAAAATATAATGAAGATGAAATAACAAAAGTCAGTCACAAGGATATACCACATTTACTAGGAAAATATCAAATTTATGTAGACTCCAAAGGACGAAAGATAGCCTAATTATCCATCAAGATGCCAAATAATTGTTTAATTAATAATTAAGAAAGTATTTATGCTTTAAACAATGCAAACTAAGATTTTATTAGTGACACAATCAAACAATTCTAGCTACTTAGCTATGACGAGTTTGTTGAAGTGAATGCAAAAAGAAGGATTTCATTTAAAATTTAAGGAACGGAAAGCAAATAATTAATATAGAAAGGAATAACCTAAAAATTATGTTTTACCTCTAATTCGTTATTCAACCCTGACTTATTAAATCGTACTTTTCAACATGTATATCATCATTCTTGTGTCCCTGAACCACATGAATCACCTCTCTCACGTTTCATCTTTTATCTTTTAAAAAAGTATGTGATGTATATCAATGTTGACTAAAATGCGAAGAGGAAACCAAAACTTTGCACTATTGTTTTGTTCTATATTCCTTGATTCTCACATAATTCTTTTAATCTGTGGCAACATTAGATCTCCATCTTTGTCGTTCAAATGCCTTGAGTTAGTAAAATCAAATAAAGGATCTATCTTTGTCATGATCATATTCAAAGAATATTTATGTTTAATTTAATGGAGTTCTTCATTTAAACATCCAAAGAATTCAAAATTGAACATCTTACATATCATATACAGCCTGTAACATGAACCATAAACATGTTTGCAAGGTCATGTAAGTAATTAAAATATTTCCATTATCTGTCGACGAGTCACCCAAAATCCTCTCCAATTCACATGAATCGAAGGTCACGGTTGTGTGTTTCTCTCTAATAGAATTATATGATCAATGCATTTTTGGTGCCTAAAATGAAATGTTCTATTAACAGAGAAATTGTCATGGATGTTATTTCGAAGTGCTTCATTTCAACAACCATTCTACGTTAATTTCTAGGTTTATTTCTGAATTGGATTTGAATGGTTTTTATTTTGAAAATAAGATTACAAAGTTTTAGGAAGACAATGATGATGAAGATGGGAGTTACAAAGAAAATAATCATTAGAAAGGCTTGTCAATAAAAAATAATCTCACATTGGTTGGTCAAAAGAAAGTGAGAACAAAAGAGAAGACTAATCTTAACTTGAGTTACTTTAAGGCACTAATTTATTTCTTGGTTTATTATTTTTTGAATCACAATTAAAATTCTAAGATGTGTAATTTTTTTGTTATTGTAAAATTATAAATGAAAAGAAGACTACTATTGTGGTATCGCCACTATTAACATGACTATTGGAATTTATATATTATCATGCACGGAAGACAACCAACCAATATGAAATGTTTTTTTCCCTTTGAAAATTGAAGCAAAGGTCCAACATATTCCAATAACTTCACGATTTCATTCCATTGTCATATCAAATTATTTAATAACTTCATATCGATCTATAAGTTTTGGAATATTAAGTCGATGGGCCATGATAGAGATCCTTTCAATAATTTGGTAAGAGTTTAAAGCACACTATGGAGAAAGTTTGCCAAGTATGACATGATATATCTACGAATAAGTCACAAGAATTCTTTTTGGGACAACACCAATTAACAAATGATGTAAGTCACTCTAAACCGACCATTGAATAAACTCCTAGCTAACGAGCCAATAATGAGTTAGAAAAATCAAATATTTAGTGTGGGGAACTATTTGTATTACATACGCATATTCCAAATAAATCTATCAACAATGAATTGTAAAAATATCATAAATTCAATCTGTTTGTTTCGTTTTGTAAATGATTTTCCACCTTAAATGTTTCCATCGTATTGAATTCATATTATTAAATATTGAGTTGGATTTGAATGGTTTTTATTTTGAAAATAAGATTAAAAATATTTTAGGAAGACAATGACGATGAAGATGGGAGTTACAAAGAAAATTGACTTTAGAAAGGTCTATTGGCCAAATATAAGGGAAGTTATAACGTTGTTGTAATTTGTATTGAATTTAAAAAATTAATTGAGAATATGTTATCATTTTTTTGTTGTGTTACTTAATTAAAAATATAAAATTCTATATAACACCACCGTTAATAAAAGGGGATGCAAGGTATAAGAAAATTTTTAAATGAACTAAGATTTGTACATATAAATAGACAACATATGATAGATTTAGGCACATCCATATATTAGATGGATGTTGGTAAACATTAATTAAATACTAAAATTGCCCCCACTATCAATATTAATGATAGATGAAAACATGATTGTTTATGAGAATGTAAGAAATAATTTGTCGGTGATGCAAGAACATTTTTGGCCAATGTCACATACAAATATTTGTGTCCTAAGATTGTTTGTCCGTGCAAGTTTATTTTTTTGAACTAGTCGATGAAAGGATATTTATTGAAGATGTTGATATTTATGTGCATTGGTAGATAATGTTATTAATTAAAAGCAAACTACATAATTATTGTTTTTAGTCATTGTTTTTTAAGGTGAATTGTGGTTATTTACTATTATGAACAAACACTAAAAACTCTAAAATAAAGCAGAGTTTTAATGATACTTGCACCGACAACTAAATGTTGGGATGAACGGATCCACAAGAGATGTGTGAGACTCCTTTTATCAAGCGAGAAGACCTGCAAAATAAATACATCTAAACAAAACAAATATTAGATAATGATTAAATGAGTTGCTCAACAAAGATCGATCCCAAAATCCAAAGGGATTCCTCAAGGGTGTTAACTTGTGTTTACAATTAAGCAATAGTATATGAAATGGATAATGACAATATGACTAGAATTCAAGAGGGATAGAGATCATGCTCCATGTAGTAGGTGGCCCAAAGCTAGGGCCGCAACTAGCTCATGCTCTTCAAAGTACTTGAGACAAGCTTATTGGGTCGTGTCTTGTATCTCACCTATGATTTCAAGCTCTTCTTCAATTTCCTTGATTTCTAGTGTGAAAGCAATGACACACAGATAATCTTTTGGGCTATGTCAAATTGTTCCCACGTAAAGGGTTATTAGACGATCGGGGTGTCATAAATGCTTGTAATGGAATGTACATGTCTTGAACAGTCATCTAAAGACAAGACATATTATAAAGTTGATTTGTTAGCAAAATCGGATGATATAATTGATAATGATAATGATATAAGGCACAAAGACATGGATCGACAATGATTCTTGATCGATGACAATCGTTGGAAAAATGAACTATTTTGACAAAGGATGGTAAAACATGTCATTTTGGATTCAAATTGAGATTTGACAATGTTAGGTGAGATACAAGTAGAGATGAAGTGAATACAAAAATAGAGTTTGTGATCAACATAAAGGTGTTAAATTGAATTTAAGGTGATTGGGGTCCGATCGATTTACGATTGATGGTAGATTAAAATATTTGCTAAAATATTAAATAAATCACTAAACAAAAGGCCAAGATAAGGAATATCCAAGTGCATGTATGAAAACAAGAGTGTATAGAGCGTGACCAATGCAAATTGTGATTTCATAAGATAAAATAGAGAACTATACCTTGTTGAATGGTGATACTGGTGATAGATCTCCAATGGAAAACTGGATGCTTGATGGGGAATTGTAGACACAAAATTACACACTTGGGTACATTTCTAGGCTTGAAAATTATATTAGTATTCATATGATTCTTAAGCAAGAAAAATAGTGGTTGACAACTATCTTGGGCATCTTTTCTTTGTTTCTTGTTTTCTATTTGGTCTTCCACACCCTACATCCCATTAAGATTTTATTGATTTATCTTTTATGGCTTCGACACCCAAAGTGACCAGCCATGACGATGAAGTGCCTGTGCTCTTGTCCCCTCTAGGAACTCCTAACCCTTTCTTACTTTACTTGCTCCTTTTGGGTCTCTTTTATCTTTTGGGCATCTTTTTCACTTATGGGTTAGCCTTCCAGTTTGTCATTACAAAATTCAAACAAGGGAATCATATAAATACATAGTTATGTGTTCAAAATCAAGGACCAAGCACTAAGCATTACTATCATCACCTAAGCTTGCATTCCAAAAGGCATCTAAAGCATCAAAGCATCCATCTAGTATCCATTCAATGGACAAGGGTTGCATCAACTCTACATACACAACATAGGAAGGGGAAGTTCATTTTATTCCATCCACACATTCTACTACATTGCTACATTTAACTACAACCTGCTATCAAGTGCAACTTACACAAGGGCATCCTAGGGAACCATTCTTACACATACTCACCAGAACTACATGGAGTCTGAGATGTAGCGCAACACTCAGTCATAATTTCATTCTCGGGGTGACCACCAGGGTCTGTCTGACTGCCCATATTGCATCTTTCATTTTAGGTTTGGTGCGGTTTGTGGGCTTGTACAAGTGAACTTCTATTTTGTATGTTACAACATGTACCTTTGGCATTCATGGAATGACTACCAGGTGATCGATGGGAAGCAACAATGAAGATCTTGCGACACTACAAAAATTAGGTTCTGAGCATCTACGTAGTCACTGACACCCATAAGCAATCTTCGACCCAAGTGCCCTTGTCATGCCATGGGCACTGTGTTCGGCCTCTTTCCTACATTTCAAAATTTGTCTTGAGCATTTATGACACTTTTCCCACCCAGTTCATCACTTTTCCCAATCCATATCGGTTCTAGATCAAATGTAAATCAACTAAGTCCTCTCTCCTTCTTATTTTCTTAGGGTTTCAAATATTACATCTTAGCTTGCTTGTGTCATTTCTATATTTCAACATTTATACATCATTTGGTTCAAGAGTGATGAGCGGTCTGAATGTTTATATTTAATCTAAATTAAATTAAATCAAAAAGGTGTAGGAGTTTTGAGAAAGATTGTACATGAAGCACAAAGCGTGAAGTGTAGTAGTAGACATTAAAGACAATTGATAACTATAGAAGGGGGAGAAGGTGTAATGCCCTCCAAGTGCATATATCGTGTTGTTGGTAAATAGATGTGATAATTGTAAAGTAAGAATAGCCAAAGTATGTATAGTGCACGAAAGGATGTATATTGTATATATGAAGTAGTATGTGTACCATGAATATAAGGATCCATAAGTAAGCATGAGTAGCAAAATGCATGGAGTAGCATAGAAGTGTAGAGAGATGTAGCAAGGTGTGCCCATAGTGTAGATATGAGAAAGTTTTTAGAGAAATATTGATGTGAATTACAAATCAAGAGTAATGTATAGATGTGCATGTGAATAATAGGGATAGATAACTACTGATTAGAACACGTGACTATGAGGAGAGTTCAATGTGTTGGGGTTAATCACACCAGTTGTATAGATATATTATTCAGATCTAAGCATATAAACAATAAATGCAGAAATAAACTAGAAGAACAATACACAAGATATAATGTGGTTCACCTAGTGTGGGCTACGTCCACCAAGAAACAACCAATCTTATTATTCAAAGCTTTGTAGAGAATATACAATGAAGATCTGCAATCTTCCACACCTCCTGGATGTACAATACTTTCTTCCTCACAAGCTTCTCTTTTTCTCTCTCTAAGAATTCCTTCTTACAATTCTCCTTATTCTCATCTAACCCTATTTTTCTACCTTATATAGGCATATACAAACTTAGGGCACTTTATCTATGTAATTACAACCATTAAATCAAATTTATAACAAAGGTTAGATCTAATTCCTATGAGTTAAATAAAATAATCATGCACAGAAACCGATGTCGGTTCCTCCTTTCTTGACCGATACCGATCCCGGTGACTCGACGTCGGTCTCGCCGATCGACGCCGGTTACTGTGTATTCCAACAAGTTAATGAAGCATGCTAATGTTAAGTAATTAAGCTCCACAACTCAACACGATGCCCCCAAGTGTGTGAGTAATGGAGATCTATGTGATGAGGTGAGAAGGAACATGTCATGTGTCATAAGAAATCATATGGTCGTCACAATGGTAGGTAGGATAAATAGTAGGACCAGGGGTTGGATTTTGGGTCAATGAGAGGAAGCTTAGAGAGGTCATCTATTACAGGGTAAATTAGTTGGCCTTGGTTGGTTTGGTAGTTTCTTATTTGGAATTGGTAATGTTGTAGAGGACTTGATAGGAGGAGGTGATGGGGTATGGATTTTTAAAGGTGGTATGCCATTGGGTTGGGTAAGTGACCCTTAATTGATCAAGAAGGAACATTAGCCATTATGGCATGATGTTCATTAGACATGGAAGGATCGGATTTGGGAGCCCAATGGGATTTAACAATTGGAGATGAACATGTAGTAGAATGTTGTGTAGAAAATGAAATAAAACCTTGATGCTCAAGGTGCTCAATTCTTTGTTTTAAAGCATAGAAATCATTGTCATGATGTCCATTAAGTCTATGATAATTGTAAAATGGGAGACCGATGTATTTGTCAAGTCAATAAGGAGGGTAGCAATGAGTAGTTGACAAGTTGATTAACTGGTGATTGAGGAGCTCATGAAGAATATCATGTTGCTTAGCATTTAGATCAAACTTAAGAGGTGTTGGTAGTGGTAAGACTTGGGCTTCACTTATATGAGCACATGTAGAAGACATAGGATTAGGATGAGGTGTAGAAGAAGAACTAACATGGGCCTAATAATGATGATGAAAACATGCAAATATAAACCTAGTTGTCAATAATGATGATGATGATGATTTATGTCATGATGGCTCATGAATAAGGTAGAGAGAGGTAGATTGATCCGAGTTATCATATGGACAAGGCATGAATGTTTCTTATTCTAGCATAGTAATCTAGATTGTTCCTTTGGAAAATCTATTTAATTGTTAACTATTTCTAGATGTATTTTGACTCATAAATGAAGACATATTATCTTTGTGTGGCTCAAGAAGACAGATAGTCTTAAGGGGATCTAGTTATGCTCTCGAGAATTAGAAGTAACAATGTATGTCAAAGTTTGTTTGTGTTATTGGTGTCATAGATCTTTCATAGATATGATTACTTTGGATAAGCACATTCTTTGAAGATAAAGGAGTCTTTAGTACTATTTGATAAGTTTTGTCCTAGTCACATCTAAAATCAAGTATGTGAGTAAATTTTCATAATCTCAATTGGTATCGATCTAGAAGTCCTAAAAGATTCAAGAATGAGGGAGAGCTAATAAGAGAGTTATCTAGCTTCAGGATCAAGTTAGTTCGGTTAATAAGGTTTGTAAAATCATGAAGACATGTAGGAGTATGTGGACCATCTTGAGAAGTGTTGTAGGTACATGAAAAGTAAGCAATAATGTTTCTTATTTTTAAGCAATTGGTAGCAGCTTAATTGATCCTAATTTGAGTTGAAGAAGTGGTATTAGTATTGGTGTCAATTGGTTTCATGAGATTTTCATAAGTTTAGAAGTGGTAAAGGTATCATTCGTAGTGTTTGATCAAGGTTTGAGTGATCTATTATGTCAAAGGTGAGTAGTCTTGAGTTCATTTGAAGAAGGTATGCATTGAGTAAGGGGATTTTTCTTGTTGAGCCTTTGTTGTAAGAAGAAATGAATTCAAATGTTACAAGATAGTATGTTCTTGGTGTGATGTCAAGGAAGAGAATCAAGAGTTATAGATATCTCCTTCAATGTCAAAGAGGGAGTATGTTCCTTTAATCCTTATATCGTGGATCATTGAGTTTTTATTGCAAGATGGAAATAAGAAGTTTTGGTAGAATGAATAGAAAGGGGGAACATGCTTTGTTTCCAAAGTGGTATTATATAACTCTATGTTGTGAAGTTGTAAGGTGAGTATATTTTCCAAAAATTAGTATCGCTTGTTCATCATTGAAGTGTAGTTCAAGAAATTAATTTGTTCTTTTTCGTTTATGATCCATAGGGATCCAAAATAACTCTACTTCATCATAAACAGTCAGCACAAAGAAGGAAAACAATAAAACGGAGGTTCTATCTTTTAAGTAACAAGACTGCAACCTTGCATAGGGTGGTGGTTACAGAACTGCCGCCCAGCCATGGCAGCGGTCCCAGGACCACTGGTCTACACAGGGTGGCGGTCCTGACCATTACAGACATAAAACTAAAATCGAAACGAACAACCTCTGAATTTGAAAGGATGTTCATTTCTCTTCTCCTTCACGACCTTTCCCATTCTCCAGTGCACGAGAGGACATGAGAAATGCTATAAATACATGATTGTAGAAGTGTAGAAGATCATCGAAGCATGGAAGCAAGTGAGCAAGAAGTTTTGTGCTAGAAATTGTATTTTTGTAGAAGAAAGGAGTGTTGAGATAGAGCAAGCAAGTAACTGAAAGGAAGTGTTGAGATATTATCTACTTCTCTTTCTTACTTATTGTAAATTTTGTACTGTTGATTTGAATTGGCCAATAGAAGTGGGAAGAAAGAGCAATTTCCCTTCCCGATTGGTTTTTCCTCCATTGGAGGTTTTCCAAGATAAAATTGTTGGTGTTATGAGCTTATATTCTTTCCTTTACTACAATTGTTGATTCTAAGCACAATAGTAATTCATTCACTAGCCATCTCTATTATTTTCTAATAGGAAGTAAACAACAACGATTAATTTGTGATTTGTGAATAATTCCAAAGTTGAAGAGTTTACAAATCAGTTTATGTCAAAATGGGGAGAATAAGCGAGATGACACAAGTAAGTATCATGTTGAGGAAGAATTATCTAAAAGAGGAGAATGAGCAAATGAAGATTATATTTTTTTGAAGTGATTTCAGTTTGTAGTATGTTTTCCATTAATGTGAAAGGGGAAGATTTTAGAAGTGTTTTCATTGATGTCATATTGTTATCATTGAAGTCAAGGTAGTCATGTTGATGTCGTTAATGTCAAAGTTACAATAGGAGATTGTTGAAGTGTTATATGGTATGCATTGTTGATGTCAAAGCTGAGTATGTGCCTTGTGATGCTAAAATACGATGTGGAGAGTTTTTATGACTTTTCATCGATGCTAATGATGCCGATGATGAAGCCAAGGTCTGCATGGTTGAAGTTAGTTGTTTGTAAGGTCATTTTGAGTATAGAGAGAGATAATTTGAAGACAATGTGAAGACAAAGAGATCTTGTGAGAAGGTATGAACATGTCATTTTGGTAAAATGAGTGGATACAGGTATGTAGATGTTATTTGAGCATGATAATGTGGTTTAGATGGCATAATTAGAAGTATTGAGGTCAATTTCTAGCATGAAGACCAAACAATGTGAAGAAAACATGGCCAAATGAGGTAGGTTGATAATTTTTCAAGTACTAGTATGAAATATGAGAACGGAAGTGTGTTGACATGTTATTTTAGATGTTTGGGTGAAGTTTCAAGTCTTTACTTGAAGTATTTTGCAAGATATTACATTTTTGGTCCTACTGAGTTCTTGAAATGAAGAATCTAAGCTCGATGTGAACTTTCGGTTTCTCGTTGGTACGTAAATATTTTACATGGGAACCTACTCTCTTTGGGAAAGGTAGAGGGGTGAACCAACTAAGAATTTGTGGAATTAGTTTTGGGTTTGATTTCCTATCATTTATGAACGAAGGATAACACCAAAATAGGTATAAAACCCTCATAAAACCCTAGTTTGAAGTTGATATGGAAGAAATTTCTCAAATAGGATCAGAATGGATAGAATTTATAATTTTGATAATTAGATCATGCAGAGGACTCTACCACCTATCTCTAGGTTGTTTTGGTTTTTCAAATGAGTGAGTGGACCCCACGAAAAAGGTTATTTTTTGAAGATTTTGTTGTAGGAGTCAAGTTTTAGAAAGGAATAAGTGAAAACATGGATGTTTGAGGATGATATGTACATATAATACATGTCTATGATGTTTTTGGACATTTCCTATCCTCCAAGTTTTCATACAAAGTTAATTTGGCATTATTAGTTTTTGGGACAGCTTTGGACAGCTTTTGAGTGTTCTTAGAATGAGTTGATCTTGAGCCTTTATGACTTGAGTTAAGGTGGCTAATGCATTTGGTGATGTTGTTAAGGTCATGTAGTGCTTGTTTTCATTAGGTCATTATCATGGTTGAGTGCTTCTAGGTTGTACAAACTTCATTCTTGAAAACTATTTTTTGAGGACCTAGTAAGACAATCTTGTTCTCAAAGTGGTTTCGTGGTGTAATTGCATGGTGCAGAGCTTTCAAAGCACAAAGAAGGTAAGAAATGGTCATTAATAATGTTTTTAAACATTTTTTGATCTTTGAATATGATCGTGTGAGTCAATGATGTTCATGTTTCATCATTGTGTTTGTAGACTGTTGGCAAGGAAATTTATCGATTAGGCAAATTAGGTGTCTCTACCAACATTCATGGGGCTACACCCATCTGCATTGAATGGTGCAACTCCCATTATTGAATGTTACTAATCTAATCCTAAACTAAATGTTGTGGGTTGTTCGAATAGGTCATGGATCACACAGGGAGACTCCACTGAACCTGTGGTAAAGTGCTTGTATGAGGTACAAGGGAAAAAATCACTGCGATGAGGGGAAACAAGAGAAATTAGGAAAAGAAGGTTACTATTGTGAGTAGGACAATTACAGAGTTCACACCCAATAACTGGAGTAGTTCAACATTCAATATAGAAGAAAGCAACAATGAAGCTATTAGTGAGACAAACAAAACCCACATAGACACACAGTTCTTTGAGGCCCATTCATCAAAGATACAAAGATCTCTTTAATCACCATGCTTACAAAGTGCATATAAGAGGGAAAAGAGGAAACATAGAAAAGGAGAATGGAAGAAATGTAGCTTTCATTTCATGTACATTTATGACACAAATTCCAACAACCACAATCCACAATTTCTACAACATATATGCTATCACAATCTAACATTTTTAGGATCCTTTGGAATGGAGAAGCCATCCCAATTTATAAAGAATGTGAATTGACTCTTCGCCTACCCCCCACATGACTCTTCGTGGTCTCATTCAACTCATGACTTTTCATCTTCCTAGGAAGTGAGAAATAAGTTCCCTTTTTATAAATTAAAGGGACTTTTAAAATGTAACTTCATAAAGTCACTTAAGTGAATGAGACAAAATACAATGATTATTCCCAATGAAGAATTAGAAAGGGGATAAAAGAAAGAGGGGAAATAATGAGAGAGGAGGGGAAAGAAGAAATGCTCCCAAGGATGAAGATAACTCACATCAATGAAGACCCATCTTGATGAAGTTGAAGATGATGATCTTGGATTCGATGACCTCAAAACACTGTTACTATTTCATCTTTTCTTTTTGGGATTCAATGTAGTTTGAGGGTTTTATAGATAAACATATCTTTACATGTTAGAGGTGCACTCTGTGATCAAGGTGTGACACATAGAAAACACTCTTGTGACATTAGAAAATCTATATTCGAGCTCTTGCACGGTCATAGGCACCTAACAGAGGTCTCTGGCACCTAGGTGCCCTCACCCCATTCCAGGCACCCTAGTTTGGCTTCATCCAATAGCTGCGATCGCCTCCGATCCATGTTTTTCTAATATGAACTATCTTCATGTCCGATGTATCCATCTCGTATATCAAAATATGCATCATAGGACCATTATCACGAGATGCCAAAGAAAGAGCCGAACAATGGATTTCTAGAGCTATTAGCATTTCTTTGTTTTCTAGATGGAGTGTGGTAGGGGTTGAGGGAATTTATGGTGGAGCGGTGAAATTCACCGAGATTAGGAAGAACACCAATAGGTGGCTCTCGAGGAGGCTTAAAATTCCCTTCTCAATCAAAATTTTCTTATAGTGATATTTTATCATCTCATTTGGCTAACAATTAGCTTTACAAGGATGTCTTGTCTTTAGATGATTGTTCCAGGACAAGTACACCCCATTACAAGTTTCTACAACCTCCCGATCATGTAGCGACCCTTCGTGTAGGAGCAATTTGACATCGCACATGAACTTAGCCTCTGTGCCATTTCCACGACACTCGAGATCGAGGATATTGAAGTGAAACTTGAGATCATACACGAGATATATGACGCGTCGAGCAAGTCTGGATCAAATAATTTGAAGAGCTTGAATTAGTTGCATCCCTAACCTGCTTCCACCTATTACGCAGAACATGATCTCTCCATCCCTCTTGAATTTTAATCATAATTTCATTATCTTATTTCATATCATATCACTTGATTGTAAAACGAGTTGACATCCCTCAAGCAATGACATTGGTTCCCGGATTGGCCTATGCAAAATAACTTATTTAATAGTTATCTAATATCTATCTTATTCAGCTTATATTTAGATATAGGCCCTCTCGCTCGGTGGAAAGAGGATTCTCACACATCTCTTGTGCATCCAATCATCTCAAAATTGCATTTTTGGCACATGAATCGTTAAACCCTCGCTCCCTTTTAGATTTTTAATATTTCATCATAATAATGTAATTTTAACCCAAATTCACCTCAAACACATGGTTTTCATGTATCTTCTTATAGCATGCAAGCTCTTGAATCCCTTGTTCATACTTTACAAGCACAAATATTACAATTGTAAAAAGGTGTATCTTTTTCTTCTAATGCTATAGATTCCACACAGTTACTTCACAACCCCTTACACCCAAAATGGTTTCTTATCCATTACCTATTTGTTTTTTTGCTTCTAAATTTCTTATCTATGATGGAAAAGGGGATCCATTTGAGAATCTTTGCTCATTTCATGGTTCTTATTTAGATTATGATTTCTTGACAATGAATACTTGAAAACAATATTGACATAGAAGCTTTGCACAGAAACAAGACGGTGCTTGTGTATTTTATTAATATCAAAATCAAGCATTATAGACAAATGAGAGAGCTGCAATATTTATAGATATTGGACAGCTTCTATCTCATCCACAATATATGGAAACAAATCATCTAATCTGAGAAAATATGCAGAAATAGCATATTGCCCCTAATTGCCCCTATTGCCCCTCATGGAAATCATCCGGGAACAAAATATGCAAGATAGAACATGATCCCACAAACATTGGGATGATAAAACTATCACTTACTTAACTAACAACTAAGGACAACTAATATCTATTGACATAAGTTTAAAGTATTTAATTAAATACTTTAACTTATTAATTTATTCAAATATCAACTAATAATGAATTAAGGTAAGTTTTATTCATAACATTCCCCCTTAATTCAAAGATGGTCTCAAGTGAACAAAAGAGAAATTTTCTAAAACCCTCAAATTTACCTCAAGCAAGTGACTTTGTGAAGACATCTCGCATGTTGCATATCTCGTTGGGCAATATTGAGCCGGATGTTGTTGTTCAACATGTTTGCAAATGAAATGTATCTGCACCTCAATGTGTTTGGTGTGCTCATGAAAACCTGGATTCCGAACAAGTTTTACTGCTCCTTCGTTATCAACATGTAGGATAGTTGGATATTTTTGTGGTATTCCCAATCCTTCAAGTATACGTTGGAGCCATATCGCTTCACGAGATAGCTCCACCCGCATGTATGATATTCTCGATTCAGGGAGGATCTTGAAACACAAGTCTGCTTCTTACTCCCCATGATATTGCTCCGCATCCCAAAAAGAATACAAATCTCAAAAGGATTTCCTATCACCTATGTTTCTTGCATGATTTGAATCGAATATCATGTCAAGAAGAAGTTATTATTCTTCTTGTATTCTAGGCCATAGTCCATAGTTCCTCTGATGTACCTCAATATCCACTTTGTTGCTTTCTAGTGAGAAACCCTTGGTTCTTGCATGAACCATGAAAGATAGCTGACTGCATAGTTGATATCCGGCCTAGTGTAAGTCAAGTAGATGAGACTCTCGATCAAATGCCAATAGAGAGTTACATTTACTTGTAGTGATGGATCTATTCGAGACAGTTGAAGTCTTGTCTCCATAGGTGTGGAAAATGGCTTATAATCCATCATATTGAATTTCTTGAGCATTGTCTTGTCATATTTCAATTGTGACACAAATATATGATTTTATCTTTGCCAAACTTCAAGTCCAAGAAAATAATGCAGAAGCCCGAGATCGATCATGTCAAATGATCATGTTAAATCTTTCTTTGTTGACTCAATCATCCTCACTAATCCTCCAGTGATAACTAGATCATCGACATATACTACAACAATCACTATCTCCCCCTCTTGCTTTTTGAGATAGAGATTCGGATCGTATGGACTCCTGTTGAATCCATGTTGAATGAGATGCTCATTGATTTTTATGTACCATGCCCCGGAGACTACTTTAGACCATATAGTGATTTTATTAGTTTACATACCTTTTCCTTTTACTCTTTACAGTATGAAAAAACCTTCCTTTGAGTCATGTAAACTTCTTCCTGTAAATCACCATTGAGAAAGGCACTTTTCACATCCATTTGGTGTATTTTCCAACCAAATTGTGTAGCTAGAGAAAATATTAACTCGAAAGTTTTTATCTCACTTGGGGGAGAAAAAGTCTTATAATCAATGCCTTCTTTTTGAGCATATCCCTTAACAACTAGTCTAGCCTTATGTTTATCAATTTTTCCGTCTGCTTTGTACTTCGTTTTGAAGATCCATCTGCATCCAATTGCTTTTTCCTGGTGGAAGATCTGTAAGTTGTCATGTATTATTTTTCATAAGTGACTTATATTCTACATCCATAACATCTTTCCAAGGTTTAGACTGTAGGGCTTCTGAAACTGTGGATGGCTCAATAGTTTCAACAACTTTACCCATTAAGGCCAAATTGACCTCATTTCGAGCCATACTATGAGTCCTCATTCCAGTGGTAGATGTGTTGGGGACACTATCCAATTTTGCATCTCTAATCATACTTGTATACCATTTAGGCATACTTTTAGTGGTTCCTGTGGGAGGTTGAATTTCACCATCTTCCCCATCATCATTGTCGTCATCAAAGTGATTACCATCCTCTGTTTTCACTGTAGGGATGATTTTTTCATCATGTGAGTGTATAGAAGGATCATTTGCTTCTTTCTTCTCAAAGAACTCAACATCCCGACTACTGTATACCATTCTTGTTCTTAGATCCATAAGTCTATAGCCAAGTGCTTCATCATTGTATCCCAAGAAGATAAGTTTTTTTGATTTCATATCAAGCTTAGTTCTTTATTTCTTAGGAATGTGCATACTCGCTTTACATCCAAAACATCTAAGGTATGAAATAGATGGCTTATGCCCTGACCATGCTTCCTGAGGTGTTACTCCATCAAGAGTTGTAGTGGGAACTCTATTTAGTAAATAAACTGTCGTTTTAGCTGCTTCGACCCAAATTTTTTTGATAGACTGCGCATCATCAATCATGCATCGCACCATTTCCATGATAGTATGATTTCACCTTTCAACAACACCATTTTTTTGTGGTGTGTGAGGAGGAGCCATTTGATGACGAATACCATGTGTTTCCAAAAATCATTGAACTCATTGCTGGTGTATTCTCCCCTCGATCTAAGCAGAGTGTTTTTATTTTCCTACCAGACTCTATTTCAACAAGGGATTTAAACTTCTTGAAAGTTTCAAAATCTTGGTCTTTTGTAGAAAGACAATATATCCACATTTTTCTTGAAAAATCATCAACAAAGAGCATGAAATATTGAAACCTAGAGTGGCTAGGTCTCATTGTCCACACAGATTGGTATGTACCAAGTCAAGTTTTGCCTTAGCCTAAAATGTACTATGTTTGAATGGTACTCTATGTTGTTTTCCTTCCAAACAATGCTGACATTTATCTGTACCCTTTTTTAGAGGTGGTAAACCCCTAACCATGTTGTATCAACGAAGTGTGTCAAGATAGCCAAAACTCACATGTCTAAGTCTTTGATGCCATAGTTGAGCTGATGATGTATCCTTGGCTACAAGTGCTTGATCATTTCATTGAACAAAATCCAATTGAAACATTCTCCCCACATTCAAATCTTTTGCAATAATTTTGGAGCTTTGTGACGTATCTCAAATTAGGCACATCTTTTTACCACCTTTACAATCAAAGTCAATTTTGAGATTGTGATCTAATAATTGACTCATGGATAATAGATACTTTGTTAAACTAGGGACATAAAGAACATATGTAATTTTACAATTATGTTTCCCAAGTGGTAGTGAAATGGAACCAATGCTTTCAACACTGTATGATGTATCATCACCCAAAGAGACATGATTTTTGGTGGGTGTTTTACTCATTGTGAAAAACCAATATTTCTTTCCTGTCATGTGTTGAGTTGCACCCAAGTCGACATACCAAATTTCATTTGTAGAATTGGATACTTCATTTGATTGTGAATATAGGAAGTCATCATCATCAAATTGATCTTCCTGTTTGGCTACATTTCCTTATTGAGTTGGTTTCTTCTTCCACTTTTGATAATTTTGTCCCTGTTTACTCTGTTGTTGGCCTGATTTTGTTTGTTGGTAATTAGTCTTTTTACCACTTGATGATCCTTGTTGGAATGTGTTGTACCAATTTTTTTAACTCATGTCCTTTTCGACCACAAATAAGACATTTTGTTGGTCATTTTGGCCTTGTTGAGTATTACCTTGCTTCTGAGGCTATTTACTAGACTTAGCATGTTTTTTTCCTTTTTGATTAGAAACAAGTGCATGCTCTTCAGTTTCAATAGTTGAGTGAATAGCTTCCTCTTGTTGTAGCATATTCACTAACTCTTCAAAAGTTGTTGTTTGAACAGCTTATGTTTAACATTGTCACAAAAATCCTATAAGGAGGAAGAGATCTCAATACTATAGGCACAAGTGATGTGTCAGTTACTTCTTCTTCCAAAGCTTGAAGTGATGCACGCAAAGTTGCCACTCTTCTAAAAAAAATCAACTTTCTCGGTTGGATGCATTTTCAAGTTTAATAGTTGGCTTTGGAGATGAAGTATTGTGTTCTTATTTTTGACTCATATACCATTTTCAACTTGTCCCAAGATTCTTTTGCTGTTGTGGACTCATGAATATGAGGTTGTACCTCATCTGAAACACTAAACAATATTATTAAATTTGCTTTTTGATTTGCATGATCAAATGTAGCTTGTTGTGTAACATCTGTTGTAGATCTTGTTAATGTACCAGAAACAACGGTCCATAGATTTTCAAAATCAAGTTGTGCATGAATTTTTGTTTTCCATGCTGGATAATTATCAGAACACAAAAGTTGAGAATCGCAAAAGAACTTTGGTGCCGTAATTGCAGCCATTGTGAAAAGTGATAAACAATAGAAGCAAAAATTGAACACTTTTCCCCCCTTAAAGCATGCACACCCCCCCAAAAAAAAATATTTTATTTATTTTTGGGCTCCTTTTCGGCCGTGTATCATGAATTTTTGGCACTATTGGCCCTATTACAAATTTGGCTCTGTACAATTTGCAAAAAAAAAAAAAAGGCTCTCTTGGCGATTTGAAAAAAATAAAAAATAAAAGTTTGGACTCTCGGCCTCTTTTCAAATACAAAATCTCATTTTTGCAATTTTTACAAAATAAATCTTTTCCAAATCGATTAAATACTAGACCAAGACGTAGAGCTCACAAAAACACACACTTTTGAAAAAATGGCACCTTAATCCGAGGTATCAATTGAAAGTTATGCCTTTTTTAAATTGCAATTTTAATATCTTTCCGGACCCCTTTCCAAAAATGGAATTTTTTTAATACTTTTCTCCAACAACGTTTTTTTTCTTTTTGTTATCTCTGTGGATTGCAGGATCTATGCATGTATGGGTGTGCAAATGGAGGTTGGACTGCAAATGAGATTGCTTGTTTTCTTCCTTTTCCCATTGCTTCTATTCTTTTCACCGCTTTTCCTCTGCTCCCGTTCGTACAGGGTTAGACACTTGGAGACGTCAATTTCAAGATTGATCCAATGCCACAACTCACTGACAAGGTCTAAGAAAACACATATTAACAGAGGATAATGGGGGTCTCTTATTTTAGAGACAAAAACCCCAAAACAATTGCATATAAATTTTGCTTGAATGAAAAACAATATTTTTTTAATTCAAGAAGTGAGATTCAAACTATGAATTCAAAAATCACTACTGTGTAATTTTCTGCAGTACTTCTTTTGTTGTTGGTGGTGTGTGGAGTATGAGCAAGGGCTATGTGAAGAGGCTGGGGTCAACTTTGGATCCTCCTAGCTCAAGCTTCTTATTCCTCCTCCCTCAAACTTCCTACACTCCCTAACACTCACAGGTTCAGGCTCTTCCAGCTCTGATACCAAATCTTGACAATGAATACTTGAAAACAATATTGACACAAAAATTTACACAGAAACAAGATGGTGCTTGTGTATTTTATTAATATCAAAATCAATCATTACAGATAAATGAGAAAGCTACAATATTTATATATATTGGACATCTTCTATCTCATCCTCAATATATGGAAACAAATCATCTAATATGAGCAAATATGCAGAAATAGCATATTGTCCCTAATCGCTCTCTATTGCCCCTCATGGAAATCATCCGGAACAAAATATGCAAGATAGAACTCGATCCCACAAACATTGGGATGAGAACACTATCACTTAGTTAACTAACAAGTAAGGACAACTAATATCTATTGACATAAGTATTTAATTAAATACTTTAACTTATGACATTTATTCAAATATCAACTAATGATGAATTAAGCTAAGTTTTATTCATAACATGATTCTAATGACATCTTACTTACCAATATTTTCCCCAAAGTCTTAAGGAATTCACATTACAATGGTTACACACTCTCCCCACTCACTTTTTTGTGCATTTACTTTTTACCAAATATAATTTTTGCACAATTCTCTATCGATATTGAGGATCAAATGTATTATGCACAGTTGGCTTAAATATGACGAGTGTCTACTTGAGCATCTTAATGCCTATGTGTTGCATTATTAAACCTCGCTAGCCAAGATGAATAATATCTTAGTTGATAATTAATTACAAGACCTACTTACACAAAACTTATTAGCACCTTTACAAGATTTGTTCATGCAAGATTTGGCCATGTTTGATAAGTTTTGATATTTTGACCATCTATTCCATACCTTAAAAGAGTGTCACGCTGAATTATTACTTATGAACAAACTCAAGTACGTTGCTAGCTCTCTTCCCGCATCTATTTTTAATTCTTTTAGAAAACCCACATTCAAAATCAAACCTACGAATGTCAAATATACTTCTAAAGACACCATTAATGGTATCTCACAACCTACTAAGCTACAATCCCAACTCGTGTATTGTCAATTTACTTTCTTACAAATTCCTCCTTACATTATCTTAAAACAAATACTTTAGTGAAATATCATGTCACTCCCTTCACCATTTGAGGTTGATATGTGTAGATTTCAAGGCAACAAATTCAATCCTAATTCCCATTTTCATTATCAATGGTGTGTCGAGTACTCTATATAGTTCCTTAAAGCTTCATCATGTTATTCAAGATCTTATTGATTCTCAAGATATAAAATGGGATAAGCCTACCGAGCTTCAAATCCAATCAATGATAACTCTAAGCTGAAATTTTTCAATGATCCACTCCCTAAGTATGACACTATGAAGTCTTCTTATGATGTCCATAACGTTTATCTTATGATCACCCCTTGAATGTAATTATTGTCACAATGAATCATACATTATCATCTTCTTCGATCACCACTTTTGATGACTATGATATCGATACTATGATTATTTCAGATACATTGTCTATTCCTATTTCTATTAATGAAAAACTTATACATGGTGTTTTGGTAAATCCACACAAAAATGAAAATGTTTTTTCTCTCACATTGCTTCAATATTTGGGCATTTCTACACACAATCTTACACTTGATACAAATCCTCATTATCACTACATTACTCTACACATCTATGTTGATATTATTACATCGGTTTCATTTTTGGTTGCATCCACTCTCAATTTTGGTTCCTTGTGGTTATGTCTCCCTTAGCTATGTACTCTTAGGGCCACTCCCTTGGTTATACATCAATGTGTTAAGTTCATCCACAGCTTAATAAATTATCATTCACGTTGGCTACTACGTCATATTATCATGTTTTGATACTCTTGTGTCATGCCTACATGTTAGTTGTGTGTTTTCTAGTTATTTGCTTTCTTTTTTGTGGCCTATATGCCTTGATTTTATTATGACGTTGTGGGTGTCCCATGTTTGTGGCATCATGCCTATTTTTTTCATTTTATCACTCTTATTTTTAGGCTTATATGCCTTTATTTTCTTGTGACACTGTGGGCGTTCAATGTTTACAGGATTCACGTCTTTTGTATGATATTGTATGTCATCTTTTTCCTTTACATGTATTGATTTTTTTTCTTGTTTTCCCTTACATGCAATTTTTCTAATGGTTTTTTTAATTTATACTATTGTTGTTTATTGTTAGCATTATTTTTTCTATGCATCATGGTTTCCACCATGTGTAAAATACCTTTCCTTTTTGTAGGTACAAGTTCTCCAATGTGGCCACCTCTTCAACACTTTCCATAGCTTCTCAAACCTCTACTTCAAGAATACACATTTATTTCTTTTGAGCTATATGATAAAACATTGTTTGTGTACATGCCTCAAAAGAGGGGGCATATGTCTGTGTTCATTATACATTCTTAATAGATACACATAGATTTTTTGTGGTTTATGTAGTTACAAACAAGGTATAGGTACCTCAAAATGTAGTCATCCACATAATTTTGGTAAAAAATATAGGGTCAAAACCGTAAGCTTTGGTCAAGACTGTACAATATGCTCTTGACCCCCACACATTTCAAAATAGGGGAAATTTCAATTATTTTTTACCATTTTTAGATTTTCACCTATGTATATAGGATTTGTACAAATTTTCACATCTAGATTACTCAGTTCATATTAGTACAGGAGCGAGAAATTTATCAATCTTTCTTACATGAAAACTCAACTTCAAGATACATTTTAGGAATATTGGGGGCATAGATATCCTTCTTGTTTTAGTATTATTAGAATAAAGTTTAAGAATATTTTAGTATTTATTTTAGTTCATAATCGTAGTTCTACATATGAGGACTTTGTTTGGGAGCACTTATTCTATTTTTACTATATGTCCTTATTTGCAAAATCAGGTCTAGATCTGTCTGCAACAATGTGATATGTTGGGTTATGGAAGGTAGAAAAGTAGTTAAGGGATTTGTGGGTAGGATTTCCTCTCCTATTACACTTAAAATGGAAGATATCGAGTTGTTGAATAACTTTAGTACACAATCTTCTTCCTTTGTAGGGGTACATTTGTACCTTTTTCTTCTTCTCTCTTTTACACGTTTCGTGTTGAGTTGCATGCACCTAACACTCTGCTTTCTCCTCAACACTATATGGGGATTGATCTCCCCCGATCCTTTACCAAAGTTTAACAAATATAAATAAATAAAAGTCACGAAAAAACATTGATGCAACCTAGAGTTTACCAATAAAAGCCCAAGGGCGTTGGCACATCATTCAACCTAGACCGAGAGCTCACATGAAGTGTGCAAAGGTACCATACCCCTCTTTAGGGTTTTTAGTAGCAAGATGTTAACATGATGAAGACTTAATGCATCAAATCCATAATTAATACATCGTTCTACAATGCATGTTCGTATCTATATCTAGAGAATAATATACTTAAATGATAACCATGATGAAATCAAAGCATACAAGAACCAATTATACTCGTGGATTAATACTTTGATTCAGCCAATACACTCCATTATATTAAACGTGATGAATACACAAAAGCTCATTATAATATATAATACTATAGTTTATGCTTGCATCGAGATCTCGCAACATAACCTCATAGTAATTCAGCTCACCCCACCCCATACTACGCAGATCATTACATATTTATAAGGGTGGGGACTTTCCCTTCACCGCTTGCATAACTCCAAAAATAGGTCGCATGCTGAAAATAGCCATGCACCTTTACAATTATAGTCACACATGCAAGTGTGCTAACAATAGATCTCTCCTAGTTAATTGTCAGTAGCAACTCTATCTTTAGCCCGCATCCATGCAAAGCGCTCCATAGCCGCTCTTCCAAAAATACCCAATGCATGTCGACAATTCTTTTCCCATTTGTGTGCTCCACACGCCATCTTCCAAAAATAGATCATAATCATGAAAACAGCTAAGTCCTGAATCTATCTCTATACTCCGCGTGTGATTCCTTCCCGATCCTCTCTCACCTTTGAACGCGCTTTGCTCTTCCGCGTAAATCTTCTATATGCCTTCTACAAAGTGTTATACATTTTCTGCTCAACATTACCCCACACTAATCGCATTGCATTGTCACCCCAGTAATGGCTACCTCTTGAACGCTCAAAGAATAAGAAAGAATATAAATGGAATATAGTAAAGAATTTTCTATAAAAAGAATTATTTACTCAACAAGATCCTCTCGCTTCAATTCAAGAATCAATTTTGGATATTCTTCCTTTATCTCTACCTCTAATGTCTCGCCACTCATTTAGCATGGCGTCTGTGTTTTTGGAATATCTACCGCATAGACTCCAACTCATCTTGGGAAATTTCTCCTTTTCATTTTGTAAAACTAGAACAATGTTAGACATTGTAGACATTATTCCTTCTAGCAGATCCATCTTTTTGTGCTATAATCTTCCCCAACTCATCTATCCTTTCCTTATGGGGTTCCTATGCTACTTTGCAAAGGCCTCACGCTTTTATTTTTGCCAATGTCAACCAATCTACGTGAACCAATGTCTCATCCTTCATCACCTTTAGGACTTCATTTTCCTCTACCATGGTCCTTATCTGAATGACCACCTCCGAGTCAGTGCAAATATTCAATGCTTGGTCTACTTTCCTCAGCTCCTCCTGCAAGGTTTGAAGCAATGCCTCATAAGATACACTATTCCTCATCACCAAAGCCTTTGCTTGCTCTCGCTTCTCGCCAGATCTTTTGGTGCTAGCATGCACATAAGTCCATCCTCAAGCACCAAATCCACTAAGGTATGTACATAATGCATTGCCGAAGGAAATTTTTTAGGTACCTTGGACTCCAAATGTGGTCTTGCTTTCAGGACATGGTATCCAATTTCCTCTACCATGCTGATGAATGCATCATTCTTCTTCTGCTCTAAGTCCTTCTCTTATCGTAGGCGCGCTATCTCTACATCTTTGGCCTTGATCTTTTCTTTTAGTGCTCTAATAGCTGCAGCTTTATCCACATTCCTCCTTTCCACTCTAGATGCCTTCATCAAGGCATTACTTACTTGTTCGTCGACATAACAAAGAGGATTTAATATTATATGTCTTTCCTGAGGTGTCTTCTTCAATCTTTTTGATACACATGACTCTTCACATATGTCGAAGTCTGGTTCATCCATATGTGTCTACATTGACCAAGATAGTTGTTTCCTTGTGCGCACGGTGGCCATGTCCTCATCCATTAGCTCCCATCCATACAATTCCTTAAGGCCCATTGTGCTTTGGAAATGGGCACGGATAATTTTACTTGTGTCCTCAGCATAGCCCATGACCGGTGCAATATACTCCCCACTTGTCCTCTTTGATCTTGGCCCCTTAGGAACTTGAGCACCAAGATTTGGAGCTTGTTCTGTTATGCCCTGAGCAGTCTCTTGCATTGTCTCATCTACCTCCTTTACTCCTTCTCCATCCTTCATTTCTTCGTCCTTTGGATCTTCCATGTCCTCTGGTGGTGTAGGAGATTCGGGCACTCTCTCCTTTGTTATGAAACAAGGGATAAAATATGTGGAATAATCCTCAAAGAATCGCAACAAGAGAAACTAATATGCGTAAAATATTACAGATCTCAAATAAAAGTGCGTAAATAAAATAACACAACACAAAGAGAAAAATTTAACATGGTTCACCTAATTTGGGCTATGTCCACCAAGAATCACTTGCTCAAATTTTATTACAAGCCACCACTCTCTCAATATAATACCTGATCTGTTTGGAGCTATGCTCAACAAACTCTGCTGCAAATTCACACCCGAATTCAAAGCACATATGCAATGTTTTTATATTATGTCTACCATATGAACAAAACCATATAAATAGACAATCGCTAAGCAGCTTTTACAAAACCGGCAGGGTATCAAAACCATGGGCCAAAATCGTCCCATAAACCTATGGGTCAAAAACCCACCCATATGAGAAAATAATGTTTCCTAATATATCGGGCACGTTTTAAGGCCCATTTTTTTTTTTTCTGGGGTGCTGCCCCCAAACCCCGGCTTAAGGGCTACCACCCCCCCCCAAACCCCGACAAGACAAGTCATGGAAAGTGTATAGTCTTCAACACTTTCTCACATGAAAACAGTTCCACAACCTAACAATCTCCCACTGAGACTAGTTTTCCTCTGAGCAAGCTTCTCAACCCTTCACTAGTTTCTGTGAAGACCAACCAAAGCTGAACATAGCTTTAGTTTTTCCCTTGTGACCACCTTGGTCATCATGTCTGCAAGATTATGACTGGTATGAATCTTCTCTAGCTTTAACTTCTCTTCCTCCAAAGCTATCCTGATGAAATGGTACCTTAACTATATATGCTTCATCCTAGAGTGGAAAGTAGAGTTCTTAGCTAGGTGTATAACACTCTGACTATCACTATGCAACTTTCCTTCCTCCTTCTTATGCCCCAACTCCTCAAGTAATTATTGTAACCAAATCATTTCTTTGCTTGCCTCTATGGTAAAAACATACTTAGCCTCCGTGGTTGACAAAGCCACCAACTTCTATAGTCATGAAATCCAACTTACTACTGTCCCACCTATAGTGTAAACATAACCCGTTATGCTCCTCCTACGTGTCTACATCTCCAACCATATCTGAATCTACATAACCACACAAAGTGGTGTTTGATCCATTATAGCACAAAACTATCCCCATGGTCCCTCTCAAATACCGAAGGATCCACTTTACTTTGCCTACTAGTGATCTCTACCTGGATCACTCATAAATCTACTCACCGCTCCCACTGCATGGGCAATATCAGGCCTAGTGCACACCATGGCATACATCAAACTGCCAACCGCTGATGAGTAAGGTACCTTGACATTTGGTTTCTCTCCTACTCTGTCTTAGGACACTATTCCTTTGATAACTTGAAATGGCCTGCCAAAGGAGTCCCAACCGGTTTAACATCCTACATATTAAACCTCTCTAAGACCTTCTTAATGTACTCTTCCTGAGATAAAGTCAACTTTCATTCCTTCCTATCCCAAGATATCCTCATACCAAGGATTTGTTTGGCTGCCCCCAAATCCTTCATAGAAAAGGATTCACTTAGCTACTTCTTGAGTACTTTTATTTCCTGCATGTTTATACCTGCAACCAACATGTCATCCAAATACAAGCAAAGGCTAATATAACTCGCCATCCTCAAATTTCTTTATATACACATAATGGTCAGAATGACATCTAATATAACCTTACTCCATCATGAAGCTATCAAATTTCTTATACCATTGACGTGGAGCTTGTTTCAAGCCATACAAGCTCTTCTTCAGTTTGCACACCATCTCCTCTTTACCTTTGACCTCATAGCCCTCTGCTCGCGATATATATAGTTCCTCCTCCAAATCACCATGGAGAAATGTAGTCTTTACATCAAGTTGTTCTAAGTGCAAGTCTTCTGCTGCAAATATTCCTAGAATAGTTCTAATAGAAGTCATTTTTACTACAGAGAAAAAAATCTCATCAAAATCTATACCTTTTTTTCGTGCAAACCCTCGACCACCAACCGGGCTCAGATCTTTTTTCCTCCTTCTTCCTCTTTGACTTTGAACACCCACTTGTTATGTAATGCTCTTTTTCCTTTGGGTAGCTTTACCAAATCCCATGTCTAGT
Source organism: Taxus wallichiana var. yunnanensis (assembly GCA_018340775.1). Lineage (NCBI taxonomy): Eukaryota > Viridiplantae > Streptophyta > Pinopsida > Cupressales > Taxaceae > Taxus > Taxus wallichiana. The sequence goes on from CM031243.1 coordinate 605,361,197, forward strand.
TTTCCATGAGAGCCTGATGCTCCTCATCTATGGCTTGCTCCCACTTCTTCCTGACATCTACCTGCATTGCTTCATCAAAGCTCTCTCGCTCTCCACTATCAAGTGAGTAATAAATAATAAAGAGAAGGAGAAAACATTCTGTGTTCTCTTCTTCTTACCCTAGAAGACCTCCTCAATATAGGAGTTTGGGGTTCCTGTTGAGGAGGTTCCTGAATTGATTCATGTGTCACTTTCCCATCCTAAGATCCTCTACCACTGCATATTCTTTCTTAGATTCTTCCTTGTTTTCCTGCAACTGCTGCTTATACATGACTTTTTCATTAAAGACCACATCCCTAGATTGAATGATTTTCTTGTCCTTAATACTCCAACATTTATATCCAAAGTCATCACCACCATAACCAATGAAAGTACATTTTTCTGATTTAGCCTCTAGCTTGGTCCTATCATCCTTGTTTATATGGACAAACACCTCACATCCAAAGACTCTAAGAAATGAATAATCAACTTTCTTACCATACCAAGCCTCCTCAGGTATGCCTCCATCCAAGGCACTTGAGGGTCCTCTGTTTATCAAGTACACAATTGTGCTTACCGCTTCTACCAAAAAGAAAGAGGCAATCTTACATGTAACCTCATGCTCCTAAAGACATTCCATTATTGTTCTGTTCATCCTTTTTGACACCCCATTTTGTTGTGGAGTTCCTGAACCATATTTTTCCTGTAGATTCCATTCTTAGAACAATAATCATCAAATTCATTATTGCAATACTCCCCTCCATTATCTGGACCTGAGACATTTTAGCTTAAGACTGTTTCATTCTCTACCAAGGCTTTCCATTTAACAAAAGTGTCAAATACATCAGATTTGTTTCTAATACAATAAACCCAAACTTTCCTTATTGCATCATCAATAAAAGTAACATAATAACTTGAACCCCCAAGAGATGATACTTGAGCCGCCCCCACACATCAAAATGCACCAACTCTAACTTACTCTCTTTCTTTGTAGGTCCAACCTTGAGAAACCTTACTCGCTTTTGTTTCCCATATATGTAGTCCTCATAGAACTCCAAACTTGTTTCTGTATATCCGGGCAAATCCTTCTTTATGATCTCCATGCCCTTATGGCTCATATGATCGAGCCTATAGTGCCACAATGTTGTATCTACTTTTGAAGCCACAAGATTACAAACATTAGTGCTATAAGTGGTTAAATACAAGGTTCCAACCTTCTTACCTCTTTCCACCACAAGAGCACCCTTGGTAACCTTCCAAGAGTCCGTTGTAAATATCACAATATAACCATCACTTCCCAACTGCCCTGCCGATATCAAATTTCTTCTTAATGTAGGCACATGTCTAACATCCTTCAATAACCAAGTATTCCCATTCTGCATCTTAACCTCGAATGTAACCTTTTCCAACTATGCCGCAAGGCTCATCATCACTAAGAAAACATGCCCAAAATCTCCTCAACATAATCAACAAAATAATGCCTATGTGGAGAAGCATGGAAAGAAGCCCTAAATCTAAAACCCAAGATTCAACAATATTGTGCAAAGAAAGAATCAAAGCATCCTGACATACATTACCCGTTGCCACATTTGCCTCCTTGTTTTCTTCCTATCATTTCTTCTTGTCTCGAAGCTCCTAACAATCCTTCTTTTCGTGCCCAAACCTTCCACAATGCCAACATACTATCTTATTTTTGGATTTTGACCTTGCCCGATCTTTTGATTTTCCACAGCTTCCTCTATTCTTCTGTCTCCCTCTAGTTTCCATTGTCAAAGCATTCATGAAGTAGAAGATTCACCAGAGCTTTTTCTTCACATTTCCTCACTTAGAATCACCCCTACAACATCCTCAAACTTCAACTTTGAGTTAGTTGGAACCGAGTTGCTTACCGCCATTACTAGGCTATTCCAACTCTCAGGTAAAGAGCACAGAACTAATAAAGCCCTAACTTCTTCATCAAATTCTATTATAACTAAAGCTAACATATTTACAACCGTATTAAAATCATTTAAATGATCTACTACTGAACCATTCTCAGACATCTTCATATTAAACAACTTTTTCATTAAAAATATCTTATTAGAGGTAGAGGGTTTTTCATACAACTTCCCTAATGCATCCATCAATTCTTTTGTAGTCTTTTCCTTTGAAACATTAAATAATATCGAAGATGTAAGACACAATTCCGATTGTCCTAAGTGCCTTCTTATCTAGCAAATCCCATTTCACATCCGTCATGCTCGAGGGTTTGTTCACCTTCTCAGATAATGGAATATAAAGATCCTTTTGATAAAGGTAATCTTCCATCTGCATCTTCCAAAGACTTTAATTCTGCCTGTTGAATTTATCAACCTTAGATCTTCCATCATCTGCTATAGCTCCCACTCAAGATAAAACTTTCCCTATGATTCAAAACTTTAGCAAACCAAACCAGACTCTGATACTAATTGTTAGAAAATAAGGGATAAAATATGTGGAATAATCCCTCACGTAATCACGAAAGTAGAAACTACTATGCAAAAATATTACAGATCTCAAATAAAAGTGCAGAATAAAATAACATAACACAAAGAGATAGTATTTAACGTGGTTCACCCAATTTGGGCTACGTCCACCAAGAATCACTTGCTCAAATTTTATTACAAGCCACCGCTCTCTCAATACAATACCTAGATCTGTTTGGAGCTATGCTCAACAAACTCTACAAAATTCACACCCAATTCAAAGCACATCTGCAATGTTTTACATTATGTCTACCATATGCACAAAACCATATAAATAGACAATTGCTTAAGTAGTTTTACAAAACCGTGGGTATTAAAACCATGGGCCAAAACCGTCCCATAAATCTATGGGTCAAAAACCCACCCATATGAGAAAATCACGTTTCCCGATATATCGAGCACATTTTAAGGCCCAAAAAAAAATTTCGGGGGCTACACCCCGAACCCCTACACTCGGGGTTGCGCCTCCGGCCCCAAACCCCGGCGAGACAATTGTGGAAAGTGTACAATACTCTTAGTGTATAGTCTTCAACACTTTCTCACATGAAAATAGACTCCACAACCTAACATCCTCGGACTCTTCTTCCTCCTCGTCCAACTTTAAATTTCTCCTTCTTTTCTCGCTTATCTCTCAGTGGAGAGAGTCATGGTTATCTGCTGATTTACTTGTGGTGTAGTACTGGGTTCTAGTTCTTCCGAATACCCTTTTGAAACGACGCTCTCTTTGTCGCATCCATGTCCTCATCACCTCCTATTTACACCTAAGGTGGTGTAGTTGTGTACTCAGTTCCTACCTTATCTGTAGGCTTCATTCATCCTCTATGCTCCAGGCCACCACTATCTTCTCGTTCATCTTCCTCTTCATCCACCATTATAGTCTCTACAGGATGTGGAGTTGGCACATTCTCTACTGTATGCTTACCCTTAGGCGGCCCTGGAAGCGCGAACTCATTTTCCACATATTTTTTGTTCTCCAGCTTGGGTTTGAGTTGAAGATACACAAACGCTTACTCCAATGTCTTCGATCGCCAAGCTTACTAGCTTCATGCTTATTACATTTGAGATAAGCCTCTCAATGTAGGCAATCCATCTTGGATATACATATGTTTTTCTCAAAGTGTGATAATCACAATCTACCTTATATGAGAGGAAGTTTAGGTGGTGTGCATCTTTGAATCGGTGACTTGATGCCTGTAAGGAGCATGCTATGAAGGCATATGGTAGTTTGCACCAAGGGCTCTAAGCTCCATCCTTCATCACAAATCACGTGATGTAAAAATGTTGGTAGACCGCAAACTATACTGCCTTACCCACCACCGAAGGTAACTCCTTGGGTATGCGCCACTCTTCTTCGAATGCCGCATGGAGCTTGTCATACCACATATCCACCCTCTATTTAAATGGCCCACCCATGGTCCCTTCGCATAATTATTTATCAAATCTTTCCGCCAGAGATTTATTTTCCATGGGGTACTCCCAAATCTTTTCCTTTGGCCCATCGGGCACTCCAATCTCCATAAACACCAAAGACAATAAAATAGCACCAAAACTAATTTTTTCACCTATATGTGCTTCTTCAATGATTGTCTCTACTATGTAACCCGTGATATTGTAGATCACTCCTTGAGACATTTTCCTTACAATGTGCAGCCACATTATATTCACTTGCGACCACCTTTCTTGGTCATTCAACTTTGTTATCAGATGTGCAGCTTCCTGTACCATTGGGTACTTCTTCAATTTATCAATGTCCATGCCGCACGGACCCTTGGTATATCCTAGCTCCTTCCTTATCTCAAGGATCATTTTTTTATCTATTATGTAACTCACTAGATCTGCTCGTGAGGCCCTTAATCCTGCCATTGTTGAAATTAAGGTGATTGTGATTCTAACCCTCCATTCGATGAAGTAGAAGAAGTCTTCATGGACTTTGCTCATCAACCATTGATACAATGATTCATACTTTCCAAAGTATGGCAACTCGTATAACCGGTAGACTCCAATATGCTTTAGTAATTTCTCTCCAGTAATCCATCGTACACCTCAAATGTCTTCTTCTCGGCGCTTGTTTGTTTTCATGCTCAACAACGCATCTAGTTCCTTCTTATTATTCGACGTGCAATGGTTGTAAGCGCTGATCTTACATTTATGGATGTGGGAATCCTATTATTGTCCCACAATCATGCCTTTCAGATATCGTGATTTCTAATAAATTACTCTCGAGCAATTTCTTCTTCCCTTTACTCTCATTACAAGTGCTTTCTTCGGCGCCATTTGAAAATATCTCATTTCTATCCTCTATAACAAGTAAGTTAAAACCCTAGTTCGAATCTCCGTGTCCGAGTGGAAATCGTGTGCCCTAGATCTTTCGTAACGCATTTGCTTCGCTCAAACCCTTCACCTATGGGGACACAAGCTTCTCCTATGCACAAATCTTCTCTCCACATCTAGTTTCACACTCTTTTCACCTCAACACGATTTGCTCTGGCTCGTTTGCACTTAGCTCTTTTTAAATTCTCATAATTTCAATGGTAAGAATGAACTCACATCCCATCCTTATATAGATTTTCAAAAATTTAGTACATTTATTTCTCCTTCACCTACCAACAATCCTCTCATTAATTGACCATTTTCATTCTTTCCACGTGGTACATCTTCGCACCCAAGCTATAACCTTCTAGCACGCCTTCCTACCTTCTAGCCATGGACTTCTCTCTGAGCACCTCCATGCACCCGAGTACCTCACCACTGCACCTTCCCTTGGTAGTTATCATGGCCCATGCTTACCTCACATTATACTTGTTTCTTCATTCATCTCCACCTATTGTCCTTGTTTCTAGAAAGCAATCTTTTTTTTGTAACAATTCTCCAAATTGAATAACACCCACAACAGCTTTGTTCCTTTCATGTGTACTTTTTTTCAACAAATCATGTACACGGATATTAATAACCACCCACACTAATTGTATGGGGTTTACCACCAAGAAGACTTATTTATAGTAGGGCTTTAGCCTACTCCCGCCGAAGTATGTGGCTAACCGTGTTCCAAAGAAGTGCCTCTAATTGGCAAGTGCCTATTTTAAGTATGTGAGTGATAACATACAACCCCAACCAATGTACCTTGAGTTTTCTTGGATGGCATAAAAACTTAGAATCATAAAGGAGAACCATCTCATTCTATCTCAAGATTTTTGTCCCTAATGTGCCTATCATGCCATACTTTCTTTGGTCTTTTATTGTTTTTTACTCCAATGTGTTATTGCTCATCACTCATCCATCTTGATTAACTTTTGAATCTATTCTTGTAATGCTTGTTCATTAGCTATACCTCTAGCATGCACAATACACAAAGAAGGTAGCATTAATTCCATAGGAAGAACTGCTTCTACGCCAAACATCAATTGAAAAGGTGTGGCCTTGTTTAGCCACTTGTATGTTGTTCTATATGCCCAAAGTACTACAAAAACTTTATCATCCCAATCCTTCCTTCCAACATCACAATTTTTTGTCGATGTCCACTCAAAATATTGTTGAAGGCCTCATCATTCCCATTTTCTTGAGGATGATATGGTGTAGTATTATGGTGTGTAATCATGAATTCATCCAATAAAGTTTTGATTGTCTCATTCGTAAAATGTGTGCCCCTATCACTGGTCAAACTCAAATGACATCCATACCTTGTAATAATATTTTCCCACAAAACTCTGACTACCGTCAGCCACATGTACAATCCTTTATAGGCGTTGCTTCTACCCTCCTTGTCGATAGTCTATGTAATCGATGATATAACGCGATCTAGTCCTACGCGCGGATGGTGAAATAGGACCTACAAAATCAATAGCCCATTTCTCAAATGGTTATGTACAAGTAATAGGTCTTAGAAGCATTTCATCTCATTGACCTAGTTTCCTAAGGAGCTGACAGTGATCACAAGCCTTGCAATATGCTTTACAATCTTTATATAGGGTCTCCCACCACAATCCAATGAGTAAAATCTCGCGAGCGGTGGCGCACCCGTAAAGTAGTCACCTACAATACCACCATGAGCTTCCTCTAAAATATCTATGCACTCATGTTCTAGTACATAGTGGCATAATACTTCATCCCGACCTAACTTGTACAGGTCACCACTAATCAACATATAGGGTGTTGCATGTATAGTAATTTGTTTCTTCTCTAAGGATTGCATTCCTTTTAGTGCCATACCTGTTCGTAAAAAAGACAATAATGCCCTCTAATTTTGATGGCATGCGTTATAACCTATATAAATGTGCATCGAGCATTGTATCTTCAATGGCCTATGCTTCTTCTCCCGACTATATTTTGGATAAATGGTATAGTCCATAATCACTTTTACCCGGTTTGACCACAACCGTGAAATCAAATTCTTGAAATAATCATGTGTACTCTCTCTTGTTTCATGTTCATGTGGATGGTGATATGTTGCTTTCATGGTTTACTATAACTAGTTGAAGTTTCTTAATAATGGTAGTGTGATGAATGGTTGAAGTAAAAGTTGTAAATGTTTATAAGGACATTGATTCGCCCCCATCTTAGTGATTGTGCTTCCAACAATTGGTATCGAGAGAAGGTCCTTTGATCAATTTTAATAGCTTGAATGTGATCCTAGAAGCACAAGATGGATAAGTAGTCAAGAATTATCTAATGTTATTAGGTTGTGACATATGGAAATCAATAGTAAATGGAAAGACAATGTCATTCAAGTGAAAGAGGAATTTTTACTCCAAAGAAGACAATAGCTCCTCTGATGTTAGTGATAACAACTCATCCGATAGTGATGATGAAAATGTCAAGTGAGGTTCCTTAGAGGTAGAGCATGAGCATCTCATAGAAAAAATGAGAAAATCATATAAAGGTCATAAGAAGTCGAACAAGTCAAGAATAATTCCAACATGAAGATTCCATCTAATGTGAATGCTAACAAAGGATAACACTAGAATTCTATTCATGACCAAATGAATAAGTAATGAGTGTTTAAGTAGTCTCATGGAACATTCGAAGATGAAGAGGCTGAGGTAGACTTAGAGGAAGAGTTGGTAAGTGCTCTAGATAAGTTGGAGATCCAAAGAAATAAGAATCACAAAATAAATTCATTAGTCAAATATTATGAGGGACAGATCAAGATCTTTAAATAAATGCTTAGAATAAACACCAAGGAATATGAAGATATAATCAAACATGTTGAAACTCAGTGTCAAAGTTGTGACAACTAGTCTCAAGGTTGTACCAAGCTCAAGACAAAGATGGAATCCCTAAAAACAAGGAAGAAGAGTGCACCAAGTTCAAAATAGAGATGGAATCCTTAAAGGTAGAACTAGAGCATATAACTAGTAAAATGAATACCTATGCGAAGTTTGAAAAGAGTTCAAATGATCTAAATGACAGGATGAGTAGAAAAAGTCTCTAATGATAAGGCAGGTCTTGGATTCAATGGAGATGATAATAAAATCAATAAAAATGGTAATGCAGATCCTCAAGATCGAAAGATAACATGAAGGATGCTAATATGAACAAGAAATTCAAGAACAATATGAATATAAAGTATGTTAGACTACATAATGCTATGAGGTATGCAAATTCATTCTATGGTTATTGTTATGAATTTGGTTAGTTTGGTCACAAAGAAAGAGAATGTAGAATGTCCTTCAAGAATGAGTATTCATGGAGTAATGCAAGGAATCAAAGTCCATATTAGTCAAGAGGTAAGAGTTTTGTTTGCTATAATTGCCATAATACTTGTCATATTACAAGATATTGTCATCATGTAACAATAAGATAGGAAAAGAAGGTTGGATCTCCTATAATTCAAGAAAGAACACAAGAAAATATGTGTTTCATGAAGTCCGACCTGTGGATGAAGTGAAAGAGGACAAAAAGCATATCAAGAAGTCAAATCCTGTGAATGAGGTTAAGAATGATGAAAAAGTTAGACAAGCCTAGCTTTGATATGTCCACAAGCAAAGATGGGTTGTTTTCCATAATAAATCATAAGTCGAATGTTAAAGAAAGAAAAGAATACATGATATCATCTCGATAGAGAAGAAGAAGGAAAATGACGTAAAAATCAAGCTAGAAGTGTTGATAAAGTCAAAGAGGATCCTAAAGATAGATTATCAGTCTCATGATTGCAAGTTGATTGAAAAAGAATAGAGATCTAGGAATCTCCCAAATTCATGATGTTCTAGATCCTTAAGAAATAGGGTGTCTCTATTAGGATTCATAGATGCATTCATCACTCATTTGAAGCACCATGTAGATGTGTTATAGGTATGTAGTTCTAAGGTTTGAAAACTTGAGGCAAATTGTGAGAAGAATAGTAAAGGTGTTAGAAAATATTTGTATGATGACTTGATTAGACCATTCAAATTCATGGAGATATGTTGCAAATTGAAAATCTTCAAGAAGGATTGTCAACGCTAAGCGAGTAGATATACAATCAAAGAATGTGGTGAGAATAGAATTGTTTTTGTGGACCGATATAAGTCCTGTAATAGAAAGTGATTGATTATTATTCTCTACGGTTGTATTGATGCTTTATTTTTGTTTTAGTTATTTTATTTTCTTAGATTTATTGTGATGAAGATTTTTTTATGAAAAAGGTTTGTCACAAAGAAACATGTCTTGATGAAGACATGGATAAGCTTGTTATTATTTGAGTAGCTCAAAGGAGGAGAGTATGGACACAGGAGATCTAGTTTCTTTGTGAGCTTGGAACAAGGTATGCAAATTTTCTTGTTTCATTCTTTCATACATAGGTCTGAGTGTATAATTGATGAAGAAAACATTATGAAGTCAAAGAAGGAGTCTATTGTACTATTATGAGAAGGTCCATCTCAGCTTACATCAAGAGAAAGCAATTTTTTGAGGTTTGCATAATCTCAATAGGTATTAGTCAAGAAATCATAAAGGAGTCAAAAACTAAGGGGGCTAAGTAGGTAGTTTATTAGCTCCATGATCAGGTATGAAGATCTAAGAAAGTATGCAAAACCATGAAGATGGGTTGGAGAATGTTAACTAAGCTAAGAAGTGTTGTTGGTACATGAGAGGTAATAATATATTTTTCCTTGTTTCAATTGATTGGAAAAAGTCGTAGTTGAGCCTGATCTATGTTGAAGAAGTAGTATTTGTATTGGTGTCAATTGGTATTACATCAAGAAAATGGTAGTTGAGCTTGTCATGAGTTGAGAAGTTATATTGGTATCCATCATGTGTTGATAAATACTTGATCAAAAATTTGAGTTAGGTTAGTAGTCTTGAGATCTAAGCTCATTTGGAGAAGGTATGCATTGAGTAAGGGGAGTATGTCATGTTTTCAAAGTTTGGTTGATGTTTCCATTAGTTGGTTGATGCTTCTAAGTATAGTCAGTTCTGATTTTGATAGCAAAAGAAGAGAATCAAGAAGTCATGTATCTCCTTTAAAGTCAAATGAGGAGAATGTTCTAAAAAGGGAGAGTATGTTCCTATAATGCTTAATATTTGTTGCAAGAAGGTGTGTTGAGGTTTTTTTACAGGTATGATCATGTTTGATTAGTTTTGGTATAATGATTAGAAAGGGGGAGCATGTTTTGTTTCCAACAATTGGTGTCATGTAGCTCCATGTTTTGAATTTGTCTACAACAGTTGCTATTACGACAAACCACTGTGGATAGTTAGATTACGACAAACCACAAACCACTGTGGATAGTAGTTCTCACACACAAGAAGGAAAAAATAATGAGGGGCGTAATAATGGAGATGGTGGATTTTGAGGTGGATATTGGATTAGAGATCACAATGGTAGAGGAAAGTTTACGCATGGGACATGTTATACTTATGGCTCACTAGATCATTACTAGTGCGAGTGTCATATGAATCGGGTTTTCATGTATTGTGGAAAGGCACACAAGGTTGAGGATTGTTTGGATCTCTATGAACATATGTGTAAAAACAAAAAAATGATAAAGGTATGGGGATGATTAAGGTGGAACATGATAAAAATGAAGAGTGGGATCCAAAGAAGAAAGCTAATATAGAATTTCATCTTGTGTTAGTCATTACTCGCACAAAAGCAATGCGTGTACGAGAGTCTCTTAAAGCAAAACCCCTTATTAAAAGAGAGGAAGTCATACATGTCAAATATCTAGATGCTTCTCATTATAAGAAGGTATATCAGGAAACTATGGGTGTTATAAGGTGAGATCCAACATTTGAATGAGTGAGTGTGTGAGAGGGGGTGTGTGAGGGGGACATAGATTCCATAGAAATATGTTGATGATCTGAAGAAAGTATGCAAGATGTTGCACTAATAGAATATCATTCCTTTACTGGGAGAATGGTTATGAGATAAAGTACTTGCATGCAGGAGTTGAGCTCAAGCAACATATAATTCATGCAAATTTACCACCACAGACCATGAATATGATAAATAGATTACACTGGATGTAGTGATAGATGGTTGGTTGGTGAGTAACATTATGATTGACACAAGTGTAGAGGTCAATGTGTTAACATTGGATGCCTGAACCAAATGGGAAGGCCACAATTGCAGCCATCTTCTAATGTGTTGTACATAGCAATAAGACAAGGGCCATGCCCATTGAGTGTTAAAATATGCATCCATCACTATTCAAGGAGCTAAGTTTACATGTTATTTTGAGGTATTGGAACTTTCTAAAGATGATAATTTCAAAGATTGCTTGGACGATCTTGGTGCTATGCTAACAATGTTGATTTGTGCTTCAATAAAAGATATATCAATTTTGAGAACAAAGATGAGTGTGTGATCATACCCTTGGATGATGTGAAGGTTGTACCTTATACCAATCCTATCAATGAGGAGGAGATAAACAAAATATATGCACATATAGTGTGCGACCTTGAGAACATGGAACCATCAAAGGAAGGCATACTTCATTGGGAAGATGCACAATCTATTAGTGACACTACTAGTGTTGCTTGTGATAATTAGGCCCATGACACTTATGAAATGGTAGGTCATGAGGTCAAGGGAAGAGTCACTAGGATGATTAGACCACACATAATTAGGCGTTTGGGAAAGAATCGGCTTACCAAGGTACACTTGAGAAGAAAAAATTGACTCTTTCTTACACAAAATGGAAGATCAATGATGAAACAAAGGAGATAAATGAAATATGATGGTCTATACCTTACGTGGAATAGTTGTGCACTAGCGGGTGACCCACAAAGATAATCTATTGGGCTGGCGCAAGGTAAGGGTAGCCTTCTTCTTAACAAGGTTTACTTAGAGAAATATTCATTCTCTTGTACGTGAGTATGATGGGAAGGCTCTTACTTTGATACACATCCATAATTGTGAGAGAAAATGGGAGTAGGGGTAGGAGGATATACCACCATCTCTTTGGGTACACAAGTTATAATCCATTTTATGTGGATGCACACGGCATGATATGTACATGATAATCTCAAGAAAGAGATTGCAACTTGATGAGACATGACTAAAGGTATGGCTCACACTTTTGATTATTTTTCTAATAAGCTATCCATACATAAAGCTCTACATATCATGAAACACATCACATTGGGATATAACATGAATGAAAAAGAACTTATGGTCTAGTTTTTGGGTGAACTCCGAGACCGAGGCATGTGAAGATGTACTGAAAATTGAGGAAACACTTCTACTCTTGCATGAAAGAGAAGGAAAAGGGGAAGATGGTCTACCTCATTGATGACGAGGAAGTTGAATATTTAGACATTAATCACACTTAGGGTGCACGTGAGGTGATGGACTCTACAGATGAGAAGGCATGCACTTACCATGTACCTATGAAGACTAAGATGGTGAATATTGGCACTGAGGATGCGCTTAAGGAGGCTATTATTAGAGATTATTGGTCAGAACTAGAGATTGTAAAGATAATTGAGATTTTGCACGAATTCTAGGACTTGTTTTGAAGGGGTTACCATGAATTGAAGTTCATACATCCCTCATTGGGAGAAATTAAGATTAAGTTAAAAGAAGACGCGCATCCAGCCTTGAAGAGGCCTTATAAGATTAACTCCGAACTTGTGTGAGAAGGTAAAAGAGGAAATTGATAAGATATTTAAGTCAAGGATCATAGAGCCTATTGAGGAATCTTAGTGGGTCAGCCCCATGGTGATAAGTATCAAGATAGATGGCCGTATTAGGATCTGTGTGGACTACATGGTACTCAATGCTTCATGTTTCATAGATACTTTTCCCACACCATTCACTCAAGAAATTATTGAGGGAGTTGCATGACATGAAATCTATTCATTCACTGATGTATTTTTAGGGTATCGCCAAGTGAACATTACGTGCGAGGATTAAGAGAAGACCACCTCCACCACCGACCGGGAATTTCACATATACTTGTGATGCCCTTTGATTGAAGAATGCACTAACAATGTTCTCACACATTGCTATTCAAACATTCCATGACTTTATCCATAAGTTTTTTCAAGTTTATCTGGATGATTGGGCCATCTATGGGCTAGTAAAAGACCATTGTGATAGTCCGAGATTGATAGTTTAGAGATGCAGAAAATTAACATCTCTTTAAACATCAAGAAGTGTATCTTTTCCACCCCCTTTGGTACTTTACTTAGGCGTAAAATTTGTAAGGATGGATTGTTGGTAGATCTAACTAAGATTGCAGTAATTTTGGGGCTAGAAGAACCTACTAATCAGAGTGAAGTGTGTGGTTTCTTGGGGAAAAATTGTTACTATAAAAATTCATTAAAGGATATGCAAAGATTTCCACGCCCGGGAAGAAATACTCAAGGTCAAAGGAAAGTTTTATTTGGGTGATGCACAACAACAAGCATTTGAGCCCTTAAAGGAGAATCTTACTACCGCACCTATCTTGTATTTCCCTTTATGGAACAAAACTTTCCATGTACATGTTGATGCTTTTGGCATGACTATTGACATAATCTTGGTGAAACCAAGAGAGGGAAATGTGGATCATCCCATGTGCTTTGAAAGTAGGAAGTTGACACCAGCTGAGAAGAACTACACAAATATAGAGCATGAGGCATTATCCATGATCTACTTGCTTCATAAGTTTTGACCGTAGTTATTGGCCACACTATTTATCTTTTACACATATCATATGGCATTAACGTACTTAGTTAATAAACTAGTCCTGCAAGGATGCATCTACCACTAAATACTTATTTTTTAGGAGTTTTATTTTACAGCTTATAGTCAAGCCCAACAAGAGCAATCTGGGACCTGACCACTTATCAAGGATCAACTCTAGAGAGGACGTGTAGAGTATTGAAGACACTATTCCGTATGCACAACTTTTCATATCAATCATACACTAGCTGATTTGTAAGATATTATAGTCTTTTTTTGTACTAGACTTGCACTAGAAGGAATGAAGACCTTAGAAACAAAGAAACTTGCAATTCATGATGTTTCATATCAACTCATCGAGGAGACATGTATAAAATGAGGGAGATGAGGTCTAGCATAGATGTGTTCTACAACATGAGCACGAAGCCATCATGGAAAAGGCTCATGAGGGAATAGTTGGAGGACACAATGCTAGAGATGCCACTATGCGTAAGATCCTTTTAGTAGGTCTTTGTGGGGAGACATTTAAGAAAGTTACCAAATATTTTGTCAAAGCATGTGATCACTATCAAAGAATTAGAAAGCATAGGAATAAAGAAGAGATGCCATTGAGGCCTATAGTAAGTGTGAAACCTTTTTAAAAATGGACCATTGATTTTATGGGACCTATTACACCACCCACACACAAAATAGGTGCATGCTACATCATCACATGTACTGATTACTTGACCATGTGGGTAAAGGATGTGCCTACAAAATATTGCATGACACTAACAATAGCAGTGTTCCTTTGGGAAAACATCATCAACATGTATGGATGTCCATTGAGCCTAACGAGTGATAGAGGAACTCATTTTTTGAATGAGACCATTAGAATTTTACTTGTAGAGTTTATGGTGGCACACCATAAGACCCCCATTATCACCCTCAAGAAAATGACACCGTTGAAGATTTCAAAAATATCTTGGGATAGACACTAACGAAGATATGTGATGTTGGAATAAATGATTGGGATGAAAAGGTATCAACCATTCTTTGGGCATACATGACAACCTATAAACAGTTGAACAAGGCCACACCCTTTCAATCGGTTTTTGGCGTAGAGGGTGTACTAACTGTGGAATTTATGTTACCATCCCTACATATTGCATGTGTAGGTGGATTTGATGATGAACAAGTAGTTGATGAGTGTATTGACAAGTTGATATAATTAAATGAGTGGCGTGCCATTGTATGTTGGAGTCAAGACATAAGGCATGGCATGACAGAACATCAAGAACAAGTATTTTTTAGTTAGAAAGATGGTACTTATATATGAATCCAAGTTTGCGCACCATCCATAAATTTAAAGTCCATTGGTTGGGACCCTTTGTAGAAGTGACTAGGATACTAGACTCAAGCATATGTCAATTACAAGTCTTTGGATGACACCATGTTTCCTTACTTTCAATAGGAGTAGGTCAATCCCTACTATAAATAAGCTTCTTATGTGTAAGTGTAGACATTAAATCATACACTTGGTTACATTTATAGGTCCTAATCACATACCACTATTCATATGATTCCTAAGCAAGAAAACTTGTAATTGACATCAATCTATGGCCTCTTTTCTCGTCTTTGTGGTTTCCTCTTTGGTCTTGCACACCCCACAACCCTATCTAATTTTTATTGCTTTATCTTTATTCACTCTTGACATCAACACCCATCTAGGACACCAGCCCGCCGAGGTGACCTCATTCCATCTGGGCACCCCAACCTCTTTATATCTTATTCACCCCTTTTAGGCCTCTTTTATCTTTTGGGTATCTTGTTTTCATATGGGTTGGCCTTTTCGTTGTAAATTACCTAAGGTTGCATCCAAAGGCATTCTAAGAGTATCAAAGTATCCATATAACACTCAATCAAGGGACAAGGGATCAGATTTTCTGCGTACACGCATAAGAGGGAAGTTCATTTTGACATCCACACATCTAATTATATTGCTACATCTAGCTATTGCTCACTATCAGGTGCATCTTGCACAAGAGCTTCCTATCGCATGATTTTACACACATGCACACAAAACTACATGTAGTTTGAGATGTAGTGTAGTGCTTAGTCGTAAGTTCACTTTTTCAGGGTGACTGTCAGGGTATGTCTGAATCCCTTTGCATCATTTTATTTTTAGGTTTGATGTGTTTTGGGGTTTTGCAGGAGATCATTTGTTTTGCAAGTTATAGGTGAATTATGCAGACATAATGTGATATACAAGTGATCAAAACCAAAGGTTAGAGACCACCTTGTAACACAATAAATATCAATTTATGAGTTCTTTTGTAGGCACGGGTGCCTAGTAGCAATCTTAAGTGCCCAAATGCCCTTGAACCAGTGAAGGCACCCCGGTCCAGGCTTGTTCAACATTCAAAGAAATTTTTGGGTCTGGTTTGGACAATCCGATCCTCCTGTTTGCTAGTTCTTGAGCCCAACACACTTTGGGGTTTATTACAAAATTAGCTAAGTCTTCTATCCTCTCTCTTACACTTAGGGTTTCATTATTATCTAGATTGTTTCTTGTGTCAAATATGTGCTCTATTAATCATATATTACATGTGAATCTAAAATATCTAGGGTTTATAAAAATACTATTTTTGTTAAATCAGCTTTGTAATAAGGCAATATTTCCACTTAGATTAGGTTTCCCTTTCATGTTTTGGCTTTGTTTTTTTGTTTTAATAAGTGCATTTGCACATAGGAGCTGATTAATACTTATTGAGATGATGCACAAATGACCGTTCATAACTTTAGTGTGGGGTGGATAATAGGTGTGAGTACGAGAAAAAGGAAACTATGTGTTTCGGTATGTCTATTGGAGTTGGTTTAGGGGTGTGCGTGACAATATAAAAATAAATGTGCTTGATGTCTATGAGGTGGGTATACACAAAAGAAAAGAAAGTGTTGTAAGTGCTTAGGAATGATGGTGTTGAAGGGTTTAGAAATTGTGCCGAATTGAAGACCATGCAGAGGCCACATAGTGTAACATGAGGGCGATAATAACATGATAGAGTACTTGCTACAAGTGCAAAGGAAGATGGATTGTAATGCAGGGAAGTGCACATAAGTATGATCGTAAGCTTGGAAGGTAGTGGTGCGCCGAAGGTCATGACTACCACGTGCGGAAGAAAGCAGAAAAAGCATGGAATAAAGAAAAAATGCATTTAATGTTGTGGAGTAGTGGTAGGCAAGGAGTAATTAATGCGCTCAAAATTTAGAAAAATATAAAAAGAGCATGGGCATAGTTCATTCTTACCTTGCATATTGAAGAATTTGAGTGATTGAAGAGCAACTAAGTGTGAATTGCGTGAGAAGAGAATGTGAAAAGGAAGATTTTAGATGAATCATAGTAAAGTACACATGGCACGAGTTAGAACTCTTTTGGTGGAAGTAAGAGCGTGGAAAGAAGGCGTGGAGGTTGGAAATACACAAATATTGAGGTTTGAGGGTTTATATTCACATAATTAGGGTTTGTAGAAAATTTTATTCGTAGAAATTCAAGTTATAGAACCGGGAATGGGGTTGCATGTCGCAAACTAGAGAACAAGATAGACTAAAGTGAGGACTTGGAAGAGTTAAATGCCCGAAAATTATGGCACAAAGATTGGGTAAGTTTTATCGATTCTAGGGCATGAGCTTTTTGAAATTTTTAAAGTTTGAAGAAATAGTGAAGTTAACAATAGACTAAAGAAAGCAACCACCATATCAACCAAAGGAAAGAATAATGGCAAAAATACGAATCTCAAGTAGAAGATGCATTGGAAGAGTGGTTCTCGAGATGCAATACCCATAGAGGTACCTTGGTAGGGAAGCCATGGTAATCACACTTGACTAAGTGTAATATTAACAGCTATAAACATCGCTTTGAGGCCCATAAAGAAGAAATTAACAAAGATGTGATAAGAAAAATGGACCAAAGGATAGAAACAGGGAAAATGGTGTATGCTAACATAGTAAAGAAGGACTTGGAGAGTGCGGGAGTTGTCCAACTATATGAATTTCCATTCTTCGGGAAACCTAAGAAAATATACTAGTGGCTAATGTTACGTGTCCATGAGGACTTCTTCTACTTTGCTATAAGACTAATGCACATCATCACACAATTGATCGAAGGGTAACATCCATGCACAACTCGAGCATCGAGATTGAGAAAGACCTAGGTGATGATGAGGTAGTAGAAGCCATGACTAAGCAATTCAACTATCAACATGGGAATCACGTGATGGAAGTTACAACCATCAATGATCTAGACAGTGCCGAATATTGCCGATTGGAGCCAAATATAGTAACAACGGAGTTGACAGGGTGGGAAGAGCTAGAGGATATCCCAAATATAGAGTTTGCAAAACTAATCCAGACACCCTAGGAATAATTTAAACAAGCGCATCATGAGGGTTAATTCATTGGGTACATCCCTCACCATTATTTGATCTTCCAATTCTATATTATTTAATTATTTAGAGATCATTCTTTAGAAACAAGTATTTCCGAGGATGGACAATATCCCTAGTGTGGTGTAGTCTATTTATTTGAGCTAACAGCCTAGGCGCACCGACATCTCATTTAGATAAATTAGAATGCTTGACCGAAGCACCTGAATCTACCAGGTCCCTCCTTTGTGTTGCTTGACACGATGTTAACATGTAGGTACATGATTATATATGTGACCAAGTGCTCAATCAACCATACATGTAGTCATGTGTGCTAGTATATCGTGTAGCATAACCCTATCACATCGACCATGTCTAATATAATGGAGTATATCAAATATTTATAGGGGTGGGGACTTTCCCTTCACCACCTATGCATCCTCAAAATAGTTTGCATGCTCAAAATAACCATGCATACATACAAAATAACTATAAAGCATGCATGCTTTCCTAACAAGCCTAATAATAGATTAATCTATAAATAAACTCTTCTTTAATCCTATTATTAGCTTGATCCATGCATGACCATTCATATTCACTTTATCCCAAAATATCTCTTGCTCGCTTTCTCTAATTTTAGCCCGTACATGCAAAATCAGCTAAGTCCTGGGATTAGACTTTCTCATGTAAAGCGCACCACTTCAACTCGGCTCTTGTATGAGTTCATGCACCGCACTTTCATGCCTCAATATTCCACGTTCCTTCTTGATACTTATTCAATTTTTCCAACCCAACATTACCCCACACTAATTACATTACCGCCCTTAGAAAGGGGTTGCTCCACTTATCTCTCCAAAGAATAAAAGAATAAAGAATGTCCATACAAGAATAAAAGACTAAATAGAATGGAATACTAACTAGTGTGCCTTACTCCTCGGATGGTTGCAGGAGTTTAGGTACCCCGCATGACCATTCATATTCACTTTATCCCAAAAATATCTCTTGCTCGCTTTCTCTAATTTTAGCCCGTACATGCAAAATCAGCTAAGTCCTGGGATTAGACTTTCGTGTGCGCACCACTTCAATCGGCTCTTGTAGATGAGTTCATGCACCGCACTTTCATGCCCCAATATTCCACGTGCCTTCTTGATACTTATTCAATTTTTCCAACCCAACATTACTCCACACTAATTACATTACCTCCCTTAGAAAAGGGGTTGCTCCACTTATCTCTCCAAAGAATAAAAGAATAAAGAATGTCCATACAAGAATAAAAGACTAAATAGAATGGAATACTAACTAGTGTGCCTTACTCCTCAGATGGTTGCAGGAGTTTAGGGTACCCTACATGACCATTCATATTCACTTTATCCCAAAAATATCTCTTGCTCACTTTCTCTAATTTTAGCCCGTACATGCAAAATCAGCTAAGTCCTGGGATTAGACTTTCTGTGTGCGCACCACTTCAACTGGCTCTTATATGAGTTCATGCACCGCACTTTCATGCCCCAATATTCCACGTTCCTTCTTGATACTTATTTAATTTTTCCAACCCAACATTACCCCACACTAATTACATTACCTCCCTCGAGAAAAGGGGTTGCTCAACTTATCTCTCCAAAGAATAAAAGAATAAAGAATGTCCATACAAGAATAAAAGAATAAATAGAATGGAATACTAACTAGTGTACCTTACTCCTCAGATGGTTGCAGGGAGTTTAGGGTACTCCTTATTTATGTCAACCTCTAATTCATTCCACTCTCCCAACCCCTTCTTCACTTTATCAGGGATGTCGCCAAGTATTTTCTCCATTTCATCCAGAGTCATGTCTTGAGCCTTGTGCTTGGTTCCTTTGTAACTCTAACAAGGCCCGATACCATTCCCTCCATAAAATCCATTTTTCACACCACCATCACCCTAGCTATTTTATTCATTATTTATGGGGTTCCTCTGCTACTTTAAGCGTGTCGCACTTCTTTGCTACCACCGCCATTTTTCCTTCTCTGCTAAGGACTCATCCTTCTTGCTACTAGGACCTCATTATCCTCTTGGACTATGTATGCTTTAAGGATCTTCTATGAATCCTCGCAGTTATCCAATGCCCATCCAACCTTCTTCAGTTCATCTTTCAATGTTTGGAGTATGGCATCATACTCTACAATTTAGCGTGTAATCAATCTTTTACTCTTCTCTTTCTTAGTTGCAACATCTATCTCGTGCCTCTTCTTCTTACGTGGATGGTCTCTCCTTGAGCGAGTAAGTGTACACAATCTTGTAGCAAATGCAAGGTTGATGGGTAGGTATTTTACGTCTGCTCATCAAACTCTGGCACACACCTCTAAATTTTCCCCCAATCTTAGCAATAAAATCCATAATCTCCTTCTTCCATTTCTTAGCCCTTCTGCACACCTCAATTAGTTGCTCAATTTGTTTTTCCTTGTTCTTATTATCTTCCAAAGAACTTCCCGAGCATGACCACCTTATATAATTTTCTTCTAGCCACCTCTGTCACACTTTCGTCAAGACATTTCTCATCTGCTCATCTGTGAACTCGGTCAACTTAATTGTCATATGTGTTCTTTGGGGTACTTTCTTCATCTTGTACCTTATGCAAGATTCCTCGTTTATTTTGAACTCGGGTTCCTCCATGTGCGTTTACATACTCCAGAAATTTCTTTCCTAGTGAACATATTCATACCCTTGGGATCTATTAATTCTTGACCGTATATTTGTTCATGAGCAAGGGTTCTCTGAACCTTGTGTAGATGATATTTGAAGAGTCATCTATATACACTAGGTCTGGTGTCTTCAAAATTTCTTCCACCTTTTTCCTCTCAGAATGCTTACCCTTGGGAATATGTGTCTCTGCGCTTGGGATTAGACCTTTGTCTCGATGCATCCCCTTGTTCACCCGATGGCTCACCAACATTCTTCTATTTTTATTCATCACCTTCTCCTATGGGGCCTTCCTCCTCACACTCACTATACACCTCTATGTCACACTGCTCTTCCTCTTCTATAGGATCCTCTTCTCCTCCCATATCCATAACCAAAGTGTTGCCCTAAGCTTTATGTAGGTTCTTTTGATGTTTCTTCCTCACTTCACCCCCTAGGCACATACTTACGCCTTTTGTTTAATTTCTTCTGTGGGCTTGGTTTAACAAGAGATATCCTCGAGGCCTTTTCAAAGTGGCATAAAGGGTCATGCACCAATGCTCTCTTCCTAGGTTTTCTTATAAGCTACCTCTTGTAGCCCTAGTCACATTTCTTCGGCCTCGAGGTCAATTCTGAGCTCTTCCTCTTCCTTCCTTTGGGGTATCTTCACTCAAAGATCTTTATACTTGTGTTTGGATGCCTTCTCGTGCCACGATCTAGTGTGCTAACATCCTCCATCTCCTCCTCCTCATACTTAAGCTCTTATTATTTTGTTCTAGGAGGAGTGGACTCACTCTCTTGCATGGTGCGAACTGTATGCTTTCCCTTTGGTATCTCTAGGAGTTTGGATTAATTTTTCAATGTAATTTCCATTTACTAGTTTAGGCTTAAGGTTGATAAATACCTTAGCACACCCACCTTTATGTAATAGCCAAATTCATAGAACTAATGATGATATCGTAGTCTCAATGTAAACTGACTTACTTGGATAGACATAAGTCTTGTCGAGCGTATGGTAGACATAATCAACTTTGTCTACATCAAATATGAGCGTCATCGCATCTCGAGACTATGTTTAATGAAGCTCAAAAATAACACGTTGTGAATTCATAGGGAGCCTACACTAAGGGCTCTACTTATAAGTCTTCATTTGGAATCTCCAATGCAATAGTCTTTGGTACACCGTGAACTCTACTCGCCCATCAACCATTTCAAATAAGTATCCCGGTATGCACCACTCATGTTCAAAATCCTCGTGCATTCTCCTATACCATAACTCAAGCCTTAACTTGTATGCCTTTCAGCCGGTGGCTCTATCACAAGTATATTTTTCAAACCTTTTGGCCAAAGAATTCTTTTTTGATGGGTACTACCAAATCTTTTCCTTCGAGCCATATGGTACCCTAATTTCTACAAATATAATTGTGACGAAAGATCACACCCCAACTAATTTTGTCTCCTTTGTGTGCTTCCTCAATAATAATTTCTGCTATAAATGTAACAAGGTTGTATATAATACCTTCTACCATCTTCTTTTTAATATAGAGCCATTTCTTATTCACCTTGATCTATCTCTCCTGGATATTTATCTTTGTTAACAGTGCACTTTGCAATCTTAACAACATGGTCAATTACATTGGATATGTTCATCGCGCACCCTTATTTTTGATAAGTTATCTCCAAAATAGTGACTTCCAAACCGTTGGGTTTCAGATTTGCACTTGGAATGAAACCATAGTCAGGGGACAAGTAAGTCCCTCCTCTTTAATGGGAGAGGTTCCCTTATTGAAAGCAGGGGCAAAACCTATGTACAAATACACAATCTTTCATTCAATGGTGGTTTCCCAACATCTTGAAATGTGCTTTATGCCTGGAAAGTTATCAATACATGAGGATAGAGGACTTGAAGAGAGGAGGGAGTCATAAGAAGACAATAATTTCAGGGAAAAGAGATTGCAGAGAAAAACCTTATATGTATTGAGCAAATGAGATATAGAGTAAAACCATTCACATTTATAATGGGCACAATCAACAGACTCAAAGTTCTTAAGATTGTATAAACTAGAACACAAAGTTTCTAAGCATGCAAGGATTAAATGATTCATAGATCGAGAGTAAGGAAAG
Source organism: Taxus wallichiana var. yunnanensis (assembly GCA_018340775.1). Classification (NCBI taxonomy): domain Eukaryota; kingdom Viridiplantae; phylum Streptophyta; class Pinopsida; order Cupressales; family Taxaceae; genus Taxus; species Taxus wallichiana. The sequence continues at coordinate 605,383,985 of CM031243.1, forward strand.
AGAAAGTAGAGGAAAAGGGGAAAACCTTTGTATTGATTTCTTCCAATTAGAAATTACAGTTCCAGAATATCAAATTTCCAACCCTTACAATGGCTTTGAAAGCTCATGATATAGCTCGTAAGAGACGATTACAACTTCCTCGAGAAAACAAGAAACAATTACAAATTATTCCAACCACTCACACCCTTTCGAATTCTTGATTCACAAAGAAATGTTAATGGTGGAAAAACCAGGTTCAAATTTATGGCCATTACATTATTTTTCCAGTTAAAATATGGGCCACTCAATTTTCTTTTACAACTTTAAATCTGGGCCACCCACATGGAAGGAATTGATTGGAGTGGGCTGCGAGCACCTTTTGCATTTGGTGCCTTTGAAGTTGCACTAAACCGATGACACATGTGGAGAGCTCCACCGATTCCTTTATACTTAGCTAAGTCGAGCCTATTTCTTGCTTGACCCATGTTGACCCCTAGACACGTGGAGGGCTAGCATTCATTTGAGTTTCCATTTTGGAAACACCTCTTAAAATTGCTTCGAGCAGATGCATGTCTCCTTTCATTGGTCTTGGACTTTTCAATGATCAACTTTGTCTCCCCATTGACTTAAACCAGTGGCGGTAGGGTGCTACTTGAGACCGACCCTTTGATTTCACGTCTAAAATGGTGCCATGTTGATGCGTGTCTCCTTCCTCTAGTCTCGACGTGGTGAGATGACGCTCATTTGAAGATTGGCCCTTTGGAATTTCTTCTGAAATGCACCGTTGAGGCATGTGGAGGCTCCCGCCGACCCGCTCATACTTAGTCAATTTCAACGATCGGCTCTGTCTCTTTTTGGACCTAGGACACGTGGAGGATTGGCACAAGTTTGAGAACTGCCCTCGTCTTTGACTCTTGAAGTTGCACCGATGAGGCATGTGGAAGCCATCCACTGAGTTTTCCATACTTAGATGATTTTAGCTTGTTTTACCTTCATTTTGATCTTGGGACACGTGGAAAACCTGTGCTTACTTGAAGACTATCTCTTGGACCCTGCCCCTGGAGTTGTGTCATTTGGATGCATGGAGGCTTTCACTGATGCTTGAAACATGGCCAAACCACATCCAATCAAAGATGCCCACGTACTACCCGTGGATTCTAGGGCAAAATTTACGGGAAGATACGCCTGTCATTCCCGACTGTGGGAAGAAAATAAAAAGAAGGGGAAAGACTCCACTATTACGCCTGACTTTTAAATTGTTCTCCATGAATGGGAAAAACTATAAACAATACTAGGCTTGAAACAATCTAATACTCCAAGGTATAGACTCAAAATTTTTCAAACTTGACTCCAAAAGAGGGGAATTTTGAGGGTGACAATAGCTAGCTCTTTCTGGGGATGACTTGGCTTGGAACAAAGACACAAGGCAAGATCAAGAACTACAGATAACTCTAGGAAAGAGGACCAGTGCCTTATCCATTGGGCAATAGAGTTGAAAGCAAAACCAATACAAGGCAACACACACAAGATGGGAAAAAGAAACAAAACAAAACAAACCAAAAGGGAAGAACAAAATGAAATGCAAGGGAATGAACCAAAACCAAAACACTTGTACAAAATATACAAAAGGACCACCTAGTCACCTAGGACTTGAACAACTTTAGATACTGCCCACTATAAGGAAGTGGGAGAGGAGAACCATCCATGTAATCTAGATAAAAAGAGTTCTCTCCAACAAAATGTCTGATTCTAAAAGGACCAAGCCAAAGAGAATCAAACTTACCATGGCTTCCTCGTGGCTCATGTCTTTTGTCCCAAAGCACAACATCTCTCACTTGGAAAACCTTGGGTTTGAATTTATTTGTCAAACAAAGCCTTCACTTTCAATTGATGAGCTGTTATCATGTCAACCACTTGCAATCTGTTCTCATCAAGCTTCTGAAGGTACAAAATTCTCTTGTCCAAAGAGCTACTGAAACTTGAATCTTCAATGGTTTTATTCAGATGCAAGGCTAGCAATTCCACTTGGTGGTGCAATTGAGCTTCCACACCATACACCACTTAGAAAGGGGACATTCCAATTTCTCTCTTGGGTGTAATTCTATCAGCCCAAAGTGCATCATATAGCTTATTATGCCAATTCCTCTGAGAATCATTCACAAGCTTTCTAACTATGTTCACCAAGTTCTTATTCGTTGATTCTACCTGTCCATTCCTTTGGGGGTAGTAATCTAAAGAATGAGCAAGTGAGATCCCATACCCATAACAAGTCCATCATCTCGGCGTAGAAGAAAAGTTGGAAGCATTTTTAGTCACAATTTTGTTTGGGGTCCCAAACCTGATCAATATGTTCTCCTTAATGAAGTTGCAAACTACCTCGAAGTAGTGCTCTTGACTGGGATGGCTTCCACCCACTTGGTGAAGTAATTTGTGGTAGTCAACACATGGGTATGTCCAAGCACTGGAAGGTGGGTTAAGAGTTCTAATGAAATCCAATCCCCACTTTGTTGAAATGGCTCTTCAATCACTACAGGCTTGAGAGGCAAAGCAACCAACTTAGGTCTTCCAACAAACGTTTGGCATGCTTCACATTTACCAACCCATTTTGATGCATCTCTGAATAGAGTGGGCCAATAATAACCAACATGAAGTATTTTATGAGCTGTTATAGTAGAGGAGAAATGACCTCCACAAGCCTGGTCATGAAAAGCAGAGAACAACTTCTTTTTTGCTCCTTGTCTACACACTTCAAAACCTTCCATCTATGCCTTGTTTGAACAAAGCATTCTCCCATGACACATATTGTACAGACCTCAGTTTGATGGCTCTCTTATCTTTGGCACTTAAGTGATATGGACACTCTCCATAGGTTAGAAAGTGAGCAATGTTAGCATACCATACATCTGTCGAGCTGAGGAACAGAACAACAGGGACATCAACTCCATCTTTGGACAACTCCTTGGCAGCTCCCTCAGCAATGAGTTCACATAGGCCCTTACCCTGAACCAGCTTCATTGGTATGATGTCAAGATCATACTCCTGCACCTTTACTACCCAATTACTTCTCTTGGTTCCAAATTCTTGCTTTGAGTAAGAATAGATTTGATCGTTGTATCGGAACTATCACCACGTAATGAGAATTAAGGATGTAAAACCTAAATTGCTTGACAACTTTGACAACTGCAAAAGCATGTTTTACCATCATGGTGTACTTTAGCTCATGAGTTTTCAAGAAATAACTCATGAAGGTGATTGGGAGCTCATGATCTTCACCGTTCTTTTGGGCTAACATAACAACTAAGGTATTTTCAAAGTGGCATAACAATAGATAATGAAATCTTTTCTAAATTCAGGGCACGCCAAGTCCGGAGTCTTTGCAATAGCCTGTTTAATGTCCTCAAATGATTTCTTCCCTTCAGAGGACCAACCAAAAGTTTGCTTCCCTTTCATCATGTGAGAGATGCTCATAGTAAGTTCTGCAAAATTGGGGATGAATCTTCTTAGGAAATTGATCTTACCAAAGAAAGAATGGACACCTTTCTTACTTGATGGAAGAGGAATTTGTTGGATGGCCTGAACTCTCTCGGATCAATATTGATCCCTTCTTTTGAAACAACGTGTCCCAACACTTTTCCTTAAATGACACAAAAGAAATCCCATGCTCTCTACACTTCTGTAATAATATTTCAAGGTGTTGGAAGTGATCTTTTCTTACTTTAGAAAACATTGTCAAGTCATCTAAATACACAACAATGCATTTCCCTTTCAAACTACCAAAATCCAAGTCCATGGCCCTCTGGAAAGTAGCACCAACATTAATGAGACCAAATGGCATCCTCTTGTATGCAAAGGTGCCCCAAGGAGTAGTAAAGGTAGTCTTATGTTGATCTCAGTAGTATTCACCTCTACTTGATTGTACCCCGAGAATCCATCTAACATAGATAACATCTTCAAGCCTATAACAACTTGCAATACTTGGTCCATCATGGGGAGAGGGTAGTTGTCCTTCAAAGAACCCTGATTTAGATTTCTGAAGTCCACACAAATCCAGATCTCACCATTCTTCTTCCTAACATGAACTATATTAGCAATCCACGTTGAATGGTGGATGGGGAAGATGATCTTAGCCTTCAAAAGCTTTTGTATTTCTTGGAAAATTGTATCAGCTATCTTTGGATTATATTGCCTTTGTTTCTATTTGAAGGGTTTGATCCCAGGCTTAAGAGGAATGAAATGTTGCATTTCTTTAGGCTAAAAAGCCTTAAGATCATCATAAGAGTAAGCCAGAACATCAACATACCTTTTTAATAGATTCACCACCTTCTTTTTCTCTTCCTAAGTGTAGCATTTTCCAATGTTGACCATTTTGGGATCATCAAGACTCCCAATATTCACTTTCTCAGTCTCGTCAGATTTTTGGGCTCCTTGGGAAACTTTAGACTTCATATATCTATCATGTTTATCAAAAAGATCCTCCAAACTCACCAGCCCTTTAGGAATTTTGTTGCCTTTCAATTTGATGCATCCATCTTGATCCATCTCTTCTTTGACACCCTCTTCATTTGATGACACACACTCTCTAGGAAGATTGTCACTTCCTTCAAAGTACAGTTGATCAAAGTTATCTCTGAGCTCTAAGAAAGAAATCAAATGCTGGTCATCATTGAAAACTTTCCAATTATTCGCATTGTTAGGCACACTGGGTCTATGGATCATCTCAATGGTGAATTTCTCTTGAGGGAAATCAGGATGAGGAATCAATAAGGACCCTAAAACAGCTAGAGAGTCAGCCCTAGTGTTCCTTTCCCTTGGCACAAATTCAATGGAAAAAGCATCAAGGAATTCAATGGAATCCTAGACCAGATTCCTATAGTGCTTCAACCTTTTGTTCTTTACCTGATAAAGGTCTCTAAATTGTTTTACAATTAGCTCTACATCTCCACGAGCAAGAATGTTCTTCACTCCCATCTCCTTCACCATGCTCAACCCAAGAATGAGGGCCTCATACTCAAGCAATTGTTGGTATTTTCAAACTGAAATTTGAAGGAGAAAGGATGAACCTTACCCCCAGGAGAAATGAGCACTACACCAGCTCCAAAACTAGCTGAAGAGTAACTTCCATCAAACTCCAAAGTCCACACATCATTAGGATCAAGTAACACTCCCTTTGGCAGACTTGTCTCCTCTTGCGACATGATCATGTAGTTCCCATGCCCAATGTATTCATACAATATTTGTGCTTTAGGATCATCTATCTTTTGCACAATATACTCTGCTTGTTTCTTAGGCAAAGAACTTCTTCATCTTCCCATTGACAGGGATCAAGGCATGTGACCAATCCATTTGGATTTCCCCTCCTACCTCCTTATAGAAATTTCTACTCAGCAACATCCCATATGAAGGAGGAATATCAACTACCAAAATGGTGGCTAAGACCCTTTTCTCTGGGAAAGCAGCAAAAGCTACTTGTGCATCTTTAATTCTAGCCAACCAAAGGTACTTTCTTACTCTCCATGGAATAACAGAACCAAAGGTATGTGTTAGGGTCAGACCCAAAGCATGGGCTACCTTTGCAAGCATTACATTATCTGATGCTCCTGAATCTATGACACAATTACTAAGTTTATGGCCAACTATGAGAAGGGTCACATAGAATGGTTCAATTTTCTCATTAGGGGAAGTGACTGTGGCCACAAGGCTTGATTGAGGTGAGGAAGAGGGAGTGGGAAAAAGGCCTTTAGAAGAATGGGTTGGGGTTTTAGATTTAGAATTTACAAAGTTAACCATTTTGGAAAAGGCTTTAGGATGGGTTTGATAGAACTCTACCTCAGAAATCTGAATCTTGGTCTTTTTAAGATGGTCTATAATGTCAAAAGATCCAGATGTGGATGGGGAATCACTACTAGGAGTAGGAGGAGATTTTGATCTAGCAGCTTTATCATTTGTTGGACAAGAATTCTCAGAAGAAAAAGTAGAGGGAGAAGGACTAACAGAGCTTACCTTTTGAGTGGAAGTAGTAGGAATAGGAGCTCCTCTTCTTGTAATCACCGGGATGGTGATGGGGGACTCCTTGGATCTTTTTGCAGGTTGCACCACTTTTTCCTTTTTGTTGGTCTCTCTTCTGGGTCATAACAACATATGACTCACTATTCATCTCAGCCACTACATCATCATAGTCATCTTCATCATCCACACCTTCAGTGGTGAGGAAATGAACTCGAGAACCACCAGGCTCCTCTAGCTCTTCATCAGCTTCCTCTTCTTGTTCATCATAGAGCCCATTTTCTTCCTCATCATCAGGCTCAAGAACCTCACAAGTAGCATTGACATGCACCTTGAGGGGTGGACCTTCAATGGCCAACTTGGTTTGAGAAGAGGGAAAGCGGTTCCTAGGCTGAAAGTTATTCCTTGGAACATCTTGATATGGAGCATGCTGAGCCAATTGTTTCTTGATGGCAATGAGGTCATTAGCCAAATTTTACACCAATTGATCTGCATTACCTCTAGGAGGAGAGGAAGAAGAAGATGCTTTGGATTTGAAAGACTCCCTTTTCATCTTGCCAAACATGATCAAGTCATCTTCCACACTGACAACCAATCTCTGATCAACATCCAAAGTTGCAAGATTTGCTCTCCTCAGGGCATAGCTTACTTCCGGCAATTGAGCATTCAAGAAGAAACACTTCTAAATCTGATCAACATGCCTAGTATTTACTGAATCTTGTTAATCAAATTGTTAAACTTGGCCACAAATTCTCTCATAGGCTCATGTGGCTCCTTCTTGATTTGAGAAATCTAAGCTAACAAAGCATGCACATCTTCAATAGGTTTGAAACGTTGCTCAAATTTAGTCCTCATAGTAGTCCAATCGATGATGGTCCTAACAGGAAGATGGTAAAACCAATCTGCAACATTGTCTTATAAGGTCTTCATAAACATCCTAAGAGACACCCTCAAGTTCAACTCTAAGGACCCCACATGCAACAATAAAGGATGCAATGTGTTTGTCTGGGTGTATTTTTCCATATCCTCTAAATTTGGGAAAATTCTTCATGTTACCCCTAGGTAACTCATGCAATGGTTGAGGAAGAGCTAGAGGCCCAACTCTTTGACCCCAAGGCCGAGGTTCTGCCATCATTGGAAATATTTCTTGAAGTGGAGCTAAAACACCAGAAGAATTAGGGCATGAAGATTAGAGCTAAGTTGTGCTTGAGGAATGCTACTACTAAAGGCTCTGTCTTCAACAAGAGGTGTGCTTGTGGAACAAGCTCTTCTATTTCTTCATGTTGGAGGAAGTTGAAAACCTCTTTGATCCAGGAGTTGAAAATGGGGATCTTCAATTCCAAGAGTCGTTCTACCATGAGTGTATCTTAGAGTCATCGATCAAAAAATGATCAAATTAGTTGTTCTTTTTAGAAAGGAAATTTGTTGAACAAATTCCCTAGTAGAGTCACCAAAAACTGTTGGGTTTCAGATTTGCACTTGGAATGAAACCAAAGTCGGGGACAAACAAGTCCCTCTTTTAATGGGAGAAGTTCCTTTATTGAAATCGGGGGGAAAAACCTATGTACAAATACACAATATTTCATTCAATGGTGGTTTCTGACATCTTGAAATGTGATTTATGCCTGGAAAGTTATCAATACATGAGGATAGAGGACTTGAAGAGAGGAGGGAGTCATAAGAAGACAATACTTTTAGGGAAAAGAGATGGTAGAGAAAACCCTTATATGTATTGAGAAAATGAGATATAGAATAGAACCATTCACATTTATAATGGGCACAATCCATGAGACTCAAAGTTCTTGAGATTGTATAAACTAGAACACAAAGTTTCTAAGCATGCAAGGATTAAATGATTCACATATCAGAGTAAGAAGGAAAGAGAAAGTAGAGGAAAAGGGGAAAACCTTTGTATTGATTTCTTCCAATTAGAAATTACAGTTCCAAAATATCAAAATTCCAACCCTTACAATGGCTTTGAAAGCTCATGATATAGCTCGCAAGAGACGGTTACAACTTCCTCGAGCAAACAAGAAATAGTTACAACTTCCTCAAGCAAACAAGAAATAGTTACAAATTATTCCAACCACTCACACCCTTTCAATTCTTGATTCGTAAAGAAATGTTAATGGCGGAAAAACCAGGTTCAAATTTATGACCGTTACATTATTTTTCCAGTTAAAATATGGGCCATTTGATTTGCTTTTATAACTTTAAATCTGGGCCGCCCACGTGGAAGGAAGATTGGAGTGGTCTGCGGGTGCCTTTTGCATTTGGTGCCTTTGAAGCTATGCCAGACTAACACATGGAGAGCTCCGCTGGTTCCTTTATACTTAGCCAAGTTGGGCCTATTTCCTGCTTGACCCATGTTGACCCCTAGACACATGGAGGGCTGGCATTCATTTGAGTTTCCATTTTGGAAACACCTCTTAAAACTACGCACCGAGCTGACGTGTGTCTCCTTCCACCGGTCTTGGAATTTTCAACAATCAACTCTATCTCCCCATTGACTTTAACCACGTGGCAAGTTGGCACTACTTGGAGACTGACCCTTTGATTTCACTTCAAAATGGCACCGTGTTGATGTGTGTCTCCTTCCACCGGTCCTGACGTGGTGAGTGGCACTCATTTGAAGATTGGACCTTTGGAATTACTTCTAAAATGCACCGTTGAGGCACGTGGAGGCTCCCGCCGACCCGCTCATACTTAGTCAATTTCAATGATCGGCTCTATCTCTTTTTGGACCTAGGACACATGGAGGATTGGTGCAAGTTTGAGAACTGCCCCCATCTTTGACTCTTGAAGCTGCATCGATGAGGCACATGGAGTCATCCGTTGATTCTTCCATACTTATCCGATTTTAGCTTGTTTTACCTTCATTTTGATCCTGGGACACGTGGAAAACCTATGCTTACTTGAAGACTGTCCCTTGGACCTGCCCCTGGAGTTGTGTCATTTGGACACATGGAGGCTTTGTTGATGCTTGAAACATGGCCAAACCACATCCAATCAAAGATGCCCACGTACTACCCATGGATTCTGGGAAAAAAATTACAGGGGAAGATATGCTCGTCATTCCTGACTGCGGGAAGAAAATAAAAAGAAGGGGAAAGACTCCATTGTTACACTTGACTTTTAAATTGTTCTCCATGAATGGGAAAAATGCAAATAATGCCAAGCTCGATGCGATCCAATACTCCAAGGTACAGACTCAAAATTTTGAAACTTGACTCCAAAAGAGGGGAATTTTGAGGGCGACAACACACACCCACTTCTTCGTCTAAGTCACTGGAAATTTCACTTTGAGCTCCTCAATCCTATAAGTTTCCCAATCAAAAGCACGGTGATGCATACTTACCTCTTTGTAAAGTAGAAAAATTCCTCATGGAATCTTGACATCAACCACCGACAGAGCTTTTCTCGGTTTGTTGAAGTATGGTAGCTCATAAATCAGAAGACTCCATCTTTCTCCAAAGTCTTCCGTCCTTTGTCGTCATAGATGGTTTTTTCATCTTCGAGTGTCCAATACAATCTTTTTCACCATCTCCTTCTCAATTTGATCCTTGTTTGCATTGGTGTAGTAGTTGTAGTCTCTTACCTTGCTTTTGGGAATATGGGACTCTAAACAATGCCCCATGATTACACCCTTGGGATACCGCATTTCTAAAAACCTTTCCTTGTGTGCTCCTTCTACTTCTTCCTCCCGTTCCTTCTACTTTTTTTCTCCTTGTGGCTGCTCCAGTGTGCTCTCTTTGGTGCCATATCAACCTTTCTTAAATTTGCCTTGCATTTTTTCCCTTCTATCTCCTATGTTACCTCGAACTCACATTCCCTAGCTGCGGTTTCTTCTTCTCAAACCCTAACTTCTCAAACCCAAAACTTCACACGCCTTCCACTTGTTCAAGCACTTTTCTCAAAGGATCTCCACTACGGTTGTGACCAAATTCAACTGTTTCATTATTCCTTACTTCTGCAATCACACTTCGCGCTCATTCGCTCTTCACTTAGCTCTTTTAAGGTTTGAAAATTGAAACATGCAAGGTAAGAATGAAATCACATGCACCTTTTATATATTTTTGTAATTTTCCCAAATTAATTGTTCCTCACCTACCACCGTTTTCTAGCTTTAATTATGCTTTTATGTTTTTTCCATCCTTTTGCTTGCTTTCTTCCTGCCCCAGCTTGTAATCTTCTCGTGCGCCTACTAGTTATCGTCCATAGACCTCCTTCAGCGTGTGCCTCCATGTGCTAAATTACATTACGATCTATGCCTCATACCAAGTAGTTTATCATGTCGTTGCTACCTTGCAAGCACACGTGCAAAAACTTTCCTCATGCACGGTCTTTAATTTGAGAAAATTCCTTAAGAGTACCTTCATCTCGAGCACTTGTAACACTTTTATCTTACGTGCACCAACCCTTCGGATGTCATTCATATTCCAGCCCATATATATACTTGTGTGCTAACCTACACTTGAATCTCAACACCAATAAGCTCGTTATTCTTGTACCTTCTCTACCCCACACTAAATGTATGTGTGGTCCTCTGCACATGAACTCAAGAGATAGTAATCAACTTCCTACGCGTAAACACACTTATTACAACAAAACACATAACTAAATTGACAAAGCATAACAACAATTGAAAGGAAACACATAAAAGGGAAATCTAATCTAAGTGGCACACCCTTATTACAAACACCAAGAAGCCTTATTTATAGTAGGGCTTTAACCTACTCCCATTGAAATAACCGGCAACATGGTGCCATCTAGTTCTAGAATCGAAAGCACTGATTCAAGTATCTTAGTTACTACAAAAGGTCCCAACCAATGCACTTTAAAGTCTTGAAGGCCAAAGCACAACAATGCACGAGAACATTGCTGGTGCATTTTTTAGTCCAAAGGGAATAACACTATATGAAAAGCTACCAGTGAAAGTAGTATTCTTTTGATCTTATTTCATGATGCACACTGTGCTAACCTAAAAACTCATCTCGTAAATGAATATATTTTGTTCCTGTGACTCCTTCAAGGATTTATTCTGTGAATGGAGTGGGAAAATGATCTATTACACATAAAGCATTGAGTTCCCTGTAAGCCACACAAATCCTTATCCTCCTATCTTTTTAATGCTTATAGTCATGGGACTCGACCCATTCAGATTCCTCAATAGGCTCAATAATTCCAGGCTTGAGCATTTTATCAATTTCCTCCTTCACCTTCACATGCAGATTAGGATTCATCCTATTAGGTCTCTTCCTAACTGAGCACATGCCTTCTTTCAACTTTATCTTCATCTCACCTATAGTAAGGGTATACACCTTTTAACTCATGATAACCCCATGGAAATAGATCATGAAAGTCACGCAAGAGGTATATAATCTTAGCCACTTCCTGCTCTGACTAGTAATCACCTATAATGGCCTCCTTAGGCTCTACCTTCATACCAATGATAACCTTATTTGTCTTAAACGAAGTTTGATATGTGCATGCCTTCTCATCTGTAGTGTCCATCACCTCACGTTTACCTTTAGTGTGGTCAACATCTAGGTTATCAACTTCCTCATCGTTAATCATATAAATCGCTTTACCCTTTTCTTTTTCTTTCCAAGCATAGACCATTTCTTTTTCATCTGCTTTCTCAAGCTCAAGGTGTGCCTAAAGATCGGGTTCTCCAAACAGTCCTAACATGAGATCTTCAACCTTCGCACTATCCACCAAAGTGATGTACTTCATAATTTGTAATGCTTTATGGATTGAGGCTTAGTGGAAAAATAATCAAAATTTTGGATCATACCTAAAGTCATCTCTTACCAATTTGTTATTTCTCTTTTCAACTCAACATGGACATACCATGTGTGTGTACATCCATGCGAATGTGGAGTAAAAATTATCTACCCAAAGTGATGGCGGTAAGGCCCCCGGCCCCTACACCCATGATCTCCCACATTCACGAACGTGATATGAAGCAAAATCCTTACCATGAAATTCAAAAACATGCGTAAGTACATTGATTTGAGTAAACCTAGTGGAAAAGGTGATTCTCACTTCTCACTACTCTAAGAGGTTATCTCTATGTGTTACCCATGAACGTGATGTTGTCCCACATAAGGTATAAAATAGCATATTCCTTCTATCTCCTTCATTCTACCATTGAGTCTCTATGGCGCATAGGAATGCACCGGGTTCCCCTCATCAACGTACCTTAGTACTCGAGTAAATCCTAAATGCCTCACCATGCATGTCCTAATAATCCTTGTAACTCACCCTTTAACTTCACCTATGACCATTTCATACATGACATGGGTCAAGTTTTCACAAGCAACACTTGTAGTGTCATATACATGTTAGAGATCATAAGCACTGAGAGGGGGGGTGAATCAGTGTAAATTAAAACTTTTACTTAATGCCAATTTTAAACCCTTTAATAATGTGTGGATTTAAACTATGAGCAATCATCAACCAAATGTCTTGCACAATAACACAGAACATAGAAATTACATGGAAACCCTTTTGGGAGAAAACCCACCAAAACCGTTTCTTATATTACACAAAGCAAGGACTCATAAGAATATAACACATCTTACAAGATTTGTTTAGTGAGGCACCAACCCTAAAAATAGCACTAACCCCTACACCTCTGCTGATATTACTGTAGACACCAAAATTGGGTCACACTCCCCTTGGCCCTCCCTCAAATAACTAACTCAAACATATTCACCTAACCATGGCCCCTTCCACCCCACATTAATATTAATTTAATTAACTTAATTAAATTAATACTCATCCTCACAACATTCATTACTTAATTATTTTAATTAAGCTAAATTTCCACCTCACCCCTCCACCTCACCTAGACACCTCACCTAGCCACCTCACCCTAGACCTATTCTTGGCATGTTTCCATAATTAACTAAGACCTGATCTCACTTGCCTTAATGAGCTAAGATTTGGTCTAACCCTAAAAGCACATGCCTAAGATTTCTCTAACCACATTCCCACTCATTAGAAGGGAAGCTTCCGTTCTGATCCATGAGAATAAAAACCAACCTAGCCCAAGAAATCGGGAGATCTGCCATTTTTAGTAAACCTAGGGAATCCCGCCTTAACCGACGTTGGTCACCCTAAACCAATGCCGGTCAACTTTGAACCATCGTCGGTTACCATTTATTCACCTTAGAAACCTTGTTTTTGGGTTGGCACATTCTGAGAGCAAGGAGACAAGAAGAGAGCTACATGCAAGCAGAACCAGAGTCTTTTCACGCACCTAGACATCCATAACCAACACTAGGATAGATCCAGAGGTATTGCATTCACGAAGCATTCCAGGAAGCACTACTATGGCACCAAACACCATTCTTCTGATAAACTACCATCACCATTTAGTCGTTAAGTATGTATCACATCAAGTAGTATACCTTTTACCAAAGATAGTCTATTTCAAAGATAATAGCCTTGTTACTTCACAGTATCAATTTATACTTTACATGTACTTTTCCCATCTTCTAACTACTTTTAGACTCAAGACTTCATCTACCCACACCACCAAATCACCCATTCTCACCTCATACACCCCTTTGAGTATACCTGAGACTTTTGCACCTCCTATCCTCCCTTTCACCTTTGTTTAGCTTCAATCCAACTCCTACAATTAGATTTCATTTGAGTTCCTTTTACCTCGACCATACCGACACTGGTCACGCATGACCATCACCGGTCTTTCCTAAACCATCGTCGGTTATACCCGACCGACATCGATCTCTGTGTTTCATACCCTTTGCACAATAATAACAACCAAAAACCTACTACCAAGTGACCTAAACAACCCAAAACCTAGCCTTGACGAGTTCTAGTAACTCAAACCAACCTACCCTTCATATCTGACTATAGCCTAGCCTGTTATGTTAGATTTGCTTATTGTGTTTGAATGAAATACCTAAATCATATCAACTACAGTAGGAATTTGTTTATTTCTCACATTAAGTTATTTTAAACAGTGGATTGACAACCATCTAGGGAGTATCACACTTCCCAGATCTAGCACACGCTAGGCAATCCACTGTCATATATTATTTAACTCTTCTTTTTTGGTCTTGTTTTCTATTTCAGGTAGTTCCTCCCAGCCAAAAGGAAGCTCTCACAGTCAACATTGGATTGAGAAGTCAGAACGCATACAACAACCATCAACCAACTAGCATAAACAAGTATTCCTCCTTGGCCCTTACCCTTATCTGTTTCATCTCAATAAAGTAAAGAAAATGGTGAAACATTTTGGCATGCCTAGTGGGACCCATTAGGGGTTCTATTGCATTTTCTTCATTCCTAGGAGAAATTTGTGTGTTTGTTTCCCTTTAAAAGGCTTACACATTAATCTTCTTCTCTGGTAATCTTCTCTTCTTTCTAATTTCTCTAAAAGAATCATTCTTTTTCTTTCTTTCTGCATTTAGCGAAAGAGCATACCCTCTCCTATTCACCATTTGCTTCATCGAATGTAATTTTTTCGATTTGGGCTTAAAATTGATTGCATTACATTCTGATTTGTTACATTTAGCTCATGTTAAAATTAGGGTAACCTATATGTTGGAAGTCATGCCTAGCTGATGGTTGACACAAAGAATCGTAGAAAGCACATTCTCTCTCTCTCTCTCTCTCGTGTGTCTTACCAAACTACACAAAATTCAAATATACACATCTTTCTTAAACAACATCTTACCCGGAATGTTTGTTAACGATGACACAATTGAGAGGATTGGTAGGTACTCCTAGCTCGTTACTTCCTGTAGAGTCATTATCTCAGAGGACGGCCCACCCCCACCATAACATAACTTGAAACCTCTCCTTTTAGATATCCTTCTTCGTAGGAAGCCTTCCTCACCAAAAACTCTATTCTAAATTCATGAGTTAGTCTTCTAAATAGCATAAGCTCAAACACATTAAAAATCACTTGGTAGATACATGTTTTTAGCGTTTGATTGACGTGTATTTTGAGGTGTGAGGATACGTTTCTCCATTTTTCCATTCTTTTGCCTTGCACACTCCACAATCATAGTTGGAGTATTTTGACTTCTTTTGAGTGTGTCAGGACTTCATTGCATCATCTTCGACCTCTGGGTTGATTATTTATCTCACTCAAATTCACAACAATCCATTTTTCTATATTTTTCCAATTTTCACAGTAACCTGACATCGGTTACCCCTGACCGGCATCGGTTTTGCTTAACCGCATCGGTTTTATGTTCTTTTGGGTTAAATTGCCTAAAGAACACTTATTTCATTTTCTTTGTTGCCAGAGTTCCTATGAGTCTCTGTACTCTCTTGGATTTGATAAACAATCATCATACAACTTATTCATCTCACCATAAACAATCTTTACTTCATTTGCTTAATCGCTGTTCTTGTCTCAACTAAGAATCGATGTTGTTGGTTACCCCACTGAACAGATTCGGTCACCCATAACCGTTTTTCGGTTACCTGTGTCTTGAATCTTAGCTCATACATTGCCCAAATCCACCCATAAACACATGTTTTCTTCATTCCCACTACCTTCTGTGTCATCTATAGGATACAACATCACCTGATATACATTCATTCACATGGTGTTGACTCGCAATCAAGCTAATGCTCTTATATTTCATGCAAGTTGTCAACCACTCCCACCTAGTCCTTCACCACCCTCTATCCTGTCACCCATGGATCTAACCCTACCTACCACCATTACCACAGTGATGAAGAATTTACACGACTCCTTGATTAGAATCCCATGGCCTTACAGTTCTACCTTTCCCACTCTTCCACCTGGGACTCCTCGAGTCAGTTGATATATGGCATGCCTATATCCATCTCTCCTGCCCTTATTCCCACTTCTACATTAGCCCCTACTAATGTGGTGTTACCTTCATTTGCTTTTACCCCCAGTGAGTTTCACAAATTAGGCCCCATACCCACTATGGCCACCGTGCATCTCGTAGTATCGGTCCTCACCTGTAGTATCTGTTGTCCCTCATCAAACACCTGGACCATAACCTCATCTCGCCCATTGTCTCATAGATACCAATTGGAACACAACCATCCGTGGTGTCGGTGACCCCTACTCCATTCCGAATATTTTCCTTTCCATCCTACAATCTCTTCCCCCAATCACTACTAGAGTCACTACAACCATCCCACCTATATACACATACTATCAACAACCCCCTATCTCGTCTATCACCCATTCTAGATATATGCCTTCTATGTTGGTCCCCTATTCTCAACCTCCCTATTCACCATTACCATACATTGGAATTGCATACACATCACATGTTCAATACTAGCCCCCTACGCCACAGGAGGAGCCCTTCCATCACAACCTACCAATGACCTCATCAAATTAATGATGGAAAAGATGCAGACGCTAGAAGCATCGGTTTTAGCTCATGTAATTCTCTCACCTACGATGAAATCTGTAATGAGCCCATTCATCCATCCATCCCTATTTTCCCATACCTTAGTACATTGGGAAATGCCAAAATTCAACCATTTCAATAGTAAAGAAGACCCGCACAACATTTGTGGTCTTTCAAACATGGGTGTTACCTGATCACCCATGATGACACTTTACTCCTATGGACCTTCCTAATGTCCCTGACAGGACCTGCATTGGACTGGTATAGTGGGCTACTAAGACACTCCATCTACTCATTTAATCAAGTAGCCCAAGCCTTCTTAGATCACTTCTCAATCAACATTGTTAAGAAGGTCACCATGACTGATCTTTATTCCACACGACAATATGATGATGAGTCTATCGTTGACTTTGTCGCTCGCTAGCGTAGCCTAATTAACCAGCTCACATTTCAATTACCTCAAACTGAACTCATAATTTTTTTACTCAGGCTTGCACTAGACACATCTCACTAACCTTGCAGGTGTAAACTTTTCACACTTTTGATGAGGCATTCACCATGGCACAAATTGGAAATTCATGCTATCAAAGAGAAGAAAATTCAACTTTGTAACAAGAACATCACGTTCAAATCAAATGATGCTTCTTCATCTTCAAAACCCCAAAACAACTATTCAAAACCCAAAGGATCTACCAACACCATAGTTCTCAAGGTTGGTCCCCTCATCAATCAAACCTAGCCAAACCTCCTTCTAATCTCTCTCCCATCCAAGCTTTCCAGTTCAGACGAGAACAACGAAAGTATACTTCAATAGGAGAATCTTATGCTTCTATTTTGGAAAAGCTTATTAATGCTGGTGCCATTACCCTTCCACCTATAAAAACACACACTTTGGTTTTGACCCTGAGTGCCCCATGCCCGCGTGGTATAAAGAACATGACTTTTATAACTATCATCGTGTCAAAGGTCATAACGACAATAACTACATCACCTTCAAGAATATCATCCAAGAAATGTTAGACAACAAAGATCTAGTCTTGGATAGCTTGAATGCACTCGCTAACCAAAACCTACATATCTTCAAGAAGCCATTCCCTAATCATGCCCCATCTTCCAACCAAACTAGTGACACTTCAACCAATGATAGCAATGTCCGTGAGGTCCATGCTATTTTCGATGACATACCAGTTGCTTCCCAATTGCCTCATGTTCCTTCCATAGATGAAATCTTAGCCCGAGCTCCCTACCTACACAAGAACCTATTTCATCTACTCCTCCACCCACAGAGGAATCCCCTTCATTTTCTCCTTCACCCGTATGAGAGCTTATAACTTGACGCAACCTTTGACCCCTCAAATTTATGAGCAGTTGTCAGTGGTAACCCTCCTACTCATAGGAGATACATGTCCACAACCTACACCATCACAAGGAGATTCCACCTTGTCTGGCCCATCCTCTCCTCTACCCATGAGGATCCTATAGAAATACCATTGCCTTTAAATGACCATTCACCATCGTACCTTCAAGATCCCGCCGATATTCTCTCGCTCTCTTACCCACAAAGTTTGAGGCTAGCCATTTCCCTGTATCTCAAACACATTTTATGGGGATTACTACTCGATCCACATCGGCCCCGCTTATAGTAGTACCATTTTCACACTTGGCCAATCACCTGGACTATGTTGATAGAGCCTTACTTTGGGGACACCTCCTACTTCCTGTTTCAACCCAAATGTAGCTTTGTCACTCACCGACACCTCCACTATCTATCCAAAAGTGTTTCGAGTGACCAAACTAAACACAACCACAACTATTGCAACACCTTCCACATCACCAACCGTATCCCAACACGCACCTCTTCCCACAACCCAACATACAACTACACCTAAATACCTACCCACACCTATATCATCTCCCTTACCTAAACCCATCACCACCTTAGGGGTCATACCAACATCAAACCTTACTCACCCACCCATCAAATTAGATTTAGCCACATCTTCCAAAACTAACACTAAACTTACCTTAGACCCTAAAAAGAAGACCCAACCTCCTAGGCCTCATACACCAACCTCGCCTACCACACCATTATCACCTTCACCCCTTCTCGTCCATCCTAGGACCTCACCCCTCAACCCTGGCCAAGAAACCTCCGTCCACCAATAAACTAGGAATGCAGCAGCCCACCTCCTCATCACGAACCTCTAATATACCCAAGTGACCCACACAACCTCCGCCATCACCCATAACCTTCTTACCACCCATACCACCACTACCATCCATAACTTCTTCACTACCCATGACACTTTCTTCCCTTCCACTCACACCTTCTACCCAACCTCTATTGACCACCTCCACAGCAACTTGGTTACCCCCGTGGGTAACCCATCCTCTTCCACCATCCAATTTTCCCTCCACATCTTGTACACCCATGTCACCTTTTCCCAAAAAGGTGAAACCTAAATCTAAAAATCATTACCCTCTAATAAGGTAGTTAAACCAACCAAACCTTCCATCACCAACTCTTCTACCATGCCCGTACCCAAGAAGATGCAACCAAAACCTAAGACCACACCACACACCAAACTAGTAGACCAACCCACTCCCCCTCCTATAAAGCCTCTTCCTCCACAATCAATCATACTTGCACCCAAACCCACATTCACCTCCCATTGTGATCCACTAGTAGGGTCCTATGCTAAAATATTAACTAATCTCCTCGAAACTTCATCACCACATTACCACCTCTTAGACCTTATGACCCACTCAAACCCAAACTAAAAGGGTTTGACAAAACTAAAATTTGCACCTACCATCGTGTGTCAGGACACGATGTAGAGAACTGTAAGGCTTTAAAACCACCCTTGTCTAATTGTGTCCTCCCGAAGAAAATTTTGACGATGACGATCTTCTTGATGAGGACCCCATCTCGCCTTCACCAATTTCCACAGATCTTCTCCCATTACCTACTCAATTGACCAAAATCTCCACCCCACAACTCTTTGATCCACCCATTGAGATTCGAGATTAACATGGTCTATATAAGAGAGTTTCCCAAACCACCACCCAAATGCCAATGCTCCCTACTCATTTCACAAGGATCGTATCCCCCTCTAGGGTTTTGTCCCTCATGTCGTTATACCTTCCATGACACACCCTCTTCATCCACCCCCCCTCAAATTACCATGATCAACATTGCCACCCATGCTCAGAAAGATAAGGGCAAAGAAAAGTAAAATTGCCTATCAACCAACCCTGTGCCCAACATACCATCCACACCCATACCCAAAGTCATTATTCGAGGTCCTGCATATCCTATTTCTGATGGGGTCACACATCACACAATGCTAAAACAACTACATCAATCCCTTCAAAATGTCTTTATATGACCTCGTCTAAACCTTTGAGTCACATCGTCAAGCCCTCATGGAGGTCCTTTAATCTATTGAAGTCTTACCAAATGACCCCACACCCGTAGCCTCCATCATTACCCCTCACCACGTTGCCTCTCTCACTAGGTCATCACCTTCCTCTACACCTCCACCTACTCGCCAAGTAGCCGCCCTCATCTTTTCAAACAAAGAGATCACTCCCTTCCAGTCTGACGACCCCGACCCCACTCTTTTCATCTCCATCTTTATTGATAATATATGCATACGATGCATTATGATTGATGGTGGTGCTAGTATTAACATCATCTCCTCCCATGCATATGACCAAATGTGAATACTGCTAATTACATGCATGGTAACTGATTATGCTACACTCCTTCAATGACACCATGACATCTACCCTAGGTACCATCATTCTCCATGTCTGCGTAGGTCCTCACACTATCCCGAAACTTTTCTATGTCCTAGAAGGGAGTTCCAAAGATAATCTGTTGCTTGGATGACCTTGGATCCACACTATGGGTTGTATCCTTTGACTTTACACCACCGCCTCAAATTTGAATACGAGGGGCATAATTACACCATCCTTGTTGAGTCGTCACCTTTCAAAACCTGTAACATGATATACCAGCCCAATGATGTGCTTTTACTAGTCAAGGCATCTATCCCACTACCTCTCGCTTTATCTAACCTTGTTATCCCCACTACTGCTACAATCTCTATCACCACTCACTTGTTTCCTCATCATCTAGCGAGCCGTCTATCCCCTCTACCCACATACTTGACTAATGATCCCTTAGGAGGTGTTTTTCAATGCCTCACTCTGGGAATACCGCCTATACAATATTGACACCTTCCTCACCCCGCAAGAGTATGGGAACCTGCGTCAACACCCTAGTTATGACATTTGCATCGGTGACATTTTTCCTTATGGCCCTCCCCACCTTCACACTAATCTAACGTATGGGGGACTCGATATGACCACCTATAAACCTGAACCTCCATCCCAAACCCAACCATTTTCATCCGACCTACACTCCCTCACTAACCACCGCTTCACTCACACTTTCCTCCACCAATGCGCATGGAAAGGATTTGGCTTTGGATTTTACAAACAGGCCGCCATACTATCATTTCCTATACCTCTCGTAAACAAAATGACCATAGTGGCATTGGTTTTGACGCTCCACCTTCCAAGAAGGTTCATGTCAACCTCATCTAGGACAAAAATCTTCCCCACCTCATTCACCCACATTACCATCTTCACCCATGAAGTCCATAGATCCCGAATCTATTCCTCCTAACTTTTTTTTTTTTTCATAAACACCATTTCCTTAGGACCGCTGACCTATCAACGTGATGGCGAAGCTCCCTCTTCTCTCCCATTCCTGTATCCTAACATGATCGATGACTATACACCTTCTATTAATGTTGTTCAATGTTAGGATGATGAATCCATCCTCACTTACCTTGGTGTGGAAGATTATTATATTCATCGGTCATTACCTTCTAAGACACAAACCATGTTGAATGAATTGACCATTGGAATCAACATTAACACTTAGGACGACCCACACATTTTAAAGATCAATGAATCCTTAGACGCCATCAAGCAGAAGCCTTCACCTCGTTCCTTCGGGACCATAGCAATGCGTTTGCCTGGTCCTATGCCGATATGCCCGGTATTGACCCAAAAATCATGGTCCACAATATCGTAACCATTCCTGATGCCAAACCCATCAAACAAAAGTGTGGAAAATGCATTCTTGTATTGCTCTTACGGTCAAAGAAGAGCTTCAACACCTTCTCTCGGTTTCCTTTATTCTACCCATTGACTATCCCTAATGGATTTCTAACATCATTCTATCAAAAAGGTGACAGAGGGACTCTTTATTTGCATAGACTTCCGTGACCTCAACCTCGCTTTGTCCCAAAGATGATTTCCCTACTGGCATCGAAAACTAGTTGATCTCACACTGGCCATGAAATGCTATCACTCATGGATGGTTTCTCGGGCTCAATCAAATATTACTAGCTCTAGAGGATCAACACAAAACCGCCTTCATCACCACTTGAGGAATTTCTGCTATCAAGTCATGCCTTTTGGCCTTAAAAACACTGGTGCCACATATCAGCGATCTATGACTTACATCTTCCATGACATCATGCATTACATATTGGAAGATTACGTAGACAATCTTCTTCGCCAAATCTAAACATCAAACTCAATGCCTTCCCATCCTTAAGGTCATCTTTGATTGTCTCATCAACTATTGTGTGTGTCTACAACCAAAGAAGTGCGTCTTTGTGGTGCTTTCAGAAAAACTCTTAGGTTTTGTCATTTCTTTGCGTGGCATAGAAGTCAATCTGCTAAATTCAAGGCCATTCTAGAAATTCCTCCACCCACTAATCTCCGTCAACTTCATAGCCTACAAGGAAAGTTGCAATCTATTTGTCATTTTATCTTGCAGCTTTTCTGATTTGCTATCAACCATTCCATCATCTCGCTTCAAAAAGACGTGTCATTCAAATGGGATGATGAATGTCATAAAGCCTTCAAGCCTTAAAAAAACCTCCTTCAACCACCGCTCATTCCTCCTCCTAAGGATGACCACCCCTTTTACCTATATATTTCACCACTCGACCATTCCTTAGGTGTCATGCTTACTCATTATGATGACCAACACTTATGAGAGAAACCAATTTATTACATAAACCGTACTCGTGGATTACAAAACTAGATATAACCATGCCGAAAAAATCTACTTAGCCTTATTTTTTTGTCGCCACCAAACTCGCCATTACCTACTCAATCACAAAACCTCATCATTATTAATACCGACCCATTACACTATATGTATGTCAAACCTTATCAACATCAACGTGCCACATGTTGCCTTATGCTTCTTCTCGACCTTGACCTCAAATTCATTCATCAAAATTCCATCAAGGGCCAGGCTATTGCTGACCAACTAGCCGACGCACCTATTTCAAGGAATCAACAATCTAACTTTGATTTCCTAGACAAATCTATAGCTACCCTTTCCCTGAATGAACCCACTTACCAAATGACACTCTTCTTTGATGGCTCTAAGTGTCAGTGTGGGGGTGGGGCTGGTGTTATTCTCATTCCTCTTGATAGTGAACCTATGCCTTTATCTTTCAAACGCAATTTTGATTGTACAAGAAATATTTCGAATATGAAGCACTCGTATTGGGTCTCCAGGCTACTTATGCCTTTGATGTTAAGTCAATCAATATATTTGGTGATTCTCAGTTGGTCATAAACCAAGTCAATGGTATATATAAGTGTCGTAATGAGATACTTCAAAAGTATAAATATTACGTAGATATACTTTTGACCATTTTTGACTCATTACGCACTTCACTCCACCCCATGTTCTACTAATAAATTTGTGGATACCATGGCTTGCTTGGCTTCTCAGATACCTGCTTCACCCGCTGACTCTAAAATATTTGTCACAATACAAAGGCTACAATCACCCTCTTATTTACCTTGTGAAGTTTACTCCTTCAGAACCATTGCCCCTGACCATTCTACCTGCTAATCTCACTTGTAATGGACAACATGCATTTCTTAAAAGTGTCTCCCATTATGTCATCATGGGTGGTTTTCTTTACAAGTGCGGTTTTGATGACATGCTCTTATGATGCCTTACAAGTTCTGAAATTTCTTACACCGTTAAGGAAGTCATCGAAACCAACAAACTCTCCTGTCACATGTCAACAAACTCTTTTTCACACATCTCGCAGCCTCCGCCTCCTCCGCCGCATGTTTACTTTGACTTGATAATACATATGCCCCCAAGTAGTATGAGTGAGCTAATAGTGTTCTACCCGCGAACAATATAGGATTATATAGAGGATAGTTTCAAGAGTAGTGAAGTCGACCCTAAAAAAATTAAACTATAATTTTTAGGCGAACATGTCATCCTTGACCCGCTAGAAAATTCACCTTTTCAAATTTTCAAAAATGGAATATTCACCATATTACTAATATTTGCCACTAAAATTATCCTCGATGCCTATGAAAAATGTGTTCATAAACAAAATTTTCAGGTTGGAAACCTCGTCCTAAAGGAAAATCAACATGTAACCAAAGAGGAGAAAAGTAAATGGGGCAAATTTGCTCCTAATTGGCTTGGACCCTATATTGTTACCCATGCCTATGGATTAGGTGCTTATCATTTGTCTTCACTCAAAGGTAAACCCAAACCTAAGCCCCTTAATGCCTTGCATCTTCAACCATTTTATAGTTGAAGTCAATTTCTATACCACTTTCTGTCAGTTGATCACTTGTCCCTTGAGCATTGTTCTCCTTCCATATTACCCATTTTGAAGATCCACACTCAAAAAGAAATATGTGATTCCCGTCACCTTTCAGCCTTATCTTCAATATGAGTACCATGGCTCTACTCATAACATGATTATCATGGATAATTTTCATCTTCTTCAAGATGGAATCCCATGGTCATTCATCACTCGAAACCACAATCTTTGTGTGCTACGGTCTTGTCTTCTAAACAAGAACCTAATTTTCCTTTATAGTCTTGTCCATGACTTAAACATCCAAAACAAAAAGGGATGCAAATCCTTGAGTCAAACTTCTAGTAAAAGATGAATCCCTCAAAAGGGACATCTCTTCACTCTAATTCCACTACTATAAATAGATTGCTCCCTTGAAGGACAACTATATCAAGTTATTTCAAAAATCCAATAAAAATATCTAGAAGCTTCCCGCATCGATCAGCTTCACGAAGACCTCAAGGAGATAATATACCCATCCCATATAGACTTCTCACATCGATCAGTCTATTAAAAACAAACAAATGAAGAAAAAGATGAAATTTTTGTCATGGACTTGCCTATTTTTGATTTTGGGTTTCTTGTTCCATAAAACACGTTGTCGTACACTAGTTATGCTCAACCGCCCATTCTCACCTCCTTGCCTTTTTAGCCTAATTTCCTTGTTACTCAAGGGACTTGCCACAAACGCAACATTTTGTGATTATGCAACTTTCTTCACCCTTATAATGGTCCATTATGCAATGCCTTTAGGGTCTTATGTTCATAAGCCCCTCTTAGGTATGGTCGACTCATTAGGGTTCTTATCAATTAAGCGGCTCTTTTACCACCTCTTACCATTCACCTTCCTCATTACTTATTGATTATCCTATATAAGACCAGATCATCGACACTTATATTTAAAAACCACTCAACCATGCCTATGACCTAAACTCAATCATGCCTATGACCTACATTCAACCATGCCTAACACCTATCAACCCATTCCTCTACTTCATCCTAATCTTCCCTAGCTTATGGGAGAACTACATCAGCCTGAGGTCCCTTTTTGCCAGGACTATGTAGGCAACACTTCAAGGAATGGGGCCCTTGGAGGTTAGCTCGCCACTCTTTACCCTAACCAATTCCCCCTTTCCTTTCCTATTCACATTCTACCCTAGTTAGTTTCCTTTCTATATCAATAACTGGAAATTAAACCAAACAAACAACAATTGTTAAACATCTTTACCATCATAACTCATACATTCATTTCATCACGTTTACCATTTCTTTACCATAATCATACATTTTCCTACAAATCATCTTAACATGATCCATACCATCATTAATTACACAAATTAATGAATTAGAAATTCAATCAACTATAAAACCTGACTCCACCATACCATACTAAATCAACCTCGAATCAATCATACCTAAACCGACTCTAATCCATTATGCCTATGACCTAACTCAATCATACCTAAATTGACTGACTCCATTATGCCTATGACCTGACTCAATCATGCCTATAACTTGACTCCACCATGCCTATGACCTGACTCAATCATGCCTATGACCTGACTCCACCATGCCTAAACATACCTATTTTTCATCCATCTATACATAACAATCAAATTCTTCGCCAACACAAGTACATCATCAGCTAATCCTCCATCTCATCATAAAAATCTATGTATCCATACAATATACACTGATGCCAAATAATAATCACAATCTCTCAAAACTCTCATATACAGCCTCACCATCTTCGGCACGCAGCCGGTATATGATCAAAATAACAAAAACTCTCATATACATCCTCACTTGTCTTCGCACACAAGCTTGGTATATATCAAAATAAATAACTATACAAAACAGGAGGTACATATGGCTATCAGACATCACCCTGCTAGATATCCTCCATATCTATCTCACATGTCTCCTCCTCCTCTTTGTGCCCCGTATGACATCCAACTAACATCTCACCACCCATCATCGATCCTAGCCGATCTTTGCTTGTACCTCACTTGGGGCTAGCCTCTATGAAATAGTGGCCTCACCTTGACCCTGTCTTGGGGCTCGATGGCCCCTTGTGCTCTCCACACTATGGGTGCATGACCTGGTCCTCTCACTCGAGACTTATTGTGCTCTATACTCTCCAAAAGATAGGAAATCTATCCCATGCGACCATCACCGATCCTCGATAATACCTCACCTCACCTAAGGCATCCTCAACCTACCTATAGTGTACTGTCCTATGGTGGTTCCATCGGCCTTGCCCCTCGTACCTATCTCTCGGGACCTTGTCATGCACCGGCTACTATATAAAGTGGGACCATGTCCTTGTCTATGCTTGTTCTCGTCTTGAGGGACCCTGTCTCGACCCCTTCTGTATCTCGAGCTCAAGGGCCCTAACTTGTGCATGTGTAGTGGCCAACCGGTCCTCGAAAACCTATAATTTACACTGTAGGTGGCCACTGTACCCCATCCCTATCTTTACCCTATGCGGGTGCCTATCCTCACGCTTACTTGGGCTATGAGTAGCCACATGTGCTTACAAAGTGGCAACCTATGCCTCTGAACCTATCAACTGCCCCTGCACTATCCCCAACTATGTAATTAGGGTAGCCACCTACCCCTATAGGGCATCCCTCTACACTGTGATGGTGGTTAAATCTGGTTGCCACTGGCCTCGGTGGCACTGCTCATAAATGTGTAGCCCACCACTATCTGTATCTATTAATAACCCCGACATCATCAAACCACCGGTCCACCACCTTCTCCTCCCTTCCTGCTGCACTGCTATGATGGCTATGGTAGAGACAAAGGCCTCTCCATGTCATCCCTCCTATACTATGGGAAGGGTGGAGGTATATCCTACAATAGCCCAAACTACCGTATAACTCTGTCAACAGGTATCATCTCGTGCTCTCCTACATGTTGCCCCTCTATCTGTCGGAGTAGCTGTAGCTCCTGTAGCTCCTCGATCATCCACCCATATGATGGAAAACCCACATATTGCCTCTAAATAATTTTCAAACCGGACATCCTCTCAAGAAAACACCTATAATAGGCTACATCGTGTGTAGCCCCGATAAAGCAATAATAGGTACCCATCACATGTAGCCTACTCGGACCAAGCCCGCCTCAAATGCATCTGGACGGGCATACCAACTGGACACACACATATGATGTGCTCGTATGCCTAGCAGTGTAGTAGAAATGTGAAACATAGGCTAAACCTCCATAGCCTCCCATACGCCCATAAATCTCTATATACCGCACTGATAATGTTGGTGCCCATGCAAACCGGTCCTATCCTCCATCATGTCGTGAAGAACCCCCATCAATGCCTATGGGAACCTCCCATCGCCATGTCTGCAATGTAAAATAACAAACTACCTCCATCAGTAACACCACTAGCCTCATCTCCTCCGGATGGGCCCGGTACATATCTCCATAGCTCATACCGGTGCTATGGAACCTCATCTCCGCTAGAACTCGCCGAACATGGTCAACATCAACTCCTCTGATGCCTCTGAGGAGATAGAATACACCTACATCCCCACTATTGGTAACCGCATGATCCTGTACACATCCTCCAGGGTGACTGTGATCTCACCTATGCCAGATGGAAGGTATTGGTCGCTGAGTCCCATCTATCAATGAGGGCAATCATCAAACTTGGCTCCCGGACTACATGTCTGGTAGCATCGACCCCAATCGGCCAACCTCTACAACATAACACCAATCATCGACTTTCACACTCCTCATGTACTCTCCACGAGAAGGGGGTACCCTATCCCGCATCCGTAATCGGTCCCGCTTGCACCCAACAAAACACACTATTGTCAAAACCTTCCCATACCAAACACATATTGTACCCAATAAACCTTATCCCCAACCCTTATTACTTATTGTACCCACCCTACCAATTTTCCCTTGCTAAACCAATATTTTCATGCACCTTATACCTATTCCCTACTCACTACCCTTTGTAAACATATTACCCTTACCGTTATCACTCCCTTTACTTCTATCTCCCATCCCTTACCCTTCTTTTCCTAGCCTTTTTCTACCTATTGATCTATTCTCCTCTAAACCCAACAAACATCGCCCTTATGCCCAACATCGGTCCTTGTGATGGACATCACCACCTACTACATAACCAATGTCATCAGTTTCTAACCGACATCACCAACCCTTGACCGTTATCGGTCATTGTCACAGAGCCAATCCATTCAACCCCCATTTTCCAAACCTTTTACAAACTAACCTAATCACCAATCCTACCCTACCCAAAGCTAACCTAAACCCTTCCCACCCCTATTTACCCAACATCAGAGCTCCCCCTCCCTCATTTCACCAATTTTACCCACAAATTTAATTATATTTCCCTACCCAAAAACCCATACACATTTCACCCTTTTCTATTTCCATATGAAGAAAGGTTGAGAACCTACCTCATCCTGGTGTCGTCGGCATGGTGGCACGTTTGTCCACTACGTCGGTGGTCCACCCAAACCCTCTCCCACCTCCGCCATGCCACAATCTACCTCCAATATCTCCACCAATCACCTCACTCTCCCGATATCAGGACCATCTACTGAATCCTCTAACCAACTAGATCTCTCCACCTCAGTAGGATCTCATCCCTCATACTTTTTCTCGACAAAGCACAACTCGCTCAAAGACTCATCGTTTTCCGTAATTGGAAAATTACAAATGATTCCGTAAAAATGGAATTTTCATTTTTAACCACACCCCGACTCGACCAACATCGGTTATACCTAGACTGACATTGGTCCTGTGCCTAAGAAATAGTGGTTGGTTTACCTAGACCTTCATTGGTTAAGCATGACCAACATCGGTTACTGCCATACTCCTCGTTAATAGCTTTTCCCATTTTCAACCAAAATTTACCCTTCCCACCACCTTCTTGACCTTACTCACCCTTATTTCCACCTACCTCCCCACCCATCTTACCTACACCCATCCTACATTGTGTTAAGGGACCTATTGTTTTTACCCATACCTTTGCCATACACATATCGTGACTTACATGCCTTGACCTAGAACACTGTTCGTGACCTTTGAACCCATGTGCTCGATATACCTTGTGGAGTTGTTACCTGTGTTGTTTAGCCTACTCGACCTTACCTTGCCTATTGCCGTGTTGTTTATCTTGACCTGACCTTTGGTATACCGGAACATACCTAAACATTCCCGCACTCGACCTCTCGTTGTGTTTCCATACCATATCCTATACCTTGGATACCGGACTCACTTCAACCCTGTTTGGATAGACTTATCGACCTTGGATGATGTAGAGTTTGCAAGCTTTTCACTCTAGTACCGTGCCACAATTTATACGTGTGCGTACATTTGACTGTCACTACCTTTGACCTTGGCCCATTTCCTTGTTTTCCTAATTTGACCTTTACCCCATTACTTGTTTTTACCTCCACCTACCCTACCCACACCTACCTACCTAACCGTTGATTAAGTGGATATTCCCATGTCCTCACCTTGCAGATTGCGATGATGGTACCTATTTTGCTCAATAATAATAGCCTTACCTTGCTTATGTCTCAGACCGTTATCCAAACAAACCTTTCCCTTTTGAACTTTTAGATGTACCAAACCACACCAATGAAGTCCTGCATCTTACCTCGTTGAGTGCCTGGACCGTATCCTTTACCCTAGATACTAGACCTCAACAACCCTTGTTTGGATGACCTTTACGACCCTAGCTAATGTACATTTGTTATGTTGAGCAACCCTTGTATCTCATGGCATTTTACAACATGTGCGTATGTCTGATGCTCTACCTAATCACCCACCCTACCTCTTATAATCACCATACCACCATCACCTTCTTCACACCTAACCCTATTTTCTCACACCACCCACCTCCTCATTTTATCAAACCACTCACCACTTCCTTCTCTCACCTCATCGGTTCCTAGTTTGAGGGGGGTTACCTTCACCCATGCTTGGGGCAACACCACCTTCACTTACACTCAACACAACCACATCTTATTTTTTTCATTGTCGCTTACCAATACAAGCTACGCAACAAAAGGGGCAAAATGTAGACACCAAAATTGGGTCACACTCCCCTTGGCCCCCCGTCGAATAACCAACTCAAACATATTCACCTAACCATGGCCCCTTCCACCCCACATTAATATTAATTTAATTAACTTAATTAAATTAATACCCATCCTCATAACATTCATTACTTAATTATTTTAATTAAGCTAAATTTCCACCTCACCCCCACCTCACATAGACACCTCACTTAGACACCTCACCTAGCCACCTCACCCTAGACCTATTCTTGGCATGTTTCCATAATTAACTAAGACCTGATCTCACTTGCCTTAATGAGATAAGATTTGGTCTAACCCTAAAATCACATGCCTAAGATTTCTCTAACCACATTCCCACTCATTAGAAGGGAAGCTTCCATTCTAATCCGCGAAGAAAAACCAACCTAGCCCAAGAAATCGGGGAGATCTGTCATTTTTAGTAAACCTAGGGAATCCCGCCTTAACCGACGCCGGTCACCCCTAAACTAACATTGGTCAACCTAGAACCATCGTCAGTTACCATTTATTCACCTTAATAACCTTGTTTTTAGGTTGGCACATTCTGAGAGAAAGGAGACGAGAAGAGAGCTGCATGTAAGCAGAACCAGAGTCTTTTCACGCACCCATACATCCACAACCAGCACTAGGACAGATCCAGAGGTATTGCATTCACAAAAGCATTCCAGAAGCACTACTATGGCACCAAACACCATTCTTTTGATCAACTTGCCATCACCATTCAGCCATCAAGCCTATATCACAGTAAGTATACCTTTTACCAACATAGTCTATTTCAGTATAATAGCCTTGTTACTTTTGTTATCAGTTTATACTTTACATGTTCTTTTCCCATCTTCTACCTACTTGTAGACTCAAGAAATCATCTAACCACACCACCAAATCACCCATTGTCACCTACATACCCCCTCCGAGTATACCCGAGACTTTTACAGACCTCCCTATCCATCCTTCCATCTCCGTTTAGATTCAATCCAACTCCTACAATCAGATTTCATTTGAGTTCCTTTCACCCTAACCATACCGATACCGGTCACCCATGACCATCACCGGTCTCCCCTAAACCATCATCGGTTATACCCGACCAACATCAGTCTCGTATTTCATACCCTTTGCCAATACTAGAAGCATAAAACCTACTACCAAGTGACCTAAACAACCCAGAACCTAACCTTGACTAGTTCTAAGTAACCCAGACACCTACCTACCCTTCATATCTGACTATAGCCTAGCCTATTATGTTAGATTTACTTATTGTGTTTGAATGAAATACCTAAATCATATCAACTACAGTAGGACTTTGCTTATTTCTCACATTAAGTTATTTTAAACAGTGGATTGATAACCATCTAGGGAGTATCACACTTCCTGGATCTAGCACACACTAGGCAGTCCACTATCATATATTATTTAACTCTTCTTTTGTGGTCTTGTTTTCTATTTCAAGTAGTTCCTCCCAGCCAAAAGGAAGCTCTCACAATCAACATTGGATTGAGAAGTCAAAATGCATGCAAAAACCATCAACCAACCAACATAAACATGTATTCCTCCTCGCCCTTACCCCGATCTGCTTTGTCTCAATAAAGTAAAGAAAACAATGAAACAATTATGCACAACAAAGGATTCAAGTGAATTTTACAAATAAAAAGAGATTTATTTTGCAAGCACCCACCTATAAGGAAGCTACAACTCCCTAAATGTGCTAAGCTACAACTTAGACTTGATTTATATACATTTTGATCATCTAGTTACAACAATTGCTAATACAATGAATTATGATCACTTTCCTAGCTTTTTCTGTGTTCTTCTTTTCACTCTCTTCTGCTCATCTAATTCAATCCTGCTTGCTCAATCAATCTTCCACTCTTGATGCTTCTCTCATTTGATAAATCAATGCATCATCGATCTGCTCTCCTCTTTCCTCTCTCTTTTCATCTACAACTCTTTGTCAGATTAGATTGCATCATATTCATTCTTGTGCCACTCTTCTTTAGCTCGATGGATTCCTTCTCTTACTTGAGCAACAATAAAAATAGTTCTAAGTTCGAACTATATTCACAATCAGCCCAAATATTCACTTCGAGTTACGTGTCATGCACCTTCCTACTTGGTCACCTGAAAATCTGGCTCATTAAATGAATAAAGCTAATACCATAATTTGTTCCTTATAAGTTTGGCTTGATTACATAGTTTTGAAATGTACGACCAGAAGCTATTTATTACACATTTGAAAAAATAGATTTTCCCATATTTTTACAATTTGCAACGTGATGAAAGAGATGAGCAAGCCGTTTCCTTCTTCAAATTTCATTTCGCCTTGAAACTTGGGATCACATAGAAAATTTCAACTGCATTTCCACAAGGTCAATGAGCATTAAATGTCAAAAATTGAAATAGTGAATTTCTTCATTGTTCACACGAGTTCAAGTCGTGCACTTGGCTATAATTACCTGACAATTGAATCATCATCGATTTTAGAAAACCAAAATCTTACTTGTTCATGTTTAAATCAATTTCATTACCTTTAACCCTTTTCAGTCCATATTCTCTCATTTTGCAAATTTCCTTAGCTCCTTTGAATTTCTCCTTTGTATTGTAGCTCTTTTCTTTACTCCGTGGCATTACCCTTACTTGGTAGATTTTTGGTTATCCACAGCTCTTATATGCTTCGTGTGGCATTCACAATGTCTCACGGCTATCCTCCTTGTCTTTTTCCTTTTCGCGACTTTTTCCACATCCACAAATCTATCTCTTCTTCTTGCATCTTTTGCATAGTTCTACGGATTTCACAGTTCTTCATGGATTTTCTCTTTATCGGTGGCTTTTCTTCTAACTCCCTTACTCTCGTGGATTTTCCTTCACCTTCATGGTTCTTCCTTTGCATTCACAGCCTTCACTTATCTCTTTTGTGGCTTGACCTTTGACTCCATGTAGCTTCATGACTTTATCCTTTTATGCGTGACAACCACTTACCTTCCGTGACATTCTCTAACGTTCCTCTTTTGTGCAAACTACAAAGGCTACTCCAAGTCTTCGGTGGTTATGTCTAGGCTTCAACGGCTATCTCCCCATATCTCGTGACTTGCAAAATATTGAATAAGTCCCTTAGAACTTATCCTTTATAATCTTGAAGCCTTTGTGAGCTGACACTACCAATCAACCTTCATCTTATTCACATGCTCACTTTACCAATTGACTCCTTTTTCCATCAATGCAACTTGATATCAACTCATCTAGTTTGAAATCAATGACAACACATATAACAATGAAAAATATGCAACAATCTCCCCCTTTTTCATTGATGGCAACACTCCAACCTATAGAAACCTTATAACCTTTTGATGGAAAAATACTTGCATACTGCTCGTATCCACCTTTCTCCTATTCTTCTATATCTCAACACCGGTTTCTAACAGTTTTTTTTCATTTCTCCCCTTTGACAACAATGACAAAAGGGCCATCTATGCCACATAAATCTGAATGTACTTGTAAGATAGTTTCTTCGTGTGCTTACTTTAAGAAGCTCCCCTTAGACTTATGCTTCTTATCCATGTCTTGTGTGTGTTTCATGAAATGCTCCCCCTGAGCTGATACATACTTTGATGAATTTGAGCTAAAATACTAGCTCCCCCTCACTTTGGCACTATTTTTAGGAGTGGATAATACCTAAGAATGCTCCCTTCCTTCTCTGCACACCCTCTAGTTGTTGGTGGGATCAGGAATGACCCTAATTCATTCCTTAGGTGTTCAAATGTTGCTCTTGGCAGCGGCTTGGTCATTATGTCTGTAATTTCTTCCTTAGTGCTCACATATTCAAGACATATTTTCTTGTCATTTACTTGTTCCCTCAAGAAATGATATCTTATAGGTATATGCTTGGTTTTGAGTGGAACACTAGATTCTTAGAGACACTAATTGCACTTGTGCTATCACACAACAAAGGGAATTGATTATCAGATTTTACCTTGTAGTATTCCAATGTCTGCTTCATCCATAGAACTTGAGTACAACACATCGCGGCAACTATATACTCTACTTCACATGTTGAGAGAGCCACTAATGATTGTTTCTTTCTTAGCCAAGATACTAAGAAATTTCCAATGAAGAATGCTCCTCCGCTTGTGCTCTTTCTATCATCAACACTTCCTACCCAATCTGCATTTGTATATGATTTTATGTTGAAGTCATTGATTTTAGGGTACCACAATCCATACTCAAGTGTTCCCATGAGATATCTCAGAATTATCTTGACTTCCTTGAGGTGTGTTTCCCTTGGATCTTCTTGAAATCTTCCAACAAGGCCTACTTGCCTGCATAATATCAGGTCTTGATGTTGTGCAGTAAAGTAGACTTCATATCATGGATCTATACAATGTTTTGTCTACCTTAGGTGAGTCATCATCTCTACTCACTTGCATCCAAATTCCATTGGTGTACCAATTAGTTTGCATTATTCCATTATGAATCTTTTCAACATCTCTTTGATGTACTTGGTTTTGGATATAAATATGCCATTGTCTGATTGATTGATCTGTAATCCCAGAAAGAATGAAATATATCCAAGCATTGACATATCAAACTCTTCTTTCATCATGTCAAAAAACTCATATGTCATCTTATCATGGTCTCTACCAAATATGATGTCATCTATATAGACTATGACAATGAGCAAGATGTTATCCTTTTCCTTGATGTAGAGATTGTTGTCCACAACACCTTTTCTGAACCCTTTCTCCATAATGTATGAATCCAATATTCTTACCAAGCTTTGGGAGCTTGTTTTAATCCATACAAATCCTTTTTCAACCTACACACATAATCCTTATCTTCAACAAAAAATCCATCAGTTGTTCAATATATACCTTTTTGTTTAGAAAACCATTGAGGAAAGATGACTTCACGTCCATCTGAATACTCTTATTTTCTTGTATAACGCGTAAGCCAAGAACAATCTTATTATTGCTTCCATTCTTTCCATTGGTGTAAATGTCTCATCAAAATATATTCCTTCCATTTACACGTATATCCTTTGCAAACTAGCCTTTCCTTGTTCCGCGTCACTTCTCCTTTCTCATTCAATTTATTTCTAAAAACCCACTTGGTTCCAATTACATTCTTGTTCCACGATCTGGGTACCAATTCCCATGTCTCATTCTTTTCAATCTGATCCATCTCTTTATTCATGGTGTCTACCTAATGCTGATCTTTGCTTGCTTCTGTAACATTCTTGGGTTCTATCATTGAAAGAGTGTTATATCTTCATGGTTATGTTGTTCTCTTAGCCTTCTTCTTGTGAGAATGCTGCCATATTTGTTTCCAATGATCTGATTAGAAGGATGGTATTTTTGACTTTCCTGGAGGGTGCCTTGGTGTCTGGCCTTTCTTCCTCTTCATCTACTTCTTCATGCAAACTATCCAACTCTTCATCATCTTCTTGTTCTTCATGATCACCATTGTGTTGAGTGTTGGTTTTGGCATATTGTGTCTCATCCACCTTCACATTAGTGCTTTCAACAATATTTTGCAACCTTTTATTATAACATTTGTAAGCTGCGTTGACCATTGAGTAGCCAAGGAATATTCCTTCATCACATCTTGAGTCAAATTTTCCCAAGTTGTCTTCATCTCTTTTGATATAAAATTTACTTCCAAAGACTCTTATGTGCTTTACATTTGCTGGTCTCTTCTTCCACAGTTCATAGGGAGTTTTATCACTGTTTATCCTTAGTTGAGCTCTATTCAAAAGATAAACCATGGTGTAAACCGATTCACTCCAATACCTATATGAGAGTTTGGATTCATTTAACATAGTTCTTTTCATCTCCTGCACAATTTTGTTTTTCCTTTCAACAACCCCATTTTTTTGAGGTGTCCTCATGGTTGAGAATTGTCTCTTGATTCCATTTTCTTCACAAAATTCATCAAACTCATTTGACTCATAATTCTCCACCTCTGTTCTGATCTTAGGCATTTGATTTTCTTATTTTTCTCATTTTCAACCAATGCCTTGAATTTCTTAAATCTGTCCAAGGCTTCTAATTTTTCTTCAAGCACATTACCCATGTCATTATTGTGTAATCATCTATTAGAACATAAAATATACCTCACCATTTATACCTTTAGTTCTAGTGGGTCCACAGAGGTCTGTATGGATCAAATCCAATGGTCTGGTTGTAGAATACTCCTTTGATTTGAATGATCTCCTTTTTGTTTTCCATGCAAGACATGCCTTGCATAGAGTATCCATGGGTTTCAAAATCTCTGGCATATGTCTAACACAACCTTTTGCACTTAATTTTACTAGATTTTCAAAGCTCATGTGCCCCAATCTCCTGTGCCATATCCAATTGTAATCAATCTTGCTTGTGAAGAATTTCTCTTTGTTTATCTCATTGAGAACATACATGTTGTTCTTTGTCCGCTTGGCCTTTGCAACCTTCTTTCCTATTTTGTAATTTATGATATCACAACCTTTGTCATGGAATATAACATTATATCCCCTCTTACACATTTGACTCACACTCAACAAATTATGTTTAAGACCTTCAACATATAATTTTTTTCAGTTATAGTCTTTCCATTATCTAGACTCAAGGTTCCTTTCCCAACTATGTTTGCAAGTTGTTATCACCAAATCTCATAACACCTAAAGCATTGTTGGAAAAGTAATGAATTTAATTTTGTCACCTATCATATGGCTTGAGCATCCACTATCCAAATACCAGATTTTATCTTCATTTTTCACATGAAATGCTGTCTGTATAATTGAACATGACTCTTTTCTCTTGTTATCATATTTATTTGCAACATACACCCACTTATTTTGTTTAGGTGTTCATGTTTGTTGGTTGAAACCACACTACTCTTCTTATGATAATTGTGTTGGACACTATTATAGTTTGATCTGGTGTAAGATGGGCCAAAGTTTCTTCTATAGCCTCTAGAGAATTTCCTACACTTGGCAGCTTTATGTCCAAACTGATTACATGAATAACAATAACCATAAAAAGAATGTGTGTACCTCATTACATATGTGATTCTAGGAGCATAAGTTCTTCTCTTCATAGTACTGATAACCTTCTTGTTTGTGGCGAATGAGGTGTTAGATGTTGATGTAGCCTTGTTTTCTTCATTCTTTGTAGGCTCCTTTACTTTTCTTTCTTCTTTGAAACCAATTCCAGTCTTGTCATTTGCATCACATTGGCTACTCAGTATATTAGTCAAAACACTTGAGCCCTTTTCAAGTTTTTCATACATCTTTAGCTTGTTGCTACTCATTTGTTCCATCTCAGCCTTTAGTTTCTCCAATTTTAAGTTTAGCTTTTGTGCACTCATCCTCCTTTGACTTGTAGGAGTTTGAAATATTTTCCAACTGTGTTTCCAAATCCTTGAGCTCATTAGCCTCTTCTTCTTCTTTTTAAACTCTTTCTTCTCTCAAAGATGTGGATTTGTTCTTCATAGTCCTTTAATGTGCATCTCTTTTTTGATTCTTCTTCCTACACAATTTTAATTCTTCAAGAGCACATACCAACTCTGCTTCTAGATTCACTTCAGCTTCTTCTTCATCTGAATCTTCATACTCAACTATGTTCTTCCCTTTGGAACTACATTCTTCAACCACATCCATAGCCATAAACAAACACTCTGACTGATCTTCATCATTTTCATTCTCAGAGTTACTTGACTCTGATCCACTTGATTCTTCCTTTGAATAGAAGTTTATTTTGTTCTTAAAGAACTTATTTTTGTCACTTTTCTTCTTATATTCAATTTCTCTTTTTCTATGTTTATGATTGTCCTCTTCATGTTTAGACTGATTGTCTTTATTCTTGTTCGACACCTACTAGAAAAGTGACCTACTTGTCCACAAGAAAACATTTAAATGGGATTTTTCCTTTATATTTACTTGAGCCTCTTTTTAATCTTCTCACAAACATGGCTTCAATATTTTCATCATCCAACTCATCTCCTGAAGCTGATTCTTCTTCTTCTTCTTGTGCAGACTGAGTTTCTTTCTTAACCTTGAATGCTACTTCTTTCTTGGTGGCTTTGGATCCAATAGTCCTCATTTCGTATGCTTTGACAGGGTGCTCTGCAATTCATCCATTGTGAGAGTCTTCATGTCTTTGGATTCCTCTATGGCTGAAACCTTTGCATCATACTTGTTGGTTAGGGATCTTAGAACCTTTTAGATAATAAAAATTCTTCCAAATTTTCTCCTAAGCCTCTGATCATATTTATGACTTCATTAGTTCTTTGCATGTAGGTGGCTATGCTCTCATCATCCTTCATCTTCAAATTCTCAAACTGAGCTCTATAGGTCTGTAATTTTTCTAGCTTGAATTTTTCATCACCTTCATAGATACTTTGCAGCTTGGTCCATATCTCCTTTGTTGTTGTGTAATGCATTACTTTGAAAAATTATGTTTCAGTCAGGCCACATAGAATGACATTCATAGCTCTTGAGTTACATTCATATTCTATCCTTATCCATGGAAGTAGTGATTGGCATGGCTAGAGCAATATAACCTTTCTCAATGCATTCCTAGATGTCAAAACCAAGTGACATCAAATATGTCTTCATTCTTATTCTCCAAATGCATAATTTATACCAGAAAGAGAGGTGATCTTGACAGTGACAAACCACCTTGTGCCTAATTTGTTGCCATGCTTGTGATAGGAGGATCTCCTTGAAGATGTTAAGCTTCTACAATAAGGACATCACTCTGATACCAATTGTTAGAGATCAAAAGCACTAAGAGGGGGGGTGAATCAATGTAAATTAAATTTTTTTACTTAATGCCAATTTTAAACCCTTTAATAATGTGTGACTTTAAACTATGAGCATTCAATCAAACCAAATGTCTTGCACAATAACACAGAACACATAAATTACCATGGGAAACCCTTTTCAGGAGAAAACCCACAAAAACCATTGCTTATATTACACAAAGCAAGGACTCATAAGAATATAACACATATTACAAGATTTTTTTAGTGAGGCACCAACCCCACAAGGAGCACCAACCCTACACCTCTACTGATATTACACACAACAAAAGAACTCAAGTGAATATTACACATCACAAGAGATTTATTTTACAGAACCCACCTACAAGGAAGCTCAACTCCCTGAATTTGCTAAGCTACAACTTAGACTTGATTTATATACATTTTGATCATCTAGTTACAAAATTGCTAATACAATGAATTATGATCACTTTCCTAGCTCATCTGTGTTCTTCTTTTCACTCTCTTCTGCTCATCATCCGATTCATCCCCTTTTGCTCAATCAATTTCCGCTCTTGATGTTTCTCTCATATGATAAATCAATGCATCATCAATCTACTCTCCTCTTTCCTCTCTCTTTTCATCTACAACTCTTGTTTAGCTAGATTGCATCATATTCATTCTTGTGTCGCTCTTCTTTAGCTCGATGACTTCCTTTTCTTACTTGAGAAACAATAAAAATAGTTCCAAGTTCAACTATATTCACAATCGACCCAAATCTTCACTTCAATTTGTGTGTCGTGTACCTTCCTTGCTTGGTCACTTGAAAATATGGCTCATTAAATGAATACAGCTAATACCAAATTTTTCCTTCTAAGTTTGGCTTGATTACACAATTTTCAAATGTACCACCAGAAGCTATTTATTAGCCATTTTCCAAAAATAGATTTTCCCATATTTTTACAATTTGCAACGTGATAGAGATGAGCAAGCCGTTTCCTTCTTCAAATTTCATTTCACCTTGAAACTTGGGATCACATAGAAAATTTCAACTACATTTCCACAAGGTCAATGAGCATTAAATGTTGGCAGCTGAAATAATGGATTTCTTCGTTCTTCATGGAGTTCAAGTTGTGTACTTGGCTACAATTACTTGACAATCGAATCATCATTGATTTTGGAAAACCAAAATCTTACTTGTTCATGTTTAAATCAATTTCATTTCCTTCAACCCTTTTCAGTCCATATTCTCTCATTTTGCAGCTTTCCTTAGCTCCTCTGACTTTCTCCTTTGTATTGTGGCTCTTTTCTTTACTCGGCGGCATTTCCCCTTACTTAGTGTATTTTTAGTTATCTCATGGCTCTTCTATGCTTCTCAGCATTCACAATGTCTCACAGCTATCCTCCTTGTCTTTTTCCTTTCTGCGGCTTTGTTCCATGTCCACAACTCTATCTCTTCTTCTTGTGGCTTTTATAGTCTTCCGTGAATTCCACAGTTCTTCATGGTTTTTCTCTATATCGACGACTTTGCTTTGCTCAAACTCCCTTACTCTCATGATTTTCCTTCACCTTCATAGTTCTTCCTTTGTGTTCGCAACTTCACTTATCTCTTTCGTGGCTCAACCTTTGACTCCATGTAGCTTCGTGACTTTATCCTTTTATGCACAACAACCACTTACCTTCCGCAACATTTCCACCACTTTGTGAAGACTACGATGGCTACTCCAAGTCTTCAACGACTATGTCTAGGCTTTGAAAGCTATCTCCCCATGTTTGCGGCTTGCACAAATATTGAATAAGTCCCTTAGAACTTATCCTTTATCATCTTGAAGCCTTTGTGAGCTGACACTACCAATCAACCTTCATCTTCTTCACATGCTCACTTTACCAATTGACTCCTTTTTCCATCAATGAAACTTGATATCAACTCATCTAGTTTGACATCAATGACAACACATATAATAATGAAAAATATGCAACAATACTGATCGCACATCCTCCCACTAAAAATGCCTTCTTTTGAGGGTTCAATATTTTTTGACGCGCATCGTCGTTGTATAAATTTGATTAAGCTCTTCCTCACTCAAAGGATCAACATAAGGCTCTACCTTCTTTTCAAATAGAGGTATGATCACACACTCTTCTTTGTTCTCAAAAATGATGTATCTCTTGTTAAAGTGCAGATCAACATTGTTTGCATAACACTAGGGTCACCTAAGTAATGTTGGGAAGTTGTTTGCTTCAACAAGCTCCAACACCTCAAAATCTCTAGTAAACTTAGCTCCCTGAATGATAATAGATGCATCCTTCAGTACCCAATAGGCATTGCCTTAGTTTTATTTTCCATATATAACACATTCAAAGATGGCTGCAATGTAGGTCTCCCCATCTAATTCCAAGCCTCAAGAGTGAGTACATTTACTTTAGTTCCTGTATCTATAAAGATGTTACTTACCACCACCATCAATTATTGCATCCAGTGTGATCTCTTTGTCAAATTCATTTTCATGAGGTGGTAGATTCGCATGAAGTATCTACCTCTCACGATTAGACCCAACATGCAATACTTTTTCTCGAATCCATTCTCCTAACAATGAAATGATATTTTCCTACCGCAATATCTCGCACACCTCCTTTAGATCGTCCACATCCTTCTATGGGATTTTGAAACTCTTTTCCTACTCTCTTATGCATGCATGTTCTTTTAAGCACTATATTTCACCGTAAAAATCTCTAATGAATCCCATAGTCTCTTGGTAGAATTTGTTATGACACACCACACTTGGATACTTAGCATGTATCACTTCCTCCCATGCAATTAAAGGCTTAGCCTTTAGAGGCTTGCACATGTGTACTGTCTCAACTTGCATTGTCACCAACATGGGTTACAATTATGGATCAGTCTTCTTAGGCATCCATTGATCAACATTCGCGAATCGTACTTTGATCATACCTGCGACCTTGTAATTCTTATTGTTTTTACTCATGTGTTCAAATACATTTGACAATCCTCCAACTTATGTGGTTTTACACACCATGAACTTACTACATTCTAAGGGCAATCCTATTGGTAATAATTTGGTGATCCAAAAGTATAACAAGTTTCTATAGAAAACCTACCTCTACCACCACCGTGACCTCAGCCACGATATCCTCCTTAGAATCCTCCATTCCTATTGTCTCCGTTATTACACCCTTCATTATTATAGCCTTCTTGTTCCTTAGATCTGTTAGCTACGCTAGTCCTGGCACACTCGTCTCAATGTCTTCATGAATGTGATCAATTAATTTGCATTCAACAGTGTCATGAGTGTGGGACTTGAAAATATTACAATATATGGAAAAATTATTTGTAAGCATGCACTATAACAACGGGAAATATCAAACATCATGATTTAGGTGAAAAAATTCAAAATCTAATAGTAATGCACACACCGATGTGTCTGGACAATTATCTTTAGTATACCCTCTCTACTTCAGAATTTGTGCACCATATCCCACTTTGCATATCATGTGCTAAGTTGGCAGAAATATTCTCCAACCGCTTTTCCATAGTTGTAATTTACACCTCTAAGACTAGTGTCAACACTTCCAACAACCTCAATGCACAAAAATGCTTCCAAATTCTTGTGTGGATCCACATATGTTTTATGAGAGAGTGCTCTTCAAAATGGAGTAATCAATCCTCTTAAAAACCATTGTGCATACTAACTGGGATGAATTCCATAAGACAATTTATACACCAAAGTGTTGAAACATACATCATACTCCCTTACACTTTTAGCTAATCATTGTTTAATATCCTTGACAAGACGCCGATGCCCTCGTTACTCAAATTCGATATGTGAAATTGTAATAGAAATGTAGAACACAAAGCATCATAATCCACCACAGTCTGATGTGGGTCATACTTCATGTACCAACTATACACCTGCCCTCAGTAGCATGGTAGAAAAATGATTAACCTTCCTATATGAAATTATAATTCCCGTAACATGCCATAGTAGTTCACACTTATGCACATACTGTTGCATCTTCAATACCTCTATAATCTGGTAAATGGAGAGACATATCATAGTAAAACTAAGGTGTTGGTTGGAATGGTGGTTGATGTGGGGGTTGTTAGGGATGTGGGCCTTGTCCTCCAGATCTAGAACCAAAACCTCCACTAGTATTTCCTCCCGGTCCACTTGATCCTCTCGAGCCTCATGTGGGCCATTGACGTACTTCCTTATGTCCTAGTGGTGGTACTAGAATAGAAACCAATAGTTTGGGTAGTTGCAGCTACTAATGTAGTACTTCCAATGGTTTTCATGCCAACACTCTATCCCGATGACGTACTTGGAAAAATCCTGCCATAACACTTCCAAACAATGATGCTGATTATGATTCCATGAGTGAGCTACTAAATCTATCTCTTGAATTCAACACAAAATGATATGTACTCATCTCTGCTTGTTTACTTGCACTATCCCTTTTCTCAATGACTACTTCTAGTTTTGGAACACCATGCACAAGGGCTTGGTGGTTAGGTGTGATCAGATGCACACCTGTGGTCCTCATGCTCTCCTCTGACATGCTCTCATCCAAATTAGAAGGTGATTCTCTATTGTGCTTGCCTAAAGTAGGAGATCTTGATGATGTGGATCCTCACCTTCCACGAGAACTTAAAGACCTTCACGATCCACCATCCTCCTTAACTCTAGTGAGCTCCTGAATCTCCCATGCGCACGCCATGCCCCTCTCTCACAATTCATTAAACTTGAGTCATCTTTCCTCTCTCGTGATTTTCTTCCACCAGTGTCTACTATCTTTCTTCACACCTCGCTCCCCCTCCATGTGGTGGTGTTTTAGCTAGCCATAGGTAGGTACTCTAAATCTAGTTCTACTAGAAAATCTTAATCGATAGTCATATAATGCACAAGTAATATCCTCTGGGCTTGCTTGAGAATTAAAAATTAGCTTCCTATAGACATAAATAAGTAGAAATAACATACTCTAATGTATAACTACACAACACTCTAGCCCACCAATGATCTACAACTCTTGTCCACTCTAAATGAACATTAACAAGAGTCTGATAATCCTTTTATGTCCAAAGTATCAATATATAACTCCAACACTTTCTTAATGCATATGCTAACAACCACTCATACAATTCTACTAGAAAGATGCAGAAGATCCTCTCATAGAGCGCATCATAAAGGTTATCTTCCACCCACTTCCATGCATTGAAATCAGGCCCAGTACTATTCTCTATGAAAAATGATCTTGACTATTATTTACCCAACTTTCAATGCTCTCTAGAGTCAATCAATAATGCATTTGCAAGCAACATCCTGGAAAATAGCTCGAAAAGAGGTCCTGATGAACAAAAC
The DNA here is from genome assembly GCA_018340775.1 of Taxus wallichiana var. yunnanensis. Taxonomy (NCBI): domain Eukaryota; kingdom Viridiplantae; phylum Streptophyta; class Pinopsida; order Cupressales; family Taxaceae; genus Taxus; species Taxus wallichiana. The sequence goes on from CM031243.1 coordinate 605,428,273, forward strand.
CAAAATGTGGTCTATTTATTTTACCTAATGACCTAGGCGTGGTTACATCTCATTCGATAGATCTGAATGCTCACCCAAAGTGCGCGAAGCTACTAGGTCCCTCCTTTGTGTTTATTGTCAAGATGTTATCATGTAGATACATGATTATATATGTGACCAAGTGCACATTCAACCATTCATGCAATCATGCATGCTATTATATCGTAGAAACATAACCCTATCACATTGATCATGTCTAATAAAATGAAGTATATCATATATTTATAGGGGTGGGGTCTTTCTGTTTACCACCTATTCATCCTCAAAATAGTCTCGTATGCTCGAATAGTCATGCGTACATACAAAAACAACTATAAAGCACGCATGCTTTCCTAACAAGCGTAATAATAGATTAATCTATAAATAAACTCGCTTTAATACTATTATTGGCTTGATCCATGCATGACCATTAATCTTCACTTTATCCCAAAAATATCTCTTGCTTGGCCTTCAAGTATCCTTTCTTTTTTCTCCTTTGCGTGTTCCGCACTCCGACTCGCTTTCTCTATTTTTAGCCTGTACATGCAAATTGGATAAGTCCTCAAATTAAACTTTCTCAAGGCGCGCGTCACTTCAAATTTCTCTTACGTGTGTTCACTCTCCCCACTTGTGCCCCCAATATTCCATGCGCCTTCTTGATACTTAGTCAATTTTTCCAACCAAACATGTGGGGTAATGTTGGTATGATAAAGTGGCGAAGTACTAGCCACACACGAGAGTTGGAATGGAAAGCAAGGGCATGCACACAAGAAGAGAAATCAAGATAAAAAAATTTGCGAAGCTTTGTGCACCATAAAGGAACATGTCAGCTTGTAAGGCTACGCACATACATACAGAGGATCAAGGACTTAGCCAATTTTCCAGATAAGGCTACAAGTAGAAAAGTAGAAGATGGATTGCCACTCAAGAAAAGTCTACAAATAGACAAAGTTAAGATGAATTAGCGGCTAAGTAAAGGAAAAGAATGCACATTTAGATAAAGGAAAAGGAAAAACACATGGAGAAGGATAAAAATAAGAGTTAAAGCATGAGTAAAGCAAGCTATTTATAACATGAGTAAAGCAAGCTATTTATAGCTTGAATTGTTGTAAAGTAGAATTAGAAAAACATGCAAGCTGTTAATAGAACATGCCTAGTTTTAGGAAAGAAATAATCTACGGGGTGAAGGGAAAGTCCCCACCTATAAATATAATGATGCTTCATTATAATGGAGATTTTGAATAGAGACCGAGTATAGCACAGATCTTGAGATAACTTTATGTAAGTATGTTCATGAGACCGTAGGAGAGAATGCATGGTCCAACACACTAATGTAATGGATTGTTGTGTGTTCAAATTTTATATTTTATTATGAAATATGGTTATAATGGAAAATTATGTATGTATTGCAAATATATCTATGACAGAACATGTCTTGATCGGTATTCGATCTTAATAGTCATTATTATATGTGGTGCTGATTCGTCATGATGTGTTGTGTTATCTTATATGAATGGTTGTTATAACCATGAACATGCATGCTAATATATTGATAAACAAACAAAGGAGTGACCTAGTGGCTAGATGCACTTTGGGTGAGCTTCCAAACTTGTTTGGATGAGGTGCCGCAGTGCACAACTTTTGTTGGGAAATAAAGGAGGCTACACTACCTTCCCCATACACAAAAACACTTGTTAGTCCCACAATGAGTACTAAAAAGTACATGACATATAAGAAAACCACATTACTACTCAAATGAGAAATAAAACATGTACATCCCATCAAATGATGGAAATATAAAACAATAAATTACAAGAACAAGGAGGGAGAGTGAGGTCTTTGACCATCACTATGCATATCTCATGGTTTGCACTATATTCAATTAAATCCTTTGTATTAAACATGGGTTAAGGGCAATAGTATTCATTCAAATGTGTAATCAAGGAATAAGATAACAAAACAACACCCATTTGCTCAAATGAGCATAACACCATATGAAAAGAGACCACAAGAGGGAATTAAGAAGAGAGGGATTTTCCCACAAGGTACATGGATAAATTAATTCACATTTCCCTTTAGATAAATTTAATCATTTAACATCATTATTTAAACCACAATTATGAGTATGAAACATGTGCTCAATATTGTAAGTTTCCCATTTATTAACATGTTTGATCACCAATGGTGCATTACATTATTATCATCTTCTTTGATATTATGTTAGGATTTTAGCTATATGACATCAATTAATATGTGATTAACAAAAATAGATTATTGTTCCTAGATGGCCAAAGGGGATACCTAGGGTATTAATGTTAATCTAAATAAGAGGACTAAAACATTGTAAATGAAATAAAGCAATATGAGAATAAATGTAAATAAACTATTCTAGAGGAAATAAAACCCTAATATGCAAGAGAAGAGTAAGGAATAAACTCAATTGATAAGAGGATATTGTCACAAGTTGTCACAAATATGGAGTCAAGCTTGAAAGTGTAGAAAAATACTTAGGGGTTATGCGAAGGGCGATCTGGGCTTTCTAAGATGACACATGCACTGAGAGTGTACGAGGGCACCCTGGGCACCCTAGTCTGCACTATTTGGGCGTTTGGAACACTATAAATCCTTAGAATATGAATTTGGTATGGTCTCTAGATGTCTCTCGAGTACTTCCCATCCATGTCATGCCAGTATTCATTGGATGAACTAGAGAATGACCCGTAATGCAAGGAGAAGTATCAAACCATAGAAAAATGAAATATGCATATGAATGGGTCAAACTGACCTTAGCCGCAAAACTAGTGGACTTATTATCGAGTGCCGCACTACATTATGCACTCGATGTAGTTCTGGTGTGTGTGTGCATGTGTGTGTGTGTTGTGCCCTAGGTGCTCTCGTGCTAGTCACACTTTGTGAAGTAGCGAGCAATAATAGCTATAGAAATGTAAGTAGCATGTGTGCATGGAATAGAATGGAATCCCTCCCCCTATGAAGTGTGTGTGATGCAGATCTCCTAGCTTGAATGCATGGCACTATGTGGATGTAACCCTAGATGAGGTGATAGTAGTGATAAGATGCAATGACCTAGGACCCTTATTATGGTCTTATAACTTTATATTTATAGGGCTCTCAAGCTTAATTTTGTAATTAATCCCGACAAGGCTGACTAAGAAGAAGATAAGGATGACCAACAACTAGAAGTGACCCAAAAAGAAGTGGAAGAGGTCAGCATAGACCCGGCACCCTAATGGGGCTCAGGGCACGTCTGGGCACCCTAGTATAGGTTAGAGCACCCTGATTTTAGGCTAGAATGTTAGAAAGGTCATGAAATGGGCTGATAGGTATCAGAAATACACGGAAAGATGAAATAAAAGATAAGAAAAGGTGGCCCAAAGGTGGGATTAATTAATATTTTATATACTTGAGAACCTTCTAAATAGTAGTATAAGACTAGGCTAAATATTGTCTAATGTGCAATATTTGTGTCTACATTTCCCCCACTTTATGTTGGTGAGCGGAAATCTCGGTAACATAAAGTAGATAGAGATGCGTACCTAATAACCATGTAGAGTGTAGAAGATGTGCCGATGGAATAGACTCAAGCATGGAATGACTAAAAGAAAAATGTGGAGGAGCATGGATTCTAAAGATGAAAAATGTGAATAAAAGTGATGAGAGTGAACCTAGGGTGGAACACGTGTGTAGTTGTTGCATGTGTGTGTAGTGTACCTACATAGTTAGTATGGAAAGTACCGTCACGGTGTGTTATTTTTGTCACTATTGATGTTGTTGTTGTTGCCCCCAATTTGACTATTTGTTTCTCATATGACGGACCTGCAAGGAGAAAATGATCAAGTAGTCAAATATGTATGTATGTAAAAATGCTATGTAAAAATACGCAAATGTAAAATACGCTAGAATAGAAAGTGTAAATAGAAAAATGGAACATGTGCACCTGATCCATGTCGAGAAAGAAGGGTGTAGAAGGATATCCTATAGTGTCGCAAGTTTTTCAGGCGATCTCATGCCAACTCGGTGAAGAAGTATAGGGAGGAAATGCTCAATGTCCTCCAACTCTAACTGCTTCTGCTGAAATTTGTTGAAGAGATCTCTGTACTGCGCTAGTTTTTGGGTGATCCTACACCACTGGACAGAGAAGTGTAGAGAGGCCACCCACTACAACCCCTAACTCTGTAACCTCTCCATATAATTACTGAAGAACACCATGTCCTATTAAGGCCACTATGTATGGAGTTTGTAGAATGGTTTGAACTCACTCGCCTTGTGTGAACCGATGTAAATATGTTGTGTTAGTAGAAACCCTCAATGATGCCCCCTCTTTAGGGGTGCATGTGATGACCCTGGAAGGAGAATGCAACCCCAAAAGAGGACCAACCACACTGACATGTAGAAATTTACCCCGCAGAGGGAAATGTAAACACTTGGTAGATACCTTGAGGTGCCCACAAAAGGAGATGGATAGCCAATAAAAGTATTAGTCTCGAACACATGCATACAAATCCTTGTAAAAGACATAGATAGTGTAGAAAAAATACCAAGTATAGTAGTGAAAATGAAAGAAAACAAGGATACCGTAAAAGTGAGTTTAAAACATGGGACATCACTCATGATGACCCAAGACACACAAGGTCATCATGGCCGCAAACAACAATCAAGTGTGCACATAAGAAAAGGGAAAAGCCCACAAACAATGACAACTAACGTAGACAAGTAAAAAAAAACATGTAGTCCTGTAAAATAAGTGCTGCACATGGAACACCCATTAGCATGTCAGAGTGATAACCAATATGTCAAAGCGTGTATGAACAAGTAGTAAAAGATGCTAAGTACAAAATGAAAAAATAAGCACCTATATGAGACGAATGTGGATGCCCCCAACGACCAATATAGTAAGGGTAGAAGGCAAGCATCCATGCCACATGTAAATGTCCTGTATCTATGATCACACTAAACAAAGGCATGAATGCACATGTGTGTATGATAATGACATATAATAAAGTAAGCTAACATGTGTAGTAAAGTGAACATGTAAAACACTAGTAAGCAAGAGTAAATGCCCTAAGACATTGCAGTATGCCATGGATGGATGGAATGGAATGTAATATGGAATGATATGAACAACATGCCCCCGAGTGGATGGAGTGTGTATGTAGTGAGGCTCATTTTTTTCCCCTCAAAGCTTCATCAAGAATGAATCTTAAATGAGAGTGCGTCATTGGGAAATGGTCGAGTAGTGTTGGCTATGTCTAGCGTGTTGTGATGATTGTGTATGTGTAGTGGTGATGAAATGCGACATGGGGAGAATATGTGCATGAACCCTATAGCTGAAGCATGTATCATGACTTTTTTGATCGGAGGAGTGATGATTTATCCCTAAGCGTATATCACTATAGAAGGAGTTTATGGGAATGAGATATATGGAAAGATGCACGTGGACCCTATAGCCTAAGTGTATACCATGACTTGTTAAATGTGTGAGTGATGATTTAGCCCTAAGTGTATATCACTATAAGATGAATGGATGGGAATGTGACATATGAAAAGATGTGCATGGACCCTATAGCCTAAGTGTATACCATGACTTGGTTGCATAGAGGAGTGATGATTTATCCCTAATCCTATAACACCGCATGATGGAAAAAGAAGGTGATGATTTATCCTATAGTGTATTTCACTATGATATGGGTGATGAGGGCATATGACATGTATATGAGTATGTGATGGAAAACAAAAGGTGGTGATTTTAGCACTAAGCATAGACCACTATGTGATGAATGAGGTGAGGGTGGTGATTTATCCTAAAGCGTATACCACTAATGGATAAGTAGGAGAAGTGATGATGTAATAGGATGATTGAGAATCGAGATAATATAATATGTGATGATAGGATGTAAGAGGATAATGTAGAATGGATGAGGAGAGTGGTGATTTAACCTAAGGTGTATAACACTATGGTATATGATGAGGAGTGTGGGTGATGATATAGCCTAGAGCATTGGTCACTAGTCTAATGAATGTGGTATGATGACATGTTACATGTAGGTAAGGTCCATTTGATTGGTAAACCATTAGAATTCGAGTATGGATCGAGGAACTAGAGTGCATCATAGGGTGGTGAGTGCAACACATAGAACAATGTAGTGTAGATGACCAAGGTATGTGAATGTATGGTGTAGAATGTGCAGTGGGTATGGAATGTAATGTAATAAATGCGTAGGTAGAAGGAGAATGTGTAATGATGATAGATAAAACTAGACCCAAGTATAAGGAAATCTAGTGTAGGATGTAGAATAGGTAAGATATATGAATGAAATGATAACAATGTATAGAAATGACAGATGGAATGATGATAGATGGAACTAGACCCATGTATAATGAAATATAGTGTATCATGTATGATATAGATGATGTATAAATGACTAGTAGATGAGGTATGTATATGATGATGTAGGATGTGTGGTGTGTGGGGTTCAGTGTAATGGTAATCCCTCAACAGTCTAGTGTGAATCGAAGCACTAGGGTGCATCATCGGGTAACGAGGGTGCTATAATGCGCAAGATAGAAGTGATGATGGATGTAGGATGATACGAGTATGCTTAAAGAGAGAAGGGGGTGTCAACCACTAAGGTTTAGTGATGGAGATCCGACAATTGGTGATGGAGATGATGAAACCTTAGATCAGTAGTCGAGCAAGGATGGTATGTGAGACAAGCATTGCATAGGAGAATGAAGCCGATAGGCATGCAATGGGTGTACGTAAGACCAATATCAAGGTGTAGTAAAGTGTGTGGGTGATGGAGAATGAGGTAGGATCGTACGTGTGGAAGTAAACAATCCATGTGGAATGAAGCAAGGTGGCCACACCACGGGAGGCGTAGTAGTCCTAGGAATAGGTCTATGGAGGTGTGTATGACTAATAGAATGGAGTGGGCACATAGGGGCTGGTTGAGATGGTGGGGTAGGAAGAGGATGCAAGTGTTGGTGATGTCAGAGGAGCTGTGTGAGGGAGAGGAGGAGGTATAGGAGAAGTGGAACTAAAATGCGAGGATGCTGGTGGTGAATGAGGGATGCCATCAATGGAGAAAAATTAGTTATCATAGATGAAATTAAGGTGTAAGAGGCTGATGGAGATAACAACTTGGGGTTTATGGATCCAATTTAAGTTGAGAAGGAGGTCACGGAGGTTAAATGATTAATTAACGAAGCAAGGGAGGAGAAGAGTGAGAGGAACAACTGTGATAGGTAACTTAATGACACCATAAGGCCTCTTGAATAGAAAGTCAATTTGTGATGGAGGGTAGCCAATAGATCGTAAAAGAGACAAGGAACATGTACTAATAGGAGAAGATGGATCAACCTTAGTATTGTTGATAGGGGTTGAGGTGATAAGGGCCCGTATTTATAAATGGTGGATGAGAATGTGCGTGATAGCCAATGTGAGAGAAATAATAAATAGGTGGGGTCGTATTAGTGCCGACGACTAAGAATTTGAGTGCTCCTACATTAGGAGGGGGTGTGGCATGGTATGAAAGATTAACATAAGAGGCCATAGCCTTTTTGTCGTATTGGTTGGATTCTTTATTAAAAAGTTTGACTTTACCTTTTTCTTTAGTGGGAGGAGGGCTAGTAGGTTCGGGAATTTGAGTTGGTCATTGTCAATTAGATCTTGAACAATTACGTGAAGTTTCATATGATGGTTAGTAGAGTGACAAAAACATCGATGGTAATCAAAATGGAAGTTTTCATTGTAATTGCATCCTTTGGGTCACGATGTATCTAACTCAAGTGGTGACGGGAGGGCAATGAGGCTTTATCAATGAGGTTGCTATCGATGAGGTTGCTATCAATGAGTTGTTGCAAGATGAGGTGTGGTGCCATAGGGAGGTTAGTAAATGTATTCCGAGGCAGTTGGGATGGTGCCTCCTTAGAAGGTGTAACAATGTTGACTGTGAGTTTAGTGTCAATAGGCTTAGACGTAGAGGGTTTAAATGGTGTCTTGTTTGGAAAATGAGAGGAGGATGAAGGTTGTTCTTGATACTTTAGTTTGCTAATAGAGAGAAGCTTAGATTCACAAAGCTTAAGAGTATGACACAGTTGGTCAAAAGAAGAAAAGGTTTCAAAGAGAACACTTTCATAGAGAGGTGGTAAAAGGCTTTGTATAAATAAATCTTGCAACTCGAATCGACAAGGATATTAGTCATTTTGGAAAGATTATTTTTGTAGCGCAAAACATAATTAGCGAAGTGCTCATTGGGTCCCTATTTAAGTTGTGCTAATTAGGCGTAGGTCATCTTAGAACCGATGTTGATGGAGAATTGTGTGAGAAAAGAATCGGTGAGATAGGTAAAGGAGGTGATGGAATGAACAGGTAAATCATAGAACCAATGCATGGCGTAGTCATGGAGACTGCGAGGAAAATTTTGGCTAAAAGGAGTTGATCGTCAAAAAAATCAAGACAAGCAACATGAAACGCATGAAGATGCTCATGTGGGTCACCGTGTCCATTAAAAATGGGCAATTTAGGGGTGAAAAAGTTAGGAGGAAGAAGGTAAGTAGAAACAAGAGGTGAAAACGGGGTATGTAACAACAAGTTAGATTCTAAATAGGGAGATGTGGTGTCCTGTTGCAACTTACGAATTTGAGCCTAGAGATCGTGATATAAGGAGGTTAAATCTTGATTTCCAGCAGAGGATGTTTTTCGCTGATGTGATACCAAAGGAGGGGTGAAGTGATTAGTGGGAGTGGGAACTGAAACTAGAACAATAGAAATGGGTGGAAGCATAGAGGTGGGAGGTTGGGTGGGCAAGGATATAGAAGGGTTGAGCTCAACCAAGTTAGTGGCATCTTCATGAGCCACATATATAAGTAAATCTAAATCTTGTGGGTGTTCAACAAGGTGATTGTTGATGGATTTAAGGTGAGCTTCAATAAAGTCCTCATGAGTTTGAGCCATGGGAAAAGGGGAAACTACACCTCAGAAAGTGTGATAAAGAAATGTCGGGTTCACCAAAATGATTAACAAAAATAGATTGTTGTTCCTAGATGACCAAAAGGGATATCTAGGGTATTAATTTCAATCTAAATAGGAGTAAAACACTATAAATGAAATAAAAAATTATGAGAATAAATGTAAATAAACTATTCTAGAGGAAATAAAATCCTAATATGCAAGAGAAGAGTAAGGAATAGACTTAACTCGATAAGAGGAGACCGTCGTAGGTTATCACAAATCTGGAACTCGAAACTTGGCAATGCAGATGAATACTCAAAGGCCCTACAAAGGGTAGATCTAGGCTGTTTGAGATGACACATACACTTGGGAGTGTACTGGGGTGCCCTGGTCTGTAATCTAGGTGCTTAGAACACTACAAATCCTCGAATCAAATCTGGTATGGTCGCTTTAGATGTCTCCGAGTACTTCCCGCTTTTTGTGCTAGATTCATCAGTTGAAATGGAGAGTGACCCGTAATGCAAGGAGAAGTATCAAACCCTAGAATAATGAAATATGCATATGAATGGGTCGGATTGACCTTAACCACTAAACTAGTGGACTTATTATCGAGCGCCTACTACATTACAGCACCATGATGTAGTTCTAGTGTGTGTGTGTGTGTGTGTGTTGTTCCCTAGGTTCTCTTATGCCAGTTGCACTTTTTGAAGTAGCGAGAAATAATAACTATAGAAATGTAAGTAGCATGTGTGCATGGAATAGAATGGAACCCCCTATAAAGTGTGTGTGATGCAAATCTCCTTGCTTGAATGCATGACACTATGTGGATGCAAGTGATTTAATCGATGCAACCGTAGATGAGGTGATAGTAGTGATAAGATGCAATGACCTAGGACCCTTATTATGATCTTATAGCTTTATATTCATAAGGATCTCAAGCTTAATTTCATAATTAATCTTGACAAGGCCAACTGAGAAGAAGATAAGGATGACCAACAACTAGAAGTGATTGAAAAAGAAGCAGAAGAGGTTGTGCATAGACCGAGGAGCCTGAATGGGACTAGGGCACCAATACAAAGCATGACACCCCGATTTTAGGCTAGAATGTCAGAAAGGTCGTGAAATGGGATGATAGATATAAAGAAATACATGGGAAAGATGAAACAAAAGATAAGAAAAAGGTGGCAAAAGGTGGGATTAATTAGTACTTTTTATAGTTGAGAACCTTCTAAATAGTAGTATAAGACCAAGATAAATATTGTCTAATGTGAAATATTTGTGTCTAAAATATGCATACAATTTTTATAACAAATTTTCTCAACATTCAACTCATTTACTCTTGTTCTTATTACCTTTATGTTATTACTTGGTCTCATGTTGGCATCGTTTTAGAAATTTTACGATTCCTATAACACTTGTTTTTCCACTTAAGGATTCAAGACTCCAAGGTGTGTGATCTCACACAAAACAATTAATTTTATTGCACTTAGACAACTCAAGTGTTTAAAATATATTTTACAAGTGAGACATTCAATACAATTTCATGTGTTATATTGCCTTCTAAGGCACTATTTCTCTCGTTGGGAAACCATACATTAAAGTGTCTTTCACCAATAATCCTCATAAGAGATCCACGATTTATTAATTTCATTAACACTCAAAGGGGTATACACCCTACTACAAGGCAAAAATTAGAGTAATAAAATATCCTTATCTCAAAACCTTCACACAACCCAAGGTATTTCAATACTACCTTAAAAGGTAACATTTTTATCTCGTAAGGATTTAAGAAGTTAAACTCAATATTTTCATGTGTAGGTCACTTAATACGTAGGTTCCAATCACATGAGTTACATATCTCAGTGAGATCAATCATTGGTGAAATCAATCCATACTATCCTCACAAGAACGCATTATCCGATAGGGTGCCAAGGAAAACACCCTCCTAAGGAGACACCTTACCAATAAAAATATTAGACCTATGAAACCTAGAAATTATGGTTATACTCACACCAAATGTGATAGGGTACACATAGTGTATCCATTTCCTCACACAAACGTACCTAAGTTATGGAAATGGTCTTGCAAGGCTTGTCTCAGTACAAAACAAGAAAACAACTTGTAATAGGTTTAAGTCTTTTCTTAACACGATATGGGTTTTCGGACTTGACATGACTCGACTAAGAGTGAAGGTATAACAAAGGGGTTAAATACTCATTTCATTTAGATAGCTAAGGAAGGATAAGTTTCACCAAACATTATGAGTGTTAAGAAGGAAAAACAATAATTAACATGGTAAATGATTGTTTTAATACCTCTAAATCACAAGTACAACATTCAAATACAACTACATATCCATTTCAATGCATACATGATGTAACCAATCCTTTATTTTCCTTCCAAAAATAAACTAAGCACAATTATTTACAAATATGATCCATCCCATCGTTTTGGAAATAATAACCATATTACAAGATAAGTAAAATTTTAGAGTCCAAATCTCCTCATTATTTTTATTTGTTGTGCTACCTACAACTTGTCAAAATTTGGTAAGCATGGTAAGAGAAAATGTTGGAATGGAATTCTCCTATGATCTAGCACAATTCACGATTACTAATTTTCCATTTTTTTGGCTAAAAATATGTAGTTGTAAATATAGTCAACACTTTAGGGACAACGGTCCCTCCTCTTTAATGGGGAGGTTCCCTTATTCAAACCAAAATTGAAAACTTAGAATATTTACAAATATGCATTCTAATAATTTTTTTATGAGGATGTTGGCTTCATTAATTAATTCCATAATTTTGAATACAGAGAAAATATTGAGAAAAGAACAAAATGAGGTAAGAAAGAGAGGAGAGAGAGAGAGAGAACAACACTTTCAAATAAGGACATAGATCTTATTATACTCCTGCATGTCAATATAACTCAAGAACACACACATCTACATATAAAGAAATTCAATGGTGTAAACAAGATATATATTGAATCAAATTTCAATGATTCCCGACACAAAAGTGTGAATATAAAGCTTCAATATCCAAAATACGTGAACAATGCATGAGATGAAAAGAAATAAAAAATGAAGATATACTAATAAGAAGGAAATGATATAAAGTTTCTTTTTCTCGTATTCAAAATCAATAATTTTTACATCAAAATTCTCCAACATCCAACCCCTTTACAATAGAAAATGAAGCCTTATATAGGCCAGAGGGAATGAATAACTACCCAAACTAGCTAGTTGTTTAATTAAGTGACTAATCACTTAATACATCAAGTTATATTAAAATGAATTTACATTACATATTACCTTTTTACAAAATAAAGTCAATGACAAAATATAACAACTAGTTATGTCAAGAACTGATGTAACATTCCCATTTTAAGACTTTAAAAACAAGGGATTTTTTTATACATAATGTTATCTATTCTAAATAATCATAATTTAGAACACACATTCCATGCTAATAAATCTCATAATAGATAACCATATGTAGTACAGAAATGACTCAAAGAACTACCGATCTCTCATGTTAACTTAAAGTATTGAATACTATGTGTATACTAAGTATACCTGGTTCTCTTACCTTGTTATAGGTATTGAGTGTTCTATGTAAGAAACCTATTTGAATGTTTTTTACCAATATTCATCTAAAATCCCATTTCTTAAACTAGGTGACATAGGACAACGCAACCAACAACTTGCGATACTTTGGCCAAATATTTCCAACATACTATTCATGTTACTATTCCTAGATGACATACTCGTCTAACGGAATACGTCCTTCACCCCACTCATCTGTTATCTAGAATGGTCTTCATTGACTCCTGTCAGTTCACTTGTTCAAGGTTTGGCCCTAACCTAGGTTAGTGATATAATTTGGTATAGGAAACCACTCACGATGACCTAGGGTATATAGACATACTCAATCGACCTAAGTCAATTGGATGTGCCTAGTTACCCTAAGTCATTGTGAGTCACTTCCTATGCTAAATCATATCCCTAATCTGACCTAGAGAGAAACTAAGTTCAAGTCCAGATTTGTGTAGATCTAGATGAACCAATGCTGAGGGGTGTTGCAACATGTCAACTACAACACTTTGTATCCTCGTGAAGACCCTAGCCTTCACAAAGGTACAGTCCTACAGTTGGCATGTGCCAACATATGATAGAACTACCCATCTTGATGTACACACCTCGAGAAGAGGTCATTTACACCCATTTATTTCTTAATTAAGATTCAAATTACAGCAACCCTGCTTAACCCTAATTCCAACAACCCTTAAGTTTTTCATCCTTAATTGAGTTGTTAATGTAATACGGAACTCATAAAATTATGATTACTTTTATGTTCATTAAATTTTTCTTAACGTATAGTTAATTGAAAACAGAAACAACATCCATCATAAGATTTACTTAATATAACTCAACCATTCATAGCTTGTTCAAGATCCAAAATAGGTTCCATTAAAGTAGACTTCATAGAGATGAATTCTAATTGATTACGATCTCATGTACCAAACATTTGTTTTGAAACCTATCAAGGTATTACTCCAAGAGGAGTGAACCTTCCTTTTTCTAGTTAAGTGATAGGGTTCATTATAACCTTTCCCATTACGTGAGTCATGGTAGTTAAGTTATACTTCTATTATCATCTTTTCAATGAACCATGCATGATTATATAAAAGAACATCGATGAATTCTAACTTAATAAGTTGTACTCAAATAAGGGATATTGTAATTCAATTCCCATACATCTAGCCGATTTTGTTACAACGGATATAAGGATCCATACGTATAAGAATGATAACAATGTAAATAAGAATACCAATTTCCTTCATATAATTCACCATGAAAATGACATATCAAGTATGAGTAACTCTCAATATTCTTCAACTCATCATGGTAAAATACATATTTTATAGGACCATACATTTCAAACATATTCCATGTCAAATAGCATCAAGATCATTAATGAATACAACATTTATTCTTTCAATACATTTCAATAATGAGTTAGATTTCTCTATAAAGGATCCATACATTAAGCAACCAATACATCATATAAGTTATTGCTTTCCTTTATCACTTACAAAGTCCATATGCAAAAATTGCTATTACCTGTGAATTTATTGAACTGAGCATGATAAGCACTAAGCATTAAAACAATGTGATTTCAACTAACTATTTCATAAAACCAACTCTACTTTTATGAAACAATAAAGCCAAGCAAACAAATAAATCATAAGTAATAACAACCACAAAAGAATAACACTTAAACAATTTGAATTAACTTTATGAAAAGATCATGATAAAATCTGCACTTTACAACATTATATTAGATAAGTAATATTTCAACCAAATTACTTATATACATCAAATAAAAGTACTTACTACTTATTTATTACATAATTCAATCTAAATTAGCAATACAAAAACTAACTCCACTATTTTCAAACATAGAGTTACTTTTATGAAGCAAGAACCAATTAAACTCAAAGCATTACAAAATTTCGTAAAAAGACATCTACACCAAACAAATTCCAGCTTCTTGAAAGGTTTTAGGATGAATCATCTACAACATAAAAGTAAGAGATTCCCATTTTAGATGCTATATCCTAATTTCAAGTCCATGATATAGCCTAAGTTCTCAAGTTATGCCACACATTAGAATTAGGAAAGTATACACAACAAAAAGCATTTCACATAAATCAACTATTACAAAGATTGATTCCTTTAGTACAAATCAAGAGAATAAGTAAGAAGTATCAATGACTACTCAAATGCATTCATGAAAGTAATGAAATTGAACCTGTTAAATCTATAACAAGATTTAAATAGAAGAGGGATGGACGACTCGAGAGAAAACAAGTTAGAACTTCCTCCCAATTTGGTAAACCAATATTAATCCACAACTTAGAAGGAGAATGCAACACAAAATTTCTTACGCTTCCAAAGAGGACAGCGATGAAAACTTAACCTCCAAGAAAATAAGAGAAAGGAGTCAACCAATCATGTTTAAAAGAGGATTCCAACATTCCTTCCTAAGTAAAGAAGGTCGTAAAAGGACTGGTACAGACCCATTCCCAACATCCTTAAACTCTTTTAAACATAGAAAACATGCACTAACAATTGTTAAACCAAATCATGCGACTGCATTATTCAAGTTGGGTTCCAAAATAAGGTTCCCCCAACATGACGCAAAACATTAACAACAATACATTATCCATATCAAGAAGTAGGTGTAATAACAAGAATTGCTAAACAACCTACAGGAAAATAACAACCTTCAATAGTCCTTCTAAATCATCAAAGTTTCATTCAGAGGAACCATAGTCTATTCATTCCTTCAAGAGAAAGTGGAACAATCGGTAAGATAGACTCACAATCGCAACCTCATGGAAGTGAGAGAAAACATCCTTTGGATGGACAAAGAAGATCCATCTATATTCGATTTCAAAGAAGGTGCAAAAAAAGGAACGACATGACTTAGCTACAGGTGCACAAGCCATCTATAGAGATGATTAAAATTATTTTATTATATTTCAATGGACAGGTTCAACTACACACATCTACTAAGTTGACAAGACATTCTAATCCTTCCAACTTAATTAGAGATCAAAGAAGCTGAAGGGTCCAGAAAATCCTTTTTTCTGAACCAATTTGGTTAGTTCCAGATCACGAAACGTCAACCAAAAATATGAAAATACATTCAACAAATCTTCATGAAGTTACAATAGTAAGATTCTAACAAGTTACTTATCAGTTTACCCAGATCAAGAATGGGTAAGTTTAATAAAAAACATCTACTCAAAAGTGAAGTAGACAAAGAAGATCGACCTCAAGCAATCTCAAACAGAGCTACGTGAATAACCCAAATATCGATTCAGACAAAGCCAACTCTCAAAATATCCTCAACCAAATAGGACTTCATCTATCAACCTTTAGTTCATTCTTCCAAAGACTTAAAGAAAGACCCAATACATATAAGTTCAGAAAGAGAAGACTTCACACACTGTTATATTCAACAAATAATTCCAAAATCCAAGTATCCCAGAAACCATTTCCACGTAGTTTCCATAAAAGAACTAGATCTGAACAACCCAGTTTTAACTAAAAAGGATAAGAGGATTAATAAAACATTCATTCTTGTTTCCATACAAGTTGAATCCACAAAAACAGAAAATCCGATCACCCATTATCAACTTAGCTCTCATCGAATGCAAGGTTCGAAGTAGTGAAAGTTTCTACAACAAATTTCAAAGAGAAGTGGTTCATTCCTTAATGTTCCCATACGGGTTCAAGTTTACACAACACTGAACCAAAGCTTCCATTTAAATATAGTTCCAATAAAAGCAACAATACTTCAACAAATCAAAGATGCAATGGAGAAGGATATTATTTTACCTTCTAACAACCATAACAAACAAACCCAGTTCGAAACTTAAAGCAACATTATATTTCCATAAACCCCCTTTCAAGCAGACAAGAAGGGTTCACACATGTTCAACATTACTCAAGTCACAACCAGATTTAAGGTGTGATTCACCATTAAATAAATAGGAAAACAACCCACTTCCTACATTATCAAGCAGAGATTCTTCAACAGAAATACAAAGAATTTTCAAGAAAGATTGAATGGTAACCATAAAAAAAAAAACCATTTATTTCACGAGAGTAGAGTTGTTTTAATGAAGACTTTTAGAGAAAAGAAGAACAACTTAATGGATAGAGCCTATCATGCCTGATAGTTCTTCTGTCGATTTGAAGAAGATTTCCAGTTGAGCCTCCACAATTCCTTCTTCTCCAAACGAAGTCAACAACCGAAAAATCTTTCTCATATGCCTCTTATACCTCCATTGGATCGAAAATAGTCCAAAGGAGCCAAAAATAGAAACAAATTGCAAACATAACTGCTGGTTTGAAGAACCATATATCTCCATGTAGAGAAAAAATTGAAAAGAATGAAAGACAAAACAACCTCCAAGAATTCTCGTCACATGGTTTCCTAGGCGGTTTGCTTGCCAAAACCGATGATCATTAGTGCCATTGAATTTCACTTTCTTGCCTATATTTCCATGCCATTTCCATCTAAAGTTGGCGAGTCCAATTTCAACGATAGCATGCATCACTTAACTCTAGTGATGATGCCAACTAGGATTCCCTCTAATTTCCATGCCTCTGCCAAAACTGGCAGTACCATCCCATAAATTCAAAAATCAAATCACATAAATGACTTAGAAATCGTTTCCACCGCCTTCCACTTGCCATGTGACCCCTTAGGTCCCCTTCCATCCTTACATTAGTTTAGGTTAGATAAACATTAGTTTAGGATCCAACCTTAGGTTAGATAGAAATTATTTACCTTAGGTCATTTTAATATTGCCATAGGTAACAAGCCATCATAGATTAAGCCATACCACATAGTAATTTAGTATTAGGTAATAGGTTAGAGATAAACCTATCATTATCTTAGGTTATTTCCAAATCCCACACTTATATAACATACAACTTAGATTAGGATGCAACAGGATTAGTGTAGACATAGATCTAAGGTAGGTCCAGTTTACCTTAGGTTAGAATCTTGTTAGGATAGATCTTAAAGATATAGGACTTAGGTTTTACCTTTAATAGTCCTGAAGTAGACCTCTATCCTTCTTACACCATTCAACATCCTTAAGAAATTAACAAGAAGATCCGAGCACACTATTTACAAAAAATGCCGAGCAAGGACTTCCAAGAAAGATCAATAAAATTGTGTACATTTAAGGACTCAGTCCCTTATTTCCTTCAATTTATAAATGTTGATTTATCATACAAATCAGATAAGAAGAATTAAAGCATACCTTGGATCAATGGAATTGATCTAGGGTTTTGCTATTATATAGAGATAAATTTGTAAACAACATTACTAGTTTACAACCTTACCTATCTCAAGCAGAATGGATTCCTTACAAGCAACAACATTTCAGAAAAATGAATCCAAACAAAAAATAATTTATCCATTGCAAGCATGATTTCCAACAGTCAAAAGAATGCACCTTCTTAGGAAAAATCACATATCAATGCATGCAAAGAGGAAAACATTTAACAGTTTGTTAAAGATGTTACGAGAAGAAGGAAGAGATGAAATAGAGGAAGCATGAACTTTCAATTTCAATACATGCATTCGAGAACTTGGTGACTAAACTAGATATTTCGGTTTCTTTAGGTACAATAGTGTTAGAAATATTATTCATCCAAGCTCCCAGAGAATTTTCCATTTTAGAACTTGTTCCTCTCTTACCGAGCTAAACTCCGTACAACCTCTATTATTACATTATTGAGCTCAGAGATAGTTCCTCCATTTTATCCTTGTTTACAATTTTTGTCTTGTACAAGTCCTCTTTTATGATATTCTTGAAGTATTCTTTGATTTAATCTATTGAGTTCCATGGAGATGAACTATCCTTGAAAATATCACAATAGAGGGCTCGAAATGTAAAAATATCTCGATTTTGATTCAACTTTTTGAATAACATTTTGTATTTTAGTCTAATATTATTCAATAAATTTCATTCTCCATTCTATGCCAAGGGACCATGTACGAGATAGATTGTTCTTAGAGTCATCAAAAATATTCTTGAAAAGAAGGATTTTCTCATCCGTGAAGGCCAAAATGCTATAGCTCTATGGGGGCACCCTTCTATATCTCATCTTTGTATTATATAGAGAAGAAATTGGGTTCTTCCTATCATTCCCATATATAGAGAGGGATATCTCTCTATATAGGTGGAAATATTGAATGAAAACTACCAAAATCTTCACTTCTTTGTCAAATTTTTACAACCCTAAGTTTATCTAATTCTAAGATGAGATAATGTTATAATAAGTTTTACATGCCTCATTAATGAATTTGAATCCTGTGATAAGGATTTTCTCCATCCAAAATTTAGCTTCCTTACCCCGAGTTGTATGCTTTTGTATCTCGAAAATGTATTTCAAATAAATATCAATAGTTATAATATTGGATTTAATATTGTACTATTTGATGAAAAGAAAGATTTGATGAAGTTAAATAAAACTTGTACATGTTCCTCAAGCTGCTCCTGAGTTTGTTTATCCTTTTCAACTATCTCAATCACCTTAAAAACAATATATATAAGGTTATGAACTTCACCTTTAGGATTTGAATCTCCTAAAGATATCCTTGTCATCTCAAAATTTGTTGCAGAAACCTCATGTTCAATCTTGTCTCCCTTGGGATTATAAATTTCTAGGAATTTTTGTTCTCAAGCATTTAGGACTAGATGAGAAGTCTTGGATTTATTTGGAGGAGAGAAAAGTACTAAGGAGTACAACCACAACATCATAATTAGGAACTTTAATTTTATATTGAGTTTTACTCTTCTTGTTGTTAATCATAGGTTGAACCCAAGTAAATAATCCTCTAGAAGGTGTGCCTGAGGGTGTAATAAGAGTGCAAGTGGTGGAAGAAGAGGTTGTGAGATAGAAACTACCAAAGTAGTTATTACGTAAGAAGATAAATGTCTTCTCACATCCAATTTAGGTTTGGTAGTACTTGTTGTTCCAAGGTCTAGGGTTGTTACTTTAACCACATATTCTCCCTCATTAAATTCCTCACTTTCTTAGTATTATCCCTTTTATTCTTATTTCTTTTCACTTCCATCGTCCTCACTTTCTGCTTATTCATTTTTCTTTTTCTCTTCTTCAACTTGCTCAATGACTCCTTCTCCTACTATTTCTTGTGTTTCATATTTCTTATCATCTTTTAATCTTGGTGTTTTAGTCTTTTTCTCAGTACCTTTTGATTATTCTTTCTTTCATAGAATTTAGTCCTGGATTCTTGTTGAGAAGGAGGAGAATCTTGATGAGAAGGAGTTACCTGTTGGGAAGAAGTTACTTGCGATGAGAAGATTCTTGTTGATAATTGTTAAACTCTAGCATTTTATTATCAAACCATTGTCTCATTCTTGATAGAATAAGAGAATTGAGATCATCAAGATTATCTTTCTCCTTTTGATACCAATCAATTGTGGGGAGAGGAGTGAATTGAATACAGAGTCCTTTGGATCTTTGTACAATTTGAAGTCCCATATTTGTTGAAGAGACAACCTCGCCATATGCTATTTTTCTAACCTTAAAAGCATTCTCACAATCTTCTAAGTAATATTTGATTGTAGGAATATACAAATAGGAGAGATGAATATTTTTTCTAATGAAGTTTTTATTTTCAAAAGCTGTCCTCTTCTCAAAAGGATGCTTGTTAAATGGGAAGATAGTTCTATCAATGTTTTGAACATCAAGAGCAGATTTACAAGTATAATTTCCCAAAGATATGGGAAAATGGATGCCAAATATATTTTTATCCATATAGGTATTGTGAAGAAGATTTAGTTACATGTAAATCTCAATCAAAATTTTTTATCACTCTGTTATAAATGGTATGTTTAAAAGGATCTCCTTTAAAACCCATTGTTCTAATGTATGAGAGTTTCTAAAACTGGATAAATAAACTACCATAAATAACTATCAATTGTTTAGCTTATTATAAACTTTGCTAGTAACATTTCCTTCCAACAATATAACTAAGAACATTGTGAAAGCATCATTGACCCTCATGTGATGACTCTTTTTGTTTTCATAAGTTAGTTGAGTATAAAACTTGAAAATGGGGAGACTCTGTCTCTTGCCTCTATTTTGATAAGATAATCTCTATCATGCACCTAGCTATGGTATAGATTAGATATGAAATGATATAGAAAGTTTTGGTTTGATGAACATGGGTGAGTTCTTGGGTCAAATTTTCAAAATAATTTCTCCCCAATTTAGAGTTTGCTTTCCATCAAAACCAAATTGATAAAGATGCGCATCCGGTGTTGAAATTTGTTGTTGGAGGGAAGACCCATTACCCTTACAAGAAGTGTTATTATATCATATAATTACTCAATAAAATTACTTATGTAAAGAATCTTGGGCAACTTGGGTGGTTCTATTTTCTTTTCTTTTAACTAGGACTTGGAAATCATAGAATGGTATTTGTTTGGGGTCGTGAAACTCTTTATGGGTATAAACCATGGTAAGGATTTTGGAATCAAAAGTTGGAATATAAAGGACTAAGTTGATATGGTGTCCATCAAGGAGAGACATTAACTACCCTTAGGGTTATTTCAACTCTTTGGTTTATGGTACAAAGACAAAGAACAAATTAGTGTAGTGTCAACACATTACACAAAGTTAGAGAATCCTTCCGGATGAGCTACGCCAATGCCTAGGATTCTTTGGGCTAGTCGGGTTGGGATATCATATCTCATTCTGGTCTAGGGTCAGAACTCGTTAGATACATATCTTTGATGTCATTGTTATGGAAGAAAGGTAGCACCCTAGGATTAGATGATACCGATCCCTACTTTTTGATAACATGGGACCATCTCTCAAGTTTTGGGACTTGCTACTTTAGATGGACCTCTTGAGAAGGTTATATTCCTTTACCTAATATAATGCTAAAACTACCCCTAATGCTACAAATGAAACTAACTAATCCTAAACTAACCATTCCAAGGGACTAGGGAGAGAGGGGGTTAAAAGATGTCAAAAGGGAAATCCTAAGCTAACAAGTGGTGATAGCACCAAAAAGGGGCGATAGACATTGAACACGGTAAAAATGGATCCTCAGAATGAGAAAGATATGCATAACCATATCAAGGGTAAGAGAGAGGAAATAACACAAATAAAACACAAGCATAGGGTAGAAAAGAGCCACAACCACTAAATTTTATTGCTTAAGATATGCACGCATCTATTACAGCTCAAACATAGGCAAGAACACATTTAAAGAGGAAAAAATGAAAGCTTCAAGTTCATAACTACTTTGGAGAGAATTTTGACATGGTTACTTTGTATTTAAGAATGTCCATCCTTTCATAACAAAATATTTTTACAATATATAGCTCGATTGAGAGAGAAATAAGAAAGAGAAGAAGAGGAAGAGGAAATAGATAAGATTTTATTATGATATTAATCAAGATCTCTATCTTTCCTAAAACACAAATTTTAAAATTTCAACCCCCATCAATCATGCATTAAATCCTGGAAACATCAGGGGCACCTGTGCAAGACCATTCTCTCGATGTTCTTTTACTTGTAGAAGAAGGAAGAAATCCAAATCGATCAAATTTATGTGGTTGTTTCATCCGAGTATGCATATTAATGGCCCAAACATTTTTGACCTTACTCACCTACTTAAAGACACAAAAATATGATTTTGATGATGCCAAGTTGAGCAGTTGAGGAGATATTTCCAACAATATAAGTTTTGTCCAATTTGGAGCTCGAGGTTGAAAGATATAGCTAATCGAAGATTTTCTTGTTAGGAGGAATAGGAATTCAACACATGGAAGCCTCTCGATTGGTTCATGGACCAAGATCTACCAACATGTGCTTGCTTCACCTTTTTCTAAGTGTCTCGCCTCCTATTGGGTTATGGTTTGGGACCGCTTCCTTTCTTTCCTTTTACTTTTCTATCCTTCTACCTTTATGAAAATATAGGCCAATGAGAACTTACCACATTTGTCA
This sequence comes from Taxus wallichiana var. yunnanensis, assembly GCA_018340775.1. Lineage (NCBI taxonomy): Eukaryota > Viridiplantae > Streptophyta > Pinopsida > Cupressales > Taxaceae > Taxus > Taxus wallichiana. Next base: position 605,450,841 of record CM031243.1, read on the forward strand.
CATCTCACGAATGTCCTTAGAGCCCTTATCGATGCAAGCCAATAGAATATTGCCACACACCTTCACAAATTTACTTTTTAACTAGCCTCTGACCGACCACCGTGAAGTGCGAGCTAATAAGAAGAATCTATGCACTTTGCATATCGGTCCTTTTGATTTTTGCCTCTAGTACCTACAAAGTCATTATCCAATGAAAACATTCCATGCCCCTCCACCGTGTTAGACTTTTGGTAGTCTTATTTGGCAATTGTGAAGTATGATCCAATGAGAAAGATCCACACACTTCACGTTGTTAGTCTTTGTAGTCATTATTTCGCCCTCAATACCTCTTTCTAACCCCAAACGTGCCAACCTATCACCTAGCATACACTGGGCACTCACCCAAGACATACGTAGGCACCAAACCCCTCCTTTATGTGAGCTTTGCAAGAGATTTCTGCCATTAATGGAGGATTATTTGTAGAAACAAAAGTACATGCATCTACTTAAAAGGCAGAAGATATAACTAACAAATCTACACATCAATGCATCACAAAATCTAAATAAACATTATATGAAGCACAAGGAACAAAATCTGAGTCATGAAAAGCCAAATAACATGAGGGTTTACACCCATAAGAAATATGTACAGAATAGATCCATGTATATTGATTTAAAAGAGTTTCTGTAGCCATACTACATTCAAAAGGGTCATCTCAGACCATATGCATCAAGTGATAGAGCTCTAACTCCTGTAAACCTATCTGATCAAAGATCCTAACTATGCTTTCCCCATTATAGTCCTTGTTACAGACCCTAGTACCCATACATATGCTTAATGATATCCCTTACAACCCTCTAGCACTAAGAACTCTAAACCATAGCATCATGAGCTCCAAACCCTTATCATTTCCTAACATTTCTTAACATTTCTACAAAGACCTCGTTACCCTCCTCTCAACACTCCCATACCTTCTAGTGCATTCCCGATACCTTCTCCCCCTCTCTCTTCTCTCTCTCCCTTATTCATGTCCCAAGCACTTCTTTAAATAGGATCAGTGTCCACCACCATGACTTCTCTCTTGAGAAGATCGTGTGCCAAGTGTTAATGTGGTCCTCCATTGGTGAATACTTATTCTCTTTACAAAACCTTCCACTAACTGTAATGATGCCTCTTGGAATATTCCCAACGTGGAATATCCTTTTCTTGGCCTCCAATGTTCCAAGTTGGCACCTTATCTCACTTATCATGCCTAGTTGGGTCCTCACGTTTTTCCTCAAGTGACTCCATAATGCCAAATATGGCTAAGTCCTTTAAACCCTTGTTCGCCTCCCGCGCACGCTCTGGTTTCAATTAAAATTTTCTTAAACCCTCTTCCTACACACTTTTCCCTAAGTTCCCTTCTATTTACCGATCCCGTGCATGCACCCCTTATTACTTAACAAATTTTTTTGGGTCCAACATCACCCCACACTACGCGTGTTCTCCATCCTCGAAACATTCTAGCTCCTTCAAAGAATAAAGAATAGTTGAATTGAAATAATCTAGATAAAGAATGGAAGAATGAAGAATATGCTACTATTGCATGAGGAGTGGGAACTCCTTCACGGATGCCTCAATCTTCTCCCAAGCATCTACTTCTCCTCGCGCCTTTCCAAGTAGGTCACCCACCGATGCAACCTAGAATCTACTATGAATAACCTAGGTGCGTTGGCACATCACCCAACTTGAGCTGAGTGCTCATCCGAAGTACAAAAAAGTACCAAGCCCCTCTTTAGAGTTGCTTGTGTAGGATGTTAGTGTGATGGTGATAAAACATATTCAGATCCATAATTAAACATAAACATTCCACAATGCATAATCCATATCTAGATCTTAGAGAATCATGAATTAAACAATAACTATAATAAGATTAACCATACATGAACCAAATTCAGTTACTTTTAACACAATTATCCAACCAATATTATCCATTTCCTTATACACTTTGTAAAACAAAAAGCTTATTACATTATAAAGTATCACCATAAGTCATGTGTGCATCGTGATCCAACAATATAACTCTCTGAATAATTCACACACACACACACACTAAACTACATAGTTCAATACATATTTATAGAGGTGGGGACTTTCCCTTCACCACCTATGCACTTCTAAAAATAGGTCACATGCTGATAATAGCCATGTGCCTTTAGAATAGCATGCATACATGCAAGTGTTATAATAATAGATGTCCTATAGTTAACTGGAAGAAACAATCCTATTATTAGGTGGACCATGCATGGGGCTTATCACCGCTCATTACCAAAATACCATTTGTGTGTTGCACAAGTCTCCATACCAATGTGTGCTTTGCATGCTATCTCCAAATATAGCATGTATCCATAAAAATGGCTAAGTTCGAACCAAACTGTTCGCAGCGCGTGTTTCCTTCCCTATCATTATGCACCTTCAAATGCGCCTTGTTCCCACATACGTATTATTTGTGTGTCTTCTCCTTAGAAAAATATTATGTCTACTCAACATTACCCCACACTAAAGTACATTTTCGTCCCGACAATGGGAATTCCTTCTAGTGTCCCCAACAATAAATAATAAGAATTGAAATAATTAAAGAATCACTGTACAAAAGAATGAATCTTTACTCTGCAGCTCCCTCTTCTTCAACTAGGAGGATTAGCTCTAGATATTCAAGTTTTATTTCTACCTCCAATGTTTGTCAGTCATCTAGCGTTGTCCTTGTCTTTTTGGAATGTCTGTGGCTATGGCATCTAGTTCGTCCTGAGTGATCTTTTCCTTCTCATTTTGTAGTACCTAGACAACATTGGCCATAACAGACATCATTCCTTCTAGAAGATCCATCTTCTGTGCTATGAGCTTCCCAATCTCATCTATCCTCTCCTTATGTGGATCTTGGGCTGCTACAAGGGCTTCATGCTTTTGTTTTACTAGTGCCAATATTTCTACACACCCTAATGTCTCATCTTTCATTGCTACTAGAACTTCATTATCTTCAACTAGAGTTTTGATCCTTATTACTGCCTCTGGTGCTGCACACAAATTAAGAGCTTGGTCTAATTTCTTCAACTCATCCTTTAAAGTTTGGAGAAATGCCTCGTAAGTTGAAATTTTCCTAATCATAGAGGCCCTTTCTCTCTCTGCTTCTTGTTCAACATATTTTGGTGTGGGAATTCTAAGTGGTCCATCTTTTAACACAAAATCAACCAAAGTGCGCACATAATGCATAGTAGAAGGAAAATTTTCAGGTACCTTTGGTTCAAGATGAGGCCTTGCCTTGAATGTAATCACCAATTTCTTTAGCCATGCTAACAAAGGCCTCATTATTTGTGCATTCTCATTCCTTCTCTACCTTTAACCACTCTATCTCTATAATTTTATCCTTGTTATCCTCCATCAATGCTCTAATGGTGGTGGCCTTATCAATATTTTTCGTGCCACCTCAGTAGATACCTTGACTAAGGCATTGCTGACCTGCTCATCAGACATAAGAGTGGGATTTATGGTCATGTGCCTGCTCTGTGGTGCCTTCTTTACTCTTCTTGAGACACATGACTCCTTACACACATAAAAATATGGTTCATCCATATGGGTTTGCATGGACCAGGATAGTTGTTTCCTTATGCACATAGTGGCCATATCTAGATCCATCAACTCCCATCCATATAATTCTTAAGGTCCACAATGCTTTGAAACCGAGCATGAATAATTTTTCTTGTGTCCTCAACATAGCCCAAACTAGGCGCAACATACTCTTCACTTCTCTTTGTCCTTGGCCCCTTAGGAACATGAGCACCAAGGTTTGGAGTTGTCCCTTCTCCTACCGAGTCATAACAAGTGCATTGGTCTACTCGTGCACATTTTATTCTATTTCTTTCACCCCTTCTTCTTCATCTCTCATTTCTTCATCTCAAGGATCCTCCACATCTTCTAGTTGAACTGGGGTTCCAAGTGTGCTCTCTTTGTCTATGGGCTACCTCTTACCTCTATGGTTAAGCCTCCACTATCCTCATGCTCTTCCTTCTCGTCTATCTCTATGGTCGAGGTAGGCTTTAGAGATGCCACATTCTCAACTGTTTGTTTTCCCTTTGGCGGCCCTAGGAGCATGAAATAATTCTCCACACACTTGTTATTCTCTATCTTAGGCTTGAGTTGAAGATAGATGAGCATGGTTCCACTATCCCCAATAGCCAAACTTACTGGCTTTATATTTATAACATCTGAAATGATCCTCTCAATGTAGGCATACTGACCTGTATATACATAAGTTTTTCTGAGAGTATGGTAGTCACAATCTACACTGTCTACGTTAAAGCTCAACCAGAATGCATCTGTGAACCTATGTACTAAGGCCTAGAAATAGTGCATTGTGAAGGCGTATGGCCATTTGCACCATGGACTCCATGTCCCATCTGTCATTGTAAAGCTGTGCAATGCAAAAGTGCTTTGATACACCACGAATCTTTCGCCTTACCCACTACTGAATGTAAATCCTTTAGAATGTGCCATTCCTCCTCAAACGATGCACACAGTTGATCATACCATAGTTATGCCCTTTATTTGAATGAGCCACTCATTGTTCCTTCACACAAGTACTTCTCAAATATCTCCACGAGGGACTTCTTCTCTGTAGGGTATTCCCAAATTTTGTTCTTTGGCCCATCGGGCACTCCAATTTCTACAAAGATAAGAGATAATAGAATAGCGCCAAAAATTATCTTCTCACCTATGTGTGCTTCCTCAGTAATAGTTTCTGCAATATAGCCAACTAAGTTGTAGACCTCTCCTTCCGACATTTTCTTCATGATATGTAGCCACATGGTATTTACCTGTGACCATCTCTCTTAATCATTCAACTTAGTGAGTAGGTGTGTGACTGCCTACACCACAAGAAACTTCCTTAATTTTGTATATGTCCATTCCGCATGGACCCTTAGAGTATCCCAAATCCTTGCTGGTGGCTATAACAGCTTCTTTATTAGTCGATCGCAATAATATCTATCCTTGTGCCCTTCAATCCTCGCTCAATGTAGTAATCAGGGATGCTGTGATCCTTACCCTCTATCTAAAAAAATAGAAAAAGTCCTCATGGACTTTTCTCATAATCCATTGGTATAAATATTTTGGTTTTCCAAAATATGAAAGTTTATACAATTGATAAACCCCTACCTTCTTGAGAAACTTATCCCCAACATCATCATATACTGGCATATCATCCACCGTGCACTTTTTGGTCTTCTTATTCAACAACGCATCCAACTCTCCCTTATTTTTAGTGGTGTGGTGGTTGTAATCACTTAATTTACATCTGTAGATGTGGGAATCCCAATCCCGTCTAACTACAACTCCTTCTGGATACTACATCTCTGAAAATTTTCTCTTGGGAGCAACTTCGACCTTAACTTCCACCTTTTCTTCCCCTTCGTACCTACTGTAGGTGCTTTCTTCAGTGCCATTATAAAAATCCCTCCTTTTGTCTTCTAGTGTCGAGTAAGCTCAAACCCTAGCTCAAAATTACATGCCCTAGCTCCTTCTCAATGCTTCTGCTACACTCAAACCCTTCACCAATGGGGATACAAGCCACTTCCGCCCACAAATCTACTCTTCTCGTCTAGTTTTGTAGCTCTCCGTACCTCACACATTTTCTCTGGATCGGTTGCACTTAGCTAACTCGAATACTTGTGATAGCAAAGGTAAAAATGAACCCGCATCATGTCCTTATATAAATTTTTCAAAAGTTTATTACATTTATTTCTCCTTCACCTACCACTAATCCTCTCATTAATTGACCATTTCCCCAGTTTTTGCATGGTACACCTTCGTGCCCCCAAATTATAACCTTCTAGCTATATACCTCCTTCTATTCAATTCCATACACCAAAGTATCTCACCACTACACCTTACCCTAGTAGTTTTCCACAACAACTTACCTCGTTTTATACTATTCATTCATTTTATTTCCAACTATGGTCTTCTTTAAGAGCAATTTCTTTCTAGCAGATTCCTTCCATATTTAAATAGCATATGTATCACTATGTTCTCATGTATTCCCTTTGTTGAATAAGAAATAACAACCACCCACACCAATGGTATGTGCATTCCTCTAAGCATAAAAATAGTTCAGATTGTAATCAGCCTTCCAGCCTTGAAAACACGCTTATTACACAAAACACCAAACTAAATTGATAAAGCCTAGCGACGAAGACGGAAATAAACTAAAAGAAATACGGAAGGGAAATCTATACTAAATGGAAATACTAACTTATTACAAACACCAAGAAGACTTATTTATAGTAGGGCTTCAGCCTACTCCCGTTAAAGTAATTGGGTAACCATGTTCCATCAAGCGCCTCTAACTAACAAGTGCTTGATTCAAGGATGTGAGTGATAACATATGGTCCCAACTAATGCACCTTAAGTTTGCATGAATAACGAAGAAATTTGGAATAATAAAGAAGTACCATCTATCCAACCTCAAGCTTCTTGTCTCTGATGTGTCTATCATGCCATGCCTTCTACCTAGCCTTTTCCTACTTCTAACTCCAACATGCTATGGTGTGCCTCTCATCCAATTGTATTAACTTGTCAATTCTTTCTTCTAATGCCTGTTCATTAGCTAGACCTCTAGCGAACACAATACGTAAAGATGGTAACATGAATTCCATTAGAAGAACTACTTCTGCACCAAACACAAACTGAAAAGGTGTAGCCTTATTCAACTTCTTATAGGTTGTTATATACGCCCAAAGTACAACAAAAACTTTATCATCCCAATCTTTCCTTCCAACATCACAAATTTTTGTTAAAGTTTGGCTCAATATCTTGTTAAAGGCCCCAGTAGTCCCATTTTCCTAAGGGTGATAAGGAGTAGTCTTGTGGTGCACAACCATAAATTCATCTAATAATATCTTGATTATCTATTTCAATAAGTGTGTGCCCCTATCACTTGTAAAACTCAATAGACATCCATATCTAGTGAGAATATTTTCCCATAAGAACCTTGTTGTAGTAGCTGCTATACAATATTTTGTAGGTGCTACTTCTACCCACCTTGTAAGATAATTTGTACAAGTGATGATGTAGCCTGATTTGGTTCTACGTGTGGATGGGGAAATAGAACCCACAAATTCTATAGCCCATTTTTTAAATGGCTTTGCACTAGTAATAGGCCTTAAAGGCATTTCATCTCTTTGCCCAGGTTTTCCAAAGCACTGATAGTGATCACACACCTTACAATACTCTTTACAATCCTTGTACATGGTCTCCCATAGTCAAGCGCTCCATAACATGTAATGCCTCTCTTACCAGGGGTTTAGTAGAGAAGTACTCAAAAGTCTGGGTCATTTCTGCAATCAAGTCTTTCCAATTTCCAGTCTCCCTGTGCATTTACACATAAACATACCAAGCACATGCACAACCTTGCAAAGTGGAATAAATTTTTTTTACCCATAGTGAAGGTGGTAAAGCTTCCTTCCCCTCTATCCAGATTCTCTCACACTACTAAACGTGGTGCTAAACAAGTTGATTACCATGATATATGTAAATTTGAGTAGGCGCATTGCTCTTGAAAAACATAATTGTTAGAATAATTCAGAATTCATTCCATTCTATGAGATTATCCCTGTGAACCATCCACCAGCGCACTTCCATCTCACGCACGGTATACACTAACATACTTCTTATTTCAACATGATTTGTCCACTACTCCTCTAAGGCACAAAAGAATACCGTAGGGTCTCCTTCTTCAGTGTACCAAGGTATACAATTGTTACCTATTCTCCTAATATAACAAGGGTTTCTTCTCCACAAAAATGTGCTTCTTACTTCATGCCCAACCATCTCATAGGTGTCATGCACCCAATTGTCACAAGCAATACTTGTACTGTCACTAATAGATTGTGCATCTTCCCACTAGAGGATTCCTTCCTTAGATAGCTCAAGTAATTTCAGATCTCGAATGACGCACACATAAATTTTGTTTAGGTCTTCCTCACTTAAAGTTTCAACATAAGGTGTAGATTTCCCATCTGTCAAAGGGATAATAACTCTTTCTTATTTGTTATAAAAACTTATATACCCATTATTGAACCATAGATCAACATTATTTTCATAACACCAATGGTGCCCAAGTAGAGTTGGGAAGCATCTACTTCTACAAGTGCTAAGACCTCAAAGTCCCCAATGAACTTGGCCCCTTGTATAGTAATGGATGCATCCTTTAAAACTCCAATTGGAGCGGCCTTAGTTTGATTAACCATAAAAAATACATTAGAAGATTCCTGTAATGGAGGTCTTCTCATATGTACCCATGCATATAAAGTAAGCACATTCACTTCCCCACTTGTGTCAATCAATATATTGCTCAAAAGTCACCCATCCACAACAACATTAAGGGTAATTCCCTTTTCATAATCCAAGCTATGAGGGGGAAGATTAGCATGTAGGATCTGCCATCCATTCTCAATACACACGTGTGGAGTGTTCCCCTTTATCCAATTCCAAAATAATGGAATAATATTCTCCCGACACAACATCTTGTATACCTCTTTTAAATCATCAATATCCGGTTGAACCATCTTTGCTTTACCTTTTTTTGCTCCAACTTCCTTGACTATTCCTTTAAACACTATATTTCACCCTGAATATTTATGAGTACCTCCATGGTTTCCTGATAAACCTCCTTCTGATGGGTAGGATTTGGGTACCTTGCATGTAAAAATTCCTCCTTAGTGATGGTAGGCTTCTATTGTAACGTCTCTTTGGCGTGTGTAACTTCAGCGTGTGCATGTGTAATCTTCACAGGTACTACCTCAAGTTCTAGTGCCAAATTTGGCATCCACTAATTCTCTATGGTGCATTGTATTCTAACCATCCCTATGACCTTGTTCTCCTATTTATGTTGCTTGCTAAGATGTTCATATAAGTTTAGGAATTCCTCATAGTTATGATTCTTCCCACAAAAAGAAAAAGTAATATTTTGAAGACATTCGCGCTATAGCAGTAGGAGATACGCATGTAAAAAAATGTTCCACGAGGAAACTCACCTCTTCGACACCATGACCTTGGCCTCCGAATCCACCATGGTATCCTTGACCTTTGCCACGACTTCCTTCAAAACACCCTTCATTCCGATCATAGTGCCCTTGGTTGTGATCATGATCATGGTGCTCATTTTTACTTTTAGAATTATCTGATACTCCTATCTATCACACACCAATATCGATGACATCATGGATCTTACCAACCAACATGTAGTCTTCTCAGTATTGTGAGTTGCAGAGACCGACAAATCTTACAATAGCAAGATACATTCTTTCTTATCATGCATTGTAATAATGGGTAGTGTCTTGCATCATGGTCTAAATCACATATCTCGCAGTCTAGCAACAATGAACGTATTGACCTGCAATGAAAACTATCTTTAGTGTGCCCTTCCACTTCATAGTCTACACACCAAATCCCAATGCATGTTTCGTGTGTTGAATTGGATGATAGTTTCTCCAACTACTTTGCCATAGATGTAATTTTTACTTCTAGGAATGGGCTGACTCCAATGTCTATACTTCCAAATGCCTCAAAGCGCACAAACATTGCTTCAAGTGCTTTGTGTGGGTTTGTATATGTATTATGTGACAACACAATCCTAAATGGTGTAATCAAGCCCCCAAGGAACCACTTGTGCATGATGGTTTGTATGAATATCATAAGAAAGCTTAGACAAAAGGTTTTTGAAATAGGCATCATATTCTAGATTCTTTTAGTAGTGCCCTACTTAATATCCTTGAGTGCATTTATACTCTTCTGTTTGAACTTAGGGATATGGAAATCCTTAAGGAAATCTTCTCGTAATGTTGCATAATCTACGCAAATCTGATTAGGGTCAAACTTTACTGTACAATGTTGTGTGTGCATCCCTCTGAATGTAGTTACAAACTGACTTGCCTTGTGCTTAGAAGCCATGATTCCTTTTGCATGCCATAACATATCACACATGTGCACATCCTCAACAACATATTCTATTCCCCTATACTTTAGAAGACGAAGTGACATATCCATGTAAATGTTCTAGGGTTGGTGAGGACCATGCCCACCTGATCCAGAACCTTCTATGTTACCTCTGCATCTAGATCCACTAAATCCACCAAAAATAGAGCCACCTATGCCCCCTGATCCTCCTCTTGTATCCAAAAGTAGACCAATGGATGTACTTCCTGTGTCCTAACAATGGTACTAAACTAAACTCCTATAGTCTGCGAGGTGGTACTACTCCCAAAAGTGAGTCCAAAATTATGTGCACTTGAGTTTTGTCGACGATGATCTTGAAAAGGTACCTCCAAATAACAAAGAAGATGTTTTCCCTTTCTACTTGATTTAATCCTTTTCGACTACCCCCCAAACTAGCTTGCTGACTACTAGTTGTACTAGATATTGGAAAACCAAGTGCAAGGGATAATTTACCGAGATAGATTCGGATGCACGCCCGTGGCCCATGTCGCCTCTACTAGCACACTCCCATATGAGGTTGAGAAGGGTTCCCTATCATGCTTGCCCAAATGGGGGAGTTATAGATGCTCTGGCTCCATGCCTTCTACGTGAGCTCCAAATCCTTCACGAGCCATCTCTCTCCTCAATGCCATCCGCTCTACAATATCATGCTACTTCTCTATCTCCCTCTCACATGCCTCATTGTACTTAAGCTATCTTTCTTCCCTTTTCCTCTCTGCCACTAGGTCTGCCATCCTTCACCAAACCTGCTCCTTCCCCGTGCGTGGTAGGGTTTAGCTAGTCATCGACTTTCTTCCAAGTTTAGGGTTACCATCAAGATTTTGATTGCTAGTGGAATGCCTTGCAAATAAGTTCCCTTGGGATAATGTAAAAACGGAACTCAACTACCTTTGGGAAAGAATAAGTGGAAATTGAGTACTCCAAAATATAGCTATTCAAAACACCACAGAACCAAGTATCCACAACACATGTCCAAATCAGATCAACATCATAGAGGGCCTAAAATTATTCTTGTGTCTAGACAAGTGTGCGATACCTCTAATTCCTTTTAGATGCATAAGCAACTAGCCACTTGTACAACTCTACTGGAAATATAGCAAAGAATCTCTCATACAAATAGTCATACAAATTCTGCTCCACCCATATGCGTGTGTTAAACTTATATCTAGTGTTGAACCTCCAAGCGTACTCTTCTTCCAGATATTTTATCCACTCCTCAACACTTTCTAAGGTCAATCAATACGTATTCATCATGAAACATCTTAAAAATATGAAAAAGAGTTCACAACAACATAACCAATGATCCAACCTAGAATCTACTGTGAATAACCTAGGCACACTGACACATCACCCACCAGGCTAAGCACTCACCCAAAGCGTGCAAAGGTACCAAACCCCTCTTTAGAGTTACTTGTGTAGGATGTTAGTGTGATGGTGATAAAACATATTCAGATCCATAATTAAACATAAACATTCCATAGTGCATAATCCAGATCTAGATCTTAGAGAATCATGAATTAAACAATAACTATAATAAGATTAACCATACATGAACCAGATTCAGTTACGTTTAACACCATTATCCAGCCAATATTATCCATTGCATTAAACATTGTAAAACACGAAGCTTCTTACATTATAAAGTATCACCATAAGTCATGCACACATTAGATCCAACAACATAACTCTATAATAATTCACACACACTAAACTACATAGTTCAATACATATTTATAGGGGTGGGGACTTGCCCTTCACCACCTATGCACTTCTCAAAATAGGTCGCATGTTGATAATAGCCATGCGCCTTTACAATAGCATGCATACATGCAAGTGTTCTAATAATAGATGTCCTATAGTTAACTGGAAGAAGCAATCCTATTATTAGCTCAAACCATGCATGGCGCTTATCAGCCACTCATTCCCAAAATACCATTTGTGTGTTGTGCAAGTCTCCATCCCGATGTGTGCTTCACACGCTATCTCCAAAAATAGCATGTATCCATAAAAATTACTAAGTCCATACCAAATGCATTACGTGAGTGTTTCCTTCCCTATCATTCCACACCTTCAAATATGCCTTGTTCTAGTGTGTGTATTATTTGTGTGCCTTCTCCTTAGAACAATATCATGTTTTCTTAACACCCACCAATGCACTTACTTCATCAAAACTTAGTTCATCACTCTTAGCTTTCAGATGTATCTACAATGCTTTCCAGCTACTTGCTAAGATCGCCTAGCACATCCATCCTGCGAGTGACTTGGGGGTATAGTTCCTTTAGCCTATTCTTAATCAAACCCCACAAGGTTTTGATTACTTCTAAATTCTTCTCAACCTTGGCTAGGATCTTATTGTGCTCCACCCTATTGCATTTTTTCTTTTCCTAAAATTCTTTCAGATCTCGCCTCATGTGTAGCAACCAATATGCTTGTTATCCTGTCTCTGTCGGCATAGTTTTTATACATGACTTCAGCCATCTGTGCGTTGGTCTTTACTATGGCAAGGAGATTGGAGTACCGAGTCACTATCTCCCCAATATCTAGATTTTCTTCCTCCTTATGGCATGTCATCACCTCCTTCGTTGACTCTAACGTGAGTGGCCACATTTCCATGGTGAGGATACAGGTAAGGTCTTCCACGCAGTACATGGTTGAATCATATTTCTGCTTAGGCAAGGCCAGTCCAGTGTTTCAAGATCATGGGATTTGAAATGGCCTCTATATTATTGTGGACTTCACACACGTTTAACTTTTCATCCCTCACTCACTCCTTAACTGGGTACTAATCAATTCCTTTTGTTTTATCTCCTTATCTTGCTCAATGATCTCCTTATTCTTTTTCTCGAGCTCTTCCTCCAAGACCCTTATTCTGTCATTTCTACTGAAGAGTCTTACTTCCACCTCCACTAATAATTTTTTGAGCATGTTGCAAACTTTCTCATCTAACAATTGTTGGGCATTTATAAGAGGGTTTACTCCCTTGACATTTGGTATCTTTATCAATTCATCACTATTTACCTTGAACTTGGGTTCATTAACATGGGACTAAAAAGCCCAGGATAACATTTTCTTTGTGTGCGGATATGCACCATTTTCATCAAAAAAATACCAAGTGAGGAGTTGGTTGGTGGGCACGATACTTTAGAAACACGCATACAATACCTTGTTTAGATCATTACTATAAGTCATATCATGTTCTTGCCACACTACTCGTGCCTTTTCCACACATGCTACACGTTGGGAAGCTTACTACTAAGCTGGGGTCTCCACCCATGATCCCATACTCCTTCCCTATGCTTTTTATCTCCTCGGTTTCCTTTAGTACTTCTTCGGCAGTTCGTTACTCTACTTCGTGCTCCACCAACTGTTGGATAATACCTGCCACCTCCCTCTCTATAGTGTTATCCATTTTCTCCTCGGTTGGGGTCGGGATCTTTTGATATTTCATGTCTACTTCCTCACTCCCTCCTTGTCATGAGCACCTTCCTCATTATCATCCCTCTCTTCATTTCCTTCTTCATCTGACTCATGTACATCATACACATGGATGATTCTGAGCCTCACTTGCACTCTTCATTGTCTTCATCACCCCGACCTCCATGCTTTATGTTTCTCCTAAGTCTGACCCTTTTGTCAACCTCTTCTTCTTCCTTAATGTTGACTATAATTCAGGAAATTTTATTTTCTTCTCTCTCGGGTGACTCTTCCCTTTCTAACAAATCTTCCTTCTGCGGTGACTCTTTTCTAATGGGAGACCTCTTCGGTGGACGTAAGTACTTGTGCACATGCTTGACTCCTATGTCCATACTTTATGCACTGTACTATCTATGTGATCGGTGCCTTTTTCTCAGGAGTCTCCCTTATTTCTCTTTTCCTTTGCACAAAATTTTTCCTCATGGTGGGGTCCTCAAGAATGGAGACATCATCTTCAACATAAGTGCCTTTTTCATACTTAGGCCTTAGGTACAAATACACCTTCACTTGTTATTTTATCTACAACAGAAATGTTATTGGTTTCAACATGTGCACATCATGAGAGACATACTTCTCCACATAGGCACGCTTCTTGGGGTATATTAACTTCTGTCATCTCATGGTAATATTGATCTACTACACTTAGATCAAACCTGAGTTTCTTTGCTTCTTTGAATCGATTGACCCAGACACTAAGTACTTGCATCATGAAGGAGAAAGACAACTTACGCTAAGGACTCTTAGCGTCATCTACCAAATTAAATCTATCGATACAAAATTGTTGGTATATGACAAAATCAGCCTCTCCTTGTACTAATGAAGGTAACTGCTTAGGTATTCTCCATTTAGCCCCGAATGCATCGTGCATCCACTTATACCACTTTTCCAGGCGTGCCTTATGAGTGGCCATCATGGTGTCACAAGTATCTTTATTCAAACCTCTTGGTGGGGAGGGGTTCTCATATGGGTATTCCCAAACAAAATTATCCAACCCATCGAGGCACTCCAATCTTTGAAAAGACAATGGTGAGGAGGAAATTACCAAACATGATCTTCTCTTCATCACGGCATCCTCTACAATAAAAGTTGAGAGGTTATAGATGGTCCCCTCCGAGATCTTGCGGCATACATTCAACCAGGCCTTGTTGATTTGTGTCCATCTCTCTTTCCCATTCAGATTTGTGACCAAGCGCGTGGCCATCCTCATCACAGGGTCGGTAATTACGAAATGTCAAAGTAGCGTGAACCCTTCTTATAGTCATAAGCTTCAATGATCTTCTTAATGGCTTATTTATCTCCCAAATCATCATCCAATGATTCTCCTTCGCAGATAAGGCTGGTGAACTTAGAAATTAGCTGGGGGGTTATGTGCATCCTCTGACTTGTGAAATAGAAGTGGTCTTCATGCACACACGACATCAACCATTGGTATAGTCACTTAGTCTTTCCAAATAGGGCAACTCATAGAGTTGCAACAACCAAGCCTTCTCCATTTTCACTTTCACTTTTTCATCATAGATATACATTCCATCTGGTGTCCTATTCTCTATAGGGAGAACCAGTTCTAGTGTCATCTCATTTTTGTGGTGCTTTTTCGATGGTTGTAATCATTTACAGCCATCTTTCTGACATGAGACACCAATTCCTTACCAAGTAATATGTTGTATGGGTACTATATTTTTGCGTACCATTCTTCATTGAAACTAGTAGAAATGGCTTGTTTTCCCTTGACCTTACCTTTCTTCGATGAAACATTTGCTAGTTTCTTTAGTGTCATTCCTTCATTGGGTCCTAAAACTTCTTCTTCTCTCTTGGTCTTGGCTCTACTAATTTTTTTGGCTCCATTCCTTTACGAAAGTTCCTCTAAACCCCGTGCCATAGCTATGCAACCCTAACCTAGAAAATCCTTTTCCACAAGATAATGTAACACTCGGCGGGATCCTTCCACACAACCTTCTCTTCTTACGCCCGTGTAATCCTTTCCACTTTGGCTCACTGATCAAACTAGCTATACACGAAAATCTTAACAATTTTTCTCAGACCTTCTTCATAAGGATGCCCTAGTTTGTGAGAGCTCTTTGATAACTTAAAATGCAAGGTAGAAAATAATGCACCCTCGATCTTCTATTTATAACTTTTGCTTTTCTCTACAATAAATGCCATGCCACCTACCAATGTACTTTCATAATAAAGGTGGCTTTTTCCAATGCCAACCTTTAATGCTTTTCCTTCGTGCTCAATCCTATGTGAAAAACTTTGGCAACCTTCAAGTGAACAAAAAAACCCTTATTGGTCATAGATCCTTATGCACACGCATACAACACCGAAGGAATTCTACATCTTTTTCCTAATCCTAGTTTTTGACATCACCTACCTCATGTTGTTCTGTGCTTTTCATTCTTGTACGTGGTTTTTATAAAGCCTTTTGACACCATCCTTCCCTCATGTTCACCTCTTCTACGTGTGATCTTCCAATCCACATGTTTTTGATTTTTCAACCTGGGCCATCAACAACCATAACTTCCAGCACTTGTCACATCACTCCACCCCACAAAAATGGATGTGTGGTACTTTGCGCATAGAATTTTTTTGAAATAATAAGTGGCTACCAGTGCACAAACGTGCACAAACCAAAACAACAAGAAAGGGAAATAAAAAGAAGGAAATGACATCAAAGAAAATCCTAGGCTAACTCGTAATATTGTCTTATTTATAACATAAAAGACTTATTTACAAGATGGCTTTCAAAGACATACTCCCATTGAAATGGCCTAGAAACCATGTTCCATCTAGCACGTGTAATCGACAAGCACCTAAATCAAGTATAAAGGATACAATGTACGGGGCCAACTAATGGACTTTGAATTTCCTAGGGTGGTGTAAAAACTTGGAATCATACAAGAGAACCATCTGCCCAACCTCGAACTACTTATTCTTGATGTCTATCATGTCATGCCTTTTGCTTGAATTTTTCTATTTTCTGACTCCAGCGAGCAATAAACCACCTCTCATCCAACTGCATCAATTTTTCAATCCTTTCCCCAAGCGCTTGTTCATCATCTAACCCTCCTTCGCATGCTATACATAACAATGTTAACATGAATTCAATAGGTAACATAGTTTCTATGCCAAACACCAATTGAAAATGTATGGCCTTGTTCAGTCTCTTATAAGTAGTTTGATATGACCATAACACAACAAAAAATTTTTCATCCCAATCTTTTCTTCCCACATCACAAATCTTGGTTAATGTGTGATTCAAATTTTTTTAAATGCCTTAGCAGTCCCATTAGCTTGTGGGTGATAAGGGGTAGTCTTGTGATGGGCCACCATGAATTATGCCAATAATATTCTAACTGTCTCATTTAAGAAATGAGTACCCCTATCACTTATTAAGATCAGTGGGCATCCATACATGCTGATTATATTTTCCCACAAGAACCTAGTTGTTGTTGCCGCTGTGTAATCCCTTGTAGGTGCCACTTATTCCCACCTTGTAAGATAATCTATGCATGTAATGATATAACACAAACATGTCCTTTTGTGCGGTGAAGAAATAGGTCCTATGAAGTCAATTTCCCACTTCTCGAATGGTTCTCGCACTCAAATCAATCTTAATGGTGTTTCATCTATTTTCCTAGGTTTACTGAGGTGATAGCAATGGTCAAAGGTCTTACAATACTCGATACAATCTTTGTAAACTGTTCCCACCAAAATCCTACTAGAAGGATCTTGCATGTTGTTCATTCCCTACATAGCGTCCCCTAATTCCACCATGAGCTCTTCCATGATTGTAGTGTACTCAAGCTTAAGAACCCACCAAAACAAAACCTCATCACGACCTATCTTGTATAAGTGTCTACTAATTAACATGTAGGGTACAACATGTATGGCTAACTACTTTCTCTCTAAATTCTTCATTCCTTGGTGCCATACCTGTTTTAAGAAACACAACAATATACTCTAATTCATAGGGTGCATGCCATAATCTAAACAGTTGTGCATATGGAATTGTATCCTTGATGCTATGTGTGTCCTCCCCTTAGTTGATCCTTGATAAATGGTCAGGTCCTAGGCTACTTTTACGCAGTTTTACAACAACCGTAAACTCAAACTCTTGAAATAATTAGACCCGCTTGCATATGGGCCCTTATAAAACAAAATTGTTTACCAAGTAATTCAATGCCATGTGGTCCATGTAGAATATAAAGGGTGTTTCCAATAGATACTTCGCCTGAATTTGTGCAACACATAGATCATCAACAATGCCTCGTGCTTGGTAGTATTATAGTTCTGATCTGCTTGTGTCAACTTCTTTCTTACAAAACAAAGAGGGTGATCAACAGTCCCCTCACTAGGTTATGCCAACATTGATCCAATTTCCATCCTTGAGGTATCAACATGTACATGGAATGGCTTATCCCAGGAAGGAAAGCGTAATATGGGCGTAATGATAAGCCATTATTTAATGTATTAAACACCATATGTTTCTATTCTCCCTAATGAAATGTACTTATTTTCTTCAGCAATCCCTCCAATGACACAAAAAATCTTGGCATATCCCTTAATAAATTTTTGGTAGTACCCCGTATGCCCAAGGAATATATGAACCACGCTCTAGCTGGTAGGTTCCCCCAATCTCATAATAATGACAACTTTTACGGATCCACCAATAATCCTTCCTTACATATGATATGTCCGAGAAGGGTTCTAAAAGGAGTAGCGAAAACACATTTCTTAATGTTAAGAGGTATACTCAACTGTCGGCATCTCTCAAACGTCAACCTCAGATTGTCATAATGGTCCCTCACTAATCCATATACTATCTAGTCATCCAGGTAGACTTGTAGAAATTTATGAATGAAGTCCTGAAATGCCTGAACCACAATGTGTGAAAACATAGTAGGTGTGTTCTTCAGTCTAAAAGGCATGACCGTATAGGAAAAAATTCCCCATTCAATGGCGAAGGTTGTCTTTTCTTGGTCCTCCTTTGTAATTCTAACTTGATGATATCCTGAGAATCCATCTATGAAAGAATAGATTTCATGCTTGGCTACTCCTTCTAGGATATCCTCAATGAAGGGGGTTGGAAAAGGGTCAATGACACATACCACATTCAAATCCTTGTAATCAATGCAAATCCTTATCCTCCCATCCTTCTTAATGTTGATGACCATTGGAATTATCCATTCTGATTCTTCAATAACCTTACCGATGCTTGATGTGATCATCTTGTTAATCTCCTCCTTGACCTGATGGGTAGATTCGATTAATTTAGTATGGTCTCTTCCAAATTGGGCATGCACCCTCCTTCAGTTTGATTTGCATCTCTCCTAAAGAGTGGTGAAATCCCTTAAGCTCATGGTACTGTGTGAAAACAAATCCTAAAATTCACACAATAGATCGATGGTCTTTAAAACCTCCTTTTCATCGATCGGTAATCTCCATAGTAGCTTCCTTAGGTTTCAAATTCGAACCAATGTTAACCTTCTTAGTTTTTAGGTGTTCATGGTAGACACACACTTTCGTCATCACTATCCATTACCTCGTGTGTACCAACAATATGGTTAACATCTAAGTTTTCCACCTGTCACCATCTATTACGTAGACTAGCTTTACTTTCTCTTTTTTCATGCATGTGCGCCAAGTTGTACCTACTCATCGAAACACACTTCCAATCTAGGTTCACCCAACAACTCTAGTACTCTATCCTCCGCCATGGCACTATCTCCCATAGTTAGGTGCTTAACAACCTGTAGCACCTCATTCACCGATGGTTTAGTACTCTGATACTCGAAAGCTTGAAGGAGATCAATCGTTAACTCTTGTCAGTTTCCTATCTTATGACACAACTCTGAGTGAATGTACCATGCACGTGTGTATCCTTGTAAGGTGGAGTAAAGCTTATGCACCCATAAATATGGAGGAAAGGCTTCCATGCCTTCCATCTAGGCCTTCTCACATGTCTGGATGTGAAATGAGGTGGGTTCCTTCCCATGATAATCTTGTATAGTAGTTGGTGTATTACGTCGGACAAACCTAACAGAGAATGCAATTCTCACCTCGTGCCACTCTAGAAGGTTACTGTGATGGGTTACCCACCAACATGCTAATGTCCCAAGCAAGGTGTAGCTAAACATACTTCTCCTTTCGACCCCACATCCCCATTGGGTGTCCATTACTCATAGAAAAACATAAAGGTTGGCTCCCCTGTAACTTGGAAGCTATTTCCCCCTAGGCACCTAACGAGTGCACCTTTTTAATTTCATCACAGAGCCTCTTAATTGCCTTTTAACTAACTCATATGTCCCGTGTGCCCAATTATCACATGCCAAACTAGTTATATCACTTATAGATTGAGTTTCTTCCCACTGAATAATGCCTTCTTTTGTTGGTTGTACAACCTTAGGGTCCCTGATAGTGTGCACATATATTTTTTCTAGGTCTTCTTCTCCCAAGGGCTTAGTATAGGGCGTTAAATTCCCATCCATCAAAGGAATGATAACATGTTCCTCCTTGTTCTCAAAAATTATATATCCCTTATTGAAACATAAGTCAAAATTGTTCTTATAGCACCAGGGGTACCCAAGTAATGTTGGATAGTTATCTTCCTCAATAAGCGCCAAGACTTCTAAGTCCCTAGTGAATTTTTACCCTTGGATAATGATAACAACATCATTTAAAACACCAATGGGCATTGCCTTTGTCTTGTTATCCATAAACATCACATTTGAGGATGGCTGTAATGGGGTCTTCCCATTTGATTCCATGTGTCTAAAGTGAGAACATTAACTTCCGCACTGCTTTTTTAATCAAAATATTGCTTAGTAGTCACCCATCAACTACTGCATTCAAGGTAATCTCCTTATCATAGTCAATGCTGTGAGGAGGTAGATTAACATGTAAGACTCACCTCTCTTTCTCTCCTCCAGTGCTTAGTACTTCATCTCTCAACCATTATCCTAACAGACGGATGATATTATCTTGGCGCAACATCTTACACACCTCTCTGACATCATCTATATCTGCCTGAGGGACCTCAATGCCTTTCTTCTACTCCAACTTCTTATATTTCTCTTTTAGACACCGAATTTCCCTTTGCGACTTCTAAATACTTCCTTTGTCTCTTGATAGACTTATTTTTGATGCATAGCATCGAGATACTTCCCATGTACCACTTCTTCTCTTGTAATCACTTTGGTCTCGCTTTGGTATCTCCCCGACACACACAACCTTAGCTTGTGTTGTCACCAATACAGGTTCTAAGTCTAACTCATGCGCCATAATTGGCATCCACTATTGATTAACACACTTTACGCTCACCATCCTAGCACCCTTATCGTTTCACCGCTTCGTATCATGTGTTCAAAAAATTCAAGACATTCTTCATAATTTTGGTTTTTCCCACACCAAGAGCACTGCAACAATTTAAGACACTTTCGCTTGTAGTGTTCTATGGATCCATAGTTATAACAGGTTCCATGAGGGAATTTAATTCTTATTCCCCTGTGATTGCCATGACCTCTGAATCCTCCTCAAAAGCCTCTACCTCAACCTCCTCCATCCGCACACCCTTCATAATAATGACCATCATCCTTGGAGCTATTTGCAACACTGGTCTGCACACACCAATATCATCATGTATTTGGTCAATCAATCTACAATCCTTGGTGTCATGAGTAGTAGAGGTGTAAATTTTGCAATAGCAAGACACATTCTTACACATTGTGCGCTGTAGTAGTGGACACCTACTTGCATCATGATCTCCATGGAAAATCTCATAGTCTACCATCACCGCATGTACCAATATTCGAGAACAAATTTCCTTTGTATGCCCTTTTACCTCACAATCCATACACCATAACTTGTTGTAAGTCTCATGAGCCAAGTTTGTAGACAATTTCTCTAGCTACTTTTCCATTGCAACAATTTGGGCTTCTAGGAATGGACTAACTCTTGTATCAACACTTCCTACTACCTCAATGCATAAGGAAACCTCCAAGGCCTCGCACGGATATGTGAAAGTCTTCTTGTGAAAGTGCCCTTCTGAATGGTGTGATTAGTCCTCTGATGAACCACTGAGCATGTTACAAAGGGTGAATGTCATAAGATAACTTAGATAAGAGAGTCTTGAAACATGCATCATACTCCCACACACTCTCCATCATTCCTTTTTGAATCTCCTTCAACACGTTGATGCTTTTCTATTTAAACTTAGGTATGTGGAACTCTACCAAAAAGGCATTACATAGTGTAATGTAATCCACCACTATCTGGTGTGGGTCATACTTCATGTACTAGCTATGTGCACATCCTTACAACGTGGTTACAAACTGACTTACTTCCCGCTCCAAGGAAGTGATTCCCTTCGCGCGCCATAGTAAATTGCACTTGTGTACATGTTCCATGACATCCTCAACGCCCTTATAATCAGGTAAGTGGAGTGACATCTCATAAAACACTGTTGATGGTGTTGTGGACCTTGTCCACCAGATCCAGGACCTTGATTCCCTCCAATGTTTCCTCCACCACCAGACCCACTAGATAAAATAGTGCCAATTCCTCCATATTAACTAGATCCCCTCCTATTGTAGGGTAAGGGGTTTAACATAGTTGTGCCCATGGAGCCACCATCGTGATAATAAACTATTCCCGTAAAATCTATGATATCAAACCACTCCCGAGATGTGCTTCCCACACTGATCCTAGATTCAAAAATCAAACCTTGTGATCCCACACCTTGCCCAAATGTTGTGCTAGAAAAAATACCCCTAAACATAGGAAATGATTGTGCAACCATAGATGTACCAAATGAAAAATTATACCTCCTAGGTGTCACTCGACTATGAATATCGATACTAACTAGATTATCAAAACTTATCTCAGAACTGGAAAACTAAGCGTAAGGGTCTAGTCGCCATGTGGGTTAAGATGTGCACCTACGACTCTTATCCTTTCTTCATATGCCAAGATATCTCCAGGAATACGAGGGTTTCTCTTCCGTGCTTACCAAGATGGGGTAGCTTAGATCAGCTCAAGTTCCACATCCCCCGCGTGAACCTCAAATCCTTGCCGCAACGTCTCCGCCTCCATAAATCCATCACTCTTGCAAATTCTCATTGTCTTGCCAACTCCCTCTCCACTAGATCTAGGACCTTGATTCCCTCCGATGTTTCCTCCACCACTAGACCCACTAGATACAATAGTGCCAATTCCTTTAGATTAACTAGATCCTCCTCCCATCGTAGGTAAGGGGTTTAATGTAGTTCGCCCCCATGGAGCCACCATCACACTAATAAACTATGCCTAGACAATCTGTGATATCGAACCACTCCCAGATGTGTTTCCCACACCAATCCTACATGCGAAAATCAAACCTTGTGATCCCACACCTTGCCTAAATGTTGTGCTAGAAAAAATACCCCCAAACATAGGAAATGACTGTGTAACCATAAATGTACCAAATGAAAAATTATACCTCCTAGGTGTCACTCAACTATGAATACCGATACCAATTGGATTATCAAAACTTATCTTAGGAACTGGAAAACTAAGCGCAAGGGTTTGGTCACCATGTGGGTTAAGATGTGTGCCTACGACTCTTCTCCTTTCTTCATATGACAAGATATCTCTAGAATACGAGGGCGTTTCTCTTCGCGCTTGCAAGATGGGGTAGCTTAGATTGCTCATGTTCCACGTCCTCCGCATGAACCTCAAATCCTTACTGCAACATCTACCTCTATAAATCCATCACTCTTGAAAATTCACACTGTCTTGCCAAATCCTCTCTCGAGCTTCATTATACTTATGCCGCCTCCTCTCTCTCCATTTCTCGCCACAAGGTCCGCTTATCCTCTACCATGCTAGCTTCTCGCACCTCACACCTAACAGAGTTTATCCACCATGGGAAAGGCTTCCAAACTCAATGTAACAACCAAGATCTTGATACCTAGTTGAATAACACACAAGAATGATCCTCTAGGCTCCCTTAAGAATTCAAACTCAAAAATCTTTGGGAAATAATACGTAGAAATAACATATTCTAGGGTATAATGAGTCAACAATCTCCTCCACCAAAGTGATAAAAACATGGGTCCAAGTTAGATCTGCATCATGCAATCTGCTGATATTCTTCCTTGGTCCAAACACGAGGTATATAGTACCAACTTCGTTCTTGATGCATATGTTGAGATCCATTCATACGACTCTACTGGGAAACAACAAAGTAATGTCTCATAGAGTTCGTGATACATGTTCTCCTCCACCCATTTACATGTATCAAACTCAGGTCCAGTGTTAAATATTTGAGCAAACTCATCCTTCATGTTTTTGAGCCACACTTCGACACTATCCAAGGTCAAGCACTTCGTCATTACACATTTCTCTCACAATAGCTTCAAAAGAGGTCTCGACAACGGAACCAAGATGTAGTCATTATTTTACCCTCAATACCTCTTTCTAACCCCAAACGCGTCAGTCTATCACCAAGCATACGCTGGGAACTCACCGAGGTGCGTGCAAGTGCATAGCCCCTCCTTTATGTGAGATTTTCAAGAGAGTTCTACCATTAATGGAGGATTATTTATAGAAATAGAAGTACATGTATCTACTTAAAAGGAAGAAGATATAACTAACAAATCTACACATCAATGCATCACAAAAACTAAATAAACATTATATGAAGCATAAGGAACAAGATCTCGAGTCATGAAAAGACAAATAACATGAGGGTTTACACCCATAAGCAAGATGTACAGAATAGATCCATGTATATTGATTTAAAAGAGTTTCTGGTAGCCATACTACATTCAAAAGGGTCATCTCAGACCATACACATCATCAAGTGAACTATCTCCAGACTCTGAAAAACTATCGATTAGAGATCCTAACTATTATTTCCCCATTATAACCCTTGTTACAGACCCCAGTACCCATACATATGCTTAATGATATCCCTTACAACCCTCTAGCACCAAGAACTCTAAACCCTAACATCATGAGCTCCAAACCCTTAACATTTCCTAACATTTTTGCAGCACCTCGTTACCCTCCTTCTCTCAACACTCCCATACCTTCTAGCACCTTCGCACTACCTTCTCCCCCTCTCTCTTCTCTCTCTCTTTTTTCATTTCCCAAGCACTTATTTAAATAGGATCAACGTCCACCGCCATGACTTCTCTCTTGAGCAGATCACGTGCCAAGTGTCAATGTGGTCCTCCATTGGTAAATGCTTATCCTCTTTACAAAACCTTCCACTAATTGTAATGATGCCTCTAGGAATATTCCCTACGTGGAATATCCTTTTCTTGGCCTCTAAGGTTCTAGGTTGGTACTTTATCTACTTATCATGCCTAGTCGGGTCGTCACATTTTTCCTTAAGTGACTCCATAATGCCATATATGGCCAAGTCCTTTAAACCCTTTCTCTACCTCCCGCACATGCCATGGTTTCACTTAGACTCTTCTTAAACCATGTTCCTACGTGCTTTTCCCTGAGTGCCCTTCTATTTATTGATCTTGTGTGCACTCCCCTTGGTACTTAGCCAATATTTAGGGTCTGACAATCTTTTCTTTGACCTCCTTGTGAAAATTGTGAAAGATTGGCTAATGAGGAAGTTCTACATCTCCTCGGTGTCGGCACTTTTCGCACCTCTTCACCATTGTGTTTGTCAGGTCTTGCAAAATGAGAACTAATGAAATGGCTCCACGCAGCTCTTCACATCGCAACTTTTAAGTTCGAGGGACTTACAAAATTTTTGGCTTTTGAATTTTTCTAGCCATCCCCTTTTTCCTTGCTGACTTTGCCAAACCTGAAAAAATATAAACATAGATTAACTCCAAAGGCTTGGAGTCCAGATGAGCCTATCACCTTAGGAATTGCAAGAATGCCGACATGTGGCCCGCTTGAATAGTTGATCTCTTGCCATCTACTCCTATTGATGGTGATGCTGATTTTGATTGGAAAATGAATGTCGACTCAATTTTTTAAAGCAACCCGCTAATATTTTAAATCGATTCTCCGTGGGTTTTGAATACCAACGACAATTGCTTTCGAGTAAGGGAATTTAACGAACATTTAAACATATTAGACTCGTAAAAATGGCCAAGTCTATCTTTAAAGCTTGTTGAATCCAAAATAGCTCAGGGGGTGATTTTGGATAATAATTTGGTGATCTCTCAGGGTCATCTGCTTGCTCTATTAGATCAGTGGCATTTATGCAATTCATTAGGCATGGAGTCGAGCCCAAACTTGAAAAAATAATCTAAAACATTAAATTTTCTTACCCCTGAGCCACATGAAGCTCAAAACAAAATTAGCATGACATGTGGAGCTTTAAATGATATGTGGAACTGCTCCAACCATCCGATTTTTCCATTAAAACTACTCAGGATGATCTCAAGCCGCCTTGATCTCGCTCTTAAAGTTGTTTTTTTGGGATTTCTGATCTTCTTTACAATTTTCCCAAAACACGCATTTAACCAAGGAATAGACACGGGAACTCGATTGTAAATGATATTGGGGTCTGAATGATTTAGTAATTAAAACTATCCCATATCTGATTTGGCCAAAGAAGACTACTTGAACTAAACTAAACTGTGCAAACAACAAGAACACAAAAACTATGTAAAAAGATGCAAAACCATACATGCTCTAAAACAAAACATGCAGAGTGTGCAAAAACACTTTTTTTACTAAAATAAAACCTACACTAACCTACTCTAACCAAATAAATGAGAAGCTAAACGAATCCTATAACAAGCGGGAAGAACAACTTCTCTTTCTTATAATTTTAGACCATGTATTTGATTTAACATTGGACATGGTATTAAGAAAAAGTGAAAATTTGTTTCACAACCAATTCTTCACCTAGTTCTTCAAAGTATCAGTTATAAACAAAATAAATACCTCCTTTAGTTGCTTTGCATTTGTTTAGAGGTATTGCAACTGATCTTTAGTACATTGAAGTTCATCCTTATGCTCTGAAGTAAGCATGATGGGTGAAAACTCTCCTTTTGGATTTAAACTAGCCAAATATATGATTGGGAAAGGACTGATCCTTTTGATTTTCCCATCTTCTTTGCAATTAGCTCCAAGGATGGAGTTGGTAGAGACACTTTCCTCTTCATGGTGGATGTCTGCAAGCTTGTCTGGATTTGATATTACTTCTTCTGCTAACAACTCTATTTCCACTATTATGTTCTCATACTATGCTTCCTCAAACAAGAAGCTAGAGAGCTCAAACTCATCTTCCTTGAAATCTTGAGGCCCTTCCATTAAAAGTGCAACAAGCTCCAAACATGTAGAGCAATGAGGATCATTGCATTCCATTAAAGCATCTTTCTCACTTTGTAAACATTATTCCTCAAGGCCTTGGATGCCAATAGTGTTCAAAAACACTTTCTCTTCATATTCACTTCTAATCTGATTATCCTTCACATCTACTTGATTTTCCTTGAAATTCAACACCTACTTTGGCATATTTTGGATCCTCTCATCCTCCCAATTTAAATCAGACAAATCTTCAACAGATATGGAATTATCTTCTTTGGTAGAATTGGTTGGAGAAGAGGCATAAACAACGTGTTGTTGATTTGTTTCAAGAGACTGAATTGACCGAGAATCCAAATGATTCTCCAAAACATTCTCCTACTTTAGTGATTTGCATTCTCCAAAAAAATGCATGATTTTTATTGAAGTCTAGTTGTTTGGAGTTTACATGGGCTGCTCCTTCTCTATAAAATCGAGAAGACATTTGTTCTACCAACCTTATAGGATAACTCGGTATGGTAAGGGTTGAGTAGAAACTAGGGACACCATTTTAAATACTAGAACTCTTGGAAACATTAGTGCAAGGTTTAGGAAAGTTGGGTAATACCTTGGGTGGAGATGGGAGGAAATTTTACAAAGTTTGGGAATGATTTGGGCATGATAAACTTGTGGAGCATCAAATTAAGGAAAAGTAAGCAAATGATCTTCCTGTTTTTGAAAAAGAACAATAAATTTTTCTTTGTTTATATAAGGGGAAGGAATAATTTGAGATGGTGAGGGAAAATTGCAGCAATAGAGATGTTTTTCTTTTTCCATCTTGAATAAACATCTTCTCATCTTGTGATGCAATTGAAAAATATTGAGGAATAATACTGCCTCCTAGGGATTGAATCAATAAAACTAGGTCAAAATCAAAGGACCTTAAATAATACAAGAATGCCATACCTTGTGGGGGTTTGAATTCTTGAGGAATTCTATGCCAAGTCCTTGTAAATATGATGTTGAAATTAGAGATAAACTCCATTGGAGCCCGTTGTATTTTGCTAAGATGTTCCATGAGGCAAATGACATATATATCCTCCTTGAACTGGTTGTGTAGTTGTTCTCCTAGTTGATTCCATGTGGAAATGGATTATGGAGCCAAATTATTGTACCAATCTTTTGCTTTGCCTTTGAATGATAAAACCAAAAGTCCGAGGCAAATATTTTTGTCTGTGATGTTGTGAATGACACAATGGTTTCTTTGTATCTTGAATGTGATTAATGGGAGATTGATCTCCATTTACAACGAAAAGAGGAAAGTTTTTAGGGCTATTTTGGGGATATCATCCCACTACTGCAAATGAAGAGGGATAGAACTGAAATGTGAGAATGGAAAAGATCTTTGGAGAGCCATGAGAAGATGGGGGCATGGAAATGAATGAGGGGATGGAGGAAAAAACATGAGAAAATGAGTTTGTTGAATCAATGGAGTCACCAAATGTGTTGAGAACTGCCTCCAAAGGTTGAATACCATTAAGAACACATAAACCTTGTATGAATTTGTAAATTTCTTGAAATTGGTCCCACAGAGCATGCCAAAAATTTTATGGAAAGAAATTAGTAGACGGGATTATTTGATACAGATCCCTATTTTTTTCTAACATGGGACCATCTCTCAAGTTGTGGGACTTTCTACTTAATATGAACCTTCGGAGAAGGTTAGATTCCTTTACCTAATCTAATGCTAAAACTAGCCCTAATGCTAGAAATGAAGCTAACTAATCCTAAACTAACCATTCTAAGGGACCATGGAGAGAGAGAGAGGGGGTTATTAAGATGCGAAAGGGAAATCTTAAGCTAACAAGTGGTGATATCACCGAAAAAATGGTGATAAACATTGAACATAGTCAAAATGGATCTTGCAGGATGAGAAAGATATGCACAACCATATCAAGGGTAAGAAAGAGGAAAGAACACGATATAAAACACAAGTATAGGGTGAAAAGAGCCACACACACTAGAGTTTATTACTTAAGATATGCATAGTCTATTACAACTCAAACAAAGGAAAGAACACATTATAGAGGCCAAAATGAAGGCTCAAAGTTCATAGCTACTTCAAAGACCATTTTGACATGGTTCCTTTGTAGTTAAGAATGTCTATCCTTTCATAACACAATAGTTTTACAAGATATAGTTTGATTGAGAGAGAAATAAGAAAGAGAAGAAGAGGAAGAGAGGGAAAAGATAAGATTTTATTCTCGATATTAAAGAAAACTTGTCTTTCCTTGCAACATATTTTTTCAAACTTTGACCTCGTCAATCATGCATTAAATCCTGGAAAACATCAAGGGATCCCTACAAGACCATTCTTCAATGTTCTTTTTCTTGTAGAAGAAAGAAGAAATCCAAATCGAGATAAGATTCGGGTGGTTGAGCCATCCGAGTCTACATATTAATGGCCTAAACTATTTTTACCTTTTTTTCCTACTAAAATCTATCAAAATATGATTTTGATGATGAAAAGTTGAAGGGATCGAGGAGATATTTCGAATGATATAAGATTTGTCCAATTTAGAGCTCAGGGTCGAAAGATATGGCCACTTGAATATTTTCCTGTTGGGAGGCACAAGAATTTGACACATGAAAACCTCTGATTGGTGTCTACCTCCCATTGGGTCGTAGTTTTGGCATGATTCCTTTCTTTAATTTTCCCTTTCTATCCTTCTTCCTTTATGAAAATACGGGCTAATGAGAACTTGCCACATTTTTCACAGCTTTCAGACTATCCTTAAACCCCTTGTCAAATGTGAGCCAATGGAATATTGCCATGCACCTTCATAAATTTCCATTTTAACTAACCCCCAATGAACACTGGAAGTGCAATCCAATAAGAAGGCTCTACGCACTTTTTATGTCGGTCTTTTTATTTCAACCTCGACACCTACGAAACCATCGATCAATGAAAATGTTTCATGCCCTCGCACCGTGTTAGAATCTTGGTAGCCTTGTCTAAAAATTGTGAGGTGTGAGCCAATTAGAAAGCTCCACTCATTTCATGTTGTCAGTATTTTCTTTGAACTCCTCCTAATAGTTGGGAAAGATTGGACAATGAGGAAGCTCCACGTCTCCACAATGTCGAACTTGTTAGACCTCTTTAGCCTTCATGTTTCTCAATCTTGCGAAATGAGAACCAATGAAATGGATCCATGTAGCTCTTCACATCACAACTTTTAAGTCCAAGGGACTTACAAAATTTTTGGATTTTGAATTGCACCAACCATCCCCTTTTTCCTTACTAAATTTCCTAGACCCGATGAAATATGAACTTAGATTAACTCCAGGGCTTGGAGTCCTGATGAGCCCATTGCCTTAGGAATTTCCAAAATGATGACATATGGCCCACTTGAACTATTGATCTACCGCCATCTACTCCTACTAATGCCGACACTGAATTTTATGGGAAAATGAATGACTATCGATTTCTAAAGCAACCCGCTAATGTTTTAAACCGAGTCTCCCGTGAGTTTTCGTGATCAACGATCGTGCTTTCAAGAAAGGGAATTTGACAACCATTTAAACATCTTAGACCTGTAAAATGGCCAAGTATATATTTAAAGCTTGTTAAATCCAAAATAACCCGGGAGTAATTGTGGATAACAATCACTTTCCCCAATTTCGGAATTGAGGTTTCCCTTAAGGAAATGGGTTTATACCTAGCATATTGGAATTTCATTTTTACTAGATTGAATGTTCACTCAAAGGAAAATAGGCTTTCATAATATATTCTTTGATAAAATAGAGAGGAATGGCACCCATAAAGGAAAATGATTTTAAAAGGGGGCCAAAGAGTGATGTAATAGATTACTAATTAGATGGAAAGGAAGGTTTCTATCTGATGATGATCACAATGTAATTTGAATTATTGAATTTGACATGGAAATGAAGGAGAAATGGACATAAAACTTCCTTCGAGGGCATTGGAGAAAACCGACAGGCATGGTGGATTTGCAAATGTGAAAAATGGAGTGATATAGGGTTTAAATACCATGGAATTACCTCAATTAAAGCATGATTTTTTCAAAATTTCTAATTAAGGCAAAAATTAGTTCTTAGAATACCCGAGGGAAAACGTTAAGAGGGTCTTAAACACCTAACTTACTCAATGAAGCATTTAAGATGGAAAAATTAGCTTAACGAGGAATAAAAGGTACATTTTTATAACTTCCCATGGTTCCCTTTAGGCCCGAATCATCTGATTTTTCTGATAGGAGGTGAGAAATTTAGAGGGATCAATGATGCGGAGAAAAGGAGGTTTAACATAATAGTTCCTAGAGTTCCAACAAAACTTGACATAATTGATTGACAAGGGGGTGGATAAGTCATAAAAACAGATCATGTGAGGAAAAATGGGATATGGGAAAAGTCCCTTTGGGGACCAAAACATCCGAGTGAACCAATGGAGCAGGGATGGCGGTAAATAAGGGAACAAGAAGAACAATATAATAGTTCCTTCTATTCATAGAAAACCCAATTTAGCCGATTGTTTCACAAAAAAATCTAAATTTTGAATAAATCCTCCCTTTTATTCCTTCAATCATTAACTCAACATAGGGCGTAGATGACCAAGAATGCAAATGGCATACCCCATGACTCAAAATTAAAAAAATAAATCAACATTTTATTGTCCATGACAATAGCATTTGGATCTTTTGGGGTTTGATTTGGATTGGAAAAAGTATAAGTAATACAAATATTTGAACTCTAAACTCTCAAGGTTTACAAGACCAAAGTGCTTTATCCATTGGGCCATAGAGTCAAAAGAGTGTACAAAAGAGGACTCAAAACAAAGGAAAGACAAACAAACACATAAAAAAAAAAACTATGTATAAGGGACAGACACCCACTCAACACATAAAATTTGAGGTATTTCCCACTCTATGGAAATTAAAGGGGATTTCCTTTCATATAGGCTAGGTAATTTGTATTTTATCCACAAAAGTTTTGAATTTGAAAAGAACCAAACTAGAGGGAGTCAAACTTACCACGACTTTTGTGAGGACCCCTTCTCTTATCCAAAAGTAGAATAAGATCTCCTACTTGGAATTCACAAGACTTAGTTTTCTTGTCAAAAATTTGTTTAACTCTCTATTGATGAGATAAAATATGATCCACCACTTGTACTCTTTCTTCCTCTAGTTTTTATAAGTACATGTTCCTTTTTTCAAATGAATCTTTGAATTGGCCATTTTCAATGGTTTTGGCAAGATATAAGGTAGAAAACTCAAGTGTGATTGGAAACTCAACATCCATTCCATATACCAACTAGAACGAGGACATTTAAATGGCTATTTTAGGTGTTATACGATCATCCCATAGGGCATCATATAACTTTTTGTGCCAATTTCTTTGTGATTCATCAACTAGTTTCCTTACTATAGTTACCAAATTTTTATTGGTTGATTATGCCTATCCATTTCCCTATGGATAATAATCAAAAGAATGGGAAAGAGAAATTTCATACCCATAACAAAATAAATGAGTTTATAAGATGAAAATTTTGGAGTATTATATGTTACAATCTTGTTAGGCGGTCCAAAACGAACTAAGATGTTCTCCTTGATGAAATCACATATAAATTCAGAAGTTGTCCTTTTTAATGGGATTTTTCCATGCAACTTGTAAAATAATCGATTGTGGTCAAAACATGATTTTTTCCTACACTAGAATTTGGATTGATAGTCCCAATGAAATACATCCACCATTTCTAAAAATCTCTCTAGTTACAAATATTTTCAATGGTAAAGCTACTAATTTGGGTCTTCCAACAAATGTCCGACATGTTTCAAATTGGAAACCCACTTACCTGCATCCTTAAACATATTTGGCCAATAGTAACCCACACAAAGGATCTTATAAGAAGATACGTGGAAAGATAAATTCCCACCACAAACTTGATTATGATAAGCTTTTAGTAACTTCTTATTTTGTTCTTTATCTACACACCTTAGAAACTGACCATCAATCCTTTATCCGAAAAGAGAATTATCCCATAAAACATGCTTTGTTACTCAAAGTTTAACTAATCTCTTTTATTTAGAATTGAGGTGTGAAGGATACTCACAATATATGAGGAAGTGAGCAATATTGGAGTACCACTCATCTCAGTAGAGCTAAGAAAAAAATAGTTGGCATTTCAACAAGTTCATCACTAGTTGAATCTTCACCCACACTTTCTACTATCAATTGACATAGGTATCGTCCTCATACAAGTTTGGTGGGTTGAATGTAAATATCATTCTCTTGGAACTTGGAAATGAAATTTCCTCTTTTGGAACAAAATTCTTGCTATGTTAGGATGGACTTAACAATAGGATCTAGGATAAAAATGGAAGAATGAGAGTTGAGGATGTGAACTCGAACTACTTTATCGCTTTGGCCATGAAAAAGCATGTTTTTCCATTTGGGAATATTTCAGTTCATAAAGTTTTAAAACATAGATCATAAAAGAAATATGTGCTTAAACTTCTTCTCGATTTTTTCTGAACTAGAATAACAAAAAGAGACGTTCGATGCATAAAAATAAGTGATAAAATATTTATAAAAATTAGAATGACAAGAACAAGGGTTTTCAAAATTTCCTCTTTTATCTCATTGAAATATTTCCTCCCTTCTAAATTCCAATGCAAAGACTGCTTTCCCTTCATCATTTCAACTATGTACTTGAGTTAGTTCGGTGAAATATGGGATGAACCACCGAAGGAAGTTAATATTTCAAGAAAGAATGAACACATTTATTACTAGTAGGAAGAGATATATTTTGGATTATGTGCAACCTTTCTGGATGAATCTTGATTCCATCTCTTGAGATAATGTGACCAAGTAATTCTCCTTCTAGGACTCCAAATATAGATTTCTTTGGATTAAGAGATATTCCATGATCCTCCGCATCTTTGAAGAACAAGTCTAAGGCGTTAAAAATGATCTTTTATACTTTTGGAGAAAATCATTAGATCATCTAGGTAAATAAAAATACATTTATTTTTAAGATCCCCAAAAGATAAATCCATGGCTCTTTGAAAGGTGACTCCAACATTGATGATCCCAAAAGGAATTATTTTGTAAGCAAAATTACCCCATGGAGTTGCGAAAGTTGTTTTATGTTGGTCTTGAATGTCTACTCTAATATGATTATAGCTTGAAAACTCATCAAGCATTGACAACATCTCGAACCAGTTTATTGCTTACAAGATCTGAACTATGATAGGAAAGGGGTAGTTATATTTTAGGGAAGCTCAATTCAGATTACAAAATCCCACACAAATTATTACTTCCCACTCTTCTTCCTCATTGGAACACTATTTGAATCAAACAAAATGGTGAATGGGAAAGATAATCTTGGCTTTCAACAACTTTTGAATTCTTGGTAAATTGTTCTCGCATTTTTGGGTTATACTGTCTTTATCTCTACTTGAAAGGTTGAATTATAGGATTTAGAGGGATATAATATTGCATATCTCTTGGCTGGCTTGCAAGTATTCAAATCTTCATAGGAGTATGCTAACACATCAATATAATTCTTAAAAAGTTTCACAAATTTCCTCTTTTCTTCTACAAAGCAAAATTTACCAATATTGACAACTTTAGGAGCTTCATCACTCCCTAGATTTATCTTCTCACATTGTGATGAATGGTTCATGTTTTGAGGTACTTTTCTTCCGATAAAACAATCATGTTTCTCAAAGAGATCTTCCAAATTGAACAAATTTTTGGGTATTTTGTTTTCTTTCATCTTAATGCATCCTTCTTGATCAAATTTAGACTCAATCCCTTCATCTACATTGGATGAAAGTGATTCTTTATATCCATCTTCAATCCCTTCAAAATATAGTTGATGAAATTTATCTTTCCATTTTAGGAAAGAAATTAGATGTTGATTGTCGTTGAAGACTTGCAATTTTTCTACATTATCTGGAACACCAGGTCTAAAAACCATTTCAATTGTGTATTTATATTGATCAAAGTTAGGATGTGGTAATAAAAATATCCTGAGACCACCAAGTTATACGTGTTTGAATTATTTTCTCTAGTCACAACATTAATTGAAAAAGCTTCAAAGAACTCAAATAAGTCCCATATATTGTTCTTATAATGTTTCAACCTTTCAATCTTAACTTGAAAAAGAGTATTGACTTATTTAACTATGAGTTTTACATCACATTTTTCTAGATTTTCTTAAATCCAATCTCCTTAGTTGTTGTCGACTAAAGAGGAGATATCATACTCATAAGTGTTGTTGGTATTGGAGAATTGCAACTTGTATGAGAGTAGGTGAGTATTTATAGAGGGTGAAACAAGCATAACCCCTGCTCCGAACTATTTTTTCAAACAACTACCATAAAAATCAAGAGTCCAAACATCATTTGAGTCATCTCAAATGAATTCTGGGATATTCAATCCCAAGTCAACTATGATAATATACTTCCCATGGCCCATATCTTCATATAATACTTGTTCCCAAGGATCATCCATCTTTTAAACATTATATTTTTATCGTCTTGAAAATAGAATCTTATTCACTTCTCCCTTTACTAGAATCACTACATGCGACTAGTCCATTTTAATTTATCCTCCTACATCTCAGAAAAAGGTTCTCGCTTTAAAAGCATTCAATAAGAGGCCGGTATGTTAACAACAAGGATTTAGTTTTGACTCTTATTTTGGAAAAACTACAAAAGCCACCCGAGCATCCTTTATACATCCTATTAAAGGAATTTTTTTAGTCTCCATGGAATAACATGAACCAAAATCCCAAGTAAGGTTGAGACCCAATGCACAACCTACTTGTGCAGCATAACATTATTAGATGCACTAGAATCAATTATACAATTACTTAATATATTCCTAGCTATCAACAATGTTACATAAAAATGATCAATTTTCTCAAATGTGGAGGGAGTAGAACGTAAAAATTTTTGTGAGGAAGGGGCTTTAGGAGTGGGCAAAGTTAATTTATAATAAGAATAAACTGAAGATGACTTAGTATTAATAAACTTGACAACTTGGGAAAATCTTTTGGGTGGGTTTGATAATATTTTGCTTCATAAATCTAAACCTTGATTTTCTTGATATGGTCAGATTATACCAAAATACCTTGAAGAATAAGAATAATAATATTCTTTATTAGACACAACGGGAACCTTAGGTTTATCTAATTTAGAAGTTGTTGAATTTTTAGACACAAATGTTGGAGGTCAAGGAGTACTTACCTTCTTAGTAGTAGGAATATGTGATCCTCTTTTTACAACCACATGAATGACCGTAGGAGCTTCTTTGGATTTCTCATTCTTCTTTGGATGAACAATATCTTTCTTCTTGCTCAGTTGTGCTCAGGTCATGACTACGTAAGATTCACTATTCATATATTCCATTGCTTCTTCATAATCATATTCTTTAGACTCATAAATAACAAAGCTAATTTGGGAGTCTTCAGTAGCTTCATTTATTTATTGGATCTCTTCCTTGACCTCTTCTACCTTCTTTGTAGTGACTTCATCTTCTACTTCTTGAACTTCACAAGATGAAATTACAAGGGATTTTATAGGAGGAGATTCAATAACTAATTTTGGTTGAGAAACAAGTAAATGATTCCTTGGTGGAGAATTCTTCCTAGGAATATATTCATAATGAGTATTTTGAGAAAATTTCTTTTTTAAAGCAATCAATTCATTGGAAAATTTATGAACAAATTGATTAGAATTACTTAGTCCTAAGGTGAAAGACTAAGCTTTTGAAGGTTCTTTACTCAATTTACGAGATGTGATTAAATCATCCTCAACACTAATAGCCAATTCCCGATCAACACCAAAATCTGGTAACCTAACTCTTCTTAATCTAAAACTTACCTCGGAAGTTGAGAATTAATGAAGAAACATTTCAATTTTTTTTTAGTGGGTTGGGAAACAATTGAGATTTTATATACCAATCTATTAAAATTCACTATAAACTCCATCATTAGCCCATATGGTTCCTTCGTATATGTTTGTATCTTGTATGCCTCACCCGGCCTCCGCGTGCTTTGTTTTGCCCTCTGTCCCCCTTTTTCTTACATTTTGTCTTAAGTGATGAGACCGCCACCCTACCCTGGGGGTGGCGGTCTGACCACCACCAGGATAGAGTGACATGGTCTATAACCGCCACCTGCACAGGGTGGCGGTCCTGTGTGCGTGTTTTCTAGAAAGTTCCAATGATCACGTCAAATGTAAAATTTCAATTTCTATCCACATTTTTCAGCTACTTTTTTGCATTTATGTTTTGGCCACCTTGTGAATAGTGTTTTTCACTTTGTTTAATGGTAAAAGAGTTCCATTCCAAGTTACCTTCTAGTGAATGCATTTGCTATAAATAGCCAGCTTGTTTTCAAACAAATGGCCCCTCTCCTTCTCTATTTAATCATTCAGTCTTTTGAGTTTCTTGCTTAGAATTCCAATAGTTTCATGTTTTGCATCCATTGTTAGTCTTCCTTTGCTTGTTTAGAGGTCATTTGATCTTCTTGTTTCAATCTTGCTTCATTGTTGTTCCATGCAAGTCAGTTTAGAATAAGGTAGTTTCATTCTTAGATTGGAATCCATTTAGAGTTGCAGGTTTTGTTTAGTCACAAAAGATAGTTTCTAGAACTCTCGGCATATTTGTGTTGTATTCCCATAATAAATCCCACTAGGAATTGCATAGTCAAGCTCTGTTCACTTGCACTATCTCTCTCTTACTCGCATTGTATTCGGTCTATATCCAAAGCTGCCATTGTTCGAGTACCTTATTCTACTGATGCTATCATATACATGCTTTTCTGGATTCAAGAGAACATGAAGGAACGAGGAGATCACACTAAGGGGATGAAGTCACACACAACTGGATTTACCACTTTTTATGTAAACTCCAGGTTTGAGCTATCAAAGTTCTAGTTACAACGTATCAAATAGAGTAGTAAATTATTTTATTTCAGTCAAAGCTCACTCTCGATATCACCCGGGAAGTTGTGGGGATTGATAGTTTCTGAGAAACTATGATTCATTCCTCACTTCTGAGGTAGGATCGAGAGTCTTTCAATTTAAAACAATTAGTTGCTTAGATATTTAGGATAAATTCACAACTCGCATGCAAAAATATACTACACCGGGCTACTTTGTTTGTTTTAATTATTGTTACTAGATTAGTTGTCCATTTTCTAAATATATTAGAATAGCTGCTCTTTTAATTTTGTTAAAATACTTCATCAAAAATACAAAAATAAAAGAATACATGCATAGTGTAGATACATCTTTCATAATTAGTTTATTAGTTTTAGTTAAAAGTTGAATCATTTTTGCATGACAATCACGGGACCTAGAGAGCCCAGAGAATACATATTTGAACCAATAGTGCCTCAACCAAATCTCCCCACAACACTAGCTGATATAGATCAAGACCTTAGGATACAGGTCTTTCGAGCAATGGTAAACCTATGAGCAATTAGTGAACAATTGAGAGAGTTAAATATTGAAGATGACAAGGCATACACATTTTGGTCAAATCATCCTAACTATAGATTGCCTTGATAGGGCATATCTATGTGACTGTATAAGGACTCGAAAGAGAACAAGTATTTGGTTGTGATCCTTTAGTTCCACAACCTAACGCAGAGACCTCCTCATTGACATAGATACTAGCTTACACATTCAAGTCTGAAACACCTGTAAGGTATTCTGAGAAAATTACACAACTTCTAGTTCTAAACATAGAGGCTGAAAAGGCGTATGATTATTGGATAATCGGAAGGAGAGATTAACTCTTCATATGACCATAGGAGGTCCACACAACCACAAACTTACGGTTGTGATCCACAGGTCCCACAACCCAACGGGCCTACTAATCAATCAAACATTGATGTTGGTTTACGAACACTAGTATTTAGGTCCTCACCACTTCCACCAGATATTATTACACAATTCTCCTTATTAAACATAGCAACCAATCAAGCTAAGGATTTCTGGACTAGACCAGAGAATCGTCCATAAAACCCCGGAGAATCCACTACACCTCCCATCACCATTTTCATGACCTTGTCTGAAATATACACGAAGCTCCCACAGGTCACTTCCCACATCCAATAGCCAATAAACAGGATCTCGGCAGAGCTCGACATTGATTGGAGCCTCCGAACAACTATTATATCCAAATGATCCATTACACCAATTCAGGTTAGGAGGGCCTTCTTCCTTAGATTCATAGATTCCATTATTGCGTATTGAGGATATAAGATTACCCAACTAGTTTTTCTATATCCATATATATTCCACATTCACCACCATCTCGGCACGACCTCGGAGGTCGGGTACGAGGAAGAGTTACTTGTAGATTCCCATGCTCGCATGTCACTTTTCCATCATACAAAATTGGTGAACCCGACGTGAAACAAACAATTCTTCCCCTTTTATTTTCATTTCTTTCATCCACCTTCGCTCTTTCCCATTATTCTACGGGTATTCATATACCCCCCGAATATGTCGAGATACGATGCATATGGCAGACCTCTCTCAGGTCTCAAGCAAAATTATGGTCAAACAAATAGACAACCATCACCCTCACTTTCTGCATGGGCTGATAACTATTCAAGTAATTACTTGTCATCTCAAACTCCCCCTCAAAGAACTAGTTCTAGTTCTTCATTCCGAATTGAGGAGTTGGATCAGCTTGCACAAACACAACAACCAGAGCCCTCAGGCTCTAACAATATGACATTTACTTGGAGAATCCATTTCATCTCCTCGGGTCTTGTTCAGACCACAGATCAGTAGACAGTCAGATCCACTCCCATTTTTGGATGAGGAGTACTTAGCACACTATGCTAGAAGTGAACAATGCTTCCAAAACATGTACCCACCTATAGGGAGTTTGCAAATACAATCCGATACCCTACTCCAAGAAAACACCCCCATTCCTCCACCTATGGGAAATGCCCTCGGTGAAGCTTGGCAGGGTAATGATCAATTCATAGCAGGGTATCATACCCCTTTACAACCTCAAGGTATACAACAAATGCCATTAAGGAAAAACACTTGTGTCTTCACCAATAGAGGTCATTTCAGCCTTAGTTGAGAAGGTTAGAGGATTGGAACTTGCTCAAGCAAACCAAAATTCATATTTTGGGCAAGCAGGAATCCCCAACCCTCCGCATCACCCCAGTCAAGTTGACCTCCTTACAGGAACAGGCACATTAGGCATGCCTCCTCAACATCCATATAATTACCCACAACAAACACCAACTAGGACCACATTTTCAAATGCCACTCCAGTTGAAAATATGATACCTCCCGACTTGGCACCAAACAACCCATACCAAAACAATGCTCCTCCCTACTTAAACATTTATTCAAAATCACCACAAGGAGACATGTTCTCTTCTCCCGGGATGTTCGTTCAACCACAGGGATTCCCTTATGTCCCTGCATACATATGCTATGCCATATCAACAAACCATGCCACCCCCACCCCCTCAGCAAGCACCATCGATGGTCGAGGCCTATGCGGTAGGGACTTATTCAAAATATTTAAAAGAGCCCCTAGACTTCACCATACGAAGTGTTATGCTTCCAAGACCTCTTCCCGATTTACCCAAATACAAAGGGGAAGGAGATCCAAATGCACACATTAAGGCCTATGCCACAGCCATACGGGAATTACTCCCTTGGGATGGGGTTGTTGCTAAGATATTCCCTAAAACCTTAGAGGGTATTGCCCTTGATTGGTATTACAAAATACCTGAAGCCTCGATACACTCATTTAAACAACTCGTGTCAGAGTTCATCAAAGCTTTTGATATGAACAAATTGTTAAGAACAGAATCGGGAATTCTTGCATATTAAACAAGAACATAATGAATCCATTGCTCATTTTATTCAAAGATGGCGTACGGTTCTCTACTCATCAGCAAGTGCTCCAAACATGGATCAAATGGAACTATGTGATTTATTCCTTCATTCTCTCAATAGAGAGATAAAGGAAGAAGTCCAGAAGTTCCCACTAAGAACTTACGATGAAGTACTTGAGAGTGCTCTCCGAATCGACCAAGCAGCGATAGATAGTGGTCGTAAGACATATGGAACAAATGGGAAATTAATCACTCCCAATCAAAACACCATGGCCTATCCTAATACCGGAATGCTAATCAAGGACCTAAGATCCTTAACAAGAACCACGAGAGTTACAATAAATGGAGTAACTGACCAAACTAAAAGAGCAAATGTTGTGAACATTTTTCCACCCATTAACAATCAACAAAATAACAATTTTACTCCAACAATCAACACGGTGGATTTTAATCATCCACCATGACCACAACAACAACAACAACAACAATGAAAAAAATCCAAACACAAGGTCCAAATCAAAACCCAACTAGATATCAGAGTCAAAACCAAAGGCAACAGACCTCAAAATTTTAACTCTAACAACAACAACCTTATCAGAATTTTGGGCCACAACAGTTTTAAATCAACAACCTCAAATTATAATCCCAATTTGTATTGTGGTTTCCACAAGATTCAAGGCCACGATACTAGGACTTGTCATGACTACAATAAATTCATGCAACATTTTCCAAAAGATCAAAAACAACTCTTTATAGATATGTTTTTAGCAAATTCTGTAGTACCCACGCCAAACACTTATACAGGGGGTTTCCCCTCAAAATGCACCCCTCAAGATCTTTAATGATCCACTCCCAAACCATTCTAACAATAACAGGATTAGATCCTAGTGGAACAAACAAGGGTGTTATAACAGAAACAATGATCATGAAGCTTCAACTTCATTAAATCCACCGATTCGCACCCCAACTAGGAACTCGACCCCAAACTAAGATAGTTGGTCTGGTGGAGTTAGACACCGAGCTACCCATAGAAACCATAACAAGAACACGGGATTATTCTTCTCAACCAACTCCAAGTTATCCATTGGAACTAGACAACATTCAACAAACATTGGTAAAACCCATAGGCACCTATGATTTAATTAATGACTTAACTAAAACCTTCTCTCACATCTCCTTTTTGGATTTGTTAAAGAACTCTCCCACCCATAGGGCTGCCCTCTTAGAAGCATTAGGCCTTGGTCATTTAATCAACATCACTCCTCCTCCGAAATGCAAGTAAACCATGTAGACTTTGACGTCTACCCTCCAGGGCAGCCAGATAGGGATACTGAGTTTATATTTGATATAAGAAAAATGCCAATAGACACTGAAATTACATGAAGAGGTGACCCAACTTTACATTTACAAGTATGGGTTTACAATAATTATGTTAAACGCACAATGATTGATGATGGGGCAGCATAGTTAACATAGTCCCCTTCACTTTTCTTCAAAAGTTAGGATATGGAGAGACAAACTGTTCCACAACATGAAATACTAAGAGGTTATGATAGCCTCAAGGCCACTTCAATTGGAACCATAGTTTTACCAGTCACTTTAGGACCCAAGACGGTCCTCACCAATTTTATATTATAGATCGGAAACCAACTATAATATGATCCTCGGTCGGCCATGGATACACCACATGAAGGCAATCCCTTCCACGTTATTCCAAGAAATAAGATTTCTACACTTAGGAAAATATTTGTGGCACAAGGTGACCCAAAACCCTTCGATATACACCTAGCTGATTTGAAGAAAAGACCAGGCGTTCACTCCGAGTTTGAACTCCCAACAAATCAACTTACCAAACCAATTAATTCAAAACCAAAAGAGAAGTTGATACCCACCACAAATTGGAAATTACAAATCTGGTCGAGGGCATTCCAACACTCAAAAATGAGGCCAACATCATAGAAATAGTGTCATTAGGGACTACCACAAAAATTGTCGAGTTGCTAGAGAAAGATTTACCTATTCTCCTACCATTTGATTCTATGGGTATGGGATACACCCTAGGAATTGCTTCTCTTCCATCAGATGAAGTTTTTATGGTAGAAGTAACCAAAGCAAAAGAAATAGATACGACAAATATCCCAACATCCATTTTTCCAAGAAAATATTGGACTCTCCACTTCGATGGAGCTAGATGTCACTTTGGAGCTAGGGGCAGGAGTGATCTTTACTTCACCTGAGGGAAAGATCCTACCTTTCACCTTTAAATTAAACTTTGAA
Organism: Taxus wallichiana var. yunnanensis; assembly: GCA_018340775.1. Taxonomy (NCBI): domain Eukaryota; kingdom Viridiplantae; phylum Streptophyta; class Pinopsida; order Cupressales; family Taxaceae; genus Taxus; species Taxus wallichiana. The sequence continues at coordinate 605,493,755 of CM031243.1, forward strand.
TGTACAAACAATGGGGCTGAGTACGAAGCTCTCCTCCTTGGCCTCATCCTAGCCAAAAGAATGGGTGTCGATAACATTAGAGTGCTAGGAGACTCAACTAGTTGCAAACCAAGTCTCTGAGGTATATCAAACTAGGGCTGAACATTTACAACTCTACAAAAAATGGTATTAGATCTAAGCAAGGGATTTAACTTCATATCAATTGAAGCAATCCCACGAGAGTAGAACCTTCTCACAGATTCAATAACAACCTCAGCTTCCCGTTTCACTCCAAACAGTGAGTTGGAAGATACAAATTTCACAGTATCACTTCATACTAAACCATTAGTGCGTAAAATACCAACAAACCCACTCCTGACTCATGGAGAAGCTGAGAATGATTTTCCTATCATGGATCACTTTGATGGTGATAGAGTCACTCTCGAATATCTAAACACCTATGTGGAGCTACACCTTGCTTACCACATAGTGGATCTTTCCCTAATACCACATTCCTCTTCCTATTTTGGAAATCCCATGGTAGAGTCTCCTCCACAAAAGGATCTCGATATCTACGAGGTAGAAGATGGAGAAAGCTTGGAACTACCTCCAGCCCCACCTAAATTTGAAGAAGGTAACACTTCTTTAATAGAAGAAACCATTGACATAAACATCGGAAACGGAGGAAGAACCAAAATTTTGAAGTTGGGATCCTCGTTAACTCCGAGGAGATAGAAATACACACCCAAATCCTCAAAGAACATCAAAAGGCTTTCACATTTAACTATAAAGAAATGACGGGCATTGCACCACACATCACGGTACATAACCTTGTCACTAAACCAGATGCAAAACCAATTAAACAAAAGTCAAGACCAATGAAGCCAAAAGTGGCTCTCATGGTAAAAGAGGAAGTAATAAAACTTCTCCAAGTGGGATTCATCAAACCCATTGACTATTCACAATGGGTATCTAATATCATCCCTGTTCTAAAAAAGAATGGGAAGATACGCATTTGCATAGATTTTCGGATATTAACAAAGCTTGTCCCAAGGATGACTTCCCATTACCATCCATTGACGTTATTGTTGATGCAACAACTAGATTTGAACTATTGTCCCTCATGGATGGGTTCTCAGGGTATAATCAGATTAAAATATCTAAACAGATCAAGCCAAAACTACATTCATAACTCCTTGGGGAACTTATTGCTACGTTGTCATGCCATTCGGTCTTAAGAATGCACGCGTGCTACATATCAGCGGGCAATGACATACATATTCCATGATCTTATCCATAAAATTGTGGAATCCTATGTGGATGACTTATTGGCCAAGGCCAAGAAGCGCTGTGATCATCCAGAAGTACTCCGTATCATCCTCTCATGATTAATTGAATATGGCATCACATTAAACCCAGAGAAGTGCATGTTTGGTGTGACAGGAGGTAAACTTATGGGCTACATTATATCTTCACGAGGGATTGATGTCGATCCAGCCAAAATCTGGGTTGTTCTCGAAATGATTCCACCATCGGATGAGTCTGGAATCAGGTCATTTCTTGGGAAACTTGGTGCAATCCAAGGTTCATCCCGGATTTAAGTTTTTCCATTCATCCAATCAACAATCTATTAAAGAAATATTATAGCATTGATTGGACTGAAGAATGCAACGAGGCCTTCAAGTAGTTAAACACTTCTTGTTGTCTCCACCCACGCTAATGCCTCCCAAACCAGACCACCCTTTGATCCTATACTCACGAGCCACTCATGTCTCGCTAGCCTGCATGCTAGCTCAAGAAGACAATGATAAACAAGAACATGTGGTCTATTTCATTAGCCAAACATTTCGATTATGAAACACGTTATACATAGGCAGAGAGAGAATGCCTTGCCATAGTCTTTACAACAAAATGTTTAAGACATTACATGTTAAACCAAGAAACAAGGGTCATTGTAAAGACAGATCATTTACGAACATTCCTCACACAAGGGTCTTTATCTAAAAAGGTTGGGCATTTCATAACCTTAATGGGTGAATTTGAGTTAACATTTGTAAACCAAAAATCCATTAAGGGACAAATCATTGCAGACTAGTTAGCTGACAATCCACTTAGATGGAGGTGATCTGGTAAATCTGGACTTTCCTGATGAGTGTATATACTTTGTCAAAACTAGGCCCCCCATCTCTACATGTCCCTGGTACACTGATATCATCAATTTTATCATGGACCACACATACCCGAAAAGTGCCACATCACAACAAAGAAGGCGGTTACGCATTATCACTACTGCTAAATATGTTGTTTTAGAACAAGTACTCTATCGTAAAGCCTTCGACGACATGCTTCTAAGATGCGTCGACACAGAAGAATCCAAGAAGATTCTTTATGAATCCCACAGTGGGATATGTGGAGGCCACTTCGGTGGTCATGCCACTTGCTCACAAAATACATCGGATGGGCTATTTTTGGCCCACTCTCAAACATGATGCAGTAGAGTTTTTATACGTAAGTGCCACAAATGCCAAGAATTCTCTCACGAGATTCACATGCCAGCACAATCCCTACAACCAATAGCAACCCCATGGCCCTTCTCCACATGTGGGGTCTAGACTTGATAGGGAAATTCTCTCCCTCATCAACCGATGGCCATAATTTTATAATTACAGCCATGGAATATTTTACCAAATGGGTAGAGGCCATGCCTCTCACCACCGTACCAGGTTCGGTAATTGCCAAATTCATTCTAAACCAAATCATTTGCAGGTATGGTGTCCCACAAATCATTATCTCAGATAATGGCACATCCTTTAAAAATGATGAGGTCCATGAGTTATGTAGAAAATTCAAAATAAACCATCACACGGCCTCTCTTTACTACCCTCAAGCCAATGGGCAAGCCAAAGCAACAAACAAAACATTAAAGGCTATTCTCCTCAAAACAGTTAAGGAGAAACAAGCGAGATTGGCATCTAAAACTATATCCGGCCTTGTGGGCCCATCAACCTCAATAAGAACACCAACAGGAGCAACCCCTTTCTCATTGGTATTCGGGCAGAAGTAGTTCTCCCACTTGAGGTTGAAATACCCAGTCTCCGCATCTCATTACAAGGGATTTTGGATGAAGAAGCTTACAGGGAGGCACACCTCTCTCAACTGGAAAGCCTTGATGAGGCCAGCTAAATGCACCGAACAATGGCACAGAGCCTATGCTGACCGGATGTGCCGGTAGTATAACAAAAAATTCTATGAGTGAGAAATATATGAGGGAGATCTAGTTCTAAGACTAGACAACCAGATTGATAAGAAAACCAAAGGAAGGAAGTTCGGCCCAAGTGGTTGGGCCCATACCGAGTCATGAAAGACTACGGAAATGGTGCATATCTCTTGTGCACACTAGAAGGTGAGGAATTCAATGAAACTATCAATTCCTTGCATCTTAAATGGTTTTACGCATGAGACATCAGAATCACCACTTGTACATTATAGCTACCTACATTGCATTAGTCATTTAGTTGTTTCATTTTGTCCACTCATTTCATAAAAATTGTAGTCAAGGAACTTACTCTTAAGCAATCTATTACAAATTTCTGAAAATATTGGCAAAAGCATTCAAATCACATCTCTTCAAACATCATCAAGTAATTTCAAATCTTCTCATCAAGTTTGATAGACAAGTATTGATGAAAACCATACCAAGGCCTGCATACTTGGTTTTGCTCTTTCTTTCTACTAGGTGAAGTTGTCCTTACCTACGGTCTGTTCTAGAAGCTTCTTGGTGTCACATCTATCCCTCTTAAGTCTCTTTGAAAGAAAGGATATCCCAAAGTCACAGATCAAAAATGTCAAAATCAAATAGAATCAAAAGTGCCAAGCAAACAAAATATTTTATTTTACACACTTCTTTGCCCCACCAACCTTCGGTGATAAGCCCACATCTCTTACTAGTGGTGTGAGGTTGGGAAAGGAAAGAAGTGCCCTTACTCACCTATATCCTGCCTTTGGTGACAAACCCATGCTTCTTACTAGTGGCATGAGGTAGGGTGTGGGGGGTCCATTCACACAAATTAACAAATCTTGGTATTCTAGAAATACAAATCAAATTATATTAAGTGAAAACAAATGTCCAAATTCCAAAGAGATCAAATCCTCAAAACCAGATTTTGTCAACCAGTTGCCATTTATAGATCTAAGTCTAGATAAACTGAAAGTAAGTGGCCTTCTAAGCTTGGTGGTAGTTCTGAGTAGGGTAAGTGTGTAGGTCTAAGTTTGGTTTCATCACTGGTTTGTTTATCTCTCATCATTCCATTCAGTCAAACTCATATAAATTTGTGCCCTTCCCAACTCTTGGTGTAGAGCCCTCGCATCTTACTAGTTGCGTGGAGTTGGGAATGGGGCAAGTTCATCTCTTTATCACTATACATTCATCACATTTTTCCAACATAAGAAGAAATCACAGACATTGCCCAAAGAGGTCAAAGTTCAATACTACAATGTGTTCATCATCACATATCAACATTACAAAAGCATACAAAGTAAAACATTTTGTTTACTATCATTTGTCATCCATTGCATACATTCTGAAAAGCATGAAAACAAATACTCTAAAAACATCTAGTATACATATGGAAATGAGTCACAAAATTCTAGGCACCAAGAGTCTAGATCCAAAAATATATATATATATATATATATATATATATATATATATATATAATGGTGTTTCATGTACAATGCCATCATGCACTAAGGCATGGTCAAAATGCTCAATGAGCCCACAAAATACAAAACAAACATACAAATATCCGACCAAAAGTCACTACAAAAAGACACTATGATCTCTCAATCTCTGCGAGATCCCTCAGAAGGTGTATGACCACACCTAGGACTCCTACTGCGATGACACTCTGAATGGACGGAGGGCTCACGATCACGGCCAGCAGCTGTGGTCTCACTATGAGAGTGACTCCTCCTCATCAAGTGCTCAGCAGTCCTATATCCAGCCAGCTCGGTGCGAAGGGAGGTAATGATCTTTTCCACCTTCCAGACAGGGGGCAAAGACATCTGTATGTCGACCAGCTGCTGAGGGCTCCCCAACATCCTCAGTGAGCTCAGCCCGAGTACCATCAAAAGGGAGCAATAGAGTGTCAGCACACACCTGGTGAATCAAGTCTCGCCATCCCTCAGTAGTCACTGCAAATAAAAAGGAGAAACACACAAGTTAGAAAGTTGTCCAAAATAAAACCAAAGATAAACAAAACAACAAAAGGAAATAACAACTAAACAATTCTAACTAAAGCAAAGTCAAGAAAAGAGTAGTAACTCACTCGATCTCCAGGCCTCTAGGTAGGATCTCTAGGATCCGCACCTACCACTGCGATGCTTGCCACTGCCCGACTGATCATCCCCTCTCCCACATCTGAGCAATGTGACGGCCTACCACGGACTCACCATCTCCCCTAAATCCTGAGAAGGAAAATCCTCTAAAATCAAAGTCACCTTCTCTGTGCTCTGCTCCGCCCTCTCGGCCCATAAGATATCCTAAGTGTCATGCCACTCAGAATCACTGTCATCCTCCTCCTCACTCACCCCCCACGGCTCCGGTCTCCATCTCCTCTCCTCCTCCTCTATCTCTCTCCCCCAGTGAACTCCTCAGACTCGAGTCCACGTCAATAGGCTCATCTCTGCTATGGGCAGGACCGGCGGCAATCTGAAGTAAAGGTGCCCGAGGAGCACTTGGCTACCCCTCGAGCACGAACCACCCTCCTAGCTACGATGGGAACACCAGGAGTGACCATAGTCCAACCCCGGCCTCTAGGACCTCCCCGAGCCTCACGAATAGATCTATACACTGCCCCACTGGAGGAAACATGTCGATGTATGGGAGGCCAAACTGCTGTGGTACTCTGTCAAAGGGGTGGATCTCCAACTTCCCCATCCTGTCTACCAGTTGACTGGTAGTGTGGCAAGCAATCAATGTAACAGTCTCCTCTCCCCATAACCCTGCCATGGCCTGATAAGGAGTAGCCTCCATGTCTACAGTGGTCAAAGAGGCCACTAGCTGGTGAGGCACTCTAAGAATGGTCATCCCTATCCACCTCGCTGCCCTGATGGCCCCAGGATCCTCTGCCTGTACACCTCTCCCATACGGAGTGATGTGCTCATACACCCAACTCATGACAAGAGTAGGGTGGCTCAATGACTATCCCTGTAGTCTGACCACCCTATATAAATCATGGTAGGTGGTCCCGAGGATGTCTAGCTCCCCAAGCATAAACACATCCATGGCCCTCAATCTGTGCAATGATGGGAGCCCAACAATATAAGAGAGTGTCCCCTCCCTTGTCCCCAATCAATCTCGAAGCAAGGATGCCCATGATAGCCTTGCAGAGCATAGGAATATCTGACTCAACAATGGAGTGGACCTTCACCCCCTTCTTCGACCCCATGGAAACAATGACATCCCCCATATAAGTGGCCCACTGAACCACCTGAGATCTCGACACTTTTCTTGAGAGACAACCACCTCCCAAGAATCGGGACCCCCAATATGTGATAAACATCCTCTAGGGTGATGGTCCACTCACCCCTAACTCCTAGAAATCGAAAGTGTTTCGATCCACATCCCAATATGAAAATAAGTCACATAATATGTGACTAGCAGGTGCAACATGAGGAACCTGTGTGATCCTCCAAATACCGGCCCTCTGCAGAGTGTCTCGCTCTGTCTGGGTCAGTGCCTCTAACACTGCTTGGGAGCCAATCACACTCCCTCTCTCGGCTCCATCTAATGTACTCCTCCTTCTTCTGCATCCACCCAAAAACATAGAAAAAGAGTAAGTTAGTAACAAAATCCGACTAGAAAAGCTAACAAGAACATGTAAAAATGCTAAAAATGCAAAAACAAGTAAATAAAACATCTTTTTTTGCATTCTATTGTGAACCGCCACCCTGTGCAGAGTGGTGGTTCCATAACCACCACCTTCTAGGGCAGCGGTCCCATAACCGCACCCCACCTGTGGGGTAGGGCGGTCCTCCTCCCCAAACCCACGAACGGCTCGCAAGCCCTAAAAATGCATTAAAAATGCACAAAAACACCATTTTTACTAAAATAAAGACCTACCCTATGGGCGCCCCCCCTAGAGACTCATTTAAAACTAGCATTTTCAAAAATAACCCCCAAGACAAAGATTTTATCATTTCTACATTTTAGGTTCAAAAACAATAAATTGAGAAGAACTAACCTGAGACTTCGCGGGTCGATGTTCCTCTCGGAGGCATGATCACTATCTCACCATGAACATTTTGACTATACTCTCATCAAAAACCACCATGTGGGTCCCAGAGCTCAAAAACTATCAAATCAATCCACGTAAATGAATAGTAAAATGAGTTCATTATATATATATATATATTTTTCTAAAATTGATTTTGAATGTCTTTCGCAGGGTTGGAGCATCGACGGAGGTAAGTTCTAAACCCCACGCAGATGGTAAGTCCTCATTTCATATCAATTTAGTTTTATTTCTCAATTTATTTTATCTATCTACACTTGAGTCCCCTTTTTCATTTTGCAGATAGCGGGATTTTGGATGGTGACTTTCCGACACACGGGCGTGTCAGGTATAACTCCTAACTCCCCATTTCGGGACCGCCATACTGGATCCACCATTTTACGCCTCTTCATGGCTAAGATGCTTCTCCGAGGGGGCAATATGTACGTACCCAAAATTGTAGGGTACTGCACCACCGAAAGATGTTACACATACCCCAATGATGATACAGGTCTCCTCAAGGTGTTCGGGATCCAGAAAAGCTCACCAAGTATACGTTTGTATCCCGTATGCCTCACCCGGCCTCCACGTGCTTTGTTCTACCCTCTGCCCCCTTTTTCCTTGCATTTTGGTCTTAAGTGATGAGACCGCCACCCTGCTGGGTGGCGGTCCCGTGACTGCCACCCAGGACAGGCGGGTCGGTCCTGTGCCACCACCACCTGCACATGGCGCGGTCCCTACAACATTTTCCATGTGCATGTTTTCCAAGAAAGTTCCAATGATCACGTCAAACGTAAAATTTCAATTTCTATCCACATTTTTCAGCTACTTTGCTTTGCATTTATGTTTTGGCCCCTATGAATAGTGTTTTCACTTTGTTTAATGGTAAAAGAGTTCCATTCCAAGTTACCTTCTAGTGAATGCATTTGCTATAAATAGCCAACTTGTTTTCAAACAAATGGCCCCTCTCCTTCTCTATTTAATCATTCAGTCTTTTGAGTTTCTTGCTTAGAATTCCAATAGTTTCATGTTTTGCATCCATTGTTAGTCTTCCTTTGTTGTTTAGAGGTCATTTGATCTTCTTGTTTCAATCTTGCTTCATTGTTGTTCCATGCAAACTAGTTTAGAATAAGGTAGTTTCATTCTTAGATTGGAATCCATTTAGAGTTGCAGGTTTTGTTTAGTCACAAAAGATAGTTTCTAGAACTCTCGGCGCATTTGTGTTGTATTCCCAATAAATCCCGCTAGGAATTACATAGTCAAGCTCTGTTCACTTGCACTATCTCTCTCTTACTCGCATTGTATTCGGTCTATATCCAAAGCTACCATTGTTTGAGTACCTTATTCTATTGATGCTATCATATACACACTTTTCTAGATTCAAGAGAACACGAAGGAACGAGGAGATCACACTGAGGGGACAAAGTCACACACAACTAGATTTACCACTATTTTGTAAACTCCAGGTTTGAGCTATCAAAGTTCTAGTTACAACGTATCAAATAGAGTAGTAAATTATTTTATTTCAGTCAAAGCTCACTCTCGATATCACCAGGAAGCTGTGGGGATTGATAGTTTCTAAGAAACTATGATTCATTCCTCACTTCTGAGGTAGGATCGAGAGTCTTTCAATTTAAAACAATTAGTTGCTTAGATATTTAGGATAAATTCACAACTACACAGGCAAATAGCTACACCGGGCTACTTTGTTTGTTTTAATTTGTTACTAGATTAGTTGTCCATTTTCTAAATATATTAGAATAGCTTGCTCTTTTAATTTCGTTAAAATACTTCATCGAAAATACAAAAATAAAAGAATACATGCATAGTGTAGATACATCTTTCATAATTAGTTTATTAGTTTTAGTTAAAAGTTGAATCATTTTGCATGACAATCACGGGACCTAGAGAGCCCAGAGAATACATATTTGAACCAATAGTGCCTCAACCAAATCTCCCCACAACACTAGCTGATATAGATCAAGACCTTAGGATACAGGTCTTTCGAGCAACGATAAACCTACGAGCAATTAGTGAACAACTGAGAGAGTTAAATATTGAAGATGACAAGGCATACACATTTTGGTCAAATCATCCTAACTATAGATTGCCTTGATAGGATATCCATATGACTGTACAAGGACTCGAAAGAGAACAAGTATTTGGTTGCGATCCTTTAGTTCCACAACCTAATGCTAGGAGACCTCCTCATTGACATAGATACTAGCTTACATTCAAGTTGCCAGAACACCTATAAGGTATTCTGAGAAAATTACACAACTTCTAGTTCTAAACATAGAGGCTGAAAAGGCGTATGATTATTGGATAATCGGAAGGAGAGATTAACTCTTCATATGACCATAGGAGGTCACCACAACCACAAACTTACGGTTGTGATCCACAGGTCCCACAACCCAATGGGCCTACTAATCAATCAGACATTGATGCTGGTTTACGAACACTAGTATTTAGGTCCTCACCACTTCCACTAGACATTATTACACAATTCTCCTTATTAAACATAGTAGCCAATCAAGCTAAGGATTTCTGGACTAGACCAGAGAATCATCCATAAAACCCAGAGAATCCACTACACCTCCCATCACCATTTTCATGACCTTGTCTGGAAATATACACGAAGCTCCCACAGGTCACTTCCCACGTATCCAACAACCAATAAATAGGATCTTGGTAGAGCTCGACATTGATTGGAGCCTCCGAACAACTATTATATCTGAACGATCCATTACACCAATTCAGGTTCATATAAATTATAGTACATTTTGATGAGGATGTTGGCTTCATTGATTAATTCTATAATTTTGAATACAAGGAAAATATTGAAAAATAACAAGCTTGAGGTAAGAAAGAGAGAACAATTTTTTCAAATAATAAGGACACAAATATTATTCTACTCTTTCATGTCAATATAAATAAAGAACACACACATCTACATATAATTGAATTCACCGATGTAAACAATATATATCTTGAATAAATGTTCAATGATTCTTGGCACTTAAGTGTGAATACAAATATTTAATATCAAAAATATGTGAACAATGCATGAGACAAAAAATAAATAAAGAAATGAAGATAGACTAAACAAGAAGGAAAAGAGAGAAAGGTTCTTCTTCTATATTCAAAATCAATGTTTTTTTACATCAAAATTCTCCAACATCCAACCCCTTTATAATAGAAAATGAAGCCTTATATAGGCCACGGGGAGGAATAACTACCAAAACTAACTAGCTATTTAATCAAGTGAATAATCACTTAATTAGTCTAGTTATATTAATGTGACTTTACATTACATATTCCCTTTTACAAAATAAATTCAATGATAAAATATAACTAGTTATGTTAAGAACCTAAAGAAGAAGGTCATGAGGAAATAAAGGAAGAAAAAAACTTTCAATTTCAATATGTGCATTCGTAACTTTGTGATGGTAGCATATATAACCATTTCTTTATGACTAATAGTGTTAGCAAGATTTTTTTTTATTAAGGGCAAATAGTTTTGAAGGGACTATACCCTGTATACAAAAGGGCTCAAAAGCCAGATAGCAAAGGTGAGAGAAACAGCCCAGAGAAGGGCAAAATGGCCAACCAAAGAGGGCTCAATAGCCAAATATGACAATACAAGTGAAGAAAGGATCCAAACGAACAATGATCCAAAAAGAAGCAGAAAAGATCAAAAAGCAACCAAAAGAGAAACAACATATAAAACTCCACCAAAAAGCAGCGCCAGAACCGCCAGATAACAACAACTTCGCAGCCAAAAAACAACAACACAACAACCCATTACTTGATAGCCCTATCAATCTTGGTCTTGATAGCCTGTAGCGACATGAAGAAGGCAATGGTAGTGGCCTGAGAGGAGTCTCTCATATCCGCCTGAGCAATTGCAATATCCCTTTTCTCTTTAGGGCCCCAAATGTCCTCATTAACCCCACTTAAACTGCAGACACTATGAACATGTTGTTCAATGAAATTATAAATGCTTTTAAGGGCAGATAATATGCAGTCATTGCGAATTTTTGCATTCCCCATTCTACCATCCAAGGACTGTAACTTCTTGAAGACTTCAGCAATAACCCCCTCTTCATCATCACTTTGAAGAATTCCTTTTCCCTTAGCTCTTTCCATATTTTTTATAGTCCCTTTGAGCTCTTGTATCTCCTTTTCTAACTTGTCCACTCTGTCCATCAATTCATCAAAGCTCCCAAAGAATTCTCCATTTTAGAACTTGTTCCTACATACTAAGCTAAACCTTTTGCAACCTATATTATTACATTATTGAGCTCAAATAGTGCCTCAATTTTAGCCTTGTTTACAAATTTTTTTCTTATACAAGTCATCTTTGATGAGATTATTGAAGTATTCTTTTATTAGATATGTTGAGTTCCATTGAGATGAATTATTCTTGAAAATATCACAACGAAGGGCTCATAAATCTATAAATATCTCATATTTTAAGGATTCACCTTTTTGAATAACATTTTGTAAATCAATAGAAACTTGTTAGAGAAATTTTGTTCTCCATCCTATGGCGAGGACCGTGTATGAGATAGATTTTTCTTAGAGTCATAAATAATCTTCTCGGAAAGAAGGATTTTCTCATCTATGAGTGCTATGATGTGGAGGTTTTGAATGAAAATACCAAAATCTTCACTTCTTTGTCAATGTTTTCCACCCCGAGCTGATATAATGTTATTGTTGGAGCTCAAAATTACACCCGTCCTAAATCAAAAGTATCTAGGGCTTTGAGGCAACATGGGACTATCTCCAAGTTGTGGGACACAAACTAAGGCGGACTCTCAGAGAAGGCCGATTCCTCTACTTCTAATGTTAAACTACTCCTAGGAATTGAAATGCAACTATCTAGCTCTACTCTAACATTCTAAGGGACCAAGGTGAGAAGGAGATGCATAAAACATAAATCCTAAACTAGAGAAGGCGATAACACCAAAATAAGGGGAAAAATACTTCAAAGAGAGAAAATGGGAGAAAACGATGATGAAGAGGGTGAAAACAATGGCCACAGTCCAAGAAATGTTTAAATTCCTACTTTCATATGACGACAATACATATATATTATTTAACAACACATACAACATACATACGTAAAAATGAATGAAAAGGAAAGGAGACAAAATAAAATACCACCAAGGTAGGAATGATCCAAAAACAAATGATTTATTGCTTGAAGGTTATGCATAGACCATTACAATGAAGGAGGAAGATGTAAAACATTCACAGAATCGTGATCCAAGGCATGCAAATCTTAGAACACTTGTGCAACATTAAAATGATTCCCTCACATTCTTAAAGTATCCAACATTTCAATGAGCATCACTTTACAATATATAGAGAAATGGGAGAAGAATAAGAAGAGGAAAATAGAGGGAAATTCCAATTTATTTTTTCACCCACCAACTAGTTCCATTAAATTCTCTGAAAAAGTTTGTGCACCTCTAAAAATCCATTTCCCCACGCATTTTTCCTTATTGGAGAATAAATAAGCACCCATACTACATTAAACTATGGTGGTTGAGCCACATGAAACCGTACCTTTTATGTGTTGAAGATGCTTTCTTCTCTTTCACCCACCTTCCTCCATTTGAATTAAGAAATATATCTTCCATTACATAGTGTAGGTTGCGATTTTTCCAATGACATAATATTTGTAAAGATCAAATCATTGGATCAAAAGTTATAGAAAAATTTAGCTATGTGCAGAAAATTGTTGTTTTCCTTTGTTACATAGTTCTCTCTTTTGGTTTCATGTGGATTTTGACTTTCACAACTTTTCCAGCTTTCGCAGCTATTTTTCTTCCGGTCGTGGCTTTCTAGTCTTACACGACTCCTTTAATGTGCTTGTGGCTTTTTATTTTTCCCCACAACATGCTCTTTGTGGTACGACATGTCTTTCTTAACTCAAAAATTTACTAATTCCTTCACTTGACCCACATCTTCACCATTATAATGTGACCTTTCATTTTCATCTGTGGACCCTTTTCCTTCAACCTACGGCTTCATTCAACTTCTCCGCATGGATTTTCATATCCACCCGTGGATTTCTCATTTGACCACTACTCTTGTTCTTTATAGTGTGGCTTAACTTATTAAAACCGTGGATTATATTTTAGCATCATTGAATAACCATCAAGTTATCAAGTCCACATTTATACTAGTTGTTCAATTTTTGCAAGAGGTGAAAAAGTGGGCAACATTTTTGGTGACTCACATGGGTCATCTACCTGCTAGATAAAATTATTAGTCACCTTGAGGCATCTTTTGGCATGGATTCATCCCGATAACTTGAAATTTGATATAAACTTGAAGAACAACCCTTGAGACTGCTTGGCAAGCACCGCCAAACTTGAAATTGATCAACAACTTGAATTTGGATTCCCAAATCTAATTTTAGTTGCTCTGCATTTGATTTTCGAGATGATTGCAACTGATCCTTGATTCCTTGAATCTCTTCCTCCAGTGACCTTAGAAACATGATGAAAAATATGCACAAGAACATCTTCAAGCAATACACTGTAGAGTACTTAGGGAAAGAAATCTATTTTACTAACAAAAAAAGTGCTTAAAGCACTTAAAATAATTGAAAACTATCCTACTATGTACGAAATGAAATGAAACATATTAATGAGAGTTTGAGATAAATCCCATTGACTAGGATTTGAAACACAATCCCATTAAGATCAGATAACTCAAATGAGTTATCCACCCTGAAAGCAAGTGATGATGTATGTTCCACTCCAAATTGCATTAAATTTGGAGTTCCTTCCTGGTTTAGCTATGTCTCGTGTCCCATTTTAAGACCAGGTTCTCAATATTGAATGTCTGATCCTAGCCTTCAGTCAAACCACTATTTGATTGACTTCTATTTTTGTTCCAATCTTATCATGGTGACATTCCTAAACTCCTCTAGTTCTACCAACTCCACCATTCTAATCTCCCTTTCATCTGCACCTTCAAATTCCAGTTGTTGAGCTAATTCCAGTGATGGTAACTCAAGTGATAAAGGAAGTATATCTTCTTTTCCATATACTAGTTTATAAGGGGAAATGTTAATTGCCCTCTTCATTGTTATCATGTCCACCCAAAGAGCATTTCTCACCTTTGTGTGCCACTGTCTTTGATTGATGTCCATTGTCCTCTTCATGATCCTGATCAAATTCTTGTTAGTAGACTCTTCCAATCCATTACCTTAGGGGTAGTAATTGGAAGAAGTCTTAAGATAAATCCCAAGTCCAAGAGCCTAATTAAAAATTTTGATCCCAAAAAGGCTTTTGCATTATCAGAAATGATGGTATGAGGGACACCAAACCTTGTAATAATTTCTTCAAGAAAGTCTAGGATGAATAATTCAGTGGCTTCGTTCAATGGCGCGGCTTCCATCCACCTAGTAAACTAATCTGTAGATGTTAAAAACCATTTGTGACCAGCAATAGATGGAGGATTAATCATACAAATGAATTCTAGACCCCATTGTGTAAATGAATGATCTCGCTTGAATTGGAAGCCAATATTTTCTTACCAGTGAAGAGAGCACACTCCTTACATTTTCTAACCCACTTGTGAGCATCTATGAACAACGTAGGCCAAAAGTATCCCACTTTTGTGATTTTCATGGTTATGGCTTTAGTAGAAAAATGTCCACCCGAGAAACCATCATAGAACTCAATTAGAACCTTGTCACATTTCTCACCTTCGATGCACCTAAGCAACACTCCATCAATATATATTTTTGAACAAAATTCCATTAATGAATGCATATGTAATAAATCGCAGCCTAAGATGTATTGTTTTTTATTTGTTTAGCCCAAGAGGATAAGATATTGTAGACAAGAACTTGGTCATATCAACAATCCAGATGTGATAATTGAACACATTTATTTCATCCCTCTGTCATTAAATATTATTTGAAGGCTCCTCATTCATGAGGGAGGTCTCTGATGATCTTGAGCATCTAAAGCCAACTACCCACAAAGTGCCTTTCCTCTTACCAACTTTGTGGCTTTGATGCTCACATCATATTCCATAATTTTAGTCACCCATCCAAATTGTTTCTCGTTGATTATGCTCCATGATGGAGTCTATAACATTGGAATGTGATACTAAAAATTTAATGCGATTAATAACAATAATAATCTTAAACTTTTTCAAAGCTCTTATGATAGAAACACCTATTTTTCAATGCGGCCGTATTTTTGAGCTTGTAATTATTTAGTGTTTGAATAAAAGAAGGGCACATGTTTCTTTAGTTTGTGATCATTCTTTTGAGTTAAAACCACGGTTATACTAGATTCGAGACCCATATGCATATAGAATGAAATATTTGGTATAGTCAGGGTTGATTAGTGTGGGGGATTGAGTGATCTCTTGTTTTATCTTATCAAAGTTGTCCTTCCACTCTATGGTCCACCTAAAAATTGAATCCTTTCTGATCATGAGAGTAACAGTGCCTTACCAAGCTTGCGAATTTAGGAAGGAAATTCCTAACAAAGTTGATTTTTCTAAGGAATGACTGTAAAGAATTATTGTGAGCTAGCAAGGAGGAAAGAGCTGCGATGGCTGAAATTCTTTCTGGGTCAATGGTGATGCCTTATTTCAAACAATGTGCCCCATAGTTTACCCTTGGGACTACAAAGTTACATTTCTTGGGGTTAAGAGATACCCCAAATTATCTACGTTTCTCAAAGATTTTCTCTAGATGCTTTATATGATCCATGCGTTGCTTTGAAAATACAAAGTAATATCATCTAGGTAGACCCAGATGAATTCATTGATGTACCTCTTGAAGGTAATGTCCATCGCTCTTTGGAATGTGGCACCTGCGTTTGATAAGCCAAAGGGAATTTTATGGTATGCATACGTTCCCCATTTGGTGGTGAATGTAGTTTTATATTGATCCTCTTCCTTAACTTTGATTTGATTGACACACGAGTATAGATCAAACATTGAAAACCTTTTCTGCTTCTTTCCTTCACTGTTTGTAAAATCTTCTCCATGGAAGGTAAAGGATAATGATCCTTTAGAGAGGCCTTATTCAAGTCCCTAAAATTGACACAAAGTCTGATTTCTCCATTCTTCTTCCTCATTGGAACAATATTTGCCACCCAAGTAGAGTATTTGATAGGAAAAATTATCTTTTCCTGAATGAGTTTGGATAATTCTTTCCTCATAAGGGGTTCTATCTTGGGGTTAACTAGCCTTTTTTTACCTAGTTGGCTTGAAATTGGGATCAAGATCAATGGAATGCTTGACTATATCTAGATTAAATTCTTTTAAATATTCATAGTCCCATGAAAACACATCATTGAACTTATGAAATAGCAAAATAAAAAAATTTATTTGCATTCTCGTCACATACCTTCTCAAGTAGAAGTTCCTTTCCTAGCGCAATCATGACTAGTTGACAATATTCTTGTCTTACTGCTATGTTCTTCTCCATACCCTTGAATTTATCATATGGACTAAAAATTTGTTCCAAAGTGATCAATCCTTTTGGAAATTTGTTCATTTTTAGCTGAATAATATGATCACCATAGACATCTTGCCAATCATATTGTATTTTTGAGGAGAACTCAGCTTCATTATGGATAAAATGCACAATTTTTTCGTCACTTTCAAACACCTACCATCTAGTCTCATTATTTGAAATAGAAGGTTTGACTACCATCTTGACATGTTGCATATTTCCCTTGATCAAATCCTCAGTGGGTGAGAGTTGAGAACCAAGAGCCGCTATTTGATATGTTTCCTTGTTTAATTTTCTAGGCACAACCCGTGAGTTAATGACATCTAAGATTTCTAACAGATCCCAAAATCTATGTTTGTAAGCCTTTAACAACCTTTTCTTCATGGCACACTTACCTCTGACTTGGTGAATGACCATTTTAGTATCTCCAAAGATATGTAATTCTTTGATTTTCCTCTTTTAAAAATTAAAATACCATGCACTAATTCCTCGTACTTTGCTACATTGTTAGAACATGTAAAATGCAACCTATGAGCAAAAACAAATTCTCATTCATTGGAGAAATCAACACAACACCTACCCCAACTTCATTTCTTCTTCTAAATCCATAAAAAAACATCTACCATAGTCCATAATCATTTTCTTCTTCTTTCCTAAATGGCGCGGGTATAATATATTCTTCTTGGAGAATACAATAAGTGTGAAGAAATGTCTCAAAGGTTTTAAGCTCTTCACCATAAGGATAAATTTTATGATCTCTCTAATCCCACTCATCTAGAAATTAACCGTGCATGGAAGGAGGGATGGGATGCTATTCTAAAAATGAAACTTTTTCATGTTATTCTTTTATTAGGAAATTTGATGAATGGGGTGGGATCATATGAATCAATATGATAAGAAAAGATGGGATCAACTTGTATTGTAAATCTTGTACCATATCTAGTTCTCAAAAGTATGTGAGTCCAATCTAAAGACAAATAACCACCTACCTTGGCAGTGAAATCTCTAGAAAAATAAATGGAAAACATGGGAGGAAAATCAATTATTGATATGTCATGAGTTATAGTGAGACTTGGGAAGGAATGAAGGGTTAATTCAATATCTTTAATCACTCATAACACACCTACAATAGACCCATCAAGTTGTAAAAATCCCTTAGACACATGATTGTATTTAAGACCCAAGATATCAGCAATTTTCTTGGGCATTACAAAGGTACTAGCCCCTGAATCAATCATACAATTATGTACCAAGTGTTTTCCCACAATTAATGACATGTAAAAGGGTGGGGTTTTGACAATTTTACTTACTTTTTCTTCCTTTGCTTGACAAACATGGACCACAGTGTGCATTTTCTACACCACCAAATCAACTTGAGATAATTGTTTGAGGATTAACATAGGAGATATTTGTGATGGAATAGCCAACACATCCCACATTGTCACATTAACATTGGTATTTTTCATTTTATCAACAATATTAAATGGAAGACCCATGGTTTTCTCGCATTTCACGACATGTTATTCTCTCTTTTCTATTGTTGCGAATGTTTGAACAAGTGATTTTGGATAATTAGCAGCCTCCTTGCTCAACGTAGATTTACTTGGGCTCCTCGGTAACTTTTTCCTATCCAATCCAACATCTTTCTCCTTAGTAGCGGCTTTCATATGACCAAAGGAAGATGGTGGTTGTGATTCCAACATCCTTTTCTTGTATCTTATATTATCAACAACATTGACTAGAGGTCTCTTAGGAGTTACCCGCCACTTGATTGACCGCACAAAAATCATCAGCTCCAAAGAACATAAGATTGACATTAGTATTGGTTTCTTGACTGCTTTTACATTTGAGTTGGGTGCTTCCTGGAAGTGGCTCTTGCTGACTGGAAGAACCTTGAACCATGTAAGCTTGAAGATGCATTTCCCTTTCACAACTAATTTGGTTATGTGGCAGATGACATGGAAAACACCACTCAATTTCTTGAGCCATGTTATTCTTTATTGGAACCAATGCTTGGATTGAGCTAGGAGTAGAAAGTGCTTGTGGAGGAGGTTTTTTCCAATGGGAGAGGATCACTTTGGCCCTACCGCCTGTTATTTTGTTTATTTTATGCATATCTTTGATTGGATTGCTGATTTTTATATGGAAAATATCCTTGATTTGAAGATTGCCCCTGATTTTGATAATTTATATAGGATTGGGCTTGCTATTTTTTTCTAGGGATATAATTTTGTTGGTCAAATTTTTGATTAAATATTTCATATCTTAATCTTCCTTTTGTTGTGTCGGGGATCTGGGACGTGGAAGCAACATGTTGTTGATTTTGGTCAGGAATTGGAGCAATAGAAGGTTGGGTGGCTTGAGGAAATTCAAGATACAAGGGCATGGGTGGTATAGGGGCTAGTTTCCCAGACTTGTATTAAACTATTATCATCTCTAATTTCTAGTGCATGGATCCTAGAAACGTTCCCATGGATTAGATCATAACATCTATTTCATAATTTAGAGCTTTTAGGAAATAAAGAAATGCACCTTCAGTAGCTATCTGATAGGGATTGGAATTATGTCCCATGTTCTTTGGAATATGAAGTTAAAATCTACCATTTTTTCATTTGGAGCTCTTTTGATGGTAGTCAATTGTTCTAACAAAGAAAAGTTATCTTCTCTTTCTCCCAAATGATTGCACAGGGATGTGCATAGCGCATTCCAATTTTGAATTGAGCTAGCTGTCAAACTTTTGAACCATTATAGAGCCTTCCCCTTAAATGAAGATGCTAGAAGTTTCACACCCACATCAATCTCAGCAATTTCATGTATGAAACAGACATTTTCAATGTCTTGGATATGATCAATTGGAGTAATGTGATTTTCCCCAGTAAATAATGGATATAATCAACAACAATAGTGTGATTTTATTTCTTGAAGGTTATGCATAAACCATTATAGTGAAGGAGGAAGATGTAAAACATTCACATAATCATGATCCAAGGCATGCAACTCTTAGAACAATTATGTAGCATTAAAATGATGCCCTTGCATTATTAAAGTATCCAACATTTCAACTGAGCATCACTTTACAATATATAGAAAAATGGGAGAAGAAGAAGAAGAGGAAAATAGAGGTAAATTAAAATTACCTTTTTCACCCACCAACCAGCCCATTAAATTATCTCAAAAGTATGTGCATCTCTCAAAATCAATTTCCTCATGCCTTTTACCTTGTTGAAGAATAAATGCGTGCCCATAATGATTTAAATTCTAGTGGTGAGCCACCCGAAACCATACCTTTTGTGTGTTGAAGATGCTTTCTTCTCTTCTACTCACCTACCTCCATTTTAATTAAGAAATACAACTTACATTACATAGCGGAGGTTGATACTTTTCCAATGATATAATATTTTCAAAGATCAGATCATTGGATCGAAAGTTATAGAAAAATTTAGCTATACACGAAAATCCGTTGTTTCCCTTTGTTGCACATCTCTCTTTTTTGTTTCATGTGGATTTTGACTCTCATGGATTTTCTAGGATTTGTGGTTGTTGTTCTTCCACCACAACTTTCTAGTATTACATGGCTCCTTTAATGTGCCTGTGGATTTTTCCTTTTCCCGCGGCATGCTCTTTTTGGTGCGACATGTCTTTCTTAACCCATGGCTTTGCTAATTCCTCCGCTTGACTCTCAGTAACTTCAACCAATATATCGCGACCTTTCATTTTCATCTCATGGACCCTTTTCCTTTAACCCAAATCTTTGTTCATGTTCTCTGTAGCTTTACACATCCACATGTGGCTTTTTCATCTAGTCATAGATCTTGTTCTTGGTAGTGCGGCTTGAATTATTCAACCCGTGGGTTATATTTTGGCATCACCAATAACCGTCAAGTTCTAAAGTCCACATTTATACAAGTTCTTCAATTTTTGCAAAAGGTGCAAAAAGGGGCAACATTTATCATAAGTCTTACACAAATCATTAATGAATTATAATCATCTCGATAAGGATTTTATCCACCCAAGATTCAATTGCCTTTCCCTGAGTTACATAATGTTTTTATCTCAAAGTGAATGGATTTCAAATCAATATCAATAGCTATGGTAGAAGGTGAGGCAAAAGCTAAAGGATATGGATTCAATGTGGTAATATTTGATAAGGGGAAATATTTGATGAAGTTAGATAACACATGTACCTATTCCTCAAGTTGCTTGTGATTCTCGTTTATTCTTTTCAACTCTCTCAATCACCTTAGAAATAGTTTCTCTAAGGTTATGCACTTCACATTTAGGAATTGAGTCTCCTAAGGATATTCTTGTTAGTTTAAAATTTGTTACAAAAACGTCATGTTCAATCTTATCTCCATTGGGCTTAGCAATTCTAGGAATTGTTGTCCTGAAGCATCCAAGACTAGAAAAGAAGAAGTTTAGGCTTTATTAGGAGGAGGAGAAATACCAAAGAGTGCATCCACAACATCATAATTAGGAACTTCAATTTTAGATTGAGTTTTCCTCTTCTTGTTATCAATCATAGGCTCAAATCAAGTAAATGATCCTATAGAAGGTGTGCCTAAGGGTGGTAATGAGAGTGAAAGTGGTGGAGGAAGAGGTTTTGAGACAAAAACTACCACAATAGCTGTTACAAAATAATAATAAGGTCTTCTCACATCCAATTTAGGTCTAGTAATACTTGTTTAACTAAGGTCTAGGGTTGTTAATTCATCCACATATTCCCCTCATAATATACCTCACTTTGTTGTTCACATCCCTTTTCTTCTTCTTTATTTTCACTTCCTTCCTCCCACTTTCCTCCTCTTGTTCAGTTTTCTTTTTCTCTACTTCAAATTTCACAATAGCTACTTCTACTATTTCTTGTGTTTCATTTTTCTTATCATCTTCTTTTATTGGTGTTTTAGTATTTTTCTCAAGGTATCTTTTGCTTTGTATTTATTTGCATAGAATTTAGTCCCAGAGTATTGCTTTGAGAAGGAGGAGAAGCTTGGTGAGAAGGATTTTCCTATTGGGAAGAAGTTTCTTGATGAGGAGAAGCTTCTTGTTGAGAAGTGTTAAACTCCACCATTTTCTTATTAAACCACTATCACGTTCTTGATAGAACAAGAGCATTGAGATCATCTGGATTATCTTTCTCCTTTTGATGCCATTTAATTATGGGGAGAGGACTAAATTGAATAGAGTTGGTAAATTCAGAAGAAAGAAAATCAGCATCATCATCAACCATGCCCTTTGGAAATTCATGCAATTTGAAGTCCTGCATTTGTTAAAGAGACAACCTACGATATGCTCTTTTTATAACCTCAAAATCATCCTCACAATCTGCCTAATAGTCTTCAATTGTAGGCATATGCAAATATGAGAGATGGAGATTGTTGCTAATGAATTTATTGCTGTCCAAATTTGTCCTCTTCTGAAAAGGATGCATGTTAAATGGGGAGGTAGTTATCTCAAATTTCTAAGCATCAAGAGAAGATTTACAAGTATAATTTCTCAAATATATGGGAAACTGGATGCCGAGATATATTTTTATCCCTATAGGTCTTATGATGAAGATCCGCTTTCCCATAAATCTCAATAAGAAGAATTTTATGACCACAATAAATGGGAATTTCATAAGTAGCTTCCTAAAAACTGTCTTTATGATGTATGAGAACTTCTAAAACTAGATAAATAAACTACCATAAACAACTATAAGTTGTTTAACTTTTTTGAGAAACTCTGCTGGTCACATTGTCTTCCAATAATATAACTAACAACATTGTGAAAGCATAATTGAACCTCATGTGATGAATCTTGCTATTTTCATAAGTCGGTGAGTATAAAAATAAAAAATGGGGAGACTTTTTCGCTTCCTCGCTTGATAAACCAATCTAGATCATGTACCCAACTATGATACAGATTAGATATGAAGGCATATAAAAGTTTTGGTTTGTTGTTCACATGGGCGAATTTATGGTTCAAATTTTCACAAATAATTTCTCCCTAATTCAGATTTTGTTTTCCCTCACGGATCAACTTGATAAAGATGCACATCCAGTCTTAAAATTCTTTACTATAGGGAAGACCCATTACCATTTCAAGCAGTGTTATTATATCAGATAATTCCTCAATAAAATTACTTCTGTAGAGAATCTTGGGCAACTTGGATGATCCTATCTTCTTTGGTTACAAGTAGGAATTAGAAATCATAGAATGGTATTTGTTTGGGGCCAAGTCAAAATGTTTTTAGGCATCTCCATGGTTATGCTTTTTGAATTATCGAAAGTTGGAATACCGAGGACTAGGTTAATATGGTGTGCATCAAGTCAAATAATTAACTTCCTTAGGGATCTTGTAATTCTTTGGTTTTGGGGTCAAATATAGAAGTACAAGCCACGATAGTGTCAAACATTGCACAAACTTGGGGAATCCTCTTACATGAGCTAGGTCACTACCTTGGATTATTTGGGCTAGTGAGTTTGGGTTATAATCTCTCAGTTTGGTCCAAGACTTGTTTAGATCCATATGTTTGATGTCATTATCCCTAATTTCAGGAATCAAGGTTTCTAGGGAGGAAATGGGTTCATACCCAACATATTAGAATTTCATTTTTACCAGATAGAACACTCACTCAAAGGAAAATGGGCTTTCACAAGAGATTTTTGATAAAACAGAGAGGAAGGGTACCCAAATAGGAAAATGCTTTTGAAAGTGGGCTAAAGAGTGATGGAATAACTTACCAATTGGATGGAAAGGCAGACATCCAGATAGTGATCAAAATACAATTTGAATTTTTGAATAACCTAGAAATTAAGGAGAAATGGGTAGAAAACCGTTCTCAAGGAGCAAGAGAAAAACAACAGGAAGGATGAATTTTCAAATGTGAGGAGAAAATGAAGTGAGATAGGTTTTAAATAACATGGAATTCACTTAATTAAAACATGATTTTCCCAAATATCCAATTAAGATAGTGAATCGCTTATTAGAAGAATCGAAGGAACAATGTCAAGAGGGACTTCAACACCCGACTTACTCGAAGGAGAATTTAAGTCATCGTAAACACAAAATCACGCACTTGGGTACATTTTAAGGACATAAATAGATAATGGCATTCATATGATTCCCAAGCAAGAAAACTAGTAATTGACTATTGTCTTTGGCCTCTTTTTTTTGTTTCTTGATTTCTATTTGGTCTTGCACACCCTATAGCCCAGTCAAGATTTTACTAATTTATCTTTTATGGCTCTAGACACCAATGCCTAGCTAGGACAGGATCACCTAGGCACCCTTATCCCCTCTGGGTATCCTTGACCATTTATTACCTTACTCGCTCCTTTTGGGTCTCTTTTATCTTTTGGGCATCTTTTTCTCTTATGGGTCGGCCTTCCAGTTGTTAATTACAAAATTCAAACAAGAGAATCATATAAATACATAGTTATTTGTTCAAAATCAAGGACCAAGCACTAAGCATTTATTATCATCACCTAAGCTTCCATCTAAAGGAACCTAAAGCAATTCAAGATATCCATCTATCATCCATTCAAGGAGAAGGGAATGCATTTTTGCATACAAAAATAGGATGGGGAAGTTCTTTATTCCATCCACACATTTTACTACATTGTCACATCTAGCTATAACCCGCTATAAAGTGCACTTACACAAGGACATCCTAGGGAAAGATTATTTCACATGCTTACAATAACTACATGGATTGTGAGATGTAATGCAATGCTTGGTTGTAAGTTCACTCGGGGGTGACCACCAGTCGAGGCCCGAATCCCCATTTTACATCTTTCTTTTTTGGATTTGATGTGGCTTGTGGGATTTTACGGTTATATATGTATTTTGTAGGTTACAGTACCCTCAACGATCAAATAAAAACACATACAATCAATAAGGAACATTTGCATACTTGTATGACATAATAAAAATCAAATTCGACTATTTATGCATCGGGCACCCAAGAGTAACCCACCTTCTATCTAGGATCTTAATTTTTAAGCTCGTCACTTGTAGTGGTCGTTTTGGTTCCTTTGAGTACATTGAGCTTCCTCCATCTATTCATCACTCTTCTAGGTCAATGGTGAATCTAATAACCCCTTTTCTAACTCACAAAATGTTCCTCTAAAAGACATTAAAACCTCTGATAGTGAGCAATCATATGATGAGGACACTAATGTTGATCAAGAACAATTAGACAAGCTTACTAATTTTTTCCAAGCTATGCATGTCAATCCTTCGCATCTTTTGCATGTTCTTAATGCTTTACTTGCTACCAAACACTCTTAAGATGCTACTTCGTACCTCTTGTAGGTTCCTCTTTGGCTGCCATGGCCTCCACCCAACCCCTTCACATTCCTACTTCCATCCCTATTTCTACCGCTCCCCTACTCCACATCAATGCTTATAATGCAAAACCCGATTCCTTTTCTAGAACCCACGATTTCACTTCGTATATCATGATCTAAAAGTTAAAATATGTCAACTTTAGTTAGCTACTTCACGTGCCTCTCCATCTCTTGACTCCTCTTTACTTCTTCACACTCCTTTTACACCCGTCATTTTTGCATATCCACTTCCTCTCAAAATTTTCACCCCTAAGCTTCCCATTTTCAATGTCCATGGTGACCCTCAAGAGCATCTCCGAGATTTTCATGTGGCATGTCTAGATTATGCGAATGATCATACATTGCTTGCTAAGTTATTCCCTAGAAATATTCATGATTATGCCATGTGTTGCTTTTACAATCTACCTATTCACTCAATAAATTCTTTCACGCATTTAGCTGATGTTTTTCTTGTTCATTTTTAAAACAATATCAGCACTAAGATCTCTTATGCACAACATGCATAAAGTAAACAATGATCTAATGAATATCTAGTAGACTATGTGATACGTTACAAGAAAAATCTAGCTAAGATGACTAATGTAATTTATGATTCAAAACTACAAGATCTATTTTTTCAAAGTCTCTTACCACCACTATCTTTGAGACCTATCCTTAATTTGATCAATCATGTCATATGATCAAAACGTGTGAAGTCAAAATTCTATCTCGTGGGAAAACTCAAGTATCAAGATACTTATTCATCGTATTCTAATGTATTTTAATATAAATCAAAATTCAAGCCAACTCCTAAGCCCACTAAAGCAAAGACAACTGTCAATGTCATCCCTCCTCTTAAAAAGATTCAATGGTAACCTCTCGAAGCATACATTCACAAAATTACCATATGCACGTTGCTTTTTATTATATAAACTTCTCGAAATTAATCTGATCATCACTCTTCCACCATCTCTCAATATTGATCCATCTCTCCTCGTGGCCACAATTATGATGAAAATTCTAAATGCAAAGCATTGGACATTCTCTCGATCATCAAGTTTCAAACTCAAGAATCTCATACAAGATCTTATTGATAATAATTCCTCAAGCTCCTAGATCCATCTTATTCTTCTTCTAAACCAGTCAATGATAAAAAAAAGCTAAAATTTTTAATAACCCTTTTCCCGAGCATGACATACAAGCTTCAAATTCTTATGCCAATCATACATATCGAGACATGCCCCCTCTTTTATCAAGGTCCCTTGATTTCGTTTTCACTTCGTGATGCATCACCACCATACATTACATTTTCAGATCATGATTATCATGCAACATTTTCTTCTGATTCTTTACACATCAATGCTTCTATTGGTTCATACACTATTAATAATACCATGATATATCCAAAGGCTCCTATTAGTGTGTTCTCTATTACACTTCTTATGGCTATCAAATGTCCAATTTCTGCTATTTCATATCCAGTTCCTAATTATTTTGGCTACATTAGGCTGCCCATTACAGTTGGTCCTCTCACCATGCTTGTGCCATTCATTGTGGCATCTTCAATCAAAGGTTATGACATGTTCTTATGTCTCCCTTGGCTCCTCGTCGCTCAAGATATTCCATCCATGAATCTTATGCACCTTAAGCTCATACACAATATAAAAAAGTTGTCACTATTAAAGGTTTTCCACCATGCACACCATTACCTCTAATTCCTTTTAACGACATCCTATCACCGGCCTCTTTCACTTCTAGGTCTCCTAGACCTCTCAAATCTAAGGCATATTTTGCACTTAGTTATCCTATTCGCACATGTCCTACCTCATGATGCTCTCGTCCTCATAGCTCCGCTAGTCCATCTCATCAGCATAAGTCCCCTACTTGGGAAATCCCTTCACTTAGGTATTTTCCATCTCCTCTCCACCTCATAGGTCTACTTCACATGGGCATTCACCACCTCTTTAACCACATAGTCTTCCTTCACATGTGCATCATTCTTCTCATAAACCACTGATCTTAGAGCATTGTCACATGCATTTATCTCCTCGGACATCATGTGGAGGGCCCTTTCCCTTCACTATAGTTAGCATAACCTTCTATCCTCATCGCACATGGGGGCATCATGCTTTCTTCCCCACCTAAATCATTTCTAGTTCTGCTTTAGCCTCTACACATACACATTTTACATCATCATTACCCTATGATGTGATCTAGTTCCACAGTTCATACTCAACTTCGAGGGTATAAATATGAAATGAACCTCACCAGATTCACTCTTCATGTTGTATGTTTCATGACCTATATTTCTAGAACACATTTTCAAACCATTTCCCAAAGATGCACTCTTGTTCTATGGTTCATTCTTGATTGTTGAAGGGTGTGTTATAAATGGAACTCCTCTCATACACATCAAATGGGGGCATGATGATCCTATAATCTTCACATAATACATACCATTCCTTTGCCAATCACAACATTTGCATATCTTGGTTGCATTTTCTCTTGCTATCTTATTCTACTTACATGTACACTGCTTTCCATGCTAGATGGATACTTAGTATGTAAATATATTTTATATATACACATGCATGTTCACTTGGTCTTTTGGAGTGAATGAAAATATCTTATAAGTACTTACACGCTGCAATGGCACTTAGAACTGTACCTCTTACCATTCCCACCGAGGCTCCTGGGGCATCTACTTTCTCACACATTACAGGTGTTATCATTTCATCATATACTACTTTTTATTCTTACTAGCACACTACTTTACATTGATACATACATGCTTTGACATACTTTTTATCTTTCTAACATGCTAACGGGTGCTTCATGTGCAACATTTTCTTTGCAGGACTATATGCCACCATGGTTGTCTAATATACTTTGTTTGAAATTGTTTGCCATTGTATGTTATTGTTTTGCAAGATTTTATCTATGTTTTTGTTTGATCATTATTTACTTGCTTATGGCCACTTCAGCCCTGATTGTCTTGTGACATTGTGAGCAATGTCCCATGTTTGAAACCCACTTTTCATGGTCTATCTTGTATGCACATTTGCTTGTTACATTGTTTTTCTATGACATGTTTGCTACTTTTTCTACTAACACATGTATCTAGCCACTTTTTTTGCATGTGCCTTGGTTTCTACCATGCACATCCCCTACCCCCTACAGGTATTCACTTCAACTCAACATCAAGTCCTCTCTTTTAGGACACACAGTCCCAAAAAAATTACATGCACCCCAAATGAGGGGGGCATACATTGGGTGAAAAAATCACCCCATACAACAACTCATAGCTACAACACAAGTACAATATAACACAAAATCAAAATAGGAACACAATTATAGAATGACCCAAAATCTAAGTTGGGTCCTCACCACAAAGACATACACTAGCACCCGGACTTAGACAAGAGTATCTGGGTGTTAATGTCTGGGGTAGATAAATAAATTTCTTTGATCAAAACAATTCACATATGGCTACATATCAGTTTTACAAGATATCGAGCACATGATCCTTCACCAAACAAAATGAAAATTATCTCCTACATTTAGTTCAATTGGTACAACTCGGAACAAATCAGGGATAACAAAAACAAAGTAGGGACACACCATATACAAAGGGTGTTTATCGTAAATTCATGGATAGAGAGTAACACTAGAATTATCTCCTAACACTTTCTCCTTGGTATGAGATAGCCCAAAAACACGTTCTTGGTGTGATATTTCCCAAAAAACTTTCTCTTGGCATGAGATCACCCAAAAAACTCACTCTTGGCATGATATCACCCAAAAACATGTTCTACACAACATTTTTAGGGAACTTTTCTATCATTTTACACTCTTCTACATCAGGTGCACACTTTAACACTTTTACATACTTATACATGCTTTACTCATATTTCACATAGACATGATTTTGACTACATTCTTGCTCTTCTTTTTGTAGGTCCATCCTTATAAGAAGAAATAAAAACAAGCACAACAATAGGTACAACATGGTACAACACATACACATACACCCCTAGGGTCACTTTCTCTTCCTAGTTTCCACGCTTCATTTTTACACTCATTCCATGCTTCACTTGTCCACTCAACATACATTTCACTACACAATCTACATGATTATCTGTACAAATCTCTTATCTAATTTATGTTATCAAGTATTCACTCAACAACATAAAGTGGGGGAAAATGTAGACACAAAATCACGCACTTGGGTACATTTCTAGGTCCTAAATACATACTAGCATTCATATGATTCTTAAGCAAGAAAACTAGTAATTAACGACTGTCTTTAGCCTCTTGTCTTTGTTTCTTATTTTCTATTTGGTCTTGCACACCCTACAACCCACTCAGATTTTACTAATTTTTCTATAATTTCTCTAGACACCAACGCCCATCCAGACAGGCACGCCCAGTGCGCCCTACCCCCTATGGGCACCCCTGACCCTTTCTTACCTTACTCTATCCTTTTGGGTCTCTTTTATCTTTGGAAATCTTTTTCACTTATGGGTCGGCCTTCTAGTTATCAATTACGAAATTCAAACAAGGGAATCCAAAAAGACATAGCTATATGTTCAAAATCAAGGGCCGAACACGAAGCATATACTATCATCACCTAAGATTGCATCCAAATGCACCTAAATCACTTCAAGTAACCCATCTACAATCCATTCAAGGGACAAGGAATTGCATTTTCTGTATACACAACATAAGAAGGGGAAGTGCTTTATTCCATCCACACATTTTACTACATTGCTACATTAAGCTACAACTTGCTATCAAATGCACTTACACAAGCACATCCTAGGGAATGATTCTTTCACACACACATAAAAACTACATGGATTTTGAGATGTAGTGAAGCGCTCAGTCGTAAGTTCACTCTCGGGGTGCCATTGGTGTTAGTACAACTCCCCATTTTATATCTTTATTTTTTTGGATTTGATTTGGTTTATGGGATTTTGTAGGTGATATTTATTCTATAGGTTATAGGTACCCTCATTGATAAAATAAAGACACATAAGATATTAATAGGGAACATTTGTGACACTTGCGTGACACCGTAAAAATTAGATTCGACTATTTTTGCATACATGGGCACCCATGCGTAGTCTCAAGCACCCATGTGCCACCGTCTTTACTGTGTGTGCCCATACCAAACCTCATTCATGAGCTCCAAAATTAATCCTAAGTATTGACGACATTGTTCACCTCCTATTTAGTAGTTCTCCCAATCCAGGGAACTTTCGGATTAAGTGTAAATAAGCTAAGTCATTATTTATATACCTCTTTCTTAGGGTTTCATACTTGCTTATTTGCTTGCATCATATTGTTCTTAGCATCTCTATGTTATTATTTAGAATTAGTTACTATGGAATTAGGGTTTAATAATAATAAATATAGTTTTGTTAAATCAAAGTGACATATATACTCAAAATGGAACAAAAGGTACTTGGGAATAAGTTCATATGGTTCCCTTTGGGCTTGACTTATTCAATTTTTCCGATAGGAGGTGAGAAAGGTAGAGAGATCAACAATGTGGAAAACAGGTGGCCCAAAAGAATAAGGCCTAGAGTGCTAAAAAAAAACCCGACATAACCGATTGGAAATGGGGCGAACAAGTCGGTAAAGAGGAATATGTGAGGAATAGGGAACAAGTACCATTAAGGCCCAAAACACTCGAGTGAACTGATGGAGCACGATGATGGTAAATCAAGGAACATGAGGAACAAAGGAATAGTTCCTCATGTTCCTCCAAGACCCAATTTAGCTAGTTGTTTCACAAAAAAATCTAAATTTTAACTAACTCCTCACTTTCTTCCTTTAATCATTGACTCAACATAGGGCAAAGATGACCAAGAATGCAAAGGACATACCCATGACTTAAAATTTCAATTACTTTCAACATTTTTTGGTCCATGATAACATATTTACAATGAAATAAAATAGTTTGCACATATAATAGAAGTAATAAATGTTTTTTGATTTCATTTCATTTTCAAAACTAGAGAGAGGTGGAGAGAGGAGAGAGAAATAACATCATTTTCCCACAATAAATTTCTCAAAAAAGAAACCAAATGGAGGTCTATATGATTATATATTGGTGTCTACAAGTTTTCCCCGCCAATTATTTGACTTGTTAAGGGTCCACAACAATGTTTTCTCATTTTACAAGTTTGCGAAAATGTCCAAATTAGCCCAAGTGGCTATAAAATTGGGTTAGCTGATTTCCAATGGTCAAACATACTAATTGAAAAATATTTTACATTCTCCTATATATATGGAAAATATTGGAGTTGTGAACTCAAATATGGTAAACAAGGTTCCAATGGTGACTACCTTTCCGGAGTAACCAATCGTAAATGTGCTTGTTTGACTTTGTCGTCCAACGACATGAAACCTAAAAAACTCCCTTGTAAAACTATCTTGAAAAGTGATTTTCTCATAACTAAGGATTGAAAGTGATTGTCATAGATAAATACTAGAGGTATGTGGAGGTTGAATTCCATTTCTCCACCTAGGGCCTAAACTACAAGCCAAAACCAAATTGAACTTTTAACTTTCAACAGAGGTCTACAGCTTGTAAAAGGTCAACAGGCTACTAGAGGGGTGACGAAAAATGCACGAATGAACATTCAAAGTCATTCTAAGGTTCAATATAACACTCCACATGATAGAGAACACAATCAAAACTTAACTTTCCCACTTTGGGGTTCGGAGAGGTGTTTTACACATCGTTGAAAATCGCGTTTATTAACTTTTGCAAAGTAAACTATTGGTATGTTTAATTGAAGATTCAAATTCAAATCACCAATTCAAGCATAAACGGTTATCCAGTCTTGTTACTCTAGTTTTCCAAACATCTTAGGACGTGGTTTGAGAGTATGGTTGATGATCAAAATAATCAATCAAGTTGCGTAGGAAGAAGTAAATTTTTGTTGTTTTGTACTATGATTTATTTAATTAAACCAAAAGCTTAACCTTACTTTTATTAGAATTTTGATATCATTGCAAAAAGGGAAAAACTAGCAATAAAAAATTATGTAAGAGAAGAATGAGAAAATCATGCTTGCGAGGGTGAAATGGAAGTGAAAGGTGTGCTCCAAATCTGGTGAGTGAGAGAGATGCGTAGTTGATGTAATAAGTTCTAGAGTTGTTTAATTGCGGGGTTTACAAGGTATCTTCATATAACCCATTCTCTTTCATTTATTTTAATATATTTTGCTAGATTAATTTTTTTATTAATATAGTTTTTATTTATTTATTTTTCACTATTTATTGATTATAGATCATTATGTTATTTTAAATTCTAATCATATATACATATTTTTTAAAATTTATTTATCGTAATTTGATTTCATTTTAAAATCTCCTTACAAATTATTTTAAATTGTTTATTATTAAAAAAGGTCCAAATTGATGGATTGGAGCTATGCCGGGGTTAGGTCTTAGTTATCTCTGTTTGTTTGTTCATGTTCATCGTCATCCGTACTTTCACCGTCACACTACTATTCCTTCGGTTTTTAACATGAGTTTTGCTCATTAATTCTGTTATGTGGGTATTTTACTCCACCCTTTTGGGTGGTGGCTAGTACCCTTTTAATGACCTCTAATTTGAATCCCTCATCTACTAATGTAGAGCTTTTTGATGGAGTGACTAACATCAATGGCTCCAAAGAAAGGAAAAAGTTCATCCCAAAGGTTTTTGACGAGGTAAAGAGATTAATTCTCCTTTACCTGATGTTGTTCTTGATTTTCCTGCTTTTGATAATGCATGCGGTTGGTTTGAAAATTATACCTAGTTAGGTATTTTATTGACCTGTTCCCCTTAAGAGCCTTTTGAAACAACGGGTCCACAACCAATGGAAAAGTCATGGGGTTAAACTCGATGGAGTTCAAAACCTCACAAAGGTTTTTTTGTTTTGTTTTACCAACCCAAAACACTACAAGGCCATTATTAACCATGGTCCTTGGTTCATCCACAATTCCTTGGTTGTTTTTTCACATTGGAATCGATACTTTCGTGTTTCGAAGCAGGCCAAGCTTAAAGTACCTATTTGGATTGAATTTCTAGGACCGCCTTTACCCCTTTGGGGTTTTATTAGTGAATTAGTCAAACACTTGAGATTGCTCAT
This sequence comes from Taxus wallichiana var. yunnanensis, assembly GCA_018340775.1. NCBI lineage: Eukaryota > Viridiplantae > Streptophyta > Pinopsida > Cupressales > Taxaceae > Taxus > Taxus wallichiana. The sequence goes on from CM031243.1 coordinate 605,526,969, forward strand.
CTGTAATGAACAACCCAAGTGTTTTCATGCTCGCCCTCAACGTTGTGTTTGTGTTGAAATTGATTTGTCCAAATATGTAAAAGAAGCCATCGATATTCAAATTGGGGACACCCATTTCTCTTAGAGGATTATTTACATTAACTTACGAATACTTGTTTCTACTATCAATCATCTCGAGCACATGTTTTATGAGTCTCCTCTTATGGATGAATCTTGTCCGGATCCCACCGATAAACCTCGAGAAAACCCTAAAGCATCTACCACTTATGATGGTTGGACCACTGTCACTAATAAAAGGGTGCTTCACGGGGCCCTTCAAAACCTCGTCATCCTTCACTTATCGTCATGTCGCTAACAATGGTGCTTCTTCTTCCATGGATCATGTTAAATAAGTTGGGCATCTAAACATCGAACCTTCGTTGTCACACACACCTCCGGATGCCTCAGCTATTACCCCTGTTACTCTTCCTCAGGTTTCATCCATGGTTCTGATGGATTTACCCAAGTTCTCATTTGTGAATGACTCATCTCACTCACAGAAGACTCATTCCACTCGCTCTCGTAGCCCTTCTCCCTCAGAGGATGGTGAGTATGTGCAAGATAAATACTACTCTTGGAATTTAGGTTACCTAGCTCCAGTCCTTACTCAAGTTTATTCTTCTCATAACCAATTTTCTACCCTTTTTGATATGGACGATGAAGGGAACATGTACTTAAACCCTTCTCAATGATTATGTACTCTTGGAATATAAGTGAGATTAGTTAACCGACCAGTGATATATTGGTTAGGGACAATTGTCTTCATTTTCATCACATGAAAATTTTGTGTTTGCAAGAAGTCAAGCTAGCTAGATTTTTGTTGCACTCTATAGCTCGTACTATCTGCCCCATGCCATTTGTCATACCTCTAATCATGATCCTGGTCATGGTGGAGTCATGACCTTGATTTCTCTTGACATTTCCCAACATGTGATTTCTTGGGGCTCCGACCCCACGCATCATGTGGTGTGGTCCCTTTTTTATTTTGACGGGCATATTTTTGGGTTAGCTAACATCTATGCTTTAAATGATGCGGGAGAGAAGATATTTTTGGCAATGGCTCACCAATCCTTACCGGAGGCCCTCTGGATTGTTTACGGGACTTTAACATGGTTGAAAGCCACAAGATAAACAAGGAGTCTTCCAATGTGTTGGTGTGTGAGCAAGCGGGAGGCTTGGTTTTATTTTAGGAAAAGCTTGGAATTTTTATCCCAATCTTCCCTTTCATCATAAATCCCCTTCTACCTAGTTCACTTGGTCTAATTTTAGAGAAGGACAAGATCGATTTGTTCGGGGTGGGCTGGTCCCTCATGACCAGTCATTTTTTTTTCCTTTCCCCTATTTTGGGTCATCATGTTGTTGTCACTGACACCACTTTGCTTTCTAATCATTCCCCCATTTTCTTCAACATTTCATGGATTGTTCCTACAAAAAACATCATGTTAATTCTCAATTTTACCTTAATATTGCTCACCTTAAGCATGCTCGGATTGTGTCACACATACAACGAGTATGGAATCTGGTGGATCAACCTTCTGATGGGTTTAGGCTGGATCACTTGGTGGAATGATGTCATCAAATGCACCACCACCTTCCTCTACATATATGGGAAGCATGCTTCCATGTTTAGACAACATGCTACATAAAGCCTCATATCGTGAGTTCTTCGAATCTCACAAGAGCTCAACACCTCACCTTTCAATCATATTTTACAAACCCAAGCTGCCTATTGGAGGCGCATACTATTAAATTTCATGAAGCCTACCAAGCATGGGGGATCAACTTCAAGCCTCACACTAGATTAGAATTGGGGACCGAGATTCCAAGGAATTACTTTCCGTGTTGTGTCCCAAGTATTCTTCTGACAAGATCAAGGCTATTTCTCATGGCAATTATTGACTTACCACCTTACCTGATATTCTCCAAGCTTTTTTCATCATTATCACGGGGTTTTTGCTTGCTCAACCTGCCACTCCAGCTCGGGAAGCAACACTTTTAAAATGTCTTTAGGTGGTGCCTTGCAAATTTTCTCAAACCCAACGGGTGGCCTGTGATAGGCCTCTATCTCTTTCTAATCTTAAAGAGGTTGCCTTTCAAATGGATTTAGACAAAGCTCCAAGAGTTGATGGTTTCCTAGCTGAATTTTATCAAACTTATGTGGGACATTGTTGGTTATGATCTCCATAATGTCTACTTGGAAGCTTTGGAATCTAACTCTTTGGGTGACTTAATCAATCAAGGAAATATCAAATTTATTCCCAAATCAGGTGACCCCAAACAAATTTCTAATTGGTGCCCCATTACTTTGCTTAACATGTCATACAAGATTATTGCTAAAGATTTGGCCAACATGATCTCTAATATTCTACCCTTAATTATTAGCGAGGATAAAAATGGCTTTATTAAGAACAAGTATATTCTTGATAACATTATAGCTGTCTGGGAAGGTATGGAATGGGCTCATCTCTCCTCTCAACAAGCTCTATTTATCAAGATTGATTTTTCTAAAGCTTATGACATAATTGAATGGTATTTCATCTTATCTATGCTCCAAGCCCTAGGGTTTGGTTCTTGCTTCATTCGGATTGTGTAAATTCTCTTTCAAAATGTTGGAGCATGTATTACAATCAATGGTGCCCAATCTTCCAGGTTTGGATTGTTTAGATCAATTAGGCAAGGTTTCCCCTAGCCCCTTCCCTTTATGTGTTAGTTCTTTGAAGGATTTAGCTATCTTCTAGCTCACAATGCTTCTCAAGGACTAGTAAAAGGTATTTCTTTTCCTTCTACTACTCAACAACTTATTAATGGTCATTTTGCTGATGATTCTTTTCTCACACTTTTGGAGGAGAAGTATTTGTTCATCATGCTCTGGATTGTCTTGATACTTTTTTCTGCTTTGAGCTCTGATATTCAATGAGAGAAAACTCAATGTTACCGAAATATTAGACTCCCATTCCCGCATGGTTGGTTGATATGCAATGGAGCTAGATCCAGCTTAGGGTGCAATTTAAATTTCTTGGGATCCCTTTCACCTTTCAAGCTACTTCAGCTCAACTTTGGTCTTATGTGGTCTGAGTGGTTGAATGCAAGATCTCTTATTAGATCACCAAACCTCTTTCTCTTGCAGGGAAATTTCATATTTTCTCTAAGGTTTTGGCTACCACACATGTGTACTACTCTTCATGTTGGGCTCCATCCAATGCTGCTTATGCCAAACTTGAGAAGCTTCTTCATGATTTCCTTTGGGACAACACTAGAAGGGCATAGGGGTTCCATAGGGTTGCTTGGGATATTTGTTGTATGCCTAAAGAAGTTGGTGGTCTGAGACTTAATTGATGTTAAACACCAGGGGCGGGCTCTTTGTGCTAAATGGATTTTGTGTAGTTTGGAAGGGAATGAAGCTTGGAAAATTCTCCTTTGGCATGGTATTTGTTAAGGTGTTCCTCTTAGCAGAGATAGGCTTGGAAGGGTCTTAACTTTCAATCCCTTCTTCTCTGTCCATGCTCTAGTTAAGATTAAGGGCACTTTTATTTTGCAAAGTATTTGGAAGGCATGGGAATCTCTCAAACCACACCTTATTTGGGTTGGAAATGGTTTCAGATCTGGAATTTCCCTCAATTCATTCTCTCTCTGGTGGTCCTCTCTCTTTTCTTACCATGATTCACCTTTGGCTTTGGCTCCTTGGGCTAAAGCTCTCCATTTTAAAAAAGGGAATTAAATTTGTTGGGGATTTGTTTTCAAGAACTCTCATTCTTGGCTTTCTTGGGAGACTTTAGATTTAAAATTCCACCTTCTTCCTACAGATGTTGCTCCTATCCAACAATTAATTACATGCATTCCTGAAGATTATTTGCACAAGATAGGGCTTACCTCTGGAGTTCCTTGTGGTGAGACTAGAATTGGCCTATTGCTACCCCCTTTCATAGATATAAACCTTCCCTTGGTTATTCTCTTCTAGCACCTCGTTTAATTGACAATGACACACTCAATAGGTGTTGGTCTCTTTCCTACTCGACCTCGGTGGTCTCGTCGCTTCCAGAGGGTTTGGTCGGCCATTGTTGAGCCTAAGAAATCTCATTTCTTTGGTTCCTTCTTCACTAAGGTCTCCTTGTTGGCTCCTATTTCAAACATTTTAGGCTTAACCCCGTATGTTTGTCTTGTAACCAACCATGGAGTCTATCAAACACATTTTTGGTTTTCCCCCATGCTTAGATGGCTTGGAGATGGATTCACACCCTTTTTCAACCCTTTTCTCTTGAGTTATTCTCCTAGAAAGTGGTTCTCTTGGGGGATTTGACCATGTTACCTGCAATTTACAACAAAATTTGGCACATTTTTAAACTGAAATTTTGTTCCACTTATGGAAAGACAAAAACAATGCTATTTTTAATAATGATCGTCTGATTATGATTTCTTTGTTACTAATAAGGTGGTTGTGATTTCTACTACTATGCTTCAGATTCAAAATCAAGCTAAAAAGTGTGTTTAGAGGTGGAGCATCTCCAACACCTCCTCGACCATTGGGGTTCGGCTTTGTTTGTCGGTCGGGTGCCCTCGGATGCATCTTTGCGCCTCCGATCGCCACCTGGGAGCCACTTGTTTGGCTCCACCTACTCGTGGTTGGGGAGGGCCTCGCCTGTCGGCATAGCCCTCCTCCACCGAGACGGTGATCCCCTCAATCGAGGTCTCCTTCGCCTACGTCTTCTCCTCTTGGTGGTTCTGGTTGGCTCGGCGTGTCTCAAGGGAAATTCCCTCGACTGGATCTAGTAATTTCTCCTACAAGGCTTGATGATGGTATTGATGTTGAGCAGAAGAAGGATTACTCTGTTGGGATGGTGGGAGCTTGTATCACGAAGAGGCTCGCCCCTGCGGTTTAGGTTAGGGTGACAAGTCGATAGTCCAACTCCTCCTCCACCACCTGCCACCATGTTTAATGTTGTTGTTTGATCTTTATGTTCTCTTTTTTTATTGACACTCGCACTATGTGGTTTTAATTCTAGATTTTTGAGGTGATTAGGCCTCTCTCGAGGCCTTTTTGGACCGATTTGATGAAACTTTTGGCATTCTAGGAGTGAATTTTCCCATCCATTTTTTGTATGATTAGTATTGTACATCCTTCCGATTAATATAAAAGTGCACTTTTCAATTAAAAAGGTCCAAATTTGAAAGGATTCACATGTGAAGTCACAAAACAGAGGTTGACTATATCATTTTGTTCAACTATTTTGGTTGACATAGGTTTGTCTATAATCTTGATACTCCTCCATCACCTAAGAATTACCTTTTATACTAATTATTGAACTTAACTACTTCTTATGCATGCAAGATTATTCTTAATAGTTAATAGGATGACTCATAAAGCATATGCATCCATAGCTTCTATTACAACATAGTTTATAATGAAAGATTTAGGATGAAGGGATCTTAATAAACAAAGAATCTCCACCCATGACGTTATAAGTTAAAAGATTTGTCACATGTTTGATAAGAGGTTGATGTCAATTGTTTTCATTTATCAAATAAGAGAGCTTCCCACAAAGCTTGTCCTTGAGCTTCTCGTTGAGCCATTCACCCGGGTCCCTTGTCAACATCCCTACCGAAGAAAATCCCGGTGCGATCTTTTATTATTATGAGAAACACATCTTCGAAGTTGTAACTTGAATGCCTATGCCGGTGAAAGAAGAAGAAATCGTAGGCAAATTAAATATTCATTGTTAACATATCCGATCTTACAAATATCTTCATAAAAAATATCTTCATCGACTACCGCACACCAAATTTCTTGGTATCACACATAAACTTGACATTTGGACAAATTTGACATCAAATAACTTAGAAAGACTAACAATTAAGACCCACTTTTTCTCATAATATAGCCTATTGGCTAATAAATTAATAAATATAATCTATTTTATATTTCGTTATGTTATCATTTATACTTCCTTTAATCAACACTCAACTTTACTAAATTAAAATGCACAAAACCTTCATGTAGACCTTATTTTATAATTCAAATACAAAAAATTGAATATTAAAAAGTAGTATATAAGTCAATACTAGAGAATGAGGAGTTTGTAGCCGTTCAAATCTCATGACAAAGACAAATAAGTTTGTGGAGCTCCTTCACCTACAAATAAAGATAGCTCAATTTAATATGTCCACTCCAAAAATATTTATATAATTTTTATACACTCAATAAAAATCAAAGCAAATATCACAAATGATCATTGGGAGCGTAATTATTTAACATTTTGATGGAGAAATTTAAAATAAATGCATTAAGGCAATATTTAGACGTTACTCTTATGGAAAGGAACATTTACCTAAAAATAGTCATAAATATTTTAATTTGATTTAAAGACTTTTTCCCAGCTTTCCATAATTTATATATTTTATAAATAAAGATTTTTGCAATGCCGTACACAATATGAAAAAATTTAAGTTCATTATTTCGTAACATTGGCATTGTGTTTGAAAAAGAATAATAAAATCATTAAATTTTTTTAGAAAACTAATTTTAAAAAATACTTTGTTTAATAGAGCATAATGGGTATTAAAAATGATGAGGACAAATTTCGAACAAGTCTATTTCACTAAGGGAAAGAAAGAGAATTTTTTTCCCATTAGAAAATTTCTAATTTCTAATTTATTTTTATTTATTTATTTTAAATCTAGCAGGTCATAGACCGCCATATCCCACGGTTGAGGTGGGCAGACTTCTTTGGCTAAGCGGCCAAGGACTGAGGGGTTCCATTCCACCAAATTCGCCCAGGCACGATTTCAACCTCATCCCTTATTACGATATCTCCTAGCTTTGCTTTCAATGAAGAATTGAACCCTGGTGGGCTCTTTAAGAGCCAAACATCTTTCACCATTGAGTCAAACACCATTTGAACTAATTTTTTCCCATTAGAAAATTTCTATTTTTTTAAATCATTAAACAATTAAAAATCATAATGAAATGAATTAGATTTTGTCTCAAATGCTTAAACAATTACAAATGATGTTGAGATGACTTAGATATATATCGATTTTGTTTTTATAGAAATTAGGTATTTCTTATTAAAAAACATATTTTTACTAATAAAACAAGCAAAAATATCATTGGTATTAACAATGGATGGAAAGAAAGCACATCCAAAATATAAAAGTAACTGGAAAAAATCATGGCAAAGAGAAACATTCCACACATCTAATAACTTGTTGGTAGGGAAGAGCCAAACAAGTGAAGAGACTTAAACCCTTAAGAAAAGCAAGCAAATGAAATATTGTTCTTTTAAGCACCCTTGTTGGCAAGAGATACAAAGCAATTGATTTCAACATAAAACCTTAACAAACCCTAGGAACAAAGCAATCACCATCCAAAGAGATAAACCCTGACCTAAATGGGTTACATATCAACAAAGAATAGAATATGGCCTCTGCCACGAGAGGACCTAAAGTAAAATTGTTAGCAATGTAATTGACATAAATATGCTTTGAGTATAAAAAAATAAACCAACCACCATTGCCATAATAGAGACACGATAAATGGAGTAGAAACCCTAATAATAAAGTGGAGAATAAACCATAACAACCATAGCTTATGTCACTAGCATAATAGTTGAACATGGATTTGCAAAAGCAAAACCCAAATGAAAGGCCGAGCAACACCAATACCTCCTTGTCTAGAACCAAAATACCCATCCATGCGATGCATGAAAGGAGCTAAGTTGAGGAATCTTCACTCCTCTCGTGGGAAACAATGTCCTATGAACCACACTAAAGAGGGGGAAAACCTTAGATCTAGGGTTTCAGTGAAGGAGAGAGGACATTAACACCTCTCTTATTCCCATCTAGAAAGAACATCAAAATTAGGTATTCAAGTAAAACTATATCAACATTGGCTTTGACATTATCCTCTAGGTTGTAACCTTGTGGTAGATCACTACATCATTAAGAAGAAGAGGCCCACTCAATTCATTGTGGACACTCTTTCACTTATAATGGTCGTTCTGATAAGATTGTTTACCTAATAACAAAAATAGTATCCTTGACGTAAGGAGTGAGAAAAATAGTGGTTTACAACACATGGCAACATAATTGTTTCTCTTTGTGAAGGGGTGTACAATGTTATTAGAGCTTCCACATATAGATATGTTTAGTGTCACCTACCTCATTAATCCCTCAAATCATAAGGAAAATCTTACGCTAAAGAATAATTAAATTCCTTTTAAGATTAGGGTTTGTGAGATGAGAACAGATCTATGGTTTTTAGTCTTTTTCATCTATGCCATTTTTTTGATCATCCCACCGATTTGGGAATGATAGTATTTAATTATGTTCATTCAACCTTTACTCCGCTCTTGGGCATTGAGTTAAACAAATTTCTATATTAATGGCCATCTGCACAAACTTTCATTAGTTGATGCAAGTTGCTCAAGCATTCTTATTGTTGCTCATGGTCCCAAATTCATAAAAAAATAGATTGTGTGAAAGGTGTTTATATTAACATAGAAACCAATTTTCTCAATGATGTGCTTGATATTCCTGAATTTGAAAAATATTGTCACTAGTTTGAATCTTTTACTTTAGTAAGGATATTGTGTAGGTTGAGTCCCTTTAGAAAGTATGCTTAAAAATGTTGGAAGCACAATGGACCGAGATGGGGGTGAATCGAGTCTCACAATAATTTTAACTTCATTTGTCAAACCATGCATTCATCATTTAACTTGTCCATCTACCACTCATTATCATTCATTCATCATTCAATCATACATTAGCCATATGCACATTTACTTAAAACATTGAATCAACTATAACCAAGAGCAAGAACAAGAGCAAGAGCAAGAGCAAGATAGTACACAAGAACACCAGATTTAAGTGGGAAACCCTCAAGGGAAGAAAACCCATTGAAACACAAACTTTATATAGCCATGCTTCAAATTTAGTAAGGCACCAACCCACAGGGGCACCAACCCACAAGTTTAGTAGAGTACCAACTCTACGAGGTGCACCAACCCATAATTTAGTGGAGCACAAACCCTAGAAGGAGCACCAACCCCTAGTTTAGTAGAGAACCAAACCTACAAGGAGCACCAACCCTTGATTTAGTAGAGCACCAACTCTACAAGGAGTACTAACCCCCGATTAGTGAGGCACCAACCCCACAATGAGCATTGACCCCTAATTTAGTAGAGCACCAACTCTACAAGGAGCACCAACCCCTAATGTAGTGAAACACCCATTCCAAAAGGAGGCTACAACCCATAAGATGATCAACCACCAATTCAAACACCTTTAGATGAATATTTGTGATGTATTGTTTCTGCCATAGCTAATGAATATCATTAATTCAACTCACACTTCTTCAAACCCTCTTGAAACCCTCATTCACCTAGCTCGCTTAAACTTGATCTTTCATGACATGATTTGAATCAATACACTAGCACACTATCACCTCATCAATATTCAGATTTTAAAACACATCTTAAACTCTGATTTCATGCCCTAAATCAACTTTAAAACTCTCACCTAGGTCACATTTCCCCCATTTTCTCAACTAGTTCAAAAATGAACTAAAACATCACTTTTATATGCATTTCTTCTTTAAAAACACCATATGTCATTCCTTCATAATTAGCTCTACCAATATAACTCAAAAACATAATATTATACTCATATAAAAATTCATAATTAACCCATATATGACAGCCATGCTCAAATGCACTAGATAAGCTCAAAAACAACTCAAAACCCCATCACCTAGATGAGCAAAAACCACAAACACCATAACCATGATTATTCAAGCTCCCTAATTCATCACACATGTCAAATATGACATAACAACATCATCCATGGTTGTTAATTATCTTTCACCAATCAAATTTTTCATAACTCACTCAAGAAGGCTCATATCCTTCACAAAATAGTTGTTTCCAGGAACCTGTCTTCACCTTTGGGCCTCAAGACCACCCAAGAACATCTCAACTATGGAATGTAACCACTAATTGGAATCCCCCTGACCTATAGATCACATCTATGCTTGTTAGAGCTCATGAAACATCCATACGTGTAAACCACACCAATTTTCCTCTTCACCAAACTAAGCTTCATGAAAATCAGTTTTAGAAACTCAACTGGTTTGCACCATTTCTACCATTTCCAAGACCTCAAAATGACTAAATATGAACAACATTCATCCTTATTCACTCTCCAACTAATAGCAAGCATCAACAAATCCATTTCAGGCATCATCTATCTCAATCTTCTAGCATGAGCAATCTTGTCCTGAAAATAAGAAATCTTCTTCTTCACAAACTGAGTTGGATGACCTATCAAATATCATCATAACGAAAAAAACCATATACCATTAGAAATCCCTCTACATCTACTCTCCAAAACACCTTACATTTCCTTCCAAATCAAAGTGGAAGGCCTTAACCCAGTGCATCTTTGCAACTTCTCGTTTAGCTTCTTAGGACTCACGAACTAGCCTTGAGCTCAACTTGCTCCATCACCTCAAAACTCACTTCCACACTTAACCAAATCATGTAACACCCTTATACATGATTTCTAAGAACTAAGAAACCTTCAACAAGACATAACAACTCAGAACTATCACCTTACCTCATGAAGCTACTTGAGACCTTGCTTTAGGCAGAAGAATCCTCCGTTTGACCTTGAAATAACAAGTCATTACTTATTCATTTCTTACAAAAACATAAGTTTTAATTGTCATTGGAAAGCTCTCTAAATAAGGATCACAACACAACTTGAATCAAGTCTTACCTATAAATATAGCTCTTGCATTCCACTTTTAATACAAGAGTGCTCCAAACTACCCCAAAACTGAGTTCTCATAAATAGGGAACACTTTTACATTTAGGACCTCAACCATGATCTGAAAATATCAAATACATCTATTATAACTCTAGGGCTAAAAATAATGTTAATTTATTTATCACCTTCTTTGGACAACTTCTTCACAAAATGAACTTCTTCAGAAACAAGCATTTTCGTGGGGGGTGGGGGCCACATATAGTCACATGCTCGATACACATTTTTGAAATATGGAGGAGTATTATGTAAAATCCAATCATCACTTTATCAAAAATGGTTCAAGTACACTTCTTTTTCTCCAAGTCTCTTTTAGCTAGGGTTTGGTTAGAGTTTCAAAGCAACTTATCTTCTTAATGATCGTTCATAAAAATAGATGATCGAACCACCTCATTATTTTTGTGCAACCTTCATAACTGACCTAAAAATATATGCCAAAGATCTCAGGTCCCCATACAAATGACACATCCCACAACGAACATCGAAAGGTCAACTTTTTTTTGAAAAACCTAGTTTCGCCAAAAATGACATATCTTGCAATTCCTTCTTCAGAATAACCTGAAACTTGTCATGAAGCATTATAACAACATCCTCTAACCGACCATGCTCACCATCTATCTTAGATATGTATGAAACTATCTGTCTATTAATACTTACCTATGCTTTCTTAGATTGTTTCTACCTTCTTGCTTCTCAAGGACCTCATACATACAAGATATACTGTAAGTACTAACCTGAAACTCACCATAAACATGCTATATCATGTCACAACACATTTCCCATACTTGGATAGGAATAATCAGCCCCAAAACTCAAGTCACCATATGATTCTCGCAATCTCCGGGCTAGGAATAGACTGGAATGAATTAACTCAACTATGACTTCACATGAGTTGGCCTCTTTAACCACATATAGACTCATGAACACTATTAAAACATCATATGAACCATTCTATAACTCATGAAAACCTTCAACCAACTTGGGAGAGCTCAAACTATGACTATGCCTAACAAACCATGCTCCGAACACTATAGGCCTTCACGAAACATGACACTACCAATCAACCTTTAGGATTGACCATTGACTAACACTACATGGAGACTCATGTGACCTCATGAAACCCTTTTCAATCAATGAAATTGACATAAATGACAGCACTAACACATAATGGCCAACAATCTCCCCCTTTTCATTGATGACAAACACCTTAAGAAACATTGATGACAACCATAGGAAAAGACACACCTCTGACAAGACCTCATTACCATGTTTCTGATTCTTCTCTCCCCCTTTGGCATCTATGAAAACATATACAATGATAAATAGAAATAGAAAATGACAACATAAGACTAGACATTATGGAAACAATGCATAAAACCAAACTTACTTGAGTTAGAGACTCCCCCTTAGATTGTACTCTCTTTTCTTTGTCTTCTACAACAACACCCGATGATCCATGGACCTGATATAATCATGCAATAAGCTGCCCCTAAGAATATACTCCTCATTTTGGCCTTCATTCATGATTGAAATCACTTCCTAGGACTGTACCATGCATGAGAGCACCAAATCTGCCTTGAAAACTACTTTTGCATCTTTTGAGGACCATTGGACCTTAACCACTCCTTCAAACATTTTTTTATAAACTTCTCAATATCATAATTCAACATAAACATGTAAATCATCCCTCAAATGTACCCCATTTATTTATAATATCTATATCTAATCAAGACATACAAACTTGATCTCATACCTTGATTTCATGCCTTGAAGATGCTTAAATTTTTTACCATATTCCCGAGAAACTTTTCAATTATTTCAACCTCTTTCCATGATCTTCTTACTACCAAACCTGTAAACATAACTAATTTGTCCTTTTTAGCACTCCTGACACCATCAATACTTGATTAAATGTTGATACATGCTCCACCTATCTTGGTTCACTTCTTCATACCTTAATGTCATATTTTTACTTCCTTTCAGATCACACAAGACTATGCCACAGTCTATACCACGATGTTATGAAAAATTCATTCATAGTGTAGACAAACATACATACACCCCGCAACATTTCATTCATTTTGCCAACTAACCCTTCATAGCACACCTTACATCCTTGATCGAGGTCAAAATTAGTCTCCCCATGTCTTAGAAGACTTTCTCAAGCATGTAACTCTTCATGCATACTTTTATAATAGAACACTATACTTACTTCAAGTAATAATCTTAGAAAATCAAACCTTAATGTCTTACATTTCACCATATGGTTACTTATGAAACTTAAGAGACCTTGGAGCACCTCTATCATATTTTCAAAAGCTAATTGATCATGACAATACCTTCATACCTGTATCATACTATTACATTGCTTCGAGGATCATATTACCCCGACGCACTTCTTGAGTGAACAAAAACTCGGGATCTTAAGACTCATAAAACCAATTGAACTAATTTAAATACATATGCTCCATCACTCCCAAACTAATAATATTTCACATATTTTCCAAATACAAGCTTAGAACACTCATAAAAACTTATCATATTTTAAACAAGTGACATAATTATAAACTTATGACACATAAGAGACTTCTTGCAATAATATCTAGATCAAGGAACTTTTAGAATATTTAAACTTTTTCATACCTCCAAGAAACAAGTCCAATATATTCTTCATCTTCTTTCCTTATGTGAATCGGTGTACACCTTGAACTCTATTTTAATAGATCTCTATGGACCTCATACCTTGATAACCCTTCACCCATTTCTTCTATACATGACATCATGCAAAAATTCTTCTTGACATTCTCATACTTTTATAGTGGTTTCAAACTTCTTTTAATCATTATAGATCAATCATGAGTGAATACTCAATAAGACTTCCTTACACGGCATGACTGAATGCTAGTGAAATCACAAAAACCTTAAGATTCCTTTCCTTGATGACAAAAAAATTCCCTATTCTATAAAACACATATAAACTTGTAGAGCACATTTTCTCATGCACTAACATAGTGTGCTATGTTAAGGTACAAACCCCACTCAAAGTGCAAGAAATCAACTCATTCATGTCTTTGCAACATAATTGGCTTGTACCACTTCATGCCTTGCACAACACAACTTGTTTAGTCATACATCTACCTTCTCCTTGGTCTAGATAAATAACATATTTTTGAATAACACAGTGTTATAGGCCTCCATATAGACTTGTAGCTTTCCTCTCGATGGAGTCTTGACCCAAATTCATGTCTTATTTGGAGGTTATCAAATGATCTAAAAATGGTACTTTTTTGTACTTTTAAAATTTCCGATACTAAGGAACTCAACATCAAATTATTGGTCCAATTACCCCAAAATTGATTAATTCCTTTTAATACATGCACCTCAATCTGATTATCAATCACAACACTGAAATGTGCATCCAACTGTAAATTGTGGATTATGGATACTGAAATGTAAATCTTAAGTCCATTTTCCCATTTTTAATGAATGGTTGCTTAATCAAAATAATTAAAATCTAATACTGATTTTTATTTGATCAAAAGCTTCATCCACAAACTGAAATAAAATCCACACAAGATTGTTAACGGAGTTCACCTGAAGGCTACGCATTCAAATTATCAAAAAGAGAATCAATCTATTTAAGTCCAAATAAGTAAAATTACCATTCCATAATGACAATAGAACTTTAAAACCTACAAATGAGCTGATCAAATACATTGGAAACTCTGTAATTTACCAGAAACTGTTCCCAAAATGATCCATGGCTCCTACAATGCTTCCATAGTGTGATCCCCTTGCAAATGTGACTGAAAAATGCCTACAAATGGATATTTATAAACAATACATGAAAACAAATTATATATCTATAAATATTATGAACAACTTCCCTTTTTACTCCATGGCTTGGTTCGGACCAGAAGTACTTGGAAAAATCATATCTTTGTCTGCTCCTCATGCCTGTTCTATGAAACTGTGATGGAAAATCACCTACACAAGAAAATATAAAACACTTCATGTAACAAAAGTTACATTTATAGACAACTCCGAAAATTTTGAACAACTTTTCGTTTTACACCATAGAAAAATTCGGACTAGAAGTGCCTCTAAAATGGTGATCTTTACAAACTGGTTATTCGATGTCCATTCACAAACCTACTAAAAAGTCCCTTTAAATAAAAGTGATCTCATGTTATATCACTTCCTAAAAAGTGGTGGGTTGGTAAGGCTGATAAATATTTTGGCGTAGGTCAAGGGTTCGAATCCCCCTTCCATAGGTTTAGGCGTCCAATTTAGCCATTGACCCCACATATGGTGGGAAAGGGATAGGATAAGCCTTTAAATGACTTTTGGCCAACAAAATCCTCCTTATCCCATGGGATTTAGGCTTATTCACGTGGAATGGATTAAATAGAATATTATTATTATTTTTAAAATCCAAAACCACCACAAACCTACCAAGTGTCATGCCTAGAATATGCCATTTGTCCACGTCAGATTGTGTCACGTCATCATTTGACCACAACTTTGACTATGCATATCTTTCACATACGGACTCGGATTTGGTCCATTCAAAATGTTCTGTAAATATTGTGACAATCTATATGCCATAGAACTAGTTTATAGAGATTCCAAGATCATCAATTTTTAGTTTGACTAGATTTGACCACATGTTGACCAAACTTTGACCAACTTTGACCAACGGTATCTTTTGCATATGAGCTCCGTTTTTAGAGTTTTGCATACTGTTGGAAAGGTCTCAAAACATTCTATAGTGTGGTCATGGTTTAGGGAGGTTTAGGAAACCTTAAACACCCAAGAAATCCTTTGGATCATCAAACCATCTCAAAATTGACCACACACGGTTTAACTTGACAAAATTCACTAATGATCTCCTACAATACTTTGATAATACCTTTATGAACCTTAAGAATTTGTATTGACCTCAAAATTAGACTTAAACACCATATATTATCTCTGAGAAAGAGCATGAATACACCTCTCTAATAAGGACTTCATTCCACTAAGCCATTTTCAACTTGATCAACATATGTCAACATGGAGATCGTTGTATCACTGATACCTTATATTTACACGCTCTAACTTAAAAGCATACCTCATATTTGCACATTTGTACTTCATTAGGCACTTAAAAATCTTTTATTTAAGATCAAAGACTCCATATCTTGTGACTTTCATTGCTCGTTTGAAGATTGTACTAATTCATACTTTACTTGTCTTCAACATGGAACACAAACTTCTAGACTTTGAGACATTGACCAAAAGAACCGCTTACTTTGATGAAAACAACAAACATGTTTGTAACCTTTTGATTTTTCAATAACAACTCATGACTCAGACCTCTTATGACAGAGACATAGTGAGTTTGACAAACTTATGACTTTAAGTTGTAGTTTCACAACCTTGCAACCTTTAAACACCACACTCCATACATACACTAAGTTATCTAGAAAAAGAACATGATGATGAATCACATACTTCTTGATAGTGGATGATATAAGACACAAAAATTCTTAGAACCAACATAAGAGATGCACATTTGGATTGAAATCATGGACTCTCATGATACCAATAACATACATTGACTTAGGACTATGCTCAGGTTTTAAATCATAATACTATAAACATCTCCTTAGAACATACTAACTAAGAGGAATTAACCTTGAAAATACACATTGATGATGATACTACCAATATTTTCAAGATGATTATAATATTATTGAATATAGTTTATAACTTATGAAAATTTGATCATACCAAATACAATGAAATCGATGTTGAGACTTGATCTGCAACCTTAACAAATCATCCTTCACAAAACACCACTCCTTGGGATAGAGACCTCATCACATCAAATTGTGACCATTGAGCCATCATAAAGAAAAATACCTTGACCTTTAAAATTTATGACAAAGCATCATACACACTAATAACTCTTGAAGGGACAACATAAATTTCTTGACACATCATAATTCGTGAGCATAACAAAAACAAGACTCCATGGATTTATCATGAAAATAATATTAATATAACTTCAATTACTTTGAATGAGACCTTACATTTTTAAAGACAATATTTGATGAATAAACACATACCTTGACTCAGCAACTCCTTATGAATGATAAGAGATGAAGTAGGATAAAAAATTTATTTTCTACTAGCTCGAGATACTTATGATGGTCTCGAATATGATCTTGAACATGATTCTCTTTCTCCACTTATCAAATAACCTGTGATATCTTTACTTGAACAAGATAGAGTATTAAAAGAATATACACACAAAATTTGTTGGATGGAATGAAGCATCATTAACTAGCTCATTCCTTTATAATGTCAAGCCTTTATTGAATTCAAACCATGAAAATTTCCTTACTCTTAGAGTGTAAAGACTTTCACACATGTCATATTCACTCATCCTTGTCATAAACAAATTGATTTACTTATTGTGAAAAGTTATCTCTTCTTCAAGATAATATTAGGTCATTTCATAAATAATACTCAAGGATAGGGTTTCAAAACACACTTCTTATTTATCTAGGTCATCATCATCACTTTCATCTTCTTGTTTGGGACTAAAAACATCAAGAGCATGTTCAATATCAACACCTTGGTCATCTCCAACTTCATCATCCTCATATTTAGGGCCACATATATCAGAATTATTTTCTAGGTCTTCATCCTCACCATTTGAATATCCTGTTTCAAAATAACCTACTTTTTATCCTTCACGAAACTTATCATTAGCTATACCTTTTGGAGAGATAGTATAAAATTCATATATGGATTTCCATATGTCAAACCCTAAGGGTTTCAAACAAGCTCTCAATCTAACCAATGGATTTTCTTCAAATTGTACTTTACAATCTTCAATACCCGTGCTTTGGTAGTATCTCCTACACATGGTGAAACTTTATTCTCAATAACCTTATCTAATACCAATTTTGGAATACTAATGGAACGAGAGGGGGTGAATCAGTCCTATAATAATTTTCACTTAATTTTTCAAACCATGCATTCATCATTTAAGTTGTCCATCCACCATTCATTATCCTTCATTCAATCATAAATTATCCATATGTGTGTTTATTTAAACATTGAATCAACTCTAACTAAGAGAGAGAAATATATTACAAAAGAACACCATATTTAAGTGGAAACCCTCAAGGGAAAAAAAAATCACTAAAACACAAACTTTATAGAGTCATGTTTCAAATTTAGTGAGGCATCAACCCACAAGGAGCACTAACCCCTAGTTTAGTAGAGATACAACCATACAAAGAGCACCAAACCCTAATTTAGTAGAGAACCAACCCCTTATTTAGTGAGGCACCAACCCCACAAGGAGCACTAACCCCTAATTTAGTAGACCACTAACCCTACAAGGAGCACCAACACCTAATTTAGTAAAGCACCCACTCTAAAATGAGGCTAAAACTAAATAATATGATAAATAACCAACTCAACCAACTTTGGATTAATATATCGTATGTATTATTTCTTCCACAACTAATGGAGATCACAAATTCAGCTCACATTCCTTTAAACCCTCATTCATCTAGCTCGCTCAAACTTGATCTTCCGTGACTTGATTTGAATCAATACACTTGCACACTATCTCCTCACCACTCTTCATATTTTCAAACACATAGTAAAATATTATTTCATTCCTTGGATCATCTTTCAAACTCTCACCTAGTTCACATTTTACCTCTTTTCTCAACTAGTTAGAAAATGAACTAAAACATCACTTATGTATGCATTTATTCTTTCAAAAAAACTATATGTTGGTACTTCATAATTATATTGAATAATATAACTTAAAAAAATAACACCTTACTCATATAAACATTCATAATGAACCCATATAGGCCGGCCATGATCAAATGCACTAGACAAGCTAAAAACAACTCAAAACCCCATCACATGGATGAGAAAAACCCAAAAACACCATAATCATGATTATTCAAGCTACCTAATTCATCACACATGTAAATTATGACATAAAAATATCATCCATGGTATTTAATTATCTTTCATCAATAAAATGTTTCATAACTCACTCAAGAAGGCTCATATCCTTCATAAAATAGTTGTTTCTAGGAACTTGTCTTCACCTTTGGGCCTCAATAACAAAAAATAACATATAAAATATGGAATGTAATAAATATTTTGAATTACCCTAACATTTATATCACATACATGCTTTCTATATATCATGAAAAATCCATATATGTAAACCACACCAACTTTCCTCTTCACCAAACTGAGCTGCCCAAAAAGTAGTTTTAGAAACTTAACTAGTTTTCACCCTTTATTCCACTTTAAATATATAAAAATGACTTAAATAGGAAAAAAATCCATCCCTCCTCACTCTCAAACTTATATAAAGAATCAAAAATTTCATTTCATGCATACTTTATCTCAATCTTCTAACATGAGAAATCATGTCCTGAAAACAAGAAACCTTCTTCTTCTTCACAAACTAAGCTGGATGACCTATCAAATCTCATCACCATGAAACAAACCATATACCATTGGAAATAAATATAAATATAATTTCCATAAAATATTACATTTCCTTCCAACTCCAAGTGGAGGGCCTTGAACTAGGTTCATCTCTCTCGTAACTTCTCATTTAGCCTTCTAGGACTCAAGAACTAACCTTGAGCTCAACTTATTCCATGACATAAAAACTCACTTAAACACTTAAAAAAATAATGAAACACAATTATACATTATTTATAAGCATTCATATACCTTTAACAAGCATGAAAAACTTATGAATATCACCTTACCTCATAAAGCTACTTAAGATCCTACTAGACCAAACATCCTCCATATTTGACCTTTAAAGAATAGGTCATAAATTCTTCATTCCTTATCAAAAATACAAGTTTTATATGTCATTGGACATATCTCTGAACCAATATAACAACACAACTTGAATCAAGTCATAACTCCACTTGTAGCTCTTGCAATTCCACGTTTACTACAAGTTTCTCCAAACTACCCCAAAAACCAGTCCTCATATATAGGGAAACAATTTACATTTAGGACCTCAACCATGATCTGAAAATATATTACAAATCTAGGGCTAAAAAAATTTCAATTTATTTATCACCTTCTTTATACAACTTCTTCACAAACTGAACTTGTTTAGAAACAAGCATTTTCAGTGGGGCCCACATACAATCACATGCTCTAATACACCTTTATGGAAATATTGATGATTCATGTAAATATAAAATCATCAATTTTGAAAAAAGAATCAATTTTTTTTTAGTAAACTTCTTTTTCTCCAAATTACTTTTAGCTAGGGTTCCAAGGCAACTTATCTTCTTAACGATCATTCATAAAAACTAGATGATGAAATCACCTAATTATTTTTGTGAAACATTCATAAATGAAATAAAAATATATTCCAAATATCTCAATTCCCCATTAAAATCACATTGTAGCCCAAAACTAGCATCATAAGGTCAACATTTGCCTCAAAAACACATTCTAGAGAACTCAGCTTTCACCAAAAATGACATATCTTGTAATTCCTTCTTTAGAATGACCTAAAACTTGTCATTAAGCATCATAAAAACATAATCTAACATACCATTTTCACCATATATCTCATATATTCCTGGAACTCTCTATGCATTAAGACTTACTTATGTTTTCTTAGCTGTTTCCACCTTCGCTTCCCAAGGACCTCATACATACACTATACCTCCGAGTACTAACCCAAAAATCACCATAAACCTACTATATCATGTCATAATTCCTTTTTAATGCTTGGATATGACTAATAAGCTCCAAAACTTAAGTCAACATATCATTCTAAAGCTCCAGGGCTAGGAATAGACCCGGAATGACTTAATTCACATGAACTAAATTTTCTGACCACATAAAGACTCATGATAATTATTGACACATCATATGAACCATGTTAGACCTCATGAAAACCTTCAACCAGCTTAGGAGATCTCAATTTATGACCATGCCTAACAAACCATGCTCTAGAACACCATTGACCTTCACCAAACATGACACTAAGAATCAACCTTCAGGATTGACCATTGACTAACACCACATGGAAACTCATATAACATCATGAAAAACTTTTCCATCAATGTAATTGACATTAATGACAATACTAACACACAATGGCCAGTAAAAAATTGGGTTTGTAACCAATAACAAGTTGACGACATTAAAATTGAGGGTGTGTAATTCATGATAAAGGTTTTTTTCCTTTTTTATATTTCCCAATATTGATCATAATAATGCCATTGTAAACCATGTGATTTTTTTTAATCCATGATATTTGTCTCATATTATTCCATTCGATCGGGGAGTTTCAAGTATTTAAACATGCCAAGATCAAATCATGATATTAAATAAGTTTCCTAGTCTTAATCTTTCTCCATGGGGATTTTTGACCATATTATTCTTAGATCCACTCATCTACCATGAAAAAAATTATGTTTTATGTTTCCTGACCATAGAAATATGCATATGTCGAGATTGACATCTTCAAATACTTGAAAGAAATAATAAAATCTAGAGGAGAAACACTTTTATCAATACGAATTTTATATTAGTCCTTTGAACACATGATTTAGATGCCAAACATCATACCACATGATTCAAGATTAAATTTATTAGTTAGTTATACATGATAAAAAGTCTATAAATAATAATAATGTGATCTCTAATGCTTTGATAATTGGACCACTATTACATATAAGAAAAAACAATCTCATTCTAAAGGTAAAAATGTAAACGTTATGTACAAACCTACATGAGGTTTAAGAGTAGGAAAATTGACTTCAACAGTCAAAAATTATGCCACATCCTTTAGATATGACACCACTCATCCATTTTACCCCACATATGGTGACAATGTTCTCAACTTTCACTAATTATATTTAGATTTCTCAACCATAACAATCCCATTTTGAGGTAATATCCAAGGGTTAAAATGATAAATTGGTCAAACTTGAGCATAATGAGGTGCTAATTTGATATTAAAATCCTTTTTCACCTGAAGATAGTGAGTACACAAGATACATGGCATCCATTTAAAATGATGATTTCTTGTATGGAAACTAATAAAGGTTTTCTTCCAAAGAACAATTTTTCACCCTAAATGACTTGGATGTAGGGAATAAAATATTCCTCTATGCATCCCACAATAATTTATTTTTGGATTTTTGAGGCCTTAATGACCTAACTATTATGTATGTAGTCGGATATAATTATTCCTATCTCTCTGATATGATATTCTCGTGTCTATAATAATAAGTTAAAATTGTAGGGTTTTAGTCTATTGTATTACCTAGACTATCCGGCTAGGATCCCTTTGCCATGTGTCCAACCTTATTCTAAGTCATCGGGAGCTCTCATGTTACTTTTTCCAAATATATTTTATAACATTATTTCATGTGTCATAGATTAGAGTGGACACTTTTTTATTTTGGTGGTTGATCCTTGGGAATTGCCAACATTTATGCTTCCAATGATGTCATGGAATATGCTGCCTTCTAGAGCTGGCTTTACGACTCACTTAGTGATGCACAATAGATCATATGTGGAAACTTCAACATTGTGGAATCCACAAAGAAAAATAGGGGAATCTTCTAATGAGATGGTGTAGTGGAGAACCAAACACATGGTTTTAAATGTGTAATAAGCTTGAAATATTTGTTCCAAATCATTGTCAACACCGATAGTCTACCTTGATTTGGTTCACTTGGTATAAATATTCAAATGTTTGTCAAAATGATTAAAATATTATATCAATATTTGCTAAAAATAAAAACCCAATTTTCCATTTCCAATTCAGTTGATTGCCTTAATTTTGTTGTGGGCATTTCCTTTCTAATCACAGTTGTTATCTAGTTTTGTATTGAATGGATGATCCAAATCAAGTAAGAAAATAAGTATATTTATCTTAGCATCAAAATGATCTAGAATTTAGTTTCAACTATAGAGGGATATAGAGGTTGGTTTGAGTGGTGGGCACATGTCATCACTTGCACTACTAATTTACTCATAATGTAAGGGAGAAAATTTATTTTTTAAAGATAAATTTCCTTGAGGAAATAAACTATGAATTCCTTAGGGTTTCATTTGATCTAGAGATTTCCCCATTCCAAAAATATCTTCAAATTCAATTTTCCAAATTGAGGGAAAAAATCAAATTTTAAGAGTCCTATAGAGAATGATGAACTAAACTTAGAGAAATGATGTATTGGCTAAAGTTAGGGATATGGTTATTAATAAAAAATTCAGCATTATCTTTTTTTAGATAGGTAGTTGATAGGATTATATTATTTTCCAATATATCTTTTATAGTACTTTGTAATGTCCAATGCATCCTTTACATTACTTTCTAATACATGTAAATAAAAATTATCCCATGTATGATCGCACATGTTATATATCACCTTACCAATTCTTTGTATTAGTTTGTAAGGTCTATAGAGCTTAGGGAAATATTATGTCATACTTTCAATTTCATATAATATTTACTTGTAATATTGCAGATAGAGGAAAAATATATCACCTAGTTGAAAAACTTGTTCAAAGTAGTGTTGATTTACCTATTTCTTCATGCAATGTTTTACCATGTGGAGATTTTTTCATAGAATATGTAAGAAATTTTGGCATGCATAAAGTGTGGTGTCAACTTCTTAGACTATATAAATTATTGGAATGTACGAGATGAGAGATAGGGTAGGTTGACTATAAAATTATTCATACAAGGTCATTTTATAAGTGGTGTGATATGATGTATTGTACCACTATTCAATAAGAGGTAACATATTAAACTAATGTTATTGGTGCTCAAAGAAAAATCATCGAGGTGGGTTTTCAAGAAATTGTTGATTATCTCAGTTTGACCTTTTATTTCATGATAATATCCAAAACTCATCTTGAATGAGGTTCCCATTGTGCGAAATAATTCAATCCAAAAGGGCTTGCAAAGGTTTTGTAATAATTTGAGACAATAGAAGAAGGGATGCCACGAAGGTGAAAAATAGTCCAAAAAGGTTTGGGAAAAGGTGGAAGAGGATTAGGGATAGGATAAGGAACATAACTGGGTGTACTTGGGGAAGCGATCCACCACATTTAGTATGATTGATTTTCCACTAGATTTGGGGATACCCTCAATGAGGTTTATAGAAATATCTATCCATATTCATGTAGGAATGGATAATGAATGTAATAATTCAAGTGTTTCCATATTTTCTTCTTTATGATGTTGTAAAGTGTTAATTTTGGCAGTAAAATTTACAATATCTTCCTTGATTCCATGTCGAATAAATTCCTACCAACTTGTTCATAGGTTTTCAAAACCCCGAATGACCTACCGAGGGAAAGGCATGTAGTTCCAAAAGAATTTTATGTTTTATGTTGGACATGGGAGGTATAGATAGGTTTTATTTATACCACCAAAATTTTCCATCCCAAGAGTATTGGGGTGTTCATTATATGTTTGTTGAGAATTTTTGGATGAGGTGTTTTATGTCTAAAACATGTTGAGATTCTCTAAAAGTTGTTGCATCTAATATGGGAGGGTAATTGATGTTGCATAAAGGGAATCTTGGAATTCATATTGATGTGATAGAGAATTTGTCACAACATTATTTTCCCCCTTTTTCAAGTGATATCATAACCACACCCCATGATTTTAGTGATGCATTATTGTTGAGATGAAGAGGAGACATGTTGCGAAAAAGTACTTGACATTATGATGATAAGATTTGATGTAGAAATTTCACCCTACTAAGTATGGATTCCACTTATTGACTACATGTAAGATGTATGTACTTTAATTTTCATAGGTAGAGAGTGCTAAATTATGCCCAAAAAGTGCCTTTCTGGTGAAGGAAATCGTGAAACATTATTGCAAGATGATTACACCAAACCCATTGTTATAAGCATCACTTTTAATTACAAATGTCTTAGAAATTTTGGCATGGATAGGGTATGGGTGGTGCCCATAGATTATTTTGTTAGAACTATAATATTAAGTGTATCATAATATTTAGTTTATATATAAATAATATAGAATAACTTATATTCTTATTATTTAAATATAAACTTTATATTAGGTGATTAGTTATTTAATTAACTAAATATTAAATTGGGGTGTGCCCCGTCACTTAATTAGGTCATAACCCTAACGATGCTTGGAAATTATCCTATTCTTGTTTTTTACATGTCCGACACAAAGGTGGATTTGAAAGAATGGCTCCCGCTGCTATGTGTGTCCTCTCTCATGAACCCTAGCTCCGCTTTCTATGTGCATATGACTCCTCTATCGTTGGGGATGGTAGAGATGAGACTATTTTTGGCGAGTACCAATGGATTCTCTTCTCCTGGATCAATTTGGTTTCTTCCGACTCCCCTTTTTCCCTCTTCCCTGTTCCATTTATGGACATTGTTTCTAGAATATGACTCTTTGCCCGGATTGCTGCCAAATTGTGGGCGACGCTACTCAGTGTGAGGACTCTATTTTTAGGAACCCATTTTCAGATTTATCCAAAACCCTTGAAAGTCATACAAAAATGCTATAGGTCCTTGTTCGCTCCTTGAATGGTAATACCTTATGCAGTTGGATCCACCAACTTGCTCAAGGTATTGATTTGAAATCCATTCTTGATCATAAATTATGTTTTAGGGTTAGAAATTTTGGACTGGTTTATGTTGGAAAACCTCTTGCGGATGCTTCTAGGCTCAACACTTATAGAATATGCCACAATTCAATGATTTTTATGACGGGTGTTCTTCTGGGAGGGGCCAAGGTTCCTAGCTTTGCCCCTTTTAAGGAGCCACTCTTTAAAAATTCCTCCCCCTTGAAATCTCCATTTGCTCCTCCACCTCCCCCACTTACATCATTGAGCAAGATCATAAAACCCCGGTATTGGAGATCAAGGATGAAGAATATTTAAATATGTTGCAAGACATTAAATCTAAGGCTTTGATATGCATATTTAATGGTGTCTGGCCATCGTCTAACGCAGTTGTCTAGTGGATTCACACCTCATGGACAATTTTTTTCTATATTTCCTATGTGCTCGGGGTTTCTTCATCATCTATTTCAATGATCAGAAGGATTACTAGAGAGTTATTGATGAGGTTCCTTGGTTCTGGGGTTCAATGGGACTATTCACCGCCCATGCTTTCAATATTTTGACCCGAATACTTTCTCAATATAGTAGGTCCCAGTTTAGGTGATATTACCAAAACTTCCCCTTCATTTTACTTCCTCATTGATTCCTTGGGTAGTTCATAAAGGTGGACAACTAGATGTTGTAGATCAATTTGTATACTTATGTTTGGATTTCCATTGAATTTTATCTCAAAGAAGGGATTTTTGGATAGGATGACCCTCAAAATGGGTGATACCAGCTATTCCCAAATTATAGACTATGAGAATACAAATTTCAGATGTCAAAATTGTAGAACACCAAGTCATCTCCATGCTTCCTACCCTCAGAAGAAAACCTAGGCTCCTTGAAGAAAAGGAGTGATTCCCAAGCATTGGAGCCCACCAGATTTAGAAGAAGAAGATGATTAAGAAGAAGAAGACAATTCAATCGGAAGATCAAATAGTTACATCTACAGACTCCTTCAAACAGAATTATTGCTCCATTTTCACAGCTTTGTGTCCCTTCAGCTACATGCCCTTTTGATTCAGATCCTTCTAAAGAGGTTGGGAAATTACTTGGTTACCACTCCCTCTTTAGAAGGACCTTCACTAGCGATGAAGCGCCCCATGAATCTGATCACTCCGAATCGAGATAAGGATGGTGCCTTTCCCTCAGTGGGTTCCTCACCTTGGACTTAATGGATTACAATCCTCTTATTTCGAGAGATGGTTCTAGCAAGATAAATGGAAATTAGTTTGTTCAAATAAGGGAAATAAGGGAAGGCATTGATTTCCCTGTCTTTCTCTTCCCCTTTCTATCATGTTGTTATCTTTCTTTCTCGGTCTTATAGCCTTCTCGGGATGCATCTCCCCTTCTTCCTTTATCTTTCCTTTTGCTACCTCTGAGTGCAGCTACAGATGGAAGTGCTTCCTCTCCTTCTGGTTTTCTACAACTTGCTCCTTCTTTTGGATAGTTTTTGCTTCTCTTTTCCTTTCTTGTGTTTCTTCTCTTTTCTTCATTTGGTTTGGGCCTTCTTGGTCCATTGCTCCCTTTCCTTTGAGCATCTTTTATTCTTTGCTTCAGTGTTATATCTAGCCTTTGGGGCTCTTTGTAAAAGAATGTGGGTCCTTTCAACACCCTCAACCATTTACCTATTTCCAAAAATAAGGTCATTGTTAGGAATTAATATTTAGTTATTGTGAACATTAAAAAATATTATGAGTTGTATTTACAACTCATTTAGATATCCCTTAGAGAGATTCTAGGTGTGAGGGAATAAAGGGATAAGGTGAGAGATTGTGGAGAGATCTATTTGAGATACATTGTCTCCATCATTATAGGAGATCAAAGTATTATTTATTGTAACCTCTCTATTGAATACATGTCCCATATGAATTATATTTGTGTTTAGCTTTGATAATCTGAACCAAATTCTATTAGTGGTATCAGAGTAGGTCAACCATTAGCCATGTGAGTCATGTGCTAGTTCTTCAATGACAACAATGAATTGGATTATTCCTGCATCGGTGAATATCTCCTCCAGCGTTGAATGCGAGCGACATAGAAGAAATTGCATTATAAAGCTGTATTGATATATCCACGTGTGTTTTGGATATTTGATACTTCTAAACGAGTCCACTCAAATCTCATTAATTCTCTTTGTAATAAGTTTTTCACCATTCGGATTTACAGAGTATATACGCTTAAATTGATACGCGGATCAGACTAATTTATGAGATCATATCATTGCATGGGATCAGAATTCTGACATTATGGCATAGCTCATCGCTTCAAATCACATAGCTACAAATCCATCATTGCAGGAGCTTCTTAGTGTTTGTAGCTCCATCACATCGGTTGTTGAGAAACATTGATCCTCCAATTTTTCAATCACTTAACTCGTGGTGAGTTTCCTTTCATCGAAACCAAGACGTCAACGTGTCAATGTGATTGGTGATCTGTGTCAGACCCTCCATATACCTGTCAAATGTATTTCTACATTCTATACCTATTCAATTTCCTGAGCACACTCAGCTAAGTGACGTGGAATGTTGTGACATGTATAATCTATCCTTGCAAAATTCTCCTCTGTCACGACGAAACAATAGTAGTGAGTGGTAGCTTTCTCCATAAAAAAAAGGTATTAGCAGCTCAACTAATTTTTTTGAGTTTTGAGTTTGTTTATTTTTCCCTATGTATGTTGAATTATTTTTATAACAACATTGTGCAGTTAGCTCATCAGTCAGATTTGACAGTTATGGGAGAGAAGCGCATTCTACAGTCCATGCTTGAAAGTATCGATCCTGAGGACATTATAATATGATGAGGTATCTTCCATAAACGTCCAATACTGAGAGGTTTTCTGGCGCTGATAAAATCAATCCAACAGGTAAATAAAGTAGAACGTGATACATTGAGCAACGAAGTTGTGGATCGACTGATCAGAATAATCGTATGATTGGATCCATCACATGTGTACTATTACTAAATCGACCCCAATCAATGAATTTTCCTCCTTCAATGACTCGCGCAGATTTGAGAGGCCTCGCTATCATTTCCATCTTCGATGATTATGCCACACATCAATCACCTCCTTGTGCCGCCTCCACCTGAAATCATGTATGGCACATGTTATTTGTTTGTAAATTCAAGATTCTGAGTCATGTCATTTTGTATTACATTGTTTCTTTGGTCACTATAAGTAATTTGAGTCATTAAATGCAGTAGTCAATAGTTTGTTATTGTATTGTTAAAATTTTATAGTGGGTTGTTGTCAAGTTGATTCATTTTCAATGTCTTTGTAATAGTGATGTTATTGTCATGAATATTAATGTTGTCAAGAGTCATATTTTGGTAGGTGAAAAGGTCATTTCATATTCTTATTAAATAGGTGATCTTAGGATTTTTATTGTATCATTCTATTGTCATCAAAATTGAGTCGAAAAGTTGTTAAAAAAAGGACAAATGAGTGCATTTTCAGTGTAATCCGACACTCAATTTTTAAGGGAAAATGCAAATGAAAACCATCCCTGGCTTCGGGGACTCGCCCCTGAGCCCGCCTACTGTATCGCGACAGGGAGTGTGTATCGTCCTCAACTATACTTTCTGCTGAGTTAGCAGGGACATTGATGGAGGCTGGAGGAAATGGAGGAAGGAGGTTGATCAACGACCTCTCATCAGGCACCATCGACGAGGCCGCAGTTCTTGATTTGGTGGCCAAGTTTTTTTAGTTGTGTGTTTCATTCTGCAAATAAAACTTGTTAAAACAAGTACATGATTGTATCACCTACATTAGTCAGGATGTGATGGGGGTTAAAGAGATACTGGCATATAATGACATGGTTTTTGGTAAACCAGCAAAACCAATTGGTTGTAGGTAAACCATGGACAAACCTTCATTGGTTTTATGGTAACCATGGAAAAACCATTTCTTAGGTTTGTGAGTCCTTGGAAAATCACACAGTCATTGTTAGATGCAGTATAGGATGATGCCTTCCCCATGTTCACACTAAGGGGGTGAATGTTAGGAATTAATATTACTTATTGTGAACATTAAAAAATATTATGAGTTGTATTTACAACTCATTTAGATATCCCTTAGAGAGATTCTAGGTGTGAGGGAATAAAGGGATAAGGTGAGAGATTATGGGGAGATCTATTTGATATACGTTGACTCCATCATTATAGGAGATCAAAGTATTATTTATCAGTAACCTCTCTATTGAATACATGTCCTGTATGAATTATATTTTGTTTAGCTTTGATAATCAACCAAATTTATCACCATAACCCTTCGGGTTATTCAAATATGGTCGTGGGGCTTAATCGGTTGAATTGTATTCACCGGGTGAAAAACATGGAGAATGAACTGAGGAGAGGAGTTACTAGACTGGTTGAAAAGTTTCTCAAATTAATGGAAAATATTCTTCCGTGGTTTTTTACCCCATTGGGGTTTTCCATGTTAAATTATGTGTCACTGTGTTATGGTGTTATTTACTTTTTTGTGTATTTATTACTATGTGCATTCATTCATTTATTTATATGCAACATTAATGTTTAATTAATATTTAATATGGTTCATATAAATTTATACCCCTCATTTTGACATATTTTAGGTCGAAAATTCATGTTTTATAACACTTATCCATGAAAATTCATATTTTTTTATTGTTGTTGTTAAGGGGCTATAATGCTTCCATAGTCCTTGAATTTTTTTAGATAATATCAAGTGAGTCCCAAAACTACCCTAATGATTTTTAGTGTCTTTGGTTTTGGTCAATTGTACATGGCATGATTGTTTTATGAACAACCCTCACTCTTATTGACGAGAAAATGTGCCCAAGGTACTTAACCTAATTTTAATCAAATGAGAACTTAAAGCACTTATCACGAGAGGTGATTATTACAAATGAATTGCAATGATGAGTGAATATGTTGTATATGCTTAGTCTAAGTTTGGTTGTAGATAAAATGTTACATCACAAAATACCAAAATAAATTTATGAAGGAATGGAAAACATAATTATTTTATCAATCCTTGGAATGTGGAGAAGGCATTGGTGAGACCAAATGGAATGACAAAAACTCAAAGTGACCATCATGAGTTTAGAAGGTTCTTTTTAGAATATGTAATTCATGAATATGAATTTGATGGTAACCTCAACACATATCTAATTTAGAAACAAAATGAGCACTATGAATATCATTGAGAAACTCATCAATAATTTTAAAGGGGAATTTATCTATAATAGTGATATTTTTCATCTCTCAAACATCAAATCAGATAGTTCAATACCCATATTTTGGTACACTAGGAGAATTATTGAAGAGTAGGGAATAATGCTTGTGTAAATGAATCTTTATTTTAACAGCTCTAGAATGACTTTTTAATTTGTGTCTTCTATAAGAATGGGTAACTATATGGATGAATGTTTTGGGTACACTCCTAGGAGGAGTTAAATTATATGGCCCTTTAGGTATTGCGAAGGAAAGCGTGTAGGATTCAAAACAATATGGTATGCTTATCCAAAATATACTGCAAATCATTAAGTGGTATGGGTTTAGAAGATTGATCTAACTTAATGGAACATATTTGAGAAATGATCCATGATATTCCTTCTTAAGGATATTACCCATTCTATAGGAGTTGATGATGCCGCTTAACCCAATATTAAGGCCCCTAATGTGTATCTTTCTACACTATCTATGAACTACGTCCAAGTTTTAGATAAATCCCATTAAATTTTCTAAGAGTACTTAACCATTGCGCTTTTAACATCGTATAAAAACAACCCAAGGGTAAGATAAACATGTTTGAGTGAAGGTTATAGTCTTGTGCACGTAATTTGATCATTGTGGAAATTTCTATTCTCAAACATTTTCCACCATAGGAAGAATGAAAATGGATAAACAAAGCAATAAAATATTTTATCAAGTCATGGATCGATAAGTTATTAGTGCTACTTGAGCTAATCATAATGGTGAGAGGGATATTATTAAAATATATTTTCATAGTTTGAGGAGTGGTGTGTTCAATGAAAGATTTTGCAAGAGCTATTGAAATGGGGTAAGAACACTCAAGAACCCCAAAGCTTTGTGCAAAATCCCCTCAATTGACCATATGATAAGAAATGAGCAAGGAATCCTATTTGCATGCATTAACTTGAAGTAAACAAGCAATTTAAACAAATAAAATTACCCTTTATTCTTGAAAGCTTAAAGTAAATGAACCTAAAAGGATCTAAGCAATCAGTTTATGCTTCAAGAGAATGGGATCTCGCCATTAATGGCTTCAAGGCCAATGGTTCTTCCCATTTACTCCATGTTATGTGATAGAAATGCAAAAGAAAAGTAAATAGCTCAATAGAATGAAATAAAACTCCTAATCCTAGCAATAATACTATAGTTTATGTTAGAGGGAAGAAATGTTCTTAGAAATGAGAGGGGGGTAGTGGGCTATTTATAGTTTTCCATTTGGGAAATGGGAGGATTTTTGGTGCATGTGGGACTAAAAGGGAGTCAACAAGTTAATTAGCAAGTCAAAGTAAGATTTGACTAGGTTTAGAAGAGGTTGATCATGGTTAAGACTAGTTAACCATGTTTAGAGGGTAATTAGGGTTTTAGGAGGGTTCTGGAGGGTCTACTCAATCCAATGAAATGGATTGATAGTCCAGGAAGCTAGTAGAAGCGGTAAAGAAGAGGATAAGAAGAGGATTTAGCCAAGAAGAGGCTATAATAGCCTGTTTAATTGGTTTACAAGAGGAAATACGACCAAAAGAGTGTCGTAAGAGGGGAGTTAGATAGTTCTAACTGACGATGTGTCATCAATTTGTGAGGAAGAGAATAGTAAGTGCAATATTAGAAATAATAGTGCTTTGATCAAACTACATGTGTCTACAAGTGGTACCCCTTGCTAGTGTATATAAATAATTTTTCATTGGGAATCCAAAGGAGTGGAGTATTTAGAGGGTTGATCATCAACTTGGGAATATTTTATATCTACAAAATCCTCTAAATTAGGATGAAATTCAACATCTAGAGGATACTACATCTATTCCACACATTTATGACCTCATGATAACTTTTTGTTACAATTATAACATAACCCATTTTTCCTTTGAGCTTGAATTTCAGCCTCTTTGAGGAATTTAATGGGAGGGTTGTTTTGGGTGGAATTAAAAAATAATGTTGGGGGTGGTATGTTTGATTGGATTTTTATTTGGAAATTGAAACTATATAGTGAATTTTTCTTTTACAAGTTTGTCCAAACCCAAAACTTCCATCATGGTGGAAGGTTTTGACATTTTGACTTTTACATGAATGGAATAATTAAGATCACTAATGAAGAATCTCATGAAAAAGGTATTAGATAAGAATTTATTATGATTAGCTAAATTTTCAAACTATATTTTTTATTCACACTATCCCAATTTAATAGAGTTTGGTGAAATCTCCTGTAAAATATTCATATGCACTAGGTTCAAAATGATTCAAAAATTACTTGAAAAGGGTCTCCTAAGAAGGTTCTCCAATGGTTTTTTTCTACAATGTTGGAAATTTTTATTGTCATTGATGTCAATAAGTTTCATTAATGTCAAAAAGATAAAGGAACATAAAGGTTGATTAGTAGTGTCATTCATTGTGTCATGTGTTGTGTTGATGTCAAGTTGAGTTGCTTGGTCTAGTTGTCATTAATGAGGTGTATTGAGTAAGTGTGATGGCTTATAGAAGTGATGTAATGATAGTTGGATGTTGTAGTGTTGGCATGAAGCATGTTGAAGGCTCTTATAGGTGGGAAAGGGTGACAAAGTCGTGAGGTGGTCAACGTGGATGGTGTAATCATGGTATGTCATGTTGGATTATAGGTATGTAGGATATTTGAGAGCATTCATACCATGAGGA
The DNA here is from genome assembly GCA_018340775.1 of Taxus wallichiana var. yunnanensis. NCBI lineage: Eukaryota > Viridiplantae > Streptophyta > Pinopsida > Cupressales > Taxaceae > Taxus > Taxus wallichiana. The sequence continues at coordinate 605,560,400 of CM031243.1, forward strand.
TGAGGTGTAGAGACACTCACAAGTGTCTCCTAGTGTGTTTTTTAGGGTTTGGACCTACTTTTAGGTCTTCACCATGACCTATTCTTGATCCTATGTGGACTAATGAGGTTGGTTAGACAAATTTAAACATGGATATGTAAAGGTGAGCATTAGGAATTGTGTATAAAGTTATTATATAGGTGTGGGAAATGTTTTAGTCCCTAGTTTGAAGGAATGTGCAAGAAAATATGTTTTTGTTGTTATCGAGTTCATAGAAAGTGAAAATTAGAGCTTGATAAGGACTTTTTGATTCTCGATTGAACGTGATAACTATATATGATGGCCCAAGCTCTTTAAGATAGTTTCTTAAGGGTCCTACGAAGGATATTCAAACATTAGTTTAGAGAATAAGGCCCCAAGATTTATGAACAATCATTAAGAAGGTAAAAATTCATAAACGCTCCTTAAACTGATTAATAAAAATAATGATTTGGTGGCCTAAAAGGGGGCACTAGGGTATTAGTCTTAATCTAATTAGGAGGAATAAAAACTGTAGTAAATAGAGTAAAAATAGTATGGAATAAATGTAATAGTATGGAATAAATGTAAGTGAAATGAAACCATAATATGTAAGAGAAAGGAAAGAAGTGGCTTCTGATTGGAAGTGATTGTCATGATATGGAAATGAAATCAAGAAGTGTAGACAAACACTTAGGGACCTTGCGAAGGGAAGATCTGGAAGATCTAAAATAATTGGGGAATCGGGAGGTACTGGGCACCTTGGGGTGCCCCGATATGTAATCTGGGTGCTCTGATCTCTATAAATGCTCAAAACTTGAATTTGATATGGTCGCAAGGTGTCTTCAAGTAATTCTTGTCTATCACATAGGATCTATTGGATGAGATGGAAAATAACCTGTAATGCAAAAGGAAGTATAAAACCCTAGAAAAATAAAAGATGTAAACGAATGTGTCAGATTGACCTCAGATGCCAAAATATTAGTCTTATCACTGAGTGTTGCACTACATTTCAGACCCGGATGTAGTTATGGTGTGTGTGTGCATGTCATGCCCTAGATGCTCTCATGTCACGCACTTTGTGAAGTAGCGAGCACTAATAACTATAGAAAATGTAAATAACATGTGTGCATGGAATAAAATAGAATCCCTTCCCCTATGCAGTGTGTGTGATGCATGATCTCCTAGCCTTGATGCAACTCTAGATGGAGTGATAGTAATATGTGATGCTATAACTTAGGACCCTTATTATGGTCTTATAACTTTATATTTATAGGGCTCTTAAGCTTAATTTCATAATCAATCCTGACAAGGCCGATCGAGGGAAAAAAGATAAAGACAACAATCGGCTAGAAAGGCACCAAAACGAAGTGGGAAAGGATGTGCATAGACCGAGGCACCCAAAGTGGGACCAAGGTGCCATGGGGTGCCCCAAAGATAAGTTGAGGTGCCCTAATTTTGGGCTAGAATGATGGGTCAGTTGTGAAATGGGCGGATAAGTGTAATAAAATATGTGGGAATGATGAAATAAAATATAAAATAAAGATAGACAAAAGGTGGGATTAATTAATACTTTATGCACTTGAGAACCTTATAAATAGTAGTATAAGATCAGGCTAAATAATGGCTCAAGTGCATGATTTTGTGTCTACATTTTTCCCCCACTTTATGTTGGTGAGAATAAAGCTCAGTAACATAAAGTAGATAGAGATGCATACCTAATATCCATGTAGAGTGTATAATAATACATTCTGATGGACTAGACTCAAGCGTGGAATGAAAAAAATAAAATATGGAGGAGTGTGGATTCTAAAGATGAAAAATGCGCATAAAAAGTGATAAGAGTGAACCTAGGAAGGAACACGTGTGTAGTTGTTGTTGTGTGTAGTGTACCTTCATAGTTAACAAATGCAAGTTCTTGTAGCGGTGTGTTTTCATTGTCATTGTCATTGTCGTTGTTGTTGTTGCCCCCAATTTGATTGTTTGTTTCTCATACGACGACCTACAAGGAGAAAATGATCAAGTAGTCAAATATGTATGTATGAAAAAATGTTGTGTAAAATACATGTCTAAAGTATGAAAATGTAAAATATGCTAGAAAAAGTGTAAATGGGACATGTGCTCCTGATCCATGTCGAGAAAAAGGGTGTAGAAGGATATCGTATACTATCACGCATTTTTTTGACGATCTCACGCCACTTTCTGAAGAAGTATAAGGAGGAAATGTGTTGTGTCCTCCAACTTTAACCGCTTTTGCTGAAATGTGTGAAGAGATCTTTGTACTTTCCTAGTTTTTTGGGAAATCCAATGCCACTGGATGAAGAAGTGTAGAGAGGCACACCCACTGTAACCCCCAATCCTATAACTACTCTGCAGAATTGTTAAAGGACACCATGTCCATTAAGGCCATTGTGTATGGAGTTCGTAGACTGGTCTGAACTCACTCAATGTGTCTGAACCGATGTAAATACATTGTGTTAGTAGAAAACCCTCAATGATGCCCCCTCTTTGGGGGCGCATGCGATGACCTTGGAAGGAGAATGCGGCCCTAAAAGAGGACCAACCACACTTTGACTGTTGAAATTTTTCCTGCATGGGGAAAGGGAAAGACTTAGGTAGATACCAAGGTGTGTATAAAAGGGGATGGCTAGCCAAAAAATATTTAGTCCAAAAAACACATGCATGCAATAAGACAAGTATAAAAGATGCAGAAAATGTAAAAACTACCAAACAAAGTAGTGTAAACACGCAAGAAAATAAATAGACCACACAAAATGGGTTTCAAACATGAGACATCACTCACAATGTCACAAGAAAAACAAGGCCATTGTGGCCACAAAAATAGACAAGTGTGCATGCAAGTAAAGGGAAAAGTCCACATACAATGGTAAGTAATGCATACAAGAAGAAATAAATAAGTAGTCATGGAAACATGAAATCCTGCAAAAAAGTGTTGCACATGGATCACCTGTTAGCATGTTAGAGCGATAACCAATATGTCAAAGCATGTATAAGAAAGTAAGATAAGATGATAATTACAAAATGGAACAATAACACCTAGATAAGACAAATTTGGATGCCCCTAGAGATAAACATAGGAAGGGTAGAAGGCGAGCATTCATGCCATGTGTAGAGTCATGTATTTGTGATCACATTAAATAAAGAGGTGAATGTGCATGTTTGTATGATAATGACATATAAGAAATCAAATTAACATGTGTAGTAAAGTGAGCATGCAAAAACTAGTAAACAAGAGTAAATTCCCCAATATAATGCGGTATGTCGAGGATGGATGGAATGGAATGCAAGATGGAATGATAGGAGCAACATCCCCTCGAGTGGATGTAAGTGTATGTAGTGAGGTTCATTGTGTTTTCCCCCGGTAGTCAAGAATGAACCATAAACGAGAGTGCATCATCGGGAAATGGTCGAGTAAGGTTGGTTGTATCTAACGCATTGAATGAGTGTGTATATGTCGCGGTGATGAGATGCGACACGGTATAGAATAGATGTGTGTGAACCCTATAGCCAAAGCGTATATCACGACTTTTTTAATGGAAGAGTGATGATTTATCCCTAAGCGTATATCACTATAGAATGAGTGAATGAGAATGAGATATAGGGAAGGATGTGGTGGACCCTATAGCCTTAGCGTATACCACGACTTGTTGGATGTATGAATGATTAGCTAGCCATAAGCGTGTATCACTATAGGGTGAATAGATGAAGATGGGTGATGAATTAGCCTAAAGCATATGTCACTGTGATATGAATAAGAATGGAGTGGTGATGTATCCTAAGGTGTATACTAATACACCATTTTAAAATGGAGGGTGATGATTTAGCCTAAAATATATACCACCACGTGATGATAGGATGGGTGACAATTTTACCTAAGGTGTTTGTCACTACTATGGCGGGAATGTTGAATGAGAAATATGTCTCATGATGAAAGTAAGATCCATTTGATTGGTAAACCCTCGACAATTGATTATGGACGAGGAACTAAAGTGCGTAAAATGGTAGTGAGTGGAGCACATAGAAGACACCATAGTATAGATGACGAAGGGATGAATATTTGATGTAAATGCATGGTGTAAAAATGCATGTAAACTATGTAGCGTGTGTAATGTATGGAATGCACTAATAGGTGTATATAGAAATGGAATATGTAAAGATGATAGATGGAACTAGACCCATATACAATGGAATCTAGTGTAGTATGTAGAATGTATATGATGGATAGATGCACTATGTGAATCATATAATGTAGGAAATGTAGGGTGTGTAGATGGGATATGTAGTGATGATAGGTAAATCTAGACCCATATATAATGTAACCTAGCGTAAATATAGAATGTAAGGAAGAGATAAAACTAGACGTAAATGAGATGACGACTAGTGTAGCATGTATGAGATAAATGGTGTATAAATGAATAATAGATGAGGTATGTGTAGGATAATGTAGGATGTAGGGTATGTATAGAAATGTGTATAACCTAGCGTGTAGTGTGTGGGGTTTAGTGTAATGGTAATCCCTCAATAGTCTAGTGTGAACCGAAGCACAAGAGTGTGTCATCAGGTAACAAGTGTGTTGTGACATGTAAGAAATATACCTATATACAGAGGAAGGAGTGAAGAAAAGGAAAATACTGGAGATGTAGCTATGATAATATGGGGAAGGGGGGAGTGCATAGTGGGTATGCCCCCTAAGTGGTCATGAAGGAGAAATCACTCGATAAGGTCAAAGGACAAAGGTCGATCGACAAGATGAATGTTTTGGCGTAGTAAAATGTGTAGGTAATGGAGATTGAGGCACAAAAAGCCTATGGAGGAGAGGATGATCCATAAGAAAGAAGGTGGTGATCGCAGGTAGGATGCGGTAATGGTGGAATAGATATGCTAGCAGGCATGACTAATGGAGTGGTATGGTTATGTAAAGGCTAAAGCGAGGTGGTGATCGGTGGTGGGATGTGGTAATGGTCTTAGGAATAGTCCTATGCTGGCATGTGGGACTAATGGAGTGGTATGGTTGCGTAGAGGCCAATCGAGGTGGTGAATTAGGAATGGGATGCATTGTGGGTAATGTCAGAGGATTTGTATGAGTAAGAGGGGAAGACACATGAATATCAGAACGAGAAGGCGCCGATAATGGAGGTGAAGGAGGAATGCCATTAATAGAAATAACTTTGTTGTCGTAAAAAAATTGAAGGCGTAAATGATTCATAGAAATAATAGCTTGGGATTTATGAATCCAATTGAGGCCGAGAAGTAAGTCACAACCGTTAACAGTTTGAATTACAAGGAAAGGGAGGAGAAGAGTGAGAGGACCAACTGTGATATGTAACTTAACAACACCATAGGGTCGGTTGAATAGATAGTTGATTCGTGATGGAGGGTACCTAATAGAGCATAAGAAGGACATAGAACATGCACTAATAGGGGAAGATGGATAAAATTTAGTGTTGTTGATAAATATTGAGCCTATATTTCGTATATGTAAATGGTCGGAGACAAACGTAGCATGGTAGTCAACATTGGAGAAGGAGATAATTGGTGTTGAAGCGAAGTGTGAGTAATAAGAAAGTTGAGAGGTCCACAAGGAGAAAGACAATGTGTGGCAGATATAGTTAGAAGATGAATCGACTTGCTTAGTATCATGTTTGGGTAACGGGTTGTTAAAGATTCAAAGTTTTTGGTTATCATTGGTAGGGATATATGTGGGTGATTCGGGGAGCTCAATATGGCCAATATTGATTAAGTCTTGGATGAGATGTCAGAGCTTGAAACAATGATAAGTGGAATGCCCGACGCATTGATGATTATCACAATAATAATGGTCATGAAAGTTATGCCATTCAGTTTGGGATGGGTCAAGTTGTAAAGGCGGTGCAGAGAGTAAAGATATTACTATCAATGAGTTGTGGCAACAAGATGCTTAGTGGGGTATTAAAAAGTGAAAAGGATGGCTATGCTAAGGCACAATTCCGTTAGAGTGGATTGCATTAATAGTAGTTTGTGGGTTGCTAGATTAATGTATGGGTTCCTTGAATAGTTTCTTGCTTGGCATGCGGGCTGAAGAAGAAGGTACATCCTGATATTTGAGCTTTCCTACAGAGACAAGTTTGGTCTCACGTAGTTTGAGAGCATGAAAAAGTTGGTCAAACAATGGAAAAGTTTCAAAGAGCACACTATCTTGTAGAGGTGGCAAGAGACTATGGACAAATAAATCCTACAGTTCTGAGTCTGTGAGGACATTGGTCATCTTGGCCACACTATTCTTATATCATAAGACATAATCAGGAAGCATTTGGTGGAGCCTTGTTTAAGCTGAGCTAGTTGGGCATAAGAGAGTGTGGAACCGATATTGATAGAAAAGTGCGTGAGAAAAGCATTGGCCAAATACGTAAATGAAACCACCGAATGTAGTGGTAAGTCATAGAACCAACGCATTGCATAGTCTTGCAAACTATACGAGAACAACCTGGAGAGGATAGTATGATATTTAGCATGGTCGAGATAGGTGACATGGTAAACACAGAGGTGTTCTTTCAGATCACCGTGGCCTTTAGAAATGGGCAGTTTAGGAGAGGTGAAGTTAGGTGGGAGTGGGTAAGCAGAGATAGATGGCACAAAGGGAGAATGCATCAAGGAGGAAGACTCAAGCAATAGGGGTCATTTAAAATTAGTGACTTGTAAATCGGTGTATTTGGTTTTGGAGATCTTGGTATAAGGATGTAAAATCAGGAGTATAATAGGATGAACCAAGCGGAACACTAGAGGCACCTTTGTGTGTGGGAGGGACGTTAGTTATAGGAGGAGTGGAAACACAAACGGGTGACATAGATACCATAGGGGCGGAAGAAACGGGTAGGGATGCCTCACGAGCTCGCTTAACAATGAGTAGGGCATGCAAAACATGAGGGAGATGAGTGGGATTCTCACGTAAATCTTGGCAAAAATCAGTGATAGCATCAAGTTGTTCCTGGTCAACATTAGTATCCTCATCATAGGAGTTTTCACTATCCGCAGTCTCAATTTCATGAAGGGGAACCTAGGTAGAGGTGTCTAAGGGGTTTTCAGCTATAGAGGTAGGTATGTCAACCATGGATTTAGAGATATGGTGAAGAGGAGAATGAAGCTCACAATAATGGAGAGGTCCAAAGTGACTACTATAAGTAATGGGCATAAATGAAAAAGGGACGTCGGGTTCACCAAAATGATTAACAAAAATAATGATCTAGTGGCCTAAAAGGGGACACTAGGGTATTAATGTTAATCTAATTAGGAGGACTAAAATGTTGTAGTAAATAGACTAAAAATAGTATGGAATAAATGTAAGTAAATTATTCTAAGTGAAATGAAACCCTAATATGCAAGAGAAAGGAAAGAAATGGCTTAGTTGATTGGAAGTGACTATCGCAGGTTATCGCAGATCTAGAAATGAAATCGAAGTACAAATGAACACTTAAAGACCTTGTGAAGGGAAGATCTAGAAGATCTGAAATGATTGGGGTGCTTGGGAGTGTACTGGGGCACCTCGGGGTGTCTTGGTCTATAATATGGGCACTTTGATCTTTGTGAATGCGTAAAACCTGAATCGATATGAGTGTGAAGGTGTCTTCAAGTACTTCCTATCTGTCACGTTAGATCTACTGGAGGAGCTGGAAAATGACCTATAATGCAAAAGGAAGTATCAAACCCTAGAAAAATAAAAGATGCAAATGAATGGATCAGACTGACCTCAACCGCCAAACTAGTGGTCTTATCACTGAGCATTGCCCTATATTTCATACCTGGATGTATTTTTGGTGTGTGTGTACATGTCGTGCCTTAGGTGCTCTCATGTTAGTCTCAATTTGTGAAGTAGCGAGAAATGGTAACTATAAAAAATGTAAATAACATGTGTGCATTGAATATAATATAATCCTCCTCCTATGTAGTGTTTGATGTAGATCTCCTAGCCTTGATGCATGGCACTATGTGGATGAAAGGATGTAATGGATATAACTCTAGATGGAGTGATATTAATATGTGATGTTATGGCTTAGGACCCTTATTACGGTATTATAACTTTATATTTATAGGGATCTCAAGATTAATTTCGTAATTAACCCCGACAAGGCCAATTGGGAAAAAGATAAAGAAAAAAATGACTAGAAATGCCCCAAAAAGAAGCAGGAAAGGATGTGCATAGACCGGGGTGCCCAAAGTGGGACTAGGGCACCTCGGGCCGCCCAAGATATAAGCCGGTGTGCCCTGATTTTGGGCTAGAATGACAAGGAAATTGTGAAATGGGTGGATAAGTGCAATAAAATATGTGGGAATGAAGAAATAAAATATAAAATAAAGATGGCCAAAAGGTGGGATTAATTAATACTTTATCCACTTGAGAACCTTCTAAATAGTAGTATAAGATCGGGATAAATAATGCCTAAAGTGCATGATTTTGTGTCTACAAAACCCTAGTTAGATAGTGATGGAGAATATCTTTCTCAAATGACTTAGAATGGATTGGTTGACATTGGTTGATGATTGGAGGATCTAGTAGATTTTATCAGGTATCTCTAGGTTGCATTGAGGTTTCATGACATTGAGTGGACCCCATAGTAAATTACAAGTTTCTGAATAAGCTGATATAGCTCTCATTTTTTTCACTAGAACTGGTGTAAAAATGGATTATAGAGGAAGTTGGGAATCCATTTTAAATGTCTGGAGTGGTTTCAAAACAAGGTTTATCCCTTAGGAGGTATGTGGAATTCATTCTTCTAAGACTAGTTTTTGGGGTGTAATGGAAACTTTTGGTGACCTGATTGCATATGTGTTCTTGGGAAATTACATTCCAAGTGAGGATGTTTGATAGAATTGGTGATGACCCTAAGGTCATGATGTTTCTATTCATGTGTCATACATGCATGGTTGAAGTGGTTTGAGTAGTGTTTGATCTTCATCTTTGAGGATTGGTATTTCTAAGTGTATATACCTAATATGACTAAGTCCTAATTGGTGGCTTCATAGTATGATATGGTAGTTACGAGTTAGAAAAGTATTTTGGATGCTTGTATAAGAATTAGAAATCATTTCTAAGTGGTTCTTTATGTTTGGTGAATGCCATATAGGCCAAGAGGACCCAGGTTTGGTGAAGGAAGTGTTTGAGTAGAATTAGGTCCAGTATGAGTCCTAATGGAAGAATGCAAATTCTTGATACTATTGCAAACCAAGATAGGTGAATGAATGATATGTTCATGATTTATTCATTGTGTTTTAAGTGAATTTTCTCTATGATGACCTACTGAGATGATGTGTATGACCTTGAGTCATGAATATATGCAAGGCAATTAGGCTTATTTGTGTGTGTTCTTGTGAGTATGAGAAAGAGCGAGTAAGAGGGAAGAGTGTAGATGTGTAGAAGGTAATTATGAACATAAAGAGAGGGAAAAGAGAATTTTATGATATTCCAAAGTGTGTTATTCTATTTGATAGATAGATCAGATGGCCTAATCAACTTGGTGAAAAACGTCTTAAGAAAAGAAGTCTAGAAGTGTAGTTTTGGAGAAGAAAGATGAAAAGTGATAAACGAGTTTCACTATCGCTTTTTGGCAATATTCTATATGTGAAAAACATAATCAGGTGGCTAAGTTGGTGTTGAGTCATCTTTGGGGTTATAGCTTCCTTTTAGGGTTGGTGCTCTACTAAATCTTTGGGTTGATGTTCCTTGTAGGGTTTGTGCTCTAATAAATTGTTAGGGGTTGGTTCTCCTTGTTGGGTTGGTGCTCAGCTAAATTTTATTCATTTATGTAATAAATATTTTTCCAATAAGTTTTCTTCCCTTCAAGGGTTTCCCACTCACATATTTTTCACGTGTTCTTGTGTTCTAATTATGCATGCTCATGTGTTTGGTTAATCATTATTTAATGATATGTTAATGAATGGTTAAAAGACAAGTGAAAAATATTTAAGGACACTAATTCACCCCCACCCAATTGGTTGCACTTCCAACAATTAGTATCAAAGCATGTATTCTAAAGCATCTTAACAATATTGAGGTGATCCCTGAAGTGCATATATGACGAGTTAGCAAATTAGTTCCTTAACTAGCAAAGCTTCTTTATTCAATGAAACAAGTAATGTTTTTTGGAGAATCGAATGAATACTTATATAATGTTCATTTGATGTGATATTTGACATTCATTTGTTGATATGTACACTATTCCTTTAACTCATCCATATGATGGAACATGAAATAAGAAAAACAATGATAAATCTAAAGCAATGAATGCCATTTTATGTTGATTAGAAGAGCAAGAATTTGTCAAGGTAATGAAATGTGCTATAGCTAAGGCTATGTGGGATAAGCTACATGTCATTATGAAGGTGACACTAAGTTGAAATTGGAAAAGCTTCATACATATAGGAGTTAGTTTGAAATATTGAAGATGAATGAAGAAGAAAACATTACATCATATCTCTTTGGGGTAGATGACATGGTGTATACTATTAAAGATTAAGAGAATAAGTGAAAAAAATTGGTAATACAAAAGGTGCCAAGGTCCGATGCTTCTACTAAATTTTTCCAAACAAATACGCCTTCAATGGCAAGCCTAGTGATCCTAATCCTACTAGTAATGTGTTATCTCAACCTACAAAGTTACAATTGCAACCTACACACCACGCTTTTACTTCATTCCTATATCCACCACATATGTTGTTTCCTTATCTTCTTGAGAGTAATTTGATTTCTCTTTTACCTCCTCTTGAGCTAGATCCTAATAGGCCTCATGGAAATAGATTCAATGAACATGAACATTGTGATTACCATAAACGCAATGGTCACTCTACTAATAATTTTTTAAATCTTATACATATCATTCAAGATCTTATTGGTAGTCATTGACATTGAGTTCCTTGAATATATTTTTTCTATTCTTAATTATTCTCATAAAAATGGCAGGGCTTAAAATATTCAATGATCCACTACCTAAGCATGAAAAATTAGCTCTTGAATCCTCTTCAAATCATTTTTATCATGGTATTCCTCCTCCTTAATATTCATATCCTCTTATATTTCTTATCGGTACTACTTGATCTACCTTTTTATCATCTATTTCATCAATGTTGATTTTTTTGCTTATTTTTCATCATATATCTTACATATTGATGCTTCTATTGATTTCCATTCTATTAATAATGTTACGGTGCATCCTACTTACAAATACAATGTATGCTCATTATCTTTCTTATAAGCTATTATTTTTCCATTATCTTGGATGACTTGTAGGACACCTACTTCTCGTGGGCACATCATTATTCCCATAACTATTGGGCCTCTCACTTGTCTCTATGCATTTCATTTTTGGATCTACAGTTATGCATTATGACATGGTCTTAGGAATCCCTTGGCTTAGGGATGTCAATTGGTTCCTATCCATTATTCACTTATACCTTAAATTTAAACATGAGAGTCACCTTATCACAATTTGGGTATCCCACAATGGAATCCTTTGTCTTTGCCTCCTACTACTACTACCACACTTTTAGTTACTCTTATCACTATTGCACCTACTTTTCCATATTCTCATGATGATCTCATGGCTTTGGCACATACTCCTATAGAATCTAGATCTCTTACAGTTCCTACTAAATCTTGTTATACATACACCTAGATCTCCTCCACATGTAGCTTCTACCTCGATTCATGATGGATACATTGGTCTCATAGTCCACCACATATGGACAGATCTTTTCATATGAAACAATCTACTCATGGTCCATAGAGGCCCATTTCATGGTCTCTTCCCCCATGTATTTCCCCTTGTCCATAGAGTCATTGATCATGATCACATGCATACTTCCTTCACACTAGCATATAGTGGGCCCTCGCCCCTATCCTTATTGGATAGATCACTTTGATATTCAAACTTTAGGTGCATATTCTTCCTGCTCACTACCCAATGAATAACTCTTCTTCTAGGTTCAAACACGACTGTTGAGGGTGCATTTAGTTACATGGACCTCTCTTTGCACACATAAACTAGGGTTAACCTTACTCCCTTCTCCTATATGTTCTATTTTATGTTCACATATTTATAAAAAAATCAAAAATATTAGCTTAGATCTTGATTGAATGTATCCTTGCTTTCTCATTCTATTCTATGTTGCACATTTCTTATCATGTTACTTGGATTCATAGTATGCTCTATCATTTTCCATACACACATGTGCATTCACATGGTAATTTTTGAGGTGAATGCATATCACTTATAGGTTTTTATATAATGTATGATGTTTGGCATTTCACCTTACTAGTCCTACTGAGGCTCCTAGGGGCATCTACCTTTCATATTTCTCTATATTCAGGTTATATCATTGCAATATCTACTACTTTCATTCATATTTCCAATTATATATATTGTGGCATACTATCAATTTTTTTCTTACATGCTAATGGGTGCTTCATGTGTAGCATTTGTATTGCGAGACCTACTTTTGATCATGGTTCTCATATTTTTTATATCTTATCTTATTTTCTTATATCTTGATTTTCATTGTTTATGGTGTTATAAATAAACCTTAGCATAATTCATCATTAGTTAATATTTGAATAAATGTAATAATTTAAAGTAATTTTTTTACTTTAACTTAAGTCAATAGAGTGTTAGTTGTCATTAGTTATTAGTAAACTATGAGATAGAGTCTCGTCCCTATGTTTGTGGTAAACTTCTATTGTGTGTGTACCTAGATATCGTCCGTCGGTGATTCTACAGAAATTAGGGGCAATATGTTATTTCTGCATATAGCTTAGTTTAGATGATTCGATCCATTTTTTATGGACTGGATAGAAGTTGTTCAATGCCTATATACATTGCAGCTCTTTCCATTATTTTTTTAATCTTTATATTTGCATATCAATAAAATTGTTAGGCTCCACCCTTGTTTGATCAATAATATTGTTTGATAAATAACATTTGGTATCAGAGTTGCATTCTGATCTAGGGTGAGTGTAGGAAGTTTTAGGGAAGTTTAGGGAGATTTGGAGAAAATATAGAGCTAGGCGGAGCCATATGATAATAATGGTATAAATTTGATACCAAATGATAGAATAGAATAAGATTGCAATGACCAAAGAGGGACTAAGCCTCACAAATATTATTGATCATGAAATCAGATTACATAACAATGCAAGAGCTGTAATATTTATAGATATTAGACAGCCTCATATGGATAGACATGACACCCTAGCAGACACCAACTACGAGATGATAAGACCCATCTCACATGCACATGTAATTACTACTAATACCAATATTGAATGTTATCCAACATAACAATATTGAATGCAAGTCACTAGACTAGAGTGCACATGTTGCACATTATTAAATAAAAGACAATGCAATAAAATGCAATAAATACACCTATGCTAAATTATGCTAACATTCCCCCCCTTAATTTTGCATAGTTTCCAATGAAGTGGAGAGGAACTCTCTGAACAGTGTGAATTTGTCACGTGCAAGTGACTTAGTGAAAACATCTACCTTCTGTTCAGCTGTAGGACAGAACTGGAGCCAGTATGTTGTGCTTCAAGACATGCTCGCATATGAAATGAACTCCGTACTTCAATATGCTTGGTTCTCTCTTTTCCGGTATTACATAACCCTCTGCCGAGTCATATAGACTTCTTCTTGCAAATCTCCATTAAGAAAGGCACTTTTCACATCCATTTGGTGGACTTTCTAACTAAATTGTGCAATAGAGCAAAGATCATCCCGATTGTCTTGATCTTGGTTGTGGGAGGAAATGTCTCCTCATAATCAATGCCTTCTTATTGTGCATACCCCTTTGCTACAAGCCTTGCTTTATACTTGTCAATAGTCCCATCTGATTTGTACTTAGTCTTGAATATCCATCTACATCCAATGGGTTTCTTCCCTGGTGGAAGGTCGACAAGTTGCCATGTGTTGTTCTTCATCACTGACTGATACTCTGAATCCATGACATCTTTCCAAGCTTTTGATTGTAGGGCTTCCTGAACTGTAGATGGCTCAACTTTTTTAACAACTCTGCTCATTAGGGCATAATTGACCTCTTCATGAGCTTGACTGCGAGTTCTAGGTCTAGGATTGGATGATGTGCTAGGTGCTTCATCCAAATTTGCATCTCTTATTAATTGAGTATACCATTTAGGTAACTTCTTAGCTGTTCCATTGGCTTGTGGTGGATCCAAGTTTTCACCATCATCCAATTCATCACTGTCATCTTCAGTGGGAACATCAAATTTTGTCTTCACAAGAGGTGTATTCTGCATGTTTGTTGAGTCGTTGAGTGGAGCATTTTCTTATTTCTTCTCAAAGAACTCAACATCCCTACTTGTGTATACTTTCTTTGCTTTCGGATCCCATAATCTGTACCCAAGTGCTTCTTCACTGTATCCAATGAATATCAGTTTCTCAGCTTTCATATCCAACTTGTTCCTATTCTTCTTGGGTATGTGCATGCTAGCTTTACACCCAAATACTCTTAGGTGTGCAATTGATGGTTTCCGATTTGACCATGCTTCTTGAGGTGTCACTCCTTCAAGAGCTACTGTGGGCACTCTGTTCAACAAATAGACTGTAGTTCTTGCAGCTTCTGCCCAAAATGTCTTTGTTAAACCTGAGTCGTCAATCATACATCGCACCATTTCCATGATAGTACGATTCCTTCTCTCAACTATACCATTCTGCTATGGTGTGTGAGTAGGAGGCATTTGTCGACGAATCCCATGAGCTTCTAGGTAAGTCTTGAACTCATTGCTTGTGAATTCCCCCCCTCGATCTGAGTGGAGAGTTTTGATCTTATGACCAACTTCATTCTCAACAAGTGCTTTGAACTTCTGAAATGTCTCAAAGGCTTGACTCTTGTTTCTTAGACAATATATCCACATCTTTCTTGAGTAGTCATCAACACAAAGCATGAAGTATTGACATCTAGAATGACTTGGTTGCATGGGCCCGCAAAGATTGGTGTGCACCAAATCAAGCTTTCCCTTAGCTCTATATGTGTTCTTCTGGAAGGGTACTCTGTGTTGCTTTCCAGCTAGGCAATTGTGACACTTGTCAGTGTTGTGCTTGAGTGTAGGCAATCCTTTCACCATGTTGCCCTTTTGAAGTGTTTGGAGATAACAAAACTGATATGACCATATCTCGATGCCATAGTTACGTAGATTGTGTGTCTTTGGCCACTAGAGCTCGATCATCCTTGTGGAAAAAATCAAGTTGGAACATGCATCCCACATTGGAGGCTCTTGCTACAATCTTGGAACCTAGTGACTTATCTCTTATCAAGCACACTTTTTCTCCATTATTACTGTCAAAATCTAACTTCAAGTTGTGATCAAGGAGTTAACTAACTGATAGTAAATTCTTGGTCAACCCAGGTACATATAATACATCTGTGATTTTGCAGTTATGCTTTCCAAGAGGTAGTGAAATATTTCCAATCCCCTTGACACTGTATGATGAGTCATCACCTAATGACACATGGTTCTTGTTAGGTGATTCACATAGTGTGTAGAACCAATCCTCGCGTCCAGTCATGTGTCGAGTTGCACCCGAGTCAACATACTAGATATCTTGTGTGGACTTGGTTTCTTCATCAAATTGAGCAGAATACATGTGGTGTCCTTCATCTAAATCATCCTCATGTTCGGCAATGTACCCTTGTTGTTTGGGTTTTCTTTGCCAATTACCATTTTTCTGCCCTTGATTGTTGTTGTTGTTGGACTTCCCTTTATTTGAATTGTTGTTACCTTGTTGGTTGTTGGGTTTTGAATTTCTTGATGAACCCTTTTTGTAGGAATTGTACCAATAATATTTGATGTCATGTCCCCCTCTATTGCAAATGGGACACTTCTTGGTGTTGTCTCGTTGACTTTGGTACCTTTGTTGACTTTGATTTTATTGGGACTTCTTGTGATTGGACTGAAATTTCCCCTTTCCTTTGTGATTGGAAGATAGTGCTTTCTCATCTTCATGATCTTTGTTGTTCATTGCCTCTTCTTGTTGAAGTAGATTGACCAACTTCTCAAAGGTGACTGTGTGTTCACTCATATTGATAGTTGTCACAAAGATTCTGTAGGAAGGAGGAAGCGCTCGCAACACAATTAGTATGAGGTCTTCATCACTTATCTCTTTTCCCAATGCCAATAGAGATGCCCTCAAAGTAGCAACTCGTCTCAAAAAAACTTCAACCTTCTCATTGTGCTTGAACTTGAGAGTATGTAGTTGTGATAGTAGGTTGAGGATGGCATTCTTGTTCTTTGCCTCATAGACTGTGCTCAACTTATCCCATGCATCCTTGGCCGATGTGGCATCTCTAATGTGGGGTTGCACATCGTTTGTTACACTAAACAAGATGATCAACTTGGCCTTTTGATTGGCCCTGTCAAATTGAACTTGTTGTCTTCCATCATCAAGTGATCTTGTTGTTTTTCCATCTACAACTGTCCATAGGTCTTCAAACTCAAGTAACATCTTGATCTTCGGTTTCCATGTAGCATAGTTATCTCCTCTAAGCAGTTGTGAATCTGGCAAGAAGAACTTTGGTGCTTGTGCACCCATTTCTGCAATCTGAATTTCTAAAACTCTGAATTTCTGACAAAGGGTAAGGCTCTTATCACTCCAAGTTTATGGTCTCCCTCTCAATATACCATCAGGCCGATATACCAAACCTTTCTATATACGCTCCCTTCCGATATACCCATTGGTACGTGGAAGAAGATCACCCTTTCAATATACCCACAAGATATGAAAGAGGTGTTAACGCATGTGAAAGAATTTAGTACGTGGTACTTAGACAGTACGGAGAGGGGTTTGTGCAAGCACAAACGGATGGGAGGGCTCAAATGTGTGTGTATTGTGTCCTTATTACTCCTGTCAATTTTATAGGGTCGATGCCCAGATGAAATTTAGGCAGCTGTGTTAGGCGTTAAGTGCAGTAGTATTCGTGATGGCATCACCCGTAAGTGTTTCCTAGAGAGGCACCGTATATACCGAATGCTGCTATGAGATCAAAGATCTCGTGTGATAGAACCAAACATAAAATAAAAAATTTATACTTTTTTTTTTCACTTTATGCACCAAGATTAGTACAAAATACTCCAAAAGTACATCAAAATGAAGTTTTTGTGTCCCCCTTTTACAAAAAGGGTCTAGAATCACAAAATACACAATTTAGGCCAAAAATATTTTTTTACCCCCAATAGGTGTTTTTCCGCTAAATTTAGCGGTGGCTCTAAATGTGTTTGGTGAGCTTCTAAATTTAGAAATCTCCCAAAATTTAGTAATTTCTCCAAATTTTCTAAAAAAATAATTTAATAAAAAATATGGAGAGAGTGGGAATTGAACCACTGACCTGTTTGTTCCCAAGATCCAAACAAACAATCTGAATATTGTTTTCACCTTTTCTCACAAACCGTGATCTAGGTTTTCTCAAATTTTGACACCAGTATTATACAATATTTTTCTTGAAACCCACAAAATTTTAGAAGAATCAGAATCTTATTTTTTGAGATCTTACCAAATTACCAGCTAGATCTGATTTTTTTCGAAAAAAATGATCCGACTTGTACAGACTTTTTGTCATATGTAGAGGCCGAATCTGAAGATGATGTAAACTGCAAAGTTGTGCGCCTCCTTCTTATATTTCCAGAAAAAAAATGGCACATCAATCTGACATTGTATGAAAAAGTTATGTCCTTTTTTCTAAGAGCTATCTGCTGGAATTTTGTTGACGGGACTGCTTCAACCTTTGCTCCCGAATTCTTCACACCTCCACTTTCAGATCTGATTTTTTTTTTTTAGATCTGATCTTTTTTTTTCTTTTTTTTTAGATCTGCAAAAAAAATTTCAAGATCTCTCTCAATTTTTTTTTTTCAAATTTTTTTTTTTAAGATCTGCAATTTTTTTCAAGATCTTTCTCATTTTTTTTTTTTTTTTAAAGATCTCCAAATCTGAAATATTCCAACAATATGTTAGATCAATTGGCTATGCCAATGACTAATAAAAAAATTTACCTTCCAAATAAGTGGATAGGTCAAATTTTAGTTGAGGGATGCTTGGAAGGAATGGAGGTCATGGGATGCTTCAATGACTCTCCTTTGATGCGGATCTTCTTCTCTAATGGATCCTCTCCAATAGTGCTCCTCTTGACCTTGCTTGGATAGAACCTCTCGATACCAAATGATAATAATGGTATAGCTTTGATACCAAATGATAGAATAGAATAAGATTGATAGAATAGAATAACATTTTGGGTTAAAACAACAAAAACAATAGTCTATATACTAAACAAGACTTCCCAATGTAGCTCTTTATGTAATAACACCACGGAAGCATGGTACGGGAATAAGCCATCTATTTCACACCTTAGAGTTTTGGATGTAGACTTAGTATGCACATTCCTAAAAAATAAAGAACTAATTTTGATATGAAGTCAAAAAAACTTATCTTCTTGGGATATAGTGATGAAGAACTTGGATACATAATTATGGATCCAAGAACAAGAAGGGTTTATACTAGTTGGGATGTTGAGTTCTTTGAGAAGAAAGAAGTAGATGCTCCTTCCATACACTCACATGTTGCAAAAATTATCCCTACAAATAGAAGCAGAGGATGGTAATCACCTTGATGACAAAAGTGATGATGGGGAAGATGGTGAAATTCAAACACCCACAAGAACCACTAAACGTATGCCTAAATGGCATACAAGTATGATTAGAGATGCAAAATTGATAGACTTCCCAACACATTTACCATTGGAATGAGGACTTGTAGTATGGATTGAAATGAGGTAAATTTGGCCTTAATGAGGAAATTTGTTTGAAACTATTGAGCCATCCACCATTTGAAGCCTACTACAGTGAAACCTTAGAAAGATGTTATGGATGCGAGAATATAAGTCACTTATGAAAAATAATACATGAAACCTACAAATCTTCCACCAGGAAAAAATTTGATTGGATGCGATGGATATTCAAAATGAAATACAAATCAGATGACATGATTATTAAACACAAGGCTAGACTAGTAGCTAAGGGATATGCTCAAAACGAAGGCATGGATTATGAGGAGACTTTTTCTCCCATGGCTAAGATAAAAACTTTCAGGTTAATAATTTCTCTAGCTACACAATTTGGTTGGAAAATACACCAAATGGATGTGAAAAGTTCCTTTCGTAGTGGTGATTTACATGAAGAAGTTTACATGACTCAACCAGAAGGTTTTGTCATACCGTATAAAGAGGAAAAGGTATGTAAACTCATAAAACTACTATATGGTCTAAAGCGGTCTCCCGGGGCATGGTACATAAAAATTGATGAGCATATCATTCAACATGGATTCAAAAGGAGTCCATACGATCCTAATCTCTATCTCAAAAAGCAAGGGGGAGATAGTGATCATTGTAGATATGTCGATGATCTTGTCATCACTAGAGGATCAATGAGGATGATTAAGTCAACAAAAAAAGATCTAACACGATCATTCTACATGACCGATTGTGATTTTTTTG
Source organism: Taxus wallichiana var. yunnanensis (assembly GCA_018340775.1). Taxonomy (NCBI): domain Eukaryota; kingdom Viridiplantae; phylum Streptophyta; class Pinopsida; order Cupressales; family Taxaceae; genus Taxus; species Taxus wallichiana. Next base: position 605,579,942 of record CM031243.1, read on the forward strand.
CAATATTGTCTTGAAATTAAAGTTTAGAAAACATAAAATCATATATTTGTGTTAAAATTGAAATAAACCAAGACAAATATTGAGAAATTCAATATTATGGATTGTAAGCCATTTTCCACACACACCTATGGAGACAAGACTTCAAATATTTCTAACAAATCCCTCACCATAAGTAAATGTAACTCTCTATCGATAGTTTATCGAGTCTCATCTACTTGACTTACACTAGGTTGGATATCAGCTATGCGATCAGCTATATTTCATGGTTCATACAAGAACCAAGTGTTTCTCACTAGAAATTAGTAAAGAGGATACTGAGATACATCATAGGAACTATGTACTATGGCCTAGAATACAATAAGAACAATAAATTCTTCTTGAAAAGATATTCAAATTTAGGTCATTCAGAAACATAGATGACGGGAAATCCAATTTAGGATTTGTATTCTTTTTGGGATATGGACTAATATCATGGGGGAGTAAGAATCGAGACTTGTGTTTCAAATTACTCCACATAATCATAATATCACGCAGTAGGTGGAGCTATCTATGAATCGATATTTCTCGACGTATACTTGAAGGATTAGGAATACCACATAAAGATCCAACTATCCTACATGTTGATAACGAAGGAGTAGTAAAACTTGTTCAGAATCCAGTTTTCATGAGTGCACCAAACACATTGAGGTGTAGGTACATTTCATTCACGAACATGTTCAAAACCACAACATCCATCTCCAATATTTCCCAATAGATATACAACGTGTAGTTGTTTTCACAAAGTCACTTGTTCGAGACAAATTTGAGGGTTATAGAGAATTTCTCTCCTATTCAATTGAGACCATGCTTGAATTAAGGGGGAATGTTAGAAATAAAACTTAGCATAATTCATCATTAGTAGATATTTGAATAAATGTAATAAGTTAAAGTATTTAATTTTTTACTTTAACTTAAGTCAATAGGTGTTAGTTGTCATTAGTTTTTAGTTAACTATGTGATAGGGTTCTCATCCCTATGTTTGTGGGAAACTTCTATTGTGTGTGTACCCGGATATCTCCTGGTAGTAGTTACTAAGAAAATTAGTAGTAGATATTTCGAATATAGCTTAGTTTAGATGATTCGATCCATTTTTTATGGACTGGATAGAAGTTGTTCAATTCCTATATACATTGTAGATATTTCCATTATTTTTGTAATCTTCATATTTTTATATCAATAAAATTGTCAGGCTCTACCCCTGTTTGATCAATAATATTGTTTGATAAATAATATTTGGGCTATGACCTATATTCATTACTTTTTTCTTGTATCGCATTAAAGGATACAATTGTCTTGCGACATCTTGAGTGGTCTCCCTACTAGAGTAGGTATTTACCTTAGCTCATGTTCACCTAGGTACTTTATTTACCTTTATTGTATTTATCCTCACCCACTTATGTGTGTGGATATTTCTTTTATATTATTTAGATATTAGGAAGATATTATCTAGTTGTTAGGTATAGTTCTTTCCTTGATATATGGTATTGACTAGATCTTTGATGACTAGTTCTTTCCTAAATCTATGGTCTTGACTAGTTCTTTGATGACTAGTTATTTTCTTGATTTATGGCTTGATCTATGACCTTGACTGGTTCTTAGATTGATCTTCCTTACCTATATAAGCAAGGCCCATTCTCATTGTAATCATATACATGAGAGTTCCATAATAATATATGATATTATTGCTCTTTGTTTGCAAATTATTTTGTAAAGTTATTCTGGTGAATTTCTTTCAACTTATCAAATGTGGTGTGCTATGATCATCTGAGATCTTCATGGCTTGGAACGATCTTATTATTACTCTTTTCATGGTATCAGAGTGATATATGATGTAGACATCCATTTGTGCCGAAAAAAAGAGAAATAGTCGTGTAGCTTCCTGGATGCATTCTTTTCCCCTCTGGATATTTCTGTTTTGGATGCGAGTCTTTTATCCATTGCACGTAGATCTATACCATCTAGGTACATTCTTTTATCCATAGGATATAGTCGTGTACCTTTTGGATGCATTCTTTCACCCTCTAGATATTTCTATTTTGGATGCATTCTTTTATCCACTTGAGGCATATCTCGTGCCCTTTGGTTGCATTATTTTATCCATTAGATAAAGGCATGTACCCTATGGATGCATTCTTTTATCCATTGGAGATAAACGTGTACCCTTCGGATCTAATGATATACCCTCTACATATTTAGGTTTTGGGCGTAGGATTTTATCCTTCGAGATGCAAGTGTGTATCATGTGGATGCACTCTTTTACCCTCTGGAAATTTGGGTGTCACATGTACCTTTAAAAAAAATCAGCATTAAAATATTATTTTTTAATAACAAAACCTTCTAGAGCTCATAAATTTTGATTTGTAGCTCATATTAAGGTGATTGTTTTTTGAAATTGTGTATTTTTTTAGATCTATGCATTGGTGACATTTTTATACACATATTTCAAATGTAAAAGGTACTTTTACTCATTGTAATATTTACATGCACTCAATTATAAAGTTCCAAATTTGGGGGTGTTGTAATCACTTGTGGACACAATTTCGGTTGAGCCCGACGTCCTAAACTTTTAGGTGTTACATTCTTGTATCTATCATGGATTTTGAGAATGATATGCTTTTCTCCAAAGTGTGTAGACTTCAGGAGGATATGGTCAAATTTTTGGAACAAAATAGATCACTTAAAAGAAAAAATCTCTTCTTCATAACCTCATTTATGAGAAATATACACTAATACACTCCCTACAACAGACACTTTCTCGCTTACAAGTATCATCCTCATATTATGGATAGTCATATTCATGCTCCTAGTCCACTTACAATTGTTGCTTCTATACCCACCGGCCTTGATCAACTAGTTTATGAGCCTACTACTGCTCCCGATGCTTGAAAGCCTATGAGGCTTATTACTCTATGCTCTTCCACATATGTGCCTATTGCAATAACACATGTTGTGTATCCTACTTCTACTCACATGCATGGCTCTTTTGAGAAGCATACCATTGCATTTGGTTCTCGCATGCTTCGTTCTATGGGTTTCACTAGTGAAGGTATTGGTAGACATTCATAGGGTATTGTTTCCCCTATTCCATATGTTAAGTGGAATTATCACCATGGCATTGGTTTTCGAGTAGGTACTTCATTGGGATCACACATTATAGATCCTATTTTTGTTCACTCGACTCTTTCCGAGGATCATGAGCTACACATGAGTTTTGCACCTTCACTCAGGCTTGAGAAACCTGATATTTCAGTTATCAGACATGATCGACTTGACACACATTTTGATGTTCCTTTGCATGAACCCATTATGAATTTTGTACCAAGTCATTTGAAGGCATCTTCTTCATCCATCCGTGTGTGTTTGGAGTGGATATATGATCACTCATGGAAGCGACATATGAATTTTTTGAGAGGATTCTATAGGTGTGGCTCTTCCACCATTTGACCTATTTCTCCACTTTCTATACCTTCGCATTGTAATGCTCTTTGTTTTGAGAATTTTTCTTTACTTGAGTGTAGTGTATATCTCTTATTTTTTGAGAGATTTTATATTTTTATTTTTGACATTTTTGGCATGTTGTGAGTCTCTCTTGTGTGGGAACTATTCGTGAAGCCCGGTGTTATTTTTAGTGTTTGAGTAGTTGTTTTGACAACTCATATAGATTTGTAGCATCACTCTTCCCATTCAACACTATAGGAGGGTGTGGTGTTTATATTGCTTCTTCGGGTTTTGTGTCCTTGCCTTGTTACCTTGGATTTTCTTAGATCATGACACTCCCATTTCTTTTGATATCATTTCCTTGCTTTGTTTCCTTGGTTATTGTTATTGGATTGTGGCACACCTATTTGTAGTAGTTGATCTTGATTCTTTGGGTTTTGAGTCCTTGCCTTGTTACCTTGGCTTTTCTTGGATCGTGGCACTCCAATTTCTTTGGATCTCGTGTCCTTGCCTTGTTTCCTTGGTTGTTCTTGGATCATGGCACACCTATTTATAGCTTGATTGATCAAATTATGTTTGGTGTTCATTTTTCATTTTTGACATCACTTTGTTGATAGTATCCTTGTATGGAGCTATTATGGTGAAGCCCATGTATCAATTCTTTTTTAGTTTTGTGATCAAGCGGTGAATTCAAACCACAATGCACACCAAACATTTTCAGCATTATACGAGTTTTTGAGCCGAGTTTCTTGGGATGCCTTGTAGCGGGTTTTTTCTCTTTATACTTTGTTGTTACTAGTTTTCGGTACCTTGCGGTGTCCCTTTCTTCCGGTTATTGTACATGAGTACCTCATCAGGCCTAGTTTTCAGGACTCATATTGTGGATATGCCACTTTTATTTTGGGCCCCTAACTTCACTTGAGGGGGTGTTAGAGTAGGTATTTACCTTAGCTCATGTTCACCTAGGTACTTTATTTACCTTTATTGTATTTATCCTCACCCACTTATGTGTGTGGATATTTCTTTTATATTATTTAGATATTAGGAATATATTATCTAGTTGTTAGGTATAGTTATTTCCTTGATCTATGGTATTGACTAGATCTTTGATGACTAGTTCTTTCCTTGATCTATGGTATTGACTAGATCTTTGATGACTAGTTCTTTCCTAAATCTATGGTCTTGACTATTTCTTTGATGAATAGTTATTTCCTTGATTTATGGCTTGATCTACGACCTTTTTGGTTCTTATATTGATCTTCCTTTCCTATATAAGCAAGGCCCATTCTCATTATACTCATATACATGAGAGTTCCATAATAATATATGATATTATTGCTCTTTGTTTGCAAATTCTTTTGTAAAGTTATTCTAGTGAATTTATTTCAACTTATCAAATGTGGTGTGCTATGATTGTCTGAGATCTTCATGGCTTGTAATGATCTTCTTATTGTTCCTTTCACCCATTGTATTCTACCAACTACTTGATGTGTCTTTTACAATACTACTATGTGTTGTCACTTGTTTCTATTATATCATGTATAATTGTTTGTAACTAACACTTTTAGATAGCCTTTTTCCATTATTTTCATATTTCATTGTTTTTACCATATGTATTCCATATTTCCCCTACATGAGTTCTATTTTATTTGTACACATCAATTTTAGCTTGCCTCATTTGGGTCATGCTCACCTTTGTCCATCTCACATACCCCAAATGAGTGAAGGAAATAATCAAGTGACTATTTCACCCACTCAATAGTTCATAGAGAACATACATAATGGGAAAACAAATCAAGGTACACAAAAACTAATAAGTGGGTCCAGAATTGAAATTGGGCCTAAAATCAGTCCAGGATTGAAGCACTTAATACAGGGAGGACCGGTGGATGCTAGTGTCCCACCTAGGCATTCATGTCTTGTGGGTGGAAATAATTATATTATAAATCAACAATTTCTCATTGATAGTAGTTTATAATTTTCAACAACACATACTTGGTTAAAGTTACTATCAATAATAATAAGAAAAAAATCAATGAGATGTTACACATTTTAATCAATAAAACTAATTTATTTATATGACTCGGTGACCAGCTTTACATTAGGTTTGTGACCATCTATAGTGGAACTTATCCATGGGGAATCATTAAGGGTTAGAGATAAAATCTGACTGCTCTCCCAATACTCTTCACTTGGCAGGAGGATGCCCAAATTCAAAGTTCAGTGGCAGGAGGCTCAAATCCAAAGTTTAGTGGTAGGACAATCAAATCCATAGTTTGGTGATAGGACACCCAAATCCTTATTATTATTATAACCATCTCCAGGGCACCAAACATGCAGAATAATTCTATCTCTTCTCTCATGACACATAGGTATATTCTATCCTTGATTCACTTGTTTTTCAATACACATTTCTATTTTGACATGTACTAAGTTAAAGTTCAATTTCATTTATTATAAGCATTTCCTATACATATTGTAGCTCCAACCTTGCTTTGAAAAAGGAAAACACACAAATAAAATAAGGAACAATCTCAAGCACAATATTTTTCGAAAAGGTAATGTCTATGGAAAACACACATACATCACTTCTACTACACATGTAAAATTCAACCCTAAGATTCTTATCCTCTTTTATATTCCAAAATAAAAACTTCATAATCTTTGTTTGGCAAGGTAGCAAGCACATTCCTCATTCAACATGCTATCAATTACAACTCCTTTGGCTCTCCATTAGGTACACTCTTATCTACTTTATACAATCAAATATTCATTCACCAACATAAAGTGGGAAAAATTTAGTCACGAAATTGCTCACTTTACATTTACATCATTCCTATAATTATTTCATTATATATATGATTCCTAAGTGAGAAAACTATACATTAACATCATATATTTTTCTTTTACATTGCTTTATCCTCTTACACACTCTTCTTATTTACATTTCTATAATGACCACTTTACTCTTAGATATTTGACAAAAAAATGACTCACTTTGTATTTAATCTTATATCCTCGAGAGAATCTTAGATAGTACTACCCATTAGGGACAAGAACACTAAGGAACTATTGTCCCCTTGTGGCACTTTTGTCCTTTTCCCTCTTTTTGTGATTTTAAAATGTTACATTAGTTGATACCTTTTCTAAAATATTTCTTATGACTTCAGTTGGATTGTATTTTTGTTAATGAAAAAAATTCAAACAAGGGAATCATATATATACATGAATTACTTACCATTATTTAGGATAGAAAATTTGGGGATAATACTTAGTATCTACTTTTGGGCAAAGAGAAACATTCAAAGAGTGCATTTGGTCTGCATTAATCACTACATAGGAAGAGATATTTCTACATTCCATCTCACACATTCTTCTTAGGGGAAGTAGTTGTATCCTACTATATTGGTGTGATTTTCATAAGGGAAACCTAGCTTGAGTGACACAATCCAAATCACGCACACCGAACTACATAGAGTCCGAAATGTAGTAGAGAGCTTAGTTATAATCACATTGGGTGAACTCTAAGGTCAATCGACTCAAGCATATGCAATATTTTTTCATCTAATGTTTTCTTGAGATTTTTGTAGGAATACGGGGTTTGTTTTGTAGGTATAAGTGTGATACGAAACACTAAAGTGAAGTGGATGCAAAAAATAGTGAAAGGAAGAAGCTAAGTTTAGACCCTAAAAATACTAGAAGTAGAGTTGTTGCATGGACACTAACACCCAATTCAGACACCAACACCCGATCGGTCATGTCCTCATCCAGGTGGTCTTGTCTGAAGAGGTTCTAGATCTCATTTTTCTAGAAATAGATTATATATTCCAAGTATAGCCTATCCCAACCGGATTATATCCTAGAATCAGCCTAGATCTACTGCAGTACAAGATAATCCATTCTCATCTCCTATCTTGTACACTTGCTTGTATTTTTCATGTTAGATCTTGTTTCTTATTATTATATTTATTTATCTCATTCCTCTTCTAAATATTTAAATTTATTTAAATCACTACTTAATGTCTTAGCAAGATCACAATCATCTCAAACATATTTCAAAGTGATTTAAATCGTCAACTAACCACATTAATCTATATATCACATATTGGGTGGATAACTACATGTTTTTGAGGCCTCTCTAGAATAGTGCTAATGTAGGTGATGCATGGATTATACTTCATCCCTAGCATTAACCTTTTAACAATGTCTTTCATCCGTGGTTAGGGTTTGATTTCTATTCAACGATTTTATATGGTTTTAAGATTGTCGACACTTAAGGTTTGATAGCGATACATATTTCAATACTACCAAAGGTTATAACAAGATACAAAACCTCATTCAAGTACATATAATACCATACAACATGTCTTATATCATACATACAATCATGTTAGAGGTGTATGGTTCTTACCAAAGGTGCAATTTTAAGTCATATTTTCCATAACAAAGCATCTACAAGTTTATTTACCCCTAATTGGTCTAGTCTATGCACTCATATCTCTTCTACACCACTCTATATAGATAAGTACATCTCTTATATTTTATATTTGATCTTATAGGATATTGTAAACACTAATTACAAGTACCAATATGTCATTCTAATATTGGAATAATGTCAATATAGGAAATGCATGGATTATACTTCATCCCTAACATTAACCTTTTTACAATGTCTTCCATACATGATTAGGGTTTGATTTCCATTCAACTGATTTCATATGGTTTCGATATTTTCTTACACTTAAGGTTTGATATCAATACATATTTAAATACTACCAAAGGTTATAACAAGATACAAAACCTCATTCAAGTACATCTAAGACCATACAAAATGTCTTATACTATACATCCAATCATGTTAGAGGTGTATGGTTTGCATGTTTATTTACCCTTAGTTGGTCCAATATGTGCACCCATATCTCTTCTACACTACTATACATAGATAATTACATCTCTCCTCTTATATATTTGATTGCATAGCATATTGTAAACACTAATTACAAGTACCAATATGTTATTCTAATATTGCATAGTGAATGTTTGAAGTTAATTAATCAAAAAAATCCCTTAGTATGGAACCTTGCATTTATTTTTTATTTTTTTATGCCTTCCATAACAATATATTCATCTTAAAAAGGGTGTAAACATGAAGATATTTGGAAGCAAAATCCTAGAACCCTTATACCGCCATCGTTTATGAAAATTCTCTTTGTCAAGAATGATATGAAAAATAGAGGATAATAATGGAACAACATGGAACATAGATGTCATCTTAGAAGATGAAAGGATGGCTATATATAATACCATGAAATTTTCAGAATGGGGAAGTAAATAGAAATGATACAACACTCAAATATGAATTGTAGAAATGACTAGAACATTTCACAATTTGCATTGGTTCCATGGGTGTAGGATGCATTTGTAGTAGCTCCTTCAACACCCTTGTAAAATATGATGTGGATACAATATTTTTAAGGAAGAGGGTGAAAAATATGCATTCTAAGCATCCGCATTGTCACAATACAAGACATAATTAGGTGAGGGATATAGCCCACGTGGAATCTATGTTTAAGTACAAGCCCATAAACCCTAAGAATTTCATTGCCAAATATTAAAACAATGTTCTATTCTACCATCGTTGAATGTCTAAAATTTAATGGATTATTGCAATGGCATTGTTGTGTTTTAAGAACATAAGTGCGGAAGGAAAACCAAAATAAAATGGTAACAAAAATGAGTTGGAGGGCATGGTGTGTGATTCCATTCAACCCTTTTTAAACATACACCAACATCCTCATAGTTGCACTAAAATGGGAGTTTAGAGAGGGTCATAGAAACCATCAAATCTCAATAGAAGGTGGATTATGTAAATGTTTATTTCCTCTTCATTTTTTTAGTCATCATTGTCTTTGATATCATCCCCCACCCTGTCACATATTTTCAATTTTCATTCTTCATTGTTTTATTTGTAATCTCCTTTTTATACCTTGCACAATTTTTCTTGTTATATTTTCAATGATCTGGGAATTATTTTTCTTCTAAATCAATAGTTCCATAACATAAGAATGTTTTAATTTTGTGAAGAGTATTATCAACCATAAGATTACAATCTTCAAATGTGAAATTCTAAATAAAATAATATTTCAACCATCCCCAATTGCGCATTTTTCTTCTTCTTTCTTGATGAACATACCATGCTTTTGGTAGTGGTGTCAATGTTTCTAGGAATATATGGACCCACCATTTTATCTCTATCTCCTAAATTTTATAAGTTTCAATGCATTTCTAAATATGTATTTATGGGCATCCTTCCACGTAATAGTTAGGATAATTATTTGAAGTCCTATCATCTAGTGTAAATCTTGACCACAACATTTTTGTGAATTATTCCTAAGTTAGCATTGTTTTACCATTTTATTTATGTTTTGGAATGTGATGACACGAGATAGTGTTATGGGTGAGGAGGAATACCTTTGTCTTGGTCGGGCCGATTGTGAGGTTAATGCGCATGTTCAATTCTTGATCCGATGGTGACCGTGAGAGCTTATTTTGGCTAGGAGGAACTACCTAAAATATAAAACAAGACCACCAAAGAAGATTTAAATAATATATGACAGTGGATTGCCTAGCGTATGCTAGATTCAGGGAAGTGTGATACTTCCTAGAAGGCTTTCAACCCACTATTTTATAAAACAAATTATGAAGTAACTGAAATGCGTACATAAATGAATCTAGTGCTAGTATTCTGATTTGGGTACCTCAGATCACTATCAACGTCGATCTAATTAAATACTAAAAACTATGCAGGTCAAGGTCTTCAAGTCAGGTTGTAGGTTGTTCGGGTGGTGGTCGCAGGTCACAGACATGGTCTTAACAGGGTTGGGTAAGGTGTTTGGGTTGTTTTGGTAGGTAGGTGGTTGTTGGTTTACACAGTGTTGGAAGACATAGAGACCAGCGTTGGTCGAGTATGACCGATCATGGTTAGGTAGAACCGATGATGGTTATGGGCAACCAACGCCGATACAACCGGATGATAAGATTCAATAAGATTTGTTAGTGGAGTTTGAGTTGAGGTCAGGACAAGATGATAAAGGGTATAACAAGGTATATAGGGATCCTAGGAACACTCAAAAATATGTAGGGGTTGGGATAGGCAGTTTTATGGTGTGGGTGGAGGGATGGATGAGTTTACAGGCAAGTAAATGGTGGGGGAATGGGGGTGCAAGTGGAAACTAATAATAGCAATAGAAGAACCCAATAGACTGAAGTAGAAATAGATGATGTAGATAAAAAGTGTACTTACTATGGTGCAGGTTCAAATGCCTGGATAGTGATGACAGTTGATCAGAAGAATGGTGTTTGGTACCGCAACAGTGTTTCTCGAAATGTTACCATGAGTGCAATACCTTTCGATCTGTCCTGGTGTTGGCTATTGATGTCTTTAGGTGTGAAAAGGCTCTAGTTCTGCTTGCATGTAGTTCTCTTCTCGTCCCCTTGATCTCAAAATGTGCCAACTAACAAACAAGGTTTCCAAGGTGAATAAATGGTAACCAAAGATGGTTCCTGGTTGACCGATGTCGGTTTCGGATGACCGGCGTCGGTTAAGGTGGGATTCCTTAGGTTTACTAAAAATGGTAGATCTCGCAACATTTGGGTCAGTCTGTTCATTTATTCATGGATTAGAATGGATGTTATGTTTTTATGAGTGGGAAGGTGGTTAGAGGAATAATAGGCCTTGATTTTTAGGGTTGAACCAAGTCTTATTCATTTATGGAAACATGCTATGAATAGGTCTATGGTGAGGTGTCTAGGTGAGGTGTGCATCCATTTAATTAAAGTAATTAAATTAATAATGGGGTGAGGATGGGTATTAATTTAATTTGTAAATAATTAAATCAATATTAATGTGGGGTATAAGGGTCATGGTTAGGTGAATGTGTTTAAGTTGGTTCTTTGAAAGGGGACTAAGGGGAGTGTGACCTAATTTTGGTGTCTACATTTTTCCCCTTTTGTCACATGGCTTGTATTGGTAAGCGACGCTGACAAAAATAGGAAATGGTTATGTTGAGTGTAAGTGACGGTGGAGTTGCCCTAAGCATGGGTGAAGGTAACCCCCCTCAAACTAGGAACCGATGAGGTGAGAGATGGAAGTGATGAGTGGTTTGATAAAATGAGGAGGTGGGAAAATGTAGATGATTAGGTGTATTGGGTAAAGGTAAAAGGTCAAATTAGGTAAACATGGAAATGGGTCAGGGTCAAAGGTAGAGGAAGTTGAACGCATGCACATGTTGTAAACTGCAGCACGGTACTAGGTTGAGAAGCTTTCAAACTCTACACCGGCTAAGGTCAATAGGTATATCCAAACCAGGTTGAAGTGAGTCTGGTATCCAAGGTATAATATATGGTGTGGAAACAAAACAGAGGTCAAGTGCAGGAACATTTAGGTATGTTCCGGTACACCAAAGGTCAGGTCAGGATAAATAACATGATAATAGGAAATGTAAGGTTAGTAGGCCAAACAACACGGGTAACCACGTCGCAAGGTACAATGAGCACAGAGGGTCAAAGGTCACAAAAATTGGTTCAGGTCAAGGTAGATAGGTAATAACATGGGTAAGGCCAAGGTAAGGTTGGTAGGCTGAACAACACGGGTAACCACGTCACAAGGTATAGCGAGTACGAAGGGTCAAAGGTCACAAAACATGGTTTAGATAAAGGTATATAGGTAACGGCACGAATAAGGCCAAGGTATAGGTAAAATAAAAAATCCTAAGACGTAGCAAAGGCAATGTAGGGGTAGGTTGGGTTTGTAGGTATGGTTCAATGGGTGTTTGGGATGATAAAAAGGTGCGTTGGCATGAATGGTGGTAGGAAAAAGGTAGCTTAGCAAGGCCAAATAATTAGCAGGGTGGACCAATGTTGGTTATAGGGTGACTGACATCGGTTGCTAGGGCATAAATAGGACTGACGTCGGTTAGGTCGGGATGGGTTTATAAAACAAAAATTCCATAGTTTTACAAAATCATTTTTTTATTGTACCTTGTATCGAGATGGTGAGGATGTATATGAGCGGCTTGAGATGTTTGTATTTAGTTGTATCTGTGTACATATGTATGTATACACGATGTTATGATTTATAAATGATGATATTTATAGGTGGAAACCATGTGGATTAGGCATGATAGAGTCGAGTTGGTTTAGGCATGGTGGAGTCGGGTTAGGTTAGGCATAGTTAAATGTATGTCATAGGCATGATTGGGTGTAGGTCATAGGCATGGTTGAATTTAGGTCATAGGCATGGTTGAATGTAGGTCATCGACATGATTGGGTTAGGTCAATTTAGGCATGGTTGAATGTCCAAGTTGTAGGTAACATGAGGGAAAAATGGTGATGTATATACAGGTTATGGTTTAAATTTCCACATATGTGCTATAATGGAAATGTGAAAATGAGAAATGAATGATTCGATGATGTGGTAAAAATGTGTATTAATTGATGCTTGTTTGGTTTAATTTCTAGTTATTGATATAAAATGGAAACTAACTAGGGTAGAATGTGAATAGGAAAGTGAAAGGGGTAATTGGTTAGGTTAAAGAGTGGCCAAGCTAACCTCTAAGGGTCCCATTCCCTAGGAGTGCTACCTACATAGCCTCGGTGAAAAGGGGCCTTAGGCCGATGTAGTTATCCCATAAGCTAGGGAAGAATATGATGAAGTAGAGGAATGGGTTGGTAGGTGTTAGGCATGGTTGAGTGTAGGTCATAGGCATGATCAAGTTGAGGTCATAGGAATGGTTGAGTTTGGGGCATAGGAATGGTTGAATGTAGGTCATAGGCATGATTGGGTGTAGGTCATAGGCATGGTTGAGTTTAGGTCATAGGCATGGTTGAATGTAGGTCATAGGCATGATTGGGTGTAGGTCATAGGCATGGTTGAGTTGTTTTTAAATATAGGTGTCGATGATATGGTCTTGTATAGGATAATCGATAAGTAATGAGGAAGTTGAATAGTAAGAGGTGGAAAAAGAGCTGCATAATTAAGAAGATCCTTAATGAGTCGACCATACCCTAGATGGGCTAATGAACGTAAGACCCTAAAGGCCTTGCATAATGGAAAATTTTAAGGGTGAATAAAGTTGCATAATCACGAAATGTCGTGGTTACTGCAAGTCCCTTGAGTAAAGAGTAAATTAGGCTGAAAAAAGGCAATGAGGTGAGAATGGGTAGTTTAGCGTAACCTAGTGCACAAAAGCATGTTTTGCTTGGCAAGAAACATAGGATTAAAAATAAGCAAGTCCATGAAGAAAATTTCATCATTTTCTTCATTTTTTAAATATTTTAATAGACTGATCAATGTGGGAAGTCTATATGGGATGAGTATAGTATCTCCTTGAGGTCTTCGCAAAGCTGATTGATGCGGGAAGCTTCTGGATATTTTTATTGTATTTTTGAAATAACTTTATATAGTTGTCCTTCAAGGGAGTAGTCTATTTATAATAGTGGAAATAGAGTGAAGAGATGTCCCTTTTGAGGGAGTCATCTTTTGTTGGAAGTTTGACTCAAGGATTTACATCCCTTTCTGTGTTTGGACGTTTAAGTCATGGACAAGACTATAGAGGAAGATTAGATTCTCTTTCGAAGACATAACCATAGTACATAGGAGTTAAATATGAAAGGGGTGGTTTCGAATGATGAATGACCATGGGATTCCATCTTGGAGAAGATGAAAAGTATCCATGAGAATCATGCTATGAGTAGATCCGTGGTACTCATATTGAAGATAAGGATGAAAGGTGACGGGTAATCACATGATTCTTGTTTAGTCATGGATCCTCAAAAATAGGTAATATGGAAGGTGAACAACACTCAAGGGATAAGCGATCAACGACAGAAAGTGATATAGGACTTGATGTCAACAATAAAATGGTCGAATATGCAAGGCATTAAGAGGCTTAGGTTTAGGTTTACCTTCGAGTGAAGACAAATGATAAGCACCTGATCCATAAGCATGGGTAATGATATAGGGTCCAAGCTAATTAGGAGCAAATTTTCCCGATTACTTTTTTCTTGCTTTGGTTACATGTTGATTTTCTTTTAGGACGAGGTCACCGACCTGAAAGGTTCATTTGTGAACATGTTTGTCGTAGGCATGTTTGATACATTTTTGGTAGATTTGGAGATGGTCAAGAGCATTGAGACGACGTTCATCTAATAACTCAAGTTGTGCCAAACGATCTTGGTGAAAGTCATCATCGTTGAGCATGTCTTGTAGTGAGATGTAGAGAGATGGAATCTGGACTTTGAAAGGTAAGACAGCCTCGGTACCGTAGACTAGAGAAAAATGTGTGGCAGCAGTCGAAGTGTGAATACTAGTGTGATAATCCCACAAAGTGAAAGGAATGTGTGAATGTCAATCCTTGTCAGTATTGTCAACAACTTTCATAAGAATTTTGTTCAAGGTTTTATTGATCAATTTGGCTTGGCCATTAGTTTGTGGGTAATAAGGTGATGAGAAACTAAGTTGGATTCCATAAGCGTCGCAAAGATTATGAAGGATTTTGTTTTTGAATTTCTTTCCATTATCAGTGATGAGGTGGTGAGGAACACCAAAGCGAAAAATGATGTGATGGTTGATAAAATCAAATATTTTCTTAGATTTTGTAGAAATGAGGGGAATGGCTTCTACCCATTTAGTGTAATATTCAGTAGCGGTTATGATCCATTGGTGGCGTTGTGAAGAATGGGGATTGATCTCACCGACAAGATCCAAACCCCATTGAGAGAAAGGCCAAAGGTCTCGTGCGACCTACAAGGCATGACTAGGTGTGTGATGGAGATTAACATGTTGCTAACATTTCACACAATGCTTGACATAATCACAACAATCACGGTTTAAGGTTGGCCAATAATAGCCAAGGTGAAGAATGCATTTTGTGATAGCTAAACCACTAAAGTGACCTCCACAAATTCCATCATGAACTTCCTTAATGGTGTAGGGAATTTCAAAACTTGTAAGGCATCATAAGAGAATATTGTCAAAGCCATGCTTATAAAGGAGACCACCCATGATGACATAACGAGAGACACTTTTAAGAAAGGCCTGTTTTCTATTACAAGTGAGATCAGTGGGTAAAATGGAAAGGGAAAGATAGTCTACATATTTCTTATACCAAAGGTCATGTGGGTCAGGTGCAACGGTTCCAATGGAGTAGACCTCACAAGGTAAATAAGAGGGTGATTGTAGCCTTTATATTATGACAAATATTTTAGAGTCACTGGGTGAAGAAGGTATTTGAGAAGCCAACTAGGCCATGGTATCTACAAATTTATTGGTAGAACGTGGGGTGGTTTGAAGTTCGTAACGATCAAAGTGGTCAAAAGTATATCTACGTGATGTTTATACTTTTGAAGTATCTCATTACGACACTGGTATATACCATTGACTTGGTTTACGACCAGCTGGGAATTGCCAAAGATATTTATGGACTTAACATCTAAAGAATACATAGTCCTGGAGGCCCAATATGAGTGCTTCGTATTCGGAAATATTGTTTATACAATCAAAATCAAGTTTGAAAGACAAAGGCATAGGTTAACCATCAAGAGGAATGAGGATAACACCAGCCCCACCCCCTCGACACTTGGATCCACCGAATAAGAGTGTCATTTGGTAAGTTGGTTTATCTAAGGAGAGGGTAATTATGGATTAAATGCCCTGGGAAATCAAAGTTAAAGGGTGATTCCCGAAAGAGGTGCGTTAATGAGTTGGTCAGCGATAGCCTGGACCATGATGTACTTTTGATGTATGAATTTGAGGTCGAGGTCGGAAAGAATCATAAGCCAACTTGTAGCATGTTGATGCTGATAAGGTTTAGCATACATATAGTGTAAGGGGTTAGTATTGGTAACAACAAAGGTTTTGTGGTTGAGTAGGTAATGGTAGAGTTTGGTAGCGATGAAAACTAAGGCTAAGTAGAGTTTTTAGTATGGGTATATCTAATTTCGTAGTCCAGAAGGGTATGAATTATGTAATAAACCACTTTCTCTCGGTGTTGCTTGTCGCGATGAGTGAGCATGGCACCTAAAGAATGGTCAGTGGTGGAAATATATAGGTAAAAGGTTTGGTCATCTTTAGGCGGAGCGAGCATTGGTGGTTAAAGAAGGTAATGCTTCAAAGAAAGCTTTATGGCATTCATCATCCCATTTGAATGAAATGTATTTCTTGAGAAGATGATGAAATGGTTAAAAGCGGTCGAAAAGATGCGAGATAAAATGATGAATGGAATGGAGCTTACCTTGTAGGCTTCGAAGTTGATGGAGATTAGTAGGCGAGGCATTTCCAAAATAGCCTTGAATTTAGTAGGATCAACTTCTATGTCATGCAAAGAAACGATGAAACCAAGGAGTTTTCCTGAAAGTCTCTTGCAAAGACGCACTTCTTTGGTTGAAGATGAACACAATACTTAATGAGGTGATCAAAGATGACCTTAAGGATGGTCAGGTGTTCGGTTCGATGTTTGGATTTGGCAAGCAGATCATCTACGTAATCTTCCAATATGCGATGCATGATGTCATGGAAGATGTAAGTCATGGCTCGTTGGTATGTAGCGTCGGCATTTTTAAGGCCAAAAGGCATGACTCAATAGCATAAGGTCCCCCAAGGGGTGATGAAGGAAGTCTTGTGTTGATCTTAGAGCTAGTAATATTTGATTGTAACCGAAAAACCGTCCATGAGTGATAGCATTTCATGGCCAACGGTGAGATCAACTAGTTGGTCAATGCCTGGTAGGGGAAGTCATCTTTGGGACAAGCTAGGTTGAGGTCACGAAATTCTATGCAAATGCGAGTCCCCTGTTGCCTTTGTGATAGGAATGATGTTAGAAATCCATTGGGGATAGTCAATGGGTAGGATGAAGGAAATTGAGAGAAGGTGTTGAAGCTCTTCTTTGACCAGAAGAGCAATGCGAGGATGCATTTTTCACAACTTTTGTTTGATGGGTTTGGCATCAAGAATGGTTATGATATTGTGGACCATGATTTTTGGGTCAATATCGGGCATATCGACATAGGACCAGGAAAAAGTGTTGCTATGGTCCCGAAGGAAAGAGGTAAAATCTTCATGTTCAAAGAAGATCTAAAGATTGGCTTATATTAAGAATATGTGGGTCATCATGAGTGTTAATGTTGATTCTAATTGTCGATTAGTTCAACATGGTTTGCATCTCAGAAGGTAACGATTGGTGAATATAAGAATCTTCCACACCTAGGTAGGTGAGGATGGACTCATCATCCTGACATTGAACGAAATTAATAAAAGGTGTATCATCATCAATCATGTTAGGATATAGGAATGGGAGAGAAGAGGGAGCCTCACCATCGCATTGATAGGTTAGAGGTCCCAGAGAAATTGTGTTTATGAAAAAAAAAGTTAGGAGGAATAGATTCAGGATCTATGGACTCCGTGGGTGAAGATGGTGACGTGGGTGAATGAGGCGGGGAAGGTTTTCTTCCTGAATGAGGTCGATAAGAGCCTTCTTGGGAGGTTGTGCGCCAAAACCAATGCCGCTACGGTCATTGTGTTTACGAGTGGTACAGGAGATGATAGTATGGTGGCCTTGTTCGTAAAAACCGAAGCCAAATCCTTTCCACATGCATCGGTGGAGGAAAGTGTGAGAAAAGTAGTGGTTAGTGAGGGAGTATAGGTTGGATGAAAATGGTTGTGTTTGAGATGGAGGTTCGGGTGAATAAGTGGCAATATCAAGTCCCCCATACATTAGATTAGTGTGAAGGTGGGGAGGGCCATAAGGAAAAACCTCACCTACGTGGTAATCATAGCCAAGATGATGATGTAGGTTTCCATACTCTTGCGGAGTGAGGAACGTGTCGATTTTGTATAGGAATTACTCCCCCAGAGTGAGGAATTGAAAGAAACCTTCTAATAGATCAATGGTCAATATGTGGGTAGTGGGGATAAACAACTTGCTAGATGATTGGGAAGTAGGTGAGTCAGTGGTAGAGGTGTGGTGGCGGTAGGGAATAACAGGGTTAGATGTGGGAGAGGTGGTGGCAGTCTTGGTGGATGGGCTTATGGATGAAGGTGAAGTAGGGGTAATGAAAGATGCCTTGACTAGGGATAAGTACATCATTGGTCTGGTATAGCATGTTACAAGTCTTGAAAGGTGATGGGTCATCGGGATGGTGTAGTTATGTCCTTCGTGTTCAAATTTGAGGTAGCGGTGTAAAGTTAAAGGGACATAACCCATGGCGCGGATCCAAGGTCGGCCGAGCAACAAGTTATATTGGAACTCTCCTTCTAGGATGTATAATAGTTCTGGGATAGTGCGGGGACCTACACGGACATGGAGAATGATGGTACACAGGGTAGAGGTCATGGTGTCATTGAAGGAGCGTAGAATAACTGGGTTACCATGCATGCAATTAATAAGTATGCTCATTTGGTTGTATGCATGGGAGGAGATGATGTTAATACTAGTACCACCATCGATCATAATGTGTCGTATGTGTATATTATCAATATAAGACAGAGATGAAAAGATTGGGGTCGTGGTCGTCAGATTGAAAGGGGCCAATCTCATTGTGCGAAAAGTGTCGAGGGAGGCTACAGGTGAGCAGATGGAGGTGTAGACGAAGGCGATGACTTAGTGAGAGAGGATACATGGTGAGGGGTAATGATGGAGGCTATAGGTGTGGGGTCATTTGGTAAAACCTCAATAGATTGAAGGACATCTATGAGGGCTTAACGATGTGACTCAAAGGTTTAGACAAGGTCGTATAAAGACATTTTGAGGGAGGATTGGTGTAATTGTTTTAGCATTATGCGATGTGTGACCCCATCGAAATAGGATATGCGGGACCTCGATGGTGAATTTGGGTGTGGGTTCCAGGTGGTATGTTGGGTATAGGGTTGGTTAATGGGCTGGTTTCCTTTTCTTTGCCTTTATCTTTCTAAGCACAGTGTGACAATGTTAATCATGTTGATTTTGAATTTTGGGGGTGCATAACGGGGTTGTGGGGGTGAAGATACTGGTTGTTGGATCATTAAAGGATAATGAGGTGTGGTGACGGGTGAAGATGGAGCATGATCCTCATCGAGAAGGTCATCATCGTCGAAATTATGCTTAGGAGGACAAAGTTGGATAAGAATGGTCTTCAAGGCCTTACAATTTTCAACAACATGTCCTGACACACGATGATAGGCACAAATCTTGGTCTCATAAAACCCTTTTGGCTTGGGTTTGAGAGGATCGTAAGGTCAAAGTGGTGATAATGTGATTACGGAAGGATTTAAAATATTCTTTAAGATATTAGCGTAGGACCCTGCTAACGGATCGCAATGGGAGGTGAGTGTGGGTTTGGGTACATGTGTGACTGATTGTGGAGGAAGAGGCTTTACAAGAGGGGGAATGGGTTGGTCCATGAGTTTGGTATGTGGAGTGGTCTTAGGTCTTGGTGGCATCTATTTGGGTATGGGCATGGTAGAAGAGGCGGGCGATGGAAGATTTGGTTGGTTTGACTATCGATCGGAGGGTAGGGATTTTTAGCTTTAGGTTACACCTTCTTGGGTAAAGGTGACATGAAAGTATGAGATGTAGGAGGAAAATTAGATGTTAGAACATGACGGGTTACCCATGTGGGTGACCGAGTTACGGTGGAGGTGGTTGGTAGAGGTTAGGTAGAAGGTGTGGGTGGAAGAGATGAGAGTGTCAAGGGTAGTGAAGAAGTTATGGAAGGTAGTGGTGATATGGGTGGTAAGAAGGTCACGGGTGATGGCAGGGGCTATGTGGATCACTTGGGTATATTAGATGGACGTGATGAGGAGGTGAGATGTTGCGTTCTTGGTTTACCAATGCAAGAAGGTTGCTTTCTAGGGTTGAGGGTGAGGTCCTAAGATGGACGGAAGAGGTGAAGGTGAAAATGGTGTGGTAGGTGAGGTTTGTGTATCGGGCCTAGAAGGTTGGGGCTTCCTTTTAGGGGCAGGAATATGTTTATTATTGGTGCAGGAAGATGTGGCTAAATCTAATCTGCGGGTGGGTGATAAAGGTTTGATGTTGGCATGAACCCTAAGGTAATGATGGGAATAGGAAAGGGAGATGATATAGGCGTGGGTAGGTGTTTGGGTATAGGTGTATGTTGGGTTGTGGATGATGACATGGAAGGTGTTCTAATAGTCATGGTTGTGTTTGGTTTGGTTGCTTGAAATACTTTTGGATAGATTGTGGAGGTGTCGGTGAGTGACAACTACATTTGGGTTGAAGCAGGAAGTAGAAGACGTCCCCAAAGTAAGGCTCTATCAAAATAGTCCAGGTGATTGAACAAGCGTGAAAATGGTACTGCTGTAAGTGGGGCCAATGTGGATCAAGTAGCAATCCTCGTAAAATGTGTTTGAGAAATAGGGAAATGGCTAGCTTCAGACTCTATGGGTAAGAGAGCCGAAAGTAGATCAAGTAAGATCTTGGAGGTCTGATGGAGAATGGTCATCTAAAGGTAATGGTGTTTCTACAGGATCCTCTATGGGTAGAGGAGATGATGGGCCAGATGAGGTGGACTCTCCTTGTGATGGTGTAGGGAGTGGACATGTGTCCCCTATGAGTAGGAGAGGTGCTACTGACAACTGCTCGGTAATTTGAGGGGCCAGAGGTGGAGTGCTAATTATGGGATCTTCCACAGGTGAAGGATAAAAAGAAGGGGGTTCCTCTGTGGGTGGAGGAGTAGATGAAGTAGGTTCCTATGTAGGTAGGGGAGCTTGGGATAAGATTTCATCTATGGAAGGAACAAGGGGCAATTGGGAAGCAACTGGTATGCCATCAAAAATAGCATGGACCTCCCAGACATTCTTATCATTGGTTGAAGCGCCACCAATTTGGTTGGAAGATGGGGCATGATTAGGGAATGGTTTTCTAAAGATATGTAGGTTTTGGTTGGCGGGTGCGTTTGGGTTATCCAAGACTAGATCTTTGTTGTCTAACATTTCTTAGATGATATTTTTGTAGGTGATGTAGTTACAGTCGTTATGACCTTTGACACGATGATAGTTACAAAAGTCATGTTCTTTATACCACACGGGCATGGGGCAATCAGGGTCAAAACCAGTGTGTGGTTTTATAGGTGGAAGGGTAATGGCACCAGCCTTAATAATATTTTCCAAAACAGAAGAATAAGGTTCCCCTATTGGGGTATACTTTTGTTGTTCTCATCTGAACTGGAAAGCTTGGATGAGAGAGAGATTAGAAGAAGGTTTGGCTTGGTTTGATGGGTGAGAGGGTCCAGCCTTGAGAACTATGGCATTGGTAGATCCTTTGGGTTTTGAATAGTTGTTATGGGGTTTTGAAGATGAAGAAGCATCATTTGATTTGAATGTGGTGTTCTTGTTACGTAGCTGAATTTTCTTTTCTTCGATAGCACGAATCTCTAATTTTTGTGCCATGGTGAATGCCTCGTCAAAGGTGCTAAAGGTTTGTACCTATAGGGTAGGTGAGATGTATCTAGTGCAAGCTCGAGTAAACAACTCTATGAGCTCAGTTTGAGGCAACTAAAATGTGAGTTGGTTAATTAGGTCATGCCCAACAAGTGATAAAGTTAGTGATAGACTCATCTTCATCTTTTGTCATGTGGAGTAAAGATCACTCATGGTGACTTTCTTGACAACGTTGATTGAGAAGTGGTATAAGAAGGCTTGGGATACTTGATTAAATGAGTAGATGGAATGTCTGGGTAGCCCATTGTACCAGTCTAATGCAGGTCCTGTGAGGGACATCGGGAAGGTCCGTAGGAGTAAAGCGTCATCATGGGCGATTAGGTAACACCCATGTTTGAAAGACCGCAAATGTTGCTACGGGTCTTCTTTACTATTGAAGCGGTTGAATTTTGGCATTTCCCAATGTACAAGATATGGGAGAATAGGAATGGATGGATGAATGGGCTCATTACAGATTTCATCGTAGGTGAGAGAATTACGTGAGCTGGAAACCAATGCTTCTAGTGTCTACATCCTTTCCATCATTAATTTGATGAGGTCATTGGTAGGTTGTGATGGAAGAGCACCTCCTGTGGTGTAAGGGGACTCGTCTTAGACATGTGATGTGGGTGGAATTCCAGTGTATAATGATGTCGAATAAGAAGGTTGAGAATAGGAAACGACATAGAGGGCATATATCCAGAATGAATGATGGACAAGATAGGGGTTGTTGATAATATGTATATGTAGGTGGGGCGATCGCATGAACTCGAGTAGTGATTGGGGGCGAGAGATTGTGGGATGGAGAGGAGGAGATTATGGAATGGGGTAGGGGTCACCACACCATGGGCGGTTGTGTTGCAATTGGTATCTGTGAGATAATGGGTGCGGATGGGGTTATGGTCTAGGTGGTCAATGAAGGAACAACAAATACTACAGTGCGACTGATGTTGCAGATGCAGTGGTCATAGTGGGTATGGGGCCTAGCTGCGAAACCACTAGGGGTAAAGCAGTGAAGGTAACACCGCATTAGTAGGGGCTGATGCAGAAGTGGGGATAAGGGCAGGAGAGATGGATATAAGCATTCCATATATCAATTGACCTGAGGAATCTTGGGTGGAAGAGTGGGCAAGGTAGAATTGTAAGGCTACGGGATTTTGATCAAGGAGTCATGTGAACTCCTCGTCGCCTATAGCAATGGTGGTAAGCGTGGTTGGATCTATTGGTGACAAGACGAGAATATGGTGAGGGACTATGTGGGAGCTGATGACTGGTGTGTGAATATAAGAGATTTAGCTTGGTTGGGAATCAACACCATGTGAATGAATGTATATCAGGTGATGTTATATCCTACAGATGACACAAAAAGTAGTAGGAATAAGAAAAAAGGATTTGTAGGTGGATTTGGGCAATGTATCAGTTGAGAATTAGCATAGGGTAATCAACGCTAGTTAAGGATGACCGATGACAACGAGGTGTAACGAGGTCAATTATTGTGAGAAAAGAATAGTTTTACCAAACGAGGCAAAAACTGATGAATGTTAGATAGGTAAGTTGTATGATGACTGTTTATCAGAATACAGAGAGTATAGAGACTCAGAGAAACTCTAAATAGTAAAGAAGATGAAATAGGTGTCCTTTGGGCAAGTTAACCAAAAGGATAGAGAACTGATGACGGTTAGGTAAAACTGATGATAGTGAGGTGTAAACCGATGCCGGTGGATAAACCGATGTCGATTATTGTGAAAATTTGAGGAATGCAAGAAAATAGATTGTTGTGAACTGAGATCAGATGAATGATCAACCTAGAAGTTTGGAGATGATATGATGAGGTCCTGACACACTCAAAAGAAGTCAAAATACTCCAACTGTGATTGTGGAGTGTGCAAGGCAAAAGAAAGGAAAATGGAGAAACGTATCCTCACACCTCAAAATACACGTCAATCAAACACTAAAAACATGTATCCAATAAGTGATTTTAATGTGTTGATCTTATGCTATTTAGAAGACTGAATCATGAATTTAGAGTAGAGTTTTTGGTGAGGAAGGTTTCCTATGAAGAAGGAGATCTAAAAGGAGAGGTTTCAAGTTATGTTATGGCGGGGTGGGCCATCCTCTGAGGTAATGAATGGACAAAAGTAACCAACTGGGTGCCCACTGTCAATCCACTGATCATGTGATCATTGACAACTTCTTCTAGGTGAGATGTTGTTTAAGAAGATGTGTATTTTTCAATTTTGTGTTGTTTGGCTAGACGACAGAGAGAGAGAGAGAGAGAGAGAGAGAGAGAGAGAGAGAATGTGCTTTTCTATGATTCTTTGTGTCAACCATCAGTTGGGCATGACTTCCAGCATATAGGTTTCCCTCATTTTAATGTGAGCTAAATGTAACATACAAGGATGAAATGTAACTAATTTTAAACCCAAATCGACAAATTATGTTTGATGAAGCAAATGATGAACATGTAGGAACGTGCTCTTTCACTACTTATACGAATGCAAGAAAGAAGAAATGGTTCGTTTTAAGCACCAAAAATAGATGTTGTTTTAGAGAATAAAGAGAGTATTACCAAGGAAAGAGATTTAGTGTGAATACGTTTAGAAAATTAAAAACACACCATCTTTACCTAGGAATGAAGAAAAATGCAAGGAACCCCGGATGGGTCCCACCGGGCATGCCAAAATGTTTCATGTTTTCTTTATGTTTTTGGAATGTGACGAAATAGATAGTGTTATGGGATGAGGAGGAATACCTATTGTGTTGGTCGGTTGGAGGTTGATGCACACGTTTTGACTTCTCAATCTGATGTTGATTGTGAGAGATTCCTTTTGGCTAGGAGGAACTACCTAAAATAGAAAACAAGACCACCAAAGAAGAGTTAAACAATATATGACAGTGGACTGCCTAGCGTGTGCTAGATCCGAGAAGTGTGATACTTCCTAGAAGGCTATCAATCCACTATTTTATAAAACAAATAATGAAGTAACTGAAATGCATACATAAATGAATCTAGTGCTAGTATTCTAATTTGGGTACCTTAGATCACTATCAGCATTGATCTAATTAAATACTAAAAACTATGTAGGTTTTCGGGTTAGGTTGTAGGTCATTCAGGTGGTTTGCAGGTCATAGACAGGGTCTTATCAGGGTTGGGTAAGGTGTTTGGGTTGTTTTTGTAGGTAGGTAGTTACTGGTTTGCACAATGTTGGCAGACACACCGACCGACGTCAATCGGGTATGACCGATCACGGTTAGGAAGAACCGACAACGGTTATGGGTAACCGGCATCGGTAGAGGTGGGATGATAAGATTCAATAATATTTGTTAGTAGGGTTTGAGCTGAGGTCAGGAAAAGATGATAGAGGGTATAACGAGGTATATAGGAATCCTAGGAACACTTAGAAATATGTAGGGGTTAGGTATAGGTGGTTTTATGGTGTGGGTGGAGGGATGGATGAGTTTACAGGCAAGTAAATGGTGGGGAATGGGGGTATAAGTGGAAACTAATAACAGCAATAGAAGAACCCAATAGACTGAAGTAGAAATAGATGATGTAGGTAAAAAGTGTACTTACTATGGTGCAGGTTCAAATGGCTGGATGGTGATGATGGTTGATTAGAAGAATGGTGTTTGCAAACTGCAGGTAGTGCTTCCTGAAATGTTATCATGAGTGCAATACCTCTTGATATGTCTTGGTGCTAGCTATGGATGTTTGTAGGTGCGAAAAGGCTCTGGTTCTGCTTGCATGCGCTTCTCTTATCATCCTTGATCTCGAGAATGTGTCAACCAACAAACAAGGTTTCCAAAGTGAATAAATGGTAACCGACGACGGTTCCTGGTTGAAGCGTTAGTTTTAGGATGACCAGCGTTGGCTAAGGTGGGATTCCCTAGGTTTACTAAAAATGGCAAATCTCACATCATTTGGGTCAGGTCTTCTCATTTATTCTTGAATCAGAATGGACATTATGTTTTTATGAGCGGGAAGGTGGTTAGAGTAATAATAGGCCTTGATTTTTAGGGTTGAACCAAGTCTTATTCATTTATAGAAACATGTTATGAATAGGTCTATGGTGAGGTGTCTAGGTGAGGTGTGCATCCATTTAATTAAAGTAATTAAATTAATAATGGGGTGAGGATGGGTATTAATTTAATTTGTAAATAATTAAATTAATATTAATGTGGGTATAAGGGTCATGGTTAGGTGAATGTGTTTAAGCTGGTTCTTCCTAAGGGGGCCAAGGGGAGTGTGACCCAATTTTGGTGTTTATAAGCATATTAGATCTATGCACTTCCCACCACGATGAAGCTATTAATTTTAATGCATAATCCAGTGCACTTTCTTCGCTCTTTTTGAGGCATATATTTTTGTAATTCTACCAGAACATATATAGATTTGAAGTTCCAAAGTATTGTAGAATACATTTTTCTTCAACCTGTACCATCCTCATTGGTCTTATCTTGTGTTCCCTTCTCATCCAATGATTCAAATTTGCATCCGAGTCACCACCAATTGAGGATTCCATTTCCCATGGAATATGACTTTCTCCATTTGGCTCTGTGTAGTCTTGATCATGTTCCATAAATTTATATATATGAGATATCTCTTATCTAGTTTGG
Source organism: Taxus wallichiana var. yunnanensis (assembly GCA_018340775.1). Classification (NCBI taxonomy): domain Eukaryota; kingdom Viridiplantae; phylum Streptophyta; class Pinopsida; order Cupressales; family Taxaceae; genus Taxus; species Taxus wallichiana. Next base: position 605,606,508 of record CM031243.1, read on the forward strand.
AACCGAATATTATAGTTTGGTTCTTCTCCTATAAATGGATTCTTGGTGTGGGTTTGAATCAGATTCGACCATTCAGAAACTATTTCTTTCTTATTTTTTGGCATGCATCGCAGAACATAATTTTTTTCATGTTTCCCACCTTAAACCAACTTTCAACATCATGCACATATGGAGACAATGGTTCTTTAGGGATGGTATATGGTTTATGTTCAGTTTTATTCATAGGAATTACAATAATAGAATCATCTAGATGTGCTTCCATTTGATTGGTGACTATGTTGATCGTCATATTACCATCATATTCCCACTTATTTCCAATTAGTATTGGATATTGTTTTCATTTGTTTTCATGTCTATGAATTCAAAATATCCTTTTAAACATAAGTATCCTACATGTATTTCAATTTCTTATAATCGGCCAATTGGATCTACTCTTCCATAGTCTGTGAGGCTGAGTGTTATACGAATATACACCAGAAAGGAGCTCCCATTGCTTCCCAAGTAGATATTGACATCATGTTTACGGTATAGGATAGATAACAATCACAAATATGATTTTATTGCTCCAATGATTTTACACAATAATTCATTACATGGTAAAGAGGTAATATTTCTATTATAAAGCTCAAAAATGGAGGCTCAAATTTCCGAAATCACTCACAGGTGAGAGATAAAGGAGGGAAGACACAAGACTTTCCAACACTAAAAATTCCCTCGATTACATTATATAGAAGAATAAGATGAGAGAGAAGGAGAAAATCTCAAATCCATGCTCCAACCACCCCTAAAATCCATCATGACACATGCAAAAAATGTTGGTCTTGCTTTCACAGCCCATGCTTATTTGTACTTTGTCTTGTGCAAGAAGGAATGGCTCCCATACTTGCATTTACTCCGTCTCGGTGCCCTGGTATGGCTCCCATGGCCATGTAGCTTCATCTTGATATTTTCCCACCTAACCCCATAATTATCAAATTTTTATACTTACATGATGTAGAGCTCTAAGAAACCTTTCCAATAAGTATAAGTTTACTTAATTATGATAATATGGATTAAAGATATTAAGATTTTAGTGTCGGTTGCATTTTGGTGTTTTTGGCTCCATCTACCTCCTCATCGAGATCTTCACCAAGCTCCACTAACAACTCGCCACCTACCACATTGATCTCTCAACATCCTCGGGCATCTCACCATACAACCCGGTCGAGTTATGAATTGCATTGCATTAGAGGGTGACCTTGCATCATGTAATTGTTTTTCCCATTCCACATCCGCATGGTTTAACCATTGAGATCCTTTGTTGGTCGGGTCGAGTTTTTAAATTCATTTTCATGGGAAGGGGCTCGTGAATTATGTCATTGATAACCCACCTCTACTTCCACGTGTAATCTTTGACTCACTATGTTTCGAGTGACTCACCCCACGACATGCTTACTCCCTATGCAAACCCAATCGTGTTACCCAACGTGCCATCCCGATGCATTTTCCACCCCACTCCCGACACACCCTACTCTACAGTTTGGAACTCAAAAAGCACCCAACACACCTTCTTGGAGCCATGCAATGTGTCGTAACATCTTGAAACCCACACCGATGCCGACCTCCTTGATGATCTCATTGAGAATTCACCGCCTTGGATGCACCAACAACTTGGCGATTAGCTAGCCCGAGGAGCCGTTTGTCTACACCGCCCAAACTAAAGGGAGCTCGCCTAAGCTAAAATCACCCAAACTCTCCATCTAGCTCACCGAGCATCTTGGTGAGTTGTTTTCAACTACCCCCTGGTTAAGCCCCTTTTGGGAAATTTTAACTGGTTTTTAATGTCCTCGGGGTTTTTGGATTTTTTTTGAAGGCGAGAATAGAACATTACGAGACCAATTTTCATATTTTTTCCCATTTTGGGTCAAAAGTGGACCCGGAGAACCCATTTTCCTCTCGAGGCGGAGCTCTGTGTATTTTAGGACCAAGAAGAGGAAAAATAACTTAAATGAATTCAAATCCTTCCAAAACCACTTGTAATGCTCCCGAGACATAAAATTTCACCCGTGCCCCTTGAGACTTCCCTGATGAAGATTTGTCTAGTGTTCAACCCCAAACTTACCTTGTTCTCCATTTTACTTGGGGAAAAAATGGCTAACAATTTTTTCGAGTTAGTGGGGTCACCCGCATGCTAGGTGAAGTGACCGTGTCTAGAATACATCCATTGGGCATGGAGTACTCAAACTGATTTAACCCCTTGAATCTTTGATCCCAAGTCCATTCTAATGCACCTTTGTGGAACCATGGAATGACCTATTGAGTATCTCTTACAAGATTTTTGAGTTGACATTTTTTTTAGAGTGGAAAATTGTTTTGAACATGGGTTGACACTACTTCTTTGCAAACTAATATGTAGGATTGAACATGGACTTCTGAACCTTTCTCAAAACCTGATTTTGCCAAGTATGGAGCACACCACAGAGTTAGCAATAAAACACCTGCTGGTTTTGGACATCATGGAACTCTATTAAAGTCTATTGTTTCTCTTCTTCTGAAAGTTCCACTTGTGACATGTTGCTCTGAGAATACCTCAGAATTTACTTTACGATTAGGTAGGGGATAGGAGCTGAAACCATAACTGATCCTTAGAGACTGAAAATTGAAACTTATAGAAATTTTTCCCTGGTCTAATTTTAGTTGCTTTGTATTTGAAACCCTTTTAGGATTGCAATTATTCCTAAAACTTTGAGCTTTACTGTTTACAAAATTTCCTTCGGGAGGCAAACTGACTTATGTAGTGATACAACTAGGAGCAATAGAACCTATGTCAAGGCACTTAGGAAACCAAACCTAATCTACAACAAGACAATGTGCATCAACACTTACAGAATTTAAAATCCTAAACTAATATGTATTGGTGTAAGAATATTCCTTTCCGTAAGCGAGTTGCTTGAGATAGATTCCATTGAATGGAATTAGAATCTCCTCTCCATCCAAAGTGGACAATTGAAAGGAATTGCTACTCTTACATCCCGTGAGCATGTAGGGACCACTCCATATGCCATCAAACTTAGAATTCATACTGACTTAGCCCAATCCGTATCCCATTTTAGAACCAATTCTCCCTCCTAGAAGGTCCTTACTTTAGCTCTCTTGTCAAATGACCTCTTGGTCACGGATTTATCCCTTTCTATGGGTTGCATTGCATGCTCTATTATTTATTCCAATTCCATGAGTTCTCGCATACCTAATTTCCATAGGCTCAAATTAAGACTATTCTAGTTGTTTCATGAGCTCCAATGTGCGTAATTCAAGTTATATATGTAGCCTTGCTTCTTTCCCGTAGATAAACTTATATGGAGAGTTGTTTTTACCTCTTCATGTGTGATCCTATCAGCCCAAAAGGCTGATTTGAGCTTAATTGTGCCACATCATCTTGTTTTCATCTAGATTCCTTTTGATGATTCTCAAAAAAAAAAATTGTGGAATCTTCCTGCCATTACCTTGAGGGTAAATAGTTTGATGATGTGCTAAGATATATTCCATTCCTAACAACCCATTATGTGATCTTGGTACCTAGGAATGCTAGAGCATTGTCTGATATAATAGTAGATGGTACTCTAAACCTGGTTATTATTCCCTCGAGAGAAGTCTAGTATGTTAGACTAGTTTGCTTCCTTGAGTGCCACGCCTCGGTCTACTTGGTAAAGTAGTATTTTTCTATGAGAATCCACTTGTGACCTTGGCTCGAATTTGGATTAATGACCCTGATGAAGTCCAATAGCCACTTTATAAATGGTTTATTGACCGAGATCATATGCATGTTAGTGTTGTTAGCCTCTCCTTGCTTGTGAAGAATGCACACTTTTTACATTTCTTTATGCATGTATAGAAATCACCGAACAATGTGGGCCAATAATAACCCACCTTCATTATTTTGAGAGTTGTTACTCGTGGGAAAAATGACCTCCAGCCCCCCCTTCGTGAAACTCATGTAACACCTTTTCAATTTGACTTGTTCCAATGCACCTCAATAGGACTCCATTCATTTCTTTCTTAGACAGAACACCATCAATAAGCACATACAAAATGGCTTAGAGCCTAAAATATCTCCTCTTTTTTACTCATTTCTAGAGGACATAGGCCTATTTGTAGAAAATGCATCATATCCTGAGCCTAATAAGGAGTAGGCACACTGTCATCTCGCTTGTTCCCGATTATCCCGTAATACCGAACACCTTATTTTTCATTATTTGTCTCATCATGTTGACTTGAAGCTAGCTGCTCACACAATCCTTTGCCACAAACTAACTTAGTGACCTTAATTTCAATGGCATACTCCATTACTTAGGTGATCCAACCTACCCATTTTTCATTCAATTCCTTATTCAAGAGGAAATCCTTGACCCCCGCATGTGACACCAATAATGGAATTATATTATTTGAGACTACATGCTTGAACTTTTCAAACTCCCGATAACCATGAGGATATGCTTCTTGATGAAGAAGTACCTCACTTCATCATCCTCTAAGCTTTGGTCAAGAAGGAAAATGATTTCTTGGATCCCTTTATTTTCCTTCACCATAATGGCGTAAATAGTTTTGAACCTCCGAAGACATAGAGCATGATGTCTTTGGAAAATTCTAGATTGATGAGAGTTAGAGCTTGGGATATAACATTCTTGATAGCTTCAAAACTTTCTTTGGCTTATGTTGTCCACTTAAATTTCATGCTTTGGCATCACGAGTTGATTTCCCGAGTTAATCATGAAGTTGTGCACTAGCTTATCTCCGATGATCAATGACACATAGAACGGTGGAGGCTTCAAATTTTTACTTTGTTGGCCTCCCTCTTGCTACATTGTGTTGGAGAGAACTTTATCCCGATTATTAGATTCCTCATTTGAAGCAGACTAGTTTTCCATAGTTGTTTGTAATAAATCTCACTAACCTGGAATTTCTAGTGATTCCCACATGGAAATTATTACATGCATCTTCTTCATTTGATCTATGATATTGAAAGGAGACAGAATATATTTTTGATGCCCCTTACTTGGCACAACCTTTTCTGGAACTTGAGTTGGTACATGAGCTTCTACACCAAAGGATGGTGAGGCTGATTATGTTCATTTGAAGATTCTTTTACACTCTAACGCCTTGAGTGTGGTGGGAGGTAGAGAAGAATTTACATTTTTTGGTTATTCCTTGACCATGGATCTTTTCCTAGCTCTCATGTTTGTTGCTACACCCTGAGGAAGTGGTTTATTAATGCCATAGAAGTCTTCCACCTTCCAATTTACCAATGTGGTGTCACTTGGAGGTGTTTTTGAGTTTTGGCCTGGTGATTTTCTTCCTCACTTGGATCTTGGGATACACCGTTTTTTCACACCATAAAATCTTGATTCAAAGCACCATTGAATAACATTTCCTTATTCTGGGGTTGTCTACAAGGGAAACACCATTCATAGTCTTGTTTCATGTTGTTCATTGTACAGGAACCAAGGTCCTAGATGTTGAAGCCATATTCGGATTGTATGGTTAGAATGGCTGTCAACATGAGGTTGCCCTTGGTTTTGATTCTGATTTGTGGCTTGAGATGGAGGTCTATTTGATTGATACAAAGGCCTATTTTCTTGATTTTTAGGTTGATATAGTCTGAAGCTCTGGGCTTGTTGTCTCTTAACAATCATAAACTCGTTCCCTAAATTTTGCGCTTACTTCATAACCTCCTGAAGTTCCTTAGAAGTACTAGAAGAAGTGGAGCCCTCACTATTGCTCGATTCTTAAGGACTGGAATGGGATTTAAGTCGGAGTTCTTGACTGGTTGTGGGGTTTCCCATTTCTGGATATATAGGATTAGGTAGCCTCGGTGCAAGTTTACCACTTGGATTAAACAATTCTTCACTCGATGGATATGTCGTAGGCCCTTGACAGTGTTTTCCCTCCCATAAATTATATCATCATAGCTATATCTAAATTTAGATCCTTAAGGTAGTAGAGGAATTGACCTTCTGCTACTAGTCTCATAGCCATTTGGATCCTATCCCATGTCCTTTGGAAACAGAAATTGAAACGATCATCTTCTCATTTAGAGCTCTCTTAATTGTTGTCAATTATTCCAATAAAGACATATTATCTTCCCTTTCTCCAAATTGGTTACAAAGGGTTGTGCACATTTGATCCTAGTTTGTAATGGACCCCACTCTTAAGCTCTTAAACCATTGCAAAGCCTTGCCTTTGAAATAGGAAGCTAACAATTTGGATGCAACATCCATTTAATTGATCTTGTGGATTCCACATACATTGGTAATGTCTTGGATATGATCAATAAGAGTTGTATGATTCTCCCTTGTGAAGTAGGGATTTTTTTCAATGTTGCCACTGGAATAGGGTTCGGGAATTGAGGGCAAGTGGACTACTACCCATGAAATTTAGGAAAGGATTTGGTGGTCCTTGTGGTGGTTTTCGATGTGCCATCTTGATCATCCTAAGGATCCTAGTTGATTCTAGAAGGGTCTACCAGGTGAAGGTGTATATAATGTCATGTTTGGTGGAGATGGAGACCTTTGTACTCTTATTACTCTCCTTCCTCTCCCTGGTGATAACTGTAACTACTTGAAAACACCTTCTTCTCTTGTCTTGGACCTAGTTTTGATCCTTCTCATGAACTTGAGAGACTTAAGTTACTACACCACTAAGTTCCTCTCCTTCAAAGTCACCGAAGTGTTGAGAATGAGCCTCCAAAGGCTAGAGCTTCACCAAGACACACATCGATCTTGATAAGATATAAATATTCACCTTGAAGGGCACATGCTTTGTTTTAGGATTTGGCCCTTGTTTTGTAGAATCACAAAACCCAAAATACAAGGATCGGATATCGGGCTATGCAAAACAACCTTCAAAACCTAACATGAAGACCTTCAGAACTTTCCTCATGCAATGCACCTTTGAAAACCCGAAACACTAGCTTTTGGGATCTATGCCCTACTTTGCAATCTCCAAAACCTGAAACACTAAGATTCGGAACCTAGTACCTACTTTGCATGTAAGAAATCACAAAACATTGTTTCCTTTGTGTTAGAAATTGGGACTTGTTTTGCAACTGTGAAAACCCAAAATACACTATCGAAAGTTAGGGCATGCAATGCAACCTGCAAAACCCGAAACACTAAGAGTTAGTCCTTTTGATGTTTTGAAGTCTTGAGCTTCTGAAATGTTTATAAGTGTCTCCAAAGTTGATCTTGTGATGGAAAACCTAAAAAATATAATTTTGAATTCTGTGATGTCCCACCGTCGTGCAAAAATGTTATGACAAAATTACAGCACCCCTGATTGCTTGTGATTTGTGTGAGAGGAAATCAATGTAATTTTCCAAACATGGGATTATCCTAAAGTGTGGGACCTTGCAAGTAGGATAACCCTCCAGAGAAAGTTGGTTCTTCTCCCTAAACTAGTGCCACAACTGACCCAAAATGTAGAAAGATAACTAATCTAATCCTACCCTAATGATTTCCAAGGAGACATGGATAGAAGGATGCATGAAAGTAAAACCTACACTAAGAGGTTGATTCAAAAGAAGAGGGGTGTTGAACAATTCTTCATGCATGAGATTGAAAATAAATAAAAAGAAAAGGGTGGTCAAGCACCATAGATCACAACTCCCGCAACAAACCCACTTTTGTTAAGCACAATCAAATCTAGACCTGCAATAGATAAAGGACATACACAATATACCCATAAAATGAACAAAGGTAAGTTAAAACAACAATACCAAACTAGGATAGATAACAATCACAAATCTGATTTTATTGATCGATGATTTTACATAATGATTCATTACATGGGCAAGAGGCAGGATTTCTATTACAAAGCTCTAAAAAGGAAGATAAAAATTTCCACAAATCACTCACAAGTAAGAGAGAAAGGAGGGTAGATACAAGAATGTCCAACACTAAAAACATTTCCCTCCATTACATTACATAGAAAAATAAGATGAGAGAGAAGGAAAAAATCTCAATTCCTTGCTCCAACTACCCCAAAATCCATCATGACACCTACAAAAATGATGGGCTTGCTTGCACAACCCATGCTTGCTTGTACTTTTCCTTGTGCAAGAAGGAATGGCTCCCATACTTGCATTTACTCCATCTCTGTGCCCTGGTATGGCTCCCATGGCCTGTAGCTTCATCATGATTTTTCCCACCTAGCCCCATCATTATTAAATTTTTATACTCCCATGATGTAGAGCTCTAAAAAACCTTTCCAACAAGTATAAGTTTTCTTAATTCTGATAATTTGGGTGAAAGATATTAAGGTTTTAGTGTAGGTTGCATTTTGGTGTTTTTGGCTCCATCTACCTCCTCATCAAGCTCTTCACCGAGCTCCCCCAACAACTCGCCACCTACTTGCATTAAATCCCACCTACTACATTGATCTCTCAACCTCCTCGGGTGGCCTGTCATACAACTCGGGTTGGAGTTATGAATTGCATTGCATTGGAGGGTGACCTTACATCGTGTAATTGTTTTTCCCATTCTGCCTCCGCATGGCTTAACCGCCGAGATCCTTTGTTGGTCAAGGTGTTGGTCAAGGTCAGGTTTTAAAATGAATTTACATGGAAGGGGATCATGCATTATGTCATTGATAACCCACCTCCACTTCCACATGCAATGCTAACTCGTTGTGTGTTGGGCCGACTCGCCCCCTCGAAATGCTTTTTCCCTATGCAAAATTGACCGTGTTACCTGGCGCGCCATCCCTGATGCATCGTGCACCGCAACTCCTAACACACCATTCTCTATAGGTTTGGAACCTGCCGAGTGCCCAACACACCCCACCGTGAGCCATCTGAATGTGTCATTGTATCCCGAAACCCTCACCGATGCCGACCTCCTTGATGACCCTGCCAAGCATTGACCACCTTAGATGTGCCGACCAACTTAGCGCTAAGCTCGCTCGAGCTAACCGTTTGTCTAATCCTCCCAAACCAAAGGGAGCTAACTGCTAAAATCACCCAAACTCTCCACCTAGCTTGCCGAGAAGCTTGGCGAAATGTTTGCCCTAGTTAAGCCCCTTTTGGGAAAATTTAATTGATGTTTTTGAATTTCCTCAGGGGTTTTTGAATTTTTTAGGGCCAGAAAGCCATGAAGGGGGAATAGAACATTTTGAGACCAATTTTCATATTTTTTCTATTTTTTTCCCATTTTGGGTTGAAAGTGGACACGAGAGCCCGTTTTCCTCCTGAGGCAGAGCTCTGTGTCTTTCAGGACCAAGAAGACAAAAAATTCCTCAAATGAAATCAAATCCTTCCAAAACCACCTATAATGCTCCCGAGACATAAAATTTCACATGTGCCTCTTGAGACTACCACGATGAAGCTTTGTCTAGAATTCAACCCCAAATTTACCATGTTCTTCATTTTACTTGGGGGGAAAAAATGGATAAGTCCTCAAAACTTAATTCTTTTTTATTGTTGTGTATCACATAAAAACATAATTAACCTAAAAAGGGTGTAAACAATTGCATGATAAAAGAAAAAATATTAATAGAAAAAACACCCAAAGTAAGATTTTTTAAAATTTTCTTCAAAGCTTTTGGGTGTGTAGGTCAACATTAATAATAATACAGTATAGTGGGCCCATTCATTGCAATATTTTAGGGATAAGAGATGATGTTTGGACTTGTACAACACAATATTGGAGCTATTTTAGAAAGTTATTAATGAAGTGGGTCATGAGATATACCTCAAGGGTTAAATTTGATGGCCGCATGTAGACATTTTTCATCATTTTAACCACACAATACTTGCAAATATTTGAAATAACCATTTCATACAACTTGCATATTTAAAATATGACCACCATTTTTATATAGATTTATATATAAAAGATATTAATAGACACAAATACATATTAAAATTGTTAAATAAACATATAATAATCTTATATTTGTTTATAATATATAAATAACATTCTTTTCTATTTTGAAGGGTAATATTGAAAACTTATCGTGACTTTAAAATTGTTTGACAGAAGGGGTGGTCATCAAATTTAACCCTTGAATTATCTAGGTTGCACCAAATAGGAAACAATTTCCACAAGTTAGGAATTTGATATGACAAAGATATAAAACCTAAAGGGAGTCATACATCTTCTACGAAGAGGAAATTATTTAGAAGGTCTAATTAAAATATTTTCCATGTCGAGGAGAAAACAATGAGGGAATCTTTCGGGGAGGATATTATGAAATAAGTATTGAGTAACATTTGTCCACTTTAATAAAATATAGTATCAAGTTTAAGAATAACGTTAAACTACATCTTTCTTTTTAGTTAACCAACGTCATTAACTTGTTCGCTAATTCCGGGCATAAACAACTGCCCTTACACAATTGGAAGAAGAGGAAAATTTTGAGAAAATATGGGGACAAAGGGATTTGTTGTTTTTATATTTTATTTCTTATTACGATTTGGTTTTTGATTGCACGACATTTAATATTTTAAATAGCCAAGATAAAGACATGAATGGAAAGTTGGAAAGAAAAATGTGGGAATTAAATACTTGCATGTCTCGCAATCACTTGTATGTCCCACACTTGCCCCACATCTACTCCATAGCTCAGATTTTTCTACCCAAATGATATTTGTTGTCTATGCTCCACTTTATTGTCTTTGTCTCGCTTGTTTATTCACATAAGTTCAACTTGTGCTTACAAGGGCAAAAACAGGAAAATCCAATATGTACCAATTCGAAACCCAACCATAATGCTTCTTAATCAGTAAGCACTAGGTAGCTCCTCTTTTAGTTTTAAACTCAAGTAGTTGCAGAAGATAACATGTGATGCACAGACGATCGTTGATTGTTGAGCCCTTCCAGCGATTGGTCATAAGGTAGATTTAAGCGACAAAATGAAAGTTTTAGACCATGGGCTCCATATGATTTGTTACATTCTTTAGTGCAAATTGCTCTCTTATGTACAAGGAGATATTTTTATTATTAAAACCATCGAAGTGTAAGGGGCCTATTTTGTGGGGCATCTAATATGTTCTAGTTCAAAATCCAATAACAATACTTGCGTGTTGTAGCACATTGTAGGCCCCTTTTTAGTTTCAAGCTTGAGTAATTGCAGGAAAATAGACGATGTGCAACGAATCATTGATAATTGAGCTGGTCATATGAGCAAAAGGTAGATTTTATCTTCGGATGACAAGTTTTTATTGAGACTCTATATGACTTCTTAAATTATTTTATTTATAAGGATGAATTTACTTTAATAAAACCGTCAAAGTGTACTATGTAATGGCTAGATGTGAAAGAGATTCCTTATTTTTTTAATTTAATATTTGATGTTAAAGCAACAAATTTATTGTCGATTCTAGTCGTGGAATTTGCGAAGAATCGAATCAATAGCCATATATAAATCGAAAATGTTAAACTTTAAGCATGTTGGATCTAAATGTGGTCGTAGAGAGCTAACACATAAAATCAAACATCAGCGGAAAGTCCTTATATCATAATGCTTCCGTGGATGCCGACACCTTGTTTCAAAGCTCCATTTTTGGCATAGGCTAATAGTTTACTTGCAAAAATGAATTGATCACATGAGACACATGTTGCCTGCATTTAGTGAAACAACTCAATGCTTTGAGACGTGAATGTATGATACATGCATTTAGTAAAATAGTAAAATGCTCCATTACATGTGACATGTGTCTTCTTTTGAAAGGGTAAAAAAACTTTAAGCAAACCCAATAATATCCAAAATAGGTGGTGAAAACAATTAATGATAATATTAAATCCATTATAAACATATTAAATATTAATGACTATAATTGACTACAATATATCAATTACAAACGAATTTGTTGCATTATAAACACATACCCATCAACATAATAAAAACAAATCCAAAACATATTATGAGACATATCCTTCTTGAAATAGTAAAACACATGGTTTTGTTACTAAAAAGAAATAACCAAACATATATTGAATGTTTATATGCATTTTTTTTGTTTGTTTTTATATTTTGTTGACTAAGACACTTAGGAAAGTAGATAAGTCATAAAACTTTGCTGGTTTCTAATTTGTGGGGGCCAAAATGGTAGGGGGGGCTTTTTGACTTTAAATGAATATGTGGAAAGATGTCTTCATACTAGTTTTTGGGTATTATTGATGTCTCATATGACATTTCAACCTAAAATTCACCAAATCAATAGGTGGCTTCATGTAATAGGCCAGTTGACTTATTATTATTAGCCATGTTTGGAAAAATATCCAAAAGAGAGAATGACAATTTCCCTAAAGTGGCGGAGGGATGTTTAAATCATTCTCGTACAAAATGTTTCACTTACCAAACCTTTTGACAAAAATGTCTTGTACAAATATTTGTTTTTTACGTAACTCAAAATTAAAACCCCAACCATAGTGGTCTCTAATCAAGCAAACCCTAGTAACTATTTAATCAAGGGAGCACCCGCAACATAAATATGTACACATCTTATTTTCGTAATGATTTATTTTTAAAGGTATGGAATATCAATATTTATGAGGATGTATCTTAAGAAGTATACTAAGATTTTTAAAGATGGCATTAGGATTGGGGTGGGTTGGATTGTAGGATATTATGAGAGATCATTAAGTTTGTGTTTTTGTATCTGTACATATTAGGAAACACATTTTGCGCATAAAGTTATATTATATAAATTATAAATACAACATAAAATATAATAACCTCACAAAAATAATAAAACATACCTAAAACAATAAAAAAACATTAAACATTATAAAACATTCAAAATTAATAAGACATTTGAAACAATTAAAAATCATAAAACATTATACCTCGAAATCAATAAAACACATTTAAAAATAATAAAAGCTACAAAACATGCAAGCACACTCTATCTCCAACATTTATGAAAAAGATTGTTGGTCCCTTTTTTCTTCTCCTAGACTTTCATCCGTCAAAATCACGTTTGTTTGTCAACCTAAATAAAATTGCCAAATGGTTTTATCCTAAGTTGACGATCTCATTTAGGATTAAGATGGGAAAACATTTGGGAATCAAGATGTATTATGTATAGGGTATATTGGTTCAAGAGGTGTTAATTAAAGAGTAAGTTGTGACTTAGTGGACTCAAAGTGTGAGGATTGAGCATGATGCCTTTGAATTAATTCAAACAACATGTAAATGGTTAAATGTTGGAACAAATTCCAAATATTTTTTTTAAAAGTTCCTTAGGTCCAAATTTGGGTACTATAGATTATGAAGTTTCTCCTAGAACATTGGGGTTCTAAAATGATGCCAAAACGTTCCCCTCCTATTTTAATAATATACGGATTTTTAAAAAAGAAAAAATGGGTCTTGGGTCACTTTACAAGCTTGCATAGTCAATGTAGGTAATGGAAAAATGTACTTACTTTAATATGAGTGTAATATAAAAATCGACACCTAGTCATGTTAATCTTCTTTATCTATGATTGAAATAAGGAACAAGTAAGAATAAAATTACTAACTAAATTCAAGTTCATTTTTACTTGATATACTTAAGCGTAAAAAGTATAAATTCAAGTTACTCTATTGAGGCCTTTATTTTATTAACCAAGTTAATAGTCACATGTTGTTTTCTAGATTGTACAGCACTTGATGTTATGTACTAAAAATTGATACATGTTAGGAATTCCAACATTGCATAGATTTTTCCTATATATGGTCACATCCTTTTCCACGCTATATTTCATACACCTTGCCCATATGGGAGAAATTTACTCCTACTCTAGTGTTGTTTCGTCTTTCCCACATATAGGCCACACATTTTTATCATTCATACACATTTTTCATATGCTATCCATATGGTGTATAATATTCATATGATTACAATGATTAAACCTTGCCCATATGGGTGATAACACTTCTACACTTACATTATTTATGTTTCCCATATAGGGCATAATGTTTCCCATATAGGGCATATACACTCGTGCTTATATAGATTACTCCACAAACCAATGGGGGATATTTTCTTATTATATACTTTCACACTAATATATTATTGTGTTAGAAACTTGTAATTTTGTTATATAGCATACACATTGTGATCACAATACCTTTGTTTTGAGATATATACTTCACAGGTTCATCATGCATCTCAAAAGGGGGCATACATTACACCCCATTTTATCTCCAAACTCCAAGAACCGGGAAATTTTATATTATTTTTCTCCCACATATGGAGGAAATTACAAGGAGTGTGGAATTACATACCCAACACATTATACTTGTTCTCACCATGGGATATATTCACAAAATTTCCTATCCATGTATTCTCTATATTACATCATATTTATTTAACTTAAATTTTTGTTGTTAAAAATCCTACTAAGAAGTGCATGGAAGGTTCAACACAGGTTTGGAGACTTGGAATTTTACATAGACTTTATCATGGTTTCATATCAAGCATCCACATAGATTTAGATATGTTGGAGACTCACATAGGGGTTTCCACAAAATCGCCAACCAAATTAGGTGTATTTTTTAAAGCTTTATTTTATAGATTTAAGTAGATCATTGATTAACTGGATAAGTTTATCCATGTGCACATATTATTCACGTGTTTGTAGGAGCATACATTTTTATATCTTATGACATAAGAGAATGGATGTCGATTCTAGGATGTCTTTATAACCTCTTTGAAGGAGATGATCTCTTTTAGATTTAAATGCATTATTATTCGGGATTGATTTTTTCTTGCTATCGCATGTTGTTAAAAAACTAGGCATGAATTTATATACTTTTTCATGTGCATAACATGTTTTATGTTACTTTGATATGCAACCACACACATTTTAAAGTGCAACATTATGTAAACACCTAATTTTGGTGTGGGGTATTTATTAGTCATTAAATTACATTGTTTCAACATAGTAATCAAGTGTACTTTTTGATTATTGGCCTATATAAGGTTCTTATTGGTGCATTTCCTATATTTTGGTTGTTCCATATTCTGTCCTCCACATTTTCTCTCCTCCTCTCTTTTTCTATCTTGATTTACTTCAAAATGTGTTATGGTGTTTCCCATAGATCCGTGAAATTATAGATATGTGTTCCCATGTTGTAATTGTATGGTTCTAATGATTTCTTTTGTGTGGGCTCTTTGAGCCTTCTTTTGGCCTCTTAATTTTTTGGGCCTTCTTTGCAATTTTACTTTCCCATCGTAAAAGGTTTTAATTTGAATTCAAAGAATTTATAAACACATGTGCATTAGTATACTTGATAAGAAATGAATGATACAAGAGCATCCACGTGCCAAAGCAATTAGTACAATAATTTAGAGCACATATTTAAGCACATAATGAAAGTGGCGCTGGAATTCATGTACTTGCAACAACTTTTGGATCACTAAGGGCGCGCCCTTGCACTATGAGTCGGGTTCCTATAGAGGATGTGCGTACTCCTACACTAGCCCCTATGTTGCATTTGTAGAATCCACTCTCGCATTCAATGTCGTCTCCTCCTCGGGTCATCCCGCTCCGTCCACTTCCTAATGGCTAGAATCTGCACCTTGGGGAAAGGTTGTGCTAGCTAGCTCCTCCAATTAGAACTCTCCTCTTAGGGAAGCCATCATTGGAGGTTCTTTGCCACTGGTCAGGGCATCATGGTGGCTCAATATTCAAATTCTAGATCACGATGGATGGACGGTAAATCCTCTATGAGAAGCCAACTACGGGAGTTTCATCCTTCCAAAGGATGATCCTCCACCACCTCCCAATGCTATTGCCCCTATGTGCTTAAATTTGTGCCTCTCTAGTTTTTTTTTTTTTCTCTTGTCTTAATGGCATGCTTTTGTTGTCTTTATGGAGTTTTGTGGTTTGTGGAATGTGCGTTATTCGGTCTCCCCCACTATTGTAACACTTTATTATTTTAATATAAAAGCATGTTTTGATTGTAAAGATCATCTAACATTTATTATGTTGCATGAAACATTCAAAGTGACAAGGGTGGTGCTCGCATGAAAGTAGAACACCTATTGAACATTGCATTATACTAGGTGTATTATTTTCAAAGAATGTCCAACATCCTTGGGGCATGATAATAATGAGGGATAAGATAAGATTTTGAATAGGCTCCCTTAATTTTGTACTCTTGTTAGGTGTTGTTATATTTATAAAATTTGAAGAACAATTTCCTAAAGAACTGGATAGAATTTTAGGAAAACAAGCGAGATTTTAATAGCCATGAAGTTGATGAACATGATTGTAAAATTAGTTTATGCCTGTGAGAAAATTATCAAAACCATACGGTTTTGTTCCCAAATGGGCATATAGATGATCTTAATCAAGGTTCTTTATTCGTTTCGATTTTTTATGTCTTGTTTGCCTCGATATCTAAACCCATTTTAGATTGTCTATTTCTAATAATTATCTTTGAATTCATAACTTATCAAATAACATTTTAAATTCTTTCGTATATTCTTATGAATTAAATCTAGTTTTATTGTTACATTTTGATTAACTGTATTTGAATTACAATATCTATGGAGTGATGTATTCTAATGATGATGTTAAACTATTTTCCATAAAACCACATACAAGATGTTAGGCAATTTTCTTTTGAAGAATTAGTGCACAAATATCAGTTAGAATAACCTTATTAAGTTGATTTGGACCCACTTCTTGACATTTTAAAAATATTAATCATTTGCATACCACCATAGAACAACTGTTTTTTTTATGAACTTAAACTATAAGCAAGAGTGTATATTCTTTAGAACAAAGGTCTAGATCACTAAGTGGCCATAAGTAATGACATATATCTAATTATCCCTTTTTCAATTATGACACCATTTTCATTGTAGATGTGTTAGTTTGTCTTGGTGAATCTATGATATATTTTTTTATTTCTTAAATTATTCCAAATACCCTTAAATCTTTCTCATCTATATAGTATTTAAAGAGTTTGAAATTTATAGGCAAGGTATCTAAAGGTGTCATCCACAAAAGAATTCACTCATTCCTAATAATGTGATGTTTGACAAATGCTAAATATTTAATCTCATAGCACTATAAAAAAATCTCATATCTTATGTGATCTTATGAAAAGGACGTTGTTTTTTTAATTAACCATTCGTTGCATACTTTTGTTGACTATGAATGTATTAGATATTTGGCCTCCAATTCAACCAACGGTCTCTGTCCATATGAACGGAGGGTGGGAATATAATTTTTAAATAAACGTTTTTTTAATTTTTAAGAAAAGTAGTTGGAATCGAAGCATCTATGAGAGAGAAAAAGTAACATGTTTGTAGATTGCTTAGTTTACAATTATTATTAGGTACAGTGTCATGCATTTCATTAAAAATGGTTTAAGAAAACGTACGTTCTTTAAATAAATTGTGTAAATTAGTAATGTATGTTGAAAGAATGTTAATGTTTAATTACTAGCAATTGCAAATGAGTTGCAAGTTACGCCGGAGAGGGCTTCAATTTTATTATAATTTTACTCAAACAACAATTCCAAAGGTAAAGATAAAGAAGGGAAAGTTGTAGAGAGTTGGTTCTTCCTGTCGCCAGCCATATGGCTGCCAAAAAGTAAAATAAAAAAACAGAACCATGAGTTAATACCGCGGTCACTCATGATGTTCTCATGGTAAACCACTCCCAAAAGCAAGGGCACCAAAGAATGGTTATTGCCTAGTCTAAAATGTCATTTAAAGGATGTGGAGTCAAAGAATAGTAAATATCTATGACTTACAAAAATATCTAAAATCCGTTTAAGCCACCGGAATTTGACACTTTCCAAAGCAATGCCTTCTTCAAAGTAAACACCTCCGCGAATTATTATTTTATTTGGTTCCAATTTTATTGTGAAATGAATTGTCTTAGTTGTAAATTTGACATGTGGTAAACTACCAATTTAGAAAGTAAAGTGTAGATGTTACTTGTTGGCTAAGTAAATCTCCATTTCTTTCAAACATAAATTTTCCTTTTTTTGTCTCCCACTCTATAGTTTGATTGAAAAAGCTTGTCAAGTTTGGCTTTATACCTTCCAATTACATTTACTTAAAAAATACTAATTTGTTTTTACCTAAAAAGGGAAATATCAATTTTCATGTATGGGCAAAAAAAAAAATACTATAGATATATTTAACATGTAATGTTTAAAATATGCACATTTGTTGTACAATAGTCTCTTTAGTATCGAACTTCCTCCATCTGATCTATCCTTCCCCTCCTCACTCTTCATTTTCTTTATTTATGAATTTGTTAGTAATATGAGTATCTACAACACCCACATATTTACCTTCTCGATATAGTCCCATGTATTATTTTGTATTGTTTTTGTTTAAAAATATAAATCTCCAAACTTTTGAGATATCATATTTCCCACATATTTTCTAATTCTTCCTTTCCATAGATGAATGTCGACAAATACCACTCAAAGTGATATGGGCACTAACAATACATAAAATACAAGGTATGAAATTAAAGAAGACATTAATAAATATATGAAACATTGATCAAGGGTTGACCCTCATTGTAATCTCAAGATTGTGATTAATGGTAGCCCCACAAATCGACTTGTTTTTAAATTTAAATGTTACATAAATGAAGGATGTGAAGTAAATATAAAAGAGAAGCAGAGACCAAACTCAATTTAAAACATATTTTAATACTTTTGAAATAAATACAAAGTTTGAATTGAAATTCAATTATGTTATTATTGACAATACTTTTTCCAATAAAATTTGAATCAAATTCTCATGACATTTTTGTTGACAATATAATAATCTTCATTTGTTTGCGCTATATTTAAATAAATTTTTTTATGGTAGATTCGGTTCACTTGTTAATGAAAAACTTAAAGTGCAAAAACTTGGAAGACAACATGGTTTAACGATACTCTGGGTCGATAGTACAAAGTCGAAATGTGGGCATTGCTAGAGATTCCTCTTCCTGTGAGTGAAGAAACTTGCACATGCACATACAATCGAACAAGATAGATATTAGACAAAAATTGACGAAGTTTTTCGTAAAGGCCAATCCCAGGAACCAAAGGGCTTCCTTAAAGGGTGTCAACTCATTTTGCAATCAAGTGATAACAATAATAATTGATAATGACAATATGATTAGAATTCAAGAGGGATGGAGAGATCATGCTCTACATGGTAGGTGGCCCAGACTAGGGCTACAACAAGTTTGAATTTCTCGAAATATTCAAGCCACTCCTATTCAATGTCTTGTATTTCTCATATTTATGGAATGTTTTTAGGGTTTTTCATTTGTAAGATATCAAATTTTGAATATCGAAGGAAGTCATGATGAAAATGGGTATAAAAATTATCTATCAATTTGTTAATTTGAGATTAAGAAAAACTAAGCTTTGAAGTAATCTAAATCAAATGATTTTAGTGATGATGGATAAAGTACAAGGCCAAAGATGAGGAGGCCGAGACGGGGCACAAAGTGGTACAAATATCATGGTAGATTGTGTGTTAAAATTAGGAATGAGAAACTAGGAGAAAATATAAAAATGTATGCTTTGGGGTAAATTTAGCTAATGTAGCTAATGCAAATTTCCCCAAAGATAGTGGAAATGTAGATCATTTCATGGTCTAGGTGTGTTTGAGAGATTTTGATTTTTGAGGTCATTAGGTGAAGTTTTTAAAATTAATATAAAATATTTTGTGGGACCTTAAAATGGATGGGATCATACATGCTAGGATGACCACTTGTAGCGGGGTCGGTGGTGTTTGGTTGAGGAAGGTGTGTCTACCATGGCCAATGATGTTTTTCTAGAAGGATTGATGGCGTAGGGGACATGAAATTTTGATGTTTTGGGATTTTTTTGTTGATTTTGATGATGGATTGGGCTTGAGATATAATGTGTACTTTTTGTTTGATATTTTGTATGTGTCACGAGAGGATTCGATTATAGAGATTCATAGATGTGGCATGGTTACCAAAGTTGTTGAGGGTATTATTTGAACACAATATTACATAACTACAGAAGGCCTCGGATTCAAAGGCATTATGTAGATGGTGTGGGTATCATTGGATGTAAATTTGATATAGATGTTTTTGAGACATTAGTATTTTAAGTCCAACACCTTTAGGTGTGGCGGTGGTGGATAGACTATAGAGGTTGCGAGAATGACACTACAGGATGCGGGATGCACATGTTATTATGGGGCTACCGATTCAGTGGAGTCCAGTATGTTTTTGATATGCCTATGGATGTTGTAGAGAGGAGGGCACTAGAATGCTGAGCCATAAGAAGTGATGATTATCACCCTAGTATATTTATGATCTAATTGAATGTCGTATTTGATTCACAAATTCTAGTTATTCATAAGGCTATTATTAGGATGGTTTTGCACGAGTCTTTTACCATAAGGAATATGGAGTAATATTGTTTTTAATGCTAAGAACATGTATGGGTGCGTTTGAGGATGGGATATAGTTCGGTTAGGGCACAACCACATGGGTGTAGTTAATGCATGATTTGTACAGATTTGGGTCGGTGGTAAAGGGTGATATGGCCCATTATATTATTATCAACCTGGATATATGAGTGATTCCAAATGTATAAGCCAATGGGGAGATCTGTTACCGATAACATGAGATGCCTGAGAGGATTCTATTGTTGGAGAGAAACCCAACAATGATTTTGGTGGTTGGTTTTTAGATATTTCCTTAGGTGAAACATGACTAGTTTATATGGGATCTCTATAGAGAGAAATTCGGCCAAGTGTTCTGCTTAGTCAACTACTATAGTAGGAGGGGTAAATTATAGATTACATGACATTATCTATGGTGGGTGGAGATGCACATAATAAATAGAGTACCATTGCAATTTGGGCATCCAACTCATGTGGTAGCCCTACCTCTCTCGGAGTATTGGCCGAGACATAATAGAGAGAGGGAGGGAGAGAGGGACCAGGGGGTAGGCTTACCACCATTGCAATATGTTGGATAGGAGGAAAGAGTAAAGAGGCCTCAAGAATGGTACCAAGAGTGGTAATTATGAAATCCCAGAGGAGGATATTTATCAAATACATGTGCCCATATAACAACATACACAATGGGATGAACAGGGTAGAGAGTGCAGGTTTCGAGGAGATCACTAATGATATTGGTTCCCGAGATAGGTGGTATGAATGGTAGCATCCCATCATTCAAGATATGAGGAGGTGGAGGTGGATTTTAGAGGTCAAGAAGACATAGTTGTTGTGGTGGAGCAACTTGGTGATTCAGGTGAGCCTCAAAGTTATATTATGTTATAGTGTAGAATGTGATGTGTTGAATAGATGCCGAATACATTGCTAATAGATATGTGGTTGGTTTGTTTTTATAGAGTACACCACCGCTAAGTGGCACTCGATTATTGAGGGAGAACATCATGAGATATTAGATGTCATTCTATACCTAACAAACATGAATGTGATGGTGGATCTAGTGTAAGCAATAAATAGAGACTCACCGATTTCATTTAAGCTTGTGTTAGAGGTAACTCATGAGCTTTAGAGACATATATTATTTAGCAGGCACCGAGTATGGGAGATATGATAGCCTTGGTGTAGGGCCTTATCTAGGCATAGACAATGTTGACACGAAAGTAGTCAATGAGGATATTTGATGCACATGGGGCAATAGTGCTCCGGTGGTATATGCAACCCGTATTCCAACATCGAAGGTTCATGTGGCTAGGGAAGAGGAAAAGGCTTTAGGGGATTAATCTAGAGACAAATCCTTGTAATGAACCTTAAGTGTGAATAGTCATGCACCATCAACCCAAAGTAGTGTCTAACCTCTATTTGTGGGAATAATTCTTGAGGGATGGTTGATTATATGATTTTAAGAGATATGTGATGATGTATAAAATGATTCATTATATATATATATGAGATTCCATTGTTTTGGTGATATCATGTGTATTGATGTTGATGTATGATATATGCTTACTTTTATGATTCAATTTTATTTATATGTACAAAATTCATATACATTTATGATTAAGAGAAACAAAATGATAAAAGGCTATTCTTCACGAGAAATGGATAAGTATTAGTTATACTGCGCAAATAAGGATGTGCGCAGAGGAAAAATAGGTGGATATAGGTTTAAAGGGCCACGCGAGAGCGTGAGCACAAGGAGAGAAGTAAAAAAGGAAGTGCACGAGGATGCGTGCATAAGAGAAGAATAGGTCAGCACGTAAGGTTGCGTGCATGCAAATAGAACACCGAGACTTATCCATTTTGGAGCTTTTGCTAAGAATAGAGAAAAGCATGGTAACTCGGAGGCACACATAAAGGATATAATTAGGAAAAGTAAATGCAACTAAAAATAGATGTAGTGTGTGGAATCGGGATAAAAATAAGAGTTAAAGTGTGAGTAAAGCATGTTATTTATAGCTTAAATTATTCTAAAGTAGAATTAGAAAAGCATGCAATTTGTTAATAAAACATGCCTATTAATAGGAAAGGTGCATGTAGGCAGTGAAGGGAAAGTCCCCACCCTATAAATATAGATGTTTCCTCATTGTCAAAGGGGTCGAATGAATTCTAGAGCAATGGAGACTAAGAAAATTAGTGTTCTTGATGTAAGCTATTCTTGAGTTTGTATGTGTGCACACATGTTCAACGCATTGATGTAATGATTTATAATGTATTCAACTCCTATGTTATGTGATGAATTATTGTTGTAATGGAAAATTGTGTATGGATTGCAAATATCTTTATGTCTGAACATGGGTTAATTGGTATTCGATCTTGATATTCATTATCTATGAGTGATTTCCTTATTATATGTGTTGTTGAACTATCACGCTATAGTGTAACTTCATGTATAACCAGTTGTTATGGTTGTGAGTGGTTAATAAGAATGCATGCTAACATCTTGTTAAGAAAACAAAGGAGGGATCTAGCATAGCATTGTGCGTGCTTTGGGTGAGCTTCAAGACTTGTCTAGATGAAGTGCTAGTGCGCATATCTATTGTTGGGTAATAAAGACTACATTTTGGTTCCATTGTTGGGACCTCTTTTTCAATTTGTCTACCAGATGTTGCATGCATATGGCATTCTAAATGTCTTTGGAGAATATTTGTAGTGCTATTTTTCCACGTAAAACCCTAGACGCGATGGCACATCACTCGACAAATCTAAGCGCTCACACGAAGTGCACAAAGGTTCTAAGTCCCTCTTTTTATTGTCTTACCAAGGTGTTAACATGCATGTTCATAATAACCATATTCAAAGTACATATCTCATCATAATAACTAGATCTCAATTTGGAAACACACATAATAAGGAAAACATATAGATCACATAAGGATTAATACCAGATTCACCATATAATAACCATGAATAGAGACATCAACAATCAATATCCATCCATAATGATCCATTATATTAAGTCATAAAAAACAAAAAAGTTAAATACACCATAAGTATAATCACAAATTGATATGTAAAAACATACCAACAACATAACTTTGTTACATCCAATATTACATATCTCCCTAAACAATGCAACTAATATATATATATATAGAGGGTGGGGAATTACCCTTCACCTCTCATGCACTCTCAAAAATAGGCCGCATGCTCAAAATAGCCATGCGTGCATACAAAGATAACTAAAAAAGCATGTAAGATTCACCTAATAATATATTATCTATAATTAACTCCAGATCCAATCCTATTATTAGCTCTACCATTACATGTCTCTTAATCTTCCACTTGCTCCAAAAATAGCTTTTCCTTCACTGAGAAGTCTTCTTGTTCTTATCCTTGCGTGCTCTGCACTCCATCCTATTTTTAGCCCATGTATGTCAAAACGGCTAAGTCCCAAACTTTTTCCTTCTCGGGCATGAAACCTCAGGGCACAAATCTATCAACCTTCCGTGCCCACTTCTTCCACATCACTATCATATGTGCCTTTGATACATAGGTAATATTTTACTAAGCCAACATTACCCCACACTAATGTCATTTCCGCCCCGTAATGGGTACTCATACCTTATCTCTCTAAAGAATAAAGAATAATGAAGTAAATAATGACTGTATAAAAATGAAAGGATGTAAGAATACTTTAACAACTTCGGCACTATTCTTCTGTAGGCAACAAAATTCCGGGTACTCATTTTTAATGTCCTTTTATAACTCATTCCAATCACTGAGTCCCTTTTTTTCATGAGTAGGAATGTCGCCAAGCACAACATCCATTTCATCCATTGTCATATCATCACCCTTGTTCTTCAGTACTATGAGAACATTCACCAAACCTAAAGTCGTGTAGTCCATCCTTCACCCGATCAATTTTCCAAGTTCTTTTATTTTCTCCTTATGAGGATCTTGGGTTGTTGTGAGTGCATCACACTTCTCTGCTAACAATGTTAGCCTCTCCTCATGTCCCAGAGTCTCATTTTTCTTTATGACAAGGACCTCATTCTCTTCAACCAATGTTATTTTTTTAATGATCAGCTTTGTATCTTCACACATATTCAATGCCAAGTCTTCTTCTTCTTCCTTAATTGTTTGTAGTAGGGCATCATATTCAACTATCTTGCACGTTATTTGTTTCTTCACTCTATCTTTGTCAACTACATCCTCTTTATCTTTCTTTGTAGTTATTTATTTTATACTTGGTCCATGTGCATTGGTTCCCTCATCCAATAGCAAGTGCACTAAAGTTCATAAATAATGTAGGGCTAATGGAAAGTTTCCACTTACATATTTCTCATATTGTGGTCGTGCCTTGAATTTCCTCTCCAATCTCCTTGGCCATCTCAAGGCAAGTCTCCACTCTATTTTATTCTCTCTCCTTTGCTTTCTTCAGGATCTCTAGTTCCTCTTCCTTATCCTTTTTATCCTCAAGAAAATTTCTCAAGGTATCCACCTTATCAACATTCCAATGCGCATGACCTCAACAACTATCTTTGTTAGTGCATTTCTCACCTGCTCATCAAAGAACTTTGTGGGCTTGATTGTCACATGTTTAGAATGTGGAGCCTTCTTCATTTATTTGGTGGTACATGACTCCTCACACACATCGAACTCGGGCTCATCCATGTGAGTCTGCATATTCCAAGACAATTGTTTCCTTGTGTGTGTGTTTCCATCTTTGGGTCCATTAGCTCTCATCCATATAATTTTTCGGGGTAAGAGTTCTCTGGAATATTGGATGAATAATATTTGTAGGGTCGTTGATGTACCCTAACTCAGGTGTTTACACCATATCCTCCTTATTCATCCCACTTACACGCTCATTTGTATGCTCTTATACACTTATGTTGTGGATTTCTATATCAAATTGTGGTTACTCAGTGTTGATCCCTTCATCTTCTCAAACTTCAAGACTAGGTGTGGAGACATCCTGGCATGTGGACTTGTCTCGATGACCCCTCCTTATCATTATATTTCACAGAACATACTTGCACCTTATTCTTTTATCTTCTTTGGACTTATTCACATGTGTTACATGTGGTGACATCCTCACAGTCGTGAAGTACTTGGTACCCACATCTACGATCTTTCACCCGATGCGTAGTTTTCTTATGCCATGATCCAACACAATATTGTCTTCTTTCACTTCTTCGTCTCTTTCAAGGACATTCTCTAAGTCTTGATTTTCTTGCCTCGGGATGAGTCTTCAAGTGGCCTCTTTGTACCCACAATCTGTTTGTTTTGAGGAATTGGTAGTGACAAGTCCTCGCCTGTAATAATTTTCTCATCCTTAAACCTCAACCTCAAGTACATGTACAGGGCATGTAAGATTTATCTCACCACATGGCCATGACCTCTAGAGTGACATCTATATTATCAAGACTCCATTGTCTCTACATATGCTTCCTTGTTAGGGTAGACATAAGTTTTTTGAAGAATATGGATGTCTGCGTCTACCTGTATCGGCATCAAACCGTAACTTCCTTGTGTTATGTAGTCGATTTATTGAATCCTTAAAGTAACGGAAAATAAAATTGAAAGAAAACTTACATCAAAGGATCTTCTCACTCGTATTCATGTAAAATATCCCCAAATAGAAGTGTTGATATGTCATGAACTCTTCTTGACCTTCCAAAATAAGGGCACTTCATTAGGGATGTGTCATCACCCCTTAGATGCATCACGTATTATTCTATATGAATTCTCTGTGTGTGCTACTTATATGTCCCTGTTATAGTGCCTTAGCATGTGAAGCTCGCAAAATTCTTCGCAGGTGACTTATTTTCTAAAGGGTACACCCACATCTTATCCTTTGGCCCATCAAGCACACCAATTTCACAAAATATAATGAGGAGCAAGATAGTACCCCAAGTTATCTTCTCACCTTTTTCATCCTGGATGCACGCTTCTTCCATTATGCCTTCTGCAACATAGCTCATGATGTTATAATATGTCTTGTTCACCATTTTATGTGCTATATACAACCATTACTTGTTTACCTCCTTCCATCTTTCTGAAGCACCCAACTTACAACTGACTGTGTGCGTAGCTATCCTCGTATCTCGGTCTTCTATGTTTGTGACATTAAAGGCTTGACCTCCCTTATGATACTTAAATGCAGTGGTCATCGCCTCTACTCCATCATCATAAGAAAGGTCACCAATAATGTGTCACCGTATTCGTGCAAACCTATAACCTTCCCAATCAAATTTTCCATAATTCTCATTCTCCTTCCCACAAAATAAAAGTAATCTTCATGTACACGTGACACAAGCCATTGGTACAGATGATTGGGCTTGCCAAAGAATGGAAACTCAAACAACTACATAACCCCAACACTTTCCAATAGCTTGTAAATGTTATTTTCGTACACCCTTTGTCCATCCATGGTTCACATATTCGTCTTTCAACATTGATCTTCCTTTATATCCTTCCAGGTGATGTCCACGATCTCCCTTCGATAACCTCCTCTAGGTATTGTATTTCTACAAACCACTCATGTGGTGCTTCCTCGGTCTCCTTCACAACAACCCGAGCTTTCTTTGGTGCCATTGTTTTGCTTAAGTAAAAATGTGCTCTGAAAACTACAAACTTTTCACTACCTTACCCTCACACTCCTTGATCTTTATTCGCTTCTTCAAACAACTCATTACCTAGTTGCAGAAATATGTTTCCTTAAAACCCTAACCTACAAACCTTCCCTCTACACACGCCCAACTAACTCAAATTCCCTTCCACGTGGAGCTCCATCAATGCGTGTTTCAAATTCACTGGTTCACCGCTCGATCAAATGATCTTCACACTTCCACACTTCATCATACTTAATAGCTCTAGAACTCAAAGGATGCAAGGTAAAAATAATATTGCAAGCACCTTCCTTTATATATGTTTTCAAAATTATCCACATTAATTTCTCCTCAATCACCACCATACACAACATTAATTCCACCCTTTCTTTTTCTCGCGTTGCGTTGCTATTTCTTCCGCGCCTCCAACATAACCTCAGAGTGCACCACTACTTCTCTACCACATATCTCCTTTCGCATGCCTCACTACACCAAAGGACAAAACCACTATGCCTTATACCAAGTAGTTTCCCATGTTGTTTCCTACCTCACGTTACACTCGCACGTCAATCCATCTATGCATGGTATTCAATCTAAGAAATTTTCTTTAAGTACCTCAACTCCGAGCACCTGTAATATTTTCCAATGCACACCAATTTGTACCAAAGCACCAATCACTTATTATTTCTGATCCACCCCACACTAAAAGTATGTGCAATCCTCTACGCATGAATCCAATAGATGGTAACCAGATCCTGGCGTGTAAGTGCACTTATTACAACCAAACATTGAACTAAATTAACAAAGCATAACAATGATGAAAGGAAACACATGAAAAGAAAATTAATTAAAGGGAAATCTAATCTAAGTGGCAATATTGCCTTATTACAAACACCAAGAAGACTTATTTATAATAGGGCTTCAACCTACTCCCATTGAAGTAATCGAGCAATAAAGTGTCATCCAACATTTTTAATCGATAAGCTCATGAATCAAGTATATTTGTTACTAAAAATGGTCCCAACCAATGAAATTTCAACTTCCCGGGTGGCACACAAACTTTGAATCATACATAAGAACCATCTTTCCAATCTCAAATTCCTTATTCTCGAATATTTCTATCATGTCATGCCTTCTATCTCACTTTTTTTGTCTTCTGGATCCACCAAGGAATAACACCACTCATCCAAATGCATTAGTTTGTCTATGTGCTCTTTAACATCTTGTTCATCATCTAATCCTCCCATGCGTGCAATACTAAAGGGATGACAACATTAATTCATTGGGTAATACAACCACCGTGCCAAATACCAACTAAAAGGGTGATGCTTTATTCAATATTTTGTAAGTGGTTATGTTGTCTAAAGTATAACAAAAAATTTATCATCCCAATCTTTTCTTCCAACATCACAGATTTTTGTTAGCGTATGCCCCAAAATCTTGATGAAATCCTCAACAATACTATTGGCATGTGGATGATAGGGTGTTGTCTTGTGGTGCGCCACCATAAAATCAGCCAAAAGAATTATGATGGTCTCATTAATAAAATGAGTGCACATATCACTTTTTAAGCTCAACGGAGATCCATGCCTGCTAATAATGTTGTCCCATAGAAATATTACTATTGTAGCAGCCGTGTAATCCTTTGTAGGTGTTGCTTCTTCCTCCTTGTCGATAGTCTATACAAGTTATAATATAGTGTGCACTAGTCCTACGTGTGGGTGGGGAAATAGGACCCAAAAAGTCAATCTCCCATTTCTCAAAAGGTTCAACACTTGCAATAGGCCTCAAAGGCATTTCATCTCTAGATCTAGGCTTCCCAAGGTGCTGAAAATGATCACACGCATTCACATATTCTTTAATACCCTTATAAAAATTTTCCCACCAAATTCCAACCATCAAAATCTTGTGCATGGTGGTAACTCCTACATAATGACCACCCGCAATTCCACAATGATCTTCTTCCATAATACCCTTACACTCATGCTCCAAAAATGTAAGATTAGCTTATACAAGTATTTACCTATCAAATGGTTTATTTTGTTCCTATCTTCATTCCTCGGGCTCATCTTACATTGAAATATTTGTGAATTCACACAGATCTCACAAGTACCTATGATATTTTAATGGTATTTGTAATTTCATTTCAAGAAGAGCCTTCATCTTAGATGAGATAAAAAAATTTAAAATTAATTCACTATCATTTGTTTTTTTAATACAAAAACACATTGACATGGAGCTAAATAGTTTTTGAAAGGGACTATACCCTTGTCACTCAAATTTGTGTCCAATCTCTAGAATTTGGCCTAAAAGCCGGTTTCTAAGATTGATAAAGATTGTCTTTGTGATAAGTATTTGATAGTTTAATGGTATTTGCCTTTCAGGAGCATGATTAATCAAAGATTTTTGTGTTTAATTGATTTTTACCTTAATGATTGATCGAGCCTTCGTGTTTAGAGTCTCAAAGATTGTGTGAAAGTCGATGTTGTGAAAACGTCTGATCAGGGGCCTCCATTGAAGCACACCTTCTGGTTAAAGGAACATCTTAACTATTCTGAAGCTTTATGTTGTTGAGTTGTCCATTGTTGTGAAGTCCCTCAAAGATTTGGTATAATAAACTTTATCCTGCTTCATCTCCCACCAAAATCATTCAAAAACCATGAATCCATCCTAAACTACCCATGTTTTCCCTATATATCAACAAAGGAACAAAATCTACTTACTAAAATATGCAAAACAATAAGGATTTCTTAATGTCTTCAGTAACCTTAGCCTTATGTTGAAATTATCTCCATCATTTAGAAGTGACAACTCTTGAGAGTTAAATTATGGAGTATTGACTGTATTTTCCCAAGGTTTTCTTCATAAAATTTGTGCAAAAGAAGGATATCTCCATCTCCTTCATCAAAAAGAGGTTACACTAAGGGTCCTCTCACCCTGGTTGAAGAGGCACAACCTAAAGTAGTGAGGACAGGTCAAATCCTCTTGAAGGTGCTATCCATATCTCCACAAATTTGAGTGACAAAGGGCCAATTAGATCTCATCCCCACTGAAACGACACACAATGACATCTTACTAAGCTCCTTGTCAATGATCTATCTATTTGGATACTCTAAGCTCTCTTTGAAGTATTTTACAAATTACATCAACACATGTTGTGTGCTAATACATTGTCAAACATCATTATCATCTGGATTTTCAAAAGGAGAACAAATTTGATACCAACACTAGTGGTGCATCATTGATAAATTTGGGGACTCTTTGAAGTATTTTATGAAATGTTGGTTGATGGGTTTTCTTGCGGACGTATGACTTCTTGATCCACAAGATGATCGTGAGAACTTCCTTTTGGCTAGGAGGAACTACCTGTAATGAAAAGCAAGACCACCAAAAAGAGTTAAACAATATGTGCAGTGAACTACCTAGCGTGTGCTAGATCCGGGAAGTGTGATACTTCCTAGATGGTTGTCAGTCCACTGTTTAAAACAATTTAATGTGGGTAATAAAGTAAATCCTATTGTAATTAAAATGATTTGGGTATCTCATCCAAAATACAATAAGAAAGATCTAATCTAACAGGCTAAGTTAAAATAAGATCCGAAGGTCAAGTAACTGGTTCTGGGTCTCTGCAGTCTACAGAGAGGTCTCAGGCAGATCACAGTGAATAAGGGTGATGTGGGAATAGGTGGATAGGTCATTGTTCTAGGTTGTATGGGTAAATACAGAGACCGATGCCGGTTAAGGGTGACCCGGCGGTTGGGTATCGGTGCGATTCTTGTGGAATACTGGGAATGCCACAGAATGGGCTTTGGATCTCCCTTGTGATTGCACAAGGAATTGATTGGTTGGAAAGAGGTATTAGGTTGTTTGGGTGGGGTTTGGTGAGGTTTTAATGGGTATGTGGAGGGGTGAGTATGAATGGAGGTCAATGGGTGGCTAAGGAAACAAAGGATGACAATATAATGATGAAACCAATGAACCAAAGAAGTAAACTTGTTCCACTTACTTGAAATCTGGTCCTGGGTGTCTGTGAGTGATGAATGAAGGTACTGGAAAGGGGTTGAATGCTGCTTGAGGATCACCAAACATTGGAAAGCTCTGCATGGGCTGCATGTGCATTCTCTTTTTCTTGGTTGGATCAAATCTGTGCTGGGGTGAATGTTGGATGGTTGTTGGATGATTGTTAGATGCATGTGCAAGAGGAAATGCTTGATCTCCTTCCTTGCATGTGTGTTCTCACTGAAATTCATTCTCAGAAGATGTGATATCTCTCAGAATGTGCCAATGTTTTCCAACCTCCAAAATAAGGTTGTTTTGGGATTAAAAGGTGACCGATGGTGGTTCGGCTTAACCGTAGCGATGGTTAGGGGTAACCACATCGTCGGTCAAGGTGGGATTTTCTAGGTTTACTAAACTAGGCAGATCCCCTTGATTTTCTAGGGATCTCATGTCATTCACCCATGGATTAGACTGGAAGCTTCTTGTAAGCATGTGGGAATGTGGTTAGAGGGAATGTAGGCATTGATTTTTAGGGTTTGGGTAAGTCTTAGTTAGTTATGGCAACTTACTAAGAATAGGTCTTAGGGTGAGTTGGCTTGATGAGGTGTCTAGGTGAGATGTATGTGGACATTATCCCTAATTAAGATATTTAAATAATAAATATGGTGAGGATAATGAATTAATTTAATTAAATTAATATTAGTGGAGTGAAGGGGCCATGGCTAGGTTAATGTGATGAAGGGTGTTTATTTGTCGAGGGACCAAAGGGGAGTGTGACCTAATTTTAGTGTCTACATTTTGCCCCTTTTTGTTGCATAGCTTGTATTGGTAAGCGATGCTAACAAAAATAAGATGTGGTTGCCCCATGTGTGGGTGAAGGTGATCCCCTCAAACCAGGAACTGAGAGGCGAGAAGGTAGAATCGGTGAGTGGTTTGATAAAAGGTAAATGTGATAAAAGGGAAGGTGGGGAATGGGGAAAAGGGGTTAAAGATCTACTCGGGTAAATCTAGGTAATGGGTCAGGGTCAAAGGTAGTAATAAAAACGCACACACATAAAACTACAACACACTACTACGGTTGAAGAGCAAAAACTCTACATTGTCTAAGGTCGATAGGTTTATCCAAACAAGGTCAAAATGATTACGTATCCAAGGTATAGGATATGGTTAGGAAACACAACGTAGGTTAGGTGCAGGAATGTTTAGGTATGTTCCGGTACACCAAAGGTAGGGTTAGATAAATGGTCACGACAAATAGGCTAGGTAAGGTCATTAGGTCAACAACATAGGTAATAATGCCACAAGGTATAGCAAACACATGAGGTCAAAGGTCACTAGCGATGGTCCAGGTCCAAATATCTAGGTCACGGCATGGGTAAGGCCGAGGTATGGGTAAAATAAGGAGTCCCCAAAGGAGGACGAGATTAGGTAGGAAATGATGAGGGCAGGAGGGTGAGGTAAATGGTTTGGGTAGAGGTTGGGTGGGGAAAATGATCAGGGTAAGGGTTAGGTGTGGAAATAAAAAGAGTGATGGGCAGGGTAATAGGGTAAAATGTTGGGTTGGTGCAAGAGAGGGTGACCGATGCTGGTCAAGGTAACCGACACTGGTATAGGAAATCGACCATGGTAAGGTAGGGCATGCACCATGATGCGGTGAAGGTGAACCAACGTCGGTTAGGTCGGGTTTGTTATAAAAACAAAAAATCCATGTTTTTTTATTATTCATTTGTCATATATGATTTGAGAAAATGAAAAAAGAGAGAAAAAGAGGAAAAGTGTCCGATGGAAATGGAGTGTTGAGTTGGTGGTGTGAATGGTGGGTGATTGGTTGGTGAGAGGTGGGTCCATAGGATCGGTGCATGTGATTCGATTGGTTGGAGACGCGGGTGGAGATTTAGTGATGGCAGAGGCCGAGAGGGATCGGGTGGGCCACCGTGCAGCAATGCCGGATGTGCCACCAAGATGATGGCAACATGATGAGGTAAGCATCCAACTCTAGTTGTATTCGGTTAGATAGATTATAGGATTTGCAAATTGTTTTGTGGTTTTTGTTTTGGTGGGGAAAAAAAAAAATTAAATTTGGAAATGGGAGGGAAAGTGGGTAAAATAGGAATGGGGAGAGAAATAAATGGGAGAGGAAGGGAGGGGATGAGGTGGAAGGGAGGTGTAGGTGTTTTAGGGGGGTAAAAGGGTCAAGGTGGGTAGTTTTTGAGAAAAAGGGGGTTTGGGGTCACGGGGTTTTTGCGATAGTGGACCGTCGAGTCGGTCAAGTGTGGCCAGGCATTTCGGTAGGGTTGAACCGGTATCGGTCACTAAACAGGTGACCGATGCTCGGTTAAGGGTGACCGGGGTCGGTTAGAGATAACCGGCACTAGTCAGGATGTGGAGAGAAAGGGGTCAAAAGTGCCATAAGTTGGGGGATCAAGATAGGTAGGGGTAAAATAGGGTGTTGGGAAATGATAGGGGAAAGTATGGGTATAAAAATGTAGATTAATGTGTTGTTCATATTGGATGTAGGGGAGAGATCAGCTACGTATGCGGGATAGGGTTCCACCCCTACTCATGATAGTGCATGGCATGCGACCCCTGAGGAGCTGCAGCATGTGGAGGTGGTGGGCTTGAGTGGAGTTCCGACGCTACCGGCATGTAGTCCGACAGCCTAGTTTGATGGTCATGCTCATCGATAGATGGGATTCCATGACCAACACATTCCACTGCTAACGATGGTGAGATCACTGTCACCCTGGAGGACGTGTTCAGGATTCTATGGCTACCCATATTGGGTACACAGGTCTACTCTATCTCCTCTCGAGGCCTCGGAGGAGCTGATGCTTGATGGTGTTTGGTGAGGGGATGGCCGAGATGACATTCCATAGTGCCAGCATTCATATGGAGAGATGTACCTAGCCCATCCGGAGGAGACGAGGCTAGTGGTTCTTTTGATGGAGGTAGTGTGCTTTGCTTTGCACTGCCAGATGTAGAGGGTGGATGTTTTCCCTAATCATTGATGGGGGTACTCCATGACATGATGATAGATGAGACCCACTTTTCCTGGGTGCCAACATTCCTGGTGCAGCTATATAGAGAGTTATGGGCATATGGGTGGCTGCGTAGGTTCAGCCTATGTTGTACCTTCTTACTACACTGTTGGGCTTATGAGCACATAGCTTGTGTGTGGCCAGTAGGGATGCCCCGAGTAGATGCATTCCCACCGAGATTTGTGCGGGTGGGGTATAGGTGATGGGTGTCCAGCTATTGGAGAGTGGAGATCTGACAGGCCCACACATGATGTGGCCTATTTCTGGTGGTTATTGGAGGGGTTGTCCAGAGTGGACATTATATGGAGGCCGTATGTGGGATTCCCCTCATATAGGCATATGCATGAGGAGCTAGCTAGAGCTCCAAGCTAGTGAGATGGATACAGGGTCACCGTGTTGGGGAGCACGAGATGATCCCAGTGGACAGAGTCTGGTGGCAGTTTGGGCTATTACAGGACGTACCTCCACCCTTCCCGCAATATAGGAGAGATGACGTGGAGAGGCCCTTACCTCTACCATAGCCTATAGTGCCCACAGGTAGGAGGAGGAGTAGGTAGTGGACCGGTGGATAGATGATGTTGGGGTCACAGATAGGTATAAATAGTGGTGGGTGGCTGCATTTACGAGCCATACCACCCAGACCGAGGGTAGCCGGATCTAGCCACCATCACGGTGTAGAGAGACACCCTACAGGGGCTAGGTGGCTACTCTTGATTACCTAGTTGGGTATGGTATAGACACAGCAGCTGAGCTTAGAGGTAGAGGTAGCAGAGCTACATGTACAGGTGGCTAGTCTGCAGACCTAGATGGCCGGTGGTGGGGATGGAGATGGAGAGGAGGATGATGGTCAGGTGGCGGCCTTACAGGCACATGTGCAGGTTTGTACAGGGCTAGTTGGCCACAACCCAGGCATAGATTGGGGCCTTACAGGCCCAAGATACATGCACAGGGATAGGGGCACCACCACAGGCACCGGGACCGGGTCCCAGTTCATAGGCAGGAGTGGGATAGGGTCCCGCATGAGATAGGTACAGGGGCCGGCCTATGGGGCCACCACAGACCATGCCTATATCTAGGTTATGGGATGCCCTAGGTGAGGCCAGATACTACCAGACTAGCTGATGGTGGCCGGTGGGATAGACTTTCTATCCTATGGAGAGTATCGGGCACAACAGGCATCGAGTGAGAGGACTAGATCCCACACTCACAGTGTGGAGAGCACAGGGGGCCATCGAGCTCGAGGCCAGATCAGGGAGAGGCTACTAGTGCATGGAGACCAGCTCTAGGTGAGGCACTAGCAGGGACTCAACCACCACCTATGATGGGTGGGGAGATGCTTAGCAGTCACCAGACAGGGGCAGGAGGAGGCAGAGGGTACAGGTGATACAGAGATGGAGGATATCCACCGAGATGCCTGATATGTGGCTTTTGATTTTGATGTATTATAGTCATTTTTTTATATATATATACCGACCTGTGTGCAAGATAGTGAGGATGTACGAGAGTTTTTGTTGTATATTTTGAGCATATACCGGCCTGCGCGCTGAAGAGATTTTGTATTGGTTCATTATTTTATTATATATGAGACCGGCCTGCATGCCGATGACATTTTGTATTGAGTATCATCTGTGCGTGCGATGATTTTGAGATGATGGACATGATGGGATATCCATGTATGTTGTATTGAGATACACATTTATTTATATGATGAGATACATGAGATTCTTGATTTGTTGATGTTTTGATGAGACTTTTGATTTGTTGTTTTGATATGGATGAAAATTAGGTGAGTTAGGCATGATGAAGTCAGGTTTGGTTTAGGCATGGATCGAGTCAGGTTGGTTTAGGCATGGTTGAGTCGTTGGTTTAGGCATGGATCAAGTTAGGTCATAGGCATGGATTGAGTCGGTCAGGCATGGATTGAGTCAGGTAGGTGGATTGAGTTAGGTTTGTTTAGGCATGGTTGAGTTAGGTTGGTTTAGGCATGGTTGAGTCAGGTTTGTTTAGGCATGGTTGAGTCAGGTTTGTTTAGGCATGGTTGTGTTTAAAGTAGTTGAAGTTGTGATTCATTAATTTGTATAATGAATGATAATATGGGCTATTGTTAAGATGCTTTATAATATATGTATGATGATGGTAAAGAAATAGTAGTCATAAGAAATGTATGTTGTGATGATGATAAAAATGTTAAGCAACTTGTTATCTATTTGGTTTGATTTTCAATTGTTGATATAAAAAGGAAACTAAGTGGGGTAGAATGTGATTTTAGGAAGATGAAAGATGGATTGGTTAGGGTAGAGAGTGGCCGAGCTAACCTCCAAGGGCCCCATGCCCTCGGAGTGCTGCCTACATAGTCCCGGTAAAAAGGGACCTCAGGCCGATGTAGTTCTCCCATGAGCTAGGGAAGAATAGGATGAGGTATGAAAATGAGTTAGTAGGTTTTAGGTATGTTGTGGGTTTAGGTCTGTTAGGTGTGGGTGGGTTATAGGAAAATTGGTATAGGTGATGTCGATTGTGGAAAAAGAAGAAGAATACCCCAAAGGTAAGTGTCGAGGACCAAATCCTGTATAAGGTAATCAAAACATAAATAAAGATGGTCAAAAGATAAGAGGGGGCAATAAAGCCACCTGATTGGTTAGGATCATACCAAGTAGATCATACCTTGGAGGAGGTGATGAACGTAAGACCCTAAAGACATTGCATGATTGATTGTTCTAAGGTGAAAAGTAGTCACATGATCACCAAATGTCTTGGTTTCCAAGAGGTCCCTTGAGGCGGTAGAAAATGGGAGTGGGAATGGTGAGAAAGGTGAAAGGTGGTTAATTTTTTATATGGCATGAGGTAGCATGTTCTTCGGGCAAGAGATCCAAGGTCACAATGGGCAAGTCCATGACTAAAAAGTTTTTATTTTGACTTGTATTTGAGATAGACTGATCGATGTGGGAAGTCTATATGGGATGAGGAATTTAACTCCTTGAGGTCTTCGTGAAGCTGATCGATGCGGGAAGCTTCAAATTTTCTTGTCTTTTTTTTAAGGGCTTTACATAGTTGTCCTTCGAGGGAGCAGTCTATTTATAGCAGTGGTTGTCGAGAGGAAGATGTCCTTTTGAGGGAGTCATCTTTTATATTAGAAGTTTGACTCAAGGAGTTGGGTCCCATGTGAGGGCTTTGAAGTCATGGACAAGACCAAGGTGAAGAATAAGATTCTTGTTCAAAAAGTAGGGTGAAATGACCATGGGATCTCATCTAAAGGTAGATGAAAAGTATCCATGAGAATCATGCTATGTGCAGCACCATGGTACACATATTCAAGAGAAGATAACAAGTGATGGGTACTCACATGATTCTTGTTTAATCATTGGTGAGGTGTATGAAGTGGATAGCTGCTCAAGGGATGAGCATGGAAAGAGACAAAAGGTGAGGTAGGACTAAAATTCAACAATAGAATGGTCGAAGATGCAAGGCATTAAGGGGCTCAGGTTTGGGTTTACCATCGAGTGAAGATAAACGATAAGCACCTGATCCATAAGTATGAGTCACGATGTATGGTCCAAGCCAATTAGGAGAAATTTTCCCCGTTTACTTTTTTTTTTTTTTGGTTACATGTTGATTTTCTTTTAGGACAAGGTCACCGACTTGGAAGGTTCATTCATGGACACGTTTGTCGTAGGCACGTTTTATACATTTTTGGTAAACTTGAAGGTGATCAAGAGCATTAAGATGACGTTCATCTAATAACTCAAGTTGTGCTAAATGGTCTTGATGAAAAATCATCATCATTAAGCATGTCATGGAGAGAAATGCGGAGTGAGGGAATCTAGACTTTGAGAGGTAGAAAACCTCTGTATACCATAGACCAGAGAAAATGGTGTGGCAGCAGTGGAAGTGTGAATACTAGTGCGGTATGCCCATAGGGAAAAAGGAATGTGTGTATGCCAATCCTTCCCAGTATCGTTAACCACTTTCATGAGAATTTTGTTTAAGGTTTTGTTAGTGGATTCGGCTTGGCCATTGGTTTGTGGGTAATAAGGTGATGAGAAACTTAGTTGAATGTCGAAGGCGTCGCAAAGTTTTTGCAATGTTTTGTTTTTGAATTGTTTTCCATTATCAGTGATGAGGCGATGAGGAACACCAAAGTGAAAAATGATGTGATGATTGATGAACTCACATATTTTCTCGGCTTTTGTGGAGATGAGTGGTATGGCTTCAACCCATTTTGTATAGTATTCGGTAGCGGTGATGATCCATTGATGTCATTGGGAAGAATGGGGTTGATCTCTCTCGACAAGATCCAAACCCCATTGAGAGAAGGGCCAAAGGTCATGGGTGACCTGTAAGGCGTGACTAGGTGTATGATGAAGATTGGCATGTTGTTGGAATTTTACACAATGTTTGACATAGTCACAACAATCATAGTTAAGGGTCGGCCAGTAATAGCCTAGGTGAAGAATACGCTTAGCAACAACAAGGCCACTAAAGTGACCTCCACATATGCCATCATGAACTTCCTTAATGGTATAAGGAATTTCAGAACTTGTGAGGCATCATAAGAGAATACCATCAAAGTCTGCTTATAGAGGAGGCCCCCATGATGACATAATGAGAGACCTTTTTAAGGAAGGCACATTGTCCATTACGGGTGAGATCAGGAGGTAAGATGGAGAGAGAAAGATAGTCGAGTATTGTTTGTACCAAAGGTCACTCGGGTCCGGGTAGTAGTTTCGATAGAGTAAACTTCACGTGGTAAATAAGAAGGTGATTGGAGTCATTGTATGGTGACAAATATTTTAGAATCGGTGGGTGAAGCGGGTATTTGGGAAGCCAAGCAGGCCATGGTATCTACAAATTTGTTGGTTGAACATGGGATGGTTTGAAGGGTGTAATGGTCAAAGGTGGTCAAAAGTATGTCTACATGATGTTTATACTTTTGAAGTATCTCATTACGACATTGGTATATACCATTGACTTGGTTTACGACCAATTGAGAATCACCAAAGATGTTGATTGATTTGACATCTAGGGCATAGGTGGCTTGGAGACCTAATATGAGTGCTTCGTATTCGGTGATATTATTTGTGCATTCAAAATCTAGTTTGAAAGACAAAGGCATGGGTTCACCATCAAGAGGAATGAGGATAATACCAGCCCCACCCCCATGCTGACACTTTGAACCATCAAGAAGAGTGTCATTTAGTAAGGGGGTTCGTCCAGGGAAAGGGTAGCAATTGACTCATCTGGAAAGTCAAAATTAGAGGGTTGATCCCCGAAAATAGGTGCATCGGCCAATTGGTCGGTGATTGGCTTGGCCCTTGATGGACTTTTGATGAATGAATTCGAGGTCAAGGTCAGCTAAAAGCATAAGCCAATGTGGACACATTGATTTTGATAAGGTTTGGCATACATGAAGTGTAAGGGGTCGGTGTTGGTCACAACATAGGTTTTGTGGTTGAGTAGGTAATGGCGGAGTTTGGTGGCAACAAAAACTAAGGCTAAGAAAAGTTTTTTGGGATGGGTGTATCGGGTTTCATAATCCAAAAGAGTATGGCTTATGTAATAAACCTTCTCCCTATGTTGTTCATCGTGATGATGAGCAAGCATGGCTCCCAAGGAGTGATCGGTAGATTGAGATGTATAGGTAGAAAGGTTGATCATCTTTAGGTGGAATGAGTATGGGTGGTTGGAGGAGGTATTGTTTTAGGGCCTCAAAATATTTGTGATAGTCATCATCCCATTTAAAGGAGACATCCTTCTTGAGAAGATGATGAAATGGTTGACACCGATCAGATAATTGTGAAATGAAATGGTGAATAGACTGCAACTTACCTTGCAGGCTACGGAGTTGTCTAAGGTTAGTGGGTGGAGGCATTTCCAGAATGGCCTTGACTTTAGTAGGGTCAACTTCTATACCACATGTAAGGAAACATAAATCCCAGGAGCTTTCCTGAGAGAACCACGAAGACACACTTCTTTGGCTGAAGGTGAATGTAATATTTAATGAGGCGGTCAAAAATGGTTTTGAGGATGGCAAGGTGTTCGGAGCGGCATTTAGATTTGGCCAAGAGATCATCCACGTAATCTTCCAATATATGATGCATGATGTCATGGAAGATGTAAGTCATAGCCCATTGATATGTGGCACCAACATTTTTAAGGCCAAAAGGCATGACTCGATAGTAGAAGGTCCCCCAAGGGGTGATGAATGTGGTTTTGTGTTGATCTTCTAGGGGCAAAGAAAGATTTGGTTATAACCCGAGAAGCCATCCATGAGTGATAGCATCTCATGACCAGCGGTAAGGTCAACCAGTTGATCAATACTAGGTAAGGGAAAGTCATCTTTTGGGTAGGCTAGGTTGAGGTCACGAAAGTCCATGTGTAAATGTGGAGTCCCCTGTCACTTTAGTGATAGGGACAATGTTAGAAATCCAACGAGGATAATCAATGGGTAATATGAAGGAAATAGAAAGAAGGCATGTTGAAGTTCTTCTTTGATGAGAAGGGCAATGCGAGGGTGCATTTTCCTCAGCTTTTGTTTGATGGGTTTGGCATCGGGAATGGTTACGATATTGTGGACCACTATGGTGGGGTCAATACTGGGCATGTCTACATAAGACCAAGAAAAAGTGTGGTTATGATCTTTGAGAAAAGAAGTGATGGCTTCTTGTTTCAAGAAGATCTAAAGATTGACCGATCTTTAGGATGTGTGGGTCATCCTGAGTATGAATGTTGATCTCGATAGTCGATTCATTCAACATGGTTTGCATCTCAAGAGGGTAACACCGATGAATATATGAGTCTTCTACACCAAGGTAGGTGAGTATGGATTCATCATCCTTGACATTGAATGATGCTAATTGAAGGTGTATCATCATCGATCATTTCAGGATACGGAAGGGAAGAGAGGAAGGAGCCTCACCCTCATTGATAAGTCAAAGGCCCCAATGAAATGGTGTTTATGAAAAAAAAAATTAGGAGGGATAGATTCTAGGATCCATCGACTCCATCGGTGAAGGTGGTGATGAAGGTGGAGTGGGTGAAGAAAGTGGAGAAGGGCTGATGTCCTCGATGGGTTCAATGCGGGCTTGTTTGGTAGGTGGTTCAGAAAGCCGATACCACTACGGTCATTATGTTTGTGGGTGGTACATGGAATAATGGTATGGTGGCCTTGCTCATAAAATCCAAAACCAAAACCCTTCCACGCACATCGGTGCAGGAAGGTGTGGGAAAAATGGTGATTGGTAAGAGACTAGAAGTCAATGGAAAATGGGTGGGTTTGTGATGGTGGTTTGGGTGTGTACGTGGTAGTATCAAGTCCCCATAGGTGAGACTAGTACGAAAGATGAGGAGGACCATAAAGGAGGCATTCTCCTATGTGGTGATCATAGCGAGGGTGTTGGTGAAGACTCCCATACTCTTGTGGAGTAAGGAATGTGTTGACACTATATAGGTGGTATTCCCCAGTGAGGCATTGAAAAACCTTCTAAGGGATCGGTGGTTGGTATGTGGGTAGCTAGGGAATGGATGATGTGTCGGAGGTCGATGCGGAGGTGGAGTTAATGGATTGGGAGGCTGATGGGTTGGCCATGGAGGTTGTGGCAGTGGTAGGAATGGAGGAGGTATGTGTGGTTGAGGTGGCGACTATATTGTAAGTGGAGGTGTAGGTGAAGTGGTAGGGGTCATGGAGGTAGATGCTTTAATGGGTATGAGCACATCATTGGGTCGGTAAAGCATGTTGCATGTTTTAAAAGGTGATGGATCAGCTGGGATAGTGTAGGTATGTCCTTCATGCTCAAACTTTACACAACGATGCAAAGTGGAAGGAACACAACCCATGACATGAATCCAGGGTCTGCCAAGCAACAAGTTATATTGAAATTCCCCTCCAAAACATAAAATAATTATGGAATAGTGTGGGGGCCCATGCAAATGTGGAGGATGACAATGCCTAATGTAGAGGTGATAGCATCATTGAATGAATGCAACATGACCAAGGATGTTTATGCATGTAATTATCGGGTATGCACATTTGAGTGAATGCATGGGATGAAATGATGTTAATGCTAGCACCCCCATCAATCATCACACATCACACCCATATGTCATCAATGTGGATAGAGATGAAGAGGGTTGGGTCCGGGTCATCATTTTGGTGTGGTGTGATCTCTTCCTCTGAGAAGCTAAGGGAGGCTACTTGGTGAGTAGGTGTGGTGTGGATAAAGGTGGTAATTTGGTGAGAGAGGCTACATGATGGGGTGTGATAATGGAGGCTACGGGTGTAGGGTCATTGGGTAAAACCTCAATAGATTGAAGAACCTCCATGAGAGCTTGATGATGGGATTCTGAGGTTTGGATGAGGTCATATAAGGACATTTTGAGGGAGATTGGTGTAATTGTTTGAGCATGGTGCGATGTGTGACTCCATTAGAAATGGGGTATGTGGGGCCATAGATAGTGATTTTAGGTATGGGTGCAGATGGTATGTTGGGTATAGGATTGGTTGGTGGGTCAGTCACCTTTTCTTTACCTTTATCCTTCGAGCAGCATGTGTAGTGAATGTATCATGTTGATTTGAGGGGAGTTGGAAAATGGAGAAGGTGTAGGGTGAGTGGTATAATGACATGACGGGAAAAACCTACTGAGGAGAAAAAAACCCTGTGAGGTGAGCTGGGTGCAACGACATTTGGGTGATGGTGTGGCAAGTTCTCTGATGTGAACCATGTTAATTTCAAATCTTGGGGTGGTTCTAGGAGCTGTGGGGGTGGAGGTTGTGGTTGTTGAGTGGACAATGTGGGAATGGGTGTCGGTGAGGCAAGGTCCTCATCGAGAAGGTCATCATCATCAAAGTTGGCTTCCGAGGACACAACTAGATAAGGATGGTTTTCAAGGCCTTACAGTTCTCCACATCGTGCCCTGGCACATGATGGTAGGCAAAAATTTTAGTGTCATCAAACCCTTTTGGCTTGGGTTTGAGGGGTCATAAGGTCTGAGTGGTGGCAATGTGATAACAAAAGTCTCCAGGAGGTTGGTTAAAATTTTGGCATAGGACCCCACTAGTGGGTCACAATGAGAGGTGAAAGTGGGTTTGGGTGTAGGTGTACTGATTGTTGAGGAATGGTCCTTGCAGGAGGGGGAGTAGGTTGAGCCATGGTTTTGGGTGCTGGAGTGGTCTTGGGTGTTGGTCATGTTTGTTTGGGTAGGGGTATGGTAGATGAATGGGCAGGAGGGTGTATGGTTGCTTTGACTACCTTATTGGAGGGTTGCGATTTTTTTTTTTTATGTTGCACCTTCTTGGGTAAAGGTGATATGGGTGTATGAGATCTAGAAGGAAAAGTAGATGGGGAAGAGGGAGTTACCCATGGGGATAATGGAGGTGTTGTGAAGGTAGATGATGCGGGTCGAGCAGGGGGTGTGAGAGACAAAGACTAAAGTGTAGTGGGTAGTGAAGAAGTTGTGGAGAGTATTGGGGTATGGGTGGTAAAGATGTTGCAGGTGTGGGTGTAAGTCATGTCGGGTGCTTGGGTAGGTTAGAGGTTTGTGAGGAAGGATGGGCTGTTGTGTTTTTGGTTTATTGATGGGTGAGGTTTCTTAACCATGTTGGGGAAGTTGAGGTCCTAAGATGGATGGGACAGTGTGTGGTGTGATTAACGTAGCAAGGGTATGAGTTCTATGGGTTTGGTTCTTTTGTTTGGGTGCTGGAGTAGGTGTGGTGTTGACTTTGGAGGATGTAGCTAAATCTAGTTTGATAGGTGGATGAGTAAGGCTGGTGGTTGGGGTGACCCCTAAGGTGGTAATAGGTTTATTCGAGGAAGATGTTGTAGGTGTGGGTTTGGGTTTAGATGTAGTTTGAGTTATGGGTAAGGGTGTATGTTGAGCTATGATGGGTGTCATGGAAGAAGTTGTGATAGAGGTAGTTGTGTTCATTTGGATTGGTCAAAATATTTTTGGATAG
Source organism: Taxus wallichiana var. yunnanensis (assembly GCA_018340775.1). Lineage (NCBI taxonomy): Eukaryota > Viridiplantae > Streptophyta > Pinopsida > Cupressales > Taxaceae > Taxus > Taxus wallichiana. Next base: position 605,650,479 of record CM031243.1, read on the forward strand.
ATAGTGGAGGTATCAACAAGTGACATCTGCATCTGCGTTGAGACAGGAAGCAAAAGGTGCCCCCAAAGTAAGGCCCTATCCACATAATCTAAGTGATCGGCCAAACATGAGAATGACACATCTGTAGGTGGAATTGATGAGGACCTAATGGCTATTCCCATAAAATGTGTCTTAGAGATGGGGAATTGGCTAGCTTTAGCTTCATGGGTAAGAGAGCCGAAAGTAGGTCTGCAGGATCTTGGGTAGCTGATGGAGAATGCTCACCAAGAGGAAAGGTATCTCAACTGGGTCTATGATAGGTGGAGGAGATGATAGGTGCTCCTCTATAGGTGGAGGAGATGATGGGAGCTCCTCATGGGTGGAGGAGGAAAACAAGTATCCTCCATGAATTGAAGAAGCACTATTGTGGGTATCGGTTCTCTAAGTGGAGAAGCCAAAGGTGAAATGGTCTCGATGTTAGCGGAAGACTCCTCCATAGGTGAGGAAGGAGGTGAAAGGTGTTCCTCTGTGGGTGAAGGAACAGGGGAGGTTGGTTCCGATGTGGAAGGAGGATTTTGGGCTAGAATCTCCTCTATGGATGGAATATGGGGTAATTGGGAAGCAACAGGTGCATCACTAAAAATAGCGTGGACCTCGTGGGTATGGGTATCATGAGTTGAGGTCTCACCGGTTTGATCAGATGAAGGGGCATGATTAGGAAATGGTTTCTTGAAGATGTGTAGGTTTTGGTTGGTAGGTGCATTAGGATTATCCATGGTTAACTCACCTTTCTCGAGCATTTCTTGGACAATGTTTTTGAAAGTGATGCAATTACCATCACTATGACCCTTTACTCGATGATAGTTACAGAAGTCATGTTCTTTATACCATGCGGGCATGGGGCGAGCAGGGTCAAAACTAGTGTGTGGTTTTATGGGTGGAAGGGTGATGGCCCCAACTTTGATAAGATTTTCTAAGACAGAAGAGTAAGGCTCCCGATTGGGGTGTATTTCCATTGTTCTCGTCTGAATTGAAAAGTTTAGATGGGTGAGAGATTAGATGAGGGGGTAGCCTGATTTGATGGATGAGCTGAGACCGGCTTTGAGTACCACTGCATTAGCGGTGCCCTTAGCTTTTGAATAATTATTTTGTGGTTTGGAAGAAGAAGAAGTATCATTCGACTTGAATGCCAAATTTTACTACGTAATTGGATTTTCTTCTCTTCGATGGCCCGAATCTCTAACTTTTGTGCCATGGTGAATGCTTCATCAAATGTTTGGAAAGGTTTGAACTACAGGTTGGTGAGATATGTCTAGCACAAGCCCATGAAGAGCTCAATGAGTTCTATTTGTGGTAGTTGGAAGGTGAGTTGATTGATCAGGCTATGCCAGCGAGTGACAAAATATGATAGATTCATCCTCATACTGACGCGTGGAGTATAGGTCGGTCATGGTAACCTTCTTGATGATATTGATGGAGAAGTGATCCAAGAAGGCTTGGGCTACCTGATTGAATGAGAATATAGAGTGTCTAGGTAACCCACTATACCAATCTAATGCAGGTCTAGTCAGAGACATGGGAAAGGTCCTCAAGAGCAAAGCATCATCGTGAGCGATTAAGTAGCACCCATGTTTGAATGACCACAAATGTTGTTGTGGGTCTTCCTTGCTATTGAAGTGGTTGAATTTAGGCATCTCCCAATGTACGGGGTATGGATGAATAGGAATGGATGGGTGGATGGGCTCGTTGCAAATCTCATCATAGGTGAGAGTGTTGTGGGAGCTAGAAACCGATGCCTCCAATGTCTGCATCTTGTCCAACATCAATTTGATTAGGTCGTTGGTAGGTTGCGATGATTGGGTGCCTCCTGTAGCATGAGAGGGTTGGTTTTGGGCATATAACGGGGGTGGCACTCTAGTATATGGTGTTGTCATGTAGGTAGATTGAGAAGGAGGTAGTGAAATAGGGGTACGTACCCAGAGTGAATAATAGATGAAATAGGAGGCTGCTGATAGTACGTATATGGAGGTGGAAGGGTCATGGTAACCCTAGTGGCAATGGGGGCTAACGATTGTGGAATAGAAAGGACAATGTTTTGAAAAGGGGTAGGGGTCACCAACACGGGAGGTGGTAGTGTAGCTACGGGTATATGTGAGACCATAGGGGTGGATGAGGTTGTGTTCTGGTGGTTGTCGAAGGTATGGTGGATGTGGCGGGTGTCACGATGTAGTAGATGTGGCAGTATCATAGCGGGTATAGGACCTAGCTGTGAAAAACTGGGGGTAAGGTAGATGCGGGCAACATGTGAGCCGAGAGAGGGGCTGATACGAGAGTGGGAGTGAGAGTCGGGGGGATAGATATGGGCATGTCATATATCAACTGACCCGAGGCATCTCGAGTGGATGAGTGGGAAAGATAAAACTACAAGGCGGCAGGGTTTTGGTCAAGGAGTCATGTGAACTCCTCATCTCCGATAGCGATAGTGATAGGTTGGATAGGATCCATGGTGGGTGATAAAATGGAAGGTGGTGAAGGACTAGGTGGGAGTGGTTGACAACTGGCATGGAATACGAGTGCACTTGCTTGTCTTTGGGTCAACACCATGTGAACTAATACTGATCAGGTTGGTTGGGTTCTCTGTAAATGACATAGAAAAAAATAACAGGGATAGGTGAAACAGGTGGTAAAAAGTGGATTAGGTACTAAATGTTAGTTGGAAAATGACACAGGCTAACCGATGCCAGTTAGGGTAAACCGATGCCGGTTACAGTAACCATGACTGCCGGTCACTGGTGGGAAATGGACAGTGAGTGAAAAATAAGGTATACGGTCAAATCTGGTAGGTATGCCAAATCTGATGAGTTTTACAAGGCCAATGGGAATGATAGCAGTGACAGGGACTCTAAAAAGTTGAAGAAGATGAATAAAATGTCCTTTTGGGTAGGTTAACAAAAGGACTTGGAACCGAACACCGCTTTGGTTTGGTATAACCGAATGATGGTGAGAGGGTAACCGATGACGATGGTCATTGGACCGACACCGGTCACTGTGAAATTGAAATAGTGATGAAAGAAAAGTGGTTGTGAATTAAAATTTGATGAGGAATCAAACCCAAAATTCTGAGAATGATGAGAATATGGTCCAGGCACACTCAAAAAAAGTTAGAATACACCAACTATGATGAGGAGCATGTGAGGAAAAACAAAAAAAAATGAAGAGCATGACCTCTCACCTCAAAATGCAAGCCAAGCAAAAACACTAAAAAAAATGTGATCCTAAGAGTGCCTTTTCTATTATGTTTGTTTAGCTTATGCTATTTAAGGACTGACTCATGAACTATAGAATAGAATTTTTGGTGAGGATGGCTTCCTACAAAGAAGGAGATCTAAAAGGTGAGGTTTTAGGTATGTTATGGTGGGGGGCGGGCTTCACTCTGAAGTATGACTCGACAGAGCAGCGAGTTGGGGAGTACCTACCAATCCTCATATCAGTGTGATCATTGACAGGCATTCCCAGGAAAGATGTTGTTTAAGAATATGTATTTGTTTTGAATTTTGTGCAATGTGGCAAGACTCGAGAGAGAGAGAGAGATGTGCTTTCTATGATTCGTTTGTCAACCATCAATTGGGAATGACTTCCAGCATATAGGTTGCCCTCAATTAATGTGAGCTAATGCGATAAATCAGAATGCAATGCACTTATTTTAAGCCCAAATCAAAATGTGAAGTTGGATGACACAAATAGATGAAGAGGAAGAGGGATGCTCTTTCACTAAAATGTAGAAAAACATGAAGAAATGGTTCTTTTTAAGTACACCAAAAGAAAGATTTCTTTTAGAGCAAATAGAAAGAAAAGGTAGGTTACCAAGGAAGAAAATTAATGTGTATGCTTTTCAGAAGGGAAACAAACACACAAATTTTCCTAGGAATGAATAAAATGCAAGGAACCCCGAATGGGTCCCACCGGTGTGCCAAAATGTTTCACCTGATTCTTAGACGTTTCTTTGAAATATTGATGAAACAAATAGGGTAACGGGCATAGGAGGAATACCTATTGAAATGTTGGTTGATGGGTTGTTGCACGCATGTGTTGACTCCTTGATCCACAACTGATCGTGAGAACTTCCTTTTGGCTAGGAGGAACTACCTGTAATGAAAAGCAAGACCACCAGAAAGAGTTAAACAATATGTGCAGTGAACTACCTAGCGTGTGCTAGATCCGGGAAGTGTGATACTTCCTAGATGGTTGTCAGTCCACTATTTAAAACAATTTAATGTGGGTAATAAAGTAAATCCTATTGTAATTAAAATGATTTGGGTATCTCATCCAAAATACAATAAGAAAGATCTAATCTAATAGGCTAAGTTAAAATAAGATCCGAAGGTCAAGTAACTAGTTCTAGGTCTCTGCAGGTCTGACAGAGGTCTCAGGAAGGTCACAGATGATTAAGGGTGATGTGGGAATAGGTGGATAGGTCACTGTTCTGGGTTGTATGGGTAAATACAGAGACCGATGCTGGTTAAGGGTGACCAACGGTGGTTGGGGAAAACCGGTGCCGGTTACTGTGGAATACTGGGAATGCCACAGAATGGGCTTTGGATCTCCCTTATGATTGCACAAAGGAATTGATTGGTTGGAAAGAGGTATTAGGTGGTTTGGGTGGGGTTTGGTGAGGTTTTAATGGGTATGTGGAGGGGTGAGTATGAATGGAGGTCAATGGGTGGCTAAGGAAACAAAGGATGACAATATAATGATGAAACCAATGAACCAAAGAGTAAACTGTTCCACTTACTTGAAATCTGGTCCTGGGTGTCTGTGAGTGATGAATGAAGGTACTGGTAAGGGTTGAATGTTTGCAGAGGATCACCAAACATTGGAAAGCTCCTGCATGGGCTGCATGTGCATTCTCTTTTTGCTTGGTTGGATCAAATCCTTGTTGGGTGAATGGATGGTTGATGATTGTTGGATGCCTATGCAAGAAAATGCTTGATCTCCTTCCTTGCATGTGTGTTCTCACTGAAATTCATTCTCAGAAGATGTGATATCTCTCAGAATGTGCCAATGTTTTCCAACCTCCAAAATAAGGTTGTTTTGGGGATTAAAAGGTGACCGATGGTGGTTCCAGCTTAACCGGTGATGGTTAGGGGTAACCGGCGTCGGTCAAGGTGGGATTTCCTAGGTTTACTAAACTAGGAGATCCCCTTGATTTTCTGGGATCTCGTGTCATTCACCCCATGGATTAGGCTAGAAGCTTCTTGTAAGCATGCGGGAATGTGGTTAGAGGGAATGTAGGCATTGATTTTTAGGGTTTGGGTAAGTCTTAGTTAGTTATGGCAACTTACTAAGAATAGGTCTTAGGGTGAGTTGGCTTGATGAGGTGTCTAGGTGAGATGTATGTGGACATTATCCCTAATTAAGATATTTAAATAATAAATATGGTGAGGATAATGAATTAATTTAATTAAATTAATATTAGTGGAGTGAAGGGGGCCATGGCTAGGTTAATGTGATGATGACAATCAAGATGTAAAAAGATTTTTAAAGGTGATCAACACTTGAAGCTCTTTGTTAATATGATGGAGGATTTTGAAATATAATTTGAGGATGTATACATTAAATTGTTTATCCATACTTTAGAAGAAGATGCAAGAGGAATGGTATAAATATTTGCCGGATAATTCCATTGACTCATGAAGAGAGATGGAGAATGCTTTTAGAATGTAGTATGGTGATAAAATAGACCCTTGGTTTCTTTTATCGAGTTTGAAAATATAAAAAAGAATCCTAATGAATCAGATGCATGATTTCAATACAATATTTAACAAAAATGAGAATACTGTCTATTAATTTGAGGCCATGTGATGAATCATGTCTAAAAAGTATTCATATGTATTTGATAAGAAAGTTACTTACTATTTGGGACAAGAACCCAACAACATTGAGGTAGGCCTTCACCATGGCTCTACAAATTGAGAACAACATTAAAGTGGTGGAAAACCTCCTAAGAGGGAGGGTGTTAAACGATCAACCTTGAGAAGCCTAAATCAAGTAAGGTGGATCTTGAGGAAGTTGTAAAGAATTTGGCCTGAGTCATCAAAGAAATCTCTTATAAGCTAGTCGGACAGAAAATGGAATTGGACAAGGTTCTAAAAGTCAACATAGGCAACAAGGATAAGACAAATTTGCAAATCATCCTAGAAATGATCAGAGATATGATGACAGAGGTAAAGGACCCTTGGGAGCTAGATAACCCCAATATAGGGAGAATAGAGTAGTTCCTAATCCTCTAAATGCAAAATTTTATGTTGTTGAAGAGACAAATCAAATGGATTGGTGTGACAAATGCTTCTTACCCCACCCGCCATGTGAAATAGATCAGAAAGTTGAAGAAGTTGATGATGATGAAAACACTGATGATGATGCATGCATGGTGGATTGCTCTACAAGCTCACGGTAAGGAGCAACTTCAATTGAAGTAATAAGTGCAAGAATTGATACAAATTTTGGGACTGCATTCACCGGGTACCTCTTCTTCCTCCCTCTCATGCTTTAGAAATAGATATGGTACAAGCATTTGAACTTCCTAATAATGATTTTGAGTACCTAAGAGCTCTAATGATTAAGAAGTATGATGGAGGAATCCCATCAGAAGAGGATAGACAACTATTAATGAATGTTTTTGTTACCCAAGAAAAGGAGTATAACACAAGAAGTAAAGTTGTCAAAGGGGAAAGGCCTCAAGCTAAAACAAAGACCCCAGTTCTCACCAATGTCCCAAAAGAGGCTCCAAAGAAATATGCATCTGGAAAAGGCCTTGTTGTCTCAAGTAGAATTGGTGTTCCCACCCATGCCAAAAATGTGAAAAATATTGTCCCATCTGATGAGTTTGTCAATCTTTCTCCAAATGGTGCTTTGCACAAATACATTCCTATGAAATTGCCCAAGTCTTGATTGAGATCAATAATTCTATCCCATTTGTTGAATTGCTTAGGATTCCCGAAGCACAAGAAGAGGGATTTTGAGTATTCGGGATTAGAGAAATATAGGAATGCCCAAGAAGAAATATAAATAATGTAAATACTCCTCCTCCAACCATTACCTGGACCTAGAAAAGCCACCAACATTAGAGGATTTTGTTTAGTTAGGAACATCTTTGGGATTTGAGTCTCAATTAAATGTTGATCCATTTTTACAAAACCCATTATTAAGGAAGAAATATAAATAATGTAAATACTCCTCCTCCAACCATTGAGACCTAGAAAATCCACCAACATTAGAGGAGATAGATGAACCACTTGGAGTTTACTTAGGAACATCTTTGGTTGAGTCTCAATTAAATGTTGATCCATTTTTTACAAAACCCGATTATTAAGGACAGATCTGCTGCACAATTGTATGTTTGATTATGGAGCATCATGTAATGTTATGCCTCTAGAAGTCGTGAATGAATTGAACATTAAAGTGACAACAACTTATGGAAAGTGTACTACAATGGATTATAGAGAGGTGCCTATTGTAGGATGTGTAAAAGGTTTGATGGTATAACTTGAAGCTTATCTAGGTAAGAACTTGAAACTTGATGTTATTATTGTTGATTTCCCCACCAAGTGGGGCATGTTGTTATCAAAAATTGGGCTGCAAGTGTTGGTGGAAGTGTTCGGATGGATATGTCTTTTACCACCATTCCAATTAAAGACAACCTTGTAAAGTTGTATGGAGAGAAAAAGATGTTGCACCTTATTGAAGATCCCAATAATGCTTCTTATGAAGTGTTGTATGCTGATGTAGATGTGGATAACTTTGTGGGGTTTAGAGATGGAAAATAGCATAAGTTTGATCAATGTAAATTTCTTGAACACGTAGGTTTACCTTGGACCTTGTTATTCGATGAGCTTTTTCCAATTTTGGAAATGGTGTTGCATTGTTCGATTTCTCCGAGGCCAAGAAGAGTTTGTCTTTTCTTTCAAACTTAACTTTGAATGCACTAACAACATTTTTGAATATGAAGCATCGTTATTAGATTGAGAATTAGATGGAATATGGTATAAAGATTCATTGTCAAAGGGGATTCAAAACTAATTATCAAGCAAATTAGAAAACTATATGCTACTAAAAATCAGAGAATGAAACAATACAAGCATGCAATCTGGGATTTGATTGAAATGTTTTAATATTTTAATATTGTGAACCATGATAGAAAGTTTAATGCTTTCCCGCAAAAATTTACTAGTGCTAGGATCCAAATTTGGGAATTGTACAAAGTGTCTCCATTTTGTGAGTATGATGTTGAAATACTAATAAGGCCATATGTCCCGATAATTTTAAAAATTAGCAAGTGTTTGATGATGATGCCTAGGTGAAACATTTTCTACAAAACCAAGGCAAGTTTTTGACCAAATATAGATTGGGAACCAATGGTGTGTGTTCTAAAGGAAAGGAAAATTTATTTGGCAAAGACATCATCCAACTAAAGACAAACACGATTCCCAAAGGTTTGGTGGATCTTGAATCAAACTTTGATAATGCTGATTGCATTATTAAAAGGAGTATGTCAGTTTCAAGAGATGTGGAAGAGCATAACCTAGGCACAAAGGAAAAACCACGTAAAATTTGGTTAGGAAGCAATCTTAGCAAGGAAGAGAAGCAGTCCTATGTTTAATTGCTGAAGAAATATCAAGACTTCCTAGCTTGGTCTTACTCTGAGTTGAAGGCATACATGGAAGATTTGTTCCAACATGAGATTCCTCTTGAATCTAATGCCAAGCCTTTTAGGAAAAAACAAAGGCCCATCAATCTATCTTTCTTTGAAAATGCAAGAAGAACTGAAGAAGTTGAGGGATGGAGGGATCATTCAACCCACAAGGTACTCATCTTGGGTTACAAACCTAGTGCTTGTCAGAAAAAAATGGTGGTGATATAAGGTTATGCGTAGACTTCAGGAACTTGAATAAAGCATCATTGAAAGATAATTACCCTCTACCAAACATGGAGAATATGCTACAATTGGTAACTTGCTCGGTTCTGAATTGTTATCCACTTTGGATGGTTTCTTTGGCTATAATCAAGTTGTTGTGAAGGATTCAAAAAGAATAAAGATTTCCTTTACCACTCCTTGGGGAACTTATGTCTATGTCAAGATGCCTTTTGTCTTAATGAATGCTGGAAACTTTCCAAAGAGAAATGGATGTAGCGTTTTCTAGTTATATTAATGATTTCATTGTTGTTTATCAAGATGATGTAACTGTGTTTTCTAAAAATAGAAATGATCACTTGCAACACTTGGAGAGAATGTTGTTAAGGTGTAGAGAGTATGACATATCATTGAATCCCAAGAAATTCCATTTTGGAGTGCAAAAGGAAAAGCTGCTTGGTCACATTGTATCAAAAGTAGGGGTCATGATAGATCTAGAGAGAGTGGAATCCATCAACAAGGTTCTAATTCCGAGAACTAAGAAGGGAGTTTAATCCTTCTTTAGAAAAATAAACTTTATCAGAAGATTTGTGTCTAACTTTACTGAGTTGACTATCCCCATTACTAGTATGCTGAAAAAGGACCAAGTTATCAAATGGGAAGAAACATCCATTCAAAATTTCAATGGGATCAAGGAAGCACTAAAGCGTGCCCTTGTTTTGGCAGCCCCAAAATTACAAGAAGACTTTTCAAATGTTTTCTTTTACTTCAGAAAACACCATTGCATCTGTTTTGTTGTAGAAGGATGATGAAGGGGGCTGAGAGACCAATTTCCTTTTTCAAGTAAGGCATTGTAAAGAGCCAAGTTGAAGTAAACCATCATGGAGAAGCAAGCATTTGCCTTGGTGAAAGAAAATGTTTTCGAGACCCTACATCTTGAGCTCTAAAGTTTTTTTTATGTTCCCCACACCATGGTGAAAGACATCTTGTCAAAGATGGAGGTCTCAAAAAAAGATGCGGATGGGTGAAAAATTGTAGGAATATGACATGGATATCCAAACCATGAAATTGGTAAGAGGTTTGGGCCTAGCTAATCTTATGGTTGAGAGAAAATTGCAAACCATTGAGGTGAATGAAGTAGAAGGAGAAAGGGTGAATTTCCTTCAAAAGGTTGGTAAGCTCTGAATAGTACAAGGATATAATCTTTTATCTCTGAACATCTATGCTGCCACGAAAATTTGAGTAAAAATTAGAAAAGAGCTCTTAAGTTAGCCTCTCAAAAATATGTCATTACTGATTTTGGGTTAGCTTGGAAGAACTCGGAGGGAGTGCTCTTAAGATGCATTGCTGAGGATGAAGCCCCAAAGGTAATTACTAATCTCCATGGAGGAGTTTGTGGGGACATTTTGCTGGAAGAGTTATAACACATAAAATCTTGAGGGTTTGTTATTGGTGGCCAACTCTTTTCAAGGATACAACTCTATTGGTTAGGAAATGTGAAAGTTGCATTTTTCTGGAAGAATGAAATCTTTAGGCTCCCTTCCTTTGCATCCTGTGTCAATTGAAGCCCCATTTAAGCAATGGGGAATGGATTTCATTGGTGAAATTTCTAATCCTTCTAGTGCTGGTCATAAATGGATTCTTGTAGCCACTGATTATTTCACTAAGTGGGTGGAAGCAATCCCCACCAAGAAATCAACACACCAAGTTATCATGGACTTCCTAAATCTAAAATTTTTGGAGTGCCATAAAATTGTTGCAATATTTTTAGAGCCAAACCTTTGGTGGCAATGTGCAAAGAGTATGGGATCAATTTGACATATGATTCTAACTACAATCCCCAAGGAAATGGACAAGCTGAGTCTAACAATAAAAACTTGTTGAAGATCATTAGAAGAACCTTGGAGTTGAACAAAAAGAAGTGGGGTGAGAAACTAAAGTTTGTTGTTTGGGCTGATAGAATCACTATCAAAAGAGCTACTAGTAAGAGCCCATTTGAGTTGGTATATGGAACTCAAGATTTTCTGCCCCTTCATTTGCAATTGTCTTCATTTCAGTTTGTTAAAAAATTGAAGATCAAGAAATTAGTCCATATGATGTTCAAATCAATCATATTATTGAGTTAGATGTATAAAGAAGGGCATCCCATCAGTGGCATGTGAAGTTCAAAGAAAAGTTGAAGAATTTATTTGACAAGAAGGTGACTCCAAGAGATTTTAGCATTGGGATCTTGTTCTATTATGGGATAGTAGGCATGAAGATAAGGGAAATCATGATAAATTTGATTCATTATGGATGAGCCCTTATTCAATTAACATTTGAATTGTGAAAATACCTTCTTCCTAAAAGAATTAGATGGGAAAGCGCTTGAATTTCCCTTAAGTTAATGGTAGGCATTTGAAACATTTCCTTGATTGATTTCTCAAAATCAAGGTATACTCCATTTGTATAGTGTATAGTTCTTTGTTTTCATTCTACTTTTGTGTTTTTGTTCGTTCTGGTCCTTGGTGACCTGGTTTTGCTAGTTTCTCAATTTGTTTTTAGAGGATGGTTATGGTTTCTCTACTATGCAAGCTTATTCCTTGACTCCATTGTCCAATGGTCTATTTTTGGCACTTGGTCTACTATTTGTTCTTATGGCACTCGCAGGGAGTGCCCATCCCTGAGTCAGAGCCGATGTTGGATCTCAATTTGATTTTGCCCCATTTGTCATTGAAATTCTTTAGTTTGCAGGCTTTGTCATCTTTTCTATCTCCCCGTATTGATGCATGAAAAATTTGTCTTTCATTTGGTTTCCATGATCAGTCCCTTCCTTTGGTTAAGGATCACTTTAAATCTAGAGTTTCTTTTCCATTCCTCTATCCATGTGAAAGATTTGTAACTTGGGTGTAAAATTGGGTTTTTTCCCTTCCTTCCATTTTTCCATAGTCACATTTTTGTGGCACAATAGGATGTACACAGCACGCAAGAGGAAGAGCAGGGATGGCCAATTTTAAGGTGTTTGTAGAAGGGTGTATGAGGAGGGCGCGAGGGGATAGAAAAGAAGGTGTGCACACGCGTGGGAAGAAGAGAAGAAAGTAGGCACACAAGGAGGATGTGAGGGGATAGAAAATAAGGCACGTGCATGGAAGGAATGGAAGAAAGAAAGCATGCGGGAGTACTAACGCTCATTTGAGGATCCGCCTCTGGGTCCTACCTTAGCATTTTCACTAGGGAGACACGTGGAGGTTTCCATTAACTTACCCTACTTAGACAAATTTTTCATGCAGCCGGTACAATGAATTTTGGTGGACCATGGACACATGGAGGGATGGTGCTCATTTGAGGATCCGCCTCAAGGTCTCACCTTAAAAATTGTGATAGGGAGACATGTGGAGGCTTCTACCAGCTCTGCTCTATACTTAAACTTTTCAAAGCAATTTTCTAAGGCCTAGGACACATGGTGAGCCCACGCTTGTTCAGGGTCTCCACTCTTAGGCACCATCTCAAAGTTACACCATGAAGACACATGGAGGCTTCCACCGGTCTTCCCATACTTAGACTTTTCAAGTAACTTTCTAAAGGTCTGGGACATGTGGAGGGACCACACATGTTTGGGGACTAGCCCTTAAATTTTATTTTGAAGAAGTTCCAGGAGGACACTTGGAGGCTTCCGCTCACTCTACCCTTACTTGGACTTTTCAACGGCCAAGGAAAATGTCTCAAACCCTAGACACATGGCACCTTTCACTGATCCTTCAACTTTTTATCAACTCTAATGAGACACGTGGTAGAGCCGTCGCTGCTTGTTCAGGGTCTCCACTTTTGAGGACCATACCAAAGGTGTGCCAAGGCAACACGTGGAGGCTTTCACTAGCTCTTTTTATAATGAGACTTTTCAAAGGCCAAAAGGCATTTTTCTTGGGCCCAGGGCATGTGGAAGGCCCGCGCTTGTTTGGAAACTTGCCCTTGTACTTCTCCTTTGTAGTTGCACCAAGGAAACATGTGGATGACTATGATATAAAGTAGAAAAGGGGCAGAATCAACGGTTGTTGTGTATTGTGTCTATTTTTCTACCATTTTTTCTCCAAGACTCTTGGAGATGCAAATATGCATTGTTTTCATCATTTTTGATGAAATTCCTTGTCATCTCTATTTGTAAAGTGCCATTAAATGGATTCGAACTTAATTTGTGAGTCCAAGGATCGTTAAGGTTGATATTTTGAATTTGGAATTGCTCAGGCACTTGCAAAAATGGTAATTACCAGAGAAGATGGATGTGGGGTAGAATTGCAGGAAAGAGAGGGAAAAGGATGAAATGATGAAGGTTGTAGGTGCAAAGATGAAAAAGGTGTTTCCTCCAGGGTGAAAAGGATTACATGGAGCTTAGAGATAGATATATCATTATGTGTGTCATTTTGTAGCCAAAGATGAGATCTAATCGGGCCTTTGTCACTTAGATTTGTGGAGAGATGGATATCATCTTCAAGAGGATTTGACTAGTCCTCACTACTTTAAGTTATGCCTCTTCAACTAGGGTGAGAGGACCCTTAGTGTAACCTCTATTTTATGAAGGAGATGGATATATCCTTCTTTTGCACAAATTTTATGAAGAAAACCTTGGGAAAATATAGTCAATACTCCATAATTTAACTCTTAAGAGTTTTCACTTCTAAATGATGGAGATACTTTCAACACAAGGCTAAGGTTACTAAAGACATTAAGAAATCCTGATTGTTCTACATATTTTAGTAAGTAGATTTTGTTCCTTTGTTGATATATAGGAAAATAGGGTAGTTCAGGATGGATTCATGGTTTTGAATGATTTTGGTGGGAGATGAAGCAGGATAAAGTTGATTATACCAAATCTTTGAGGGACTTCACAAAAATGGACAACTCAACAATAGAAAGCTTCAGAATAGTTAAGACGTTCCTTCAACTAGAAGGTGTGCTTCAATGGAGGCCCAAATCAGCACATTTTCACACAATATTTGAGACTCTAACATGAAGGCTCGAATTGAAAGACTCAATTAAACACCAAAATCTCTGATCAATCACACCTAAGGTACACCCAAAGACTTATAGAAAATATTTATCAACAAATGACAATGAATTGATTTTAAATTTGTTTATCTCATCCAAGATGAAGGCTCTTCTTGAAATGAAATTACAAATACCATTAAATTATCACAGGGATGAGATCCTATGTGATTTTAAAAAGATTTCAATGTAAGATTGCAATAGGAACAAAAGAAACCATTTGCAGAAATTACAAACAAAGTAGACACAAATTAGATTGGGCACAAATTAATTTCAAAATTTCTTAGATTCATCAATGAGGGAAAGCTTCCCGAGCAATCTCATTTCTTGTCAATGGCTATACATCTGCAACCAACTTGACATGATAGAAAATCTAACACAAAAAAAATAACAGGTTACCTTAGATTGGTCTCTCAGGAAGATGACTTTTCTCAAATTTTCTCTTAAAAATTCAACCCCCGACCCTTTGCAAGAGTAATCTCATTACATTTATACATTTCACTCACTCAATTTCCCCCAAAAGAGAATAATATTCAAGGGACCTTTGCTTATTACCGCTTTGCCTCAAAAAGTGATGTTTAACAAATTCATGCCCGAAAGCTTCCAGGTGGACCAATTGTGAAATGCTCATGTTTCTTAGGCCCTCAACTAATGACTAAGATGCCATGCCACAACATTTTGGCAATTCATCTAATCATTCAGATTATGTCATGTTAGACATCCCCATTTTAATCATTCTCTCAAAGGCTCTACATAGTTGGATCTGATAGGTAATCCTTTTCACCCTCGAGGCAACACCTTTTTCATCTTTTACACCTACAACCTTCATCATTTCATCATTTTCCTCTCTTTCCTCTGTAATTCTTCCCGCATCCATATTCTCTGGTAATTCCCATTTTTGCAAGTGCCCGAGCAATTCCAAGTTTAAAATATCAACCTTAATGATCCTTAGACTCACAAATTAAGTTTCTGAATCCATTCAATGGCACTTTACAAAAAGAGACGACAAGGAATTTCATCAAAAATGATGAAAAACAATGCATATTCACATCTCTAGGAGTCTTGGAGAAAAAATGGTAGAAAAACAAATGCAATACACAATAACCATTGATTTTACCCCATTTCTACTTTATATCATATCCATCCACGTGTTTACTTAACGCAACTACAAAGGATAAATACGGGAAAGTTTCCAAACAAGCGTGGGCCTTCCACGTGCCCTGGGCCCAAGAAAAATGCCTTTTGGCCTTTGAAAAGCCTCGGTATAAAAGGAGCTAACGGAAGTTTCCACGTGTCACCTTGGTGCACCTTTGGTATAGTCCTCAAAAGTGGATACCCTAAACAAATGTGGCCTCACCACATGTCTCATTCCAGCAGAGTTGATAAAACATTTGAAGGATCAGCGGAAGGCACCATATGTCTAGGGTCCGAGACAATTTTCTCCAAAAAGAAAAGGGTAGAGTGAGTGGAAGCCTCCAAGTTCCTCCTCGCGCTTTCTTCAAAATAAATAGTCCCCCAAAAAGTGCGGTCCCTCCACGTGTCCCGTGGCCTTTAGAAAATTTCTTGAAAAGTATAAGTATGGGAAGACCCGGTGGAAGCCTCCACATGTCTTCATGGTGCAACTTCGAGATGGTGCCCAAGAGCGAGACCCTGAACAAGCATGGGCTCACCACGTGTCCTAGGCCTTAGAAAATTCACTTTGAAAAATTTTAAGTATATAGCGGAGCTAGTGGAAGCCTCCACTTGTCTCCCTATTGCAATTATTAAGGTGGGACCTCGAGGTGGATTCTCAAATGAGCGCCTGCCCTTCATGTGTCCATGGTTTGCCAAAGCTATTCGGGACAAATGAAAACTTTTCTAAGTCTCTGGGTAAGGCAAACAAAAACCTCCATGTGTCTCCCCTCGCGCAACTACTAAGGTAGGACCCGAGGCGGATCCTCAAATGAGCGTCGGTCCTCCCACGCACCCATTTTCTTCCCTTTCTTCCCATGCACATGCCTTATTTTCTATCCCCTCACATCCTCCTCGTACGCACTCACTTTCTTCTCTTCTTTCCACACACGCACCTTCTTTTCTATCCCCTCACGCCTCCTCGTGTGACTTTCTGCAGATGCCTTAAATTGGCCATCCCTTCTCTTCCTTTTATGCATGCCCACGTACATCCTATTGTGCCACAAAACGTGACTGTGGAAAAATGGAAGGAAGGAAAAAAACCTAATTTTACGCCCAAGTTACAAATCTTTCACATGGATAGAGGAACAGAAAACAAACTCTAGATTTAAAGTGATCCTCGACCAAAGGAAGGGACTAATCATGGCAACCAAATGAAGGACAAAGTTTTCATGCATCAATATGGGAGAGAGAAAACACAACATAGCCATAAATTGAATAATTTCAATGATAAATAAGGAGAGACCAAATTGAGCACCAACAAGTTACTTTTTCCTTATTTCAAAATCACCTGTAAACCTCGAAACTCTTGAAATAGTAGTATTCACATGCAAATGTGCCCTTGTAAAATAGGATTATTGACTAAATACTTAAGTGCCATATGATCTGTGAAGGAGATAAATGATGTCACCAATAAGTATTATATGAAATTGTGTAGCTTACAAATCATGGAAAAAGCTTCATACTCAATATTTGTATAGTTATGTTCAGTTGGTGTCAACTTCCTACTTGCAAAAAAAATAGGGTGTGTAGACACTAAAATTAGGTCACACTCCCCTTTGGTCCTATGACCAATAAGCACCCTTTATTACATTTACCTAGCCATGACCCCCGTTCAACCCACTAATATTAATTTAATTAATTAATTAAATTAATTCATTACCCTCACTATATTTATTATTTAAATAATATCCCCACATACAGTTCACTTAGACACCTCACCAAGCCAACTCAACCTAAGACCTATTCTTAGTAAGTTGCCATAACTAACTAAGACTTACCCAAACCCTAAAAATCAATGCCTACATTCCCTCTAACCACATCCCCACATGCTCACAAGAAGCTCCCAGTCTAATCCATGGGATAATGACATGAGATCCAAGGAAATCAAGAGGATCACCCTAGTTTAGTAAACCTAGGAAATCTCACCTTGACCGATGCCGATCACCCCTAACCATCACCGATTAGGCCGACCGCCACCGGTTACCCTTTTAACCCCTAAAATACCTTATTCTCAAGGTTGGAAAACATTGGGAGAAGGTTGATGAGAAAGAACACATCTCAGAGAGATAACACATCTTTCGAGAGAAAATTCCCAAAAACTCACATGTATGGAATGAGATTGAGCATCTTCTCCTACACATCCATCCCACCATGATATGATCTATCTAAGAAAGAGGAGTGTATATGTACCCATGCAGAAGATTTCTTTCAGCTGGTGATCACTTGCAACCTTCAAACTCCTCATTAAGCACCTCGATCCTCACACATGCACATTTAGGACCAGAATCTAAGTAAGTATAACATCATACTTTCTTGGTTTATTTCATTTCATCATCATTTTATCATCCATTGTTTACCTTGCCCCTATTGACCTTCTCCAACACTTCCACCTCCATATACCCATTAAAACCTCGCCAAAGCCTACTCCAGTAACCCAATATTTCACCCCGACTCACCAAAGTCCTTTGTGTAATCACAAAGGAGACCAAAAGCTTGTTCTAGGATATTTCCAAATCTCACAATGAATCGACACCATCACACCTAACCATCATCGGTCACACTGACCGATATTGGTCTCTCGTGTTTACTCATACAACCCTGAACAGAGACCTACCCACCAAATTTCATCTCACCCTCATTCACCTGTGATCTACCTAAGACCTCTATTAGACCTGCAGAGACCCAGAACCAATCATTTGACCTTTGGATTCTATTCTAGCTTAGCCTGTTAGATTAGATCTATTTCTTATTGTGTTTTAAGTGAGATACCTAAATAATTTTAAATAACAATAGGATTTACTTTGTTTACAACATTAAATTGTTTAAAATAGTGGACTACAGCCATCTAGGAAGTATCACACTTCCTGGATCTAGCATACGTTAGGTAGTTCACTACCCATATTGTTTAATTCCTTTCTGGTCTTGTTTTCATTATAGGTAGTTCCTCCTAGCCAAAAGGAAGCTCTCACGATCAGCTATGGATCCGGAAGTCATATGCACGCGCAACAACCCATCAACCAACATTTGAACATGTATTCCTCCTACGCCTGTTACCCTATTTGTTTTGTCAACACTTCAAAGAAACGATCTAAGAATCAGGTGAAACATTTTGGCACACCCGGTGGGACCCATCTAGGGTTCCTTGCATTTCATTCATTCCTAGGAAAAATTGTGTGTTTGTTTCCCTTTTGAAAAGTGTACACACTAATTTTCTTCCCTGGTAATCCACCTCTTCTTTTTATTTTCTCTAAAGGAAACTTTTTTTTTGGTGTAATTAAAAAGAACCATTTCTTCATGTTTTCTACATTGTAGTGAAAGAGCATCCCTCTTCCTCTTCATCTTATTATGTCATCCAATTTCACATTTTCAATTTGGGTTTAAAAATAAGTGCATTCCATTTTGATTTATTGCATTAGCTCACATTAATTGAGGGTAACCTATACACTGAAGTCATGCCCAGCTGATGGTTGACAAACAAATCATAGAAAAGCACTTATATCCTTTTCTCTTTCTTTGAGTCTTACCAAACCTCACAAAAATTCAAAATACATACATTCTTAAACAACATCCTACCTAGAAGAAGTTGTAGGTGATCACATGATCACGGCATAGTGGGCACATAGCTCGCTTCTCATTGAGTCATACTTGAGCGAAGCCCACCCCACCATAACATACCCAAACCTCACCTTTTAGATCTCCTTCTTTGTAGGAAGCCATCCTCACCATAAAATCTATTTCACAATTCATTTTTAGTCCCTAAATATCATAAGATAAACAAACATAATAGAAAAGGCACTCCTAGGATTACATTTTCTTAGTGTTTCTACTTGGCTTGTGTTTTGAGGTGAGAGATCACGTCTGTCATTTTTTTGTTCATCCTTGCACTCTCCTCATCACAATGGTGTATTCTATCTTCACCTAAGTGTTCTCTAGCCATATCATCATCATTCTTAGAATTTTGGGCCCGATTCTACATTAGATTTTAATTCACAACCACTTTTTCATCACTATTTCAATTTCATAAGTAACCGCATCGATTACCTTTGAACCGCCATCGGTTATACCAAATCGAACGTTGGTTCCAGGTCCTTTTTCTAACCTACTCAAAAGGACATTTTACTTCACTTTCTTCCACTTTTCATAGTCCCCCCTGCCACACTATCATTATTCCCATTACATTTTTAAACATCTTTAGATTTGACATACCTGCATGATTTTACCTTCTACCTTGTTGTTCACTCACTATCCATTTTCTACAAGAATCGCAACGGTAAGCACCTCGACCGGTGTCGGTTGTTCTTAACCGACATTGGTTAGCCTGTTTCACATTCCAAACCACCATTTCAATCCACTTTTTGTCACCGACATTCACCTATTCTTTTGTTCTCTCGTGTCATTTACACATTACTAGATCCACCATTTGCTACTCAATCCACTTTTCACCCTCGTATTTGTCACCAGATTCACCTACCTCCTTCACCACCTTCTCATTTTATCATTCCATGGATCCCATCCATACTATCGCTATCTAGAGATGAGGTGTTCACACGACTCCTTGACTGAAACCCCGCGCCTTGCATAGCTTTACCTTTCACCCATCCACTCGAGATGCCTTGGGTCAACCGATATCGACATGCACTATCCCCGACTCTCATACCCACTCCCACATCGGATCCCATCTCCATGCTGCCCACATCTACCTTACCCCGGTCATTTCTATCCTATACCCACTATGAGGATTTCACACTACTCCTTGGCACCCTTGAAAAGAATCCACCATACCCTCGACAACTACCCCAAACACAACCTCATCTTCCCCTAATGTCTCACACATATCTCGTAGCTACATTACCACCTCCAGATGCATTTCCCCTACCCCATTTCAAAACATGGTTCTTTCCATTCCACAATCGTTAGACCCTATTTCCACTAGGGTTACCATGACCCTTCCACCCCCATATACATACTATCAATAACCTCCCATTTCATCCATTATACATTCCAGGTACGTACCCCCTGTTTCACTACCCTCTTCTCCACCACCCTACATGGAAACACCCATACACTAGAGTGCCACCCCGTTATATGCCCAAAACCATCCTTCTCACGCTACAGAGGCATCCAATCATCACAACCCACCAAAGACCTAATTAAATTGATGTTCACAAGATGCGCATTGGAGGCATCATTTTCCAACTCTGTAACACTCTTACTCACCTACAATGATATTTACAATGAGCCTATTCACCCATCCATTTCTATCTATTCATACCCTATGCATTGAGAAATGCCTAAATTTAATCGTTTCAATAGCAAAAGAAGACCCAAATAGAATTTACATTCATTCAAACACGGTGTTATCTAATCACTCATGATGATGCCTTTCTTTTCGAGAACCTTTCCCATGTCCCTCATTGGACTGCATTAGATTGGTATAGTTGGTTACCTAAACACTCTATCAATCAGTAGCCTAAGCCTTATTGGATCATTTCTCTATCAATATCATCAAGAAGGTTACTATGACCGATCTATATTCCACACGTTAGTATGAGGATGAATCTATCATAGTTTTTTCACTCACAGCACACACCCGATCAATCAACTTACCTTCCAACTGCCACAAACTAAACTCTTCGAGCTCTATCTCCTCGACCTTACGCAAACCTTTTGAACATTTGATGAGGCATTCACTATGGCATGAAAGTTAGAGATTCGGGCCATCGAAGAGAAGAAAATCCAATTACACAATAAGAATTTGGCATTCAAGTCGAATGATACCTCTTCTTCTTCTAAACCACAAACCAATTATTCAAAATCTAAGGGCACCACTAATGTAGTGGTACTCAAGGCCGCCCACTCATCCGTCAAATCAGGCTACACCCTCATCTAATCTCTCACATGTCCAGACTTTTCAATTTAGATGAGAGTAGTGAAAATATACCCCAATTGGGGAACCTTACTCTTCTGTCTTAGAAAATATTATCAAATCCAGAGCCATCACCCTTCCACCTATAAAACCACACACTAGTTTTGACCTACTCACCCCATGCCCACATGGTATAAAGAACATGATTTCTATAACTATCATCAAGTAAAGGGTCATAGTGACGGAAATTACATCACTTTCAAAAATATTGTCCAAGAAATGCTTGAGAAAGGTGAGTTAATTGTGGATAATCCCAATGCCACCCCCAACCAAAATCTAAAAATCTTCAAAAAACCATTTCCTAACCATGCCCCTTCATCTAATCAAACCGGTGAGACATCAACTCACGATACCCATACCCACGAGGTTCACGCTATCTTTAATGAGGTACCTGTCACCTCCCAATTACCCCATATTCCTTCCATAGAGGATATCCTAGCTCGAAATCCTCCTTCCACATTGGAACCAACCTCCCATGTTCCTTCACCAATAGAGGAACACCTTTCATCTCCTTCATCACCAACGGAGGGGTCTTCCGCTAACATTGAGCCCATCTCACCCCTGGCTTCACCACTTAGAGAACCTTTACCTACAATACCTCCTCCACCCATAGAGGAGCACCCATTATCTCCTCCACCCACAGAGGAGCACCCATTGCCTCCTCCACCCACAAAGGAGCACCCATCTGTTCCTCCACTTATAGAGGAGCTCCCATCATCTCCTCCACCTATCATAGACCTAGTTGAGATATCTTTGCCTCTTGGCGAGCATTCTCCATCAGCTACCCAGAATCCCGTAGACCTACTTTCAGCTCTCTTACCCACTGGAAGCTAACACTAGAAATTCCTTGTCTCTAAGACACATTTTACGGGAATTTCCATTAGGTCCTCACCAACTCCACCCACAAATGTGCCATTCTCATGTTTGGCTGATCACTTAGATTATGTGGATAGGGCTTTACTATGGGGGTGCCTCTTACTCCCGTCTCAACACAGATATAGAGATCCCTCGCTAATACCTCCACTATCTACCCAAACACATTTCACCAATCGAACCAAACACAACCACCTCTATCACAACCCCTTCCACGACACCTATTATAACTCAAACCACACCCTTACCCATAACCCAACCTACATCTAAACCCAAACCCACACCTATAATATTTTCCTCAACTAAACCTATTACCACTTTAGGGGTCACCCCAACCACTAGCCTTACTCATCCACCTATTAAACTGGATTTAGCTACATCCTCCAACGTCAATACCACACCTACTCTGACACCCAAACCAAAGAAACAAACCCATCGACCTCATACCCCGACTACACCAATCACACTAGCACTTGTCCTATCTATCTTAAGACCTCGGCTTCCCAACATGGTCAAGAAACCTCCACCCATCCATAAACCAATAACACAACAACCCATTCCTTCCTCACAAACCTCTAACCTACCCAGCACACACACGACTTACACCTTACTAAGCTGCTCTCTTTACCACCAATACCTCCAATACCCTCAGCCATTGCTTCACTACCCACCACACTTCAGTCATTGTCCCTCACACCCCAAGCACGACCCGCGTCATCTACCTTCACAGAACCATGTTATCCCCATGGGTAACTCACCCTCTTCCTCCATCTCGATTTTCCTTCTATACCTCGTGACACCTACATCACCTTTACCCAAGAAGGTGCAACCCAAAACCAAACCCCACTACCACACAATAAGGTAGTCAAAACAACCACACACCCTCCTACCCTCCCATCTAATGTACCCCTACCTAAACAAACACCATCGATACCTAAAACCACACCGACACCTAAACCCCTAGCTCGACCCATTCCTACTCTTCCAAAAATAGTTCCTCGACAATCAACCACACTTGCACCCAAACCCACATTCACTTCCCATTATGATCCACTAGCAAGGTCCTATGCCAAAATTTTAACCAACCTCCTCACAAGACTATGTTATCACATTACCACCACTCCACCTTACGACTCCCTCAAACCTAAGCCAAAAGGTTTTGATTATACTAAAATTTTTGCACATACCATCATGTGTGCCAAGGCATGATGTGGAGAACTAAAAGGCCTTGAAAATCTTCCTACCAATTATGTCCACCGGAAACCAACTTTATGATGATTACCTTCGACAAGGATCCCGCTTCACCGACACCCATTCCCACACTACCCACTCAAAAACCACAACCTCTACCCTCATAGCTCTCCTAGAGCCACTCCCAAGATTTGAAATTAACATGGTTCACATCAGAGAACTTACCACACCACCACCCCAATGTCGTTGCGCCGATCACCTCACAAGGATTTTCTCCTCCAGAGGTTTTTGTCCTTCATGTCATTATACCACTCATCCTACACCTTCTCCATTTACCAACTCCCTCAAATCAACATGATACACGTACTACACGTGCATGCACAGAAGGGAAAAGAAAAGGCAAATGACCTACCAACCAATCCTATACCCAACATACCATCTAAACGCATACCTAAAATAACTATTTGCAGCCCCATGTACCCCATTTCTAATGACATCACACATTACACCATGCTCAAACAATTACACCAATATCCCCACAAAATGTCCTTATACGACCTCATCCTAACCTCGGAATCCCATCATCAAGCTCTCATGGAGGTTCTTCAATCTATTGAGGTTTTACCTAATGACCCTACACCCGTAGCCTCCATTATCACACCCCATCATGTAGCCTCTCTCACCAAATTACCACCTTCATCTTCACCCCACCTTGTTCACCAAGTGGCCTCCCTTAGCTTCTCAAAGGAAGAGATCATGCCGCACCAAAATGATGACCCGGATCCAACCCTCTTCATCTCCATCCACATTGATGACATACGGGTACATTGTGTGATGATTGATGGAGGTGCTAGCATTAACATCATTTCATCCCATGCATTTTCTCAAATGCACATACTTGACAATTACATGCATAAACATCCGGTCATGTTGCGTTCATTCAACAACGCTATCACCTCCACACTAGGCACTGTCATCCTTCACATTCGCATGGGTCCCCGCACTATTCCATAATTGTTTTACATTTTGGAGGGGGAATTCCAATATAACTTGTTTCTTGGTAGACCTTGGATCTGTGTCATGGGTTACATTCCTTCCACTTTACATCATTGTGTAAAGTTTGAACATGAAGGACACACTTATACCATTCCAGTTGACCCATCACCTTTTAAAACATGCAACATGCTTTACCAACCTAATGATGTGCTCATACTGTCCATCCATCTACCTCCATAACTAATACCACTTCACCTACACCTCCACCTACCAGTATAACCACTACTTTCACCACACATACCTCCTCCATTCCTACCGCTGCTATAACCTCCACGGATGACCCATTAACTTCCCAATCCATTAACTCCACCTCCGCATCAACCTCCAACACATCATCCATTCTAGCTACCTACATACCAACCATTGATCCCTTAGAAGGTGTTTTTCAACGCCTCACTCTAGGGGAGTACCACCTATATAGTGTCAACACATTCCTTACTCCGCAGAGTATGGAAGCCTTCACCAACACCCTCACTATGATCACCGTATAGGATAATGCCTCCTTTATGGTCCTCCTCATCTTCATACTAGTCTCACCTATGGGGGACTTGATACTACCACTTACACACTTGAACCACCATCACAAACTTGCCCATTTTCCGTTGACTTCCAATCACTTAACAATCACCGTTTCACCCACACCTTCCTACACCATTGTGCGTGGAATGGTTTTGGTTTTGGATTTTACAAGAAAGGCCGCCATATTGTTATTCCATGTACCACCCATAAACATAACAACCATAGTGGTATTGTCTTCCCAGAACCTCTACCAAATAGGCCCGCATTGAACTCATTGAGGACCCTAGCCCTTCTCCACCTTCATCTTCATCACCACCTTCACCCACTCCACCTTCATCACCACCTTCACCAATGGAGTCAATGGATCTTGAATCTATCCCTCCTAAATTTTTTTTCATAAACACCATTTCCTTGGGGCCTTTGACTTATCAACGCGAAGGCGAGGCCCCTTCCACTCTTCCATTCCTATATCTTGAAATGATCAATGATGACACACCTATAATTAACGTCATTCAATGTCAGGATGATGAATCCATACTCACCTACCTTGGTGTAAAATAATCATATATTCATTGGTCATTACCCTCTGAGATGTAAACCATGTTGAATGAATCAAATATCGAGATCAACATTCATACTCAAGATGACCCACACATCCTAAAGATTAGAAAATATTTAGATGCTGCTGAATAGGAAGCCATCACTTCTTTCCTCGAGATCATAACCACACTTTCACTTGGTCTTACGTAGACATGCCCGGTATTGACCCCACCATAGTGGTCCACAATATCGTAACCATTCCTCGATGCCAAACCTATCAAACAAAAGCTGAGGAAAATGCACCCTCGCATTTCTCTTCTCATCAAATAAGAACTTCAGCACCTTCTTTCCATTTCCTTCATCTTACCCATTGATTATCCTCATTGGATTTCTAACATTTTCCCTATTACTAAAGCAACAGGGGGACTCTACATTTGCACGGACTTCCATGACCTCAACCTAGCCTACCCGAAAGATGACTTTCCCTTGCCTGGTATTGATCAACTGGTTGACCTCACCACTAGTCATGAGATGCTATCACTCATGGATGGCTTCTCAGGTTATAACAAAATTTTACTTGCCCCAGAAATCAACACAAGACCGCATTCATCACCCCTTGGGGACCTTCTTCTATCGAGTCATGCCTTTTGGCCTTAAAAACATTAGTGCAACATATCGAAATGCTATGACTTACATCTTCCCTAATATCATGCATCGATATTAGAAGATTACGTGGATGATCTCTTGGCCAAATCTAAACATCACTTTGAGCACCTTGCACCGTCCTCAAAACCATCTTTGACCGCCTCATTAAATATTACATCCACCTTCACCTAAGAAGTGCGTCTTCACAGGTTCTCTCATGAAAGCTCTGGGATTTATTGTTTCCTCCATGGTATAGAAGTTGACCCGTTAAGGAAATCCTAGAAATCCTCCTCCACCTACTAACCTTCGCCAACTCAGTAGCTCCGGAAGGTAAATTTCGAGTCCATTCACCATTTCATTTCACAATTATTTGATCGGTGTCAACTATTTCATCATTTTCTTAGCAAGGATGTCTCCTTTAAATGGGATGATGACTGCACAAAGATTTTTCAGGCCTTAAAAAATACCTTCTCTAACCACCCGTACTCATTCCACCTAAAGATGATCAACCTTTTTACCTATACATATAAGCTACCGATCATTCCTTGGGAGTCATGCTCACTCATCGTGATGAAAAACACATAGAGAGGTGGTTTATTACATAAGCCATACTCTTTTGGACTATGAAACTGATACAACCATCTTGAAAAACTTTTCTTAGCCTTATTTTTCATTGCAACCAAAATCCGCCATTACCTACTTAACCACAAAACCTATGTCGTGACTAACACCGATCCCTTACACTTCATGTATGCAAACCTTATCAAAATCAGCATGCCACGTGATGGCTTATGCTTTTAGCTGATCTTGACCTCGAATTCATTCATCAAAAGGCCATCAAGAGCCAAGATATCATCCATCCAATTGGCCGATGCACCTAATTTTGGTGATCATCCCTCTAATTTTGACTTTCCAGGATGATTCAATTGCTACCCTTTCCTGGACGAACCCCTTACCAAATGACACTCTTCTTTGATGGTTCCAAGTGTCAGCATGGGGGCGGGGCTGGTATTATCCTCATTCCTCTTGATGGAGAACCCATGCCTTTTTCTTTCAAACTAGACTTTGAATGCACCAACAATATTGTTGAGTACGAAGCATTCGTACTAGGTCTCTAAGCTACCTACACCCTAGATGTCAAATCTATCAGCATCTTTGGTGATTCACAATTGGTCGTAAACCAAGTTAATGGTATGTACCAATGTCGTAATGAGATACTTCAAAAGTATAAACAACATGTCACATACTTTTGATCACCTTTGATTGTTACACCCTTCAAACCATCCCATGTTCAACCAATAAATTTGTAGATACCATGGCCTTCTTAGCTTCCCAAATACCCACTTCCCCCATTGATTCTAAAATATTTGTCACCATATGATGCCTCCATTCACCTTCTTATTTACCTCACGATGTTTACTCGATCAAAACCGACACCCCGGACCCGAGTGACCTTTAGTATAAACAATACTCCAACTACCTCTCTCTCTCTTTCTTACCTCCCGATCTCACCCGTAACTGGACAACGTGCCTTCTTAAAATGGTCTCTCGTTACATCATTCAGGGGAATCCTCTATAAATGTGGCTTTGATGGTATTCTCTTACGATGCCTCACAAGTTCTAAAATTCCTTATACCATTAAGGAGGTTCATGATGGCATATGTGGAGGTCACTTTAGTGGCCTTGTTGTTGCTAAGCGTATTATTTACCTAGGCTATTACTGGCCGACCCTTAACCATGATTGTTGCGACTATGTCAAATGTTTTGTAAAATGCCAACAACATTCCAACCTTCATCATACACCCAATCATGCCTTACAGGTCGCTCGTGACCTTTGGCCCTTCTCTCAATGGGGTTTGGATCTTGTCGGAGAAATCAATCCTCATTCTTCCCAATGCCATCAATGGATCATAATTGCTACCGAATACTACAAAAAATGGGTGGAAGCCATACCACTCATCTCCACGAAAGCCGAGAAAATATGTGAGTTCATTAACCATCACATCATTTGCCACTTTGGTGTCCCTCATCACCTCATCACTGATAATGGAAAATAATTCAAAAACAAAACATTGCAAAAATTTATGATGCCTTTGGCATTCAGCTTAGTTTCTCATCACCTTATTACCCACAAACCAATGGCCAAGCTGAATCCACTAACAAAACCCTCAACAAAATTCTCATGAAAGTGGTTGACAATACTGGGAAGGATTGGCATATGCACATTCCTTTTTCCCTATGGGCATACCGCACTAGTATTCACACTTCCACTGTGGCCACACCCTTTTTGCTAGTCTATGGTACAGAGGTTGTTCTACCTCTCGAAGTCCAGATCCCCTCACTCCGCATTTCTCTCCATGACATGCTCACTGATGATGAATTTCATCAGGACCGTTTAGCACAACTAGAGTTATTAGATGAATGTCATCTTAATGCTCTGGATCACCTTCAAGTTTACCAAAATGTATCAAATGTGCCTATGACAAATGTGTTCATGAACAAACCTTCAAATTGGTGACCTTGTCCTAAAAGAAAATCAACATGTAACCAAAGTAGAAAAAAGTAAACGGGAAAATTTTCTCCTAATTGGCTTGGACCATATATCGTAACTCATACCTATGGATCAAGTGCCTATCATTTATCTTCATTTGATGGTAAACCCGAACTTAAGCCCCTTAATGCCTTACATTTTGATCATTCTATTATTGACTCATCATCCTACCTCACCCTTTGTCTCTTTATAGGCTCGTCCCTTGAGCACTATCCATTCCATACACCTCTCCTAACGATTAAACAAGTATCATGTGAGTACTTGTGACTTAGTTATATTCTCTTAATATGTGTACCATGGCACTACACATAAGCATGATTCTCATGGATACTTTTCATCTACCTTTAGATGAGATCCCATGGTAGTTCCACCTTGCCTTTTGAACAAGAGTCCTACCTTCCACCTTGGTCTTGTCCATGACTTCAACGACCTCACATGGGACCAAACTCCTTGAGTCAAACTTCTAATAAAAATATGACTCCCTCAAAAGGACATCTTCCTCTCAACAAATTTCTGCTATAAATAGACTACTCCCTTGAAGGACAACTATGTGAAGCTTTTAACAAAAAAAAAGAGAGAAAACCGAAGCTTCCCACATCGATCAACTTCACGAAGACCTCAAGGAGTACCATATTATTTATCCCATATAGACTTCCTACATCGATCAGTCTATCAAAACAAAAACCTTTTAGTCATGGACTTTCCCATTGTGACCTAGGACCCCTTGCCCAAAGGCCCTGTTACTCAAAACATATAAAATTAGCTACCTTTCACCCTCCTTACCATTTCCACTCTCATTTCCTCAATTACCTCAAGGGACATCTTGGAATTTAGACATTTGGTGATCCTGTGACTACTTTCATCATGTAGAACAGTCAATCGTGTAATGTCTTTAGGGTCTTATGTTCATCACCCCCTCCACGGTATGATCTACTTGGTATGATCCTACCCAATCAGGTGGCTTTATTGCCCCCTCTTATCTTTTAACCATCTTTGTTTACATTTTGATTACCTTATACAAGACTTGGTCCTCGAACGCTTACCTTTGGGGTACTCCTCCCCTTTCGCCATAATCACCTTCCCTACATCATTTTACCTATAATCTACCCACACCTATTAAACCTAAACCCACAACATGCCCAAAAACCTACCAACTCATTTTCATATTCTTCCCTAGCTCATGGGAGAACTACATCAGCCTGAGGTCCCTTTTCACCAGGACTATGTAGGTAGCACTCCGAGGGCATGGGGCCCTTGGAGGTTAGCTCTAGCCATTCTCTACCCTAAAACAATTCATCAACCATGCCTAACTCACCATTTAATTTCACTTAGTTCCCCTTTTCTAACAAAATTGGAAATTAAGCCACATACATAACAAGTTGCTTCCCATAACATACATTTATTACACCTACCATCTCTCTATCATCACTTATGCATAGATTATACAACATTTCATATATGACCCTTATTATCATTCATTGCCTAAAAATAATCACAACTTCACCAAACCTAACTCAACCATGCCTAAAAACCTAACTCAAACATTCCTAACCAAACCTAACTCAACCATGCCTTTAACCTAACTCAACCATGCCTACTTCAATCCATGCCTAAACCAACCTAACTCAATCCATGCCTATAACCTAACTCGATCCATGCCATAACCTAACTCAACCATGCCTATAACTCCATCATGCCTAAACCAACTAACTCCATCATGCCTAACCTAATTTCCACCCATATCAAAGTAAAAATTCATATCTCATCTAACACAAGCCATAAATCAATGTCTCATAAACACATCAACAACTCAAATAATACCATGTATACATCCATTTGTCTTCCTTTGGGGACTTCTTATTCTTTTACCCCTACCTTTGCCTTACCCGTGCCATGACATAGATATTTGGACATGGACCATTGCTAGTGACCTTTGACCTCATGTGTTCGATATACCTCATGCAACTATTACCTATGTTGATTGACTTGATGACCTTACCTAGCCTATTTCATGACCATTTATCCCGACCCTACCTTTGGTGTACCTAACATACCTAAACGTTCCCGCACCTAACCTACGTTGTGTTTTCCTAACCATATCCTATACCTTGGATACCGGATTCACTTCAACCTTGTTTGGATAAACCTATCGACCTTAGATGATGTAGAGTTTTCCTACTCTTCAACCCGGTAGCATGCTTTTATACGTGTGCGTGCATTTGACTGTTGCTACCTTTGACCCTAACCCATAACCTAGATTTCCCGAGTAGACCATTCACCATTTTTTTAATATCCCCCATGCCCACCTACCTTTTCCTCACATTTTCTTTTTATCAAACCACTCACCACTTCAGCTTGTTTACCTCGCTCGGTTCTCGTTTGAGGGGATCACCTTCACCCACACATGGGGAAACCAAATCTTATTTTTGTTAGCGTTGCTTACCAATACAAGCTATGCAACAAAAAGGGGAAAAATGTAGACACTAAAATTAGGTCACACTCCCCTTTGGTCCGTGACCAATAAGCACCCTTTATTACATTTACCTAGCCATGACCCCCCTTCACCCCACTAATATTAATTTAATTTAATTAATTCATTACCCTCACTATATTTATTATTTAAATATATTATTTAAATAATATCCCCACATACAGTTCACTTAGACACCTCACCAAGCCAACTCAACCTAAGACCTATTCTTAGTAAGTTGCCATAACTAACTAAGACTTACCCAAACCCTAAAAATAAATGCCTACATTCCCTCTAACCACATCCCCACATGCTCACAAGAATCTCCTACCTAATCCACGGGATAATGACACGAGATCCAAGGAAATCAAGAGGTTCACCCTAGTTTAGTAAACCTAGGAAATGTCACCTGACCGACGCCTACATTACCCCTAACCATCGCCGCTTAGGCCGGACCACCACATCGCTTACCCTTTTAACCCTAAAATACCTTATTCCCAAGGTTGGAAAACATTGGGAGAAGGTTGATGAGCGAGAACACATCTCAAAGATATAACATCTTCGAGAGAAAATTCCAGTAAAAACCCGCATGCAAGGAATGAGATTGAGCATCTTCTCCCCGCACAACCATCCCACCATGATCTGATCTATCCAAGTAAAGAGGAGTGTACATGCAACCCATACAAAATATTTATTTCAGTTGGTGATCACATGTAACCTTTAAACCCATCATCATCACACTCCATCCTCACACACAAACATTCGATTAGAATCCAAGTAAGTATAACATCATACTTTCCTGGTTTATTTCATTTCATCATCATTTTATCATCCATTGTTTACCTTGCCCCTATTCACCTTCTTCAACACTTCCACCTCCATATACCCATTAAAACCTCACCAAAGCCTAATCCAAAGAACTCCAATATTTCACCCCAACTCACCAAAGTCCTTTGTGTAATCACAAAGGAGACCAAAAGCTTGTTCTGGATATTTCCAAATCTCACGATGAATCGCACCGGTCACACCTAACCTCCGTCACACTCTGACCAATATTGGTCTTTTTATTTGCTCATACAACCCCGAACAGAGACCTACCCACAAAATTTCATCTCACCCTCATTCACCTGTGATCTACCCGAGACCTCTAATAGACTGCGAGAGACTAGAACCAATCATTTGACCTTTGGATTCTATTCTAGCTTAGCCTTGTTAGATTAGATCTATTTATTATTGTTTTTAAGTGAGATACCTAAATTATTTTAAATACCAATAGGGTTTACTTTGTTTACAACATTAAATTGTTTACAATAGTGGACTCGATAACTATCTAGGAAGTATCACACTTCCGGATCTAGCATACATTAGGCGCTTCATTTCTCATATTCTTTAATTCCTTCGGTGGTCTTGTTTTCATTATAGTAGTTCCTCCTACCCAAAAGGAATCTTTCACAATTAGATGTGGATCTAGAAGTCATACACGCGCAACAACCCATCAACCAACATTTGAACAGGTATTCCTCCTACGCCTGTTACCCTATCTGTTTCATCAACACTTCAAAGAAATGATCTAAGAATCAGGTGAGACATGGTGGTCTATAATTCCTTCTCTTGGTTGTCCTAACATAGTGCTAATTACCATCCCAAAAGCATCGACGTGGACATAAATTGGTTTTTCCCATGAAGGAAAGTGTAAAATAGGTGCAGTGGTCAACCTTTCCTTCAATTTTTTAAATGCCTGTTGTTGCACCTCACCCCAATAGAATTTTCCTTTAGCCTTTAAAAGTTCCTCCAGGGGTGCGAAATCTTTACATAACCCTTAATGAATTTTTGTAATACCCTGTATGTCCAAGAAATCCACGTACGCCACTTTTATTGTTAGGTTCTTCCAATCCCAAGATCACACCAACCTTGGTTGGATCTACCAACAAGCCTTCCTTACAAATAATATTCTCGAGAAAAGTGCCAAAAGGTGTCACAAAGATACATATCTTAATATTTAAAGAGATATTCAATTGCCTATACGTTTCAAACATAAACCTCAAATTGTCACAATGATCCTTAACCAAACCATATAATGTCTAATCATCAAGATACACCTATAAAAACTTATGAATGAATTCCTAAAATACTTGTACAACAATATGTGAGATCACTACAGGACATTCTTTAGTCTAAAGAACATTATCAGTATATTTGAAAATTCCCCATTTAGTGGTGAAAGTTATATTTTCCTGATCTTCTTTAGCGATACACACTTGACTATAATTAGATAATCCATCTATAAAAGAATATATCTCGCACCCTGCAACTCCTTCAAGAATATCCTCTATAAATGGGGTGGGAAAAGGATCAATAACACATGAAGCATTTAATTCTCTATAGTCCACACAGATCCTTATCCTCCCATCATTCTTTATATTTATTACCATTAGGCTAACCCACTCTGACTCCTCAATGGGCTCAATTATTCTAGACTTGAGCATTTTATCAATTTCTTCCTTTACCTTAACGCGTAGATTAGGATTCATCCTATATGGCCTCTTCCTAATTAGGCATGCACCTTCTTTAAGTTTGATTCTCATCTCACCTAAAGAAGGGTTTACTCCTTTTAACTCATGATAGCCTCTTGAAACAAGCCTTGAAAGTCACACAGGAGTTCAATAATCTTAGCCACTTCTTGTTCCAACAAGTAATCACCAATAATTGTTTCCTTAGGTTATGAATTTGTCCCAATGTTGACCTTATTTTTTTCATAGGCTCATGATACATGTGTGCCTTTTCATCTATTGTTTCCATTACCTCGTGCATACCTTTAGTGTGGTTAGCATCTAGGTTGTTGTCCTCATAATCATCATCGATTACTATGCACACCAATTTAACCCTTTCCTTTTCTTCCTGAGACGTGGACCATTTCTTATTCTTCATTCTCTTAAAGGTCAAGGCACGCCTTTAAATCCAGCTCTCCAAACATGTCTAACAAAATTTCCTCATCCTTCACATTATATCCCAAAGTAAGGTGCCTTATAATCTGCGTGCTTCATTGAATTGAGGTTTAGTAGAAAAATAATAAAAGTATGGATCAAACTCCGAGGTCATCTCCTTCCAATTAATCTGTTTCTGTGTCAATTTTGCATGGACTTATTGTTGTCGCCAAATCACTTCACCATCCGAATGGCCAAAATGTGAATAGGACATTCAATGTGATTGGGACACATGGGATCACCTCTCAAGCTATGGGACTTGGGCTCAAGGTGAACCTCCGGAGAAGGCCGACTTCCTCTTCCTAAGCTAAGTGTTACACTAATATTAGTGTAATAAAATGGTTATCTAGTCCTATGCTAACATTTTCATGGGTTTTAGGGAAAGAGATTTGCAGAAATGAAACTATACTAGGGATGGAGATGCACCAAATAAAGGGGTGTTTCTAGGAATCGGGAAGGCTTGATTCGAAGAGGGTGTGTGCACTAAAATCAACTTCACCTTACAGTAATTTAGAGAGGGTACAAAATACCACATACTAGGAATCATGTGTTCCCTTTTTTAAACTCGATCATGCAAACAAGTTATCAGTCTTCTAGTGAAGAAGGATGAACTCGAGAAGGGTGAACAAGCACCAAAACTCATCTGCATGCAATAATCCACCACTTGATAAGCACAAAACTCCAAGAATATGTAATAAAAACATGGACTCACATAGTGTACCTGCAAGCATGAGAAAGGTACAAAGAAGTATAGAGGATGAAAGGACCAAGATTAGTCACAAACAGACACTTTTATCACTTCACCAACATGCACAATGCATCATTACATTAGGAAGAGGCAATAGTTTCATTATAGTCTTGAAAGGAGGCTTGAAAGTTCCCTCAACATACAAGAAAACTTGCAGAAGAAAGAGGATTCTTGAAAAACACACACTTGCCTAAGATGTCTAACTTGTCCAACCTGTCTAACCTATTGGAATGAGCTTCCAACTTACATTTATAGAAGAATATGTGAGAGAGAAGAGGAAGAGTAATAAATTCCTTCCCAAATTGAAGGTACATGATGGTTCATTTATTATAGTTGGTTGAATCACTTTGAGAAGCTTCCATCATGTGCCATTAATGTTGTTGACTTAATCCTTAATTAAAAGAATATTTAAATAAAATATTTTAATAATAATAATAAATATTATTATTAAAATATTTAAATAATAATATTAATTTAATTAAAATATAATGGTGGGACCCCCTTAGGATTGATTTGCACTGAAGAAGGTGGGGGCATGAAAATAGGTTCAAAACAACCCAACTCGATGGTTGGCTCACCAAGCCAACTCACCAAGTTGGGAATCAAATTCCTCCACCATCATTGCATTGACCGAGCTGCTCGGTTTCCCAAATGAGCTCACCTCAGATGAGTTCCTCCATCGTTCAACGTAACTAAGCTCACTTTGTAACCACACCGAGCTCCTTTGCAAGAATCGAGCTCCTTCATAACCGCATCGAGCTCACTTGGTATTGGCCTTAACTCACTATGTGCATGGTTTAACTCGGTGAGTTGATCTTATGTACATTTTGTGGTTACCAAGATCCTATCCTTAAAAATTCCCATTCATACCAACTCGCACCCTAACATGGACTTGTCTCCCATGTTCAAGCTCTTTCTGTAATCGCACCAAGTTCATAACCCTGTCATGATCTAATGCCTTACAAGCTCATCACTGAAAAAATTTCCTTCACACCTCCCGATTTTCTAACTCGGTCTTACAATTTTGTGCTAGACCTTTACCATTTTTGTGATGTATCCATGAAAACTATTTCCTGTAGGCTCTTCGACCCCATTTGCACACCCTATTCTCCAATCAACTCAAAATGGAGACTCATTCCATTTCTCATCTCCACCCAAACACACCTATGTCAAACGAACTTTATGCTCAAATGTCCTAAGATGAGCTTTCTCCTTTCCCTGAGTTCACTTTTGTGCACACCAACGTGGCTTGTCTATAATCTGAGCTTGATCTCATTATCTCGCATGCCTCTAATATTACCAACAATCTCACATTGTATAGTGAGTCTTGAACTAGCCAGAACACCAAGTCTTCCAATGATTCCTGAGTGATTAACTCACCATGTTAACGTATTGATCGAGATATCTCATATTAGCTAATGAATTGACATTCATTCCACTCAACGTGCCTTGCCAAAATCACCTCCCACATTCTCCAAGCAAGATGGTTTCCTATCGGTAGACTTGGCATATCATTCTTCCAAGTTTGGGGATGCTCCACGGCCTTCCCCTTCGGTTTTCCCACTTGAAACTAGGGTTAATTTCTCCCCCAATGTGGAAACCTTGTGTTGGCCTGCCATTGTTAAAGCCCTACTTGGCCATACTTATGTGAAGTTCTCATGGTGAATACTTAATGTGGAATTTTGACACCATTTAGCCAATTTAACTCGCCAAAAGACCCAAAATTTTCCCCACCCAGATTTCTATCTCATCTCATCCACCTACATGGTTCAACATTCTATAATCCCCACATACTTGGCAACATCATCCCTCGGGTCCCGACATCAACTCCACTACTGAGCTCTTTGGTAATCATATTTTTGAAGTCTGAGGCCTCCAAAAAATCCAAACTTGGGCTTGTTTTTGATCTTCCACGTCGATCCAACTTGCGAGTTCAAGATCATTACGAACTCTACTAATTTCACTCTTTCTATGAGCTCCCTTATGTATTCTACCAAAATCATCCCACTGTAGCACACATCAAGCTCAAAAATAGACCTTTCTCGAGCCATCTCACATTCACCTCTTGAAATGAATTACTTCTCCAAGCTAACCAAACACTTAGATGGCCTTGTATTCACCCAAGCTATTTTTGATCTCTAACTCACTCAGTCGGTAATCAACCACTAACTCAGCCCACGAGCTCTCTACCTTGTCATGCATCTTGTAATGCTAACCAAGCCATCCCAAGTGTGACCTCGTGCAACACACTCGGTCTCCAATGATACTTACATCACTTCCGAGCTCATCTTTGTCCATGCATTGTGAGCTTGCCCGAATTCGTTAAATAATGAGCATTCATTCGCAATACACCAAGACCATTTTAGCTCAACGCATATTCTATTCCTTCGATGTGAGCTCCATGTTTTTCTATTTATCTCAATTCCATGACTTCTTGTGCCTTCAAGTAATAAGTTCAATAATCAAACTCTGTGAGCTATCCTCAACATGAGCTCACCCAACGCTTGAATGAGACTTTAATGGCTCATTGAATTTTCACTGACAATGAAACTCTTTTGATTGTCCTGAGCTATAGAACCAACCTACTCCTGATACAAACTCCTCACATTGACTCTTCATTCCTTAGCTTGATCTAGAGCTATTCTTCCCTCATGCCACAATCTAACTCAATGTTGACGCTTTACATTAACCACTTGAATTCATAGTCTAAGCTGAGTTGATACTTGAATTCCACGGATTTCACAAATGACCTATTATTCACCAATCTCAAACTTTTACTATTATATGACTCGTTCTTTGGTGGTATTTCTCCCTTGGCTTGCCATATCGCTAGCTTGGTCATATATGTATTCCTATTCAGTCTGCATACTCTTAGGCCAATTCAATGAGCTCTGAGTTTATGTGTCGAGTTACGAAACTTATTCTTTGTTACCAAAGACCCCATTCAAATTTCTAAGCCCCTCATCATATTCTCCTGAAGTGCCCCATGGTCTTGGCATAATCGACTTTCCATTTTTTATACAAGCCCATCATCCTACAAATTTTTCAATGCCTCCCATTCCGCATAGCTCATGAGTCAAAATGAGTCGGTTTATAACTTGGATTTCATCTCCCTTTTCTTTTCCGATGAACCATCTATGAATGTTTAGCTCCATGAGACTAATCTTAAATTTCCACAATCTCTTGCAACTCGCCATGCTATAATCGAGCTATACTTTTCCATCATTCATTCTTTCACTTGAAGTATACCGGATGAACTCGATCACTTAATTTCGAAACGAGATCCACGGCTTCACATCTAACACACCTAAATCACAATTGTCCCAAAATTTCACTAAGTCATTCCTTGAAAAACTATACAGTCAATCTCATCGGAAAATCATGCCCTTCTATTGACATGAACTCATTGGTGCTGAGCTTTCCATCCTTTGTACATATAATATCTAAGCTTAAATCTCTTTCGATGATCTCTACAATCTCGAGCTCACCTGTGCTTTTACTTCCAACTTGGTCTTACTATTCATGGCATTCATGCCCATTCCACTATGTCACCTCCTAGATATCTTTCGAGAAATCATCTGATTCCCTCCAAAGCTTGGTTCAATCTCTGTAGTGATGAAGTGATGTCGAACTCTCCACATCTACATGATCTTCCACACATGGTATTGATATCAGCTCCATCGAGCTCCCCCTTAGCCATGTTGCTTAACAAATTCACCACCTATATTACATAATGAACATTTCCCATCACTATTCTCCAACCAGGCTTGACACTAAGCTCACACCACCAAGTTTCACAACCTTCATGCTTCAAGTATTTTTCATAAGAGGTCTCGAGGTGTTTCCAAATGAACTCAATGAAATTGCACTAAATTTCCACTTCGAGTGTGAGCAACTATTTTGAGTTTACCAAGGATTTCTTCCATTTTAAGGGACTGGTCATTTAATTTATTGGAGTTGGAGATGTTTCTTTTATTTTCACCCACCTACCCTTACTAAAAATAATAAATCCATTTTTTTGGCATAGAGGATGTCGAGAGCTTTCCGAAAAGTCCAATTTTGTGAAAATCGAGTTTTGGGTCAAAATTTATTCTCGTTTGAACTTCGGGGTCAGGTGTTCCATGTGGACTCTCACAATCCACATCACACCACATTAATTTGTATTGTGGGTATTCGGAAACTCATGGCACTAGAGGTACTTGGACCACAGGCTGCCAAAGTTTTCCCTTTCCGCAACGCACTTTATTTCCTTTGATATGCGGCAATTTCAGGTTTGCAGGGAACTCATGGCACTGGGGTACTTGGACCACTTGGGCTGCCAAAGTCCATCTTTTCCACAATGCACTATGTTTCCTTCGATATGTGGTGATTTCAAGTTTGCGAAGTACTCACGTCCCCATGGTACTTGGACCACATGGGCCCCAAACTTCTACCTTATCTCGCACTATATTTTGAATCTATACGCACCAAAAATTACATGTGCTACATTATTGGGAAATGGTTACAAAAGTCCCCAATGATGATTCAGTTCCTTTCAAGAAGGTTTTCGAGCTCCAATTTCCATTTGCAATGTATATTTTTTCCTAGAAATCTTTACTTAGCCTTCCCACGCTTTCTTCCACTTTCCACTCTTTCTACGCATGTTTTGGTGTTCATCTAGGGCTGCTGCCTTCTGCTGTGTAGTGGTTCTAAAACCACCACCCAAAACTGTGGTGTGCGCTCTTCCACACTTTGTCCAGATTCTTCACACGTGTTTTAATATGTGACGGTTCACTTAACTTCACTTTTTGCATGCATCAAGTGGCCGAATTATCTAAAATTAGATTTGATTTCTGGTTCTCCTTCATCCTTCTATTTTTAAATAAATTTAATGGGTTGGAACTGCTCCTTCTTTCCTTGTGCATGAAAGCACCTCACATCCTCTATCCCTATATATTCCATGCTTGTATTCAAGAAAAACACTGAGAATGTTTGTGTATCTTGCATTGTATTGCTATTACGATCTTGCTAGGAATTGCATAGCCAAGCTCGATCTCTTGTGGCTATCTCTCTTCTACCCGCATTACATCCGAACTATCATCAAGCTGCCATTACTCAAGCGCCATCCTCCTACTACTGTTCTTGCATTCCCAATCTATTGGACTCACATGAACACTTGGAGAAAGAAAGGAACATACTTTTGGGGATAGATTCAAACACAACTAGATTTTCCAAAGCTCTTGCTTGTCCGAGTTGGAATTGTGTGTTTTTTGCCTTGTGTGTTAATTGATCCATGTGTTGTATTTTTTTCACTTTTAAAAGTTTCCAAAGATCGTGATTTTCTTAATCAATTTTAAGTATTCTAAGATCCAAAATGGATTAAATTATGATTATTATGCATCCATAGAAGTGCAAAAACTTGGATAACAAATAAATAATCAGAACTGAAAACACTCAGATAACAAACAAGATT
This sequence comes from Taxus wallichiana var. yunnanensis, assembly GCA_018340775.1. Lineage (NCBI taxonomy): Eukaryota > Viridiplantae > Streptophyta > Pinopsida > Cupressales > Taxaceae > Taxus > Taxus wallichiana. The sequence goes on from CM031243.1 coordinate 605,690,516, forward strand.
GTTTACGGGGTTCGGAAATTCCTACGTCCTGGGTTCGGATTGAACCGATCCATTAATAATATTGAAATGTAAGTAAAATAACTCTTACAAACAACCAATAATGAATCAAAACCTGAAAATGAGCTAATCAATGTCCCAAGAACGATCCGTGGCTCCTGATGTTTTCACAATGTGATCTCCTGCAAATTTGTTAGAAAAAAACATACAAATGAAGATTTAAAAACATTCTATGAATGTTTACACCAAGTCACTTTTCGGACCAGAAGTGCATTGAAATTCATGTTTTCCAACTAGCTGTCTTGTAGATCCCTGTTAAAAACTACATTCAAAGCTTCCAAAAATAGGTTAAAACTCAACAAAAAATATCAAATCTTACATCGTTGGAATCATCTCAGAATTTCCTTCATTTCATCTTTTTACTCCGAGTTCTCATTCTGAGTGCAAGGCCTTCAAAAATGGCATTTTCGAGATCTGGTCCTTATCCTCCTTGACCCCCATAATATGATATTCCACTAATGAAATATTGAAATAGAGACCACTTGTTGATCCTCGATAGGAAAATTGAACTCGTGGTGGCATTTTCCTCCTTTTGCCACTTTCCTCCAGCTCTTTGACTGAGCCACTTGGCCAATTGTGTACGCGTCCACGTCACCATGGACCTGTTGACCAATGTTAGTGGACATATCTTGAGCTCAGAGTGTCCGTTTTCACGTTCATAGTCTTGAGAAAGCTATATGAAGGATCTACTACAATGGCATGGTTTAGGGAAGTTTAGGGAACATTTGACACTAAAATTGATCCCCTGATCATTAATTTTTCAATTTCATATCAAATAGAGTAGAAAATCATTCATATCAAATAGCATAGAGAATCATTCATTTCAGTAATTTTTCCTTTCAACATTACTAGGGAAGTTGAGGAAAACTAGCCCCTTTCATGGTCATGATTTGTTCTTCACCTCCGAGGTAGGGTTTGGAGGATTTTTTCAAATTAGGTTGTTTGATTTAGATTAGATTCATACATTTTCACAAGTAACCAACTATATCCGATTGACTACTTGTCTTTAGTTAATTTATTAGATTAGAACACATTACCTAAAGATTAGAAAAGAACAAAAAATTTCCTTTGATGGATTAGCTCGCTTTTATTTCTTTGATCCAAAATATTGTGAAAAATCTAAAAACATAGATTAGATCTCTTTTAGTAATTAGTATGCTTATTAAAATACATTTTATTTCATTTTGTATGACCATCAATGGTCCTGACAACAGAAAAGACATATAGTTGTAATCAACTAGTTGCACAACCCAATGGGCTAGAATTGATAATCGACATTGATACTAGCTTACATCTAACATCTAACATCTTACGCATTACCTGCAACTTTTACGAGAAGATAGAACAACTCAATACACTAAACATAGTTGTTAATCAAGCCTACAATTATTGGACTACCCCTAGCAACAGGGTTTGATTACGTGCATGACCATCTAAGGGCCATAGCCTGCTCATGAGTATTTGGTTGTGATCCTTAGGTCCCATAACCCAATGGGCCTACCAATCAGTTAGACATTGACACTAGTTTGCGCACATTAGTATTCATATCTTCACCACTTCCACTAGATATTATCACACAAATTTCCTTACTAAACATAGCGGCCGATCAGGCTAATACTTTCTGGACCAGACCGTAAAATCACCCATAAATACTTGTGGCTTCATCGTGCCTCTCATTCTTACTTCCATGACCTTGTCTGAAATCTATACAAGGCACCCACAGGTCATGTTCCTCATGTTCGAAAACCAGTGAAAATAATCTCGGCCGAGCTCAACATTGATTGGATTCTACAAGCGGCCATTATCTCAGACCGAACCATCACACCACTTCAATTTAGGAGAGCATTCTTTTCTTTAGACTCGTAGATCCCAACATTACATGTTGAAGATATTAGATTTCCCAATTATCTTGATCCCCGTCACCACACTCACATTCAAAATCATTCTACAACGGTTGTCTCGCATGACCTCGGAGATCGGGTGCGAAGAAGGTCACGTGTTGATTTTTTGTCGTAAAATTGGTGAACTTGACGTGAAGATCTAGTCTCTAAACATTTCCACTTTCTTTGTCCATCCTTTATTCTGCGTGGGTATTCTTATACCCCCTAAATATGTCAGATACAAAAGTACGATCAGCCCATCCTAGGTTTTGACATGTACCATTACCAATCAAGTATACCACAACAATCACCTTCACTTTCAACATGGGTGGAAAACCACTCATCCACTCAAAACCCTCTGCTTCAGGGAACCAATGTTGGTTCCTCTATACATATTGAGGAACTTGACCAAGTCACTCAGACCTATCCCCTCGAATAATCAAGTTCAAATAACATGAATTTCACTGGTGAAGCAAGTTCATCTCCTCAGGTATTGTTTCGACATCCCATTAGCATGCAATCCAATCAACTCCCCATCTAGATGAGGAGTATTTAGCACGATATGCTAGGAGTGAACAAAACTTCTAGAACATGAACCAATATTTTGATAGGTTGCAAGGACAAGGTGATGTCCTACTTCAAAATAACAATGCTACCCTACTACCAACTAACAATACTACTAATGAGGGGTGGCAACATCATGAACAATTCATAGTAGGATACCATACTCCTCAACAACCTCCAGGGTTCAACAAAAGGTACCTAAGAAAGGCATTGCCTGTCAATGGGAGATGTCATTTCAGCTTTGGTAGATAAATTCAAAGAGTTAGAGCTTGCCCAAAATATACAGAATTCATATGCAGGGCAAGCACAAACTCCTTCCCACCCACAAATTATGGGAAAATACCTACTACATAGAATCCTCTAGTTTACATGAATACTCAAAATCTTGGAGATATGCTTACGGGGACGGAGTACCTTACTTATGCTCCCCAAGCCATGTATGGATATCTACAACAGGAACTAGTCGGAAGTGTGTTCTCAAATGCCATACCAGCTGGAAATGCATGGTTCCCTGGCTTTATGCCTTGATTCCATATCAAGGTAATCAACCCCCTATGTACACATGTATTCTAAATATCCACAGGGGGACATGTATACCTACCCAAGTCCGTATGGACAACCATGGGATTCCATATGCCCCAACAAATGTCTATGTTGTCCCATTTTAGAAACCGAATGTAGCCCCCCCACCTCCCCGGCAAGGGTCTTTAATGGTGGAAACATACACAATGGGGACCTATTCTGAATATCACAAGGAACCCCTAGACTTATCCATTCAGGAAGTCATGCTCCCGAGACCCCAGCCCGATCTTCCAAAGTTCAAAGGGGAGGGTGATCCTAACACCCACATCAAGGCTTATGTAATGGCCATTCGAGAAGCTTTCCCATGGGATGTAGTCGTTGTTGTGAAAATTTTCCCTAAGACACTAGAAGGTATTGCTCTCTACTGGTACTATAGGATAATAGAGGCTTCAATACACTCGTTCAAGCAACTTGTATTAGAATTTATCAAAGCTTTTGATATGAACAAGATTTTGAGAACAAGAATCAGGGAATTCCTTCATATTAAGCAAGAACACAATGAGTCTACAACCCACTTTATTCAAAGGTGGTGACAAGTTCTCTACTCCTCTGCGAGTGCTCCAAATATGGATCAAATGAAACTTTGTGATTTGTTCCTTCACTCTCTCAACAGAGAGACAAAGGAAGAGGTTCAAAATTTCCCACTAAGGAGCTATGAAGAGGTGTTAGAGGGTGCTCTTCGGATTGACCAAGTGGCCATTGACAGTGGTCATAAGACTTATGGAGAAAATGGGAAGTTAGTCACTCCTAATCAAAATAACCCCGGTTACTCCAAAAACACGAAAAATAATCAAGGACCAAATACACTTAATAAGAACCATGGAGTCATGACCGATGGTGACTGACCAGCCAAAAAATCCTAATGTTGTTAATCCTACCCACAGTAGGCACTACAAATAACAACAAAATAATGGCAATAATAAGAGAAACAACAATTTCTCACCCTCGGTAAATGTTGTGGATTTTAATCATCCTCAACAACAACAACAACAACCTCAACAACAGAGACAAACACCGATCCCAAGCCCTAGTCAATACCTAGGGGGTATCCTAACCAATTCCAGATATAAGGGGGGTTTCCAAAATTTTAATTATAACAATCAACAACCAAACAATAACTATAGTTTTGGACCACAACAAGGAACAAACCAAAGACCTCAAGATTATGACCCCGACTTATATTGTGGTTTCCATAGGGTTCACGGGCATGATGCAAGAACTTACCATGATTGTAACAAGTTTTTGTTGTGTTTCCGTAAGACCAAAGACAATTATTTGTTGACATGTTTTGGAAAACTTAACACATCCACTTATAATGCCTACATGGGACCGGTATCTCTGCAGAACACACCACTAGGGATATTCAATGACCATCTCCCCACACATTCCAAAGGATGGTATATTATATCCCAATGGTTTGAAAAAGGTATTGCAATAGGAGTCATGATCATGAAGCCTCAACTTCATCAAACCCACGTGTGGCCCTCCTTTGGATGGTCACCAACAAACAAAGATCGTGGGATTGGTAGAGTTAGATGTCGAACCCCAAATTAACGCTCTACAAGAACCAAGGATTATTCTTCACAGCCAATCCCGATTTATCCAGTTAAGTTAGCAAATAATCATGATATGCTAAGCAAACTAGTAGGGGCTTATGATCTAATCAGTAATCTAACCAAGACATTTTCACACATTTCCTTCTTGGATCTACTAAATAATTCCCCTGCTCATCGAGCCGCTATGTTATAAGTGCTAGGTCTCGGCCATTTGATTAATGTTACCCCCGCCAGAGGCACAAATAAATCACATAGACTTTGACATTATTCCTCCACGGCAGCTTGAGAGAGATATTGGGTTCGTGTTTGACATTAGTAAGATGCCCACAGATGTTGAGATAACGTAGGGGTGACCCAACTTTGTTTCTGCAATTTTGGATTTACAATAACTATGTAAAGTGTGTCATGATCGATGATGGGGAAGAAGTTAACATAGTTCCCTTCTCTTTTCTTTAGAAGTTAGGGTATGGGGAGACCAATTTCTCCTCAAAACGAAACACAATGAGAGGCTATGATAGTCTCAAGGTAATGTGGATCAGAACCATAGTGTTGTCGGTTACTCTCGGGCCTAAGACAATACTAACTGAGTTTTATATTATAGACCAGGAAACCAAATATAATATGACCCTTAACCATCCTTGGATCCACTACATGAAGGAAATCCCCTCCACTCTATTCCAGGAGGTTAGATTCATGCATTTAGGGAAAGTATTTGTGGCCCAAGGTGATCCAAAACCATTTGATATGCATTTGAACAACTTAAAGAAGATGTCGGGGGTCCACTCTCAATTTGAGCTTACAAAAATTAGTTAAATAAACCTACATGTGTGATACCAAAGAAAAGCTAGTTCCTACAACAGAGTTAGAAGTCACGGGTTTGATCAAAGGTATTCCACGGTCAAGGATGAAACCATTATTATAGAGAGAGTGTCGCTAATAACCACAACAAAGATTGTTTATCTATTAGAGAAGGATTTGTATATTCTCCTCCCCTTTGATTCTATGGGTATGGGACATACCTTGGGACTCGGTTCCCTTCTAGAGATGAGGTTTGCATGGTTGAGGTAATTGAGGTAAAGGGGAAGGTACAAAATGATGACTTAATGTCCATCTTTTTGAGTAGCTACTAGACTCTCCATTTTGATGGAGCCAAGTGTCATTTTGGCATTGGGGTAGGCACGATCCTTACTTCACCCAAGGAAGGATTCTACCTTTTTTTCAAGTTGAATTTCAAATGCACAAATAATGGGGCTGAATATGAGGCTCTCCTATTAGGTCTCATTATAGCTAAAAGAATGGTCATCCTCAATATTAGGGTGTTGGGTGATTCACAACTAGTCACAAATCAGATATTTGAAGTATATGAGACTAGAGTTGAGCATCTACAACTTTACAAAATATTAGTGCTAGGTCTAACAAAAGGGTTTCAATTTCATCTCAATTGAAGCAGTTCCACATGAATAGAACCTTCTCATAGATTCTATAGAAACTTCTACTTCACGCTTCACCCCAAGTAGTGACCTGGAGGATACCAACTTCATGGTTTCAATTCACTCCAAACCCCTGATTCGTAAAGCACCAATGACCCCAATGTTGACATATGTAGAAACCAAGAGTCAGTCCTATTGTTCAAAGCACGTTAATAGTGATGAATCAACTTTAAGTTATTTAAATGCTTTGGCAAACTTCATCTTACCTATCACGAGATAGACCTTTCCTTAATTTCATGTTCCTCTTCTTATTTTGGGAATCCCATGATTGAATCCTCCCCGAAGGGGTCTTGAGATTTACGAGGTAGAAGAAGAAAGGGATTTAAAGTTACCTCCAGCCCCACCTAAGTTTGAGGAGGGAAACACCTCCTTAATCGAGTGAACGATTGATATAAACATTGGAAGAGGAAGAACCAAATATTTTGAAACTAGGAACCTTTTTAACTCTAGAGGAATTAGAAATACATACCCAGATCCTCAAAGAACATCAAAAGGCTTTTGTGTTTAGTTACAAAGAAATGATAGAATTACACCACATATCACGGTGCACAATCTCATCACCAAACCGGATGCAAAGCCGATTAAGCAAAATTCAAGACCCATGAAGCCAAAAGTGGCCCTCATGGTGAAAGAAGAAGTAATGAAACTTCTCCAGTAGGATTCATCAAGCTAGTCGATTATTCACAATGGGTATCTAATATCATCCCCATTCTAAAAAAGAATGGAAAGATATGTATTTGCATAGACTTCGAAACATTAACAAAGCTTTCCCCAAAGATGATTTCCCATTACCATCCATCGATGTTATCATTGACACAATAACTGGATTTGAATTGTTGTCTCTCATGGATGGGTTTTCGGATATAATCAAATCAAAATCTCTGAAGAGGATCAAGCCAAAACTACGTTTATAACTCCTTGGGAACCTACTGTTATGTTGTCATGCCATTCGGTCTTAAGAATGTTGGCACCACATACCAACGAGAAATGACATACATATTCCATGACCTTATTCATAAGATTGTGGAATCCTACGTGGATGACCTTGTTGGCCAAGGCCAGAAGCGCTGTGATCACCCAGAGGTGCTTTGTATCATCCTTTCATGCTTAATCGAGTATGACGTCACATTAAATCTAGAGAAGTGTGTATTCGGAATTACAAGAGGCAAGCTTCTGGGTTACATTATATCTTCACGAGGGATTAATGTTGACCCAACCAAAATTTGGGTTGTACTTGAAATGGTTCCACCATCAAACGAGTCTAGTATTAGATCTTTTCTTTGGAAACTTGGTGCAATCTAAAGGTTCATCCCTGACTTGACCTTTTCTATTCATCCCATCAACAATTTGTTGAAAAAGGATTATAGCATTGATTGGATGGAAGAATACAATGAGGCCTTTGAGGGAGTTAAAATTATTTTGTTATCCCCTCCCACGCTAATTCCTCATAGATCAGATTGCCCTTTGATCTTGTATTCACGAGCTACGAGATGTTTCACTAGCCTGCATGTTGGCTCAAGAGGATGATGATAAATGAGAACGTGTAGTTTATTTAATTAGTCAGACATTACTTGATTATGAGACATGTTACACAAAGCTAAAAAATGAGTGCCTTTCCATAGTCTTTGCAAAAGAGATTTAAGGCATTATATGTTGAATCAAGAAACAAGGGTTATTGTTAAGACAGACCACTTGCGGACATTTCTCATGCAAGGATCCTTGTATAAAAAGTTTGGGTGTTTCATAACCTTAATGGGTGATTTCGAACTAACATTTGTAAATTAGAAATCCGTTAAGGGACAAATCATTACTGGAATTGGTTGGCTGACAATCCATTAGATGGGGGTGATTTGGTAGATCTAGACTTTCCCGATGAGTGCGTATACTTTGTCAAACCAGGCCCCTATCTCTGTATGTCCTTGGTATACCGACATTGTCAATTTCATCATGGACCACACATACCTAGAAGGGGAAACATCACAACAAAGAAGGTGATTACATGTCATTTCCACTAAGTACATTTATTTTGGAGCAAGTGTTTACCGTAAATCCTTTGATGGAATGTTGTTGAGATGTGTTGACACCGAAGAATCCAAAAATATTCTTTATGAGTCACATAGCGAGAGTATGTGGAGGTCACTTTGGTGGCCATGCCACTTCTCGAAGATACATCAGATGGGCTATTTCTAGCCCACTCTAGAACATGATGTAATAGAGTTTGTGTGTAAATGTCACAAATGCCAAGAGTTCTCCCACGAGATCCACATACCGGCACAAGCTTTGCAACCAATTGCAACCCCATGGCCCTTTTCCACATGGGGCCTAGATTTGATAGGGAAGTTCTCTCCCTCATCAATGAATGGCCATAACTTCATAATCATGGCCACAAAATACTTTACTAAGTGGGTAGAATCCATGCCCCTTACCATAGTACACTTTCTATAATCACTAAGTTCATCCCGAACCGCAGATCATTTGTAGGTACGAGGTGCACAAGTCATTATTTTTATAATGGCATGTATTTAAAAATGATGAGGTGTGAGTTGTGTACAAAGTTCAAAATAATTCATCACATGGCTTCTCTCTACTATCCTCAGGCTAATGGACAAGCTGAGGCTACGAATAAAACATTAAAGGCCATCCTTCTCAAAACCGTTAAGGAGAATAAATGAGATTGGCACCTAAAGCTTTTTCCATCCTTGTGGGCCTACCAAACGTTGGTTAGAAAACAAATGGGGGTAACCCTCTTCTCTTTAGTGTTTGGTGCTGAGGTGGTTCTACCACTCGAGGTCAAAATGCCTAGAATATATATTTCACTACATGGGATCCTAGGAGAGGAGGGTTATTGAGAAGCATGACTCTCCCAATTAGAAAGTCTCGACGAGGCTAGACTTAACACTAAACAATGGCACATCATTTACGATGACCGGATGGCTCAACAATAAAATAAGAAAGTTTACGAATGTGAGATCTACGAAGGAGATTTGGTATTAAGACTTGACAACCAGATATACAAAAAAATAGGTGAGGGAAGTAAATTCATACCTAGGTGGTTGGGTCCGTATCGAGTAGTAGAAGACTACAAAAATGGGGCATTTTGCTTGTGTATACTAGAGGGTGAGGATTTTAGTGAATATGTGAACTCTCTTCACCTAAAGAGGTACTACACATGATCCACTAACATTTTCATATGTACATTACTGCATCTACATTGCATTTTCATCCACCTAGTTCATTTTGTAAAATTTGTGATCAAGGGATTTATTCTTATAGCAACTCCTTAAAACTTTTAAAAATTTGGAAAAACATTCAAATCATATCTCTTCAAATATTCATAGTATCATCAATTATTTCTGAATCATTTCATCAATTCAAGAAAGATAAGACAAAGTTTTGACCGTGATCATACCAAGGCCTACATACTTGGTTCTGCTTATAGTTTCTTTCTAGGTTAGGTGTCTTTTCCTATAGTCTGTTCTAGAAGCTTCATGGTGTCACATCTATCCCATGAAAATCTCTTTGGAAATAAGAACATACTAAACATTTTTTCTAGATAAGTAAGTCAAATGCAAATCCATAGAAATTTTTATTTTACACATTTCTTTTCCCTACCAACCTTCGTGTTGAACCTACATCTCTTACTAGTGATGTAGGGTTGGGAAAGGATAGAAATTCCCTTACTTTCCTATTCCTTTTCCATGGTGATGAGCCCATGCTTTCTCCTAGTAACATGGGGCAAGGAGTAGGGGTATCGTTGATAAAATTGAAAGTTACAAATAATTCACTCAAATATTGTGAGTTCATAAGTCAAAAACAAAGTGAGTTAGATGTCCAAAATTCCAAAAGAGTTTAAAACCCCAAACCCATATTTTTTCAACCAAGTAGCCATCTACGGATTCAAGTCTAGATAAATTGCAAAGCAGTTCACATTCTAAACTATGAGGTATCTTGAGTGGGATAGGGTTGTAGCATCTCAATTTGGTTCTTTCAAACCTTTTTCTTTCCCTCATCATTACCATTCAAAAAAATTTGTAACTTGTGCCCTTCCTAGCTCTTGGTGTTGAGCCCTCACATCCTACTGGTTGTGTGGAGTCAGGAGTGGGGAAAGTACATCTTCTTATCATATTATTATATTATCACATTTTGTCAAGACAATATGAAGTATCAAAGGTTGCTTAAAGAAGCTAAAATTCAAATATCACATTGTGTTCGCATTATCATATATCAGCATTATGAAATACAAAAAGAAATCATTTTGTTATCATTTCACATCCACTACATACATTCTGAAAAGCATAGAAAAGAGGAAATTTTAAATATCTAGAGTACACATGAGAGATAAACCAAAAGAAAGTCAACTCGGTACATTGGGATACCGAACTAAAAATAAGAGTATGTATATATCATGGTGAATCAATTTTGTATAGAATGTCACCATACACTAGGCATGGTCAAAATTCTCGTGATGAGCCCAAAAATAAAAAAATCATATAAATTACCAAAAAAATGTCATCAAAGCAATAAAAATGGCCCCATGGCCTATCAGTCCCTGTGAGATCCCTTAGATGGTGCTCGACCATGTCAGGGATCATATTGCAGCTATGATGATGATGGGAGTGAACAAAATGATGAGATTTCTCATGATGACGTCTGCTATCCGTAGCCTCGATGCGAGAATGGATCCATCTCATCAAGCACTTGGAAGTCTCATACCCAGCCACTTAGGTACAAAGGGAAGTCATTATCTCCGCTACCTTCCACACAGGGAAAATACGTCAGTGTGTCTACCTGCATCTAATGGCTTGGCCCGAGTTGGCGATCAACTCAAATCGGGTATTCCCGAGGGGATCGGCAGAGAGTATCCATGCATACCTAATGGATGAGCTCTCACCACTCATGTGTCATCGCTGCAAGAAAGAAAGAAAGAAGTGATAAGTTAGGAAAACAAAGAAAGAAAGAGATACAAGTCAACATTCCTAACTAAGTCAAAAAAAAGAGAGAGTATTAAACTTACTCAGGTCCCCGGGCATCCAAGTAGGGTTCGTAGCTATTAGCTTTCTGCTGGGTGGCTGGGGCTTCCCAAAGCTAGAAGTGAATCATTTTCCTATGACGGACTCATCATCATCCCCCTCTCCACCGTGAGGAAGTGTTCGACTCTAAGACTAAGGTCTCTCTCTCAGCATTGGCCTCCTCGTATGTTGCTCTCAACATCTCCTGAGTGTCATGCCACTCAGGGTCACTCTCCTCCTCCTCCGCATGGGCTCCTCACTAGTCCCAACTCTAACTCCCTCATCCTCTGTGTCCTCTCCAACTGACTCCTCCTCCATCTCATCCCCCATATCCTCCTCAGAGTCGATTCTAGATCAATGGGCTCATCCTGCTCCCCACTGTGAGAAGGAGTGGCTACAATCTAATGTAAGGGTGCTAGGGGAACCAACTTCTGGAAAACACATACCACCCATCTAACTACAATGGGCACACCTGGAATGACCACTGTCTAACCAGGATCCCCTCTAGGGCCCTTATGGGCCTCCTGAATGGTCCTATAAACTGGAGTGACGGGAGGGAGCATATCAATGTATGGAAGGCCAAACTACTGGGGGACCCAATCAAATGGGTGGACCTCAAGTCTCCTATTCTATCAACCAACTGACCTTTCAAGAGCAAGCTACTATGGTGGTCACCTCCACTCCCCATATCCCTGCCATGTCCTGATAAGGTGTGGCAGTCATGTTTTCCATAGTCAGGGAAGCCATGGGCTGATGTGGCATCCTAAGTACTGACATACCTATCCATCTAGCTGCCCGAACAACCCCTGGATCTGATACTAGTACTCCCCTACCATAGGGATGAAACACTCATAGACCTAACTCATCACAAGAGTGGGGTGGCTCAATGACTTCCCTACCATCTGACCACCCTGTATAGATCATGGTAGGTGGTCCCCAAGATATTTTTCCCCAATCATATTTATAGCCATGCCCCTCGATTTGCGCAATGATAGGAGCCTAGAAATACAAGAGGGTATCACCACCCTTGTCCCCGATCAATCGGGAGGACAAGATGCCCATGATGGCTCTGCATATGATAGGAATGGGAGCGGTGGCAATGGACCAAACCTTCATTCCCTTCTTCAGGAAAATGAGACAATGTCATCTCCCATATATGTAGCCCACTATGTCATCATGGCCCTGGACCCCGCTTTCTCCAAATTTAATCTCCTCCCAAGTATCGGGAGCCTAAGGATACAATATACATCATCCCAGGTGATAGTCCACTCACCCTGAACACACTAGGGAACCGAAAGTGTTATGGTTTGCATCCCAATATGAAAACAAGTCACATAGAATGTGACTAGCAGGGAGCAATGTGGGGAACATGTGTAATCCTCCAAATAACGACCCACCACTGGAGAAGATCTGTCTCATCCTATGTTAGCTGATCCAAGATACTTTGGGAGCCAATCACACTCCCTCTCTAACTCCATCTAATGTACTCCTCCTTCTGCATTCACCAAAACATGGATAAAGAGAAAGTTAGTAACATGTATCAAATAATAAAATCACCAAAAACATCACAAAACATGAAAATCCAAAAAAATCAAGTTAAAAACACGTTTGGTCATTCTATTCGAAATTACCACCCGGTATAGGGTGGTGGTTCAGGACCTCCACCTTGAAAGGGGCTAACGGTCTTGGACCGATTTTCCAAACGCGTATTTTACCTAAAAATGCTCAAAAAGACCAAAAAAATACCATTTTCGACAAAATAAAAGCATGCCCTATGGGCGCCCCCTAGAGACTCATTTAAGACATTTTTTTTTAAAAATAATCCCCCTAGGTGAAATTTTCAACATTTTTACATTTAGGGTATAAAAAGACAAAATTGAAAATAACCAACCTTTGGCGACCGTGCTAGTCGATCTCCCACACATGGAGGAATGGTCACAATCTCGTCACGTTGTATCATCTTTACTTTCTCATCAAAATGATCTCCATGGGTCTAGAGCTCAAAATTCACCAAATCAAATAGCACAAATGAATTCAAAATGAGTTGTTTCGATATATATATATATATATATATATATATATATGTGTGTTTGTTTTAACCTTTTTTTTGAGTGTTTGCATTCACGGGTTGGAACGTTGGTGCAAGTATATTTCTATATCCCCACATAGATGGTAAGTCCTCTTTTCTTTTTTATCTAGTGTTTATTTTTCGATATTTTGTCTATCTACATGTGAGTCTTCTTTTCCTCTTGCAGGAAGTAGGAGTTTGGGTGGCGTGATTTCGACACATGGGTGTGTCAGGTATAGCTTCTAACTCCCCATTTCGCGAACACCATACTCGGACTCTATGTTTTACACCTTTTCATGGCTAAGACACTTCTCCAAGGGGAAATATGTATGCACCCAAAATTACATGTGCTACATTGTTGGAAAATGGTTACAAAAGTCCCCAATGATGATTCATTTCCTTTCAAGAAGGTGTTCGAGCTCCAATTTCCATTCACAGTGTATATTTGTTACCTAGACATATTTACTTAGCCTTCCCATGCTTTCTTCCAGCTTCCTGCTCTTTCTGCACATGTTTTGGCCTTTAGTGCCAAGACCACCACCTTTCTGGTGGCGGTCTACCCCATTTTTCATATTCTTCACGCGTGTTTTAACATGTGATGGTTCACTTAACTTCACTTTTTGCATGCATCCGTGAGCTGAATTGTCTAAAATTAGCTTTGATTACTTGGTTCTCCTTCCTCCTTTTTAAAATAGATTTAATGGGTTGGAACTACTCCTTCTTTCCTTGTGCATGAAGGCACCTCCCATCCTCCATTCCTATATACTCCATGCTTTGTATTCAAGAAAAGGCCTAAGAAGTTTTGTGTATCTTGCATTGTATTGTTGCTACGATCTTGCTAGGAATTTCATAGCCAAGCTCTCGATCTCTCTTGTGATATCTCTCTTCTACTACTGCATTGTATCCGGACTGCCATCAAGTTTCCATTGCTCAAGCGCCATCCTCCTACTTTACTTGTTCTTTCATTTCCAATCTCTTGGACTCACATGAACACTCAGAGAAAGAAAGGAACATACTAAGGGGAAAGATATAGATACAACTAGATTTTCTAAAGATCTTACTTGTCCAGGTTGGAATTGTGTGTTTGTTTGCCTTGTGTGTTAATTTTTCAATTTCATATCAAATAGAGTAGAAAATCATTCATATCAAATAGAGTAGAAAATCATTCATATCAAATAGAGTAGAGAATCATTCATTTCAGTAAGTTTTCCTTTCAACATTACCAAGGAAGTTGTGAGGAACAATAGCCCCTTTCAGGGTCATGATTTGTTCTTCACCTCTGAGGTAGGGTTTGGAGGATTTTTATCAGATTAGGTTGTTTGATTTAGATTAGATTCATACATTTGCACAAGTAACCAACTACATCCGATTGACTACTTGTCTTTAGTTAATTTATTAGATTAGAACACATTACCTAAAGATTAGAAAAGAACAAAAAGATTTCCTTTGATAGATTAGCTTGCTTTTATTGCTTTGATCCAAAATATTGTGAAAAATCCAAAAACATAGATTAGATATCTTTTAGTAATTAGTATGCTTATTAAAATCCATTTTATTTCATTTTGTATGACCATCAACGGCCCACAACAGAAAAGACATATAGTTGTGATCAACTAATCACACAATCCAATGGGCGAATTAATAACTTGACATTGATACCATCTTACATCTAACGAGTCTTACGCACACCTATAACTTTTTTTGAGAAGATAGAACAACTCAATACACTAAACATAGTTGTTAATCAAGCCTACAATTATTGGACTACCCTAGCAAATGAGTTTTAATACGCACATGACCATCCAAGGGTCATAGCCCCCATGAGTATTTAGTTGTGATCCTCAGGTCCCACAACCCAATGGGCATGCTAGTCAGTTAGACATTGAAACTAGTTTGCATACATTAGTATTCATATCTTCACCACTTCCACTAGATATTATCACACAAATTTCCTTACTAAACATAGCGGCCGATCAAGATAATATTTTCTGGACCGGACTATAAAATCACCATAAACACTGGCTTCATCATGCCTCTCATTCTTACTTCCATGACCTTGTCTGAAATCTATATGAGACACCCGTAGGTCATGTTCCTCGTGTTCAACAATCGGTGAAAAGAATCTCGGTAGAGCTCGACATTGATTGGATTCTACGAGTGGCCATTATCTCAGACCGAACCATCACACCACTTCAAGTTAGGAGAGCATTCTTTTCTTTAGACTCACAGATCCCGACATTGCATGTTGAAGATATAAGATTTCCCAATTATCTTGATCCCCGTCACCACACTCACATTCAAAATCATTCTACAATGGTTGTCTCGGCATGACCTCGAGAGGTCGGGTGCGAAGAAGGTCACGTGTTGATTTTCTATCATATAGACTTGCTTCAACCCTTTTGCAAATCGGACAAGTTGGAATTTTGGGAACTCGCGGCCCGATGGAACTTGGACCACCTAGGACATTGGGACCCGATTTACCCGTAATACACTCCTTCCTTAGTATTTCAGACCCAAGTCGAGGATGAGGAAACCTAGTTCCATCCACATTTTTTCTACCCGCAACCTCCAGACCTGCAATGCAACAAAATAAGCCTTTTCTCCTTTTCTCCAAAATTTTCCTAAATTTCCACTAAATCCTCCGATTTTATTGAAAAGGGGAATTATAGAAAATTGAAGGGGTTTCCCCAAAATCCAAATTTCTTATTTTCACCATTCTTCCTCTCTTTAAGTCGAAATAAATTATGCATGTTATCAAAATAACCTTGGGGTAAAGTTTCAGATAGTAAAAATTAATTCCAAAGCATGGTAAAAAGATTAAGGAGGAGTGAAAATTGAATTTTTATTCAGAAAGTGTGGATTCAGATTACCATACTTTTCCTAAGACCTTTTTATACCCTCCAAGTCTACATATATGGAAACCATGAAGTCTCGAAAACATGACTGAGTCCCACAACAATGGTGGTGGGGAAGCAATCTTTCAAAGTATTTATTTATCTCGATCAAAGTTTAAGTACCCAAGGTACTTGACTAAGTGTGACCTTCACTTTCCAAATCCCTAGAAGGAAACAAACTATTGGTATAATGAGAGGATGCAAGAGACTCCCTCTCTGGGAACAAATGTGGAAGAAGGAAATGAGGAAGATGAAACGCACTAGATCAAAGCACAAAGAAAAATAAGTAGAAAGAGCACATGGATAAAGGAAAAGGTGCAAGAACTTCTAAAATGCCCAAAAATTTAACCAAAGAAACCAAGTATGAAGAAGAATACCCCATTGAAGAATAATATGAGGGTGGTTTCTAGCAAGGATACCAAATACTTGGATAAGTTAGAGGAAGAGGAAGTGAAGAAATATTCCCTCGGTCATTCATAACTTGGATGATTGATGATGAAGATCTGTGTAGTATGCACGATGAGGAAATATGAAGAAAGGATGGTGAGGAAGGTGTTGTCTGGATAATGATGCGGGTTTTGGGAGAGATGAAGAGCATGAAGTTGAGCATGAGGAGGAAGGAGGAAAAAATAAATATAGTGATACATCGCTGGAGAGGATGAATGCAAAGAGACGTTGGTGGCGCATTATATTGTGCAATAGGTGCCTATGCAAAAGAGAGAAAAGGGGAGAAGGTGAAGATAGACCCAAGAGGTCCTTTGGCTGTAATGTATTGATGATCTTGTGAAGATCCTTAGGGTGAGGTACCAAAATATGGTGGCCATAGAGGAATTATTATGTTGTTCATGTTTGATAAGAATGAATCCCTCTCATGCACCATAAAAATGCTCTCATGGACCCATTAGTTACACATGGAATATCCGAGTTTGAAATAAATATAGAGTCATTATTTGAGACATGACTAAAGTATATTTCGGAGAGGCCTTCCCAATAGTGGAATCCGAAATGCTCCTAACAAACAAGCATGGAATGGCTAAATAAGATAACATCGAGGTGGAATTGAGAATTTTTGACAAGGAGTCCACAATCAAGAGGATGTGTGAGGAAAACTATAGACACAAAATCACACACTTTGAGTCATTATCTAGTCTTAATTACATACTACTATTCATCTGGTTCCTAAGCAAAAAGAGTATTAATTAACCCATGTCTTTGGCCATCTTTTGTTTCTACTTTCTGTCTTACACCCTTATGGCCCATTCTATCATTTTATACTTTAGTTTCACCTATTCTAGACTGGAGCGCCTAGGTAGGACGTCGGCGCTAGGCACCCTCATCCCCTCTAGGTGCCCATGTCCTCTTTACACTTTACTCTCACTTTTTGGGTCCTTTATAGCCATTTGAGCATCTTATATTTTTGGTAGTTGACCTTTTTGAGGTTAATTACAAAATTCAAGTGAAGAAATCATATAAATATAAAGTTATGTGATCATAATAAGGGACCAAGCACTAAGCACTAGTTATCACCACCTAAGGTTTCATCCATTAAAGGCATCTATAGCTACATTTGTATCCATCTAGCTCTATCACAAGGCACAACAGATGGTTCATCAACATCAAACTTCATAGGAGGGTATTCTATTCTTTCCATGCACATATTTATTATATTTTACATCTAGTTACTTGCTCACTACTTCTCAAAGTGCGACTAGAACAAGATTAACCTAGGGCACAATTTCCACACACACACCTAAAAATAAATTAGGTCTGAGATGTAGTGCAACACTCAATGATAATTCCATCAATTTGGTAGTTGAGGAAAATCCAACCCCTTCATATGAAAATATTTATTTTTTATGGTTTTCATGCTTCACTTGGGGTTTTGCAGGTGATTTACCTATTGTAGGATTACATCGACATACGGTGGCGTTCAACGGAATACAAAAAACAAGAAGCGAAGAAGTGCAGACATATATCGACCATATCAGAAGCAAATTCTAACCATTTTTGTAGACTAGGGAATGTAGAACTTAGATTAGGGTGTCCATAGCTGCCCCTATCCCTCTCCAAGTGCCCTAGTCTAATCAAGTCTGTCATATCTACAATTTTCCAAGCTCTTGCATGAAAATATCCTATCTCTATTCAGTCAGTATACACTACGACACAATCCAAAAAAACTCTACGAACCATCTAAATCCCTTCTAACCCTATTTGCACATTAGGGTTTTATATTTTCTAGATTATTTTCTTTGGGTATTATTTTAGTATTTCATTATTCATTTTATTTACTACAAACTTGCATTAGATTAGGCTAGGATATCACATTTTAGTTTAATCATTTTGGTGAACCCCATGCTCGAATCCACCTTCTTTCTAGGGTTTTCTTCTTATGCCTATCACTCGTAGTGGTCAATTTGGGTCTCTTGAGCATCTTGAGCTTCCTCTATTCTCCCGTAGGGTTTCTAAATCTATGCTTTGAGGTCTCTGCATCAATGGTTGTAACTGAAAATCCCTTTGCTAACTCTCACAATGTTCCCCTTCACGAAATAGAAGCATATGATAGTGAGAAGTCATACGATGAGGATACTAATGTTGATCAAGACCAATTGAACACACTTATTTTTAAAAATCTTTGTGTAATAATCCCACCCATCTTCCACATATTCTACATGCTTTAGTCATTGCTAAAAATACTCATGATGCTACCATAGCTCCACCTATTGTTAACTCTTCAGCTCCCATGGTATCCACTTAGCCTCTCACTCTAGTATTTATTCCTAACATTACCACTCCTATCACTCCACCTAATACTTTTAATGTACAACCTAATTCCTCTTCGAATACTCCTAATTTAACTTCTTTTATAAGGACTTGCAAACAAAAATTCGCTAATTACAACTCACCACTTCTTGTGTATCTCCATATCTTGACTCTACTTCACTTCTCATACTCCTTTTGCACCCACCATTTCCACATATCCGCTACCACAAAACTTCAACTCTCCTAAATTTCCCATCTTCAAAGGCCATGGTGACCCACAAGAGCATCTTCGAGTTTTCACGTAGCATGTCTTGATTATGTGGATGATCACACACTCCTAGTAAATATTTTCCTCATAGTTGAAGATTATGCAATGTGTTATTTATATGACCTACCTATCCACTTGTTAACATCTTTCACACATTTGGCAATGCTTTTCTCACTCACTTCTCTATCAATATCATCTCTAAGATCTCTTATGCTCAACTCGCACAAATTAAGCAAGGATTTAATGAACACTTAGTGAATTATGTCTTTCGATAAAAAATTTACTTAGCTAAGATGTCAAATGTGCTTCCAGACTCTAAGCTTCGAGATTTATTCATTCAAAGTATATTACCACCTCTTCAGAAAGCATTCTCTTCGAGACATCTCCCTCATTCAACCAATTATGTCATATTTTTAAGCTTCGTGAAACCAATATTTTATCCATCAACAATCTCAAATACTAGAACATCATCCTCTTCTACACATTTTAAGGAAAGTCAAAAATTACATGGTTAATGCAAAGTATCAACCACGAAAGATCTTGATCATGATTGTATCGATGCACATTCACTAAGTTCACTATCCCCCACATATTCTACTACCACAACTTATCGATAGTAACCTCATCACGCTTCCTCCTCCACTCCAATTAGATCCATCTAGACCAAAAGGGAACAACTAAGGTGAACATTCTCATTACGACTATCATCAATGCATAGGGCATTCCACATAATGTTGTTTTAAGTTTCATATTATCATTCATGGCCTAATCAAAAATGCTAAAATTGAGCTTCCGAAACCTACGGTTTTACACCTGTCAAAGAAAATCAAAAGCTCAAAATATTTAATAATCCTCTACCAAAGCATGACACAAAATCCACCCAATTCTTGGCTAAGTATGTCTATCACATCATATCCCTCTTCCAACAGGGGCTCTTGATTTCTTAATTTCTAATACTGAGAGATGTCTACTCCATTATTTATTTCTCTTATCATGATTATCATGTCACTTTCTCTTCTAATCACTTACATATTATTACCTCTATCGGATCTATTCTTGCTATCAATAACACCAATTTTGACTCATCATGGCATATCGGTGCATGTTATATTCCACTTCTCATTACTACTATTGGAGATCAACTATCACAAATTTCAAACCCGATGAATAATTCATATGGCATTGTCAAAATCCACGATACGATTGGTCCTCTCACTATGTTTGTACCTTTCCTTGTCATACATGAATTTTATGGGTGTGACATGGTCTTAGGTCTTAATTGGATCTCGTAGGTCTAAATCTATCATCTCCATGAATCATTTGTGTCTCAAATTCATTCACAACAATCAAGTCATTTCTATTGATGGTGTACCTCCATATACCCCATGGTTACATTCTCCTCCCACATTTTTCAATGCATCCTTTGCTTCCTCTAGTATGCCACAACTCATGGAACCTAAAAAACCATATGATCCTAGTTCACCTACTCACATACAACCTACATAGTCTCATCATTTTGCTAGTCCAACAAAGCAATATAGGCCCATTCCTAGGACAATTATTGCATCTAGGCACAAATCACCACCTTGTTTTATTCCACATAGATGTCCATCACCATCATGGTTTGCTACATTTAGGTCTCCATCCCTACACATTTTTCTACACTGAAGTATACATCATATACTCATCCCTCACATGCACATAGCTTCATTCACCTGCATTTTTTATCTCGTTATATCACCACTCTTATAGAATGATTACACATTTTTATCACCATAATCATCTAGTAGCAGACCGTCATCATTTTCTTTCATAGGATATTTCACTCACCATTACACACTTGGGGTACTACATCTATATCCCCCTAGCTTTGACACATGTCTTATACTCACCTTACTCATGCATCCTTATATACATCTGTTCACTATTCGATGATGCACTCTAGTCTGACAATCCATCTTTGGATTATTCGGGGTATATAATCACAAATGGACCTAGTCATATTCACACATTCATAATTCAATCCATTCTATCATGAAACATTCCTAGTTTAGTGATGTATGCCATAGGATACATACTCACTTATGCTTTCATCATTTAGTGGTATACACTTTAGGCTACATCACCACTCCTTCTACTCATCTTGTAGTGATAAATGTCATAGGCTACATCATCACTTACTCTAGCATCATCATCACCTATTCTAATCATCATTTAGTGATATACGCTTTAGGATAAATCATCACTCCTTCAATCATCTTGTCATGATATATGCTTAGGCTACATCATCACACACACTTCATCTCTATGTCACATATCATCACTACACATTCACCACAACACTACACATAACACATAGTTCAACCATTTCTCGATGACGCACTCTTATTTACAGATCATTCTTAATTATTGGGGACATAAACAAATGAACCTCAAGGCATATAATTTCATTCATTTAGGGGTACATGGATCCTATCATTCACTCTGCATTTCATCCATCCACAACATACTACATATCTTGGTTGCACTTACTCTTGCTTGCATTTAATTGTACATGATCATCTTATTACACATGATAGATAGATAATTTTTATGTCAATACTATACACACATGCGCATTCACTTGAAATATATTTGTGATCACAGATTATACGGGGCCATTACATGCAGCATGGATGCTTGGCGTGCAGTACTAGTACTAGTCCCATACCAGCTCTAGGGGCATCCAAATTTGTACACTACATGTGTTATTGTTTCATTTTTGTTCATAACACACTACTTTATTAGTTTACACATGCTTTGACATATGTTTTATCTTTCTAACATGCTAATGGGTGTTTCATGTGCAACATTTTCTATGCAAGGATATTTTCTTCCATATTTGTTTGTTATATTATCTGTTATTTCTTGTTCTTATTTGCGGGATTTGTTGTTTGTCTTGTGTGCACACTTGTATGCTTTTGGATTCATTATCCTTGATTATCTTGTGACATCATGAGTGATGTCACATGTTTGTAACCCACTCTTCATGATCTATATTGTCTTCTTAGGTGTTTACATTATCTACTTACACATTTTCTATGTAGTTTACACTTGTCTTCTACATGCTTGTTTGTACTAACACTTGTTTCCTAGCCACTTTGTTTGCATGTGCCTCAGTTTATACCAAGCACATCCTCCTGTATGACACAACTTTAGTTACATAATTGGTCCTCTTTTGGGGCTGAATCCTCCTACAATGACGTCACATGCACCCCCAAAGAGGGGGGCATCATTTGGGTTTACACACAATACACAACACAATACTGGTAGTTCATTTTTCAGTTTTTATCCATGACACGGTGGGTTACATAAAAAGTGAGTTTAACATAGTCTCGAAATCCATACACATTGGATTTTATAGGGCTGATTGTCCTTAGCACATGTGTGGGTACACACTAATTGCAATGGTGTTTTATACAGTGGGAAGTAGTTAAAGGTTGGAGGAAAACACCAGGTAGTTTCTCCCTACACTTCTTCCATTACATTGGTGTTAGATCGCCCAAAAAACTAGGTAGTACAGATATCTCTTCAGTTTTGGGAAGTGGTTACAAGTTGGAGGATAAATCAAAAATTTCTCCCTACACTTCTTTGGCCAGTGGCATGAGATCTCCCAAAAAACTTGCACTTCATCAACATAATCCTTTCTACACCCTTTTTCTCATCATGAATTAGGTGCACATGTTCCTTTTTCATTTTTCATACTTTCATTACATGTTTTTTACATACATACATGTGTGTTTAAAAAAAAATTACACATATACATGTGTATTTAACTACTTAATCATCTTCTCTTTTATAGGTTTGTCTGTATGGGAAGCAAGCGAAATAACATCAACAACAACGTCAAACTAACATTTAGATCTTGTTATCCAACTAACTCTCCTAGTTATTTGGACAACTTACATATATATTCTGGCTCTTGAGATCTTCATTACAAGTTACATGCACCTCGCAATCTCCTTGGCACATTCACTTGGTCATATTTTCCTCACACACCCTTCCACACTTCCCCTTCTCCCTTTTTCCATTTTCCTTTTCCTCTTTGTTCCACTCTTCCCTTGCGTGCATATTTTACGCACCCACCTTCTTCCCATAGTTCATGCATCTCATGCACTGCCTCACTTGCTTAAATAAGCTAAGTCACTAGCCCTCTCATGCGCCCTCACACATTAATTTGTAATAGTTACGCCTTGACCATACATTTCCCACTCACCAGTTTTCCCCATTTCCTCCACGTGCATGCGATTACACGCACCTTCCTTCCTTATCTTTTCTCTTGCCCTCACTCTTCCACACATACTTTTTGCCCTCCTCTACACCATTCTATGTCATGTCATTCTCTGACACACTTGAGTGTGTTACACACGCAAAATCAAGCATACCAACAAGGGCACCGAATCTTTGCAAAAAATCAATAAGTGACATGTGGAAAAAATGACAAAACATTTACACATTTGGCCATCTTCTTGACCAATTAAATCAATGCCACCATGTGTCTTGTGTGCATAGATGACTCTAACAATCTTCTAACCCATATCTTTTTCTATAGAGCTCGATCGGCATGTGCCTAGTCTCAATCGATAGTTGTTGATGTAGGATATAGTGTTAGATATTCAAATTCAAATTATTGGTGGATCTGGTAGGTGAGAAATGGGAAAACATCTTTTTGGGCATTAATGAGAAGATATGATTGCTCCAACCACTCGATTTGATCTGATCTTCCTTCCTTCCTTCTCTAACATGCCAAACAGACTTGGGGAAATGTATTTGATATATTTTTAGGTGGATTTGTAGGCATTTGAATGCTTCTTGTTGGTGGTTGTATTTCAAATTTAGGTTTTCCTCCTTCTCTTCTTCTTCCATCGATTCATCTATAAATGTAAGAGTTGGGCTCATTGTTAATGTTGGACATTTTGGATCCTTATACACTTTTGCTAAGGACTTCATATTTTGTATTTTGAGTCACAGACCTCTAGATCTGGCTCGTGCATGTGGATATCGACCCTCTTTTTCCATTGTAATAGTTCTATGTGCATTTCTAGAAGTAATGGAAGCATTGTTTTGTGACTATTCTCTATCTTAACATGTGTTGTATTCCTTCTTCTTTCCTTTCTTTTGCATTTGTGTTTGTTGTGTCACTTTACATCCCTTGCAGCACTCCATTTTTAGTTGTGTTTCATGAAACTGATCTGTAAATGTGTTTTAGTTTGTGTTACACATGCCTAGCCTTCTTTCATGCCTTTTCCTTTCATTTTCACTTAGAATGGATGGTGTTCATCCCTCTTTTTCTGGTGTTATCACCTTCCTTAGTTTAGTTTTCCATTATGTTATCCTTCTATCCTTGGTCCCTTGGCATTGTTAGCTTAGTTTTTCCTTCCAACATTAGGAGTAGTAGTAGTAGTAGAAATAGATAGAGGAACCAACCTTCTCTGGAGATCATCTCAAGTGCACAAGGTCCCACAACTTGGAGATGGTTCCATTGTTGTCTCAAACAACTTAGTCTTCTAGATCCGAGACACGGGTGCACATTTGAATGACCAATAGTTTTTGGCATGCCCGATGGGACAAGTAATGAAAGCTTAAATTTCATATTGCTAAGTTTTGGTGTGTGAAATTAGTATTTCCAGCCTTTGAGGCTCTATTTCAACACATCTAGTGACTCCCAACATTTTTAGATCTCTTTTTTTGTAGTCTTGAGCACCTTTTATGAGAAGAGTGCATACCAGATAAAGTGTTGTAGCTGAAGGATCCTTTGAATATCTCCATATTTTTCCAAGAAGACACACATAAGATATCTTCCATGTGTGCATCCCCATCTCCAATGCATGCACACACTCTACTCCTCAAAATAGACAAGTGTGCCCTACCATGGCACTTCAACCTCCTCCTCCTCCTCCAAGGAACTTTTCTAGTTTCACTTGGTGGAAGCCCACTCAATCTCAATGCCCAACATGATATGCCAATGGCCACACTCAAGAGTATTCCATACTTCACGGAGAGAATCAAGTCACCCCTGTTGAACACATTCAAGATGTGGCCAATGTGTGCTCTATCTATCTGATCACACATGATGATGTTGTTGTCAGGTTACTTTGCAGCCTCTTTCAAGGGTAAAGTGCTCCAATGGTACCAGGCTTGAGACCTCGCATCTATTGCTACCTGGGATGAGCTTGGAAATAACTCTATGTAATTACTTTGAAGATAAATCAGATCATCTATCACTGGTGGAGCAAATGACTACAACAAAGTGTGCACCCAATGAGCAGATGACTGATTTCAACATCAGATTCCAGAAGACTTGGGACAAAATTCCTCAAGTGGTAAGGCCTATAGCCCAACATGCTTTCTTGTATTATCTAAGGGCTTTGAATAGTGACATTTCAGTCATGATTCAATCCATGGGAGGTAGAACCTTACCTATTGCATACAACATTGCAATAAGGGCAGAAAATAGTCTCATTCAGGTGGTAAGTTGGCTCCTAGGCCTCCCGTGCCCTTATTCCTAGAGATGTCTCTAGTGCCCCAACCTTCTATTTCTCTTGTTCTAGTGTAGAGCAGAGTGCACAACCAATTGCATCTACATCCTACTCTCTCACACAAAAAAAGAAGATGAAGAATTAAGGCCCTAATTAGAAACTTGTCCAATAAGGTCATATCATTAGAGAAAAGCAAGGTGCAAGCCTATAGAGGTAGTTCTAATCAAGGCACAAAGCCAAAGCAATCAACCTTGGTGGAATCAATATGGAAATCAAGATATGGATAGAACCAACAGAATGATAGATGGCATGCTAATGCACACTTGCCTTTGTAAGTTATTCCTCCTACAACACCTCTTCCAATGCCCAACACAAGCTAAGCACTTGTTCTAGTTCATAACAACATGGCAAAAGAATCGAATGGTGCTTTCCTTGCAATATGCCTCATAGTCAATATCATTGTGCACCAATGTTGCATGCACACACAAGCCTATATGATCCAAAATGCTTCTAACTATGAGCCTTCCATTAGCATAAGTGAGCTTGAGAACCAAGAAAATCCAGAGGCTCCTCCTTGAAGCCAACTTGATATTCTTTGGCTAAGGATTTTTGTGCAATCAATCAAGTTAGTAGATGATGATGAAAGAAGACCACACCCCAAGTTGTAGAAAACACAAGGTATAAAAGAGAATGCTTGAATCTGGCACGCAAGTTTCAATTCCAGCAACACAAAGGCCGATCCTCAAAAAAAAAGAAGTAGCTAAGGCATCCAATAGTAAAAATTCTCAAGTTCCTACATGCGAGGCTCCACACAAAGCTCCTCCTAAGTGGCATGTGCCCCCTCCTTTTTGGTAGGTCAAGCCTCTGTGCCAACTAAGGTTCCTACCTCTATGCCTGAAAAACTAAGAAAAATGTTGTTGTTCCTCAAATGCACAAGTCAATGGGTCTTCCATTCAACATTGTGGATCGATGAAAAAGAAAACATAAATGTCACAATGTGGGATGCCCTTGACCATTCCATCTCAACGTGACTTGTTGCATGAAGCTCTGCTCAACTTCCACACACTCTTGACCCCAGTATACAAAGTCACATCACACTTTCAATATCTTCCAAGAAGAGGAGAAGAAAGTAAGTAAAGTTTTAAAACCCCACCCTTCTATATGTCTTTAATCATAGGAAAACATCTTGTCCATAACTGCATGATTGACTCAAGGTGCTAGTAGTACTTTTCATCATGCCTAAGAAAATTGTTGATGTCTTAGGTCTTAAGTATAGCCCCTTGACAAAAGGAGTCCTACAACTTGATGGTTCAACTGTCACTACTCTAGGAATCATCAAGGATCTTGAGTTAACCCTCCATGCATGTCCAAGTCTAACAATAACTCAAGATGTGTCAATCATTGATCTACCTCCTTTGTTTTCCTTATGTTTGTCAAGAGATTTTACTGCTAAAGTGGGTGGTTACTTGTCTTCTGATTGGACCCATATGTTACTCAAGACAAGGTATGGTACCTGATTTACCATACAAGCTGAGCCAATATTTTCCTATCATGTAGAGTCATATGTCCCATCCCCTCTCCAAGCCAATTGTTTAATCCAAGAAGAACAAGTTTCAGTTTTGAAGAGCAACCTCTTCCACCTTCTATTCTTGATCTAGTACTTGATGAGGGGTGAGAGAGCACCATAAATTTGATCCATATGTTGAAGAGATGGAAGCTTATGAAACTAGGCTTGGTACTTACTACATTCTTGAAGAAGAAGTTATGTTTTCTTGCACACACTCAAGCAAAGTGAAGAGAACCCTAGGTCTATGGAAGTTATACTTTGATGGATCCAAGAAGAAGAAATGGCATGGGAGTAGGAGTTGTTCTCATTTCCCCTAAGGATGAGAAATTATTTTTCACACACAGGTTACATTTACATGTTCTAACAATGTGGTAGAGTATGAAGCGTTAGTACATGGTCTGCTTATTGCTGAAAAAGAAGAAGATTAAGGCACTTGTGAGATCTTTGGGGACACAAAATTGGTTATCCATCAAGTCACCAACAAGTGTGAAAAAAAATAAGCTTCTCAAAGCTTATATAAACATAGAGTTTGGGATCTCCTTGAGAGATTTGATGCTCTAAATCTGTAGGTGGTGCCATGCAAAAATGAATAAGGAAGTTGATCAAATGGTCACGCTTTGGTTTGGTTCACAGTTCTCTCCTATTGAGGAATTTGTCAAAGGAAACACTCAACACATCAAGATGGTGATTAGACCATCCATTCCAGAAAACAACACCAGCTTGGAAAGTGTTTGACAAAGATGACACAAGATCATCCAGTTCATCCAAAATGAAGCTGAGTTCTCATCAAGCATGCAAGTTGATTTGCATGCATGACAACTATGGTGACCAAGTGATACAACTAAAGACAAACAAGTTTCCTAAAGGGTTGGTCACCTTAGAGAAAATGTTTAGCCCTGATGATGAGTTCAAGGGTGAAGAAAAGTATATGCATGCACACACAAGAAGACTACTCCCAGTCACTATTGCATGTGGAAAGGAGTTTTGCTCAATAAATCTTGCATGCATGATGAAAAAAGAAGGCCTTCATCTCTCTCTATCAAAAATACAATGATATCTTCTCATGGGAGTATGAAGACCTCAAAGGTTTTGATCCAAGTGTTTCTCAACACTCCATTGACCTTGATCCTGGTATCAAGCCCATCATAAAAAAAAGTAATGACCAATCAATCCAAAGATAGAGCCCCTCATGAGAAGGAGTTATCCAAACTCATTGAGGCCAAAGATAATATTTCCGATCAAGTATTCTACTTGGGTCATGAATCTAGTTCCATTGCAAAAAGAATGGTGAAATCAGACTCTGTGTTGATTTCAAGAGATTTGAACAAGGCATCATTAAAGGATCATTATCCTTTGCCTTCTATGGAGAATATTTTAGACTATGGCTAGTGCATAAAAGATTCTCAATGTTGGATGGATATTCTGGTTTCAATCAGATCTAGTCAAGGAAGAGGATCAATTCAAAATAACATTTACAACCAAGTGGGGAACATATGCATATATAGAAGATGCCCTTTGGTCTATCAAACGCAGGTGCAACATTTCAGCATGCCATGGATATTGCATTCAAAGGATATATCAATGAGTTCATCTTGGTCTACCTTGATGACATCACTATCTTCTCAAAGCAAAAGTGCAGGATCACATGGCACACCTGGAGAAAGTCTTTGAAAGATGCAAAAATTTGGGGTGTCTCTTAACCCCAAGAAATGTAATTTTACAGTGGTGTAGGGGCAAGCTTTTAGGCCATGTAGTTTCAAAGGATGGCATAGCAATTGATCCTGAGTGCATGTCATCATCCATCCTAGCCCTCTCCTTTCGGCACACAAAAAAATCCTTGCAGTCCTTCCTTGGAAAAATCAACTTTGTTAGGCACTTTATTCCTAACTTTGTAGGACTAGTAAGGCCAATCACCCTCATGCTCAAGAAAGACATAGCTTTCAGATGGACAACAAAAGGAAAGGAAAGCTTCAACAAGATCAAGCAAGAGATTATTTCTTGCACACCAACACTCATCAACCCGATTACTCAAAGGATTTTATCCTTTATGCTTATGGCATGCTGATGTAAGTGTTGTTTGTTGTCCTAACACAAGAAAATGAACAAGGACTAGAACAACTAGTGGCTTTCTTTAGTCAAACATTGAAGGATTATGAATTAAATATAGTCACATGGAGAAAATAAGTCTACACCATCATGCATGTGCTCAAGAAATTCAAAAGTATGCTCACCACAAATCATATCAAGGTGTTAGTTTCTCACTCTTAGTGTTAGAGACTTCATCATGGGAGAAAAATCAATGAAAAGAAGAGAGAGATGTGATGGGTGACCAAAATCATGGAGTATGATGTGACTATCAAAGCCACAAAGCTAGGTAAGAGGTAGCACTCTGCAAAAACTTTCTGAGGATGCACACAATGAATTTGAGACTTCATTATTTCTTGATGAAGATCTCCCATGTGCAGAACTTGAACAAAATATAGATCCTAGCGCATGTGAATAGATGAAGGACATGATCACATTCCTTTCCAGGGCATATACCCTCCTAGTTTAAACAAAAAAAGAGAAGACATCTAAGGTTACAATCTATTCCTTATGTTTTGATTGATGGACTTCTCTTCAAAAAGAATCTTGATGGCATGTTGTTAAGGTGTATCAATGACGTGCATAGACTGAAAAAGTGTTAGCAAAATTTCATGATGGATTCTCTGGTGGACACTTCTCTGCCAAAACTACAACAATGAAGATCATAATGGCAGGTATCTTTTGGCCTACTTTGTTTGCATATGCACACAAGTGGGTCACAAAATGCAAGGAATGCACTTTCTTTGTAGGAAAGAAGAGATTGGTAAGTGCTTCCCCTCCGACCAATCCAAGTGGATCAGCCTTTTGCACAATGGGGTCTTGACTTCATAGGCATGATCAATCCACCTTCAAGCATTGGACACAAGTGGGTGTTGATAACTACGAACTACTTCACCAGATGGATAAAGTTGTCACACTCAAGGAATCAACCGAGTCAGTCATCCTTGACTTTCTTGAAGGTATATATGATAAGGTTTGGCATTCCTCAAACCATTATCTCTGATAATGCAAAATCCTTCCTTGGCACTAAAATCACTTATGATTGGGCTCTAAATCTGGGCATCTATCTAAAGACTTCTTCCAACTATTACCCTCAAGGAAATGGTTTGTAGAGTCAACAAATAAGAACCTATCGGATCATGAAGCACACAATGAACATCAGCCAAAGACAAAATGGCATATAAAGG
The DNA here is from genome assembly GCA_018340775.1 of Taxus wallichiana var. yunnanensis. Classification (NCBI taxonomy): domain Eukaryota; kingdom Viridiplantae; phylum Streptophyta; class Pinopsida; order Cupressales; family Taxaceae; genus Taxus; species Taxus wallichiana. Next base: position 605,721,001 of record CM031243.1, read on the forward strand.
TCTCATGTGCGCTACTGCTCAGATAGATATAATCACAATTAAAAAGCAATAGGAACTTCTCCTTACAAGCTTGTTTATGGCAAAGGAGGCTACTCTTCCTTTGATGCTTGAGTTGAACTCATTAGCACTTTCCCAATAGCTAGAATTTGAAGGCATGACCAGAGAGAAATCAGAATGGTAGAGCTGGTTAATCTTGAAGAATCAAGGAACTCTACCATGATCAAGCTAGAACAACATCAACAAGCAAAAAAGAAATGGTTTGATAGAAAGGCTAGGCCTCAAGCTTTCAAATTTGGGGACTTGGTCTTAAAATGGGATGCTGACAAAGAGCTAAACTAGGGCATCATTCAAAGTTTGATGCACTTTGGAGTGGCCCATACATCATCAATTCATGCAAGGAGGCTAACTCTTTTGAGTTAACTCATCTTGATGGAGGCACACTGCTAAAATCCCAATAAATGGGATCTATCTCAAACCCTTCCATTAAGTTTGTTACATCATTTTGTATATATTAGAATAGTTTTAATTCCTCCATGTTTATGCACACATTTGTTTGTTTGTACATAGTTCTTTCTTCTCACGCATTTTTCACACGTGCTCTTCTTTTTTGCTTCCAGGATGTTGGTTATCTTCTAGTAATTTTCAGTAGTTTTGTAGGATTCAAAACAGAGCTATGAAATGATTCTTCAAGTGACTTTAAAGGGAAGTTCTTCAAAGCTAAAGATCAAAATTTCATGATTACATAATAGACTCCATGCCCAATGGATGCTCCAGATACTATCTCTCCTTCATCTAGCAGGAAGATGGCCCCAAAAAGTCACCAAAACTATTATCCAAATAACTCTCCTAGTTATTTGGAAAACTTACATACATATTCTAGCTCTAATATTTTCATTACAAGTTTGTGCACTCATTATCTCCTTGGCACATTCACTTGGTCACATAGTTTCCTCATGCCCTTTTTGCTTCCCTTCTCCCTCCCTTTTTCCATTTTCCTTTTCCTCTTTGTTCCACTCTTCCCTTACACACATCTTTTTGCACTTCCTTCTTCCCAAGTAGTTAATTCATCCTGCACTTGCACTGCACTTGCTAAATATCTAAGTCCTTGGCCCTCTCACACACCCACACATTACTTTGTAATAATTGTGCCTTGACCATATTTTCTTCACTTGGGCATTTTTGGCCCATTTCCTCCCACATGCACATTGCATTGCATTGTGCCCCTTCCTTCTATCTTTCTCCCACTCCTCATTCTTCCACATGCATACTTTTGCACCCTCCTCTATGCCATTTTGTGCCATGTCATTCTCTAACATGCTTGAGTGTGCCACACACAACCAATCAAAGTGCATGCCAATAGGGTGCCAATCTTTACAACAAATCAATAAGTGACATGTGGCAGAAAATGAAAAACATTTACACATTTGGCCATCTTCTTGACCAATCAACACATGCCACGTGTCTTGCATGCCCAGATGATCTGAAAATATTTTGATAACCATAATATTTTTTATACATAGCTCGATCGATCATGCACCTAGTCTCAAATCGATAGTTGTTGACGTAGGCTATAGTGTTTAGATATTCAAATTCAAATTCTTGGTGGATTTGGTAGGTGAGAAATGGGAAAATGTCTTTCTGGGCATTAATGAGTAGATCTGATTGCTCCAACCACTTGATTTGATCTGATCTTCCTTCCTTCCTTCTCCAACATGCCAAATAGACTTGGGGAAACACATTTGATAGATTTGTAGGTGGATTTGTAGGCATTGAATGCTTCTTGTTGGTGGTTGTATTTCAAATTTGGGTTTTCCCTCCTTCTCTTCTTCTTCTTCCATCGATTCATCTATAAATGTAAGAGTTGGGCTCATTGTTAATGTTGGACATTTTGGATCCTTATGCACTTTTCTAAGGACTTCATATTTTGTATTTTAAGTCGCAGAACCTCTAGATCTATCTCGTGCATGTGGATATCAACCTCTTTTCACCATTGTAATAGCTATGTGCATTTCTAGAAGTAATGGAAGCATTGTTTTGTGACTATTCTCTTTCTCTGACATGTTTTATATTCCTTCTTCTTTCCTTTCTTTTACATTGTGTGTTTGTTGTGTCACTTTACGTCCCTTGCAACTCCATTTTTAGTTGTGTTTCATGAAACTGATATGGTAAATGTTTTTAGTTTGTGTACACACATGCCTAGCCTTCTTTATGCACCTTTTCCTTTCATTTTCACTCGAATGGATGATGTTCATCCCTCTTTTTCTAGTGCTATCACCTTCCTTATTTTAGTTTTTTCCATTCTATTATCCTTTTATCCCTAGTCCCTTGGCATTGTTAGCTTAGTTTTCCCTTCCAGCATTAGGAGTAGCGATGGCAGATAGAAATTCCACCCTAGGTTCACTCTCATCACCTTTTTACATTTTGCAATCTTTATTCTCCATGCTCCATCTTTTTATCACTCCACCTTGTCTAGTCCCTCGGCATGCTTTCTACATTGATCTACATGGATATCAAGTACACATCTCTATCTACTTTATGTTACCAAGCATTCTTCTCACCAATATAAAGTGGGAAAAATGTAGACACAAAATCACACACTTTGAGTCATTATCTAGTCTCGATTGCATACTACTATTCATATGGTTCCTAAGAAAGAAGAGTACTAATTAACCCATGTCTTTGGCCATATTTTGTTGTTACTTTCGGTCTTGCACCCTTACTTATCCTAGTTTGTCATTTTATACTTTAGATTCACCTTTTTACACTGGAGCGCTCCAACACCGTGCCCTCCCCTCCCTCTAGGTGCCCATATCCTCTTTAAACTTTACTCTCACTTTTTGGGTCATTTCCATCCATTTTAGCATCCTATATTTTTTTGGGGTTAGTTATGAAATTAAAGTGAAGATATCATATGCATATAAAGTTATTTGATCATAATAAGGGACCAAGCACTAAACAATATCTATCACCACCTAAGGTTGCATCCATCAAAGGAATCTATAGCTACATTTACATCCATCTAGCTCCATCACAAGGCATAAAGGCTAGTTCATCTGCATCACACTTCATAGGAGGGGAGTCTATTGTTTCCATGCACACATTTATTACATTCTACATCTAGTTACTTGCTCTCTAATTCACAAAGTCGGCGCACAAAGCACCTAGGGAACAATTTCCACACACACACACCTAGAACTATATTGGGTTTGAGATCTAGTGGAGTGCTCATTGATAAGTCCATAAATTAAGTAGTTGAGGATAGTCCAACCCCTTCATATGCATCTTTATTTTTAGGGTTGTAATGCTTGCTTGGGGTTTTACAAGTGATTTATCTATTGTAGGATTATAATGACATATAGTGAAGTTCGATACATACACGCTTTAAAAGAAGTGAAGAAATGTAGACATCTAGCGATCATATCGGAGCGAGGTTCCAGACCATTTTTGCAAGCAAGGTGCACAGAACTCGGACCAGGGTTCCCACGAGAACCCCTATCCCTCTCCAAGTGCCCCAATCCGGTAAAATCTACCAGATATAGGGAAAATTTTAGTGGAGAATTTTCATTAACTCGCAAATATTAGGGATTTTGGAAATTGGGAATGAATTTTTTTAATAGTCGATTCTTTACCGATTTGCTTTAAAAATTTCGGTTGATAAGTCATTTGTATGGGTCAGTTCACCTACTATTTATAGTTAAAAATGAACTTATGCATGTATTTTGCCAACATTTCTAATCAAAATCTATTCTTATTATTTAAGGTATAATACATAGTATAGGGGGTTCTGAGGTGGGTATCCCCCTTGCGAGAGTCAGGGGGCCTATCCCACAGGGAGTAGGAGTTGCACACCCAGTAGGGATTTGGGGACAACACCCCCAAAGCCACATTTTATGTTTATTTCAAAGAGAGATAATTATCTATTTCTAAAGAGGCGACCATCTTAACAACACAACATCTGAAATGACCTAGGTTTTATGGAAGATAATGAATGATTTTGCGACCAATTTGGATGACAGATAATGGAAAATCATCGAACCCAGGAGTTAGATAACAAACAATGGACGGCCGTCGAACCTAGGTTACTGATGATGCGTCCATTCTCGTTATCGACACAGGGTTGGATAACGAATAATGGATGAGCGTCGACCCATGTTAGACATCAAACAATGGATGGTCATCGACCCATGTTGGACAATAGGAAATGGAAGATCGTCCAACTCGGGTTGGGCGGTCATCCATTATCTTACATCCCGACCTATGTTGGGTGAAAGATAATAAATGGTCATCGACCTAGGTTAGATGGCCTTAACTATAATAGACATTTATTTAACCTATATCAGGTGATAACCACCCAACCACACCACCCAGCCCCATCCACCATACATCAAAACCATCGGAAAAACACCCTACAAATTCACCTTTTTAAGATATTCGCCATTGTTTGAAAGTTCATTTTAGAGATTCATCACCCATTCTATAATAATTTTTCAAAGGGGGGTCTTAAAATGAACCTTGGTCAGATTTACGATTTTGAGCTCATCTGCGATGATATCCTATCTATATTCATTTGGTCTCCACTTTGCGACACATTCAGCAAACCTCGTGAATCGATTAAGGCCCTTTTAACCCTCTTTGCAAATTAGGGTTTCATATTTTCTAGCTTATTTTTCTTGGGTATTATTTCAGGTATTTCATTATTCATTTTATTTACTACAAACTTGCATTAGATTAGGCTAGGATATCACATTTTATTTTAATTAAGAACAACAAATGGATCAAAGGATTCATGAGCTTGAGCGGGATTTAAAGGAAGAAATAGGCCGAGCATGCGTCATATAGGAAGGTAGAGCACATAGTTAAAACTATCACAACTACATGTCCATAGTTAATTGAGCGCACCTAAGATGAGCACCCCTCAAAACTACATTATCTAGATGACTTGATGCATATGTTATTGTGTGAGAAGAGGTTGGGGATAGGGCGATGGATGAGAAAATATAAGTCTGCAAAATAAGAATGACATAGAACATGTAGAAACACACCTTGCATAATATGAGGTCTTTGGTAGCGGAAGCCAAGGAAGTTATGTAGAAACACGGTTTATTTTTGACAACTACGAGATTTTGATCGGGTTGTAAGCACTCTTGCCACCAATGAAGAGGTAGCATTAAAATAGATACGAGACCAAGCTGAAAATTAACAAGGCCAAGTGGGAGAAGGTGATGGCTAAAGTGGAGAAAAGAGATTTTGATTATAACAATGAAGTTCACGCTCGGGACAGGACTCAAAAGATATCTTCCCTTTGGTCATGTGCACATAGAGTTTAAAGGAAAAATAGATGAGTTAACCCCATAAAAGTTAATGTTATTGTAGAAATTGCAGGTGAAAGCAGCGAAAGGAGTTGGAAGGATGGAAGGAGTTAGAGAATATTTTAGACAAGGAATTTCTAGGACTCCTTCCACCCAAAAAGGTCGATTCTTGATACACGCACAAATTATGGATCCTGATTCTTTTAATTCTTGGGGCGTAAGCCCTATTCTTGCTCTAATTTTTTTATTCATTCATTCTTTGAAGGCATTTTTGTTGAAATATTTCGAGGATGGACAATATCCGTAGTTTGGGGTAATGGTTGTCATGATAAATAGCTAAGTATGATTCATATTGCACGGAGAAGGACATGCATAGAGAATAAATAGGTAGATACTGAGTTTGAAATACCATGCGAGTGCGCACATAGAGAGAAGTAAAAACAAGGTAGTGCACAAGGATGATCGCACCAAATAAAAATAGGTTAGCATACTGAGGTTGTGTATATGCAAGTAGAAGATTGGGATTTATTCATTTTGGAGATTTGGATAAGAATAGAGACACATGGCAACTTGAGGAGCACACAAAGGATATAATTGGGAAAAGCACATGCAACTAAAAATATAAACAACGCATGGAAGCATGCTAAAAATAGTAGTTAAAGCATGAGTAAATCAAGTTTTTATAGCTCGAACTATTGTAAGAAAATTACAAAAGCATGCGGGTTGTTAATATAACATGTCTATTAATAGGAAAGGTACATATAGGTGGTGAAGGAAAGTCCCCACCTATAAATATAGACGTTTCCTCATTGTCAAAGGGGTCAAATAAATTACTGGATTTACGGAAGTGCGGGAATCAATGTTCTTAATGTAATTTGTTCTTGAGTATGTATGTGTGCACGTAGGTTTAGTGCATTGATGTAATGGTTTGTAATGTATTCAGCTCCTATGTTATGTGATGAATTATTGTTGTAATGGAAAATTTTGTATGTATTGTAAATATCTTTATGTTTGAACATGGTTTAATTGGTATTCATTATCTATGAGTGATTTCCTTAGTATATGTGTTGTTGAACTGTCATGTTATAGTGTATCTTCCTAGATAATTAGTTATTATGGTTATGAGTGGCTAATAAACATGCATGCTAACATCTTGTTAAGAAAAAGGAGGGATCAAGTGGTTGTGCGTGCTTTGGGTGATCTTTCACACTTCTCTGGATGAAGTTCAAGTGCGCATAGCTATTTTTGGGTAATAAAATCTGCGAAGGTTTTAAGGCGATAGCATAGGTAAAATAGGTAATAAAATAAATGGGGTATGGACAAATATTATAGCTATCCCAACCAATAAAATTAAACCCAAGTGGGATATGTTAGGAATGAGATGACCAAAGTATCAAAAGTCGGAAGCCATGGTTATAGAAACCCAGCGCAAAGGATGGGAGATCAATAGGAATTACGAAAGTATCCTAGATAGTAATTAATGGTCATAGAAACCCAATATGGATGGGTATAACCTAGTGGGAGATATATAGGAATTACCAAAGTATCCAAGATAGGAAGTCATGGCCATAGAAACCCTAGTGAGAAGGATACACACAAGTGAGACATAAATGGGAAAAAGAGAATAATGTGTTTTAATGATGATGTGTGAATGATTGACATGCATCGTTGATTATTCCATCTATGTCATGTAACATTTTTGGTAAGTTTTAAGCGTGAGGTCCTATAGGTTATCTTGTATGATGTTGATACTTCTATGGAAATTTCATTGTGTAAAAAATAGGTAGGCATTGATCCTATCAGCAATTCATGAGAGGATGTCATGATGCATATCATCGAGGGAGGGACAAAGAGGGGAATGATGAGAACTAGATCATGAAAAGTAATACTATGATACTGAGGATCAAGCTCGACACTTATGTACATGAGGAAAAATTTCTCAAACTCATAACATGTAGGAGAGAGCCCATCAAATATCATTAATATGCGACCAAAATATGTGATGAGAAGAAAATATTATTTCTATGAAGGAAGGTTTACGGCCTTTTTTTCTTACCTTATTTCCAATTTAATTTTATTCATATGTCATCAATAGTCTCTACATTATGAAAAATCATTCCCATGAGTCTCATGCCATGTGTATTATGGTCCATCCGCATGCGTGATAGGAGCCATAAAGGTAAGAAGAGATGGTGGTGATGTCATATAAGGTATATATAGCAACATGTGAATAAATGAAAGGGAAGAAGGGGAAGAGGTCACAATATGTGTTGTAGAAGTCTTTGAGAGGGATTAGATTATGGCTCACACATCATATCGCCGATTAAGGGAGTATAGTTCATGATCTCATCCTTAGAGTCAAATTCATAATGGTTATCATCATCACCCATAAGGTCATCTACCTCAAAATTAGTGGTAGAATGTGCGTCTTGTGAAGAGATGATGATAATATTAATGTTATACTAGAAGGTAGACTGTAGAGTGTTATGATAGAAAATTATTTCTACATTCTTATCCTAGATATAGCCTCTTAAGAGTGGATCATCAAAAAAATAACCATCATTATAATTGGGTGTAGTAACACCATAGCACATGAGTTGATGATAGTCTCAGGTTGGACAAGATGTTTGATAGGAAGACTCTTATTATGAGTAATAGTGATAGGGATATGGTTTACATCCTTCTTTCATGAGTGTGGTTGTAAAGTAGGAGGTAGTTGGGAAGTAATAGAATAAGTAATAATAGAGGTGTTAATATAAAGGTTGATTTCATTGTGCTCATCATCATTATAATCGAGAGGTTGGGTGGAGTATGACCCACAACCTTGGGATGACCACTATAGCCACAAAGAGAATCTACTTGATGGTTACGGAACTGATATTCCTTAAATGGTATGGTGGGGATTTCTTGAGGGTGGGAATTTTTAATGTCTCATGTTGTTGGAATATTTCAAAATTTTATTCTTTGGTGTCATCTTTTACTTTATAAATAGCTCCTTAGTATGCAAAATCAATGCATTGATAGGTGGATCACATGATTGTATACGTGTGATAATTCCAAGGTTAACCTAACGAGGATATTATAAGACAGGGAA